>OY728141.1:838770783-841270783 GCA_963277665.1 Viscum album
CATTAAATTTTTATTAAAGGTTCATGAAGTGTAGTGCTCCATACAAAACAGGAATAACGTGGTCTATAATAATGATGTCCCAATTAATCTTCCCCAAAAAAGATACCGCATGCCTATGGAATAAAGCCTAAGATGAAAAAAAGACTTTGATTTCTGGTGGTAACCTTGGAAGCCAAAAAATATGCAAACTTATTCCCCTCGTGCCATATGTGACCAAGTATCACCTAGGACTCTAGAAGATTATTGCATTTGTGAATAATGTAGCCAATGGTCCATGGAATGTGGAGCATCCATTGCATCATCACATGAAGAATAACCGAGTCATTTTCTAATGACTCAAGCATAAGGTTATGGGAAAGGAATAACTCAATACTTTCCATCATTGTATACTCCTGTACCATAAGAGAGTCTCCCACTCCAAATCCATCATTGAAATCCAGTATCACTTCCCTTTAGGGGTCACAAACCATTCCCAGCCCCACTCATAAAACCAGACACATATGACCCATCCACATTGAGCATCAGACTACTGCCAGGAAGTTTCCACTGCACCTGACATCCTGTCCTATCTAATTTTTCTACATTCACATACATAAATATACAATGATCCAACCATTATTAATATTAATTCATTAATATAAAAAGTTTCTTTAATGTAATAAAATATGTTATATTTAAAACGTATCAATAATATAGATCATTGTAATATAAAAATCCAATAATACATACACATTGAGAAATACTTAAATATACAAAGACTATAAAATATAATTCCTAAATAATACATATTCCGTTAAATATATTTTCTATAATAATATTATTCAAACAATGTTTTTAATTAAAATTATTATGAAAATTATTATACTAATTCATACCATAAAACCATTTATTTTAACACCCATATTAACAGATAACATGCGTATACTGTTTGAAATTAAATCATCAATATATATTATGTAGTGTTGTTGTTTTATAACTATTACATTTGTTTGAAAATTTATTTTCTGACATTTCATTTTTATTCTATTGAATGCTCCATTGATAGAGGGTTTTCAGAAATGTATGAATTTAAGTGGAACATGTTGGATTACACAATGTATTTTTGGTATGGATTATTGTAGAGCTGGTGCAGAAAATAATATCAATCCTTAATTTTGTAATCAAGGTATTCATTGAAATGATATACCATATTTTTATAATTTTAAATTTAATTTTATTTTGGGTTCACTTATATAATTTGGGATGGAATATTATACTACTATTCAATTTCATGAGGTTCCTTAGATCATCTCATCATGGTGTTACACTATTGTATTCTTATTATTAGTGTGATGTTTATTCTTTTTGATCTATTTTTTTAGAGGAATACCAATCACCAATCGATATTAAAACATATATATTCTTCCATATCGTTATTAAATCACACAAATGCATATATTTAATATTATAGTGTACTATAGAATATTAATGAACAAATAAAATATATCTATAGAATGTCAAAGGTAGAAAAATGCATATATGTATGATTTGGTAAGTCACTATATGGACGGAGCTAAAGTGGTGGTCCATATAGATGAAACATAATTTTTTGACAAACTAGCAATTACTATAGAAGAAATTCTATTTTTTCCCTATGTGGTGATACTTATTCATGATTGTTATGGATTCACATAAAAAAAAGATATAATGGCATGGAAAATCATATTACAAATAGACTAGGGAAAATCCTTTTATCAGTCAATGTTGGATAATCCTTCACATGGAAAAGCTACAAATCTATATACCAATTGAAAAATATCCTCATGCATTGGACAAGATATCATAGTGGCTCTTAAAGAAGTTCAAGTTCCCACCCTTCTATATATACTCTTAACATGCTCACACATCATTAAAAATATATTTTCCATTATATCCCAAATATATTTTGAATTATTGAATAGTGCATGAAAAGAAAAATTATTGTAAATGAATTTCATTGGGATTCATCTGTCTTCAAAGGGAATATCACCGTAAATGATATGAGATATATATGATTTTGGGTGCTGTTGTGGTTATTGTAAATGGAAATTTCTCTTAAAATGAGAAATCATATTCTTACTCCAACTCATTGGATCTCACTTGTAAATCTCATCTATAGCCACACATGACTGAGATAATGTCATATCAATATGGTTTTATTTCATTATAAATTTCAAAAAAGTAAATATGTTAAGGTGTCTTACCTAGAGTTAAATCTTATGACATAATATCCTCTCAAAAAATAATAACCCACATGTCTTCAAAATAAATAAATCCTAAAAATATAATATAATGTATATGAACAAAACCCCAAATTACCGCATGATATAACTTTCATATATAATAATAAATAGATCATGTTTTTATATTAACCTATGAGTTTTTAAAATAAAATCTCTCTAATAATTTCCTTAGAATTGTTCGATGACCCTTTAGGAATATCTCAATCTCCATGATAAATAATTCACTATTTCATAGAATCTCTCAATAATAAAATATCAACCAATGGTATACAATGTTATACCTATACCAAATTCAACTAGGTGAAAATATATACCTTTTTTAGATAGTTCTTTGTTTCCCAATTATTAATAGACCCCTCATGTCACAATAAGATCCACTATTAGAACTCCTATAAGGTATCACCCCAAGAATCTAACGCTACTAGTCTAATCGTTTGATGAACAAAATAAGAACCTTGGCTCCTCTCCAATAATTAAATAAAATGAATATCTAATTAAAATGATATATACAATCTGGTAAAAGAATACCAAAACCCAAATAAATAAGAATTTTAACTTCAATATTAAATCCATCATTCTAATATTTCAAAATAAATTTTACAGGAACAATAATCATGAACTAGTATTACTTGATTATTGTACACCACGATATAGTATCCTGTGTTTAGTTAACCATCTATAATTTATAAAAGTATAAGAACTAGTTAATTGGAAATAAAATTCATCAAATGTCAAAATCATTACTAGGTTCCATTTTTAAACAATTTCATATGTCTTCATATACCACTGTTTTACTAACTCAACTAAATAAATAAGTTGATTCTATAGAAATCATCCTAAAAATCACTCTGATATTATTCATTTATATACCAAACATTGATAAATATTTTTGTTTAATCAACCTTAATAAATTCCTCGGGATCCTAATTTTGGTAAATCATACTACACTTAACATTTTACATTTTTAACATGGAGTTTCATAAGGTTTTTCTCTATTAGATTACATTATTCAAAATATTAGTAAAAAATATGATTATTCAATACCATGTTCATGTATATTAGTATCTATTCAGGATTATTTTTGTTTTACATGAACAATATATCAATTAATGAATGTTTATGAGGTATATAATAATCTTTTTGAGTGAAATGTAGCATCTCAAAGATCCCACAAAATTGTTTTCAATTGATTCTTATAAATATAGTATTGAGACTCGAGGAAAAAGTGTAGTTGGGTAGATATTAGATCATATATAATTAAGTGAGTTCTTTAGTTTTTTTCTCTTTATTATGTGTATACTTAATGTTTTTTTTGAGAAGTTTCATTATAAAATCCTAGGTTACAATATTTTAGCACAAATATGACATTGTGTATGGACTAGGTAGTTTTGATCTTTTAGATCAAAGAAGTTTCAAATTAAATCATGATACTCTCTAGTAAGAGATTGAACCTCCCACTAATTTGGGGAAAGTAAAAAAGTGTGGTGGTACCAGATATAATATGCAATCTTTTTTTTGTGATAATTAAAATAAAATAATCATATTTTTTTGTGAATCTGTTTATAACACCATGAGATTTTATGAATAATTATTTGATCTAATTAATTTATACTTTTTCATATTTTTCATTTCAAAAAATAATAAAAATAGTTATTTTATAAATATTAATGAAGTTTGTGGGGATTTAATTATACGAAATTATTATATATTTTTCACTACATGTAATACGATTATAATAATTATCATCATAGAAAAATGATAAATTATTCTGTAACATTCAACAATAACTTTTCTCAAAGTTGTGTGTAACACGCAATACAATGTGTTACTGAAAAATAATATCTTATATATATATAATATAACCTAGCCATTAAATTATATTTTATGAAAACTACTAAGGAAATTACGTAAATATTCTATCTTCATAAAATATAAAATTAATGAGTTAGTTTGAAATTATTTAGAATGGAATATACGATCAAAATTGAATATTAAAGGTTTATTTTCATAAAGAACTCTTATTATGCTCACTAAGTTGTTTTAATAATAATTATTTCAATTACATAAATTTTTTATCTAATTTTAATATAATATTAATGTTATAGATCAAAGTGAAATTTTTTTATAATAATATAATAGATTTTATTAGAATAATTATCAATAAAATCAATTAACACATAAAACTCAACATGTTTATCATGATAGTTTTAATTCCTTTTAATGAAGAACCCATTCAAAATCAAATTTTTTGGAATCATTTATAGATTCTATATATCAAAAAAACATAATATTAATAATTTAATCATTAAATTTTGGTTATGATAATCTTTTTTATTTTTCTCCAAGGTTTCATTTTTACTGAATAGTTAAAACTACTGGATACTAATTCAAAACCTCATTTTTATATAATTTAGTTATAGGTTTAAATTATATGTAAAATTATTTTAAATGTTTTATTATATTATTTTTTTATCAATGAATCAAATTTATGTCATCAAAATCAAATTCATTTTGAAATTTACTGTAAAAATAGAGAAAACATTTGACTGTATTTACTATAAAACCCTCCATTGTCAACCCAGCCGGGGGATTAAATAAAAATTTATTTCATCCACTTATATTTTTGGAATTTGGAATAATGGAATCCTTATTTTTAATTATAATTCTTTAAAATTTCTAGTAAGTTCAACTTAGTTTTTTACTAAAATAATTAGTGGAGTGATTAAAATTAATTACAATGAGAAAGGTTAAATTAAGCTTCATAAGTGACTAAACCATAAAATTAATGGCAAAACGACCAATAAAAATGATATAAATATATTGTATGGACATAAATCAACCATAAACAAACACATATCAACTTTGAACCATTATTATACCACATTCAATAATAAAACATGGTTGGGGATCCTTTGCATTTAAATATTACAAGAGTGTCACCCCTCCTACATTACTGTAGACATCATCTCCCCCTCTTCATCACACCACTGACATTAAATTTTATAGAAAAAAACTCTGGAAAATTTTCTACACAATATCCCTCCATTTCTCCTATATTTCTCCCTTTTCAGAATGCCTTCCAAAGAAACCCTTGGTTCAATGAAAAATGACTTACCCGATAAAGAAGTAACACACTCTATCATACTCCATTATTTTATTTTCTATATTTACACAATAAAAGAATCTTATTCCATGATTTTATAATAAAAATTATCAACAATATACTTGGATCCTTTTATTATATGTATTCTACCCAAAATAACAAACACTTTCATGTAATTGATAGTGAACATATTGTGTACATGTACGACGGACTACAGCCTCACTAAACTATGATTGTTCATTTTTCCTTTATTGCATATCATTGTGGAAATTATTATAGACACTATATTTTTATATGTTTCGTATTATATTTATTATGTATTTAATCTTCTTTAATTATTTTACAATCTATTTTTTTATACGTTACTTATTGTGTTAATAATACAAAATTGTTTGATGAAGTTGGGACTACCGCCCTCAAAGGGTTGTTATTCATTCATAAAATACATATAATTTATTAATGATGGATTTTGATAATATATATTATATATATGATATAACAATAATATTATAATATTGATATATATACATATATATAAATATATATTGTAAGAAGACAGATCTTCTTTTCAGGTATGTTATCCTTTTTCTGGTGTTTCTTAAAAAAATGAAGAGTTTGTGTAAATTTTTGAAGTAAACATCTTGTACATTACCAGTACAAAATGTGCACACAGTTACCACGGGTAGCCGTGTACTATCTGTGCAACGGCGGTGCACATGGCCTTGTGTGGTGAAGTGGAGACCACATAATGTGGGGGCCGGTTAGGGCAAGATCATGTTGTGTACATCTAAAATGCATGACATGTACTTTTTTTATTCATTAAATGGACCAAGGTCACATCTAATGGATCAAACACTCTCCTTCTCAACCCATTTCTTCCAGGAGCACCGTACAACCGCCGATTCTTCCTTGAACCCCCAATCGAGAATCCATTCTTTGAATAGACAGTTGTCGATTGAATTGGGATCACCTTGATAAGATCTTCCTTATTCTAGAGCTTCATTTCATGATTCCTCATCTTTATCAAGTTATCCTATGTTGATCATTTTTAGAGTTTTTTATATCTACGGTGGTATTGGGATATAAAGGCTTTTTGTTCATGTATATCAATCCTATAGCACCGTGGTACGTTGTTTGTGCCTTTCAGTAGCTAGTATTGGAGTTATATGTGCAAAATTTTACAATACCCTTGAATAGAGTATAGCGTGTTTACAGTTTTAGCCCTGATAATTTTCTTCTATGCTTGTTTGTAAGAATAGAGGTTAATTGAATGTGAATAGGGTTAATTTTTATGATTTGGAAGTGTTTCCCCATGCATGTTTTGTTTATGACTGTTTTGTCCTACTTAGCCTGTTAGGATGCCTTCTTTTTTCCCATGCCTTGTAATGTAGTATGGAGTGTTTATTTATCTAAAATTTTGTTATGTTTTAGACCATTTATCCAGGTAGTTATTGTGGTTTACTATGGCCACTATGTATTATTGTGCTCGTTTGAATTACCCAAAGCGTTCAGAACCTGGTGTAGTGGACCATAGGGTGAATGGACATGAGGGATTCTCCAGAGGGTCTGTTTTTACTGTTACAATGTTTGTCCATAAGGGGGAATTGGTGTAAGTGCTTCCTTAGAGTGTCTGTAGTATCTCGACATGGACCACAGAGAGAATGATACATAATTTCTTCCACAGAGCACCTTTTAATTATCAATATGATATTATAGGGGGAATTGACACTGAGTGATTCATCAGAGAGTCTATGATTAAGCTGAACAAGAGGGGATAGAAAGTTTGTACATCCCAGAGGGTTGGTTGTGTTGTTATGGTTAAACCAGAGGGGTTATGCTGGGAGTACTTCCCAGAGGGTTACCTTCTTTTATTAGCTGATTACATGATACATGAAATTGAATGCATTTGAACTATAGGAATAATTCCTTCTTAGTAATTACTTGTTTACTGCTTCTTTTTCTTACTGCCTCCCAGATATATTCACTGACTGTTAGGTATAGATCTTTGGGAGGTTTTCTACTGGTATTTTGTCTCACACCCTATTTGGGCCATGCTTTTGGGCCCAAACAGATTATATTTCTACAGGTATAGATAAGGGAAATCACCCATCCACATCAGGTACTTGATTGCTGAGGAGCTGGAGAGAATGGGACCATGATGAGTCTTGGGATGTTGAGGATTTTATCTAATTTATTTTGTACTTGGTTTATTTATTTATTCTTGTATTGTGACATGTTTGGCTATTTTCATAGACACTTAAATACCCATCATTTATATATGTGATCTAGTTGTTTCTTACCTCCAGTATTCCGTTATTTACTATAATATGTCATTATTATTTATTCTGTTATTGCTATTTGTTTTACATTCATAATGTTACTCTACAAATGATGGCATAGTTTCCCCGCTATCATACCCAAGGCCTTCACTTCTTGTCAGCTACCTCTGTTTTTTGGGGAAATGCGCTTGAGCCCATGTGACCAACTGTGTACGAGGTGCCTATGGGTGGCTTCTGAAACTAGGGACATTAAAAAGTGGTATTAGAGGAAGTCTTTCTTCTTGACATAATGTTTTGAGCCTATATTCAGGTATAAGATAAAATAAGTACTTGGTAATAAGTTGTTTCGGGTATTATCTAACCCGTGTAGGGGTAATATCCAATCTACCTCGTTATTGCAATTTTACTAGTTTTTTAAATTATTATAGTTGATTCTATTTCACCTTGGGTGATTCACATGTTATTTTGATGTTTTTTTTAATGTTATTGGGGTTCTATTTCTATTGCAACCTGATGAGATGAGGGTATTCCATTTCATTCATCATATAGGAACTTTCTTGAAATTACATGTCATGCATTCTTACCATTCCATTTAGGATGCAATAGTGATTTCATGTTGTTTTGATAGATGTTGTGCTAGAAATGCATGATGTTGTGGCAGATTCCTTGAGATAGTACTTTATGTATGAAAGGGTATTGATTGTGTATGGTTTTGTTTGAATAAATGCTAAACATTGGTACTTGATGTGTTATAGTCTCTCATGTACTTAAATTTGGTGGATTATTGCACCGTTATTTATCTATATGAAATGTATAAGATGCCAAGCAATGATTTACGTGGAGTATGGGCCCCCATTGATCATAATTTTCCAATTTATTGTTCATTTCAGTGTTTTTATGGTATTCAGATTAGTTTTAGAGACATACTGTCCAGAAAAACACAGAATACATGGCCTGTAAAGTTGAACACATGATGTGTGTCCTTCTATTCGGGAAGGAAATGTTTTTCTTAAGTACCCACCGTTTACTATATGTACATGTCGGGCAGTCTCTAATTGTATCAGTAGTTGTGTGGGAATAGAAACATGGTTGGGAAATCTTGGTAGAATACATTGTGTTCCGGAAGTACATGTCATGTCGCATGGACCCTGTGTCTACCCATGTGACTAACGACACGGGAAGATAAAAACATAAGTTATACATTTTGTTTCATGCTTAAGCACACTGTGTAGGGCTATCCACGTAACTGGCCATGTCACTAACAAAACGAGTGAGTAGAGTCCTTTCTAATACATTTCATGTCTATATGGAACACTCTATGTAGTGTGAGCCATGTATCCGGTCGTGTCACCAACAACACGGGTCGAGTAAGATCATATAGTACATGTCGTGTCTAGAAATAACACGCCGTGTTGTCTTGTTCTAGGAGAGTCATGTGGCTTAGCCATGTAAAATAACTTGGGTAGGGGATGAAGATTCATGTACACGCCTTGTGTTAGGACAACATGTAGTGTGTTTTGGGTGTTACACGACATGTTGGGTAGGATTACACACCAATGTGAAATGCATAAGAGAATACTCCATGTAGGCATTATACACACCATGTATCCACATTTCTTAAAATTGTGAATGATTTTCTTCTCTTGTTTCTATCTTACACTTCAATGTATTCAGTCCTTGATAATCTTGATCTGAGGTATGCGCTTGACCATGCAGAGTCATGCCACTAAGACGTCCTTCAGTTGTATGCCAGTTTAAAGGAGGTGATCCAACACCAGACATGGCAGATTATGGACTACTAGAAGATCCTCTTGTTGTGCCAGTCTTGTAAACATAATTTGTTCCGGACATAAGTGCCGATGCACAGTTCCGAGAAGGCATCATGAAGTTCATGAAGACTTTCCACAGAGTACCACATCCCTCCTCATCTATGATAGAGTCGACATGGTTTTTTTCAGTAGCATCATCCTCTCACCATCAAAGGGAAAGAGGAAACTAGGATTTGTAGTCACGTTTGGAAGCCATGTGGTCTATATTAGATCATTTGGAGATGCCTCTATAGAGGAGGGTAAATCTCTCTATATACATGCTTAGGGAAGTCTCCAGGAGATGGTGGGATGTGATCTCACAAGTGGGATGCCAGAAGGTTATGGCCTGGGATGAGTTCCAGAATTTCTTCTATGACTACTTCTATACAAAGATGTTGAGGGACAATCGAGACTGAGAGTTAATGAGTCTAGAGTAGGGTACTAATTCTGATATGGAGTATTATTCTCACTTCACAGAGCTGCAACACTTTACACCTATCCTTGTAGGTGATGACTTATTCCTGGCAAGGTTGTTTGAGGATGGTCTCAAGCACGACATCTGATCTCATGTGATAATCTTCAGGATAACATACATCACTTCTATAGTCAACTAGGCATTGATCCCAAATAAAATACGAAGTATTCTAGAGTTTTGAGAAAGGCTGGATCGACATCTAGAGTTAGTATTCCCCCTTATGATAGTAGCGAGCACCACAAGGGGTCTCTGCGTGGTGATCCTCGGAGGCGATACACTTCTTCTCGTAGCCAGGTGGTGTGATACCAGTGCAAAAGGAATGGGTATATGAGGCCACTTTTCCTGAGAGACCTAGTGGAGTGTCGATCTTATGGCAAGCGAGGTCATCATTAGCACTTCTATTAGTTATCTTCACCAGAATTTTGTGACTTGAGTTCTTCTATGACTCCTCATTTAGAAATAACACCACAAATTTCACATCAGTCAGGGAACTGGAGTTCTTCCGGCTGTTTAGGCCATAGTGGATGTCATTGTCATGGTATCCAGTCACCAGGTTTTCTGAAAAAATATGGTGGATTAGCTTAGATTGGTCAGACAGGGTCACAGGACCACAGTACATGTCAAACATTTGTAGTGGAGCACACCCAGAAGAAGCAAGATCCTGGACACTCTACAGTTATAGGTATGATCTTAGTTTACTTAGTTTTAGCTTTAACTGTTTTCGATAAATGTTCTTTCCATAGCTTTATATACGTTTCTATTGTGGAGAGACTTGGGCTCTATAAATTTTCTTAAAATGAAATCATTACCCTATAAAGTCTATTTGGGAAAAGAACAACTAGTGCACGACATTGCACTTAGTGTCCTCTTGAGGTTGGTAGGTGTCACTTCTTGTGGGACCTTTATGTCCAATAGTTTACAGGATATGATATCATTCTCCGAATAGAGAGGTTAGTTTTCCTCCATGAAGTCATCAATTTCTATCACTGTAGGGTGAGTTTCACATCACCGTAGAGAGAATGATTTCTTCATAAGGGAGAATTGGAATTCCCAGTTAGCAGAGCGGAGCCTAAGCATAATGGGTTGGGAGGAGTTAGAGGGAAAATTTCTGGTCAATATCTGGATGACTAGGGGACATCCCAGATGAAATTTCCTACACTGTTAAATCATTTCAGGGACATCATTCTTGAAGGAATTACTAGTTTTCCTCCAGTGAGAGGTGTACTTTTTTACTGATCATGTGCCTGGAGTGGAACCGTTGTCCATTAATTCTTATAAGATGACAACACCAGAGTTACAAGAGATCAAGAAGTAGTTAGAGGAGTTGCATGCAAAGGGTTTCATCTGATCTAGTACATCACCTTGTGGTTCACCTATCCTATTTATAAAGAAGTTAGGTAGTACCCTCAGACTATGTGTGGATTATCAGATGTTGAACCAATTGACGATCAAGAACCGATATCCCTTGCCGAGGATTTATGGTCTATTTGACCAGCTTCGAGGAGCCTGAGTATTATCGATTACTTACATGAGATCTGGTTATCATCAGTTGTGCATTAGACCATATGAAATACCTCTTACAGCCTTCCGAAGCTGTTCTGGTATATATGAGTATGTGGTTATGTCATTCGGTCTCATGAACGTGCCAACAATTTTCATGGCCCTGATTAACTGAGTGTTCTATAAATACATGGATTCATTCATTGTTGTCTCCGTAGATGATATATTAGTGTACTCTCACACTCGACACAACCATGATACCCAACTTAATACCGTTATGAGTACACTGAGAGGGCATCAATTATATTATATGCTCTAAAAATGGCACTTTTGGATGGATCTGATTAACTTCTTGTGTCTGGATATCACCGAGACAGGAGTCTCAGTAGGCCCAAAGAATGTTAGAGTAGTATTTTCCTAGGGGAATCCAAAGAATGTATTTGAGGTACAGAGTTTCTAGGGATGGCTAGATACCACAGATGTTTCATATAGGCCTTTTCACACATATCATCACCATTGACGTGCCTAACCAAGAAGGGTGAAATGTTTTTGTGGTCATATTCTTATGAGTCACCCATTCAGGAGCTGTATGGTAGGTTTAATTTAGCACTAATACTAGTATTGCCAGAGCTAGGCAAGAGCTATACTCTGTACTGTGATGCCTCAGGTATCGGGTAGGGATATGTGCTTATGTAGGGAGAATGGGTTGTTGTGTATGGGTCTCGGTAGTTGAGGACACATGATAGAAACTACTCGACACATGATCTAGAGTTAGTTGAAGTTGTTCATGAATTATGTTGTTGGAGACAATATCTTCTGGGAGATCATTTTGTGATTTTCACTAACCACAAGAGTCTCAAGTATATCTTCACTCAGTACGATCTGAATTTGAGAAACCTAAGGTGGATTGAGTACCTTCAGTCTTTTGACATTGAGCATGCCTACACGCCTGGGAAAGGAAACACAGTAGGTGTTGTGTTGAGTTGTAGGACTCAAATACAATAACTTCAGGAGGCTAGTAGTGAGTTGAAGATTATAGATCTGTTCTCTGAGAAGCATTTGGAGGTGCACGACACACAAGGAAAGAATTTTCATTATCCTGTAGTAGTTACCTCTACTGTAATTGATCCAGTGTGAAGGAGTTATCTATCATATTTCGAAGGCCTAGTTATATAGGAAATAATTTCAGGAGAGGACCCTATTCCTAGATGTACCATAGGCAGGGATGATATCATTCATTTTTAGAGGTGCGTATGGGTGTCTGCAGACATACGTGGGTAGCTGATGAGAGGCTTTTATTTCTCAGTTTGGGCAGTTCGTCCTGCTATCACCAAGATGAATCATGATCTAGACCACCAGTATAGTTGGCTAGGTATAAATAATGATTTTTCTGGGTTCATCATGAGTTCTTCCACCTATTAGTAGGTAATGGTGGAGCATCATCGACCAGTATGGGGTTTGCAATAGCAACCCATTCCTTAATGTAAGATGAATGATGTCACAGTGTATTTTTTGATAGGCTTACTGACATTTCCTTGAGGGAATGATACAGTTTTGGTTGTCATTGACAAAATCACATAGGATATACATCCATGAGATTGTACGCCTACATGGATTTCCACACACCATTGTTTTAGATAGGGAAGCCCATATTTCTCCTTAGGTATTGGAGGGACTTCAGAAGGTTTTGGGTACAAATTTATTTTTTAGTAAAACTTACCAGCCCGAGACAGATGGCATGTCCGAGCATACGATTTAGGTGCTTGAGAACATGCTCCGGGCATGCATCCTAGATTTTGGAGGTCATTGGGAGAATCACATACCCTTGTGGAGTTTTCCTACAACAAATTTTTTTGAGTATCTATTCAGATGGAACCCTCTGAGGCTTTGTACGATAGGTTATTCCAATCACCATTATGTTGGCTAGAGGCAGGAGAGGCAGCTATGTTGGGACCTTGTCTTGTTCAAGAGACCACAGAGCAGATGGAGTTGATTAAGAAGAGTATGGCTACTACATAGTTTTGATAGAAGTCTTATTCTGATTTACAGAGACAACCACTAGAGTTCAAGGTCAGAGAATTTTTTTTTACGTGTCACACCGAAGTTAGAACATAGGAGGATTAGGAGATAGGGTAAGCTTTAGATGAGGTTTTTTGGCCCATTTGAGGTTTTATAGAGAGTTGGGACGGTTACCTATTGGATATAGTTATCTCATAGGTACCTGGCTCTGCATGATGTCTTCCACGTTTCTCAACATTGAAGTTACTTCTCAAACATGTCCCGTGTTTTCCAACCCGAGGAGGTTGGTTTAAAGTGGAAACATCTTTCGAGGAGAAGCCTATCCAAATCGTTTATCAAAGTAATAAGTATATTTGTGGTCGGTCTATTCTTCTAGTATTATTGTAATGGAAATACGTTCAAGTACATGATGAGTCTTGGGATTGGGAGGTAGATGTACAATTGCAGTGGCCTGAGCTGTTCGAGGATTCTTCTTCTACACTGCCTTGCTAGGGAAACTTGGGGATAAATTTCTTTAAGCGGAGATTTTTTTAAGAACCCAGATCTTCATTGTAGTTATGTTTTCCTTTTTCTGGTAATTTTTATTAAAAATAGGAGTTTCTGAAATTTTTTCATGTACACGATATGTACTTTATAAGTACACGTCGTGTACTCCATTACTACAGTTAGCTATGTGCGGTCCGTATAACAGCCGTGCACAAGGACATGTGTGGTGACCTGGTGACCACCTATGGTGGGGTCCGGTAAGGTAAAGTACACGACCTTTACTTATAATGTACTCGCCATGTACTTTCTTTTTTTCATTAAATGGACAAGAGTCATGTCTAATGGACAAAACACTCTCCTTCTAGACCAGTTTCATCCAGGATCACCATACAACCATAGATTCTTACCCATGCCTACAATTGAGAATCCATTATCCAAATAGACCGACTTCGATTACATTGGGATTGCCTTAGTAAGCTCTTCATTCTTCGAGATCTTCATTTCCTAATTCCTCCTCCTTCTCATGCTATCCTCAGTTGAGCGTTTTTAGCGTTTTTATAGATATATGGTGTTCTTGCAAGATTCAAGGCTTGAGGTTCACGTATATCGATCCTACAACATTGAGGTAGGTGGCTTGTTCTTTTCCATAGCTAGTTTCTGAGTTACGTGTGAAAAATTGCCCAATAACTTTGAACGAGATATTGGGTGTTTATGGTTTTAGCGATATTAATTGCCTACTATGCTTGAATGATAGAATAGAGGTTAATTGATTGTGAATAGTGTTAATTGCTATGAATTGGAAGTGTTTTCACATTTGTGTTTTGTTTATGAACCTTTAGTCATGCTTAGCATGTTATGCTTCCTTGTTGTTTCCCGTGCCTATTATTATAGGATGGAGTATTTATTTTTCTATTATGTTATTATGCTATAAACAGTTTATCCTTGTAGTTCTTGAGGTTTACATTGGACACTATGTATTGCTATGCACATTTGACTTACCCAGGGTCGTGAGAACCTAGTGTAGTGGACCATAGAGAGAATGGACATAAGGGCTTCCCCAGAGGGTTTGTTTGTACTGTTACGATGCGAGACCATAGGGTGAATTGATGTAAGTTCTTCATCAGAGTGTGTAGTTTCTCAACATGGGCCATAAACAGAATGAGACGTACGTTCTTCCCCAGAGAACATTTTAGTTTCGGATAGGAGAATATAGTGGGAATTGACAGAGACTACTTCATCAGAGAGGTTATGCATAAGCTGAACCACTGGGGATAGACTGTGTGTACTTCCCAGAGGGTTTCTCGTGTTGTTTTGGTTGATCCAAAGGGGTTAGGATGAGATTACATCCAATATTGTTCATTATTTGATTAGACAATTACATAATATATTAAATTGAAGGAATTTTAACTGTAGGAATGTTTTCTGCTAAGTACATTCTTGTTTACTACATCTTTTTCTTATTTGCCACCATATATATTCAGAGACTGTTAGGCATAAATCATTAGTTGGTAGCCTTCTGAGATTTTATCTCACACCCTATTAGGGCCATTCTTTTGGGCCCAAACATATTATATTGCTGCAGGTATAGATATGGTCCAGCGTCCTTCCAATTCAGGTACTTGATTGCTGAGGAGCTGGAGAGCATGAGACCAAGATGAGGCTTGCGATGCTGAATATTTTATCTGTTTTCTTTTTTATTTGGGTTATTTCTGTATTCCAACATTATGACTTGTTTGGCTGTTTTCATAGACATATATATATCACACATCATTTATATATGTTGTTCATTTATTTCTTACCATTAGTATTCTACTATTTACTGTAGTATTTTATTATTACTGCTTCCATTTATTCTATTTTTTTATTTCCTCTTTGTTACTCTTACAATGAGGGCATTGTTTCACCACTACCACACCCATGGCCCTCACTTCTAGTCGACATCCTCTGGCATTCGGGGAAATGCACTTGAGTCCTTGTGACCAACCAGGAATGAGGCACCTCTGGGTGGCTTTCAGAATGATGAAGTTATATATATGTCTTTTAATTTCTTTCTTTCAATGTGATAATTGAACGGAAATGGCATTCATACGTACTTACATATTGTTGTCTCTAAGAATGGTGCATTCCATTTCATACATATATATTATATGGATTATTATATAAAAATATAGTTTATATACATGTTATTTATGTCATTGTTTAAATTATAAAATCATGATTTATGTATAATGCTGAATGATTTAACAATCTAGGACACATGTGAAGAACAAAATGAATATTATCCAAAGTAATACCATAACATATAATGGTTAACAAGTGGGTAATATAAGGTAGTAATAAAACAATATATGGTATAAGATATACCAAAATGGTTATTTAAATGATGAATAATAAATATAGACTTATTGTACAGGTACATTGAATGAGTATGATAAGGGTGAAGATATCAGGTAAAGGAATTTCAATTGACTCCCAATTTCAGTGAAATATATGCATTATTCACCACTAAATTATTTTTTGTGGCATATATAATGACCATTAATGTATTCTATGATGCATATACTTAAATATATATTTACGTAAATAACTATTTTATGATCTTTCTGTCATATAGTTTATGTGTTAAAAGTTACCAAATAGGTAAATTATGTTTTGTAAAATTTTAATTATATGAGAAAAATTCCATGCTACACACATATCATTTTATATAAGTTGTATAAAATAACTCTTAAATTATATAAAATGAATCAAATTTTATTATTATATTTTTAAGCTCCACGTAATTTCATTTTCATACATGTGGAGTATGATTAAAAGGCACCTTGTGGTAAGAGTTTATTTCAACATTCTAAAAATTTATCGAGATTATTTATGACCACATGTTTATTAATGAAATCCTATTATCCAACTTTCAAGAACACTAATAATTATCATATACTATAGTTAGTATTGATGTATTCACGTATAATTACCTATTTTTTCCACTCTTTGCATCTTAATAAAATTATGTAAATGTTTATATGAAAATATTTCTTTAACACTCTCTTCGGTCAGAAATTTGTATTCCATCAGATCAATGTTTTATAAAAGGGTTTCAAAGTATATTCTGATATTCTCTTATTATAATTTAAATTTAATTTACCCTTGTGTTCCTGTTAAACGAAAAAATATTTTTTCCAAAAAAATGAATTTTATTTTATTTTTTTGGTCGAGGTAGTTTTCTAAACATTTTACCATGAAAAAGTAATATTTTTTTGTAATGGCCTAGGCCTCTCCGGTCCATTCCTTTGTGAAAATGCGGTAATGGAGGTGTTCTGGGAGGTCAAGGTGACTTGGAAGTGCATTTGGGTGGACTTTTAATGAAAGCTAAAGGGAAATAGCTTTCGCACGGTTGGCGCACGGTTTGCCAAAACCGTGCAGCCAAACCATGCAAGGTTGGTGTTAGAGGCAGTGGCTAACGCACGATTAGCGCACGATTTGTCTAACTATGAAGACTAACTC
Source organism: Viscum album (assembly GCA_963277665.1). Classification (NCBI taxonomy): domain Eukaryota; kingdom Viridiplantae; phylum Streptophyta; class Magnoliopsida; order Santalales; family Viscaceae; genus Viscum; species Viscum album. Next base: position 838,788,216 of record OY728141.1, read on the forward strand.
TACGAGCAGTGTTTGGCGAGGTAGAAGCTAACACACAGTTTGTTAAACTGTGCGGACTAACTCTACGGGCACTTAAAATTAGATCCTAAAATTGTGTATATGAACTCTTTTACCTCTAAATGGTTCATTTATGCCTTTGAAGCATCCATAACTCGGTATTAACCTCCTTGAGGGTAGAATAACCTATTACAAGCGTTTTGGAGGTGATCTGGATGCTTTTCTTGGCGAATCGAAGTAGGTTTCTTGAGGTATGTGATCGTTCTTTTCTTGATTTCATAGATCTACTAAGATCTATTCCTCCTATTCTCTCAGTTTCTTAGATCTTTTCCTGTTATGGGTAGATATAAGTGTGTGGATGTAGAATATGATGAGCTTTGGTCTTGGATGTGTTAGGAGAGGAAATCTAAGGAGGATTCGTGGAGAATCGACCCAGTTTCATGGGCATTCTTCGACCGTTGTGGTTTTCCTAAAAAAACGTTTGAGGTAGTGGATTCATGTCTTCTATAATTGTTTATGTGATATCGTAGAGTTAGCCTGATTTAGCCCTTTGGATCACAATGAAATTGACCTAATTAAATACTTGAACTAGATTTAAAGAATTGGTTTTAGCGCATGTTGTTGCTTTGTACCATGTTAACGGTTCGCCTTATGATTTTCTAGATAGTGTGATGTTTATGCCTTGCTTGTTAGAATGTAGTTCATGATGAAATTGATAAAGAATGTAATGCCAAAATTAATTGATAATTAATTGGCTAATGATAAAGTGTCTTGTAAATAACTCTGGTTGTTTTTGTTGTGGTTTTTGATCCAAATTGATGTTAGTCAAATTGATGTTGATGTGTGTCATTAATTTAGTTGGTTGGTAAACCTGAAAACTATTGGTGTTTGCTGTTTGAAGGCTAGATGTCTTGTTAAAGGGCCATGATCATAAATTGATGTGATGATTACTTTCCTGCTTCTTGTGATGTGATCTGATCCTGGATGGATATTGTGATATGTGGGGGCATGGAGGCCTTGTAGTTGTGGCAGTGGATGACGCCTAGAGTGGTGAGATGCATCGGTTTATGCATGTGGGTGTTAGTGAAGATATGAGGGATGATGGAATGGGATGGATGTTATTGTTGGATGTTTGGTGCTTTGTTTGGTTGTTTATCTGCTCTACATTTCCCCACTGCTCAAGGAAGATGGTATTTCTTACTCATCTTTTGAAAGAGGCAAAGACATGTGGGGTATGAAATTAGATTTCCATGCTTAGCCTCTCAAGGGAAAATGGGTGTACACTCTTACTATAGGAAGAAAAGAATCGACAGGTTGTACATCTACTCACCGTGTTGAGCCCCTTGTGTTTAGTAGTAGAGGATTCTTTTCTAGAATGCCTAGGAATATATGAAAGTAATTCTGTAATGAATTTTTTAATAAATGATGTTAACCCTTGGGGTTGGAGTTGTTGAATATTAATGACGAGGTTGGGAACTTTTGAAGAGAAAATGGTTTTTGGATGTGATACTAATGGAATTTAATCAGAAATTGTTCATGCTTAATTAATGTTGGAAGAAATAATTAATGTACAGTGTAATTAATATAAAAGGGAATGAAGTAATCTAATAAAGTTCATAAATGGTTGTGTACTTATAGGATACCTAGTCTTAGAAGTGGTAGCCTAGAGTCCGAGAGACATTAGCTGTATTTGTATCTAAGACTAGGTTATTCCCATAGTGTGGTTGTGAGTTATAGTATATTCTATACTTTTTGTGTTTCTATATGCTACTTCACCCGGCCAGAAGGCGAAACTGGCACCCTCAGGATTCTGAGCCCTGGGGGGGTGTTTTCCCCAACAGTTTTGTGGGAGGATGAATGGATGACTACTGCCTCTGACCCCACTCCCTTCTCTTGGTAGATATGTAATGTCCCGGACCTCTCCGGTCGATTACTTTGTAAAAACGTTTTTTTTTGATGTGGTCAATGCGGCAGACATCAAAAATAATAATTATTATTAATAATAAATGGTGACGCGTTAATAAAATTTTTTTGGGGTTTTTTATAAGTGTTATACTAAATAATTATAATAATAATGTTGGTTTTTTTGATAGATCTGGTAATAAGGATTTAATGAGAATTATGTTTTGAATTAAATGCAATGAGATTTGAGATATGAGAATAAATTAAAGATGTTATGATAATTGTGTAAAAATAAATAAATAAAGGTTTAAAATAAATTTGGGGCATGCCACAAGGAGAGAGAAGATGAAAAATATAATAATATGAAATAAAAGGGCAGGCGCACCAACAAAATAATGATTGGAGAGAGAAAATAAAATTTATTGAAAAATAAATATAAGAGAGAGGCGCCACTTTTTGTGGGAGAGAATCTTGGGAGAAAGAATTAATAAAGATTGGAGAGAGGGAGGAGTTATAAGATATTAATGGGAATAAAATTATGTGTGAAATAAATAGTAAAGGAGATAATTGGTGATGAATTTCGAGCGTGAAAAATGACAAATGGTGATTGATTGGAGTTAGAGAATTAAATAATTAATTAATTAATAAAATATTGTTATCATTTTTTTTGATAATAAAACACTTTTTTCACAATAACATCTTCATGCGACCTCGGTTTCACGAACCGTCAGTGGCAGTGCGACCCTGACTACGAGACGAAAATTATGAGTCCAATATTGGATGTCTTTTTCGGGTTTTGGGATTGGGTACCCGAAACGCTCATGAATTAATAGATTTAATATTGTTATTATTACGGGATCTTGTATCCAACGTATCTCCCTCATACGGTATTAGATTGACGATCCGTCAGTGACAGCGTAACCCTGAAATTATGACGTTCATTTTAATACCATTAATGAGCTACTTTTATGACTCATGCCTCGGGTCAAAGAAACACCACATATTGATAGAATTATCATTATTATTAAAACGCGTGGAAACCGCGTGACGTGTTGTGTGTTAACCAATCAAAACATGTAACGTATGTACGGTCACATCGTGTATTCATTAATGCACACTGAATACGGATTTACCTATTCGTTTCCTATATAAGAACGAGGTCATGTTTTATCTTCCATATCGATCGCTTCTTTGTCGCACGACGATGCTCTTGGACGATCGAGAAGTATTCCTCCTCTAACTTCTTTGTCCGAGCTCTGAATTACGATCCGTCAGCGGCCACAGGATCGTAGCGACGAGACGAAGCTTCTAAGCCCGGACTTTTCACCTTTCCTTCCGACCTTCCTTCTCCAGCTTCCATCCTAGGAGGCGTTTGTCGGGTTTGGCGAAGGCGGAGGACACCGAAGGACGTCGTCAGAAGCGACGTGATCGGGACCTTTTGAGGTAGGGGTTTACCTTCGTCTCTCTTTTTGGTGAAACATGCGGGGTGGGATATTTTTCTTTTGTTCCATGGGATGCAGTTGAACTTTAAATAAAGATAATAACTGGATAAAGAAGGGTTTGGGGTTTTGTGCTGTTTCTTTTGCCTTCCAGTTTCTTTATCTTCTGATTGTGATTTTGGATTGAAAGGCCTTTGCCTACTGAAAATCAAGGCCGTTGGTGGCCTTTGCGTGTGCAAATGATATCTAAATTGTTTGTGGTTTGTTTTGTTAAAACATGGAAAATGGATAAGCATGTAAAGACTGGATGATTAAATGAGAATGAAAACCTTGTGTGATCACCTCGATTGAACAAGTTTGGAATAATGAACATGTTGGTGGTTTGGTTGTTTTGTGGAAAATGCCTTTATTTATGAAAAGTGTTTTGATTATGAAAAGTGTTTTGAAGTAAAAGGTGTTTTCAAATGAGGACATGTTTTGTGTGTGGAAAGGGTTTTATGTGTGGAACATTGAAATAAATGAATGATGGAATGTTGTATGGTTGTGATAATCTCTTGTAAATGAAATGGCATGTGGTTGCTTGCGTTTTACCTAACCTTGGTTGTGGATGGCAGGGATATGTTTGTGAAAGGTTTTGTCTGGATGTTAGTTGCCCTGTAGTAATAATTTGTTAAACCATTGCATGAAACATGAAAACCTAAATGGGGTTGGGGGATGATTGTTTGGTTGTTGATGCATGCTTCGTGGTAGCAGTGCTGAGGCACATGCTCAGTTTCTCTTTTTAAGAAGCCATAGGTTGGGCTGTGTGTTTGGTATATGTATATATATAATTATATCTTTGTGTTTTGTCTCACCACACCCATGTCAAGCACCTAGTTCCGAACACTCCCATTTTATGGGAGAGGGTGTTCCCCCTTAGTTACTAGCTCCTTCCTGCTCCTTCTTCGATAGGCTATGATGGCTTGAGGTGACCTTACACCCAAGACTCTTAGGGTAGGTCTCAGAGGCTGTGATGGCTTGAGGCGACCTTTAGCCAAGACTCTTCGGGCAGGCTTACCGTTCCCAAGAACCTTCGGGATGAGGCCCAGGTGTCTGCGGGCGGGTTAGTGGTTGTGGCCCAGGTGTGTGCGGGCGGGATGCGTGGTTTAGCCCAGGTGTGTGCGGGCGGGAAGAGTGTGGTAGCATCAGGACGTTTTCCGTTAGGAAGAGAAGCATCTAATTAAGTGGGAAATGGTGCGGGGTACCCAATACTATTGTTCTATATATATACTAAAATTGTTTGTGTTACTTGGTGAGTGTGACCAGTGAGGCTGGGTGGATAGTTTTTCCTTGTTAGTTTCTGGTTCTTCTGTTTTCTCACGGGACCTTAGGGTGTCTTCCCACTTGTGCACGAGAGCTTTAGGTTCTCTACTGAGTATACTTGTTTGCTCACCCTACGTTGTTTCAGGTTTTCAGGAGGACTACCAGGGCCGTGCGGGACCCTACTAGTCAGGCAGTGGGAGCTGTGCAGTTGCTATTTTCTTGTTTTTCTTTTGGTACTGTACTCACTTGTACTTTGAGCTTATTTGTACTTGTACCTGTTTCAGTTTATTTATACATGCATATGGGACTGGTTTGGATTTCTTTTTAGAACCTTTTTTCATTTTCCTTTTTGGTGGTTGACTTGTCCTATTTCCGATCCTAACTATAAAAAGGGTAATGCCTCCCATGATTGAAAAAAAGTAAACTCATACCCTTGGTGCTAGTCGCCACCCCGGGGCCTACTGGAGGCGGGACTCGGGGGTCATTATCTCCCTTTCACCATTGCCAGCTCAGGAGGGGCAACTGTGATGGAAGGGGGTCGTGACAGAATGGTATCAGAGGAATGGTTGAGAGATAGGATGGAGTCTGGAGTTAGGCACAGTGAGGATTGCATGGGATGGTATGGAAACAGTGTTAGTTGATCTTGGTGTGTGACATAGGCCAGGGAAGACCGGCTAGGACATGGGATTTTAGGGCCCCCGTGATCCGATGCAAGGACTCTAAGCCTACCGAACACCCAAGTGAGGCTACATTGATTTTAGGGTAGAAACCCTAGGAAAGGTACATGCATCATCATGTTTGTGTTTTACTTGATTTGGGGCATTCTGGGAATAAAGTAAAATGATAAAATGAACCCTTGAGAAATCTCCTTACTACTCGGGCTTAGGTTTTCCTTGTTTACCGTACAGCTATGGCACCTGGACGGCGTTCTCAGGTGGCTCAGGCGGCCGAGGCCCAGCAGGTTCAGGCGATCGATCAACTGAGGATCGATCAAGAGGAGGAAGACATCCAGTGGCAGAAGACCCTCCGTTCTTTCCAGCGTCAGACTCTCAAGAAGTACGAGGGAATTACTTTGGACCTGGAGACGGAGGGGTGGATTGAAGAGCTAGGGATCGCTTTTACCTTGATCCGTGCTCCGAAGGAGTACTGGGTCACCCTAGCGGTCAGTCAGCTGAGAGGCGTGGCGCGCCAATGGTGGATGCTCTACCTCGGGGAGAGGAAGGAGGCAGAGATTCCATGGGCTGACTTCGAAAAGGAGTTCCGAGAGGAATTCCTTTCTTCTTTGATCAAGGAGGAAAAGCGTCAGGAGTTTCTCTCCCTTCAGCAGGGGAGTATGACTGTTCGAGAGTTGGGAATTAAGTTCAAGAATCTCCTACGCTTTGCTCCGGAACTCTTTCCGGATGAAGAGTCTCGGGCGAGACGTTTGGAAGAGGCGCTTCGTCCTTCGCTCCAGTATGCTGTGACCGCCTTCACCCTTCCGACATACTTAGCCGTGCAGAAGAAGGCCGAAGTTGTAGAGAGGATGCACTTGCAGGGAGGTGCACCCCGAGAAGGGATCCGGGCGGGTCCGTCGAAGGGGAAGGCAGTCAGTAGCAGACCTCCTGCGACTGGACCTTCCAGGTTCAGGCCGGTGGGGAGCAGGCCCCAGCGGTTCCAGTTCAGGTCTTCAGGCCATCGTCCTTCCTTCTCGAGTCCTGGACTGAAGTGTTTTTCTTGTGGAGGTTTCGGGCACGTCCGGAGTCAGTGCCCGACTAGAGCTCAGCACGGTGGAGGTGTTCAGGATCAGTACCCGCCTCAGCAGCAGTTGCCGTCGAGGCCCTTTCAGCAGCAGCAGGGCCCTCCGAGGGTAGACCCTGTAGGAGGAGGCCAATCTCAGGGTGCTCCTCAGGGACCTCGACCAGGGCGTGGTCGGGGAGGCGGTCGACATCAGAGAGGCAGAGGAGCTGGGCGTGGACAGTTGCACGCAGCAGAGTTGGCAGCTCCAGAAGGACCAGAGGTGGTACGAGGTACGATCTGTTTGTTCAGTACTCTTGTTTCTACCTTGTTCGATTTAGGAGCTTCGCACTCTTTTTTTGCACCCAGTCTAGCCCATGCTTTGGGTCTAGACGTAGAGAGACTTTCTATACCCCTGGTACTGAGTACGCCTGTTGGAGGTCAGACCCGTTTGTCTTGTGTTTGTCGGGGATGCGAGCTAACGTTGGGACCACATCGGTCCATTGGAGATCTTCTTTTGCTACAGATGCAGCCATATGACGTCATCTTAGGCATCGACTGGCTGTTCTCTGTTAGTGCTGTTATCGACTGCTTCCGGAGAAAAGTCGTGTTCTCCGATATGGATGGACAACGTGTGACTTTTGTTTGAGAGAGGAGCTATCAGGTGGGAAGCCGGCATGTGAAGCCTCTATTTTCTTTGTTGGGTGGGATATCAGCGTTTCTAGCTGATACAGAGATGATGAATGTTCTAGAAGTTGTTGGGGAATTCCTCGATGTCTTTCTCGAGGAGGTTGTGACTCTACCCCCTCAACGTGATGTTGAGTTTGGGATAGACTTACAGTCAGGTGCCCGTCCAATCTCGATGGCTCCTTATCGGATGGCACCTTTGGAGTTGCGGGAGTTGCGGATTCAGATTGACGATCTGATGGAGAAGGGTTTAGTTCGACCCAGTGTGTCGCCATGCGGTGCTCCGGTTCTGTTCGTGAAAAAGGTGGATGGTGGTCTCAGGCTATGCATAGACTACCGGAGGCTGAATCAGGTAACGGTCAAGAACCGTTACCCCCTTCCGAGAATAGATGACCTCTTCGACCAGCTGAGGGGAGCATGTTGGTTTTCTAAGATTGATCTGCGGTCGGGATATCATCAGCTGAGGGTAAAAGACAGTGACATCCCAAAGACAGCTTTCAGGTGCAGGTATGGGCACTTCGAGTTTGTAGTGATGCCGTTTGGGGTTACGAATGCACTAGCTGTGTTCATGGGTCTTATGAAATTTGTCTTCTGAGAGTTCCTGGACCAGTTCGTCGTTGTGTTCATCGATGACATCTTGATCTACTCAAGATCAAAAGAGGAGCACGTTGAGCATCTCAAGGCTATCTTGAATGTCCTTCGACACCATCAGATTTATGGAAAGTTGTCAAAATGTAAGTTCTTGACGCAATAAGTACACTTCCTTGGGCACATGGTGTCTCAGCATGGAGTGTCAGTGGACCCGTCGAAGGTAGAAGCAGTTGTTTCTTGGACAACACCCAAGAGCGTGGCAGAAGTTCGTAGTTTCCTGGGGTTGCATGGATACTATCGGAGGTTCATCTCAGAATTCTCTCAAGTTGCTACTCCGTTGACATCTTTGACTAGGAAGAATCAGGTCTTCCTGTGTAATGAGCAGTGCCAGGAAGCTTTCGACTACCTGAAGGAGAAGTTGGTTAGTGCTCCCATCCTTAGGTTTCCAGAGGAAGGATCCTTGTATGAGGTGTTTTGTGATGCCTCTGGCCTTGGCTTGGGATGTGTGCTGATGCAGAAGAAGGGTGTGATCTTCTATGGGTCTAGGCAGTTGCGTCCTCACAAGCGAAACTATGCCACCCATGACTTGGAGCTTGCAACAGTAGTGTTCGCATTGAAGCTGTGGCGACATTACCTCTTTGGGGAGTGCTTTGTGGTCTTCACCGATCACAAGAGCTTGCGCTATATCTTCTCCCAGCGTGACTTGAACTTGCGACAGCGGAGATGGGTCGAGTTTCTCCAAGACTACGACTTTGAGATCTCGTACACTGAAGGTAAGGGAAACGTTGTGGCTGATGCCCTGAGCAGGAAGCCGCATCAGGAAGTGGTTCGGGAATCTGCTGATGCTTGGAAGGTGATGGGGGAGTTGGCTGCCTTGCACATGGATGCGAGGGTGGAAGGTGCTAGAGGCTGCTTGTTTCAGATGACGGTACAATCCTCTTTGTTGCAGCAAGTCGAAGAGTCTCAGTGGGGAGACCCTGAGGTGGAAGTGTTGCGGGATCGTGTCGATCAGGGGAACGCTCCAGAAGGATGGTCGGAGGACAGCCGACATCAGATGCTCTTTCATGGAAGGTTGTTTGTTCCAGAGGTGATGCGTGATGAATTCCTTCGTGAGTTCCATAGCTCAGCCTTGGCAGTACATCCAGGTGTTTTGAAAATGTACCAAGGCCTGAGGGGACAGTTTTGGTGGCCCGGGGTGAAACGGGCAGTGGAAGAGTTTGTGGCTAAATGCCTGGTGTGTCAGCAGGTGAAGGCTGAACACCGCGTTCCTGGTGGTTTGTTGCATCCTTTATATGTTCTCGAGTGGAAGTGGGATGACGTCTCGATGGACTTCGTCACATGACTACCCAGAGCTCAGGGCGGGCATGATGCTATCTGGGTAGTGGTGGATCGAATGACAAAATCTGCTCACTTCTTGGCCATCAAGGAGTCAGGACTTGTGAGTAACTTAGCACAGAGGTACGTGGATGAGGTGGTGCGTTTGTATGGAGTTCTGAAGACTATCATCTCAGATCGGGACACTCGGTTCACCTCACGAGTCTGGAAGGGGTTACAACATGCTTTTGGCACCCAGCTACGCCTTAGCACTGCTTTTCACCCTCAGACTGATGGACAGACAGAGCGGACTATCCAGACATTGGAGTACATGCTGCGAGCATGTGTTCTGGATTTCGGAGGATCATGGGTATGAGACTTGCCTTTAGTAGAGTTTGCCTACAACAATAGCTTCCACTCTACTATCGGCATGACTCCTTTTGAGGCTTTGTATGGAAGACCATGTCGTTCACCCTTTTTCTGGGCAGAGGTTGGTGAGACTGGTACTCTTGGACCAGAAGTAGTGCAGAGCACCATGGAGAAAGTCTAGCTAGTGCGGGAGAGGATGAAAGCAGCTCAGGATCAGCAGAAGTCTTATGTTGATCGTCGGAGGAGGCCCTTGGAGTTCAAGGTGGGAGATCATGTGTTCTTGAAGGTTTCCCCTCGACGGGGGCAGCAGAGGTTTGGAAAGGGGAGTAAGCTCTCCCCTAGGTTCATCGGACCTTTCGAGGTGCTGAGGCGAGTTGGCGAGGTGGCATATCAGCTGGCCCTACCACCTCAGTTGGAGAGGGTCCATGACGTCTTCCATGTCTCCCAGCTTTTTCAGTACTTACATGATGACTCTCATGTCATCAACTGAGGAGATCTAGATGTGGGAGAAGATGCGACCTTCGAGGAACGACCAGTCAGGATCGAGGATCGCAAGGAGAAAGTGCTCCGTGGACGAACCATCGGCTTGGTTCGTGTGTTGTGGAGGCATGGAGGCCTTGAGGAGAGCACTTGGGAGCGGGAGACCCAGATGCGCGCTCAGTACCCGGGGTTGTTTTGACTTGTACCTTCCTTTGTTTCTTGGTGTTACCCTGTACCTTTGATATATAAAATGTTGGCTTGTTGGATGTGAGATCTTTGTTCCTTGTTCTTGGGAAGTGTGTGGCTTGTCCGGATATATGAGAAAGGAAAAACCTGATCCTTAATCAAGACACATTAATGAGGATGCGATTAAACCCGTGCAGGCGAGTCAGTGCCGCCTAAAGCGGATAGTATCTTGACATAGGAGAGGGAATTCCTAACTCATAGGGATGTTGGTTGGTTCCTTGTCATGACGAGAGCCCTGAGAGGTATCTTGTGGAGTGGTTCTTCAGATCCTTTCCTTCTTCTGGGTCAGTTTTTAATTCTCAAGGACGAGAATATTTTGAGAGGTATCTAATGTAATGGCTCGGACCTCTCCGGTCGATTACTTTGTAAAAACGTTTTTTTTGATGTGGTCAATGCGGCAGACATCAAAAATAATAATTATTATTAATAATAAATGGTGACGTGTTAATAAATTTTATTTTGGGGTTTTTTTATAAGTGTTATACTAAATAATTATAATAATAATGTTGGTTTTTTTTGATAGATCTGGTAATAATGATTTAATGAGAATTATGTTTTGAATTAAATGCAATGAGATTTGAGATATGAGAATAAATTAAAGATGTTATGATAATTGTGTAAAAATAAATAAATAAAGGTTTAAAATAAATTTGGGGCGTGCCATAAGGAGAGAGAAGATGAAAAATATAATAATATGAAATAAAAGGGGAGGCGCACCAACAAAATAAAGATTGGAGAGAGAAAATAAAATTTATTGAAAAATAAATATAAGAGAGAGGCGCCACTTTTTGTGGGAGAGAATCTTGGGAGAAAGAATTAATAAAGATTGGAGAGAGGGAGGAGTTATAAGATATTAATGGGAATAAAATTAAGTGTGAAATAAATAGTAAAGGAGATAATTGGTGATGAATTTCCAGCGTGAAAAATGACAAATGGTGATTGATTGGAGTTAGAGAAATAAATAAATAAATAATTAATAAAATATTGTTATCATTTTTTTGATAATAAAACACTTTTTTCACAATAACTTCTTTGTGCGACCTCGGTTTCACAAACCTCAGTGGCAGTGCGACCCTCACTACGAGACGAAAATTGTGAGTCCAATATTGGATGTCTTTTTCGGGTTTTCGGATTGGGTACCCAAAACGCTCATGAATTAATAGATTTAATATTGTTATTATTACGGGATCTTGTATCCAAAGTATCTCCCTTATACGGTATCAGATTGACGATCCATCAGCGAAAGCGTAACCCTGAAATTATGACGGTCATTTTAAGACCATTAATGAGCTACTTTTATGACTCATGCCTCGGGTCAACGAAACACCACATATTGATAGAATTATCATTATTATTAAAATGCGTGGAAACCGCGTGACATGTTGTGTGTTAACCAATCAAATCATGTAACGTATGTACGGTCACATCGTGTATTCATTAATGCACGCTGAATACGGATTTACCTATTCGTTGCCTATATAAGAACGAGGTCATGTTTTATCTTCCATATCGATCGCTTCTTTGTTGCACGACGATGCTCTTGGACGATCGAGAAGTATTCCTCCTCTAACTTCTTTGTCTGAGCTCTGAATTACGATCCGTCAGCGGCCACAGGATCGTAGCGACGAGACTAAGCTTCTAAGCCCGGACTTGTCACCTTTCCTTCCGACCTTCCTTCTCCAGCTTCCATCCTAGGAGGCGTTTGTCGGGTTTGGCGAAGGCGGAGGACACCGAAGGACGTCGTCGGAAGCGACGTGATCAGGACCTTTTGAGGTAGGGGTTTACCTTCGTCTCTCTTTTTGGTGCAACATGCGGGGTGGGATATTTTTCTTTTGTTCCATGGGATGCAGTTGAACTTTAAATAAAGATAATAACCAGATAAAGAAGGGTTTGGGGTTTTGTGCTGTTTCTTTTGCCTTCCAGTTTCTTTATCTTCTGATTGTGATTTTGGATTGAAAAGCCTTTGCCTACTAAAAATCAAGGCCGTTGGTGGCCTTTGCGTGCACAATTGATATCTGAATTGTTTGTGGTTGGTTTTGTTAAAACATGGAAAATGGATAAGCACGTAAAGACTGGCTGATTAAATGAGAATGAAAACCTTGTGTGATCACCCCGATTGAACAAGTTTGGAATAATGAACATTTTGGTGGTTTGGTTGTTTTGTGGAAAATTCCTTTATTTATGAAAAGTGTTTTGATTATGAAAAGTGTTTTGAAGTAAAAGGTGTTTTCAAATGCGGAAATGTTTTGTGTGTGGAAAGGGTTTTATGTGTGGAACTTTGAAATAAATGAATGATGGAATGTTGTATGGTTGTGATAATCTCTTGTAAATGAAATGGCATGTGGTTGCTTGCGTTTTACCTAACCTTGGTTGTGGATGGCAGGGATATGTTTGTGAAAGGTTTTTTCTGGATGTTAGTTTCCCAGTAGTAATAATTTGTTAAACCATTGCATGAAACATGAAAACCTAAATGGGGTTGGGGGATGATTGTCTGGTTGTTGATGCATGCTTCGTGGTAGCAGTGCCGAGGCACATGCTCAGTTTCTCTTTTTAAGAAGCCATAGGTTGGGCTGTGTGTTTGGTATATGTATATATATAATTGTAACTTTGTGTTTTGTTGCACCACACCCATGTAAAGCACCTAGTGACGAACACTCCCATTTTATGGGAGAGGGTGTTCCCCCTTAGTTACTAGCTCATTCCTGCTCCTTATTCCATAGGCTATGATGGCTTGAGGTGACCTTACACCCAAGACTCTTCGGGTAGGTCTCAGAGGCTGTGATGGCTTGAGGCGACCTTTAGCCAAGACTCTTCGGGCAGGATTACTGTTCCCAAGAACCTTCGGGATGAGGCCCAGGTGTCTGCGGGCGGGTTAGTGGTTGTGGCCCAGGTGTGTGCGAGCGGGATGCGTGGTTTGGCCCAGGTGTGTGCGGGCGGGAAGAGTGTGGTAGCGTCAGGACGTTTTCCGTTAGGAAGAGAAGCATCTAATTATGTGGGAAATGGTGCGGGGTACCCAATACTTTTGTTCTATATATATACTAAACTTGTTTGTGTTACTTGGTGAGTGTGACCAGTGAGGCTGGGTGGATAGTTTTTCCTTGTTAGTTTCTGGTTCTTCTGTTTTCTCACGGGACCTTAGGGTGTCTCCCCACTTGTGCACGAGAGCTTTAGGTTCTCTACTGAGTATACTTGTATGCTCACCCTACGTTGTTTCAGGCTTTCAGGAGGACTACCAGGGCCGTGCGGGACCCTACTAGTCAGGCAGTGGGAGCTGTGCAGTTGCTGTTTTCTTGTTTTTCTTTTGGTACTATACTCACTTGTACTTTGAGCTTATTTGTACTTGTACCCGTTTCAGTTTATTTATACATGCATATGGGAATGGTTTGGGTTTCTTTTCAGCACCTTTGTTCTTTTTCCTTTTTGGTGGTTGACTTGTCCTATTTCCGATCCTAACTATAAAAAGGGTAATGCCTCCCATGATTGAAAACAAAGTAAACTCATACCCTTGGTGCTAGTCGCCACTCCGGGGCCTACTGGATGCGGGACTCGGGGGTCATTATCTCCCTTTCACCATTGCCAGCTCAGGAGGGGCATCTTTGATGGAAGGGGGTCGTGAAAAGATATTAGTTATATTAGGCACAATAGTTAGTTTTCCCCATATATGTGTGTAGAGGGCTGTAATGGATTGTAGTTATTCACACACAAATATTCTAGATATAGTTTCATAAGGACTACTATAGGTGTAACATGTATAAGATATGATGGTTTGAGGATCCTTACTCAGTGTATGGGCTGTAATGGCTTGAGGTATATTACTGGACGTATGATACACATTATGTGAGTTGTGGTGGCTCCTAGAAACTACCTGGTTACTTTTGGTTGTGAGGCTAGTGTGGTGCTTCACCCAGGTGTCTGCGGGAAAGCCTTTGTGGTGCACGTGGTGTAGATTGTAGAGCTTATCCCAGGCGTATATGAGAAATCCATTGGAGATAGATGCATAGGATGTATGTCATTGGTGAAAAGCGGAAAACCAGTGGTGAAGTAGTAGCAGGGTACCCTTGATATTCTTTATTAGATGATATATTCTTGTATGTGTTACTTGTTGATAGTATCCATGGTGAGGTTGGGAACATAGTATACCTATTTAGGTGATGAGTTAGTTTCACTTATTGTCCAATGTGCTTTAGCATGGTTTTATTAATTTTACACGAGATGCTTTGGGGAGGATCATACTGAGTTTACTGTTATACTCACCCTACATATATATAAACTGTTTTTCAGGTCACTTGGAGTAGGTCAATGATAAGGCTAGTTACTACTAGCTTTTGGTTGCAAGAGCATTTCGGGCTTGTGGTCATTGTTGTTTTTACTTTATTATGGTTATTTGCAGTTTTTGCTTTCAGTTGTAGTACTTTTCCATGAAATTACATATGTTTAATTGTGTTTTCCTTTATACTTTAGTTCTGAGTTGTAGTTGGTTGGTGTGTATCTTATCTCTCTCTTCTGCATGTGTTCTCTTAGAGGGTAATGCCTCCCATTTATGTGTTTACTATAACCTCGTTGTTAGTCTCCAACCCGGGGCCTACTAGAGGGGGGACTCAGGGGTTATAATTTCCCTTCTCACATTTCTGGCAGAGGAGGGGTACACTTTGTGGGGAGGGGGTCGTGACAAAGTGGTATCAGAGGTCTAGTTGAGGGATAGGATGGAGTTTTGAGTTAGGCACATGTGAGGTTGGATTGGTTGGTAGGGAAGCAGTGTCATTCATGTTTGGAAAGTGAGGTAAACACCGGATACCGGCGGAGACATAGGCATTTAGGGCCCCCCTATGATCTGATGTACGAACCATTAAGTTTACAATGGCCACTAAACTAGGTTATACTAGTTGCAGGGTGGAGACCTAGGAAAGGATCATTCATCATTCTTCTTGTGATTGTGTTTGAATGGGTTGTCCATGGGATAAGTTAACATAAAATGAATGAAATAAAACAATAAATTTATTTATGTTGAGTCTTCCATTTTCCAGGTTTTAGAGCTCTAATGGTTTTTTATTTTACAGGTATGGCTCCAGGTTGACGTCCTGGTTAGGTTTGCACAGAAAATGTCTAGCAGGCTGTTCTAGTAGATTGCCGTAGGGTAGAGGTTGACGACGAAGACACTTTCAAGAAGACACTCTCAGAGTTTCAGCGCCAGAGTCTGCAGAAGTATGAGGGCTCTGTTTCAGATGCAGTCACAGAAGACTTATTAGAGGAGGTTGAGATCTTCTTCATTTTGATTTGTTATCATAAAGGGAACTGGGTGTCCTTTGTTGTGACAATGTTGCGTGGAACTGTGAGATAGTAGTGGTTCCTGTTCATCAGGGATCGTGGGGAGTCAACGATCTCATGGGAGGTGTTATGAGACATGTTTAGAGTTGAGTTTTGTTCTTCAACTATGAGGGTGTCCAGTCACCAGGAGCTTCTTACCCTTCAACAGGGGTCCTTCAATGTTCTAGGGTTTGGAATCCATTTCAGGAACCTTCTACGATATCCTTCAAATCTACTTCCAGATGGCGAGGCCAGGGAGAGGAATTTATAGGAGGCATTGCGTCCAAAGATCCAGCGCCAGGTCACCCCATTTATGCTAAAAACATATTTTGAGGTACTGGCGAGGGAAGAGGTTGTCGAGAGGACTTTGGAAAGTATATGATCATCACGAGAGGGGAATTAGCATGATTCCTCACAAAGCAGAACTGTGGTTTGGGGTTCCCAGTTTTCAGGGTAGAAGATTTTCCGTTCAACTAGTGGTAGGTCCCAGCCCTTCACACCTCTTTTCCCCAGAGGTAGTAACTCTCAGGCCAATGCCATGGGATGAGGCAATTGTTTTTCTTGTGCTGGTCTTGGTCATCAGATGTGGGAGTGCTCGACATTTTAGAGCGACCATTGTGTTCCAAGCACTACGCTCTAGGTCCTCTGTTGAGGCAGTTCCAGTTGAGGCAGCAGCAGCCGGTTGCACCAGTTTTAGATAAGCAGAGGGTAGATGGGGTAGGTAGAGGACATTCCCATGATGCTCCTCGTCCTCATAGAGCAGAGTACGACCGTGGTGGTGGTCCTCATCATGGTCAGATAGTCCATAGAAGAGGTCGTGGTCAGCTTCATTCTCTAGCGTTGCCAGCTACAGGTGAACTAGAAGTCATCCGAGGTACCCTTTTCTTGTTTTCTATCATGGTGTATGCCATGTTTTATTCAGGAGTAGTACACTCCTTCATATCTCCTACCCTATTCCATGATTTGGGACTTTAGGTAGAGAGGCTTCCAGTTCCCTTAGCGTTGACTATGCCGATTGATGGTCGAGACGACTTGTTTGAAGTATGTAGAGATTGTGAGCTAGTGTTGGGGAGCACCGCTCTTGGGGAGATTTCCTATGTTTACGAGTACAACCATATAATGTAATCCTCAGCATGGATTGGTTGTATTCGGTGTAGGTTATCATGGATTGCATCAGGAAGAAGGTCCTTTTACTTAGTGTGGATGGAGAGCAAGTGGTGTTTGTTGGTGAGCGAGATCCTCAGATGAGTCATAGGCGCGTTCCATTCTTTTCATCCATGGCAGCTGAGATGATTTTGAGTTCATCCGAGGTTTGGTAGTTGGGATTTCATTGGGTCATAGACGAGTACCCTGATGTATTCCCAGAGGAGGTTGTAGCATTACCCCTTCGATGAGAGATCAAGTTTGGGATCGAGCTACATCCACGAGCGTCTCCTATCTCTATGACTCCGTATAGGATGGATCCTTCTGAGTTACAATAGCTACGTATACAGCTTGATGGTCTGTTACAGTGCGGTTCTGTTCGACCAAGTGTGTCACCATGGGGTGCACCAGTTCTGTTCGTGAAGAAAGCCGATGACAGTTTGCGGTTTTGTGTCAATTATCATCGCTTAAACTAATTGACAATAAAGAATCGCTATTCTCTTCTGTGGATCAATGATTTATTCGATCAAATGAAGGGTGAATGTTGGTTCTGAAATATCGACTTACGGTCAGGATATCATCCAATGCGTGTGAAGGATGAGGATATCCCGAAGACTACTTTTCGTTGTCGTCATGGGCATTATGAGTTCGTTGTAAGGCCGTTTGGCCTCATGAATGCTCCAGATGTATTCATGGGATTGATGAATGCTATGTTCTGTGAGTTCCTGGACAATTTAATTGTAGTTATAATTAATGACATCCTTGTGTACTCCACATCTGAAGAGGAGCATGGAGAGCATCTACGAGCAGTTTTGGGTGTTCTTCGTCAAAAACACCTGTTCGGAAAGTTGTCGAAGTGTGAGTTTGGGGCTAGAGATGTCCATTTCTTAGGGCATGTAGTGCCCCAATAGGGAGTCACTGTGGATCCTTCAAATATAGAAGTAGTTGTGTCTTGGGAAGCCCCCAAGATATATTCAAAGGTGCGGAGTTTCCAGGGACTCACAGGCTACTACAAGAGGTTCGTAGCTAATTTCTCCATCATTGCAACTCCTATGACAACATTGATAAGGAAAGATAAGGATTTCATATAGACTGATCAGTGTCAGGAAGATTTCAAGTATCTAAAAGGGAAGTTAGTAAGTTCTCCAGTCCTTTGTCTTCCAGCTGAGGGAGTTCAGTTTGATGGTTTCTGTGATTCTTCACATCTGGGGTTAGGTTGTATTCTCATGATGCATATATCATTTGTGTAACATCCCAAGAGTCTATATTTTATGTAATGATAAGTTTTATATTACTATGTCATCCATCTAATCGAACAAACTATCTTCATATAAAAAAATAACAATGAAATAGAGTAAACGCACAAAAATGAATGAAAGGGTATTTATTCAAATAAGGAATACCATAGTAACTACAATGCACTGTGATCAAATAGGAATCTTAGCTAACCAAAGATACCAATTAAAAACTCTATTAAGATTACATGAAGACCGCTCAAAACAATGAGAACCCTAAGTAAACGATATGGGTCCTTGGCATCCATCAAAACGAACATATGAATGGTCGAAGCCACCGTATCCGCACTGAGCATCAAAGTAATGACTTGAACCATCTTCTCCTTTTACTTATTGAATCTCCTAGAGTTTAGGGAACTGCAGGACCAGGTTTTATAGAACACATATCCGACCATTAGACACCAACGACTATAATTATAGTCGTTGGCTTCCCGATGATCTAATTGCTTTTAATGTTTTAATTTCAAATAGAAACGTTGAATCTAAGAGTTGAATACCCCAAAGGTTCAGAATGGTTAATTATATCATTTGAATTAATGTTTAAATAATGAAAACAATAAAAATAATAATATAACTAATTTTTTTTAAAATGTAAAAATATATGTGTGTATTGGATTTGAAATATATGAGAATGCTATTGTAAAATTATAATGCATAATAGTGAGAATTAATATTATTTTCTACTGTTAAATATGCACACTTTAACTTGTGAAAATAAACTTTTATTTCATCTAACACATGAATGAATATGGTTGGGTTTTACTTTTTAGTTTACAAAAAATATGTATAAACTCATCGAATATATATATATATATTACATCAAGAATTAAGTTAGATATATTATACAATCTTTTAAATTAAATATATCTAATGATAGCACAATAATAATAATAAAAATCTTAATATAGTTAATGGCTTTTAAATTGTGTCAATTATGGGTTAATTAATCAATTATAATAAAAATGGAATATAAAATATTTATAGATTAAGATAATTTATTTATATAAATAAATAAATAAACAGAAATGATAAAATGATTTATGATATATAGGGGTTTAATAGTTTAACTTATATTTGAATTTGTGACTATTGACTTATCTGAAAATAATAATTGTTGACTAATAATAATATTATGTTAATAATAATAATGATAGGTGTAAAAAAACAACAATTTTGATTGTATAACTGAGGGCCACGTTTCTGTTTAACGTAGCATCACTCTCAGCAGTCCAATCCAGCGCAACCCATCATGTCCGTCCAAGGTATTTTAACATCGCATCGCGTCGGGCCGTCCGATCAACCCCGGTTCAATCCTGGCCATTCCTTTTTTTTTTCAGATCACTATTTTCCCCCACGATTTGTTTCTTCTTTCTCCCCTCCACACTTCTTCTTCTTCCTCGCACATGCTAAACTAGTAGACTAGGCATCGCTTTTCTTCACCTAGGCCGGCGATGGACTCGACTTTGCTCCTTATTTCCATGGGTTTGGCACCGCCTCAGTCCTCTGATACCCTATCAACATCTCCATGCATGGAGTGTGTCTTACTTTTATGTCTTGGTTTTCACCGAAGATAAGAGGGATTGCTTCGGTTTTTCTTGGATCTTCGGCCACCAACTCGACATCGTCACTTACACCCCTTCTCCTCCTCTCCATGTGAAGGTAAGGGATAGTCTTTGGTCTTGTTTTTCATTAGTTTTGGTGATTATACATATTTATATAAACATTATATATATATATATATGAGACCATAAGAACCGTTTCATACCTGTTTTCCTCTTCCTACATGGAGGATCGAACTAGAGTAAGGGAACCCTACTTTTCATAGTTGATTTTTTTTAGTTTCGGTGGATATGTATGTATACACTTTTTTTATATATGTATATAACCCTTGGATACCTCTTCTTGAAGAAATAAAAATTATGGTTTCGGGTAATTTTTATGAACATGTAAAATTATACAAGTATATGTATCATATATATATATGTACATGTTAATACGTAAATGTTTAAGGATGTGCAAACATCATGGATGGGTATGATTATTATGTTATCTCATGATGACTTAACCAAGTTATATTTTTTTACTCTTAAAAAATATTATTTGAAGTACAATATCAAAATTATGTAAGTATATATAATGGGTGTGGTTTAAAATTTGTTTCTTATAACAAAATAGTTTCCCCAATGAAAAATTCTCATTTATCACCATTTTTGTAAATTCTTTTGTTTTTGTGAATTATTTTTGCGTGAATCCCTTAAAAATTTATATGAGTATAAACATATGTACTCAAACTTATGAATTGAATTGGTTATAAGCAAAAGAGATTTTATGCCAATAAGGGTATTGTGAAAACTACATTCACATTCATATTTCATGTTTAAGAACCCCACTCGGTCTTACCAAACATTAATTATGTTTAAAGTAAGTATAACATGAGAAATATTATTGAATATAGTTTAATTTGGAAAACCCATACATATGTATATATACACCTAAATTTATATATAGGTGTATATAACCTTGTATCAATATATTTTCGTCAAATTCATGATTATTAAGAAAAATAATGTCTTAAGATGATTTCGGGGTTCTCAAAGGTAATATCTTATTATTTATAGTGAAAAAGAGTTTTTAAATTACTATAATTATATTTATACAGTTTGTATACATACATATATATATATGACTTCCAAAGATAAACCTATTTGCACACCATGTATTCTTCACTGTAAAAATATATGTATATTCGCACAGTTTTAAATAAACATCCACCATGACCTTGTATCAGAATGTGTTTTAAGTATGTATGATCTCATTTCTAACTCAAGATTGTGATGTTAGAAGTGTAAAAGGGTTTATGTTCATTTTAAGGTTTCTATTAAGCCCATGGTTTCAATTGTTATGTTAATATCTAATGTGTATGGATTTTTATTACTTATGTCGTAGTTTCTATTAATGATTGTACTGTTCTTCCTTGACTAGGAAAATGCATGTGAAAAGGGATTATGAGTAATGAATGTAAGAATGAGACCCTATGAATGTACGACCATGTCAAATATGTGAGGGATGTATTAGACTTAAATGATTATGGATGGGTGCGCCTGGAATTATACAGTGCTCCAATGCATTGGGTAAAGGATGAGTCTCATGAGAGGTTATGTGCGACGGTCTTGGCTGTTAGCCTTGACAAAGTATGGCATTATAAATTCCCTTCTCATGTGATGATAAATGGTCAACCAGGGGATAGTTCCTGTAATAGGATATCCCCTAGCTGGAATTTTTCTTTGACTAGGAGAATGAGTTTATGAGGTATATACATGTGGTATGCTGTTATAGGAACTTTATGTACCGATAAATCATGATATGAATGTTTTCCCTGTTTACTAACAGTATTTTGGAGCTGAAGTAATTTAGTTGTGAAATATTCATAATCTATTCTTCACATGATTTCGCTCTCTGATTTATTCCTTCTTTGAGGTTTATTGTAAGAAATAACTTCTTTTATTTGTAAGTGGTTATCAATATTGTAGAATTTATATGTTTTAAGAAGAAGATAATGCCTTGTTTTGAATGAAGTGTTATATTGTTTTCCAAAATGACTGTCTTGAGAATGAAATTACAATAATGTTTTAAAACCCCTTACTGGTCATACTTTTCTCACTCTACATTTTTTATTTTAAAATTTTTCAGGTATGAGTTTGTACTAACGAAGTTTTTCAGAAGCAGCTGGTTTCCCAGAATCATGAGCCTCACGGTCCTCTGTAGTAAGGGGACATGATGTTTTATTGTAAATTTTTGTAATAAAATTTTAGTACATCATGCCTCATAGGAACCCAGGAACCGGGGTCCTTACAGTTAGTATCAAAGGATGGGTTCATGAAACTCTGGAAAACCAGGTAGTATGAATATATGAATATGAATGACTAAATAAATGTGTTAAAATTTTCAGATGGCTGATGGAAATGTATCTACCAATCCACTGCCACTTCCCACTGAGGCCCTAGAGTCCATTGTGTCTCTAGATAGCTATGTGAACTTTCTTAATTACACCCATATTCGTATGTCATGAAAGCACCTGTATGATGTGTCAAATTCTCCTAGGGTGCTTAGTCTACACTGGGGGTTGGGAATGGATTACCTTCTAATGATGATGACCTAATTCCCCTTTTATGCATGTCTGGGAAGGTTCCACGAGGGAATTTTCCGAGTGTTCAAGACTGGTGAAGAATTTGGCATGATGCTCGATAACACCTTTCAAGAAGCTGCTGTTGCCAGAGACCTCCGAGCGGCCTACCTTTGTCAGATTTTTCACAATGGATTTTGGGGCCAGTTGATGGACTTTGGGATGTTAGAAGATGAGTCCAAACATTTTCCTTATAGGAAACAGGTGTATAACCACATTTCTCAACTTCATAACCCTCATGTTAAACTCAGGAGAGGTCATATGTGTTCCCATTAGTTTAACCTCGTCTGCTCAACCTGTGTTTGGTTTGAAGAATTAGGGATCTTTGCTTCTCTATGTGGTTTTCCTTTAGAAAACTCATGCTCTTTTATGTAAAATTTTGTTTAATTGAAAATTTCCTATTTCATTTCCTATCTCTACCTTATCAGTACTACTAAGTGAGTTCTCTTGAATGTTTTTTAGATGGCTAGTCCAACAAACATCTCATCTCTACCTGACGAGTTAGTAGATGCTATTTTGATCAGAACATGCACGGTGGATTATCCTTCTTTTCTCCACCTGTGATGGTCTTGTCAATGCCTTATTGACTTGTCGAACATTCCTGAGATTATTCATTCGTGTCAGGGGAATGACCATGTTTTTCATCTCATTCCCACTTCCCAACTCCCCTGACATAGACGAATTGGGAGATACTACGAAGGCCTTTTTTAGTGTTTTACACTGGCGCAAAATGTTTCTTCCAGAGCGTGCTTCTTTATAGCCACCTAGGATGGACACCTCATGGTAGCCCTTATGTTCTAGGTCATAAATCTTAGTCTCCTCAATCACATCATCCCCCTCTAATACCTCGAGCATGATGTAGTTCAGAGGGTCATCAGGGAATTTTTCCATTTAGACATTTCTGAGCTGTTTACAGAAAGTGGCTCCCCATGGAAGCATGTGTGTAGTAAACATGAGTAGGGATTCAATACTTACTGCTCAAGGTTCATATGGGAAAGAGAAATAGAAGAACTATGTACAAACTTGGGTATTACGTAAACCGAGCCAAATCTCCCATTTTGGTAATGTTGTTAGACTGGGTTTTTTCCTTCTTTTTATGAATAGAATTGTGAGGATGCAATTCTTTGAAGGGGGGATAATGTAACATCTCAAGAGTCTGTGTTTTATGTAACGATATGTTTTATATTACTATGTCATCCATTTAATCGAAGAAACTGTATTCTTATAAAAAAATTACAATGAAATAGAGTAAATGCTCCAAAATGAACAAAAGGATCTTTATTTGAATAAGTAACACCATAGTAACTACAATTCACTGTGATCAAAAAGGAATCTTAGCTATCTAAAGATATCAATTAAAAACCCCATTAAGATTACATGATGACCGCTAAAAACAATGATAACCTTGAGTAAAAGATAAGGGTCCTTGGCATCCATCAAAAACAAGATAAGAATGGATGAACCCACCGCAATAGCACTGAGCATCAAAGGAATGACTTGAAATATCTTCTCCATTTACTTCTTCAATCGCCTAGTGTTTAGAGAAACCCGAGACTAGGTTTTATAGAACACCTCTTTGACTGTTAGACACCAACGGCTATAATTATAGTTGTTGGATCCCCAATGATCCAATATCTTTTAATGTTTTAATATCAAATAGAAACGTTGAAGCAAAGAGTTGAATACCCCAAAAGGTTCAAAATGGTTAATTATGTCATTTTCCTTAATGATTAAATAATGACAAAAACAACAATAATAATATAACTAATTTATTGTTTGTTTTCCAAAATGTGAATTATATATGTGTGTACCAGATTTGAATTATATGAGAATGATGTTGTAAAATTATAATGCATAATAGAGAGAATTAATATTATTTTCCACTATTAAATATGCATGCTTTAACTTGAGCAAGAAAACTTTTATTTCATCTAACACATGAATTAATTTGGTTGGAGTTTAGTTTTTAGTTTATGAAAATATGTATAAACTCATGGATTATATATATATATATATTATGTCAAACATTATGTTATATATAGTATACAAACTTTTAATTTAAATATATGTAACGACAACACAATAATAATAATACAAATTGTAATATAGTTAAGAGTTTTTAAATTGTGTCAATTATGGGTTAAATAACCAATTATAATAAAAACTATAAAAAAGAATATAAAATCTTTATATATTAAGATAATTGATATATATATAAATAAATAAATAGTGGGAAATGATAAAATGATATGATTTAAGATATATAGGGGTTTAATAGTTTAACTTATATGTGAATTTATGACTATTGACTTGTCTAAAAATAATCATAGTTGATTAATAATAATTATATGTTAATAATAATAACAATAGGTGTAAAAAAAATCAATTTTGATTTTATAACTAAGGGCCACGTTTCTGTTTAACGTAGTACCACTCTCACCCGACCGATCTAGCACACCCCATCGTGGCCATCCATGGTCTTTTGACACCGCATCGCGTCGGGCCATCTGATCAACCCCAGATCAATCCAGGACGTTCCTTTTTTTTGGATCTCTATTTTCCACCACATTTTGTTTCTTCTTCCTCCCCGCCACGCATCCTCTACTTCCTCGTGCACGCTAAACAAGTAGACTAGGTAGCGTTTTTCTTCACCTAGATCGGCTATGGACCCGACTTCACCGCTTCTTTCCACAGGTTTGGCACTGCCTCAGTCCATGGATACCCTGTCGACATCTCCGCGCAAGGAGAGTGTCCTAATTTTATGTCCCAGTTTTCACCAAAGAGAAGAGGGATTTCTTCGTGTTTTCTTAGATCTTCGACCACCAAATCGATATTGTCACTTACACCCCTTCTCCTCCTCTCCATGTGATGGTAAGGGAAAGTCTTTAGTCTTGTTTTTCTTTAGTTTCGGTGATTATACATATTTATATACACTTTATATATATATATATATATATGAGACCAAAAGAACCGTTTCATACCTGTTTTCCTCTTCCTGCATGGAGGATCGAACCAGAGTAACAGAGCCCTACTTTACTTAGTATATTTTTCATTTAGTTTCGGTGGATATCCATGTATACATTTTTTTTATATGTGTATATAACCCTTGCATACCTCTCCCTGAAGGAAAAAATATGAGGTTTCGGGTAATTTTTATGAACATGTAAAATTATACAAGTATATGTATCATATATTTATATATGTACATGTGAATACATAAATGATTAAGAATGTGCAAACATCCTGGAAGAGTTTGATTATTATGTTATCACATGATGATTTAACCAATTTATATTTTTTTTACCCTTAAAAATTATTATTTGAAGTTCGATATCAAAATTATGTAATTATATATAATGGGTGAGGTTTAAAATTTCTTTCTGATAACAAAATAGTTTCCCCAATAGAAAATTCTCATTTATCACCATTTTTTTCAATTCCTTTGTTTTTGTGAAAACATATAGTGTGAATCCCTTAAATATTTATATGAGTATAAACATATATACTGATACTTATGAATTTACTTGGTTATAAGAAAAGGTGATTTTATACCAATAAGGGTATTGTGAAACCTACGTTCACATTCATATTTCATGTGTAAGAATCCCATTTGGTCTTAACAAACATTAATTATGTTTAAAGTAAGTATAACATGATAAATATTATTATGTATTGTTTAATTTTGGAGAACCCATACATATGTGTATATACACTTAAATTTATATATAGATGTATATAAACTTGTATCAATATATTTTCATCAAATTCATGTTCTTTAAGAAAAAAAATGTCTTAAGATGATTTTAGGCTTCTCAAATGTAATATCTTATTATTTAGAATGAAAATGAGTTTTTAAAAAACTATACTTATATTTATACAGTTTGTTTACACATATATATATATATGACTACCCAAGATAAACCTATTCGCACACCCTATTTTCTTAACTATATAAATATATGTATATTCGCACAGTTTAAATAAACATCCACCACGCCCATTTATCAGCTTGTTTTTAAGTACGTATGACCTCATTTCTAACTCAGGATTGTAATGATGGAAGTGTTAATGTGTTTTTGATCATTTTAAGGTTTCCATTAATCCCATGGTTTCAATTGATAAGTTAATATCTAATGTGTACATATTTTTATTACATATGTCCTAGTTTTTATTAATGATTGTACTGTTCTTCCTTGACTATGAAAACACATGTGAAAATGGATTATAAGTAATTAATGTAAGAATGAGACCCTATTAATGTAAGAAAACATCAAATATGTGATGGATGTATTGGACTTAAATGATTATGGACGGGTGTGCCCGAAATTTTACAGCGCTCCAATGCATTGGGTAAAGGATGAGTCTCATGAGACGTTATGTGTGTCGGTCTTGGTGGTTAGCCTTAAATTGTACTGCTATAGAAATGGGGTAGGCGGTTTGCCTTGACCCGTATTAAGTTATGTTTTAAGGTCTTGATACAAGGTCTTGACAAAGTCTGGAATTATACATTCCCTCCGCATGTGATGATAAATGGACAACCAAGGGATAGTTCAATTTACAGGATATCCCCTAGTTGGAATTTTTTTTGAATAAAAGAATGAGTTTATGAGGTATATACATGTGGAATGCTGTTATAGGAAAATTATGTGCTGAAAAATCATGATATGAATGTTTTCCCTGTTTACAAACAATATTTTGGAGCTGAAGTAATTTAGTTGTGAAATATGCATCATCTAATCATCACATGCTTGTGGTCTCTTATTTATGTCTTCTTTGAGGTTTATTGTAAGAAAGCACTTCTTTTCTATGTAAGTGGTTTTCAAGAATGTAGAATTTATATGTTTTAAGAAGAAGATAATGCCTTTTTTCAATGAAGTGTTATATCATTTTCCAAAATGACTGTATTGAGAAAGAAATTACTTTAACATTTTAAAACCCCTTACTAGGCATACTTTTCTCACCCTATGTTTTTGTTTTAAAAATATTCAGGTATGGGTTTGTACTAAAGATGTTTTTAAGAATCAGCTTGTTTCCAAGAATCCTGAGCCTCTCGATCCTCTATAGTGATAGGACATGATGTATTATTGTAAATTTTTGTAATAAAATATAGTACATCGTGCCACATTGGCACCCGGGAACTGGGATCCTTACAAGTTGTTTCTTTTGTGTCTCGACAGTTATGTCCCCATGAACGAAAATATGACACCCATGATCTTGAGTTGGAATCCGTGGTGTTTACTTAGATGTTGTGGAGACATTACCACATTGGTGAGCACTTTGCGGTTTTCACAGCTCATAAGAGTTTGATTTATGTTTTCTACCATCGTGACTTGAACTTATGACAGTGTCAGTGGATGGATTTCTTATAAGAATACAAATTCGAAATATTGTATACACCTAGAAAAGGGAATGTTGTAGCTGATGCGCTGAGCTGAAAGCCGTGTAGTGATGCTCTGCATGAATTCGATGATTCCTGGAGAGTAATGGTAGAACTGTCAGCATTGCATCTTGATATGGGAGAAGTTGGGGGTAGATGTTTTCTTTTTCAGATGACGGTATAGTCATCCCTGATGCAGAAGGTGGAAGTGTCCCAGTTGGGGGATCTTGAGGTTGTGGTCAGGAGAGACCATGTTGTTTGTGGGAAGGCCCCTCATGGTTGGTCAGAGGATGATCAAAACCATGTTTTATATCATGGAAGGATTTTTGTTCCCTTGGCGATGCGCGAGACAATTCTTCGAGAGTTCCATAGTTCTCCCTTAGAAGTATATCCTGGCATAACAAAGATGTACCGATCCTTGAGGAGTTAGTTTTGGTGGCCTAGGATGAAGCATGTAGTTGCGGAGTTCGTGTCTTGATGTTTAGTCCGCCAAAGGGTGAACGCTGAACACCGTGTTCTAGGTGGACTTCTTTAGCTATTAGGGATTCATCAGTGAAAGTGGGAGGACATATCAATGGTCTTTGTTACAGGTTTACCTCGAGCTCCAGGAGGGCATGATGCTGTTTGGGTGGTAGTGGATCATTTAAAAAAATCGGCCCACATCATAGTGATCAAGGAGTCAAGCTCAGTGGATGTTTTGTCGAGGTAGTATCTAAAGGAGGTGGTGAGACTTCATGGAGTCCCAAGTACGATCATTTCTGATCGATATCCTCATTTTACCTCAAGGATTTGGAGAGGTCTCTAATATGATTTTGGTTCTCAACTCTGCCTTATTACTGCTTTTTATCCTCAAAAAGATGGTCAGACAGAGCGAACTATCCAGACACTTGAAGACATGTTACGCTCTTCAGTTCTTGATTTTAGAGGTTCAAGGATGAGGCACATACCCTTGGTGGAGTTCACTTACAATAATAGTTTTCACTCCACCATCTATATGGCGCCATTTGAAGCCTTTTATGGCTGGCCTTGTCATTCTATGTTGTGCTGGACTGGGGTCGGAGAGTCGGTAATTCTTAAACCAGAACTAGTACAAAATACATCTGAGATGCTTCAGGTGACTAATGAGAGGACGAAGACAGTACAAGATCGTCAGAAATCATATTCCGATCTACTAAGGAGACCCTTAGAGTTTAATGTTGGGGATCATGTGTTTCTGAAGGTGACTCACTATCGTGGGAAGCGATGGTTTGGTCGTAGAAGTAAGATTTCTCCCCTGTTTGTTTGGCCTTTTGAGGTGTGATATCATGTTGGAACTGTGGTGTACCGAGTAGCACTTCCCCCTCCGATGAGTCGGATACATGATGTTCTCCATGTATCCATGCTCTTTAATTATCTTCATTACGACTCTCACATCATCTATTGGGGAGAGATCGATGTTTATGATGATGCAACCTTTGAGGAGTGACCTGTGGAGATCCAAGAACGCAAGAAGAAGGTGTTGCACAGGCATTTGATCCCTTTAGTTCGTGTCTCTTGGAAACAATATGGCTTGGAATAGAGGACTTAGGAATGTGAGTCACAGATACATGCTCAGTACCTAGGGTTGTTTGATGTTTAACTATTTTTAGGTTTTGATGTATCTTATGTGGTTGTGAAACATTCATGTTTATGAGATGGCACCCTTTGTTGCTTTGGTGGTTTGCTCTCTTTTGAGAGGTATCTCGATGGGTGGTTGTTCAGACCCTGTTTTCTTTTCTCAATAGGTAGATTTTGGATTCTCTAGGATGATAATTTTTTGAGAGGTATATGATGTAATGGACCTGACCACTCTGGTCCATTACTTTGTGAAAATGTGGTGCTGGAGGTGTTCCGGGAGGTCAAGGTGACTTGGAGGATCATTTGAGTGGAATTTTAAGGAAACCGAAAGGGAAATAGCTTTCGCACGGTTGGCACACGGTTTGCCTAAACGGTACGGCCAAACCATCCAAGGTTGGTGTTGGAGGTAGTTACTAACACACGGTTAGTGCACAGTTTGTCTAACCATGCGGACTAATCGTGCGAGGAGTGTTTGTTGAGGCAGAAGCCAATGCACGATTGGCACACGATTTGTTAAACTGTGCGGACTAACCGTGCAGGAACATAAAGTTAGATCCTAAAATTGTGGATCTGAACTCTTTTGTCTCTAAATGGTTCATTTAAGCTTCTAAGAGGCCATTACTCGGGATTACCCTTCCTTGGAGGTATACGATCCTCTCCCAAGCATTTTGGAGGTGATTCTGTGGCATTTCATGCCTAATCGAAGCCGTTTTCTTGAGGTATGTGATCATTCATGCTTGATTTCTTAAATCTACTTAGATCTACTCCTCCTATTCTCTTGGTTTCTTATATCTACACCCGTTATGGGTAGATCTAAGCATGTGGATGATAAATATGATGAGATTTGGTCTTGGTTTTGTTATGAGAGGATATATAAGGAGGATTCATGGAGAATCAACCCGGTTTCTTGGGCATTCTTCGATCGTTGTGGTTTTCCTCAAAAACCTTTGAGGTAGGTGATTCATGGATTCTCTAATCGTTTATGTGCAGTAATAGACTTAGCATGATTTATCCCTTTAGATCACAATGAAATTGACCTAATTAAATACATGAACCAGATCAAAATAATTGGTTTGAGCAGATGTTGATTCTTTGTACCGTGTTAATGGTTCGCCTCTTGATTTGCTAGATAGTGTGATATCTATGACTTGCTTGTTAGCATTTTGTTCTTGATGATATTTATAAAGAACATAAAGCTGGAATTAATTGATAAATAATTGGATAAAGATAAAGAGACATGTAAATTAATCCGTTTGTTGTTGTTGTGGTTGTTGATCCAAATTGATGTTAATCAAATTGATACCGATGTATGTGATTAATTCAGTTGGTTGGTAAACCTAGAAATGTTGGTGCTTGTTTTTTGAATGCAAGATGCCTTGTTAAAGGTCCAAGAGCCCAAATTAATGTGATGTTTACTCTCCTGCTACTTTTTTTGTGATGTGATCCTGGATGGATGTTGTGATATGTGGGGTCATGGAGGGCTTGTGGGTGTGGGAGCGGATGAAGCCTAGAGTGGTGAGATGCATCGTTTTATGCATGTGGGTGTCACAGAGGACACCATAAATGATAGAGTGGGATGGATGTGATTGTTAGATGTTTGGTGCTTTGTTTGGTTGTTTATCTGCTTTAATTTTCTCAAGTGCTGAAGGAAGACGATCTTTCTTAATCATCTTCCGAATGAGGTGAAGACACGCGGGGTATGCCACATGCTTTACTTGTTTAGTCTCTCAAGGGATAATGGTTCCCTGCTATTTCTATAGGCGGCAAAGACTCGACGGGCAGTACATCTACTCATTGTGTTGAGCCTCTTGTGTTTAGTGTCATAGGATTCTTTTCTACAATTCTTGGGAATAAGCGAATGTATTTCTGAAATGAATGTTTGAATAAATGATGTTAACCCATGGGGTTGGAGTTGTTGAAACATAATGATGAGGTTGAGAACTTCTGAAGGGATAATGGTTTTTGGATATGATGTTAATGGAATTTAATGTAAAATTTTTCATGGTTAATTAATTCTTGAATAATTAAATAACGTACTATGGAATTGATAAAAGAGGGAATGAAGTAATCTAATAAATCCCTTAAATGGTTGTGTGCTTATAGGATACCTAGTCTTAGAAGGGGCAGCCCAGAGTCTGAGAGATGATAGCTGCAGTTGTATCTAAGATTAGGTTATTCCCATAGTGTGGTTGTGAGTTATAGTATATTCTATAATTTTGTAATTCTATACACTTCTCCACCCTGTCAGTAAGGGAAACTCGCACCCAGGGGATTCTGAGCCCTAGGGGGGTGTGTTTTCCCCAACATTCTGGTGGGAGGATGAATGGTTGACTACCCCTTTGACCCCGCTCTCTTTTCTTGGTAGATACAAGTGCCATTAGGCACAACAGTTAGTTTTCCACATATATGTGTATAGAGGGCTTTAATGGCTTGTGGTTATTCACACACATATATTCTGGATATAGTATCTTAAGGACTACTATATGTGTAATGTGTATAGGCTGTGATGGCTTGAGGATCTTTACTCGGTATACGGGCTGTAATGGCTTGAGGTATAATACCAAACGTAAGATACACGTTATGCAAGTTGTGGTGACACCTAGAAACTACCTTGATACTTTTGGTTGTGAGGATGGTGCGGTGCTTTGCCCAGGTGTCTATGGGTAAGCCTTTGTGGTGTAGGTGGTGGAAACTGTGGAGCTTAGCCCAGGTGTATACGGGCAAGCTTTGGAGAGAGATTCACATGACGTATGGCATTGGAAAAAAGTGGAAAACCAGTGGGGAAGTAGTAGCGGGGTACCCTTGATATTCTTTATTATATGATATATTATTTTATGCGTTACTTGGTGAGAGTATCCATGGTGAGGTTGGGAACATTGTATACCTGTTTAAGTGATGAGTTAGTTTCACATGTTGTTCATTGTGCTTTAGCATGCTTTCTTTACATTTTCATGAGAGGCTTCAGGAATGATCCTATAGAGTATACTTTTATACTCACCCTATGTAAATATAAATTGTTTTTTAGGTCTTTGGGAGTAGGTTATAGATCAGGATGGTTACTTCTAGTTTGTGGTTGCAGGAGCTGTTAGGGCTTGTGGTCGGTGCTGTTTTTACTTTCTTTTGGGTACTTGCAGTTCTCCCTTTCAGTTGTAGTACTTTTTCATGAAATTACATATGTGCACTTGAGTTTTCTTTTATACTTCAGATCTGAGTTTGAGTTGGTTGGTGTCTATATTATCTCTCACTTCCTCATGTGTTCTCTTATAGGGTAATGCCTCCTATTTAAGTGTTTACTACAACCTCGGTTCTAGTCGCCAACCCAGGGCCTACTGGAGTCTGGACTTGGGGGTCATTATCTCCCTTCTCACATTGCCGGCCCAGGAGGGGTACACTTTATGGGAAGGGGGTTGTGTCATTTTTCACCTCTTAGAACTTTTATAGATTTACTCACCATCATTTATTTAAAGTTTAATTTTCATGTTTAAATGGTTAATTTTGTTAGAATTTTTTTTCATAATTTATCTTCCAATAAATAGATTTCAAATCATTATCAAGATTCCTTTATATGTTTTGAAATGTCTTACAAGATACTTAACATGTTTTCATAGAAAATGGATTTGTAAATGTTTTCAATATTCCATTTTAAATTTTTAAGTATGATTAAAAAGAAAATACATCTAAAAAGGTTTTATGTTTTAAAATAATTAATATTCAAAGAATGAAGATATTATAATCAAGAAATGTTTTTAAAAGTTCTTTCCAAATTATTTCTCATCTATGATTAAAACCGTTGGTGTCACATCTATATTTATAGGTAAATGATTAAGTGTCACAATTCATATTCTCATTCTGAATCGATTATTATTTGGATAGAATTATTTTTATAAAACATGATTCCCTTTAATGGGTTATATTATTTTGAATCATTCTTATTTTCACGCATTATATTTATGCTAAAATGATAATGGAACCTGTTACTTTACAACAACATAATCTATGTTTTAATATTTATTATACCTATTTATTTCATGGTTTATGATATGATCATTTATGATTTTCTCAAAAAAAAAAATTTATGATATCATTATGAGATAAGTGGGATCTATATCTCCCTAAAATGCATTACGTAATGATTTAAATCACATGAAATTTACTTAGATGTTCATGGAAGTAAACCTTGACTACTATGATGGCCAAGGGAGTGAAACATGAATACAAAGATGGTATGAGGTGTAAACACATTCTACTAATATGGCCATTGGTGTGAACTATGACTACAAACATGGTATGGAGATTGAAACCATAATACTAAGATGGTCTTGTAAGTTAGCCCTTGGCATCTATCGAAATATTATTACATGCTTTTGTGTTTTTCATAATTCCACATTTTTTCTGTATATTATACATTCATGGATTATGTAATTTATTTCATTATGAATTATGTCTTATAAAATTCCCATACTTATTTGATTATTCAAGTTTATGATCTATGATCTTCTAGGTATAAACCTCAATGTTTTGATCATGTCCTCATACTCTTATGTCCATGTTTGTTATTACATGTATCATTTGTTTGCCTATATTGATCATCCAAGATTACCCCATTTTATTGATTCCATCCACAGGTTATGAAGATATTTATTATGTTTGATGTGTATAAAAATGGTGATGTTCATGAAGAACCTATTCAAAGATAGTTTAGTTAACTTATATATTGGTGATCATGTTTCCTTCTTTCTAAAGGCACTAGACTGGTACGGTGTTTTGGAATATTTTTTATAATTTTTTAAGTATTTAATTTTTTTTTATGTAATGTTAATTTATGTCAATAATGGGTCTAAATATTTGGTATTAGAGAAAATTATTATTTATCCTTTGGAAACATGGGTGAGAAAACCTTTGTGACATCTCATGTTATATTTATAAGGATAAGTCAAGGGATGTCACCATGAATGAGTATAAGGAGGTGTTGACAGTTAGGAAAATGTACAATAATTTTTTATAAAATATATAGTGAATGATTTCACAGAAATACATATCTATCATGATACTACAAGTGGATGTGTCTATATAGTATATGTAACTAAGATTAAAGACTTCGACAAGATATCCCAGTCCTCGAATGGGGTAATCAGGTACCCCACAGTGGGTCTTCATACACACCTAGATTGACACTCCCAAGGGATATGATTTGGAAATACCCAATATCATTATGAATAATGAATAAGTATTTACATATGAGTGGCTTATGAATAACCTAGGATAATATTTGGGAGTATTTTTTATTGAAAGATGTCATAAATTAGACATCATACATGTTATTTTCATTATAATGCAATTCCTTGCTATAATAATCATTCCTTACTCAATTATGATTTGGTTTTAGTCAATAGAGGGAACTTCAATAAACTATATTAACATTTATTCTAATTGGAAATATGAATATTTTGTGAAATGAAATTTTATAACAAATGGGGATAATGAATTTGTGATTATGTTGATGCAGCTTTTGTGACTTATGATAAAAAAATTTAAACCTCAGTGATATTTCTAACACATTGAATCATAGTTTGATGGAATTTTATAAATGTTAAAATTATATAGACCATAGAGTAAAGAAGATATGTCTTCATACATTTCATTTATAAGGGAAATAAAACATGAGGTATAACACAAGGGGGGAGATGTTTTCATTGTGGGAAAAATGGGCATAGAGTGATGAATTATCATGGAGTTCAATGTCCCATATTTGGATAACACAAACAATACCCAAATCAATTACCAGACATAATACCCTACTTATAAATCAAGTAAGGATCTATTCCATTCTAAAACTTAAATAGGATCCACAAATTATTAATGGTGCATTATATAATTATTATATAATTTATATTTCTCACAAATATATTGAATAGTTATCATGGATATGAAAATTAAATTAATGGAAAGGTGACATTCATTTGAAAACAATACTAATGGAAATATAATCCTTAATTTTTTATAATGTATAGATATTTATTTTTAAATAAGAGTCATGTTAAATATAAGTAACTAAATTGGATGATACTGATTACCCAGGATTATATTATTGGTCGGTTGAAAAAGTGTTCTATGTCATCATTAATGATGTAGTAAACATAATGGATTTAATAAATATATCCTAAAACTATTGTAATAACGAGTAATTCATGTTTTCCAAAATTTTTTATAGTAATTAATGTTATCAACATGTTTTATGAGAATAAATTATTAGGGTATTTACATTTTTGGAATTTGAAATCCAATGGAAATTTTGTGGTATACGGGGGATCGATGTTAAGATAATTTCATGAACATATTTATACTATTTTAGATTCTAATCATTTATAAGTGTTATATGGTTTAGAATTCGTGAAATTTTTATGTTATACATCTCATATAGAATTTATGTATTAATATTGTATTGGCAACCGTAGTTGAAAGGATATTCAGTGATTAACATTTTTTCAAAGATGTCCATATTATTTATTTTTGAAACTAAATTAAGGTGCTCTTAGAAAAGGATAAAATGTATGTAGGTTGAAAACCATATATCATAAAAAAGGATGTCGTTCTTGAACCCATGGTCAAAGGACAATAAGGTTTTCACGCCTACAACTTACCTATGCGTTGTCCTGGTTAATGTATATTTATATTTTATGAATAAATAAAAATTGTAAATATGTACTATTACATTTTATGTTAATAGATTAATGTATATTGATTTTTTAGAGACAAATAATTATAATTTATAATATTTTATAGACGTAAAGTTCCATTAAAAGTGTATTTTTATACTTTATGTGTCAATGATAATTTTTGGACTTTTGTTTCTTTTAAAAAATGGTTTTATTAGAAGATGATCAAATCATAATGAAATTATGATTATTTTTGTATAAATATATTAATAATTACTAACCATTCTATAATTTATAAAAAAATAATGTTGCCCTATTACCATAATTTTTTTTAACTCATGGACATTGAGACCATCCTAGATTTATGACATTAACGCCCTCATATTTTCTTTGATCATGCACATGATTTTCATTGATGACCTCAATCACTCCCAATAAATAATTATGCTTCTCCTCTATTCCCAATATTCATTCCTAACTTATGTTCTCCTATATGGAAACATTGTAACATGTTACATTTGGTACCCATTATGATTCTAACTTTCCATTTTAAGGGATGTTATAGTAATCATTTTTACGATGCGAGTTTCAATAAATGAATCATCCAAGTATTTAAACCTTGATAAAGAAGATGAATTTTGATGTTGAAATTCATTTTATGGGGGGTAGAATGTAAATACCTTAAATTTTGTTAATTATTATTTTTGTAATTAATTTATTCATTTTGAGATTTTTCATTTCACGCAATACTAAACATAGGAAATTTATATATATTAATGTAGTATGTTTGGATTGAATTTTATGTAATTCTATGTTAATAATTTAAAACATGAAACAAAACATTCAGTATTATTGAAACAAAACATTGATGATAGCTTATGTGAAACACAATATTGACTTTCCTCAAAGGCTTCTATAACACACAATATCGATTGTTATTGAACAATAATTTATTATATATATATATATAAACATCTCCATTAAATAATATTTTATGAATATTATTAACTAGGATATTTAAATATATATTCTCATAAAATGTATAATGAATTAATTAGTTAGAAATTATTTATAAATGAATATATGAACCAAATTGAATATAATGGGAATATTTTTACAGAAAACTATTATTATTTTCACAAAGATGATTTAATAATACAAAATTAAATTAATTATAATTATCTAATTATTTTAAATGAATATATGTTTTATATATCCAAGTAAATATTTCTTTTAATAATTATAAATAGTTTATAAGCATAATGTAAGTATAAAACAATTTTAACACATAAACCCCAATATATTTAGTAAGGTAGCAATACCACCTTTTAATGTTGAATCCATTTTAAATAAAATTTTTGAAACAATAATATATTTCATATTTAAATATAATCACATTAATTGGAATTGAAACATAAAAATCATGTTAGCGGATGTTTTTGGTATTTTTCTACATGTTTTCAGTTTTTAATTAATAGTTAAAAACACAAAATTTAAATTCCAAACATATTTGTTTTTAAAATTATTTCTGAGGATAAATTATATTCAAAATTTTATTCAAAATTTTATAACATATTATTTTAATCAATATATAAAATTAATGCCATATAAATCTATTTAAATTTAAAATGGATTATAAAAATATAGTAAATATTTTAATTCTTTTACATTAAAATCCTCCATTTTCAACCAGAATATGATATTAAATTAAAATTAATTTCTACCACAGATATGTTTTGAATTTGGAAAATTAGATTCCAAATTTGGTATTAGAATAATTTATAAT
This sequence comes from Viscum album, assembly GCA_963277665.1. Lineage (NCBI taxonomy): Eukaryota > Viridiplantae > Streptophyta > Magnoliopsida > Santalales > Viscaceae > Viscum > Viscum album. The sequence goes on from OY728141.1 coordinate 838,825,596, forward strand.
TTCTGATAAGGTCAACATATTTTTGACACAAAATATTAGTGAAATAATTAAAATTAATTACAAGTAATAAGGTTAAATTAAGGGGAATAAGGTATGAACTACATTATTATGTACCAAATTGACATATAAACTAGTCCTAAATCCATTGGAAAGCCATATTTAGGCCCTATACTCCCATGGATCTACTTTTAACCCTTATTGAATTACATGAAAAAAAATGTCAGTGTGGTTCCTTTCCCTTAAAATATTATAAGAGTTCCACCCCTGCTCCATTATAAAAGGCCTCTTATCCTCCCACTTCCTCGCACTTATTGAGAAACTTATGATCAACCAAAACACTGACCAAATATCCCCCAATCATCCCCCTCTTTCTTCATTTATCCTCCCAATGATGAAATCCTTCCAAGTAGACCCTTTGGTAGAAATGTAATGGCATTGCCCGATTAAGAGGTAACATAGTCCCTCAAATTCCTTTCATTAATTTTTGTTCCCAAATACCTAAAATATTATTATTACATGATTGTATAATAACACCATTATAGTCCATATACTATGATGTTGTTAGAAAAATTATTTGACCAAAAATTATAAACAATATTATCTAATGGGCCTTGAGAACATTCATTACGTGTATGGTTGAATATCGCCTCACTAAAAGATGGTTGTTCATTATTTTAATTACCACCGTTCATCAAGGACATCATGATAGAAACACTATTTATATATGTTATATTTTATATTTATTATTGTTTTAGGCTTTTGATTATCTTTTACAACACAAATATTTATACATTCTATTTGTTATTTATAAAATAATTTAGTTTCAGGAAAGGCGGACTACCTCTCATAAATGTGATGTGATTCATTACATTCTAAATTTAATCTATTATGGAATTATTTGGTTAATTTATATTATATAATCAATCAGCTGTAATAATTTCATACATAAAAAGGATTACGGTCAAACATCCTTTATTGAATATTAAAATGATAGATCATCTTTTAGCACAAGGAAAGAGGAAACCCATTACAAGAAGGGAAAATGCCTTAAAATAAAAACAATCAAAGGTAAAAAATACCCTATAGGTCGAAAATAAAAATATTCCAAGAAGACACCAAAACAGTTTTTCGTCACCATGAGTGGTGTATTAAATTTCATACTTTTATATTCTAGGGATTATTATAATACACATATAATAGATATTCATGACATTTATAACATGGTTTATGAACTAAAAAATGATATAAGTGTAAGGACCAATGATATACCAAATTAAGAAACCTTTAATGATCAAATTAAATATCTTTTGAAGTGAATCCATAACATAAGATCGTTATCAAATGGGTAATATATGGTCATAATCAATACATATATAGTATAATATATATAATATGGTCTTCTAAAATGTTTATAACAAAATTATATTTATTATAAAGGGTTTCTGATGATCGAATAGAGACATGAGAGGATCAACTACAAGAGGGGGAGTTAATTATAGCTTTTAAGTCTTTTGTATTTAGAATTATTGAAAGAAAAGTTTAACAAATTAAAATAGGATGTATTTACAAACACACATTATCTATTCATAATGAATAAAATTTTACATAGTATTTGGAAAAGTGTATCCTATAAATAAACCTATGAGATGTTTTCATAAATATTGATTTGACCATAAATCATATATAATCTGATATCATTGTTAATAAAATAAAGAATGTGTAATAATGTTAGTCTTTCAATATTTCATAAAATACAACCGAATTTAAAAAACATTTAACTAAATAAGTAAGAAGATATAAAATAATCTCTTTAACCAATGTGAAGGGTGTCCAACGACCTTGAATAAAGGTCCATTGATTTAAAAATTCAAAAAAGACTGTCTTACCCCTAGTAGGGTAATCCCTTAATACAATGATTGAAATCAGTGTATGTATTGCTATCCACACAATCCCTTGATCGCTAAGGTGATCGGTACTTTGATGTTCCTATCCCCAGAAGTCCATGATATTAATTTTGATCATACAATTTGTCTTCCTATCACTTGAAGCCCTCAATTTTACACAACAATAATCATAGTCACACTAAGTATGTTGAACAACATGTTCTTCATCCTGAATAAGTTGTTCACTGAATTCTCATAAGGTTGAAGAAAATCTCTCACAGAGTATCAACACATCAAATACTTTTCATATCTATCATCTCTTAAAATGGATGGTTATTTATAGGTGAAGGTCCAATGGTCGAATCCCTCCTTCCACAATCATATTTATCCCAAAATCATAGAGGGACATGTACACAAGGAACTCATACAACTATTACAATAAACCAGATTGTATGAAATGGTTTTGTAAGGGACATTACTGTGCTTACAAAATTTTTTTATTCTTATGAAAAATTAGTTTGTATAATATATGACAATAAGGGACTCCAATTTAAGCAAATATGACATTGAAATAAAATAATTTATGATAATTTTGAATATTATGAAAATATGTGTCTAACGACGTTATCAATTATAGATTGATTTTTTAGGAAATAGGAATAAGAAAATATTAGAAATCAGATTCAATATTAAATTAGAATTGGATTTTAATTTCGTGATGATGTTGGAATTAAAATTTATAAGAAATTCCAATATGATTCTATTAGAATTCAAATTCTTATTTGATATAAATTCGGAATATGATTTCAGGAGGAATTGGATTCATGATTATGTGAGATTCAGATTCAAAATTCCAAGAGAATTAGATTCTCAATTATGAGAGAATCAAATTCACAATTCTGAGGGAATAAAATTCACGAGTGTAAAATTAATGAATTCAAAATTCCAAGAGAATCAGATTCAAAATTATAAAAGAATCTGATTCTCAATTCCGAAAGAACTAGATTCACAATTCCAGAGATATCAGACACTCATAAACATTACAATTTCAAGTTAGAAGATCATCTGATAATTTACTATGAAAAATTTTATTATTCACAGTTTTATAAAACATTAGATAAGGTATTGGAAACTATTGGTAAAGATAAACCCTTTCATATTAAAATAAAACTTTCCGTAGGAAAAAGTTTCCTAGGTGAAGAAAACATTCGTTAAGAAAATGTGTTTGGGATTTCCAAAACATGAAGTATGGAAATGTCATAATGAAACAAAATTTAATCAATATGGATTTGGATGAGTATGATGAGATTAAATACACAATGTTAGGGAATTTTGTCTCAATATTTATTTCCATGGGATACATGGTGTATTAACTGCTCACTTCTTCATTGTGGAGTATATAATTTCCATGAATGTATTCAATTCCTCTAATTATTAAATATATATGAATTTAAATAACCATTTTATTATCTTTATATTAGGAGGATTTTGTTTCAAAAGTTACAAAATCAGTAAATTATCATAATCAAAATTTTCCTTAAATCAAACACATGCCATGTAATACACCTATATTATTAAATGAGGTATATAAATAGAATTTGATAATCTATAACATTAATCTCATTCTAATCATAATATTTAAATGATTTATATAATTTCATTTTCATACATGGTTTTTATGATGCAATGATACCATGTGGATGACTTTATTGGAATAGTCTAAACATTTATTGAAATTTTTATGATCATGTTTTAATTAATGAATTATTATGATCCATTTTTCTACAAATCTCAAAAAATAACCTCTTCTTTGATTAATCTTGATGTCTTCATGTATTAGTTCTAATTTTTTCCAACCTTTGGAACATAAGAAAGTTAAGGAAGTGTTTTAAATAAATTATAAGCTTAACACTCTCTTCGATTGAAGATTTTAATTTCTTCAAAACCATAGATTATAAAATGGGTTCAAAGAATATTCTATGATTTTAATTGGATCATTAAAAGAGATTTTTAAAGTTGATTTACTAATTTAAAAAAGTGTTATTACAAAAATGAATGTTTTTGTAATTTTATGGTTAAGGGACTTTTTTAAACTTCATATTATGTAAAAGGAATATTTTTTTACCTCGGGTGACATGTTCATATTTACAATTGGTCATATATGTAATTCATCATTTTCATTTTAAAAAGGGTAGTTTTGTAAGATTATTTTTAATTTTTATTTTCATTGAAATATATTTCCAATAATTTTCTAGATACATTTAAATGTTTTCAAGGAAATTTTTTTTTAAATTTTTTTCATGATCCTATACATGTTTTCATGGAAAAAGGTTTTCAAATTTTTTTAGATATTCCTTTATATGTTTCAAGACTAATTATCATGAAAATATTTTTCTTAAGGTTTTATGTTTTATTAGAATAATTTATCAGTGAAGAAATAAAATTTCCACAAGAATTGTTTTTAAAAGTTCTTCGAAAATTATTTCCCTTCTACATGACATTTTTTGGTGTTACTCATGATTTTTTTTGGAAATTATTCACTATTTTGATTCATATTATTTTTTTTTGAATTTATTATGTCTTGATGGAATTATGTTTATAAAACATGTATCTCTATCATGGGTTACATGATTTTGAATCCCACATCTCTCCATAGTTTATTTTTATGATGATATGATTGTTACAACTATTTCTTTATCTGTTGGTTAAAGTATGATTTAATGTTTATAATACCCATTACTTTCAATTGTTATGACATGATTGATTATAACATTATGGAATTAGTATATATGATTTCAATATGATAGCGGTGGAACTTATAACCCCCCCAATGCATTGGGTAAAGATTTATATCTCATGAGATATAGTAATATGGTATTGGGAGTGAACCAATACTACTAAGATAGTCTTGGTAGTGATTCCATGGAAACTATGGAAATAATATTATATACTTATTTGTTTTCCTTAAATCATTGTTTTATCTCTATTTTATGGTTTTATGGATTATGTCTTTCTTTCCTTATGATTCATGTTTTATAAAATGATAATACATTTTCAATAAGTTATTTTTATGATCAATTATATGACCCATATGATCTTCCAATTTTTTTTATCACGTTCACATACTCCTATTCCATTGATTTCTCTTAAATGTCTCCCTTGACATCCCTTACTAATTATCTATGATTACACATTTTTATGTTTTCTTCCCCCAGGCATTGCTGATATTTATTAAGTACGACGCGTCTATGATGCTTCCTAGTCATGAAGAACCTAGATGGAGATAATTTTGTTAATTAATGTACTAGTAATCATATTTTCATTTTTCCAGAGGCACTAGAAAAGTATTTTCTTTTAGAGTATATTTGTATAAGGTTTTATGTATTCAAAAAAATTTATGTATTGTTAATGTATTCTAAGGTTATGTAATTATTATTTTTCATGATTTCAGTGTATTGTTGAGGATTAATTAGTTCCATTCACAAGTGAAATAATGAAGATATTCTAAGAAGATTTTAGAATGTTCCTAATGGTATGTATTAAGTGATACTCCACAAGATTTCATGGTACGTTATATCTTAAATGTAATTCAATAACTTGTACCATACGCAACACTGAGTTCGAGAGCACAAAAACTTACCAAACTAGCCCTTCAACAAACAGTTATGAATATTATTAAGTTATTTTTGAATTTTATATATTCCATATAATTTAACATCCATATAATGTTTTTCTTAGACCTAATATATGAACAAATTCATTTTTTAATATAAAGGAAGAATTTTTCATAAAATGAAATTTTACCACATTTTAATGGAGAAACCTTTTTATATCCAATATATTGCAGTTTTTTATATTCAATTTGAATAAATAAACTTATTATTTAGAATCGAGACATAAAAATTTAGTTTCGATAAATTTTTGGTGTATTTCTGATGACATTCATATTTGGATGATTAGGGAAAAATACTAAATATTAATTGAAAGGAACATATTTAATAAAAATAATTTATAGTGATAAATTATTTATTTTAATGGTTTTGAAGTATAATTAAATTATATTTTTATAATTTATTCCGATGTTAGCCATTAGAATTAATTTCACTTTGAAATTATACATAAACATGTGTCAATCTATTGACAGTTATTGTTTCCTAAAAGCACGTTATTTGTTTTGACAACATGAATTAATTATTTAACTAATTACTGAAACTTCGATGTATTGAATATGTTAAAATTGACCTCATTTTTGAATTCCAAATATCAAATATATCTTAGGATGAATTTTTGGAATTTTTCTGAAAAACATCATTTTTTATGAATAGTAAACCACTTAGTAGTAGTTAAAAGACTGACTTTTTCATTTACATTAAATTTTACCACTTCTGTGAATTGAATTTCTAAAATCTGTCATATATGGTTTTAATTAGTATGTATAATGTGGTTCAATAAGATGAAAATACTTTTTGGTTAATAGTAAATTTTGACTTTTATTTGCCGTAGTTAAAGTTAAATAGGGTAATTCAAGGTATAAAAAATATTATAATAATACCAAATTACCTTAAAGTTTTTCATAATATAATTTTATGAGTCATGACTGACAATTTTCATCTCTGGGTCAAATTTGGGCCCTCATGGATCCACTTAATAGTGAGAATGACACTTTATTTTAATTAACTTAATGAAAAGTCAAAAATGACAAAAACAATGATCTTTTAGTGAATTAATTTTTACATGGGGTTATATAAGTAATCTTCTAGACTATAAATATTATTTAGAAATAAAAAAATATTTTCTACATAATTGTATTTTGTTTATAAATTTTATACATCAATAAAATAAAGTTATTTATGACACAATAATGATGTGAAATTTACCTCATTAATAATTGATTTAAATAAATAAGATTATAATGATTAAAAAAATATCAAAAACCTATCCAATTATTATTGGATGATATTATTTCAACCATTATTCATCTTATCTTCTACTATAATTTGTCTTTGACATTTAGAAATTGAAAATAATTATATAATAAAATAATATTTTCACACATTCTTGAAGAGCCCCTCCTCCCACTTAAAAAAATCCCTCATTTCTAACCCATTACTTACTCCTCTCAAGCCCCTTGGCTCATCCAAACTCTACCAAAATAATCTCTCAATATCCCTTCATTTTCACCAAGGAGAATTTACTTATTCATAATGAACTTCAAGAAATAATTTTGGTTCAAACCAATGGGAGTTATCCAATTTTAATGTAAGGTCTTTCCTAAAGTTATCTCTTTTTTATTTTACTTCTCTAATACCCAAAACAATTTTTATTACATTATTTTATAACAAAAATAGTACCCTAAATATACTATGATTCTGTTATGATATGTATTCGAGCTACAATTACACACACCTCCATCTAATGTGAAATGAACATACTGTTTATATGGATGACGAACTACTGTCTCATAAAACGATGATTGTTCAATTATCTTCTACTAAATCTTATGGTTTCAATTATGATTGCACTGTATTTATAAATGATATATATTATTTTTATATTTTTTCTATGCTTAGGTACCTTTTATTTACAATCACACCTTTATGCTTTCAAATATGCGGGAACATGATAATTTAATTTGAGGATGTGTGGACTACTGCCGCCTTAAGGTGATATGATTCGTTCACGACAGACATGGAACATATAAAGGATGAAGTTAATTCAATTATGTAACAAATATATCATATGATATTGTACTGAAATTATAATATAACATTGTATCATTAATTTTTCATTTCATTAAATATGAAATTGAAATTAAAGTAGCGTTCATGCATACGTACGACATACCATCTCCATGAACGGTTCATTTCATTTCTTATGCCCAAATTTCATGAAATAATTATATATATATATATATATACTTGATAGATATGATATATATGATATTTAAATCATGAATATTATACTGGTGATAATATAATTTTGGCTACATGGACAATTTTTAATTATAACAAGTTCATTTTTGATTCAAGTACTAAATATCGACAAAACAACCATTATTAACTTAAATGATTAAATAATGTTTATAACATAATAATAAGTGATATAAAAGTAATAATAAACTTGAAAAAGGTTCTCAAGAAAGTAGAAATAAACTTTAGTTTATTATCCATGAGATTAAATAACGAACGAGTCATGTCAGACAAGAGGTAAGTGGTTTTCTTATCTGACTTTTAATTCCATGATATTTCAATTGTTCACCACTTATTTATAGAATGTGGTTTATAGTGTATTGTCATTTGTTTTATATTATCATGATTAAAATTATATTCATGGTATTATATGAATAATTTTGTGGTTTTTAACTATTCTTCTTACAACATGATTGATTACAACGTGGTAATGGGGTTCTCATCTCAGTTTTATTCCCGTGAGATTCATGCTATATTTTCCACTATTTCCTTTGGTGTGGTGTATGTACTTCCCATGATTGTATTATTTGGGTAATGTACATTAATTTATTGGTATTTACATCTTTATTTTCTGATATTTCTTTTATAGGGTGTATGTTTCGTAAGTTACCAAAAAGGAAAGGGAATTTCAAATTTCAATTTCTAATCATTCAGATTTATGCATACTTCATTGATTATTTTACTCCAAGATTATGTGTGGAATCACTATTTATTATTTTTTTAGTAATTTACACTCCCCTTTTTTGGATATATTTTTGATGCACATAATCACTCCATTGATATCTTCTCACATCATCGATTTAAACTTGATAAGTGTAATTTTAAAAAAAATCTCCATTCATTGAGTTAAACATCCAATTCATTGGTGTTGTTTTTACAAGAATATGTGTGAATTACCTTTTATTTATTTACACTAAATATCTAATAATATTTTGTGTCTTTATATTTTTTACACATAATTATGTCATTGATTTATCTAAAACCTAAGGATATATAGTTTATAATGGATTTAATCTCAACTCACATTCCATTGAGTCTTCTTTGTGGGTAAGTGCCAACTCACATTTTTTTGGTGTACATATTGTACTTTGACATAGTATATCATGAATCCTTTATTCTAATGATATTATGTAGTTTTTATAAACTCAATTTTTTGTATTAAAGTGTTTATCTTTTGGTTAGGAACTCTAAAATATATACCATTTTAATTGTTTTAAATATTTATTCTTCTAAATCGTTCACATTAATGTCCATGTTTTAAAAATAGTTTTAAGGATTTATTTATATGTACCATAATGTTTTAAAAATAAATTTCTTTTTAAAAGTTTCAATGTGTTATGGGACACTTCATTTCAAAAATCTATTTTACACGACTTCTTAAAAAATAGTGAGACTTTTAAATTATTTCAAGAAAAAGGTGGATATTTATGTCAAATAGTATTGGTGATTATTTTCATCTATCTCAAAATCCTTTATTATTCTCTATTGAGGATAATTTATTATAATATAATCTTACATATTATATAGAATGAGTTTTTTTATTGTGTATGTGATATTTTTATACCATTCATGGTTTATGATTAATGTATTAACATATCGTATGCTAGTTTTAATACGAATGTTTATGTTATGTTTGGACCATTTCATATGAGGAATGTATTTTACATAGAATGTGATGGGCAGAGCCCTATATATGTCCTCGATGCATCAGTAGGTCTCATGAAAAAATTAGACTTAGAATTGGCCAAGGCCTTTCCCAATTTGTTATATGGATTTGGCCCAGTCCTTAAAAAATTTTAGATATCTTTGCTGAGGCCTCGACATAATGTTTTAGAATGATGACATTATACATTGCCTAATTATGAAAATAATATTGATGGTTCATTTAGTTATTCAACTAGTAAAATACTCATTACTATGTTTTATTATGGCATTATTTACTCATCTCATATTCCTACCATATTGTGTTCATGTTTATTAGTTGTAAAGGCATGTGTTTTTAATAATTCACTATTCCTTATGTTTATGTTATCATCCTCTATATTTTTCACTCTTACTGAGCATCTAATCTCACCCTTTTATTATGTTTTAATTTCCCCAGAATCCTAGATTTGTATTATAATTGATGTGCAGGGTTATGATAGGGGATTAATGGAGATCTCAATAGATAATTTATGTTTTGTTTTATTTTTTAAAATGTAATGTAATGTTCATCTATGAAATATATTTTCCAATACTGCTAAATTAATCGGCCATTCAGGTTTTGATTCCTTGTAATCATGCCAATGTATTAAAATAATGCACCGACTCCGTGTAACTGGGTTCAAGGTGTTATAGTTGGTATTAGATAATGTTTAGTACAATCCATTGAATCTATATTTAAAAAAACTTTGATTAGGGAACATTACCCTAATATGGACTTTGAGGATTAGTATAGAATAACATTCTATAATATTTCCACTATAGAGATTTTGTGAGTTTTTCAATAAATATAAACACGTTAAGATACGAGATAGTTGAGGTGGCTCTGGCACAGATGTACCTAGTGTTGAAACACAAAAATACCGCTTTGAGCTCGAATCGAATGGGAACTGGAGCATAACAACAGGCCTTGCTACACTCATGGTTACGACAATCCCATGAGATATGCTAAGGATAATTAACATTTTCTTTACAAACCGATTTGATGATTTTTAATACAAGATGAGAATAAATAACCTTTGTTAATCCAAAGGTATTCTATATTGAAAATAAGGTGTAATTATATTCTCAAAATTATTTAATGACTCATTCTATGGTTTCTTGTGTTATTCAATTGCTGGATTCCAAAGAATTAGTAGTAACATTGAACATGATGTACAAGGTGGGCACGACGATTGAAATAAGTAAAAACATTGAATGTTTACAAGGTTAAAAGATATCATGTTCATGTCGAATCAATTTTCCAAAAATATGATTAACAACATATATATTAACCAACTCCCGAACTCAACAAAGAAAAGAAAGGCGGTGAATGATAAGAGCAGAAGCCGTGGATACCATGGAGAAAAGAAAGCTCAATTTCCATCATGTCAGAAATGTGATTGGATACACCTAGAAAAGTGTCTCAATGGAATAAATAAATGATTTATGTTTGGGAAACACAGACATAAATTAAATAATTACCGAAAAACTTGAATAGTACTATGGAAGAAAATAAAAATGATCCTATGAATCCAATTATAGTCATTTTCCGTAAATGTAAGGGACCTTGGTATTAACTGAGTCAATGCCCAAGTATATAGGATAATCTCTAAGTCAAGGAAGAACATATTTGGAAATAAATGGATGGGGAAATGTTTAAAATTATGGAATTACATTGGAAGACTATTCTCTTTTATGGGTAACCATGTGGTTTGTTATGTGAAAATACCATTCAATGAAGAATTATCTTTTCTTTTGTGTATATAGTTGTAAATATCCATTTGGGTTTATAAAACCATTGAATTTGAGGCAATTACAAGTTATTAATTTTTAGGATGAAAATGTGAGGTATGAGATAACATTTATGGTTAAAATATGTTTGGGTTATTTTTTAGTAATTTATATATTTTTTTTGTAATATTATAAAAATATATAGTTTTTGAAAAATGACAACATGCAGACTGTGTGTCAACCCATCATGTCTTATAAGTCTGTGTGAATCGAACCCACAACCATAGTGAGATTCTGATTTATCACCTATCACTGGACTACGCGAAGTCCCTGTTTAGTGTGATAAATTAATTTTAGTTAAATTATTTTATTGATCAATAATTAGTATATTTGGGATCTTATGTCTTATCAAATGGATATCATTAGTATAGTAAAATGATTTGGTTATTAAGTGATAAACGTTATTTTGGAAGACGTTCTCTCTATTGAGAATACTATATGCCAAAAGAAAATAGAATCCTATGGGATTTCATTTGAAGTGTAATGGTGGGTTCTTATCTATGTTTTTATGGAGGATTTATCGTGATTTGAGTTATTTATGGAAATGATTAGCCTATCATAGATAAAATGTGATTTGTTTAATTAATTTTATTTATGTGACTTTAAGAGTAGTCGATGATATTTAGATATAAAATTTAACGTTGAAGACTACGTAAGAAAATTTTTATGAGTATTGGGTTTCAATATTAGTTTAGATTATATTTAAATATTTTATAGGCAATTTTTTATTGAATGGTATTTATTTAACTTTGTGTATTGTTGGTTTAATTTTAGAAATTAACATTAGTATTTCTTTCTCGAAAGGATTATACTTTTTGGGGATGATCTGATATTTTACTAACCATTTTGGTTTTTGTTAATCTCTAAAGAAAATTTAAATATACAGTTCATCCATTATGGATAAAATGGATCTCTATAGGTTGATTCTAGCGCTTCATGTGTGAAATAGTCATATTGAATACTCATTGTTTGGAATGAAAGATGAGTTTGTGGTAAGAATTAGATGAGAGATGAAACTCTAATTGTCACGAATTTTTTTTTCTCTAATCTGTGTATAAATTAATTATTAATATTTAGGGAAGAGATTTTAGAACAAAAAATGTATTATCCTAATGCTTTATATTTTATTGAATTGATTATTTTTTAAATAATCATAGATTGAAGGCTTTGAGGCCCTCAATTTTACACATATTTTTTATTGATGACCTCAATCACTCCCTATAAATATTTAAATTTTCCTCCAATTATGTGTCTAATTTCAACCAATGTTCTCTTAATAGAGATTATAATTTGGTGGTGACTATTTCATTCCCTTTTCTTCTTATTAAGAATAATTTTTTTAACTGAAATTCTGATGTGGGTTTTCCACAATGGTATTTTTTCTATTTTAATAATTTTATATACAAAGAAAATTATCAAATTTATAGGATGAAATTTATTTAAGTATGAGAGAATGTAACACCCCAATATATTATGGTACGTTATCTCTTCAATGTAATTCACTAACTTGTACTATACGCAATACTGAGTTCGAGCACACCACAACTTTCCAAACTAGCCATTCAAAGAAACGATTATGAAATGTGTTAACTAAATATTTAATTTTATATATTCCATATAATTTTAAAATCCATATAATGTGTTTCATAGACATAACATAAGAACATAATAATTTTTTTAGATAAAGGATCTATTTTTCATAAAATGAATTTTACCGACTTTTACTAGAGAACCCATTATAAATCCAATATTTGACAATTTTATATATTAAATTTGACAAAATAAAGTTTTTATATACAATCATGAAATAAAATTTTAGATTCGATAAATTTTTTGTGTTTTTCTGATAACTTTCATATTTGGATGAATAGTGAAAAATACATAATTTTAATTGAAAACAACTTTATTAATCAAAATAATTTATAGTGTTAAATAATACATTTGAATTAATTTGATGTATAATTAAATTATATTTTTACCATTTAATCCAATGTTGGTCATTGGAATTAATTTTACTTTTAAATTATACATAAACAAGTGGCAATCTTATGATAGTTATTGTTTCTTAAAAACACACTATTTGTTTTGACAATGGGAATTCATTTTAAATTAATTAATTCAAAATCTGTGATTTGAATTTCGTACAATAGACATCATTTTTGAATTTGGAATATCAAATATATCTTAGGCTTAATTTTTGGTACTTTTCAGAAAAACATCAATTTTTGAAGAATAGTAAAACCACTTAGTAGTAGTTAAAAAACTCACTTTTTCATTTAAAATGAATTTTACCACTTTTGTAAATTGAATTTAGAGAATAAAAATTACATGGTAGTTATTATTAAGTAAAATTTGGTTCAATATGATGAAAATAATTTTTGGTTAAGAGTGACTTTTGACTTTTATTTACCGCTTTTAACGTTAAATAGTGTAATTCAACCTAAAAACAATATTATAAAAATACAAAACTTTCATAAAACTAGTCTTAACCTTATTTAATGACTCATTAAATACCCTAGGCATTATTCGGTCAATTTTGGGACAACATGGATCCACTTGAAAGTGATAATGCCACTTTATTTTAATTAACTTAAAGTAAAGGAAAAAATGCCATAAACAAATAGATTTTAGTTAATTAATTTTTTCATGGGTTTATATAAGTCATATTTTGTACTATAAATATTATTTGGATTGATAAAATATTTCCTACATCATCGTATTTTGTTAATAATTTTTAGACATCATATAAATAAAATCAATTTTGACACAATAATGATGTGGTGTTTACCTCATTATTGAAAGATTAAAATAATTAAGATTAAAAAGATTAACAAAATATCTGAAACCTGACCAATTATTATTCAATGATTTTATTTCGACCGTGAGTCATCTTATCATCAACTATAATTGGTTTTGGACCTTTATAAATAGAAAATCCTTATAACATAAAATATTCCTTTCACACATTCCAAAAGAGCCCTAACTCCCCCTTATAAAACGCCCTCACCTATAACCCCATTACTCACACATCTCAAGCCCCTTGGCTCATCCTAACTCAATATAGATAATCTCTAAATGTCTCTTCCTTCCTCCTAGCATCCTAACCATAGGCATAAGGCACTTTGTGAAATTATTTTGGTTCAAACCAAAGGGAGTTACCAAATTTTAAGATATCGTATTCCCTAAAGTTCTCTTTCTTTATTTTACTTCTCCAACCCCTTAAAATATTTTTATAACATTATTTTATAACAAGACCAGAATCCTCAATATAATAGGTTGTTTTAACGAGAATTATTCAATCTATAATTACACACACCTCTATATAATGGGAAAGGAACATACTGTTTCTGTGGACGGTGAACTACTGCCTCACGAAACGATGATTGTTCAAATATCTATTACTGCCTCTTATGGTCGACATTATGATGAAACTTTTTTTATATATGATATATATTGTGTTTATGTTCTCTCAATTCTTCTGTAATTTTCATTTATGAACACACCTTTATTCTTTACAATATGCGGGAACATGATAATTTCATTTGAGGAAGTGTGGACTACCGCCCCCTCAACGTGATATGATTCGTTCATGGCATACATGGAACACATAAATGATGGAGTTAATTAAATTATGTAACACATATATCATATTATAGTATATTTTAATTATAATATACCTATGTATCAGTATGTTTTCATTTCATTAAATATTAAATAGAAATGAATGTCACTTTCATGCTTACGTACGGCTTACCGTCACCATGAACAGTGAATTTCAGTTCTTATCCCAAAATATCATGAAATAATTATATATATATATATATATACTGGATATATATGATATAATTGACATTTAAATCATGAATATGACACTGGAGATAATAAAATTTTGTCCATACAGACCATTTTTATTTATAACAAGTTCATTTTCAACTAAAGTATCAAATGTCGACAAAACAACCATTATTAAGATAAATGATTACATAATATTTATAACGTAGTTTTAAGTGATATAAAATGAATAATAAACATGAAGAAGTTTCTTAATAAAGTTTTAATTTACATTAGTTAATTATTTCTAATATTAAAGAATATATGAGTAATGTCAGACACGAGGTAAGGGGTTTTCTTATCTCACTTTTAATTTTTTTGAGATTTCCATTGTTCACCACTTATTTATTGCATGTGGTTTGTTGTGTACTACCACTTGATTTAATATAAATATTCCATGGATTTTTTAACTGAAGGTTACCATTATGTGTGCTTTGATTTAATTTTATGTAAGTTAGTTTTAACTTGTATTTACTATTATATAACTAATTTCATGAGTAGTTCATAACATTTTTTGAATATATAATTACATCATTTTTATTCAGAATATAAAGATGTTTATTTTCCACCACTTATTTCTATTGAGTTATATTATGTTTATTGGTCTAAAAGTTTCTGTATCAAGTACAAATACAATGACTGATGAATTTAATCAACTTTTTTATTTTTTATTTATTATATATTTAGGTTACATGTTTCTAAATGATAATTGGTTTCATGAGGGATATTGATGTGAATTTATTAACAAAAAATAATGATATTTGTTTTCTATAAATTGATAAGATATATTAATATGGTGGGTTGTAGGAAATTTTATAGTGGAATTATATTGTGTGGATTATTTAATACATTAAAAATTCTCTTTATTTGAAATATAGAAAAGTAGATGAATTTTGGTTCATTTCTCAAGGTGGACAAAAAAGAAACTACAGTCCTCAATTACAAATTATTATATTTTTAGTTCTTTATAATTTAGAATGATATAAAATAGGGTATTTTTAGTTTCATATATAAGGAGAAGAAAAAACAAATCAATGAAAATTTGATGAAATTAGATAGAGATTATTTCTAGTATTCATGATACTACCATTTCCATCGTACCATTGTTCATTATTGATTTCAATAAATTAATTTTTCTTCAAATTTTTTTGTTAATCGTACTATATCTACTATTATATTTTTTATGTGAAATCATTTGATTTTCTATTATATTGATTCCATAATCATGTGTGGGATAGTCTATACACTCATGGATTATCTAGTTGTACATTAAAAAAAGATACCTGAACTGTAATAAACCAATGTTTTATCAATGGAATTTTCTTAGTTTAATTATTTATTATATTATAATAACATAAAAATACATATTGAAAATGATAAAAACCTCAGAAATGAATAACGTGTGAAATAAAATAATCACACGAAGATAAGGAATGTATACCGATTAAAAAGTTACTAACCTTTGGAATAGAAATATAACCCTTATAAATAGTAAACCTTCAAATGTAATAGTAACCTCAACAATGAATGTATAAATAAAATTTATCCATATTATACTTGACACAATGATATAATTATATCATAGTATACGAAAATAGTTTCTTTATAAAATTGACAATTATGTGTTAGTAATTCTGTAACTCTTAAATATTAAATTATAATTTTATTACCAATTTAATAATTTAAAAGAGATTTTTTTTCATAAAATGTGTTCATAAATTAGTATTTTGATGTCTCATGAATAAATGAAAAATTCATGGGAAAATAGTTAATTTTTTAAACTGCAAGAAATTATGTTTTAATTTTAAAATTTGTATTTTCCATGTAAATTATATATTTTATTAAAAAAATTCTCATATATAGAAAATTAAATTTAAAATCTGGTGATAAATGTTGAATTATTCACATAAATCAATGGTTAGGGTGAATTTTAGGGATTTTTCTAAAATACCTGAATTTTTTATGAATAGTGAAATACGGTAATTTACCTTATATATACATAACGAGTTAATTACACTATTATTAACCTCATATATGATGTAAGAACACTTGTATTGAACTAAAATGCAATAGTTAATGTTTTTTTGTCACAATAATAAATACTATTCATAATCTTGAGAAAAAATATTAATCAAATGATTAAAATAATGGGACCCCCACCACTATAAAAACCACCCCACCCCCTCTTTTTTTCACTCCTCTAAAGCCTTGTGACCTTTATAAATTCTGATAAAATATATCCCCAATCTTCTCATAGTTCCAAATGTAATTGGTATATTCAAAATATTATATATTCTCCCCTAAAGAGACTCTCAAGGATGAGAAATTCAAGAGGTAAATTCCTCTATTAATTTCTTTTATTTTCATTCATGTTCAGTTCATTCTTTTTTCCTACCCTCATTTCATCTAAATATTATAATACTCGACTAACTTCAATGTACTATAATTTTTTTAATGGAAATGTAATAATTCATCATCATCACTCATTTCACCATGTTTTATACTAGAAATAAAAACCCAATCCAAAATGTGTTAATTTATCACATTCACGGATGACTGGTTTGCAATTTCTATTACTGTCTTCAATTCTGTCAATGAATATTTTTTTATGAGTGATCTAGAAAATAATATATCTATTGTATCTTATTTAAGTTCATGTAATATTTTTTACACATGATATTAATTTATAAATCCAAATGTGTCAATTGTGATTAAAACCAACCAATTAACCAAAATGGACATCGTTAATGTTTTACATAATGATTGATCTTCACTCTATATAAAAATATGTAATTTATAACCAGGTAATGTTATGTATGTTCACTAATAACATATAATTCAAAATAGGGAGAACCATTATCATCTTTAATGTTTATCCTTACATGAATATAAGTAACCAATCCTGAAAACCACATTAACAAACGCTCCCAAACAATGAAATTGAAACACATGTCCCATAAAAAGGTCATGAATGAACCTAATAATGTTATAATATATCAATTAAATGAATAATACCTTTATAAATATTAATAAATTGCTATAATTCAGAAAATTAGGACATTAAGATCATGTGATGTACTCCATCAGACTTAAGTTATGGAAATCTACCCGAACCTCTATTATTCTTTTTGTTATCTCTATCATTCATTTAACCCAAATGAATTTATCAGTTATTTTTATGTAAATATTCTAAATTTTTTATACATGATCTAAAATCCTTAATAAATTTCCATTAATCATTCTATTTCAGTTATATAGTTGTTTTTATGTGGTTCTATCCTTTATACTTCTCTGTAAGCAAACACGTTTAAGGGAACTTACTGAATTAATAGCCATTTTCATTACACTATGTCATATATTTTTAAGATAGAATAATTTTTATAAAACCAAAACTTTTATTATGAAAAACATCTAGGTTAACTTCTAGTTTTATATAAAATATTATTTCCTTTAATTTTTTAAATTACCTTTGATTTTTTCCATTAACCGCACTAAAATGATTTAATACTAAAGTTTCTTAACTATTTTTTACAAGTCAATACTTAGATTTTACATCACTTTTCAGGATATATTCATATAACACTATATGATTGTCCATGAATGTTCTAATTCATTTCCTTCATGTACATTTTTATTAAAATTCCATTTTACATGATATATAACATGATTATGAAACCCAATTATTACCATGGGTAACCCTTTTGTCTATGTATGATTGAATATTTATCATAATAATGTGGAAAGAATAATCATGACCAATTTATAATGGTTGTGTCCATATAGAACTCAAATACATTGTCTAAACATTAATCTCATGATATGTAATGTGATACAGTCTTGATAGTTACCCTTGACTAATGATACTATGTGAAACGATCATGGTGGTTAGCCTTGACTTGTGACCCCATATGTTCACTGAGCCTTGAATAGTTCTAAATTATTATTTTTATGTTGAAACCATGTGAATATGAATCCATATATATATGATCTCATGATTATATGTTATTATTTTTTATATTCTATGAGTTCTTATATAATCATGTCATGCCTTATAACCCACGTGCAAATTCTTTATTCTTATGTTATTCCCTTAGAAAGCTTTTTATCTCATCAATTTGTTCAAGTTATCCACATGTTATCATTTATGGATGCGAGGGATCAAGGGATATTGTGAGATCATTATGACCATTAAATAGTGAAATTTTTTATTTAGTCCCATGTTTCAATTTTTTGAATCTAGTCTTTATAGACACTAGACTTTATGATCCATGGATTTTAATATGATATTTAATTATGCTAAAAATCATGTAATGATGTGTGTTAAAGTCTTTGATTACAACAGTTGGTATCTAATAAAGGAATAGTTATTTTTTGCAGATAAGGAATATAGAACATTAGAAATAATATTAGGGATGAGACTATGTATATGAAAATATACATAAATTTTGGTAAGCATAGATTAAATGGTTTATCAATAAAATACATATGTATCTTGATATGAACAAGTGGATGTGGATCTGGCACAGATGTATCAATTGGTAAAACAAAAAAAGTATTCTTTAGTCTAGAGTCTAATAGGAATTGGTGAAAAACAATATTCCTTGATGAACTTCTTATTTGAGTCTCCCAGGGGACATGCATTGGTAAATTCATAATCATACTACAAACCATTATTAAGGGATCAAATAAAAAACAATCCCATAAAAATTAACGTGAGTAAACATATCAGGGATAACCTAAATTAAAACCTAGGTAATCCCATGCTAGGATATAATTTTCCATTAAATGTATATCCGTTTATGTTTAATGTTTCAATTTTATGCTTATTAGCCTTGTATTCAAACCCTCACCTATTTTCAATTTTGTGTATAACACAACAATTTTAGGGTGAAACATCATAAGAGTGGAAGAATGTAATGACCTAATTTTTTATAAATGGAATTCACTTTTTTTAACTATGTCTTATAGTATAATCATATAATAATACTTATAAAATACAATACAAATGTTATATATAATGAATGAGGGAAATAAAAATTATCTCTTGAAGATAAGGAAAATATACCGATGAAATAGTAACATGACATTTGGAATAGTAATTTGACACTTATGAATAGTAAACCAGGAAATGAAATAGTAACCTCACTAATGAAATTATAATTACAATTTTTCAATCTTATATGTGACAGTATGATATAATTATATTGTAGTATAAGTTATTAATTTAAAAAAATATATTAATTATGTGCTGGTATTTTTGTAAGTCATCAATATTATAATATAATTTTAGGACTAATTTTATAATTTAAAATAAATGTTATTTTTAAAAAAAGTGGTCATAAATTATTATTTTTATGTATTATTATTATATAATAATTTTATGATACCTTAGTTAATTTTACAATCTATTACAAAGGATCTTTAAATTTTAAAATTGTTTTTTTCAAATAAATTTTGAATTTAATTAGAAATAAAATTTCTCATTTTTAGATTATTTTTTTGAAAAATGAAGTTATATTTTGATTTCTATGTGTTATGGAAAATTTAGGGTGATGTTTTTTGTATTTTTATAAAATACGGGGTTTTTTATGAAAATTAAAATAAGGTTTATTAAGATATATATACTTTATGTGTTAAAGACACGATTCAAAACATCATGGTTGATATAACAACCCATGGATGGAACTAATATTGACTCTTTACTATTTTGGTCAAATTATTCAATAATAATCCAGATATTGAGAAAAATTATTAATGTAATCATTAAAATAATAGTAAACACCTCCCTCATCCACTATGAAACCACCCTCACCCCTTCTAATCATCACTACACTAAGGTCTTGTGTCTTGTCCATATTCTGATAAAATCATCTAACAATCTCCCCCACTAATCTATCAGACCTTGGTTACATAAAAGTACCAAATAAACTCCCCTAAATAGGCTCTCATAGAAGAGAAATTCAAGAGGTAAATTTGTACTTTCATTTCATTTATTTTCAATAATGTTCCTTTCTTTCATTTTTTTCATATCCTCTTTTCATCCAAATGATTGGATAACTCTAGAACCTTACATGGATTTGAATTTTTTGACAATTGAATAATTCATCATTATCTCTCCTTTCCCCCTTTTATACTAGAAATTAAATCAACAACTGAGATGTGTGAATTTACACACTCAAGGATGATGAGTTTTCTATTCTGTTATCATCTTAAAATTTGGTCATTAAACCATATTTATGGATGAACCAGAAAATAATATATGAATTATATATTATTTCATTTTCTATAATATTTTTTACATGTGATATTAATTTATAAAGGAACATGAGTTTGTTGTGGTTCAAAACTGACAGTTAACACAAATGGTTATCATTAATGATTTATATAATGGTTTATCATCACTCAAAATAATAAAATAAATTTAATAAATATTTAATCTTATAGATTTTCAAAAATAACATTTGAATCCATGTTTTTAAAACCATTATCATCTTTCATTTTTATCATTAAATGTATATAAGTAAAACCATCATGAAAACCAAGGAAACAAACAATCCCAAATAGTGAATCTGATCATCTTAACCCATTAATAGGTCATGAATGAACTTAATAATGATGTAATAATAAATTACATGATGAAAAGGTTCAATAAGTATTAATTAATGAATGTAATTTTGTTATCCTGACCATTATGATCATGTGAAGGGCCCTATTATACAGAAGGTAAGAAATTCTACTCGAACCTCTATTATTCCTTTGGGTTGCTCTATCATTATTTTTACCCAATTAAATTTATCTATTATTTTTATTTACATATTCAAAATTATATATACATGCTCAAAACTCTTGTATCAAGGTCCATGTATTATTCTCTTTTAGGGATATACATGTTTTATCGTTTCTCCCATCAATACTTCTCGATAAGTAAACCTGTTCAAGGACACATTCAGAATTCCTACACATTTTGTAGTGAAATATATAATATATTTAAGCCACTATTATTTTTATACATCATATCATGTTATTATTAAGTAATTCTTGATTAAATTATTGATTTATAAATTTTTTTACCCTTTTATTTATTAATTGACCTATATATTTTTAACCACACCAAAATTCATTAATTATAATGTTTCTTAAGAATTCTTTTTTACATGTTTATACATCATGTATACATCAATTTTCATGATATGTGCTTATAACACCCTATGATTGTCCATGGATGATATAATTATTTTCTGTTAGGTGTATTCTTAGGAAACACATATTTGTTATTCTTTATAATATGATTATGATACCCAATTATTACAATGGGTAACCTTTATGTTTATGTATTATTGATTATGTATGATTCTATATATGGAAAGAATATTCATGACCAAGTTATGATGGGTTTCCATAGATAGAGCTCTGATGCATTGGGTAATATTTAGAATCATGAGTTGTTATGTTAAATGGTCGCGACGGTTAGCCTTAACTCGTGCTATAATGTGCAAAAGTCTTAGTGGTTATCCTTGAATGGTAGTCCTCAATGTTAAATGAGCCTTGGCATGTGATAATGCCATGTTTTATACTGCTTCTACATTAGTATTACTACTAGTTTATATGATCCTACTATTACATGTTATGATTCCATATGTTTCATTTCTTTTTATATCATTACGTCATTCCTTCTATCCCATTTGATAACTCTTTATTATTTTGTTTATTTACTTATCAAAATTTTTATCTCCTCCCTTTTTTCATGTTATCAACAGGTTATCCTCCGCAGATGTAGGCGCTCAAGGGATGTTATGATCTCTTCATGAATATTAAATAAATAAAATTTTTATTTACTCCCTTGTTTTTAGTTTTATATATCAATTCTTCCAATAAACTAGACATTAATATCCTTGGATTCTAATATGATGTTTAATTATGCTTAAAATCAAGTAATGATATGTGTAAAAGGCTCTGGTCGCTATATGAACATCCTATACCAAGGAATGATATCTCCTGAAATAAATCTCAAGTAGTGTACTATTTATTTAATATCTACCTACATGGACTAAACTATCAATAATCCCCAAGATCTCTAATCATATATTAGAAAAATAATGGAGGTGGATATTGAATGTGCATATAGAGGAGAAGAAATCATTATCGAATATAATGGTGAGAAACTGCAACTAACCCCCATCACACTTCACTATGAAATAAAAGATTATGATAATTGATGATAAAAATTTTAAATATATATTCATACTGAAAAATAAATTATCCCCATCCATAAAACTAACCAAATTTAGTTAACCTTCATGAGAATAGATTTTGAATATATAAAGATGAATTTAAAATTAGATAATGAAAATATTAAAAAATGGAAAATCACATTCTAAATTTGGATCAATTACTTAGATCAGAACACTTAATTAATTGAGGAAATTTATAAAGTATATCCACAATTGTCAAGGTTTAAGTGTTGGGATACCAACCACATTGGTGTAAATTATTCAAAATGATGTTTTCACATGGATAGTCATATTTCTTTATCTTTATGTTTCAGAAATATGGAATTAGTTCCCATTAACCTCTTCATTAAAATCCTTTATACTACCCACCATATGACCTATTTCTTAGAGTAATTTTTATTTTCTAGAGAATATTAATGTGGAAAAATTTAATGGTACCTAGAGGAATGAATGTGTGCCAGATGGCCTTTTTCTTTA
Organism: Viscum album; assembly: GCA_963277665.1. NCBI lineage: Eukaryota > Viridiplantae > Streptophyta > Magnoliopsida > Santalales > Viscaceae > Viscum > Viscum album. The sequence goes on from OY728141.1 coordinate 838,849,461, forward strand.
TTAGTATCCATGGGTTATCAGCCTCTTGATCTATTAAAAATGTTTCTATAAATCCTCTTATGTTCTCTATATTGTGGAAGCATTATCCATAGTATATATCTTATAAAAAATTCATGAGAGCTCATTGATTTGATAATGTTGTGTATATTGGATCTACATACAAGTATTAGGTTTTGGATTTAGTTTGAGCTTCCTACTTAAGAAGAGTTTTTTCAAGGGTGTTTCGTTGTTGGTGGCTTGGACAGCATTGGAAATCTTATAACCACATCATAGTACCATTCATAATTCCCCCAAAATAGTGTATCAGAATACATATTAGTATAGTGGGTCCCTATATGGTTAATCAGGGATTCTTACTATAGTGTACTTTTAAGAGAATCAAAACCAGTCTATACAAGTTGGGGTGGTATGGGTGTAGTGTTAATCCCACCCATGAGATTATATTTTCATATATAATTTGATAAAAAAGTAAAATAGTATCAATTTTTAGATATTTAAATAATTTTCAGAATGTTTTATGCAAAAAAAAAACATATTACATTATAAGTCCTACTATCATAAATTCTATACAACATAACCAAAATTTCTATATCATTCCGAGTGCTTCTCGATACTTCATGCCCAATAAAATTCCCTTCTCGACACCATAAACATGAGTTCTAAAGCATCATGTGAAACAACCATATCCATAACCACGGTACTATTTACTCATCAACATCCTACACATATATTCTCATCTATTACAACTATAATATTTCCAACAAAACACCGATACAGGGATTACAAATTCTCAAATATTTTCTCGAAATCCAAACCACTACTAATTATCTTATGAGATTTAAAATATAGTCTAACAAAATTGAATGACTGTTCATACGAAAAAATTTGGTTTTGTGTTTCCAAATAATAATTTATCCCACACTATTACAATGATAACCTTTTAGGTAATAATATTAGAGTCATCACACAATTGATAACTCTAATTTTTTTATGTGATGTTTTGAGTTTTTCTTTATTTTTTATTTCTTTAACAACAACATGATATTTTTTCCTCTTCCTTTGTATTTAAACAGTGAAACAAAAAACATTAATACAATTCATTGATCAATTATAAGAGTTTTATAACTTAACAAAATTATTTTTTTACATCTGTAACATAAATTGAGATTTATACGCCTTAAATTAACCCCTCATCTTTTTCATTACTGAACAAAAAAATTGAATTACATCTCCCTCTTCTTTAGTTGCAACAGAAAATACTTATTTAGGAATCTATCATTGTGAGTCCTCATTCTCTATCATCATAAATATTCAATGATTTTATTTTCCATTTATAGTACGTGATCTCTTATTCTTTTCTTTGAAACACATATTTTTTTAGAATGATATGTTATTGATTTTTAATATTTCTTTACAATGTAAAAGCACAAATTTAATTAATCTATAATATTATTTTTTATTACTCTAGGATCTTATATTCTTATATTGGAGTAACATTCCTACTAGTTAGATAAGGGAGAACACCACAATCAAATTTATCATTCCTATTAACATCAGTAAAAATTCAACTTGAAATATTAAACAAGGATGTGATCCTTAGGAAATAGTACAAGGATTCCAGATTATTATTTTGGATAATGAAGTAAAGGACCAAATGAATTATTTTGAAACACATGATCAATCAATGAAAGATATTAGGAATCCTAAAATTTTAAATTTAATCAATTTACATTTTAATTGTAAAATAATAATACATGTTGGGTATTTTAAATAAATTATATATAATTTTCTTAGTGGGTATATAAATGACATAAATTTTGGTACAATGTTTTCTGACAATGTTTGAGGGTGTTTATATGAATATCATATCCAAAAGACATTGGTATCATTTCACAATTATTTTAATTGATTTCAATAAAAAAATTATAGATAAGTAATAGTGGTATATTATTGTAAATATGCACCAATGTATATGGAATGATTTACTAGAAGCCGCCATGTTGTGGTTTGTGTTATCGAGAGATTCATGATACCACTCTGTGGTGTATATATTTGATGGAATTGGGTATTAGTTGAACTAAATTAATTTATTAATCATCATGTTATTTAGTTTTGGAATGTATATATCAATCAAGCTATTATTTGTTCATTATTGGTATTGGTGTCATGTTTCATTTATCATGTACATTTGACACACCAATTACATATATATAAGAATTTATTATATATCACTTCATTTACCATTATTTCATAACATGTGGTTTCTTATGATGAGTCCAGTTTTATCTAACACCATCAAAATATGTAATTTTGAAATTAGATTAGTTTACTGAATATTCATTTTTATTATTTCTCCCAATTTTAATAAAGGATTTTATCAATTTTGGGTTTCCAATATTTTTGTAGTGTGTTAGTTTATATTAGTTTTCAATAAAGTGGGATTGAGGATAGTTATCTTATTTAAACATTATTAAATTTATCTATGTTTTATTTCCTGATTTCTAATCACTTCAGCTTTACTAATGTCACCATGTACATTCAGTCTCATAAATTTTATGTAATGCAAGAAATGTCATGGAATTTTATTTTCATTTACACTTCTTATAATTAAATGTAATTGGATGAAGATATGAAATGAACCTGTTATGATTGTGGTGTGTTGGGTTGTGGTGAAACTGGCTCCATGACTTCCTCAAATAACTCACCAAGACATGGAAATCACATAATGACATAACTATATTAAAAATATTATATCTATTTTTGTGTGGGTATCATCCTTAGATAGCTACCTAAAATAGGTTTTATCTATGAAGATTATCTACCAATTAACTTTTATATCTTTTATCTTCAAATTTATTCTTTATTTATTGTAGATGTGATTATGATGTTTAGGGAATTTTAAAATCGTACAACATCACCTAAATTTAATCTTTTAATTAGAATAACCATTCAATTTTTTTCCATCATTTATTATTTATAATTAATATATTTTTCATAAAATGAAAAAATTAATATATGCACAAAATCATTACCCTAGATATAGACAATCAACATTTTCAATAGGCCATGAATGTCTACTTATTCTGTGGTAAATATTTTACTTCCCACTATTTAATAAACCATTACAGTAGATATAGGTTTAATGTACAATACATCATTCTATAAATTCATATTCATTATTTTCCGACATGGATTAGTTGACAAATTTTTTTTCAGAACCTTTCATATAATCCTTTTCATTGTAAACCAAAAATTATATATTACTATAAAAAGAATTTTCTCATTTCATTCATTAAACTCCACATGGAATTTCTATTTAAATTCTACAGTGTATTACACATTTCACATTCTTATACAGACATGATATGATTAAGCCTTTGATTTATATGTGGTCATGATTGTTTTACATATTTTTTTTAATATTGATATTAATTGGGTGAATTTATTTAAAAAATATATTTTTTCTTCATATATGTTAATTTTATTATTTTTCATAGTTGTAATATTTTTTTGGTTGTTTTTTGTGATTGTGTATATATATATAAATTTTCATTGTTTTTATAGTCCCTAATTATATTCTATATGGAAATTTATAAATGAGTTTGAGTTTCCATTCAATAATACACTATGTCACATCTTCAAAATACTCAAAATTGGATTTATATAACCAATCATGATGTGACCTTAAACATTACGATGTGACCATGTTCTTTGTGACACAACAAGGTAAATTACAAAGTGCTATGATAGTTTCTAAAATTTGGATAAATCCCAATTAATAAATTTCCATGGAAATTTTAGTGTGATAAATCTCCATTGGAACATGACCTCATAAACCTCAACACCTGATGTGCATTGAATTTTAATTTCCAAGTACACCATGGTGTGACCATGAGTCCGTGCAATCATATGTCCACATCACAACTACCTTTTTCCGATAATAACTAATTTTTCATTGTGGTTCCATGGATACCTGAAAAAATAGAGGTGTGATCAATGTCGTCCGGTAAAAATTTTATTCCCACATGACGCATCCTTCAATCCCACAACAAGAAACAAGAACTCATAATTTCATAGAGAAACCATTGCAACACGGTCTTCATGTTGTGAATGACATACTCAAGCATCAACACATTTTAGAAACATATGAAAGATTTACCATATGAATTGTGGCGTGATTTTTTCTAACATCCCCAAACATTAATCTTATGTAGGACTATATTGACTAGATGACTTCCCTTGAGACACAATTGTCTATTCAACACGAAAAAACCTTGAAAACATCCCCCCTTCAACTCAAATATTCTTTAAATTTATTCCAAATAAATAAATGGTATTAGAATCATAGAATATATGAAAATCCACTTGAATTTGAAAATGATTCATATATTTTACGAGGTATTTAAAAAAAATACAATACCAAAGTCATAAATCATATCCACATGACTATCAACCCAAAATCTCCCATTATGATAGAAACACCTTCCTGGGAACCTTCATCATCAAATAATATCATGGTGACCTCTAAAGAGGTCTTATTAGGATGTGTGAGTGTGATAAAAACACACTAAAAGAATGTGTGTTTATTTTTAGGATAGTAATTTTTCTAATAAGTTAGTTCTAAAAGATAATAGTTCGTATTATGGAAAAACGAAGTATGAGGAATCTTGTAATTATTGGTAAAACATATATATTGTTTACCAATAATAACATTATTTTAAGGGACCTCTATGACAATAATATACCTTTTTAAATTTAAATTAGATTGTATACTCAGAAAATAATGGGCCTATGTTATTTTTGAATATTGCATTAGAATTATGTTAGTTCAGTCATTCTATGTAATTGGGAATATTATTTAAACTATATATATGAGAAAGAACTTTCATGAGCAAAAAATAATGGAAAAAATTAAAACCATTATAGTGTGATGCCGATCTTCCACTTGTTGTAATACAAGAATGTTACGCTATAGAGGAAGGTCATTTTAGAATATTTTACATTATGTGAACAATCCCCAATATATTTTTTTGTTTTATTTGTTTGGTGATATTTTTTTATTGCTACCTGATTTTTAAATAAAAATATATTTAATAATTTCAAATTGATTTTCTTTCAATTGAGTAATGTCTAAATTTTCATTGGTGTGGCGCTATTACAAGGTGTGGTATTGGGGGGGGGAGCTACTGTTTGGGTTTATTTTCTGTAAACTAAATACTATAGTCATGTTTTAAACCATTATTATACATATATTTACACTATGTCAAACCATGGATGAAGGTCTATAGATATATATTTAAACTGTGGTTGTATATTCTAATGAAATTACTTATAACCACAGTTTCAAACCATAGCTATTTGTCTAGTGACATGGTTTCAAACCATGACTAGAGGTCTAGAGCTATGGTTAGAAAACCTTGTCTATAGTCATGGACTTATATACACACCAATATGATCCACATTCCCAAAAATTTGGATATTACCTATATAACATGTTTTAGGACCTATAGGAATAATAATAAGTTATGGATATAGCCTGAATTTATAGTAGTGATTCTTTTAATTTCATGATCCCCCTCGAAAACACATCCATCTCATTTCTTATGTAATTCTCTTGAATCATCTTAATATAGAACAATAAAATTCAAATCTGATAAAATTTATCTTGACCTAATTGGAGAAGCATCAAATTTGATAACAAGTTAGTGTTCATATTACTTCAACATCTTCAAAAATGAAACTGACCCTTCAAAATAACATCAACCATCTAAAATGGTTGACTACATTGACGATCAGTTTATCTAATTATGATTTTGATTATCTTAATCTCAATTATATTTCAATCAGACTTGGTACAAATAATTTTTTCCTAATAAAATGAAATACTAAATACTATGAGCCAGGTTCAACAACTTTCAACATAAGTAACATGCTTTCATTTCAATATATTCTCAGTAAAATTGTCTAGAATTCAACTAAACAAAAAATGATAGATGTGATTACAATTAGGTTTATTAATATCTCTAATGATAATTCAGAATAAAATTTATTGGAATATGATCATCTTAATTATTAATTATTCAATATAAACAATTTCTTCAACAGCCTTAGTAGAACCCGAGAGAATCTGATTACAATTTACAACCAGTAAAATAATTTCTCAATGTGACCAATCCTTTATTTTCATTTTAATGTGAATATAGTTATAATAAATTAATCATCATGATGTTCTCATATTTTGAACCCATTGTGAGTCCAATTTAAAAAAAATCTTCCAATCATCTTTTCCTTTTTATAATGGACAATGATTGTCTGACTATTTTGAAAACATGAATACAATTCATTTTAAAACAATGATCAGTAAAATTTTCTCCAAATACAATTTTAGATGATCAACATGTTATATTAATATTCCTTGACATCAATATACAACAATTTAAAAACAATTCCTTCCTCATCATCTTGGTTTAAAAATCTATTACGTTGAAACATTTCGACGATAGTTTTGACATTTTCGAGCATAGAGCCGAAGCAGGCACGAATGTGGATTTTCGAAGGATTGGTTAGCACAAGACCAATACTTTTTGGATTTTATATTTATAATATTTATGTATTAATAAATATAATGGAACAAACTATTACACATGAAAACATCTGGTTAAGGATGCATTGGTGTTGTCAAACTGAGTCTTGTACTCACACCTAACATAGGCATTTCTATGTTCTTATTGGTTGCATGTAGGATCAGATGAAGGGAAATGGAACTAAGGTGGATAGATATTATGAGGATCTTGGAGCTTGTATTATATTGATATTTTCATTGGACAACCCTCTGTTTATTTATTTATTTGTCTTTATTACTTTCTTTGAACATGCTTAACGCTTACAAGAAATTCTGTATTTGTATTATGTGTATGCCATTTTTATTTTTCCACATGTTTACTTGGATTATTTATTATATTGTTAATTTTTGATTATTAATCATATAACATGATATTGATGGTATAGTCTCACAACTGATGGACATAGAATCTCACTTCTAGTTAGAACCCTCTTGCATACAAGGAGACTCCCATGAGGTTATGTGACATTCTTGCTCGGACTCAATGGTTCCGATCAAGATGTTTCAGAAAACACTAATGTGATCACATTTAATCAATATAGGATAACAAACCTATCAAACCCCAATGTCACTATAGTCATATTTATTATGGTATTAGGAAATTTTATGTTTTTTAGTTTTTTTCTATTATTTTTGGGTTGTTCATGAAATATTGGGAAGCTACAGGTCAGAACCTATACTAGTTCATATTGTAATTAATGTGTTTAGGATATGAACTACCCATTCCCCCTTGATGTTTTTTAATAGCATAGCTCACACTGTAGATAGGGGGTTCATGTGACAATGCATCCCTATTATGAGTACTTATTTTTTTAGTGTTCATTCGCATCCTGAATCATAGGCTTCACACAAAGAAATTTCCTAAGGGTCCTTCATTCTATATACAAGATGTGGGTTCTGGGCACAATAGAATAACAAGAAGGATGGTTCCCATCTTTTCTTTATTCCATGACCAATGATCGAAAACAAATCCATGTGACGATGAGCATCGTGATCATCATAATTGAATCAAGGAGATAGAAAAGTGATATAACCCTGAATCCAAGAGAGAGGATCATTACTAATTACTTATAATTAAATTAAATAAATAATTAAATATCTTTGAAGGACTTATTTATTTGTTGATTAATTTGGTTTTGGATCTGTGGTGAACCATTTTTGAACAGTAGAAACCAATCATATATTTAATTCAGTGGTGATCCACACATGTTCCACGAATAATTGGACATCGTTGAATAGATATCTAGGTGATTTCACGGCAGATCCTTGTTCGTTCTATGTTGGCCTTTGATCACATTGAGAATAATTTCCAAAGCATTCTCAATCATCCAGTGGAGGAGAACTAGTCGCCTTTATTGGTAATGTTCTTGAAGATCTGTTCTCTCTAAGCCTGAGAATTTTTCTCCAAATCTGTTGTGTATAACTAAATTGGATAATGAGAAAATAACATAATTTGGTTTTTATATTCCTAGGGTTAAAATAAAATAATTTCAAAATTTCATTCATTTATTTATTTAATTCAGTAAAAACCCCATGTAAAATAATAATAGTTATAATATTATTTATCAATATGTTCTTAGCATGATAATTATAACAAAATATTATATATTCAAATAATATTCAAAATTTATTATTTCTCATGGGGCCATTAATTACGATATGTCATTCCTCATCAATATTTATTAATCATTGAATAATTAATATTTATTTATTAAATAAATATCAATGCATTATTTTACAATAAATTAATAAATATTATATTTAAAAATAGGAAATAAATGATTAATAAATATTTCAATCACATTATATTCTCTTAAATAAAAATTGAAAAAATAAGTGTGAAAAACATACATGAATTGTAACATCCCGACCCCTGTTATCCAATGTCAGTGCATTATTACATAATATTGTCATGATAACAAAAGATCTAGTCTCGAAAGGCCGATTAGTTTAGTAGCCTTGGAATCACTAGATACATTCATAAGTTTTACATTAAATCATAAAATAAAAACTACAACATCATCTTGTCTCTATAGACCACACTCATATCCCCTAATTCTATCCCTGCAGATCATTCAAAAAATACTTCTTCACATCCTGGGAAAAATAAAACATTGAAAGGGGTGAGCTTAGATGCCTACTAAGGATAACAACATAACAGAAACTTTCATAAGTAATCATAAACAATTAGAGAAATTTATAACTAAAACAAAAGCCTTTTAAAGTTAAACTTTAATATAATATAGAAGAAATTAAATGAAATAATTCAATTTACTTATTCAAATGGATATTCTAATAGTCAAACAATCACATGCAATATTAATATCCACTTTCGTAATAATGCAATGCATTATGCCATACTATCTTAACCAAATAGTCAAGGATTTGTGCCAAGACTACAAATAAGATTTTGTCATGGCCTTGTTCCGAAACACTAGTTTGTCTCATTAGACCTACCGATGCATCAAGGAGCTATAGCGGGCTCCACCCGTCACTTAATAAGTCCAATGCATTCCTCATATGAACAGGTGTAAACATAACATAAACATTCGTATTAAAACTAGCATATGAAATTTCAATACATTATCCATAAACAATGAATGGTATAAAAATAACATATACATAGTCAAAAATATCAAAAAACCTTCAATATAATATGGATGTTTTGTATCATAAAAAATCAACTTCAAATAATATTAAAATCCTTCAAAGGATGCTGACATAGATGACATCAAAACTATTTGAGAGAAATATCTCTTTTTTTAAATCATTTAAAAGTCACATAATAATAAAAGAAAACATTTATATTAAAAATATTCTTATAATATTGTAAGGTAAGTGTTGAAAATTTTATAACAGTGTAAAATATCCGCACCCGACATATAAGTTTAAAAAAGACATTCTTATTTTAATTTTGTCGAAAAGATTAAAAAGGACCTTGTTTGGAAAACGATGTAATGATTCCTTTATAAACATATTATAAAAAGTCAAGAAGGGAATAAATGAATATAACCCATAGTCTATAAAATAGTAAGAATGTTTTGAAATACATTTTTAAGAAACAAGGATGTGGATGATAAGGAGGTCCCGTTATATCATTATGTATAAACAACCTCGGATAATGAAGAGATTATGAAATATACACTCACATTGTACATTTCCTTGGCTGAGGGTAGGTTAACCTCCAATATAATGGTGAAATAATTGTTATTAAATTATAAAATAATCATATAAATTAATATGATATCATATATGATCTTTTAAAATTGATTTGTTAATAATATCATTGTATTATCGTTGTTTCAGGTGTTAACTGATTCATTTTCCATTATATGGTTTGTTACATAAGAAGTGTTTTTTATTGATAGGATGTATATCATTAATTTCCAGAATGATATTAAGTCTTTAAACATCATTTTTAACCATCAAATGAAAATTATTCTTGATTCGATACAATGTGGAAGGAATCTCATAGCGTTCGTGGAGATGGTAGTCCGTACGTATGCATGAGCGACAATATCACTTTTTTGATATTAAAATAATATATAATTGGATGGTATATCATATATAAATAATATTTATCATGTTATATTTATTATTTACATCAAATACACATCATTATTATACCCATCCAAATAATCATGTATTGAATTTCAATTACACCACGACGTGGAGATGATAAGCCGTATGTAGGCACATATGATGACATGTCATTCAAAGGATGGATAGAATAATTAATTTGGTTGTACCATATTTATAATAAAATAATAGTATATAAAATGTACTGTATTAATTATTTTATAATAGAAATAACAATGAAATAACAAGTGGAAGAATAAAGGAACTTGAAAGCGGGTGGTGAAAACATTATCTCTTTTTCGGGTTCTTCCTTATGATTTGATAAAAAGGGAACCATAGGTTGGCTTTCTGATCAAACTAAGCCCTCTATGTTGAAGTTAGGGATGATTATAGAATATTTGGGTAGGGTTTGGCTGATAAAAAAGTCATTGATGATGTGAATTAGAGAGAATATTGAGTGCCCTTTTATAAGAGAGGTGAGGGGAACCATTGGAAAAGCCAGGAATATTATTTTATTATAAATTAATATTAGGTTTATAATGGAAAAAAAGGGGATTATTTAATGGTTAAGTTAGGTATAGGTCGAAAACCACTCAACCAATAGGTTTTAGATATGTTTGGGTCTCTATATTAACTTTATCTATTTGATTTAACTCTTAGTTAAATAGTTTGACATTTACCATGACTTTTTGTATTTTTATATTATATAGTTAATAAACTTAATATATACTTCTGAGAGACCTCCATGTGGTCTATTAATGATAATCCTATTCTTATATAATTCCTTTGTCCAAACCTAATTTTTTTATGAATATAATATCAATTAATAATATAATATTTGTTTTAAAAACTCCTTTCTCTCAATTTTGATACTCTTTAATAATTTATTTTTGTTAAAGTATTACAACATTATTAAATCGAAAAAATTCAGTTAAGTAATAAAAACATGTCATTTTAACCAATAAATTTTTTTATGTCATGAAAACATTAATATTATATTTATTTTAACATTTATAAAACCAATTATTTGATTATTTCATTAATAAGGAAAATACTGCATCATTATTGTGTCAAAAATAAATTTAATTATTCAATGTCAAAAAATTATAAATAAAATTCCATTATGTAGGATATATTTTTTAATTTCTAATGAATATTTATAGTCCAAAATATAACATATATAACACTATGTAAATATTGTTTTTATAACAGATATATGCTTATGTAATTTTTGTATTTTCTTTAACATAATTAATATAAAGTGTCATTATCACTTAAAAGTGGATCCATGGGGTCCCAAAATCGTCCCCAAGATGACCATGGTTGTAAATTTATCAAAAAATAAGGTTAGGATAGGTTTTAGGGTAATTTAATATTATTTTAATATTATTATTTACCATTATTTACCAGATTTACCCTTTAACCATGGTAAATAAAATATTTACCGAAATAATTATTCAAACTGTCTAAAAATAAAAGTTACCTATTTACAGAATTTAGAACTCATGATTCTAAATATTTAATCCATTTTTAAAATTCAATACCATGAATTGGCAGAAATTAATTTAAAATTAATTCCCGTTGTCAAAACAAAAAGGGGTTTTTAAGAAATAATAATTATCAAAAGATTGGCACTTGCTTATATCTAGTTTAAAAGTGAAATTATGTCCAATGACCAAAATTGTATTAAATGTTAAAAATATAATATAATTATACTTTAAAATCTCTCAAATTCATAATTTATCACTATTAATTATTTCAATTAAAAAAGTTATTTTAATTAAAATTTAGTATTTTTCACTATTGATCAAAATATGAAAGTTATAAGAAAAGTACCAAAAATTAACACTAAGATAATTTTTATATTTCAAATCCAAAAATGAATTCTATTTTGAACATTAAATTTTATAAAATTTCAAAAATTGTATATTACTAATCATAACAACTAATTTGATTGGATGCGGTGTGTTAGAACTCACAGTTGCGTACAAAACAAGCTATTGTATTATTCAAAGAGAAGCATACCATGGAAGCTTGGGGTGTTACATTATGTCATCCTTCAAATAATTTCGTCGTTGAAATTTCTAGAATACTACCGCGTGAAAGGAATAGGGTGGTTCTTCATTATATGTTCCTCGGGTTCCCACGTTGCCTCTTCCATCTTATGGTTTCTCCATAGAACTTTTAACAGACTAGTCATCCGGTTTCTCAGCACTTGTTCTATGGTATCAAGAATCTTGATGAGCTCTTCGCAATAAGACAGATCAGGTTCTAGTTCTATATTCTCATAAGTGAGTACATGCATTGGGTTAGGCATGTAGTTTCTCAACAATGATACGTGGAACACATCGTGAACTTTGGAGATACTTGGTGGCATAGCCAAATGGTAAGCTACAACCCCAAATCATTCTTGAATTTCGAAAGGTTCTATGTACCTGGGACATAATTTACATTTCTTACCGAAACGTATAACTCCCTTTGATAGAGATACCTTCAAGAAAACAAGATCTCCTACCTAAAATTCCAAATCCTTACTTTGATTATCAACATAAATCTTCTGCCTACTTTGAGCTGCTTTGATGTGGGTTTGGATTATCTTCACATTTTCCATCATTTCCTTCTCAAGTTCTTGACCTACGAGTTTTCTTTCAACAACATAATCCCAACATGTTGGTGTGCGACATCTCAGTCTATATAACGCTTCATATGGTTCCATCCGAATACTTGAATGGAAGCTATTATTATTGGAAAATTTTATCAGAGGTAAATATTGATCCCACATACCTTGAAATTCAAGTGAGCATGATCTCAACATGTGTTTTAAGGTTTGAAAAGTCCGTTCTGATTGTCCAATGTTTTGGGGGTGGTAGGCATTGCTCAAATGAAGTTCAGTATCTAGGGATTTCTGAAGACTTTTCCATAATCCTTATGTAAAACATGGATCACGATAAGAAAAAATTGATATGGGTACTCCATGAAGTCTCACAACTTCATTACTATATAGTCTTGCTAGACATTCAAGTGATGAATCCTACCTTAAAGCTTGAAAATGTGCTAACTTGGAAATCCGATCAACAATGACCCATATTGAATCATTCCTTCTAGGAGTATTTGGTAGTCCCATGACAAAGTCCATCGTGATATTATCCCATTTCAACTCAGGTATGGGAAGAGGTTGCATGACTCCTCCAGGTCGTTGCCTTCCAGCATTCACTTGTTTAAAAACCATACATTATGACAAAAAATCTACAATCTTTCTCTTCATTTTTCCCACCTAAAATCCTTCTTCAAATCTCTATACATTATTCTGTTCCCAAGGTGTATAGAGAAATTGGAACTATGAGCATCATCCAACAATTCCATTTTTAGATCAGGTATATCGAGAAAACAAAGTCTCTTCCCAAATTTCAAAATTCCCTCTCCATGCACAAAGTCACTCAATCTCCCATCATTCACAGCTTTAATATTATTTTGAAAATCATTATCATCAGTCTGAGAACTCTTAATCTTTTCTAGTAAAGATGGTTTGGGAACCATTTGAAAAAGAATCGATGTTTCACTTTCCATGATTCTTCCCATATCCAACTTTACTAGATCCATTAAAATTGGATCCCTTTTACATCTCATTTTGTTCAAAAGTCCATGTTCTTTTCTTCTAAATGAATCTTCCACTTTATTTGCCTTCCCCGGGTGGTTGTGTATAGTGAAATCATAATCCTTGAGTTGTTCAAGCCCCCACATTTGCCTCATTTTGAGTTCTTTTTGTGAGAAAATATACTTTAAACTCTTGTGATCGGTATATATCTCATATTTTTCACCGTGGAGATAGTGTATCTAAATATTCAAATCAAAGATTACAGCTGCTATCTCAAGATCATGAGTAATATATTTTTGCTCATAAATTTTGTGCTATCGTGATGCATAGGAAATAACCCTATCATTCTGCATAAGAACACAACTAAGTCCTTTCATTGAAGCATCACTATAAATGACAAACCCATCATTCCCTGATGATAGAGTCAATATAGGATCATTGAATAATCATATCTTCAAATATTTAAAACATTCTTCAAAATATTTTTTCCAAATAAATTTAACCACTTTACATGTGAGTTTCGTTAATGGGTTAGCCAATCCGGAAAAATTATGGATGAAATGCCTATAATAACCTACGAAACCAATAAAACTGCATACCTCTGTTATACTCGTCGGTGCTGGCCATTCATGGATTGCCTTGGTATTAGAATGATTGACATAAATTCCATCCTTAGAGACAATATGGCCATGAAAAAAAATCTCCTGAAGCCAAAATTCACACTTTCTAAACATCCATTATAATTCATGTCTTCTAAAAGTCTTCAAGATAATTCGCAAGTGATTTTCAAGATCTTCATAGCATTTAGAATATACCAAGATATAATCAATAAATACCACCACAAAATCATTTATATAATCCATTAAAACTATGTTCATTGGATAAATCAAAATAGAGGGTGCATTAGTTAGTCCAAAAGGAATTATTGTAAACTCGTAATGCCCATCCCTAGTTCGAAATGCTATCTTCAGAATGTCTTCCTTCTTCACACACAACTTATGGTATCCAGATCAAAGGTCAATATTTGTTTAGTATTGATATCCATGCATTTGGTCAAATAAATCATCAATGTGTGGTAGGGGATACTTGTACTTTATTATTATAACAGTGATTTCCCTGTAGAGGATACATAACCTCATCGATATGTCTTTATTCTTAAAAAAGGTAAGGGGATCTCCCTAGGGAAACAGTAGGGAGAATAAATCCCTTATTACTCAATTAATAAAGTTTTTTATTTAGTTCAACTAATTCTATAGTGGCCATTCTATAAGGGGTCTTTGATATGGGCCTTGAACAAGGAATTAAATCAATAAAAAACTCAATTTCTCATTCTAGAGGATGTCCTGAAAAATCATCGAGAAACACATCTACATATTCATTCATAAGAGGTATGTCCTGTATTTGAACATTCCATTCCTCACCCATAGTTATTTAATTGTCTTCCTCCTTTATAATTGAATTTAGTTGAGCTACTGGGGATGGATCTAGAGAAAAATTAGGTGGTGACGATTCTTCTCTATAGATAAGGTGTTTTTATCATCATCATCAAAAATCATAAACTACTTCTTCTTACAATAAATATCCACATTGTGGTGTGAAAGCCAATCCATACAAAAAATTATATCAAATTCAATCAGGGGTATGATGAGGAGATAGGGAGATAAAGAACATTTATATACACTAATGGGGAATGATTCAGAAAACATTGTTGCAATGATAATTCCCTTAAAAGTTTTGACTGACAACTCACTTGTTAAATCAAGTGGGAAATATCTAATTTTCATAGCAATCTAGGAAGATATGAAACAATGCAATGATCCATAATCAAATAAATCATTTTACAAACTTGAGGAAACCATTAAATTACCTGCCACCACATCTTTCAGAGCTTCTACCTCAACAGTAGTGATAAGATAAGCTTTTCCTTGTTCCCTTGGCCTTTTCTGAGGATATTTCACCTGACACATAGTAAATTCTTTTTCATAATGTCCCATCTCCCTGCAATTGTATCATTAAACATAGTTATCTTCTTTCTTCCCCTTGCAATCACGATCTTGGTGGTATTTTTCACCACACTTGTAACAGACTCCCATTCCATTAAAGAAAGTATTGGGCTGTTTCTTCCCTCATTTACTATAGGATGGATAAACATATTTTTCCTTCTTCCTCTTATTTCCATTTTCATAGTGATCAAAAGATCAATTCTTATCTTTCTTTTCTTAAAATTTGTAGGACTTAGAGAATTATTTTTCTCTCTTGATAGCACATGAGACAATATCTACGTACGATGAGAATGATTGTGAGACTAATTCTCGACAGATAAATGGTTTTAACCCATAAAAGAAACGATCAATATCACTCCTTCGGTTATGTAAATAATATTCTTCATGCCTCGCTAACCTTGTAAAGTTAGCCTCATAATTTGCGACATTCTCATCCTCCTTTTGTCTAAGACTCATAAATTTCCTTTCCATATCTTCTCGACGGTCACGAGGAATGAATTTTTCTAAGAAAATCACCTTGAACTCCCTCCATTCCATATTTGATTCTCCATCATATTCATTTTTTTATTCAATGACCACCATGGGTCAGCATCTCCAGTGAGGCGGTAAACTGCCATGATAGTTTTTCCCTTTCACTACTCCCCATGGCATGAAATATTATCTCTAAGGAATTTTTCCAATGCTCAGCTACTAATTGATTTGTACTCCCATTGAATGTTGATGCTTGTTTCCTCATGAAGCAATATAACATTGATCCTCCACGTTGTGGATCTGGGTGCTCCATATGGGTAAGGTTATTATTCATAACCTGAGTGAGTTGTCCCAGAATGGGGATTTGCTAATTAGAACCATATGAATCACCATATCCACTATAATTATCATGAGCAGGAGGGAAATCCATACATGGAGTGCTTACATTTACACAGTTTCCACTTCGTCCACTAGGCGCCATTTCTAAATAATGGGATACACTGGATTAGTTTATGAATCACAATACATAAATCCAAACTTGTAAAACACTAAACATAATTTGAACAGTTTATGGATATAATCAATAACCATAAATATGTTTTCGTTGAAGATTTATATACTCATAAACCCTTCATAATGGGTTGTATTGAAAATGAGAATTATCCTAAGCATATCTCATGGGAGTATTGTAACCAAGAGTGCAGCAAGGCCTGTTGTCGTGCACCAGTTCCCGTTGGAGTCTATCTCAAAGAGGTGTTTTTGGGTTTTACCTCTAGGTACATCTGTTCCAGAGCTACATCTACCTACTTGTATCTAGAAAAGGATTTATTTCTCAGAAAACTATCAAAATATCTACAATACCAAAATTCTAGGAAGTTCTTATATATTAATATTCAATGTACATCTTAGGTGTATGCGGTCTAATCAGAGTTTATCTAAATTTAGTTTCCAAGGATTGTACTAAACAACCTCTGATACCAACTATAACACCTCAACCCTAGTTACCCAGAGTCGGTGCATTATTAAATAATATTTCCATGATCACAAAAGATCATGTCCAGAATGAACGATTAAGTTAGTATCCTTGGAATCACAAGATACATTCATAAGTCTTACATTATGTCATAAAATTAAATCTACAACAACATATTGTCTCTATAGACCAGACTCATATCCCCTCATAATATCCCTCCAGGTCATTCATAAAATACTTCTTCACATCCTGGGAAAAAGAAAACATATAAAGGGGTTAGATCAGATTCCCAATAAGGATAACTATATAGAAGAATCTTTCATAAATAATCATAAACATTTAAGGCAATGTATAACTAAAACAAAATCCATTTAAACATGAACTTCAGTATAATATGGGAGAAATAAAATGAAATAATGCCATTTACTTATTCACAAAGATATTCTACTAGTTGAATAATCACATGCAATATCAATTACCACATTCATAATGATGGAATTCATAATGCAAGACTATCATAACCATATAGTCAAGGCCTTGTTTCAAGACTACAAATAAGATTTTTTCAAGGCCATGTTCCAAGACACTAGATTGTCTAATGAGACCTACCGATGCATCGAGGAGTTATAGCGGGCTCCACCCATCACTTACTATGTCCAATGCATTCCTCATATGAACAGGTTTAAACATAACATAAACATTATTATTAAAACTAGCATACGAAATGTCAATAATTTCTCCACAAACCATGAATGGTATAAATATAATATATCCATAGTAAAACATATCACAAAACCATAAATACAATATGGAAGTTTTTTGTCATAAGAAATCAACTTCAAATAAGCATTAAATCCATCAAAGGATGTTGACATAGATGAAATCAAAACTATTTGAGAGAAATATCTCTCTTTTTTAAATTATTTAAATGTCTCAAAATTATAAAAGAATAAAATTACTTTTAAAATATTTTTATAAGCTTGTAAGGGAAGATTCTAAGATTTTATAATGGCAGAAAATAGCCACCCCCACCATTTAAATTAAAAAAAGACATTCTTAACATAGTTTTGGCGAAAAGGTTAAAAAGAACCTTGTTTGGAAAACTACAGAATGATTCCTTTATAAACATATTATAAAAAGTCAACAAGGGTGTAAATGACTTTAAAAAATTGTCTATAAAATAGTAAGAATTATTAGAAATACATTTTTAAGAATCATGTATGTGGATAATAAAGAGGTCCTAGTAGATAATTACGTATAAACAACCTCAGAAAATGAAGAGATTGTGAAATAAATCCTTACATTGTAATTTTCCTTGGTCAAGTGTAGGTTAAACTCTAGTATAATGGTGAAATAATTTGTATTAAATTATAAAAGTATAATATACATTAATATGATATCATCTATGATCATTTAATATTGCTTTGTTAATAATATCTTTGTATTATCATTATTTCGGGTTTTAACTGATTTGCTTTCCATTATATGCTTTGTTACGTAAGTCATGTTTGTTATGGATAGGGTGTATATTATTCATATTCAGAATGATATTATTTCTTTTAACATTATTTTTAACTATAAAATGAAAATTATCTTTGAATGGATACGATGGGGAATGAATCTCATAGCATTCGTGGAGACGGTAGTCCGTACGAACGCACGAGCGACAATATCACTGTTTTGATATTAAAATAATATATAATTGGATGTTATATATTATATAAAGAATCATTATCATTTTATATTTATTATTTACATTCAATACACATAATTATTATACCCATCCAAATAATCATGTATTGAATAACAATTACACCATGATGTGGAGACGGTAAGCCGTACGTATGCATGTATGGTGACATGTCATTTAAAGTATGGATAGAATAATGAATTTTGTTTGAACTTATTTATAATAACATCACTTTATATAGAATATACTGTAGTTATTATTTTATATTATAAATTATAATGAATGAAGAAGTGGAAGAAGATATGAACTTGGAAGAGGGCGGTGAAAACATTACCTCTTCTTCGGGTTCTACATTTTGATTTGATCAAAAGGGCTCCATAGGTTTGCTTTCTGATCGAACTAAGGCCTCTAGGTTGAAGTGAGAGAAGTTTAGAGATTATATGGGTAGGGATTGACCGAGCCAAAAGGCTTTGAAGATGTGAATTAGAGACAAGGGGGAGTGCCCTTTTATAAGAGGAGTGAGGAGCACCTTTGGAAAATCTAGAAATATTATATTATAATAAATTCATATTCGCATTATAATGGCTCCAAAGTAGATTATTTAAATTTTAAAGTGGTTATAGGTCCCAAATCACCCATAAAAAATCTTTTAGATAGGTTTGGGTCACAATATTGACTTTATAGTTTTGATTTAACTCTTAGTTAAATAGTTTGACATTTACCATGTCTCTTTGAATTTTTATAATATATAGTTAATAAACATACTATATACTTCCAAGAGACCCCCAAGTGGTCCATTAATAATACAACTATCCATATAAAATTCATATTTCCGAACCATAGATTTTTAGGTGTAGAATATAAATTAATAATATAATATTTGTTTTAAGAACTCATTTATGTCAATTTTGACACTATTTAATAATTGATTTTTGTTGAAGTCTTAAAAAAATTATTAATTCGAAAAAAAATTCATTTAAGTAATAATAAAATGTTATATTGACCAACAAAATTTGTTTATGTCATCAAAACTTTCATATTATATTTATTTTAACATTTATAATACCAATTATTTGATTCTTTCATTTATAAGGAAATTATTGCATCATTATTGTGTCACACATAAATTTAATAATTCAATGTCTAAAAATTATAAATAAAAATCCATTATGTAATAAATATTTTAGTATTTCTAATGAATATTTATAGTCAAAAATATAAAATATATAACTTGATGTAAACATTGTTTTTCGAAAACGTATATGATTATGTCATTTAATATTTACTTTAACTTAATAAATATAATGTGTCATTATCAGTTATAAGTGGCTCCATAGGGTCCCAAAAAAAACTCAAATATTTTCATGGTCATAAATGTATCATGAAATAGGGTTAGGACACGTTTTAGGGTAATTTTGTATTATTATTAAATTAGTTTTTACCCTTAGTTACCCGATTTACCCTTTAACCATGGTAAATAAAATACTAACCGAAGTAATTATTCAAAATGTCTAAAAAAAATTACATATTTACACAATTTGGACTTCCTGGTTCTAAATATGGAATCCATTTTTTTAAATTCAAAACATATAAGTGGAAGAAATTAATTTAATATTAATTCCCGTCGTCAAAACAAAAAGCGTGTTTTTATGAATTAATAACAATCAAAAGATTGACACTCGCTTATGTTCAATTTAAATGTGAAATTTTGTCCAATTACCAAAGTTTGTATTAAATGGTAAAAATATAATCTTATTATACTTTAAAATGACTCAAATTCATAATTTATCACTATTAATTATATCGATTAAAAAATTTGTTTTTAATTAAAATATAGTAACTTTCACTATTTATCAAAATATGAATGTTATCAGAAAAGTACACAAAATTCACCCTAAGATAATATCAATATTCCAAATATAAAAATAAATTCCATTTTGAAAGATAAAATTTATAAAATTTCAAAATGTGGGTATTACTATTCATAATGGGTAGTTTGATTAGTTTTGGTGTGTTAGAACTCGAAGTTGTGTACTACACACAGTACTATATTATTCAAAGAGAAGCTTACCATGGAATATTGGGGTGTTATATGAATAATTATTAAACCATGAAGTGTAATAATATATATTCTGTTTGTTAAATAATAAATTATTTAAATAAAATTATGGAAACACTTATTGTGTGACCCTCAAGGCCTTTTTCTCAATGGCATTGGGCGAAGCAGCCTGAAGTCCAGTAATAGCATCATTCAAAATTATAATGTAAACATAGAGAGGGAAGTTAAATATACAGTGACATTCCATATCATACAGATACATACCTTGTAATTCAATATATTTACCTTGATATCTCTAATTAATCAGGTTGAATTTCAGTGCCATCAACCTGTGCGATCAATCTCTCATTCATTGACTTCATGGAAATAAAACTTTTCTATAGATCACGATATTATTGGATTTATTAAGGCTATATCATTTACATAAAAGGTCCTGAGATATCAAATTTTGTTTATTATCATGGTGGGAATATTCTTTATTGAATTATTCATTAATCCAACATTACTCATGACACACCCAATATATCCTACCTCACTATGAACATATATCATCACATTTTTCATCACTAAATCAATGTAGTTCAATCATGTTACTCATTAATAATAATCATAATGGCTAAATATCAATACACACATCCATATATATGAACATCAAATAAAAAATATAAATGTGTATTTCCTACTTGCAGGTCTTGTTCTAATAATATCCTACTAGATATTACCAAGGGTGTACACCATGAGAAGGTGGCTCCTAGTCAAATGAGTTTGTACCAATGAAAGCCTATATAATTTTGTCAATAAATTTATATGAACTGGATATATAACATATATTCATGTATATTATCGTAGAACTTCAAGGTTCTCATCATAATGGGTATCTTCAATGACCTTTTCGTGCTATAGGTAGTATTTGGGAATAGTCACATACAATTTTAGATGAAATAAAACTCATGACGTGATAAAGAGTTTACTAATATTAAAAACATTGAATATTATTTATCATAATGTAAACAAGAATTTGGGCCTAGGGTACCAACTCTAAAAGACCCCCCACATTTATTAAATCCAACTAATTACAATATTTAGTCTGTTTTCTCTCACATGATACCCATTTTTCTGATAAGATTGGTATTTAGTCAAATGTTCTGAAATATTCTATTGCATTGGTACTATTTATACCTAAACATCACACCTCTGGTAGAAATCCCTCAAGAGGTATTACTTCTAGAGTATTATCTCTCTCTATTGGTGTGACATTGGATATTTTATAAGATCAGCAACTATAATATTATCAGAATATAATTTGAATGGTTCTTTACTTATAAGTACCACATCATGCTCTTGGAAAAAAATTTAATCCAAACAACTTCCCCGGATACATCATAAGATGATATATACTCAAACTACACTTTATAATCAGTGACAACTAGCTACTTTGAAATCTTCCATCTCACATATCCTCTATTGAGATAAAACATATATCCAAATTATGACTACAAATCATTCTGATACGTCTTAAAACAAGAATCATTATAACCCCTAATTTCAATCTCATCGCCTCATCCATACATGAGGATCATATTCTTAGTTTTTCCCAGATACATAAGGATTTCTTTAATAATTGTCTAATGATGTTCTTTGGGATCATCTTGACATCTTTCTACCATGGTCAATGAAAATTAAAATTCATGTCTAGTAAAAAAATTACGTTCATGATTGATCCTATCACTAAAGAATATGGTACTTTACTCATTCTATATTTCTCTTATTGTGTCTCGGAAGACGTTTTCATAGAAAGATGCAAACCCTATGACAATGGAACCAATACCATCATGGATTGTTCCATTGGAAATATATTTATTATGTGGCCGTCATATGTAATTTTACACAATCCATGCAACCACATTTATCTATCATGAATGAAACTAATCCCTAGAATGTAGGTTGCTTCACGATGTCCTTCATGGAAAATCACCAATTCCACTACTCCTTATCTGAATGTGACGATTGTATATCATTTACAATAGGTAATATTTTATCAACATTTATTATGTGGATAACAACCGTATTCCAAACATTCTTCTTATAAAAACATTTCTCAAATTCAATCTTAATAAAAAAAATTACTTTTAAGGATTCATCGAATCAACTATTCAAAAACATAAGTTATTTCATCAATACAAAAATGGTTATTTGAAAATTGGAAATGTTTTCGATGTCACATGGTGTCATAAGAACTTCTATTTGTTCATATGGAAATCTTCTTGAGGGGTCCAATTACGAAAATATTTTTTGACATCCATTTTACAAATCTCATAGACATATTAAGGGGTTATAGAAAGTATAATTATGACGGTTTTAAAAATAGTAACTGGAGAAAAGTTTTCATCATAGTCAATTCATGATATTTTAAACCCTTTCACAATTATCCTTGATTTATAGGTATTATCATTACCATTAATTTCATGTTTCCTCTTGAATACCCTTTTACTCCCGTTGGGTTTTACATAAATTGGCGCATCAACCATAATCCAAACATTTTTCTGAAACATGGAATCCATCTCAGAATTCATATCTAATAGCCATCATGTATCCTCTGAGATATCTACTACCTCCTTGTATAATATATGTACATCATTGTATACTAATAATGATTCATATTCATTGGTAACAAAGAAAACTATATCTCTCGGGTTCTCTTACATCTCTTAAATTCATATGTAGCACTTGTGTTTCAGGAACTACCTCTTCAACTAGGACAATTGGAATAATTTCATGTACCAAATATTATTTATATTGATAATTAAATTCATCAAATTATACCTTTCTCCCACTATCCATTTTGAGGATGTTCTCCCACTCATGAAATACCACATGTTTTTTGATAATCACTTTCTTTTCTGAGGGTTTTTATATGTCGTATCAATTTGTTTCCATACGATAACCTATATGGATATACATTGTGCCCAAGGGATATAATATGTTGAATATGATGCCCATAAAAACACCTCACAACCCCAAACATTTGTATGTAATAAAATGATGTACTTTTCACTCAATGGCTCTTAGGTAATTCTATTTTCCACTTTTTTTGATAATCGGTTTATTATGGATGACCCAATTTGTAATGAATATGACCAAAAGAATAATGGATGATCTACATGACTCATCATAGACCATTCAATGCCCAAGAAGGTATGATTCCTCCTGTCACTAACACCATTCAATAATGGTTTATAAGGAGGAGTGAGTTGATATTGGATCCCAAAATATCATAATAAGGTGATAAAATCTTGGTTACAATATTCACCACCGCAATCTGATCTAATCTTCATTATATTCTTACCATGGTGATTCTCTACATCATTATTGAACTCCTTGAATGTGTCAAATGTCTATAACTAATAAAAAATTATGTATACTTGGCCACATATACTCAATTCATTTGTAAAAGTTATGAATTATGAAAATCCACCTCTAGATTCTACATAAAATTGTCCACACACATTTGGGTGTACAAATCCTTAAAGCTCTATGTCCCATTCACCATGTCCAAAAATGTCTAATTGGTAATTTTTCCGTGTAAACAATCATGATGTTTATCTATTGATTTTGGATTAGTTGAATCAAAATAACCATATTGATAGAGATTTGTCAAACACTTCTAGTTTAAATGACCAAGACGGTGATACCAAAGCTGGGTGTTTTAGGAGTCCTATGAACATGATTAATTATCTATTGAAAACACCTAGTTTTCATAATTTAATACATAAATACCATTATTTAAATGTTCCATACCATAACATATGTTTTCTTTATTAATCAAACAACTTTTATTTCAAAATTTGTAAATAAACTCTTGCATATGAGAGAATGATATAGAAATTATGTTATTTATAACTATTGGTGCATAATAACAATAATTTAAAATAAAACTCATTCTAGTTAGAAATTAATGGTGGTAGTCACTAATGTCTAGAGTAGCCATCCTCACAAAATTAGTAGCTCGCGGATCCACCTATCCTATAGAAATATATCAAAATAAACTTGGTTCTATTGTTCGAATACATATGTGAGAACTAGAAGATGTATCAAATACCCAATGTGTAGTAATTGAATTATTTTAGTAAATAAAATTCATCCCTTTAGCTTCCCATGGCTATTTTATACAGTTTCACTTCTAGTGTCATGGCTTTCCATAAGAAAAACAGACTTCCTCCATTTCAATTACATTAAATTGAATCCTCTTCTTCTAAGAAGGATGATATTAGGTGATATGTATGAAACTCATATGAGAATTTAATCTGTAAGACATCTAAGTCTTTAATGTAGACAATAAGCCCCAATACATGGGGCCAAGTACATGCAGACTCTCAAATATTTTTTTTAAAAAATAATTTGAAATATCATATCTATCTTATCTCACATTACCATAATAGAGATCTTAAATATGTGACTTATTTTTATATGCATCCATGTCCTCATGTTTCATATAAATTTCATTGTACATGGATGATAACAAAAAGAACTTCACATTTGTAGCATTATTCAGATGTTTCTCAAAGATAGACAGTTTTTCATCACATTCCTCACTACCTAGAGGAACTGGAAAAGTTTATTATAGCACATCTAATTTACTTTCATGGAGAAGGATGACACATAAATGACTTAACGATTCCCAGAAATTTGTTTTAGTGAGATGGTTTTCCTTATCATGTATGGATCATAGTGATACATTTTTGTCATATTTAATGTTGTTTCTACAAATAATACTAGCATAGATTTATTTCATTATCTGATAAAATTAAGGGAAATAAATAAATATTTTATTTATTAATATCACATTATTTTATTGTAACCCAATAACACTCACCATTAGAATCATAATATCCAGTTTCATGGATATTATAGTGAAAATGATCCATATTTCCAATATCATTACCCAAAATTTGGTTTGTCAAACAACCTGAATGATTGTAGTTAGGAATTACAAATTCTTAATTCATTAACTCACAGTTCCTTGATCCTTTGTGTGTAATCTTCAAACCTAAAATCTTTTAATTGGACTTCCCTAACATTTTTCATTTCACTTACACCCTCTATTGCTTTTGTAGTCAATAATTGATTTCAACTATGTCCAGTAAACTAAATACCTCAAATTTTAATTCCCTAAAAATTGAAATCACCCTGACATTGGATGGTCAAGAACATTGAACTATGTTTCAATTCTAACCAATGTAATGGAAGGCTAGACTGACATAATATTTTATTAGGGGATTCTATAATTTTATGCATAAAATCTGAATTTATATATTTATCATATGAATTTTAATAATAAGTTGGATTACTTATGTCTCTAACTATGTCTTAGATAATATTTATGCAAAAAAAAACATATTTTAGTTCCATCCTTTGTTCTTGTTATATCATTAATTATGTGATTTTGAAAAAATATCCACAAAAAAATATCCAAGAAATATGATAGAATGAAAATAAGTGGTATGATCATGTGATTATACTAATGGTTAGTTTATCAAGCGATTGATAAACTAAATACTGACTTCGGGGTGAAACATGTTGATCCAATTAATGTTAATGTTTATAGATTTTCACTTGTCCAGTTTGTATCACAAATGGATTGGTTTCACCTCAGAAACTAACATGAACTGACTCCAATAGATTTGGATATCCATTAATTACATATGCATTTACTAACACAGAGGTGTGGGGGTGGGGGAATGGAATATATAAAAGAAAACATTGGCAAGATATCCATTAATAAAAAATAGGAGAGAAGGCATGTATGAAAACTATTTAAATTCATAATATATTAAAATGAAAACAATCACATACAAAAAGTCTGATCTATCTCATGATTATCCACAAGAATGAAATGAATTAAACATTTAATAAAACTAACATTCAATTCATAATATATATTATTTTAGATAAATAACATTTGAAATGGTTAAATATTTTCATAAATTAAGAAAACATTTTATCTTAATCCTTATCTGATTTTACATGAGATTCTCATCCTTTATAATTTTATTTAAACTAAATAAATTATTTTAAAATTATCCTTGAAAATATGATGTATTTTGGAGTGAACATGGTGAATACCATTCCGAATTTACCAAACATGTATTATCCCTGTATACTCATTTTACTCTTGTGGCATATGGAATACACAACTTATCACTAATGTTTATGTTGTGTACTATAAATTTAATTATTACTCAAATTATATGATTTTTCGGTCACGTGTTATACTAAAATTCACATAATGTAAAAAATATAATATGAATCATACATGGCATGAAGATATAAACATTACATTGATATTATTTTAACAGATATGCATATATATATGAAAAAAACCATCACATGGAATGTACTATAAAATTAATTACCACTTTCAAGAACACATTTCAAGGATTAAAAAGTATAATAATTAAATTTTAATTCCACAAGAATAGTATAAGAACAAGTCATGTAGATCCTATCTTCAAAATGTGTACATCACTCATCTTCGATCTGAGATACATGCCTAGATACTCATCATATATGTCATACATCAGAACATTTGGAGTTCACAATGTGTCCAATGGGACACACATCATGTGGAATCGGTGTGACATGGTCACCAATCAGTTAGGTTGTGTTTGAAATACATGGCCCATCTATGACTCAATAGAAATTAAACCATGTAAAATGAAATATACAGTCTATAATCTGAATGACTATATGAAAGTATTTCTTGTTTGTCACACAATGAAAGAATTAATTACACCATGTAT
Organism: Viscum album; assembly: GCA_963277665.1. Classification (NCBI taxonomy): domain Eukaryota; kingdom Viridiplantae; phylum Streptophyta; class Magnoliopsida; order Santalales; family Viscaceae; genus Viscum; species Viscum album. Next base: position 838,877,253 of record OY728141.1, read on the forward strand.
CATTAATTCACATATATAAATTGAGTTATGAAAAAATTTCTGATGCATTGAATATTACTACACAATGTGTAACATCAGTTTCATGGAATGTATACTATTATTGTACATCTAGAATCCTTGGGTCCTCTAGATGAATTTTTGGATTTTATTTTACTCATAAACATAATCATCTCGATTAGATCTATGAAAAAAATGAAGGTCGAAGAAACAGAAATCACATTTCAGATTTAAAGAATAATTAAACAAGAACTGAAAAACCTAATTACCATTATGAAAATCACAAATGATTTTTAATTAATTGCAAATAATTATGTGACTTCTCTGATACCACATGTAGGATTCGAGCACAGTGGATGCATGAGAAGGGAAGTGCCTAACTTCTATTTTTCCATAATCAATGATAAATCCATGATCTATGTGACAATGAACATAATGATGATAACAATTGAATAAAATAAATTGAAAAGAGATAAAATTATGGAACCAAGATGGAGGATCATCACATATATTTTATTATTAGTTAAATTAAATATCAAGTTACCATTAATGTTATTCATTATTCATTGTTGAATCTTGTGACATGTATATAATGCTCCATCATTGCATTGTAGAAACAAAGTGTAGTTTTCCTATAGTGGTGATCCACATGTGTTTCTTGAATCTCTGGATTTCAATGAAGGAGTATCTGAGTCCAAGCATGGTACAAACGTGATCTTGAATTGTATCCCATTAAATGAATTAAAAACCCCTTCCAATGTGTTCTCCTTGATCAAGTGGAAGAAGATTTCTCTCCATTCATGGGAGTGTTAATGGAGAAGAGAGCTCTCTAGTCTTGATGGGTTTTCTCCAAATCCTTTTGGTGAAACATAATTGTATAATGAGAAATGAAAATAATTTTGTATTTATATCACTAGGGTTAAAATAAAAAAATTTCACATGTTCCCTTAATTATTTATTTAATCATAGGAAAACCCCATGTCAAATAATAATAGTAATGTTATTATTTTTTGGCATTAACATAATTTGTGAATTATAAATAAATATTATTTTATAAAATAATATTCAATAATTATTATTACTCACCATACCATTAATCTTGGTATACCATTCCTCCCTAATATTTATTAAGACATAAATAATGATTATTTTTTTATTAAATAAATATCACATCATTATTCACAAATAAATTAATAAATATTACATTTATAAACATGGAATTAAATATTTTTCAAATATTCCACTCCTAATATATTATATTTTAATATCCAGTTATGGAATATATGATTTCGAGAATATATGATTAATTATAAAACAACAACCATGAATAATATTTATTCAACTTGTTAAAAAATAAATAATAATATATTATTTAACTATGATTATGGATACACTTAGTGTGCGGCCCTATAGGCCTCTTTCTTATTGGTATTAGGTGAAGTAGCATAATGTCCATGGTTAGTGTCTAGACAGACACTAAGTCACCTATAAGAAATGATGTTAATAATGCAATGACATGTCACCTCATACAGATGATTACCTTGTAATATAATCCCTTTATCATGATATTTATAATCAAGAAGGTTGGATTCTAGTGACAACAATATATGAGATTGATCCATCTTTCTTTAACATCACTGAATTTGAATATGACTATAGAACACAATGGTCCTGGATTTATTTAATAAATAAAATTTGCATGAAAGGGACTATGATATCAACTTCCATTAAAGAATACAAGGGACACCAAATTTTACTTATTATTCATTAATTCTATATTACTCATGACGCACCCAACACATCCTAACTGACTATGAAAAAATGTCATCATGGTATTCATTAATACATATATGTACATGGCCCATAATTATCATTAATAATAATCCTAAAATATAAGGTGAGTACACATGTGAATATATATGAACATCCAATGACAAATATAAATTTGTATTTCTTACTTGAAGGTTTTGTTCTCATAATATCCTACTAGATATTACCAAAGGAGTAGACCTTTAGAATGTTCCTCGATGTCCTTTGAGCCTTTACACATAATATAATGTATAATTTGTATCTATAAAATAACATCATCTAATTATAGAAAATATATTCAAGAATATTTTCTTAGAATTTCCCAGTTCTAATCATAGTTGGGATCTACAATGATCATTTAGTGAAACAATTATGGATAGAACATTTTAACATAAAATGTTACATAGAATAACTATAATAATTTTATAGTAATTTTATTAATATTCAAAACTAAGAATACATGATAACATAAATTACACAAGTAGTTAGTTCCATGTCACCAACTATAACACGAGAGTAGTCGCATTGTGAAGGAGTCTACATCCATATTTTTTGTTTTTACCAAATTAACTCTATCAATTAAAATTGGGTTTAACACACTCATTTAATCCACTTCGTTTGATTGAGAATGGGGGCATGATAGGGATTACCTTCATCCTTGACATTTGAGATCCCCCACATCGATTTTTGGTGGATATCTTAAGGTAAACCCCTAAGATCCTTTTATAATCTCTTTCCACTTTATTTTATTTAACATCAGTTCCAAATACTGCATGTAACCCTAGGGATCTATTGGAATAGTTTTGTGTTTGTTATTGGTATTAATGGAAAATTTTGTTGTTCAGGCTCATTAGGGGCCGCATTTTTTGTGGGATCCTTCAGCATTTATAGTGACTTTTTATGAATGGTCACACGATGATACCTCATGAATTGAGGTAGGAGGTTCTATTCAATTATTTTATTTATCAAATCATAATATGATTTAGTTCTATTAATTTATTTTTTATTTGATTATGGTTATTTATAATACCCATTTTGAATTATCATTTCTCTTTTATTCATCAAAGGATTTCTATAAAGGGTTTTCTAAATGGATTCTTACCATGATTTGACATTAAATGGATTTACATGATATACACTACTTTAAAACATTATTGAATATTTTAATTACTATTAATGAAAATGAAACATGGGATTGGATCTGTATTGATTACAATAGGATAAAACCCATTTTTTGAAGAATGAGTTATTATTTTGAAAGGGGTGTGGTATTTTAAATGATTTTTAATGAACAGTTTTTATGCAGAATTTAAATAAATTAAAGTGAATTGGAATTCCAAATTTGTGTTTTTATTGATGTTTTTTGGAAACATTATTAAAAATAATGGTTGGTGTTCATGACACCTTCATTGTTCCCCTTGTATTTGTTTTAATTTCCTATATAGATGATGCTTTCATCATGTGGAGATTGTTTAATGAATGAATTGGTTGTTTCGTGTGAGGGATTTAGTGGTATGGTTAGAAACATTGTTTCTATTTTTATTAATGCATTTATGGATTGGTTGATTGCTCACCTCCATTAATTTTGTAATGAAACATGAACTGAGAGTAATGAAACAATTTTTTGGATGTGTGCTATGATATCCTATACTATGCAAGATTGATAGTTCATTAAGAGTGTTGTGCCATCCTAGTTGTCGATTATATGGTACTTTATATTCTCTAAGGGAAAACCAGATGATGATACAATAAATATGCACATAGGGTCTAGTGAATATGAGAAACAAGTCCAGTATTATTTATGTTTATAGAGACCCATGTTTTTTCATACAAAAATATATCATCATTTTAGATTAATAATCATTACATAAAGAAAACATTCTTGAGGGCCATAAATGTTTAGTGTATTTGGAAATGTATAATCAGAAAAAACTGGATTATAAGTAAACTACATCATTTACCACTAAGCTCTTCATAATTAACACCATTCATATAGATATAATATATAATACCATTATCCAACGCATGGGGAAAGGAACACAATAACAGTTTAATTTAGTTGTTCATTAAAGTTATAAGGAACATTTTCCCCATCACCATCATTAAGATTATCTAGGAATCGATGGTAGTGTTCCTGTATTCCCCTCTTACATTGAAGGTGGAGGATCTCTTCTCTTATTCTCATCTTCTTGTCAGCCTAATTTCCTTCATTTATCTCCCCATAATCTCTCTCGAAACATTTAGAGATCCTGATCTTTTAAAAGGTTCTAAATTTTTGAAATGTCTCACATCAGATTCCACTATCAATTTAGGTGTTATAAATGGAATCAAATCTCTTCAACTAAAATCTGGTGGATTTTTTCTGTTAATGATGAACTTCAATTGACAATTTTTATCAGTTCATCATTTAATCTTGCAGTTTAAAGGATTGTGTGATATTTGGGATTCTTGATGGACACCATATCATTATTAGGTTCACAAATGATGCGAATATGGTTTCCATTTAGTCTAGTTCCCCTCACAAATGAAACAATTGTTTCTTCTTCATCTTGTGGTTGTCTTTCGATTTTCACATGAAGAAGGATCACTCGACTGGAGTGATTTGGGTATGTCTTCACGGAATACATCTTCCCTTTCAAAATCCCTCTATTTTGAAGTCTCTTGGGAATATTGTTGGTCGATTCATGTTCTTGGAAGTCCAAATGAATTTTGATAGCCATGTTTTTTCCCTCTTATTTTCATAGAAGTTGATTTTTTGAAGGCACCACAGGATTGGGTTTGGATATTTGTTGGATACTAATTTCGGTTGAGGGAGGTATTTGTCTAGTATTTGTGGAATAAATTTTGTATCTAATGTGGCCGGCTGGGGCACCTGGCCCCAGTGTGTCATCGCAGGCATTGGTTCTGTCAAGTGAAGATTTGGAATGAGTGGGTTGTTAATTGTTCATTCCAAGGGGTGGTTTAACCGAATTATCCTGAGGAGGAAATTCATAAATTCATGAAGTTAGATATCAATTCACCTTTGTAGAAACTTTTGGAAACTGTTTCATCAATTATTTTTGGTACTAATCGGATTTTGGATGCTACTCAAAATATGGTGGATGTTTTTTCCCACCAGAAATAGAACCTAGGATTTATATAAAAGGAAAATGTTTCTAGTTTAGTGGCCACTAAGACAGAGACAATTTGCATTGTTAGAGATCAGATCGCTTTATTTGGTTCTCCTCCTGGTAAAAGGGCCATGAGATCTCCCATGATTCTTGGGGGGGGGGGTGGACAAGCTGAGACAACAGGTACTTGTCAATATGAGGGTCCATTGTGAGAATATTTTGTCCATCGAGACTCTACTATAAATGTTTTGAAATTATATTCTTGTTCTGTAGAGGAGGTTTTCCATACAAAATCATGAAAAGTAAAATGGGTGTCCGAAGATGTGATTGTTTTGGGTTCACTAGACCCAAAAAACTTCATCTCAAAGGCCCCATCATACTCAGAGGCTGTGTGCTATTAAATTAGGGTGGCCTATAAGGTTAAATAAAGAAGGACAGAGAAGCAGGCCCAATTTGTATTAGTGGAGATGGAGGGGGAATCATATATCCCTAATAAACCTTGTATCAATTTACTAATGTTACATCCTATATTGAGGTAGTTCGACCAAGTGATGGTTTTGTCCCTTTGAAGAAGGTATGTAAAGAATATAAAATTAGAAACATTTATCTTAGAGTACAAGGGTAGAGAATGTTGTACGAGGATAAGGTATGGGTGAAGGAGAAGAAAGGTTTGAGTTCTAGAAGTTCTTGCCTGACTATTATATTTTGAAACCACTTTAAAGGGATAGAAGTAGAAGCTGCAGTCACTGTGTATCAAGGTTCAATTCTGGTAGTGTGTGGCATCAGACGCACACAACCATTGGATAATCATGATGAATGGTAAAGACCATTTGAGACTGAGTGATGATATGAGAGATCTATCTTATCCTCATTTGACCGTGAGGGATTACATTAACATGGTCTCCACATCCCCAGGAGAAAGAGGTGTAAAAGGGAAATATAAAATTGTGTAATTATAATGTTATTATGGGAAACAAATCAAAAAGACATAAATATTTCTCACACCAACCCAAATCGATGGAAAATAGGTCATTAAAAATGCTTGGCGATTAATGTAGGGTTGAACAACATGTTGGTGGTGACCAGGCTAGTGATGTTTGGGAAGCTTGAAGCCAAACTCCCACTGCCCCCAACACTGATGTGATGTTTCCCAATAAGGGGCATCTCAATGCCTTGATGTGTAGAGTGGGTAAGGAGGGAAAATAGAGTGATGTGTCAGGGGAACGTATCATACACTCTGAGGAAGAAATGATGTAGGAGTCTCCCCATTTTAATGCCACAAAAGTTGATGCTGACATGATATATGGTAAAATACTTTATGTTGCTTCAAATCAAGAGCATTGTGGGTGGATTAAAAACACAATATTTTCGTGATACATGGATTCAATGAAAGGATGTTAAATATGGAGCAGTACATTCATGTTTCTGACAAAATAGACTACCTTTTTAAGATTATATTATAGAAAAACCTGAGTACCACTATTTCTTCTCTAAAAATAGAGTTTATACAGGGATCACTCTTCAGGTAGACTCAATGTTTCTTTTAATGATCTGGTGACTTGTTTTAATGTTGGATGAAATTATGTGGACACATGAGGTTTCTCAATTTATCCATAAATGTGTGTCGATAATAAAAATTTAATAATCATTTAGTAAAGTTATATTAGAGGGATATGTAAGCATAACATGATTATAATTGTATGAGTACATGATCATAACATTTTAGAACTATACCCTGCATAATAAAGATAATAATGTTGAGTGATGGAATAAATATTAAAAATTAATAAAACATTAATAATAATGTAATAAATGAACACATGTCAGTAGAGCATACCTTTATCACAAGACCTATAATTTTTCAATTCACCTAAGCATGATAAATCATTCTCAAAGGAATCTAGGCTCACTTTATAGGCTATAACAGTGGAATCGGTTGACTCCAAAAACCATCATAGTAATCATGTTTTACTCCTATGACTATCATAGTGGATAAATCCCCTTACTGAACTGGATTCACTCTCCATTTACATCTAGTTTATCTCATAAGATATCAATATTTTAATAAATGCATTAGAGAGAGATATGGGTCTCACCCATATTGGTTCCAACATAACCATAATCATTGGTTAAAACACAACCACTAATCTTGATTAATACATATGCACCATACTTGGATATAACATAATCATTATCCTTGGTCATAAAATAATAACAATCCTTGGTTATAACATAACCACCATACTTGGATATATCAAAATCACTATCCTTGGTTTATAATGGACCCACCCATCACACAATGAAAACCATAATGATATGTGTCACAGGATCGTAAAATATTTCAACACATCACATCCTGTGGATAGAAATGGGTTTCAGAAACATTTCTTCATTGCATTAACTTTGAAGAAATAGGTTTTAGACACATTTAATCATTTCATAAAAGCATAATGTGTTGAAAAATGAATGGGGTTTATAAATACTTCATCATGGTTTAACTATTTGAAAAGAAAAAGGTTTCCTAAACTTCTTGTCATCCTAAAAATAATCCATTAAAATAAAAAAAATATGAATTGAATACTTTGATTACCACTATAATAAATCATATGTAACATCATATAATATCATCTTAAATAGATTAATATTTTGAAAGATCACGTGGAAAATTTATTGAGAAAAATATTATTTCCACATTAAAAATAAAATATTAAAAAAATTCACAAAAAAATAAAAATATTTTAAATTTAAAATATCCTTGATAATTATAAAAGGAATATTGTATGTAATGATAGGTCATGATGGTGGAAAGTTCGGATCAATCCATAAAAATTATCACAATTTTTCCTTTCATATTTTCTGTAAAAAATAAAAAGATCCTTATTTCAAATAGAATGAAATATTCACATTTAGTTTCTTTAAAATAATAAATGGTTAAAAAGGAAATTAAGAAATATTGGGATAATATTATAAATATTATTGATATCATTTATTGAAAACATAGATATGAAAGGAAAAACATTATCGACTGAAGAGAGAAAAGGCATGTTCTCTATAAAAAGAATCTTTCAGACTCTTGTGTTCATAAACATGAAAATTAAAGGAAAAATTTAATCTCAAAAAATAAATAAAGGATAAGAAAATTCATGAGATTCTTGATAGATAGATCAAATGATATCATCACCACAATTGTAATTATAAACAATCATGATAAACAATATAATTATAATATGAAATCATTACCAATTTGGTATCATTTGAATTGAAAGACGCATGAATGAATAAAATTTTAAAAACATTATCTATATATAAAATAAATAATTTCATTATATAACTGATAAAATGGGAGGTATTTATACCTCATAAAATTATAGAGGTGCATAACATAAGTTATTACTGAAAAGAAGGCAATTTGAGAAAAAAGTCTCATTCCTCGAGTTTGTCATACCTTGAAAGTGTTGTATATTTTTTATAATAAATATAAATATACTATAAATATAATATAGGAACATAATTAAATATATCACAACATATATTATGTACCTATACCATTTTCTCAACCGTTTTAATCAATTCACTAGTAAAATCCCTCTTTCGAGTGATAAGAGTTTTATTTTTTCCTAAAAGTTATTATATGATAGTATTGGTCCTTATAAATTTATACTGTTTCATAATATTCCTAATTTCAATTATTATATTAATAAAATATATTTTAAGTATTAAAATATTTAAAATAATCCCTAAATGTTATAAACAAAATGATGAAATACACTGTTCATGGAGTGAGTATAGAATATGTATACATGAACATTATTTCTATTTCTCAATGGATGAAAAAAAAGAATGGTAAACAATACTTCATCATTAAAAAGTAATTATTATATCATTTATATCATATATATTCTACAAACAAATCTCTATCATCCTCAATGTAAAATTGAAATGAAAAACACATCGCACCTGTTTTTGAGGTGGTGGCCAACTGTACATAAGAGCGACATTATTAATTCCCATTGGGTTATAATGTAAGATGTTAGATGTGATATTTTATGTTAAGAAGTATTTTTTGGTAATAAATATAAAATATATTATTTAAATTTTTCCTCATCATCTTCCATATAAACTGTACATGAAAAAATAATCACATTGCTTCGCGAGATAATATTTTATCACACAAACAATTGACGATTTTGTTTTCCATTTAAGAGAGTATGAAATGTATATAGGTCAATCTCATACAATAATAAAATTTCATTATATGTAATATAAAAAAATATTATATTCTCATGGTTTAATAGTACTTAAAGGTGGTGGATGATGAAATAAAATAGAAACACTCATTTAAGAATGATATATATATTTTTGATAACCTTTTTATGTTTGCACCAGAATATAGAAAAACTATAATTTAGTGGATTTCCCCTAAAAACATAACTAATTTTGTATTGTATTGTGAAAAAATGTAGCTAATTTATTTATGTTTCACAGATTTCATGAAAGCGTTATTAATTTTGTGATGTTTCTTGAAAAAAGTAACTATATTAGCGAGATTTCGTATAAAAATTAGTTATTTTGTGACATTTGGTGAAACAGAAAGACTCTAAATTAGTAAATTTCATGGAAACATTGCAAAATTTTAGAATTTTCATGAAAATAGTTGCAAAATTTGAGATGTTTTCAGGAAACGTTGCTCATTTAGAGATATTTTAAAGGAAAAGTTGCTAATTCAGCCACAATGTAAAGAAAACATCACGTAATTAGCAACATTATTCAATAAACTTCAATCAAATGTTATATATTTATATAGATCATTTACTTGGATCTATTTAAATAAATAAATATATATATATAGATATACATATATACTAATAAATATAAACATATGCCCACATATATAAACCTATATATATATATAAACACACAAACACACACAAAGATATATACATTATAAAAATAAATATATATATATACAAATAAATTATTATATATAGACACATATATATTTTAATATTAATCATTTTTTGAGAATACATGGCTAATTATTGACATTGTTAGCAGTCTGTTAAAACAGGGCTAACAATATATATCGATATATAATTATATTTATATTTACGTACACAAAACACATATATTTAGAAACACACAAGCACACATATATAAACATATATATATATATATAATATAAACATATATATAAATATAATATATAAACATATAATATAATCATAAAACATAATATACAATAATATATATATATATATATATATATAATAAATTATAAATTTATACATAATATTAAATAAAAACATATATATATATACATATAATATAAAATATAAACTTGTATAATCATATATGTAAAATATAAACACATATATAAATAATTATATATGTATATTAATATATATAAATATATAAATATAAATATTGATTTGTTAAACACTGAAACATATATATAAACAAAGACATATATATAAACATAGAAAAAAACACACACATATATAAACCAATTTATATAAATGCCTAGAAACATATATAGAAACACAAATATTTATATATAAATAATATTAAATTTAAATTTAGTCATTTTTTAATGAAAACATGGATATTTTAGTAACATTTTTATTAGTGTTTTAAAACAAAGCTAACTATATACATATATATATATATTATTTTCATGTATATATACACATATATATTTACACACACACACACACATAGATACATATAAATAAAAATGAAATAAAGATATATAAATATGCATAAAATATAAATATAAACATTTATATAATATATTATTTAAGAGATATATGTATATAAATAATATAAACACACAAAAATATATAATATATATATATATATATAATATAAACATGAAATATAAAATACAAAATATAAACAATTATATATATATATATATTAATATATATTAATATTTATATTTATATATATAATTTTAATTTTTTGAATAATAAAATGCATTTATATATATAATTAAAATAAAATACAACAAATTATTCAATATAAATGTGAGTGAGTTGGTTTGTTATTCTAGAGTGAATTTTGGTGATAATCATTCCATTCATGGAAGTGGGTATATTTTCAAGCTCTCATGTGTGTTTGGGTGGGGAACCAGATGTGAAATGTATTGTTATGTGACCACTCAAGTGTGAATGGGTGGTGAATCAGATGCGAGATGCACTAGAGAGGGAGTGTATTTATGAGTGGGTTTGGTTGTGGGAAATGGGTCCAGTGATGGTTAATGCATTGAATGGGACAAGTGGTTGGGAACTAGATGATAGATTTACTAGATATGGTATTATTATATTGTAGAAGAACATAATAGAAAAAATTTGAAAATTTTAATTCATTTTTTTAAATAAGAATAATAATTTTCTTAAAAAACTATCAATTTTCAAAATATATATCAATTTCAAAAAAACAATATAATGACACATCCAAAAAAATAGATCAACGAGGTGTCTCTAAACAAATACAACTATAAATAGTGATAAATTACTGACAGTTTATATTCATATTATAATAAAAATGAAAGAAAATGAGCTATCACTAAATACTATATTTTATAATAATCTCTAATACAAAAAAAAAACATTGCTTATTTACATTTTTTATATTAAAAAATCCGTCATAAGATGGATTTTCAATCAAAAACAGGGATCTAGGTCATGTAGAAGAATGTAAGGAAGGTATTTGTATAGGTATTGGTTGAACGAGAGGTCTTTGGAAGTCTGAATAAGATAAGAGAGGGGAGAGATTTTATAAGCGTGGGAGGGGACACACATGAAATTTTTGAAAAGAAAAAGGTGTAATCAAGTTTTACACATGAAACATGGATTAAAATGGATTATTATTAAAAAAAATAACATATAAGGTGAAAATATGGCCATCCCATAATAATTGGACATGTTTAGGTCATTTTAATCTCTTTTCCTTTTAGTCTAACCACATTGGTAATCCTTTTTATCACCATAACTGGGGTATTTATTTATTGATTTTATAATTAATTAAATTCAAAAAATATTTCTACCTTATTAGATAGTATTGATTAATATATTACAAATAATTAGTTTGGTTTACCAAATTCTACGTATATAAGTGATATAATTTAATAAAACCTGCAAGCACGATGAAAAATCCATTTTCCAAACAAGATGTTTTTATAAGTATTAAAAGTTTTTAAATAAAATTTGAACATAAAATTTATTCCAATAGACTATATTGTTTTATTAACAATATAACATCACTATTTTTAATCTAAAAACAATTAAAATAAAATCATATCTATTCTAAATTCATTAAAAGAAAGATTTTTTTATAAAAATTTGTTTTCTTCAAAATATATCGAAATATTTATTTCTTAAGAAAATTCCGTAGAAATTAATATATGATACCTTTGAAATGATGATTAAAAAAATGAATTAAATTTTTTTAGATACATTGTATTTAATAGTAAAAATTAACTTAAAAATAATCATACAGAGTGCGAAAAAACAATTTCTTAGAAAAACCCAGTTCATTTGGTAAAATTGAATTTATTAATATCTAATGAATAGAAATCCTATTATATGAATGTTAAATCTTTTTATTGAATATATAGTATATAAATTTAATTGAAATCATTAAAAAATAAAAATTAAATTAATTTATTATGATAAAATACAAATTTTGTGCATAAACACAATTTTTCATTTAAGTATTTCCTTAATTTTCAATTGGTCTTTACGTAAATTTCTAATTAATTGGAAATAAAATATTAAATAAAATATTTTTTTAAACCAGATATTTTCATAAATTATTCGATCTTTTTCATACTTTGTAATCAAATGTTCTGTTGTAAACTATCATGTTACATAATTATATTTTAATCAAATATTACATTTTTTTAAAATTAAGTGTTTTGTGTAAAAAAAGCTATCAATGATATAAAATTTAATTGAAAAAAAATTCCTAAAATATAAGGGTGTTACATTTTACCCCCTTAAAACTAATTTCACTAATGAAACCCCATAACTCGAATTCAATCAACTGAGGATACTTCGTCTTCATTATATCATTAAGTTACAATGTAGCCTATTAAATTTTTTCATTCCCCCATAAATATTTGACCAGGTTAGTGATATTGTTTTGTATCACATTCTCTTTATAGATTATGATCTCCACAGGCTGTTCCTCGTAGCATATATCTTTCTCTTGTGGTATGACATATGATTTTGGTATGTGAGATGGATCTTGTTTCTCTTCCGTAGGAGTAGTATCTACAAAACATCATGGACTTGAGGGAGGTTTCGAAAAACCTTCAAAGGATATGCGATTATCCTAATATGAGGATAAATTTAAAAGGTACCATAATATTTAGGTCTAAAATTTCTTTATATAATAATTAAGACTTCATTCTTCAGTTTTTTCATCGATCAATTTCCATTTCATCTCCTACTCCATGCAAGGATATTTATTTTTTCATGCTTGAGGCAGTAAAATAAACATCAATGAATCATTGGATCCATAAAATAACAATAATTCATTCCTTGCATAATATTTATCTTGAAAACAAAAATAGTTAGCACATGTTATAAAATATTTATAAATCTTCACAAGATAACATAACACAATAATCACTAAAACCTCATCCATAATTCAACCTAAACACTTCCATAAATGGCGAATCTTTAAAACCATTCAAAATTCCTAAAAATGACTATAATCAATGAATTTAAAAAATAAACATAACATTAATCCACTAAATATCACAATGTACCCTGTAATTGTCACATTACAAATATGTGAATACCTTGGTCATATATTATCCTGAAAATGTTAATTATTAGAATTACTCAAAAAATCATGAATGATGACATACATGCTTCCTCATTCAATGAATAAAGTCATGGATTATTGAATATATTCAATGAATTAAGGAACCTGTAAACATTATTAACGGTAACATAAACCACTTTCTAATCCATTCATTAATCATTTCTAAAGTTTCAATACTATAAAAATTAATTATTTATATCAATCATCTATTTAACCCAACAAAATATAATTATCTCAACATCGTGAACATATTAATTATTATTTTCCCTTAATCATGTGTTTTAAATAAGATGTTACTTTGAAATTTAATAAATTTTCTATGTGATCGATACCATTAAATAATTATTTTTAAATATTTAATACAATAAATTTTGAAAAGAGTCAATATATATATCATGATTCATATAAAATAATTCTTGATTTCCAATTTATAAACACTTCAAACGTTCTACTTCAATCTTGAACCATTAACTTGGATTCATCATCTTATTCCATAATAACTCCTTCCATTCAAATGTCATTTTTAGACACTTCACCATCTACAATAAGAACCTTAATTTTACAATATTTTGGATCTTCATCTTATGCATCCCCCCTATGAAATTGATTTTCACAATTCTCATAATTTTCACATTTAAACTATTAAAATACTACTGATGACTTATGTAAACCATTAATAACATCCATTGTGTTAAATTAACTTCCCATATTTCCTTGAATATTACATACTTTGTGAACTTATTCTACAAAAAATAAAATATATTTTCATTCATTTGAGACATCCCATTGAGTTCTTCCTCCCACGCTCTCAAAATATAAGTAACCAAATCCTCTTTCCTCCATCACCATTAATACTGAAAATAATAACAATGTCCACCCTTCTATTATTTGGTGATTTCAAAAGTTAGATAAATGGAAAGTTGTTTATGATATATCATGATAACTATTTGGGAATTATCATAATATCCTTTCATATAGTCATCATACAATTTTATTTCTAATCAAAACATTTTCAATCACATTTATTATCTACCAAATTCATTGTTGTCCTCACAATTTAGTGAAACCAAAAAACCATGTTATAAAAAAATATTCATAATTGAGAAAATCATTGTTATGAAAAATAAACTATAGGATATCAAAATAATGACACATTCTTTTCAATATATAACACCATAGGTTTAGTCTATGTCATCCATTTGAATAATATATTGTAATCATTCATAATGGTTTATGAAAAGAACGTAATTAACCAAATCATATCCTCTGGGAGTGTTAACATAGGTACATAGTAAGGACACAATATTTGTTCATGAAAATAATGGATGGCATATAAATGAATAATTCCTTTCTGATTTGTATCCCCTCTATGAAATTGTACCAAAACCACCTCCACTTTTGGTATCCATATAAGTATTTTTTACTAGGAAAAGGAGATATTGTCTCCGTTACTAAAATTTTAGGATGTTATTATATGCATAGTCTTATTTATATGATTCTAACTGATGTTTTATCATCCATAATTCCAAATATTAACTAAACCTAATCTCTAATACCAACTATAGTAATATGGGATATCATAGATAAAAATCTCAAATTTTTAAATTAATAATCATTACATTACCCAAAAACACACCTGAGGAAAGTAAAGGTTTACTATCCTGCGATAAGTGGAAACATAAACAACTGGTTCCTAAGTAAATTACATCATCTCCTAGTAACATCTTCATAATTATAACAAATATTATACATATAATACATAATTCAAGTCTTCATAACATAGGGAATGAAAACCTAAGAAAGGGTGATCATAGATTTCCAATAAGGATAAAAAATGGGATTCATAACCAGAACATGAGCATAAGGGAATGTGAACACGAGAATAACTTTGGGGAATGACCCACGGCATCATATTGATCAAAATATTTAGTCATAACCTAAATATTGGAAGTTAATAAGTCTTGAATTATATTGGACTAAAATTAAATTTAATATGAGATATAACATTCAAATAAGACATGAAATAATGGAATACAAATAAACCTAGAAAATAATTCTCTATAGTAGTCGTGGATCATTTAAAAGGTTATCAAAATGGAATGATTTCACTCCACAAACAATAATAGTATTCATGTAAAACTACCATGAGTATCCTAGAGAAAAAACTCCCATACAAAAATAGGTTCAATCGACATTATATTACTTGTTTATCTAATGGTATATCAATCTTTACCAAATTCATTTGTGGGGGATATAGGACACACCCATTTGTGATATATCATAATCTTCATATTTGGTCATCACTATACCATTGTATATTCTTATAACATAAACACCATCCTTCTTTATAACATAACTAATATCTTTTTTTATAATGAAACCAATTTTATTTGTTATAACATAACCACTACCCATGGTTTGTAAAGTAACTACCAGTCATATAATGAAAACCATACATAAGTGTGTCAGATTATCCTAAAATATTCATCACCTAAAAACCGATGTAATGAAATTGTACTTATAAAAATCTAATTATAGAATAATCTATTTAAAGGAATCTAGTTTCGTAAATGTTTAATCATTTAATCATACCATAACAAGTTGAAATTAGAATGAGTTTCATAATTATTTCATAATGGTACACCTCAAGGAAGCAAAATTTGTTTCATAAAATTGTGTCATCATAATAATAAAAAATTCAATGAAAGGATAAGAATGAAAACCTTGTATCTTATCCCCACTAATAATATCTAATATTGAAGGGTATCTCTTATATTGAAAATTATTTTGAAATATCACTTGGAACATTTCTTGAAAAATTTGACATTCTAATTTTAGAACCATATTTTAAAAATATAATTTCATAGAACATTATCAAAATTCATTTATTTGAAAATAAAACAGATTTTTTTTAGTGTTATCTTTGAATGAATGACTGTCCAAGATGTTAGAATATTTTTTTCATCCTATAGTCTTCAAAACAAATATTTCATTCCAATTTTCGATAAAATGTCAATGGATCCATGTTCTAAAGAAAAAAAGTTTATACATTTTAAAACATTTTTTAAAAATTGAAAAAAGGTTAAAATGGATTTAATTATATTTTTATAATAATAAAATACCTTCTAATTGTTTTTAGAAAACATGGATATGGCTCAAAAAACAATACGGAAAAAGATAGAAATAAACAAGGATTTTCATAAAAACTATATTCTAGACAATTGACTTCGTAAAGAGACGAAAGTGAATGATAATAATATATTATTGAGAAATTACTACAGTAGAATAAAATAATTCTGTTACAGGAGTGATGTATCATTATTTATCATCATCAGAAACATAATCATTAACCACCCCGATAAATAATAAGATTGTACCATAAAACCACTAAAACATACATATCATTTGAATCCTAAGCCCCATGAAATAATAAAAATAAAAAATGAATATATTATGAAAATAAATATATTCATGATAAAACATGTCATTGTGAATGTATATAACCCTTATAAAACAATATAGGTTCATAAGATAACTTATGACTCAATGAATTCAATTATAGACAAAAATCACATACCTCAAGTTCGTCTTACCACAAAAGAGATCTAGATTCATATATAGTAAATAAATATTTATTATAAAACTATAGTAGAAAAATAATATATATATATAATACTATATAATATGAACATATTGCATTTTATCAATCCTTTGTTATCATATAATTATTAAAATCCCGATTTAGGTAATAATGACTTGTTTTTTACAGTACATTTTGGTTCCGTTGTTTTAGTCCTAATAAATTGTTCACAATTAAATAATATAAATAATTTTATGAATGTTATTAAAATAATATATGTTATTTATATAGTCATTTAAAATCATTTATATATTGAAATATTAAATGCACCATTCATGAAGGCGATGGTCCTTACATACACATGAATGATGTTTCCATTTTTCAACATATAGAATAAATGAAATTAAAATAGTAATTCAAACATAAATAATAATTATTATAACATATATATAATATATATTTTATAAATATATCTTTATTATCATCCATGTAAAATGGCAATGAAAAAACACATTACATCTATTCGTATGGATTTAGTTCACCGTATACATGAGTGTTGTTATTGTTACCCAATAGGTTGTATGGTAGGAAATTATAGGTGATATTATAATTAATTAGTCATGGTTAAGTAATAAATATCTCATATAATAATCAAATTTATCCTTCTAAACTTCAATGTGTATGATAAATTAAAAATAATTAACATTTTTTCTGCGAGGCAGTATTCCGCCACATGCATGATTAACAATTTGTTTTCACATATGTGGGAAGAGGATATGGATATATGTCATTAACACAACTTATTAAATTATAAATATATGTATGAAAATGAGGTTATTATAATTTCCTAGTTTAATAATATTTTAAAGATTTTAAATAAGAAATAAAATAGAAACATTCATTTAATAACGGGAACTCCTCTTCTGACAACCTACTTATGTTAACCCTGAAATCCTTCATATGATGGATTTAGGATAAAAAACATGGGTCCATATCCTAGGGAGGATATTAAATAAAGTATTTGGGTATGTATTGGATGCAATAAATGGATCTTTATGTGAGAGGAGTAGATTATAAGGGGAGGCCCTTAAAAACTGGTGGATAGGACACAATAGGAATTTTTGAAAATAAAAAGTTGTAACTATGTTCTAAAACTACTAAATGAATCCAAAATGTTTCGTTGTTTATAATTATAATATATTAGTTTTAAATGTTGTAATAAATTAATAATTGAGAATTTTGAACCCATTTTAACACATACCATTTTTTTACCCCAGGTAAGGACATTTTTATCATTAATGCAATAAATGATTATTAATGTTTTTACCATTCATTTAATTAAAAATTTAATTTTAAAATAATATATATATATATATATTTACTGTGATTATTAAAAAAAGAATATATCTTAAAAAATTAGTCTCACGTTAGTGGCATAATTTAATAAATCCCACAGGCATGATGACAATGTCATTTTCCACTTATGAAGTTTTTATAAGTAAGAAATGTTTGTAAATAATAATTTAATAAAAATTTGATTAAAATTACCTATAAATAATTTCATTTGAGATAAAAGTATTGTGTGATTTCATCAACCTTGACCCAAAAATTCATGTATTTATCTTATAATGTCCAATACCGTAATTTACCATATTTCACTATTCACAAAAAATTCAACAATTTTAAAAAATAAAAAAACTACCCTAAAAATATTTAATTTGTATATTTAAGAAATTAAATACATTATATTGATGTTATTTTCAAAATGTGATAAATATTATTTTTTCAATATAATAATAATTTAATTGAAAAATAAAAAATTTAATATTATGATCAATTTTCCGACCCATTGAAAAATTAATTATTGTCTCATAAAATTATGTTATTATTATAATACCACATGATATTAATTTATATAAACATTTTATGAATTTAATATTTATTTTAAATCATTATTTTTATAATAAAAGTGGAATTAAAACATTTAGGTTTTATAAAAGTACAAACACATAATATATCTTTTTTTAAACATTTATTTTTTTGTACCATAATATAGATGTTCCATATTTACATTTTATAAATTACATAAATATTATTTTACTCTTCTATATGAGATGTTACTATTATAAGAATAACTTCACAATTCTTAACAACCATATGACCCTATCGATGGTTATGTTACTATTCCATCGACCAGATTACAATTCCTACATTTAGATTTAGTTGATCTAGAATATCCAAATTTACATATTATAGTAATATTATTATCTATTTTTATCCCACTGTGATATTTTTTATTATTATATACATTTTTTTCATTAAATAAATGTTCAAATTAATATAATAAAATTTTATTTTTTTGTAATGTGTTGCGTGTGCATTATATTATATAACTAAATACTTTGTAATTATAAGAAGTAAAATTACATTGAAAATAATCTATGTTGTTACATTATTCACCCCTTAAACAAATTTTTCCCTCATAATTACATTTTAATTACTATAGTGAGAACAATTGAGGCACTTCATTATCATGGATTCCTCTAGTTCCCTTGGCACCTCCTCATAATTAGAGTTTTTCCATCCTATTTTGACTTTGTGAGTTGTCTTATTGCATATGAAATTATCCATAGAAACCATGACCTTCAACGATTACCCCTCATGAGATGGATAATTTTCATTTTTTACCACCTTCAACTTCTGTATATGTGAGGGATCTAGTATTTACATCCTCAAGAGGGATACATGGAATTTGTTGTGTACATAAGACATGGTTCATGGGAGTTATATTCAATAGTCCATGGACATAATGAAATCAAGAATCTAAAAGTGGTAAATATACTTGGTATTTAGCATTCCCTTATTCCCAATTCTCATGAAACACTTTTGTGGGGATATACAAAGTAATAAATTATCTTTGACCTAAAACTATAGGTCTCATCAACAATTTTCAATAGCTCTTATGGTTATATTGAGAATAGCTTATGTGTTGTTGAATGGTATTGCAATTTTTTAATATATCATACACCATATCAATTACTATTAGCGGACATTCACCAACATTATCCTAACACATAGGTGTTCTATATAAATTCCCATAAAGGGATTTATATGTAGCTATTTGGTTACTTAAGTGAAAGAAATTATTTTATGGGAACATGATCAAAGGAATAAGTTGATAACACCATCCATTTATGTATATCAAGGATGATTTAAGAATTTTCTAATATTTCCATAGAGTCTTCTTGGATTGGAAATCAATTTCTTGATGATAAGTCATGCTGAAGTTCATCTATATGTTTAGAAATTTTTTGGAGACTCATCGAGAACATAGTGGTAAATATTAGAGCCCAATAGAATACAATTAATAGAGGTGTATCATTCAATATAACCACATACATAATGTTTATACTTGTATGTTTATTGACTGATAAGTCCTCTTGAATAGTGATGAATTGATCAGTCATTGTAAGAAGGTTAACCACAACCCATATCGAATTGTTTCTTATAGATTAATTCACAATATCAGTGGAAAAGTACATAGTGGTGTTCTCCCATTTTCATATTTGTATAGGTAATGGATGTATTATACCTATTTATTTATTTCTATATTCCATTACGTTCTAAAATACTAGGATCATTTATTTATATTCTACAATATCCTTCATTAAACTGTCCAACCAACAATTATCATGGAGATCAATATACATCTTCATGTATCTTAGGTTTATTGAGATGTTCGTGATATTTATGTCAATCAAAATATCATTCTTTATATTAGGATTTTATGGAATACATGGTCATGAATTGTATTTTTCAAATCCTTCTTCAATTTTAGACTTTGATTATTTGCCTTTTCTTTTAGCTTCTACATACTTGTGAATTTTTAAATCATCCCTTTAAGCACCCTTTATCTACTCTAGAAGGGATTTTGGAGAAATAATTTGTGAAAAAAATTATGAGTTTCTTTTTTTATCCCAATTTATATCATTTATAGATCTAAAAAGATTTTATCCTTCTCAATTCTCAACATTGATAAGTTACTAGATCCATTATACATAGATTATTTATCACATTATTTTATTTCATATGATGGTATTGGATTGAGAAGTCATAGTCTTTAATCATCTCTATCCATTTTCACTGGTACATTTACCACTCATTATGTAAAAATATATATATGAGGCTGTTATGATCTGTATGTATTCCAGAAATATCACATTAGATATAATTCTACTATATTTTCAATTTTAATATCAATATCGCTAACTCAGGATCATGTGTTTCATGGTTCTAGTCATTAAAATTTTAACAAACTATCACATTATCATATTTCATTAGTTACTACTTACGAATTTCTTGAAAGCATCATCGTTGTAATGTACCATAATATTCGTATATTTTTTTAATTATAAAGATTTATTTAGAGACCGTGAAATCTTATGACACATGATTCTGAGGCCCATAGTTCCTGGAATGATCGGTCAAAGTCTTGTTAAACTCTAAGTATCGTGTGTGAGTGGTTTTCCTGAAAATGTGGAATAACTCTTTAATAGGTGCCCAAATCATAAATATGAGGAAACTATTGTATTCACCATAGTTGGTTTACCCTAGATGCGACATAAGTTTAGTTGGCGTAGGCCTACGGTGAGAAAACCCAAAAATGGAATAACGGTGAATAAAATAAATAAATAATGTTATTTTATTTTTAAAATGCTTATTAATAACCAACAATGACTCAAATTAAGAAAACAAGACCAATGCTGAACTCATGAGGGTGTGGTTTCTTTATGGAGATACTAAAATTGGTTGGCGTGGAGCAAAAATGGAAGTTAGTTTTTGGCCGTAAATAAAATATTTAAGTAACAATTATTTTATTTTTAAAATCCATTACATCTTAATGGTAACTCTGATTGAAAATATGATAGTACAGTTGAGTTTGTTGGGATGTGTTTCCCATAGTCAGAGCCTATCCTCGACTGGCATGGTTGAGGGTGATTGTTAAGATTTTCTTGATCATTTTTTCGGGTAAGTTTAGTAATCATGCTGGATGTGTTTCTTATCTTTTGTACTGGTGCTTGGATTAAAAATATGAGGGAACCATTGAATCTGTTGCACCAGGATTTTCTTCTTGGAGGATTCACTTCGACCACAATATATTTGGAGAAAAAGTTATATTTTGGACATTAAATGAATAAATAAAATAACTTTGTTATTTTATTTATTTCTTTCATCTACACCAACAGACACAGGATAGGGTGGGCCATCGAGGTGTCAAGCCATTAAATGGATTGACCCTTCAAATCCTACGTAACAACATAGTTGGGAAGAATTAAGGTTCCTATTAATGAACCCTCATAAATCCAACAATCATTATACACACTCCCCATCTCATACTTATATGGATCTTGGGGAGGGGTATCAACACTGATTCACAAGAGACGGATTGTGGATAATGTGTCGCAACACCAACATTGGAGAACGAATTTGGTTCCAGCAGGCGGTGATGAGCGCCACCAAAAAACAATCTACAAGTATTCATAATGTGTGGAGGCTCACCCAGGATCTTGGGGTAGTGTTTTATTTTGTTATAATTCCATTTATTGTTGAATCCAATGCTCTTGCTATCAAGAAAATGTGGAAAAAACATGCCAAATGAAAAAGAGTTGAACCATCTATCCTTATTGGAATTTTAGAGTATTCATCACAAACATTTTATTAATTTGGACGAGACCTGGGATGACCAAGGATGGAGGCGGTCAGCAGTGATGGAGGCGGAACACCATCGCACACCGAAGGAGGAGGCCGCGACACTATGTCACAACGGTCAAAAGAGAGGTCAGCACTGGCCGACCATAGAGGTGATGTGGCGCACTATGGTGTGCCACCGGAGGAGGCGGTTAGCGGTTTTCCAGCCGCAGCGGGGCCATATAGTGTGGTCGGCAATGGTCGTCCGCAGGTGGAGGCAGCGGCACGCAAAATCAGGATCCACATGTGACTTGACGGTGCCAAAAGAAGCTTCCGCTTGGCCTACCGACCGAGGGAACCCCCCCCCCTTGCCTGCTCAGGCGGACTATCGACCATGCCTTTTGTAGCTTGATCCACACCATAGGTTGGGCCACACAAGCCCAGTGGGTAACGCCCCACATTGGGCCAGGCCGGTCCATGCGAGCCCAGTGGGCCATGCCTCCACGATCTGGGGCATGCGAGCCCAGTGGGTTACCCCCTTGCAGGATGTGGTGCAACCCCTTGTAGGACGAGCCAGACCATGGCCTAGCGGACCAAGCCCAATGTGGCCCAGCCAGCCGGGTCGAACCAGACCCGGACCCAACTAGGCCCAGTATCTCTTAAAGGGTTGTAACATGAAATCCTATAGTCCGTTTCACCTACCGTCTATTTAAATGGAAACCTTGGAGCCAGACGGTCCATTTTTTATACTAAACTAGAGTTGTAGAGATTTTTTTTATGTTTGGATTGGATCGAACCCGAATCTAACTGGGCCCTCAAATCTAAAACGCTTATAACTCACATATCGGGAATCCGATTAACACACCGCCTATCATGTTGGAACCCTTACCAAAAGGTTGTACATTGGGTTAATATTTTGTGGGTCATAGTGGTTGTCAAGGTATGACTAATATCATGGGGGAAGATTCTACAGAAATCGAGCATACCAGGTGAGAGGAATCCAATGGCTGGCTGTAGCATTAAGAAAGAACATTGATCCTAAGTGGGTCGGTATATATCGATCTTAAGTAGGTCATCATCCATCGATCATATGTGGTCAGTCTCTGTCAGAAATAGTGTGGTTCAATGATCAGAGATCCTATGTGGGTCAGTGAATACCAATCATGTGTGGGTCAGATCCTATGTGGGTTAGCAGGAATTAGTTCCTATCAGTCATGTGTGGGTCAGTAGCAATGCATCTTAAAAAAATAAGATGATTTAGTTTAAGACTAATCATCTATACTTCTGTACTTATGTTATACCTGGTGTGATTTAAGTGTTTTACCTTCATGGTGTTATCTTCATGATTTTACCTGTGTGGTACTTCTACCATCTGTACTTATGTACATAAATTTGATCTGGTGTGAGTTGAGTCTTTTACCTTCGCGGTTTTATGTTCGTGATGTTACCTATGTGCTACTTATATCTTCATGGTGTTACTTATATGGTACTACTATCTTCATGTATTTACCTATGTTGTAAATATATCTTCATGTTGTCACCATTGTTGTACTTCTATCTTTGTGGTGTTACCTGTGTGGTACTTCTATCAACATGGTGTAACATGTGTGATACTTCAATCTTCGTGGTGTTACCTCTAAGGTACTACTATCTTCGTGGTGTTACATGTGTGGTAATTTTATCTTTGTGGTGTTAACTGTGTGGTACATCTATCTTCGTGGTGTTACCTATGGGTTACTTCTATCTTCGTGGTGTTACCTGTGTGGTAATTATATCTTCGTGTTGTTACCTCTGATGTACTACTATCTTCGTGGTGTTACCTGTTTGGTACTTCTATCTTCGTGGTGTTACATGTGTGGTACTTCAATCTTCATGGTTTTAAAATTGTGGTACTTCTTCCTTCATGGTGTTACATTTGTGGTCTTTATCCATCATGTATGAGATGATTATATCTCTATAACATAGGTATATTTATGGGCATATACCTAAGTGTAGTTGATTACTATTTCATCGTGCTTTGAGTTTGAGAACTTTCGTTGCGGTTTTTCCTTTGTGGAACTCTAGGAGACCTATGGGGGTCTAAGGGTCCCTACCAACTATTGTTATACTCACCCATACATAGGCTTCACCCGCACCTTGTTGTGTCTTGCGTAGATAACGAACAACTGGGTTGAGACTTGAGGGTGCCAAGACCATGCTGATGTAAAGTGATATGGAGAGGATCTATACCTACCCTTCATGTAAAAACCTCGAGAAATGATCTATGAGATTTTTTGTACTTTTCAGTTGTATTGGTTCTTTTTAGTTGTACTTTTACATTTCAGTTGGTCTTATATTCTGGCCCCGTTACATTCAGCATACTTTTAGTACAACAGTTTACATCGTGGTTGCTTCTTGTTGTTTTATTGTATAGTGTGTTTTTATAGGTTAAAAAGAAATGCCTTCTTGATTTAGGGATACAAATTTCTTATTCTAGTCGCAAGCCCCGGGCCTATGCAAGGCAGACTTGGGATAGACACAGCATGGGCCCTAGGGGACGGGCCGTGACAAAGTGGTATCAGAGAAGTCGGTTCAACCAAAGAACTAGGACTCAATTATTTTCAATGGTGCAATAGAGTTATGTGTTTTGAGTGTTTTTTTTCAGTTTGCGGAGTCCAGTGTTGGTGCGGTGGCAGTAATATCCATACAACAGGACCATAAATTTAGATTTCTGACTCGACGCAGGAAAACTCTAATTGCCTAATTTATGGAATTTTTTTCCTTGGTTTCATTAGATTCAACACATTAGGTATAACTATATGACTATGGAACACATATTGTTATCAGGGTTTCTATACAGATACAACCATTTAGGATTCCTGAGAGAGTACATGATGAAAACACACTGTGCGACGAGGCACCAGTGTAGGGCTCTCTTACTATGGTGGAATATTTGGGTTGTGTACTAGTAGCACCACCACCCATTGGGCAGTAGTTACCACCAACAGAACTGGCAGATAGTGCACACCAACTGAACATGTTGCATGAGTTCTAGCGGCGGAGGCCTTTTAGGGTTTGAGTCAAGACAAATTCCTAAGTAGTTGAGGGCAAGCTAGAGACTTTGGCTAATGTTTTTTGCCTATTTGATACACCAATAGATCAGATGGTTACCCTAGCTTCAAGTCTATATCAGTTCATGGCCATTAGAATAGTCCTCATGGTGATGAGTCTTCGATAAGTGGACCATTGCCTGAGATGGTAGCTTTAGATAATGTTCCAGCTATATCACTGAAAGTTGGTCAATAGTTACAACTGGTGATACAGATAGAGGACACATGTATGATTAGTACCATACACATGTATCAGTATCACATACCCCCCAGGTTCCAAGGCGATCCCGACTCATAAGAAGTGAAGAACTGGCTTGAGGATGTTTTCAGGTTTCCATCTAGCCATGGAATAATTATATTAGATGGAGGACCTAGTAGAGAGCCTTCTACATGGCTCTGTAGGATGATGATAGAGTTTATGTTACCATTATCTTGAAAAGAGGTGAATTTTCTATGGGCAATCTATAGTACCTTACTCAAAGAAGGCAGTCTCCTTCCATAAAGATAAAAGGGATGAGAGTTCCCTAGAGATTCAATAACTTTAGACAGATGACATAACAGAAGCTAAGTATTCATCAAGGCATACCAAACATCCCAGGAAGTCGATGAATAAAGTCTAGTTAGTGATTCAGTGCTTGGTCCTCTGAGTCATGAATGATTAGGGACATCCAATCCAGAAATTTCCCTCTATGCATTCCTACATATGTTAAGGTTCTAGATAGAACCATTTTGGTTGAATTTTATTTGGATGAGCAAATACATACAGTTAATGTTAGTAGTGGGAAATCCAGAAACTGATGCATGTCTTAGAGACTTAGGCATGTAAAATGTTTCGGGTAGAGGAAGTGATAGGGACATATGAATTTTTAGGGCAGACGACATGGAAGTGGAGCTATGAGAGCATCATGATTTTGTATACATTTCGACAGGTTACAACCACCACCCCAATGTGGTCCTCACCAATCTTAGGTAACGAGAGTACAGGGGAAGGGATTAGCTGCATGCGGTCAAGGAGTGTGACCCAAGGGCTCTAGGAATTATTAGAGGTATAGTCAATTTCTACTACTATATTTCGTATTAATAGTCATAGGAAGTAACCATTCCTTCTTTCCATGAATCTTGTTCAACACCTATAGTTTGCAGTTAATCCATTAAAATGACCCTTATGTTTGGATATACCTTTGGTTGGAGACTCTAAAATCACACTTATTTTGATGGTGTGATCAGACTCTTGAGGAGAGAGATTTAGTTGGAACTTATTGGTGGTAGCATCAAGACCGTACAATCATAGTTTGGGTATGGATTGAACATCCAAAGTTCATACTCAGAATGACTATATAAGGAAAAAAGGTACTGGTTTATCTAAAATATATTAATGTTTTTATCCTTGGTCAACGAAAAATGAAACACTAGTAGCACAAGATAAACTCATTCATAGGTGAGTGAGTATGACCACTCTTGAGTTAGCCATCCATACCCTCATTGAAGAAGGTTATTTAAGTTTTTATTTCCCAAAAGGAGTGGAGAAGTTTTTGGACATCATTTCAAAAGATGTTTTTAGTATTACGTTCTCGAAGGTAGAGGGACTTATTCTTTTGTTGGGTACTACCGTAATTGTGAACCAGACATCTCTAGGGTAGCAGCACCCTTAACATATTTTATGAAGGAGGGGGATACATTCCTATGTATGAAGAATTTTCATCACAACTTTCAAGAGATGATATAGAGATTGACGAACAGAACTATACTACACATGACCTGGAGTTAGCAATAGTGGTCTTTGCGCTGATGATATGGCGAAACTACTTGATGGTTGAATGATTTACTATTTAATTTCATCGCGTGAGTTTCAGGTATATATTCTCAAAGAAGTACATGAACCTGATAGAACGATGATGGATAGAGTTCCTATAGTATTATGACTTTGAGATAGTGTATACTCCTCATAAGGGGAACGTGGTAGCGACACACTCACCATGAGGTATTGTCTACGTCTAATGAGTTAGGCGTCAGTGAAGCGAGTCACGATACAGATATCCTTCATGGATAAATATGTAGATGCTTACCTCCAGTCTATGACTATTCCTTCCTCAATTCATCAGTGATTTTGGGAGGCACAACATAAGTATGTTTATTTCAAGGTCCTACTTGCTCGTATATCCTCAGGACAGTCTCCATAAAGATTTTAAGAAGGTGGGGAGCATGTCATCCTCTTTTCAGGACACACCATGGTACCTGTGATGCTTTGGGAGGTTGCATTAAGAGATATCCATGCATCCCCTTTATCATTACATCATGGCGTGTTGAAGATATATGAGGACCTCTAATGTTAGTATCGGTGTCCAGGGATAAAAAAACTATTGGTAGAGTTTGTATCATAATGTCTCACTTGTCAGAAAGTGAAGACATCACATAGTTGGCAGAAGTCTTATACCGATAGGAGACAGAGATCCTTGGAGTTCAAGGAGGGATACCATGTCTTCCTACGATTCTCATCCCGATGTGGATTTAAGAGGATTGGCCATGGTGGAATGCTATTTATTAGGATCATCATAACATTCGAGATTCTCAACAGAGTGGGTAAGGTGGCATAAAACCTATCTATTCCCCCACAGATGTACTGGGTGGATAATGATTTCTTTATGTCACAACAGAGGATATACATTCGTTATCTATCACACGTTATCAACTAGCATGAGTTGGAATTTGATGATGGGGATACTTTTATAGAGTTCCTGGTGGAGAGAGAGGATCAAAAGTAGAGATCCCTTCGTGGAAGTTTGATTCCTCTGTTGCGAGTTTGATTGCAGAATAGGGACCCCCCGAGAGAGAACATGGGAGCGAGAGGTAAAGATTCATCCTCAGTTCCCTCATTTGATTTATTTTCCATTGTTTTTGATTTCATGGAAATAAATCCATAAGGTGGGAAGAATGTAATGTCCAGAAACTTTTGTATAATTTTTTAATCATATGGAATTATTTAAAGAAATTGAAATTTTATTTCGTCTGATTCGAGGGCCCAAAGTTCCCGGAACGATATGTCAAAGTTTTGTTAAACATCAAATATCTTGAAAGAGATTGGATTTCCTAAAAACGTTTAATAACTCTTGAACATGTTCTTAGTTTAGAAATCATAGTGCACCATTGCATTCAAGATAGCGGGTTTACCCTAGGCGCGACTTAAGTTTAGCTGACACAGACCACAACTTTGAAAACCTAAAAATGTAATAACCTAAGATAAAATAATTAAATAATGTTATTTTATTTTACAATTGATTATAACTCATGAACAGTGACTTAGATAAAAAATCTAAGACCAGCACTAAAGTCGTGAGGTTATGCATTCTTTATATAGTTAGTAATATTGGCCAGCGCTGGCCAAATATGGATGTTAGTTTTTTGGCCGTAAATAAAATAATTATGTAACAATTATTTTATTTTTAAAATCTATAACTTATAAATGGTAACCCGGATTGAAAATCTAAGAGTACCATTAAGTTCGTGTGAATGTGTTTTCCTTAGTCCGTGTGTAACCTCGACTGGAAAGGGTCGAGGGTAACTGTAAATATTTTTATGAACTTTTCTTCAGGTACATTCAGTAACTGCGCATGCAACATTTTCTATCTTTTGAACTTGTGCTCATTTTAATAATACAAGGGCACCATTGAATTTACAATTCCAAGATTCGCTTAACGGAGACTTCACATCAACCAAAGAAGGTCTGAAGAAAATATTAGATTTTTTATTTTAAAATAAGAAAAAAAGTAAATTAGTTATTTTATTTCATTCATTATTCTCTACCAACAGACAAATGGTAGGGTGGTACCAATGATGTTTCAAGCCATTAAATGGCTTGAACCTTCAAATCCTAAGAAACAAAGTCATTGGCAATTAGGAAGGATCTTATTAATGAACCCTCAGAAATCACGCATGCATTAGACACCCTCACCCTCTTCAATTTATATGGATCATGGGGAGGGGTATCAACACTACTTCACCAAACAATGAAGTGATGATAAATTACCACGACTCCAACATTTGAGGATGGAGCCAGTTCCACCAGGGGGTGATGAGCGCCATCAAACTATGAACACCGACTCTTCCTAAAGCGAAGAGGCCCACCAATGATCTCAAGGTACAGAATTATTTTGTTATTATTCCATTTGATTATTGAATCTTAACCTCTTGATATCAAGATAACATGGAGGGCACGTGCCAAATGAACAAGTCGAGGAACCTCTGCCCTTGTTGGAATATTGGTGCATTCATCGTGAACTTTGACTTTGGTTGGACGAGGCTCGAGACCAGAAATGAAGGCGGTGGCCGACACCAGCTGGCTAGAGAGGTGATGTGGCACACCATCAGATAAGGATCACAACTTTCTATCTACGGTGAGGCCATGCAAGGTGGCGGGCAACGACCAGCTGGAGGTGGAGGCAGTGGCGCTCAATGGCATGTTTCCGGTGGAGCCACGTATCTGACACCATGGTGGAGGGAACCACAATGGGTCCCACGTGTTACCTAGTAGTGCCAAAGGGCATTTCTACTTTGTATACCAAATGGGAACCCCGGACCTTGCCATCTCGGGTAGAGCTTATGTCACAACTCCTGCGGGCCTTGCCGCGCGAGCCTAGCGCCCCCCTCCTTACGTGCCGGTCTACGACCCCTTGAAGGCCAACCTCTGCCCCCCTTCTGGGTCGGGCTGGACTGCAGCTCAGCATACTGATCCCTCCTCAGCCCAGCCTGCCTAGTAAGGTCGACTCGAACCGGGTCAGTTCTGCCCAAACTGGGCTAAACAGAGTCAGAATGGACCCAGACCCAAACATGCCCAGTACCACATTATGGTCCATATCATGAAATCTGAGCGTCTGTTTGATGAAGTTTCTATGGAACTAGGACCCTTGGAAGGATAATGCCTTTTTGGTATACTCCACTTGAGTTTTGGAGAATGTTGATGTATAGCTAGGTTGGATCATAACCAAATCCAACCGGGCCCTTGGAACTAAAAAGCTTATAACTCACAGACATGGCCTCCGATTGGCGCAATAGGTGTTCCATTGGAACCCATACCTCATGAAGGTACTTTGGGTTACACCTCTGTGGAGATTAGTGGTATTCGATGTCTAACCAACAACATGAGGGAAAAATTCTATAGAACTCAAGCGTACCAGTTCTGAGGAATCATGTGGCTAGGTATAACATTAAGAAAAAAAATTGATCCTAAGAGGGTCATCATCTATAGATTCAAAGTGGTTAAACATCCATCGATCCTAAGGGGGTCAACATATATCAGATCCTGTGTCGGTCAATGCTCAGTTTTCCTATATGGGTCAGCACATACCTATCATGTGTGGGTCAGATCTAGTGTGGGTCAGTCGGGGTTAGTACCTATCGATTCTATGTGGGTCAACAACAATGCCTCTTAACATAATAAGATTGTATAGCTTACAAATAATCATCAGTACTTATGTACTTAAGTTAAACTTGTTCTGAACTGAGACTTTTACCTTTGTTGTGTTATATTTGTGATGTTAACTGTGTCGTACTTCTATGTTCATGTTTATACCGGTGTGGTAAGACTATTTTCGTGGTTTTAACTGTTTGGTACTTCTATATTTATGTTGTGACATGTGTGGTACTTATATCTTTGTGGTGTTACCTGTGTGGTAATTCTATCTTCGTGGTGTTACATGTGTGGTACTTCTATCTTTGGGGTGTTACTGGTGAGTTACTACTATCCTCATGGGGTTAACTGTGTTGTACTTCTATCTTCATGTTGTAACCTATGTGGTACTTATATCTTTGTGGTGTTACCTGTGTGGAACTTCTATCATCATGGTGTTACATGTATGGTACTTCAATCTTCTTGGTGTTACCTGTGAGGTACTACTATCTTTATGACGTTACCTGTGTGGTACTTCTGTCTTCGGGGTGTCACTTATGTGGTAATTGTATCTTCGTTTTGTTATATATGTGACACTTCTACCTTCATGGTGATAGATTTGTTGTATTCATCCCTCATGAATGAGATAATTATATATCGATAACTTCGGTATATGCATGGGCATATACCTAGGTAGATTTGATGTTTATTGCTTCGTGCATTGAGTTTGAGGTCTTGCATTGTGGTTTTTTACTTTGTGGAACTCTGGGAGACCTACAAGGGTATTGGGTTCCCTATTGAGTATTGTTATTCTCACCCTTACACGGGCTTCTCTCGCACCTTATTGTTTCTTGTACAGAAGATGAGAAGTTGGGTTGAGACTTAAGGGTGGGAGGACAAGGTAGTACAGAGAGGAGACGTGCTGAAATATAATGTTGTGGAGATTATATGTACCTACCATTCATGTAGGATCCTCGGTGGATGATCCATGAGGTGTTTTTTACTTTTCAGTTGTATTTGTACATTTCATTTGTGGTTGTACTTTTCAGATGGTTTTGTATTTTGGCCATTTTACGTTCTGCAGTATTTTACTACAGCAGTTTACTACATGTTTGCTTCTTGTTGTGTTCTTTGACTGTGTTTTTGTACAGGATAAAAGGAAATGCTTTCCCGTTTTAAGGATACGCCTTTCCAGTGCTAGTCTCCAGCCCCTGGCCTATGGAAGGTGAGCTTGGGGTAGTCACGGCATGGACCCTGGGGGACGAGTCATGACAATCGTATACCATGAGATGTTCCCCACCCATGGGATGTGTAAGTACATGTGTATTGATAAGCCTATTTCACAAATATGTGAATCTATTTTCTCATTCATTGTTCCTTAAAAATTTACTTCATTTTTAAACATATTGATTAGTTGGTTTAAAAATAATGAAATTATCCTCAAATATCATCTATAATACAAATCTATTTTAAATAAACATAAAATATCCATTATAGATGTTGGCATGGACCAGTCGTCAATTTATTTTGTGTCATGATGGTCTACATGTATCCTTTTGGTTGTGATATAATTACACAATAATGATACTTCATCCATCAAAACCTAACATTTACTATAATTTTAATATATCTTCTCATTTCACAATGTCTTTAAAACAATATTAAAATAAACCTCATGATCCTCGTACCTCTTAGAGTATATGAGAATGTCATTTATATAGAGTACAATATTTTTTTGATGTAATATTTAAAGAATCTATTCATTTGGTCCATAAATATATCTAGAAAATTATTGAGTCCAAAAGGAATCATTATGTACTTATAGTGTTCATACATTGTTCAAAATCCAATCCTATAATATCTTCCTTCTTCACCTTATTTTGTAGAAATTTCAAATGAACGTCCATATTAAGAGGTACATGAATGAACATAGTTCATTGAAAAAGTCATATGTATATGGTGGGGGATAATGTTTCTTTATCATCAATATTGGAGTTCATGAAAATTGATGCAGAGCCACATTGACCCATCCATCTTCGTAACTAAGAGGATTGGAACACCCCATGGTGAATCACTGAAGTATATAAACCCGTATTTTAGATTGTCTTGTATTTTCTTCTTTAGTTAATCCATGTTAACAATGGCTATTCTGTAAAGAGTCTTTGATATTTGTAGAGATCCAAGTATATGTTCAATTGAGAAGTTAACCACTCATCTAAGAGGAAGACTAGAAAACTCATTAGATATTACATCAGTATAATCCCTCTCAATGGCCTTTCCATTAAATATGAATATAACCTTTACCTCAATTATTTTATCTTGATATACTATATCACAAGGTAATAATATCTAAACATTATATGATTTTCCCAAAGGATATCCATCCACCTCATTGCTGTTAAAATAATATTCGAGGATGACATGGGATGCGAAGAGTGATCTCAATCTTCCAACAGTTGATGTTGTATTTTAATATGGATAGTAAATTAATGTGAATTTTAGCTTCAAAATACACTCAAAGGAAGCTATAATATAATTCTTTTGTGGTTCAGTCCACAAACACTAACCGAGGAAGAGTAATATACTTGGGTTGCAATCTTTCCTCTATTTTCTATTCTCATGGATAGCATAACCCCCTTGTTTTGAGGTGGTGTTTGATTATTTCTACTAAGAAGTTAAGATATCAAATAATGTGTAAAAATATAATCATATATGACATTTGATGCTAAATAATGGAAAATGAGCAAACCCAACACTATTTTATTTTGTTTCTTGTAATTTATTATATCCAAAATAAATATAGGGAAGATAATAAATAACTAAAAAACATATAAAAATAGAAACTATTAACATATACGTAATAAATCATAAATAACAGAAATATCCTAAGATATGTGCCTATAATATTCAAAATATGTTATCCATGGTAATTTTTAAGTTTATTTTTTATATCCTAACAATATAATAAAGTCCTTCATAATGGTTCATAAAGATTTTTGTGAAATTAAAAAGCATTAACCTTCAAATTATCAAAGCAGTTATGCAGCAAGGACACTATGTTATGCACTAGGTTATGATAGAGTTTATACCAAATGTTCTATTTTCATTTTTATTTCCCTTAGTTAAAGCTATTCAAATCTACATCTATTTGTTTTATCCATACAAGGATTTAGTTTATTGGATGTGACTCATTCTATACATCACGAAAATTTTAGGATATATTCATATACTTAGATTTATCACTAGGTTTATCAAAATAGTATTATAGTATAAATCCATCAAAATATCTAGACCTTTCTATCGTACCAACTATAGTTACCTAAACATTTTACACATATTATTACATGAATTTCTAACCTAAATATCCATTAAGTCCAACAAAATGATCGATTGAACTACTGACATTCGTTGACAATGTACATAAAAGAACAAAATGAAACTAAAATAAAAAATATTTATTTTAATCTAAATAATGAGATACTAAATCCCATTGAACCCCTAAACTATATAAGAAATCCAGGTGACTACATAAAATAAAGGGGTGAGTTATAAAATCCAGTAAGAGAATAATCATTGTAACAAATCATAGCATATGAATTAGAATGTAGAACATGACAACATAAAAAAAATTATCATGATTATATATATATGGGAAGAAAATAAACATTCTGGAATAATAATATCATGTAATATAGTAATTTGGAAACCATATAAAGCCCATCATAAATTTAACATATGTTTCAAACAAAGTAATTAACCATGGAAAGAAATGGGTCACATAATCATGCTTCATTAGGGAAAACATTAAACCATGTATTACCCAATTAAAGTAATTAAAAATTGTCTCGGTGTATATGTAATATATATATATAAATATATAAATAATTTTAAAATGATCCATAAATTTAATGATAGAGAGAGAAAGTGGGTTAGATATAGAAAGACAATAACTTAAGGATACATGTGGTTTAGAGAGATCCCTTACCTTATTTTCTATAATCACTCTACACTTTCAATTAACATGTAATAGAATAATATTAGACAAATTGATTATTAAATTAAGAAAATTTTACATATTTATTATACTTATTATAATTTTAGTATTTCTATTCATAAAAATTTCAATGAGATATAATGTTTAACTTCTCTTTTTTATGGAGTTCGTTATACGGTTCTATAGTCAGATCCTATTTTCATACTTATGAATGTTCTTTTAGAATAGAAATAAAACTCTATATGTGATTTCAAATTGTAATAATTAAATTATATAAATATTAATGGTCCAAAATATACTTTTTATTTCTAGAATATGGATGGCCCTTTTAAAAAAAATGTTAATATAGATTGGGTAGTTAATGTTGGCAGTTTCATAGGCCATCATGAACTAGATTTATTTTATTCAATATCGTGGCCATATATCAATTATAAAATGTATAAAAATATATAATATACATATATAGGTCATTTAAACAATTATATGTTAATTTAATCTTTCCAAGAATGCGGTAATTGGAAAAATAGTTCATCTTCTATTGATTCATTGACCCGATATATTACTAATAATGTTTGAATTTTTAGAATAAGATTAGTAGATATGATAATGGATTATATATATTCTAATAAAATGATAAAAAATTATCATATATATTATAATTTATTTTTATTGCTTATTTAATAGAATTATTTTGGACGTGAGGAGGAAGAGAAAAATAAATTCTCAGTTTGGGGTATTACCTATTACTTTTGATGTCTCCTCTTTGGTGGAATATTGTACCTTTCATTAAATGGGACCAAAAGATATAGGAATTGGGAGAGTTTATTTGGCAGAGATTTGGGAAGAAATGTTTCAACATTCATGACTTATATTTTTTAACGAGAAGGGGTAGTGAGAGGTGGTATTTATATGGGGTAGAGAGGGTTGTTATCAAATATTATATTCATTGGTTAATTATTTCGACTGAAGACAATTAATAATTATTATTATAGGGAATATATAGGTAATATTACATGTTATTTTTATCTAGATTATTCTTACATTATCCAAGGATAAAAATTTCATGTATTTAGCTTATAATTTTAAATACGAAAAGTTACAGTATTTCACTATTCACAAACAAATAAACTATTTTAGAAAAACATTGAAACATTATCCCAAAATTGTTTTAATATGTAGATTTCAAAAATGAAATCAATTTACTGAAAAATAATTATAATAATATGTGATTTTTAATTATTTTAATAAAATCCGCATTGAATTGTAGATGTCAATTTAAATAATATGATCAATTTTCTAACCCTTAGAAAAATTAATTAGAGTATCATGAAGTTATATTTTTATTATAAAAATAATAATTTATATATATATATCCATATATTAAGAAAATTATTTTAAATTATTTTGTTTATTATAAGAGTGCAATTAGAAAATTTATATTTTACACAAAATTACAAACACATAATGTATCATTTTAAAAACATTTATTTATATTCATCATAGTATAAATATCCCATTTTTACATTTTGAATGATTCCTAAAAATTATTTTACATTACACAGGTGAGGTTTCTATTCTAATGGGTAGGTTTCTATTCCTAACGGTCATATTACTATTCCAGTGGCCAGGATATTATCCCAAGGGTAAGATTACTATTCCAATGGATATATTTGTAATGATAATATTGCTTCAATGATTTCTTTAAATACATCAAATTTAATTCATTATTTGTTAACTTAAATTTTATTTCAAGATTATCTGTATTTAAAATTTTAGGATAGACAATGTATTAATAATATTTTTTCTCATTTCTACATTGTTTTTGATGAGTGCTATTTTTCTGGTGGATTGAGATGATTTTCATTTTCCAATTTTAGTAATATTATTTTCTATTTTTTCCATTTTTCATATTTTTGAAACTTATTTATAGAATTTTCAATAAATTAAATATTCAAACTAAAATAATAATTTTTAGTTGGTTTCATCTTGTGTTGAATGTAAATTTTATTATATTACTAAATATGACATAACTATAAGATGTTAAATTCAATTGATAATATTATGGGTCATTGAAAAAGTGGTTGCACCAATCACAAACTCTCTAATATTTTACACATTACTTCTTATAATTACCAGTTTCCCCACACTAGAATCAAATCATTTTCCTATTCATTCAATAAGAATATTTTCCATGGTCATGGAACTTATGTGAACCAAAAGACATGAAAATCCACAAAAACATACCATGAATGTTTATTTTTCCACTTCTTGGAATTTTTTCTTGCTAATATTGAATATAAAAAGTCATTTAAGCCACCATCAAATAAGAGGATATACATAATTTTGATATGAAAACTCTGAGGTCTAGGTAAAGACCTCCTTTATTACAGATAACCTTAATGATTTCATCCCCAATGAGATCAGGTGAGAATTTTACCATTCATGAAAATTTATGGTGATACTCATCAACAAATTTATCACCTTGAATGATACCCATGAGCTAAAAAATTATTCTTCATAAATTACCTTTGATACTTCCACTTAATAAATATTAACTTGATGAATACCCAATCATTATTTATTACAGTTTTTGTGGTATCATGACTTCTCACCACAGTTATCCATTTCTTTCAAATAGGGGACATAAAAACATGACATTTATAGTATTATCAGTCATGAGAGAATGAATGTTTCATGAAAAATTATTTTAACTGATTAATTTCCTCAATATATACCCACTCACCTATGAAAAAATATAGACAATGATTAATGAATTTCTAGATTGGAACTGAAATCTAGAATGACTCCAGCTCCATAATTTTATTTGGAGTATTAGCAGAGTTTTCAAATTGAAATTTGTCTTCTATATGAAAATAAGGGATACCTAAAACACCATACTAGTGAAGGGACATTCCCTTATCTGGGAGTATTTTTTTGGGAGATTTTTTTGAAATCATGAAACTTTGGCTTCTCAAATCAAACATATGGAAAAACCCATGACAAAACATAGTCATAAATAAAATGATTTTAAACAAAACCCAAATGTGTATTATAAAAACATTACTAAATTAATAAAACACTGGTTTTCCAAATTTATAGACCATGAAAATTATGATTACATAAGAAAATACATGATATAAATGCACCATATTTTTAATCATTCAACAGATCCTGGAAATTTATCGATGGAATCCAAACATTATTTTCATATTTTAACAGAAAACAATTTCAATTTTAAATCTGTCACATAACCAAAAGTTCTTCTTAAAAATAACCATAAAAAATTTCTTAAGAATATTTAAAAATAAAAATTTTAAACCAAAAATAAAAAAATTGAAACATTTTTTTTATTTTATAACATTTTATTTTCAATGAAATTATATGGAACATATGTAAGGCCCTGATCATAGAAGCCGAGTGTCAGTGATTTACTTTATTACATTTTTATAATTACATGGAATCAAATCCTGAAAGACCAATCTATTATATGGTTTTGGAAGACCATATTACAATCATTATAACCATATTACATTGGGAAATATAAAATAAAATGTGATACGTAATAAATTGAAATTAACTTCATACATGAAATCTTATTCAATGATTTATTCTTCCTATCTTGGGGATATGAAACATAATATGAGTGAGCTGAAAATATCAGTATGGTTCAGTACAAAAGTGGTAATAATGAAACAATGAGCATAATCAATATGAAAATTAAAATAACTTAACTTACATTCTTTATAAATATCCGAATAAGGCATACTCAATATTACACTGTTGGTTATTGAAACAAATTCCATTTAATAAATAAAAAGAGACTAAAATTAATCCATAGATAATATCTAATAAAAAACCCAATGGAATGTTATAATAAATTAATTATAAATAATTTTTATTCTTAATTATTTGACATAGTGTTTCCGAGTAACATGATACCTTTATCGTCAAGAACTATATTGAAGAGATTTTAAACTAAACTGATTTGGCCAAATAATTATTCTTATGAGACTACCGATGCCTCTAGGAGATTTTATTAACCTGTCCATTACCCATTTATTAAATATAAAAATAATTCCAAATATAGTTATGTATTCAAGATAAATAATAACTGAATTTCTTAATCAAATATACTTATTGATTAAATGATACAGATTTATCAATAATTCTCGAGTTAATCAAATAAATGTCAATGTGTGCATGATATTTAAAAATGGTGTATATTTTTTGAAATAATAATACACATTTCATGATAATATAGATATTTATGATAAATTTAATGTGTAATAAAAATGAACATAAGGATGTGATGGTTTCTATAGAATGTGTACAATAATAATAGAAAATGATAAGGCAATGATAATTTTTACGACATAGTAATTTTTAAATCTAAACTCCTTGGATGAGATAGTTCAAAGTGACACATAAAATTACTTGAACTATGAGTGAATAATGATATTATATTAAAACGAGTAAGTATATATACTACATTAAACTAAATTGGTTTATAATAACAAATATGAATCAATGGAATGTAAATTGAGATGAAATCCCTTACCTTGAGTCTAACATGTCACATGTGTCATGATCTTATGAAATAATATTATTATTTTATTTAATAACTTTTTTGAGAACCATATACATGTTTATAATTAATATTAATTCTATTATTACAATATTTTTTACAATTACAATACAAATTTAGGTCACGTTGATTGTTTGGAAGAAATTCGATTCATGTGTCAAAAACAACTTTGGTATGTCGACTATAGGAAAAGGTATAATTATATTAAAATATCCATAAAAAAAATACTGAAATAATTATCACATTTATACATAAATTAATCTTCTAAAAACGATCATGAATTATGGTTATGAAAATGGAACAATGTTGTAATCAAGGAGATGGTAGGTCGTATTTAAACATAGAAAACATTCCCATTTTTAATGATCAATAATTAAAGATGTAAAGTAACATTTTATCAATATAGTTTCATAATTATATCAAAAATATAAATTAATTTCATCTCATATACTTATATATGTAATTCTTGTGTTGTAAAATGAATCATATCTCATCGAGGAGGCGGTAGTCCACACTTCCATGAATAACATTATCACTTTTTTCTTGTGTGAAAAGTATAATAAATAAAATGGAATATTTTATTTATAAAAAATTAAATATTTTAGGAATATAATATTTATTTCATTTATGTCACATATTTTTAATTTAAACCACACTTAATACATTCTATGTAATATTTTAACGTATCTCATTTCATTGGGGAGGTTGTATTCCAATTGTCCACAAATTACATTATAGTATATACAAAAAATGGAGGGCATGAAGGAATGGGTTATTTACAAATTAAGTAAGTATTATAAAAAACTTAATGTCATATATATATCCTAAAAATACATTGTTTGAATTATAATTCCCAACCATTAGAGTAGGTAATGTAATAATGAATGGCATCATTTCATGAAGTGGTAGTCCTCCATACACACGAATGGTAAATTCATTATCCATTTTTAAGAAGTATGTATAGGATTAGGTAGAACCCAAAACATAATAAAATATAAATATATTTTGGATAATGATGTTATTATATAGCCATGTCATATTAATACGTTAATTTTTTGAGAAAGAAATAAAATAGAAGAGATCATTAAAGAATGTTACTTCTTTTTCTGGTAACTCCCATTGGTTTGTAGCAAAGAACATCCTTGGATTCCTTTCCTTAAAAAGTTAGGATTATTATGTAATGACAAAGAATTTGGTATCTTATTACTTCAATTTTTGGATCTTCCAAATGGCTTGATATGGGTGAATTGTCTGGAGTGGTGAGTGCATGTTTACAGTGGAGGAGGAGTGGTATTCTGGTAAATCTATAAAGTAAAAAATTATTGAGATGTATCCCTTACATAATATACCTCAAATAATGAATAACCTTTTTAAAAGGTAATATATGGATGAAATATTCACTAATATAGTTTCTAGACATGTGCCTGTATCATTTTGGCCAATAAGTATATTGATTAGTCCCTTGTTAATATTAATTTTACCATAATCACATTAATTAATTATAAATTCATTCACAAATACATTTTGTCAAAAACTAAGTTGAAAAATCTAGAAAATATAAATTAATATGATTTCAAATATTAAATCCATATTTCAAAATTCAAATAATATAATTGGTATAATATAATCTAAATTTAATCCCGAAAACAGGATGAGGATGGAGGATTTTAAATTTAAAATTTACAATAGTTTAAAATATTTCTATATCCAATTTCGTTTTTAAAATGATTAAAATGAAATAAATTGGATTAATTGATGTATAATTCATCTAATTTAGATTTAAAAAAATTAATATTATTGAAATTTATAAATAGATTATATGGGAACGAATTTTTCAATTAAAACTCAATATTTTCACTATTCATTAAAAATTGAATCTGAATAAAAGATTTAAAAAATTAAACCCTAAAATAATTTAGACATTAAAATTTAAAATATGATGTTTATTTTGACATGTTATATTTACCATATTGAACAAAATTTATTTTGAATAGGTGTTTTATTAAAACGGTGTAAAAGTGGCTTTATAAAAATACACATTTTAATGCTTAATATTGAGTTTGTTAATATCTAATGCTTATCAAATCCAGTATATGATTATCCAAAATATTTTACTGAATATATAATATATTTATTATATTAATATAATTCAATAATTATGTTAGTTTAATTTATTAGGATAAAATCACTTTATGAGCATAAAAATGGGTTTTTATAAAAACATTCAAATTACATTAAATTAAATCATATATTCATTTCTTGTTAATTTGTAACTAATGAATTCAACCATATATTTTTATAATTTAGTTAATCCTTTTTCAAAAATATAAATTTCATGGATAGGCACTATCATATTATTTTAAATAATAATATATTAATAATATATTTTTGATCTATAAAACAAAATCTTACGTGAAACGCAAACTTCCAAAAAAATTAGTTCTAGCGTATAACACAAGATAACAAAAAATTACATGAATTAAAAGATATAGAATAGATTTTAATAAAATATTAAATATATCATAAAATATTGGGATATTATATTCTGTTATAAACTTAGTGTTTAATTTCATATAGGATACTATGTACAATGTTCTTACATTACAGTTTCAAGGTGTTACATTCTTCCCACCATAACTTAATTGCATTGTGTAAAATTAAACATTATCTCCAAAATCAAGGGTTAGATATTTTGAAATTTTATTGTTGAGAAAAACACGTCTATCATAGGGTTAAAATCAAATATTGTTAAAATGATGGAAAATAAAATGAGTTATTATCCACAAAAATAAGCTTCCAAATTGGATAACATTAGTGAAGACATGGACATGGAAGATAAATAAAATAGTGATGCTCTGATAGAGAGTGATAGAGAAAATGTTTAAAATAATTATTACCAAAAATCCTCAAATTGCAGTTAGGGAAATGGTCAATGGAATTATCTAAAATACTTACATTAAAACATCATTTTTGTTTCTAGAACATTTTACTAACATCTGTAGAATTCTTTAAACCTTTTAGAACATAAGTAAACATAAGATTTAATTTCATAAACACAATCATTTCCATTGGTTGTGACTTGAACTCTTTCTAAAACATTTCTAAGAACATTTGGCATCACTTGGTGGTGTAATAAATTAATCTCTAAAAACTCATTCAATGAAAAACATAAACCATTTCATAAATTGTTAACCATTTAAAAAGGCTATGATCCAAGAATTTTGAACCATTTACATGGTATTTAGTAGTACCCAATATAATTTATCAATATGAATCATCTCTTTTTACAAAATCAAATAGCCCAATATTAGGAAATTATTAATTTATATCTTTCTCTCATCCATGGTTTTTAAAAAACATTAGAATTGATACCAAAGCACATTTATTCATTATCAGTACCAATCAACACATG
This sequence comes from Viscum album, assembly GCA_963277665.1. Classification (NCBI taxonomy): domain Eukaryota; kingdom Viridiplantae; phylum Streptophyta; class Magnoliopsida; order Santalales; family Viscaceae; genus Viscum; species Viscum album. Next base: position 838,920,735 of record OY728141.1, read on the forward strand.
CTTTTAAATATTTGATGAATAAGTACTTCATTACAATCCTTATACATTCCATATATCATATAACTATGAAATCATCACAAATATACATTAACAACATTATTCATGGATCAAAATATAGCAATAAATGAATAATTACACTTTGGATATATCAATATCAAAAGATTGAACATGATATCTTATCTTATTCATTGGTATATTCCATAGATACCTGGGGCCACCATTTACATAGTTCTATATTTCATTATAGTTAAAACACTCAATATACACATTTTCCTTCTTCTTAAGAATTATTTATCTTGTTTACCTTGATCTTTACAGTTATAACATTCTCCCAATCCATTCAACAATTTTCTTTTGGTGACTTATTCAATATTTATCACATGTGGGAATATTATTATTTATATTTCCCTTTTATCCAATATTTTCTATTCCCTACCATTCTACTATTTCTAAAAATACAATACATAAGACTTGGGATATTATTTCTCAATATTGATAGCACATAAAACTATTTCATCAATTGATTAAAATTTTTGAGACTATCATACCATTAAGATACATGGTATATGTCCTTCAAATAAACTAGCTGTCATTTATTCCAGGTTTCATATAAAAAATATAATGTAACATGATAACCCTATAATGTCTTCTTAATACTAAAAAATAATTTATTCCTCAATATTCATTAATATAAGGAAATTCTTTTTTACTATAATTAGATTCTCATGAGGGAAATATTTTTCAAAAGTGTGTCCTTCAAAATTTTACATTTAATGAGCTCTACTTTACCTTCGTTTCTAGTATTCTTGATCAAAGGCCAATATTGATGCACTGTAGAATTGATATAATACACTTCATGTGCATCCTTTTCTTTTTCACCGCATCCCAATTCCATAAATCTCTTCTCCAAATAATTAACCAACTTATCAACATCCATTAGATCTGTAGTGAAGATAGAAATGGGGGACAATATAACATAAACCAGTCCAACATCAATGATTATACCTATGTAACAGGTTACTCCATCATAGAATTTTTATGTGTCATAACCTGATTAACATTATGTAATATATAAATCACTTTCATATTTTCCATATTAACTATAATGAATTTCTCAATAATGCAACCTCTACATTGGTGATGAGTATTGGTAAACATCATCCTTCCCGAATAAATTTCTAAATAATGGAATAAACTAGATTAGATCATAAAATTCTATAAAATAACTATTAATCCCCAAAAATTAAGTATATTTTTCATAAATCGATAATGGTATGCTTATAAAATCTCATAATAATGGTCATGTTTTCTGTAACATACCGAGTTTTTATAAAATGTTTTTTCCTTCATAACTGTATTAAATTTAATTTATGTATTGTATTTCATGAAGTCTAACATTCCTTTCATGTATAATTTACTTTTACTTCTCAAAAAGTAATACCAAATCGGGATGTGCTACAATCAACACAAACTTGCCATGCATTATACAAAACATCGAGTATCCATGGAGAATCATTTTATTTTTATAATTATTTATATGGGATAATTTTAACCTATATGATAGACATAGTAATATAAATTAAAATAAAAATTTTCTAATATTATTTATAATGGTTATATATAAATAAAATGTATTGATAATCGAATATATAATTTTTTAATGTGTTTATATGTTAAAAAAATAATATTTTATCAAATGTACTACATTTAATGACGTAATAAGAAAAATAATAAAATTAATTCTAGAAACATTTATAAATTTAATTATAAAAAATAAAAATTATTTTTGAATTCAAAATTTCTTAATTATCCTAGGGTGGATTTTTTGGATTCCTCTGAAAAACTTCAATTTTTTATGAATAGTGAATACTAATTCATTTAAGTTAAAAAATTATATATTTAAATAAATATTAATGTGAAAATATATATTTATATCTTTTGAAGTCACATTATATTAATTATACATATATAATGTCACGACCCAACCTTACCCGGGTTTGAGCCACAACTACCCCAAGCCCGCTTCCATAGGCCAGGGGATGGAGACCAGCGCTGAAGGCACATCAACTTGGGGAGGCCTTTCCTTAAGCACCTGTACACACACACACAACACACTCAATGCAAAAGTGCAGAGTAAAAAAGGAAAATAAAGGGGCAGCTGCTATATATACAAACCACAAAAGTGCATCGACCTCTAAACAATACAAGTAAAGTGCTGAAAAGGAAAAAAAGGCCAAACAAGCACCGAACCAGAAAAGGTTCCACAAACCTAAAAAAGGTAAAAAAAAGAAATAGCTAACGGCTCTCCCACCTGGAACCCAACTCCAACCACCACACGCGGTCCCAGCTCCCAAGCTCCTAAGCTCTTAAGCTCTTCTGACGTCACGACCAACCGGTCTGTTGTCTGCAAAGGCACACCAAGTGAGGGTAAAGCCCAAGCAGTGGTGAGTATAGAAATACTTATAAGGATACCAAGAAGGCTCAAGGGAGCAACAAAGGACATACTGAATGGTGAGCAGTAGAGTGAACCAAAAAAGTAAAGCAGTAAAACAGGGAGTGTAGTAAAGAGTCCAGCTCAAACTAACAAGAGAAAGGAAGTAGACTCGTCTAGGCACAAGGAGTTGGTAACGGTGGGAAGATGAACTTCCCATCGAGTCTTCTCTACCTATAGTAGGAGAGTAGACTCATCCAACCATGAAAAGCTAGACATAGAAAGCATGTGGCATACCCCGCGAGTCTTCGCCTCTCCTATAGGGAGAGTAACCAAGCCCAAGAAGTGGGTACTCGAACAAGGAATATACATATATATATATGCTCTAAAAGAAGCTTAAACACACTTGTAAGGGGATCTCCATCCCGTAGCTTAGCCCAAGAAGTGGGTCGCCAACAGTCCCAGAAGTAAACTCCATCGATGCCCATCATCCCGCACGTCTACCCCGAATCTCAAGCCAAGGGGATCAATCACCATACTTCAACACTATCCGCTTTGGGTGGCACTGACTCGCCCGCATGGTTTTAGATTGTGTCACATGAACGCGTCTCAGTGGGGAAAGTGCCCCCCGTACTCGAGAGTTCTAGGGAAAGTCAAAACACGCCTCGACACTACCCCACAGTCGAGAGGCCTCCTCAAAGTCATGGATGTTCCAAAACTGACCTGTATAACCAAGGGTCCCACTCCGGTAATCACGGAGGAAAGCCACTGTGTAGCCTAGCAGAAAGGACAGAGTCTAGAATGCCAACGGATGACCCACTACCCAGCCCTGCTGGAGGGTAATTAATAACCAGATATCGGGTGACCCACTGCCAACCCTACTAGAGGGTAAACCCTAATATATCATCAGGTGAACCACTGCCCAGCCCCGCTACAGGGTAGACCCTAATACATCATCAGGCGACCCACTGCCCAGCCCCACTGGAGGGTAGACCTGGAATAAGTTGACAGGAGACCCACTGGCCATCCTTGTTGGAGGGTAGACCTGGAACTAGATGAAGAGAGACCTACTGCCCAGTCTCTGCAAGAGGGTGGACTCTAAAGAGTCGTCGGGTGACCCACTGCCTAGTCTCTGCTGGAGGGTAGACCCTAAGAACGTCGGGTGACCCACTGCCCAGTCTCTGCTGGAGGGTAAACCCTAGAAGTCAGTGAGCAACCCACTTCCTAGCCCTGCTGGAGGGTAAACCTGAAGAAGTCGATGAGTAACCCACTACCCAACCCCGCTGGTGGGTAAAACTCAGAACTGCTCTGGCCATCTCGACTGGAGGGTACAACACTGGCCAACCGAACACAGAGTGGGTATTGCGCAATCACCCAAGTCCAGAATAGCCCACCCAAAATAGGTTCAGTGCCTATTCCATCACTGGGTGTCACTAGCACCGCTACTGGTCGATCCATAGAGAACGAATCCATGGGAGACCACTCAACCCTGCTGGTCAAACCAACGAGCACAGATGAAACATCTATGTCGCGAGAGTTCAAAGTACGTAATGAAGGGACCGACCCGCATGTGAGTCCCACACAACGTGTGGCCCCCTCTCAACCCCAACCAGTCATATAAACAACCGCAGGTACAAACAACCACATGTACCTCCAAGGGTTCTCGTATACTCCCAGAGTATACAACATTCCATCCTAAAGGCAATTGTGCACACGACACCCGGCATCAACACGAAGGCGGGACGTGACAACTCCACCTCAAAGGCCTAGGCACGACCAACCAAATCTTGTGAATCATTTATCACCCTCCCAAGAGTGCGTGATCCTATGCCAAGGGTCCGCTACAAAAAAGGTAAAACAAACCACCACCAGAGCACCTTTCATGCACCACATTTAATAAGATTGCACAAGTGGCTCCTCACAACCAAATGGAGCACACCGTTGTAATCCTCACGAAAAAACACATGAGATTGACTACTTACTCACCCGAAATGGTCAAGCAGTGAAAAATGTATTATTCAACGTAACCAAACCCGTGTGGGGCCCACCCCAGGATTGTGAAACTGAACAAACAGATCACACCACTGTGATCCCCTCAGAAAAACACACAGGATTGGGTACTCAATTTCCCAAAACAGACACCCTGTGAAAAGGGTTCTATTCACCGTAGCCAGCCCGGGTGGGACCTACACCACGATCCCGAAAAAGGCCGGGCGAACTGCACCATCGCAATGCTCTCAAAAAATACGTCAATAGCACTACTCACTTTAGTGGTACTAATACCCAAGGAAAAAGGGACATTCCGGCTTACCACGCACGAGCGGTACCGCGCGGGACCCACACCCCGGTCCCGAAGCACTGCCAATGGATCGCACCGTTGCGATACTCTCAAAAAGTTACATGAGTTGGATTATTCAATTGTCCAAAACAGTCGCCCGATGATAAAACTGGAAATCACCGTCAACCCCCAAAACGGCACTCCCGGGGATCACACCATCGTGTGGAGTTAGAGCGGGCGGATTACACCATTGCAATCCCCTCGGGAAAACACCCAAAAACGACTGCACATACGCCCTGAACAGACTTCTGATGAAAAAGTCATGAAGCGCTGCACACAGCTCAAAAGACGAGCCATGGGGCCCACGCCTCTACTTCATCCTCATCTCCTGAAACCACCCTGGTAATCTCCGCCTCGGTGCCAGGGTCCCAACGCCACTGACGATGCTCAAAACAGACGTAAGATGCGTCTACGTCATCCAAAACAAGAATTCCTGGAAAAACGTCAATTCACTTAAAGACGCGTCGCCCCTTTGAGGCCCCCTCGTTTCTTGAATTAAAAATTCCCAAAACCATCTCAAAAGGTCCGCCTCTGCGTCAGGTCTGCGCCGTCATAGACGCTGCGCAAAATGGGCGTCTGTAGCGAAAGATACGGGCGTCAGAAATTTAAAGGGAGACTCCCCCTTGGGATGGACCGGCCCGGTCCGACTGATCTGCCCACAGTCGGCCCGCAGCCTAGCCGCGGGTCCGGTTCAGTTCTCCACGGCCTTCTGGCCGCGGCCCGCCGCCACCGACGAGTCGTTATGGCTGGTCACTTTTTCCCCGCAGCGACCCATGTTTGGCGGGTCGCGGTCACGCCGCATGGGGCCGTCCGCCTCGCGGCCCCCACTACCCCTTGCCCTATGCTGGAGCCGCCCACCAGAACCCCACCTCACCTCCATCCGCCGGCGCGCCATCCGCAGCCGCCTCCGCTGCACTCGCCCGTCACCCCCTCACCCGTGGGTCATCCCGCCTTAGCCCTCGCGGCTGGATGGAGTCGCTGTCGCCACCGCCTCCTCGGACCAATGTCCCGCCGCCCTGGGAATTCACCGGACCGACGGAAACCACCGAAACAACCCAAAACTCCTCCACAAACCCACAATCTTCAGCGAATGATTGCGGGTTCCTCAGAACTCCAAAACCGAATCTAAAAGATGCGTCAGATAGCTCATTAAAACTACTACATTCTCATGGGATTTGATTCGACAATCGAACAATAATCGACGAATATAATTTAGGTTTAAATAAGGTTTGAAAATTAAAACGCAACCAAAACCTCTTACCTCACTGGGCTTTGCCCGGAGCGTCGTGTCGATCCGCCGGCATCACCGTACCTCGCCGGAGGTCACCACATGAGAGCGGCCTCACCGGAGATGGAAGAGAGGGGAGGGTTGCCGCGCCAGGGAAAACCACCATGTGTGTGTGTGTGGGGGGGGGGGAGTGTTTAAAAACAAAACACTTAAACTTTCGCCCGTGCGCCCCATAACCGAACCCTCAGCAGGGTCAAGGTTAAGCCACCCCTAGGGTAAAAACCATCTCCCGAGCACAACGGATTTATCTGAATTTTATTCCGAGGCCCCGTTCAAAAGTTATTAAACTCAACGCCCGAGGGCGCCAAATTACGAAAATTCCCCTGGGTCCATTTTTCACTGACAGCCCGCACCCGTGAAACTTATACCCCTCCTAAGGTAAAGGGCAGGCTCTGAACTCAATGGTGCCCTCAGTTTTCCAATCCAAGCCACCGTTTAATAGATACTTGAGTTTCATCCTTAAATGAATTAATTAATTAATTTATTTATCTGTTTAATGTTCTGGAAGTGAGCGAGGGGTCCAAAAATCCTGCACCGACATACTTTATGTTATTCCTAGGGTGAAAAACCCATTTCAAACCCATTAGTACACTCAGATCTCTGATCCAGAACTTTGTTTAGGTGTTATCCCATTTATTTGGTGTTTCCAGTGTGAACGCACTTAAAATTTAATTCCGGCCACTCTGGGGCTCGGAATCGCACGCCATCTGAGGGCGCTAATGGGGAATATCATCAAGAATATTCCAAAGTCTTCTACAGTAAAACCTAGATTCTTACATCATTCCCTCCTTCAAGATATTCGTCCCCAAAAAGAAAAACCAGGGAGCAACAGAGGGTACTAGGCCCACACCCGGCTCTTCCGTACCCATAAGAACTCTCGCACAACTCTACACCACCGCACATAGACCAAAGGATTGATCTGTTCATGCGAGGTTGGCCATTTCCAATGTCGTGCACCTACTCCAGACATTGGGGTTCGGGAAAGGTGGTAGGGAACCTCACCATCCCTTTGCATGGTCTCAAATGGCCTGAAGGCTCTCGAGGGTTGCTCAAGTCCCCGACAAAACCTCTTTGTCGCATGTCGCGACTGGAATCACCGCCTGCACCTAGAACAAGGCCCGATGATTCCATCCTTCCGAATATTCATATGGTGAAACACCCATGGATATCTTGTCACGCAAGTTTCCACAGTCGATGTCTCGCAACCAAGACTCTCTTACACACTCAGAAATCGATGAAGTCGACACCATAGACTAAAGAAAAAGGTCCCATGCCTTTTATCACACAAACACAGGGTTACACCACTTCCCCGCGCCACTCTGGTAACACATCAAGCAAGGAGGAGGGAGGAAAGCATTCCACACACAGATTCTAAAAATTCTATAGTAAGAAGTAGAAGAGTCACAGGGGTACCTCTCATCATCCCATGCTCTACAGGATCATAGACATCCAGGCTAACAGCTGTCTGTGGTCCCAAATGTCAGCTCCCGGAGCCTGAAGTGGACCGCCTAGTGGTGATGGGAAGACCACGTAATGTTGTCCCTCTATACCAGCTCCTCCCGCTCCTCTGCTAGAACCACCTCTCTAGGTACTACTATGATCACGACGCTGCCTCTGCCGTGGTGGTTCGCCTGCTGCCTGCCCGAAGCACTTAACAACTCGGGTCGGGCAGTCTCATGCCAGCTGATCTCGCCCATCACAAGAATAGCACCACCGCTCCCTGAGCTGTCCTAGTGCCCTCCGGCGCCACTGTGGTGTACGACCACTACCCACATCCCACTGACAGAAGGGCACCCTCAGATGAGGCCCTGCACTTTTTTACCATAGTGGTATACGACCACATCTCCGAAACCGGCAATGGAAAGGCCACCTTCATTGAGGTCCTGTACTCCGGTGCCTACCAGCTATGGGAGACGTCCCGGTTCTATCTCGCACACAGCCACTACCAACCGCAAAACATGACAGGAATCACTCTGTCACCAACGACTACTCTAGCACCCCGACATATGTGGAAATTCCCAATGGTACTTTGACATAATGAATATCTCGGCGGAGACCCTGCTCAAACTTCCATGCTCAGATTTTATATTCATGGACCATGTCTGGGTAAAAGCGTGCACGGTATGTGAATGTAGCCACGTACTTGGCCACCGTCATCCCTCCCGGATGAAACTGCAGGAGCTCCTGAATCTGAATGGAGCACAAGCAGGAGGGAAAACTCCTCACATAACAACACCTGAAAGTCGCCCCACTAAAGCGGTGACTCGTCTAGAAACTGAGTCTCCAGAATTCACCAACTCCAAGTTGATCAATGAAAAAGGATAGCTTATAAAGACACTATCTGATCTGTGAGCGTCTGCACAAGACTAAAATGGCTAACCACTATCTCTAGCCAACCCTGTACTACCTGAGGGTCTGGATCACCCCTGAACCTCAGTGGTCTCTGCCGCTGGAACTCACGGAGCGCGCCCAGCCTGCGCTCAAGATCAGATTGCTCTGCTGAAACTGTCTGCTGCTCAACAGATTGGGGTGCTGCTACTGGCCCACCCAAAGAAAGGGTATCACATGATGGGTCTTGGACTGAGGCCTCGTAGCTCACAGGGTCATCGTCATGCACCCAAGCTAGTATCTTGGCTGGCTGTCTTCATGGAGACATCCTGAATATCATCAAAGAGTGCCGCGTTCAGATGAGAATATATGTATATACCAATAACAACAACGATGGGGAGATGACTCAAGAAGGACAGTCAAAGACTCAATCCTATGTGATGCGCAAACAAATTTTCCCTGCAACAAGGGTCTCAGCATGCCGAGTCGACAAGCGGGTTATCAATGTCCTGGTGAATGGATACGTCGGCCGCCGCACCATCACTGGATTCCCTGGCCTGAGAGCCGCTCTCGAGACACATTAACACTATTTAACTAAATCCCAACCAATCCCTCTTTTAGAGGTGTCCCAACAGCGTCCCAAGGAACAAACCACCTCTGATACAACTTTGTCACGACTCGACCCTACCCGGGCTCGAGCCGCAACTACCCCAAGCCCACCTCTATATGCCATGTACTGGCGACCAGTGCCGAAGGCACAACAACTCGGGGAGGCCTTTGCCTAAGCACCTGTACACACAAACGCAGCACACTCAATGCAAAAGTGCAGAGTAAAAAGGAAAACAAAGGGGAAAATTCTATATATACAAACCACAAAAGTGCATCGACCTCTAAACAGTACAAGTAAAGTGCTTAATAGGAAAAAAGGCAAAACACGCGGCCAACCAAAAAAGGCGCCACGACCCGGCAACATGTAAACAAAAATAAACAGCTAACGGGTCTCCCACCTGGAACCCGACTCCGACCACCACATGCGGTCCAAGATCCCAAGATTCTACGCTCCTAAGCTCCTCTGACGTCACGACCATCCTGTCTATCGTCTTCAAGGGAACACCATATGCAGGCAAAGCCCAAATAGGGTTGAGTATAAAAATACTCAATAGGATACCCAAAAGGCTCAAGGGAGCAACAAAGAGGTACCGAAGGGTGAGCAGTTGAGCTAACAGGAAAAGTAAAGGAGTACAACAGGGAGTGCAATAAAGAGTCCAGCTCAACCCAACAAGAAAAACGAAGTAGACTCATCCAGGCACAAGGAGCTGAAAACGATGGGAAGATGAACTTATAGTCGAGTCTTCTCTACCTATAGAAGGAGAGAAGACTCATCCAACCACGAGAAGCTAGACACGATAATCAGGTGGCATACCCCGCGCGTCTTCGCCTCTCCTGGACGGAGAGTAACCAAGCCCAAGAAGTGGGTACTCGAACAGGGTATATAGATATATATATGCTCTAAAAGAATCCCGAACAAGCTCTTAAGGTGATATCAATCCCGTATCTCAGCCCAAGAAGTGGGTCACCAATAGTCCCAGAAGTAAACTCCATCGATGCCCATCATCCCACACGTCTGCCCCGAATCGCAAGACAAGGGGTTCAATAACCACAATTCGACACTATCCGCTTTGGGCGGCACTGACTCACCTGCACGGTTTTAGATCACGTCAAAAGAACGTGTCTCAGTGGGGAAAGCGCCCCTCATACTCGAGAGTTCTAGGGAAAGTCAAACCATCCTCAGCACTGCCCCGCAGTCGAGAGGCCTCTTTAAAGTCAAGGTTGTTCCAACACTGACTCGTATAACCATGGGTCCCGCTCAGGTAATCACGGAGGAATGCCACAGACTACCCTAGTAGAAAGGACTGAGCATGGAATGCCAATTAATGACCCACTGCCCAGCCCTGCTGGAGGGTAATTCATAACCAGATATCAGGTGACCCACTGCCCAGCCCTGCTAGAGGGTAAACCCTAATATATAATCAGGCGACCCACTGCCCAGCCCCGCAAGAGGGTAAACCCTAATACATCATCATGCAACCCACTGCACAGCCCCGTGGGTCGGTAAACCTGGAATAAGTCGACAGGCAACCCACTGGCCAACCTTGCTAGAGGGTAGACCTGAAACTAGATGACGAGCGACCCACTGCCCAGTCTCTGCTGGAGGGTAGACTCTAAAGAGTCGTCGGGTGACCCACTGCCCAATCTCTGCTAGAGCGTAGACCCTAAGAACTTCGGGTGACCCACTGCCCAGTTTATGCTAGAGGGTAAACCCTAGAAGTCAGTGAGAAACCCACTGCCCAGCCCTGCTGGAGGGTAAAACCGAAAAGTCGATGAGTAACCCACTGCCCAGCCCCGCTGGAGGGTAAAACTCAGAACTGCTCTGGCCATCTCTACTGGAGGGGACAACACTGGCGAACCGAACACAGAGTGGGTATCGTGCAACCACCCAACTCTAGAACAGCCCTCCCAAAAGAGGTTCAGTGCCTGTTCCATCACTGGGTGTCCCTAGCACCGCTACTGGATGATCCATCAAGAGTGAAACCAAGGGGAGACCACTCAACCCAGCTGTTCAAACCAACGAGCACAGAGGTACCCTCTACATCGCGAGAGGTCAAAGTATGTAAAGCAGAGCCCGACACGCACGTGGGGTCCACACAACGTGTGGCCCCATCTCAACCCCAACCAAGCGTACAAACAACCTCAGGTACAAATAACCACATGTACCTCCTAGGGCTCCCTTATACTCCCACAGTATACCACGTTCCAGCCCAAAGGCTATTATGCACACGACACCCAGTGTCAACGTCAAGACGTGACATGACAACTCCACCTCAAAGCCCTAGGCACATCCAACCAAATCATGTGAATCATTTATCACCCTCCCAAGAGTTTGCGATCCCACGCCAAGGGTCCACTACAAACAAGGTGGAACGAGCCACCACCGGAGCACCTTTCATGCTCCACATTTAATAAGATCGCGCAAGAGGATCCGCACAACCAAACAGATCACTCCATTGTAGTCCTTGCGAAAAAACACATGAGATAGACTACTTACTCACCCGAAACGGTCAATCGGTGAAAAAGGTACTATTCACCGTAACCAAACCCGTGTGGGGCCCACCCCAAGATCCCAAAACTCAACAAACGGATCACTCCACTGAGATCCCCTCAGAAAAACACATGGGATTGAGTACTCAATTTCTCAAAATGGACACCCGGTAAAAAGGGTACTATTCACCGTAGTCAGCCCGGGTGGGACCCACACCGCGATCTCGAAAAAGGCCGGGTGAACTGTGCCATCGAAATGCTCTCAGAAAAACACGTCAAGAGCACTACTCTCTTGAGTGGAATGGATACAGTTGGAAAAAGGTACATTCCGGCTAACCGTGCACGAGTGATACCACACGGGACCCACACCCCAGTCCCGAAGCACTGCCAACGGATCGCACTGTTGCAATACTATCAAAAAGGTATGCGAGTTGGATTATTCACTTGTCCAAAATGGTCACCCGGTGATAAAGTTGGAAATCACTGTCAACCCCCGAAACGGCCCTCGCGGGCCCGCACCATCATGCAGAGTTAGAGCGGGCGTATTGCACAATTGCAATCCCCTCGGAAAAACACCAAAAAATGAATACTCGCACGCCACGAACGTACATCCGATGAAAAAGTCATTAAACATTGCACGCAACTCAAAAGACGGGTCGTGGGGCCCACGCCTCATCATCAGCCTCAACTCCTGAAACCACCCAGGAATGCTCCGCCTCGGTGCCAGGGTCCCAACGCCACTGATGGCACTCAAAACGAACGTCAGATGTGTCTGCGCCATCCAAAAAAAAAATTTCCAGAAAAACATCAATTCACTTAAAGACGCATCGCCCCTCCGAGGACCCCTCGTTTCGGGAATTAAAAATTCCAAAAACCATCTCAAAAGGTCTGCCTCTGCGTCAGGTCAACGCCGCCACAGACGACGCGCAAAACGGACGTCCGTAGCGATAGTTACAAGCATCAGAAATTTAAAGGGAGAACCCCACCTGGTCCGGACCGGCCAGGTCCGGCCGGTCCGCCCACAGCCGGCCCGTGGCCCGGATGCGGGTCTGGTTCAGTCCGCTGCAGCTAGCTGGCCGCGGCCCGATGCCACCGACCGGCCATCAAGGCCGGTCTATTTCTCCCCCAGCGACCCGCGTTACTCGGGTCGCGGTCGCGCCGCATGGGGCCGCGCGCCTCGCGACCCCCCTCTGCCCCATGCCCTACGCCGGAGCCGCCCACCGGAACCCCGCCTCGCCTCCGTCTGCCTGTGCGCCATCCGCAACCACCTCTGCCGTGCTCGCCCGATACCCCCTCACCCGTGGGTCATCCCACCTCAGCCGCCGCGGCCGGATAGAGTCGCCGCCGCCGCCGCTGCCTCCTCAGACCGAAGCTGCGCCGCCCTGGGAATTCACCAGAAACTACCGGAACAACCCAAAACTCCTCCACAAACCCGCAATCTTCGGAGAATGAATGCGGGTTCCCTAGAACTCCAAAACTGAATTCGAATGATGCGTCATATAGCTCATAAAAACTACTACCTGGTCATGGGCTTTGATTCGACAATAGAACAACAATAGACACATATAATTGAGGTTGAAATAAGGTTCGGAATTTAAAACGCAACCAAAACCTCCTACCTCGCTGGGCTTAACCTGGAGCTTCCCGTCGATCCGCCGGTATCACCGCACCTCGCCAGAGTTCACCTCACCGGAGCTTCCTCACCGGAGATGGAGGAGAGGGGAGGGTTGCCGCGCCAGGGAGAACCACCAAGAGGGGGAGGGGGAGAAGTGTTTAAAAACAAAACACTTAAACTCCCGCCCATGGGCCCCGTACTCAAACCCTCAGCAGGGTCGAGGTTGAGCCTCCCCTAGGGTAAACACCACCTCCCGAGAACAACGGAGGTCTCATAAATTTAATATGAGGCACCGTTCAAAAGTTATTATACTCAACGTCTGAGGGCGCCAAATTACGAAAATGCCACGGGGGCCATTTTTCACTGACGGCCCGTGCCCGTGAATCTTATACCCCTCCTAAGGTAAACGACTCTCTCTGAACTCAATGGTGCCCTCGGTTTTCCAATCCGAGCCACTGTTTAAGAGAAATTGGAGTTTCATCATTAAACGAATAAATAAATAAATAAATTTATCCGTTTAACGTTCCGGAAGTGAGCGAGGGGCCAAACATCCTGCGCCAAGATACTTTATGTCATTCCTAGGGTGAACACCACATTCCAGACCCATCCGTAAACTCGGATCTCTAATCAAGAACTCCGTTTAGGAGTTATCTCATTTATTTGGCATTTCTATTGTGAACGCACTGAAAATTTAATTCCGGCCACTCCGGGGCTTGGAATCGCACACCGTCTAAGGGCGCTGCTCTGGAATATCATCAAAAATATTCCAAAGTATTCCAAAGTAAAAATTGGGTTCATACATATAAATACAATTTAGTTCATTATAATCAATATTATTTTGATATTGAATGTTAAAACATAATAAACTTTTCAACATTTTTCTACTTTAGAAAACCTATTATTTCATCTCATCAGCAGGCCTAGTATTAATCTTATTTTTTTGAATTCATTGAATTGAATTTTTAATAATATAAATAAACCATTTGAATAATTATAATATTTAGAGTCTAATAATATCAACTAAATTCATGAATGAAAATATTTGTGAATGTTATTAAAATTAATCACAACAATTGCGGTAAAATTAAGCTTAATTAGGGAATAAACATTAAAATTAAGGGCCCAAATGACCTGGACACTTGTCCAAAACATATTAGAAAGACACGGTTGTACCATATACCATCAATTATTGAGTTTAGTTAGTTTTAATGAAATTTTTAGGTAAAAATATTGATACAAATAACATGTTTTAATAATTGTCATGTGTGTCATTTCCCTTCCCCATAAAATAACACCACATATCCATCTTCTTCACACCTAAAAAACCAATTATGTTCATCCAATATCTGACCCATAAACATACCAAAATCCATCCATTTTTCATCAAATCCGACTCTTGTGTAAAATATCTTCCAAGGAATCACTTTGGTGAAAACCTAAAGGATTTACTCAATTAAGAGGTTACAACCTGCAACAAACTACATTATATTATTTTCTCTATAGACTAATTTTTATTATTCCATGTTTGTATCTATAAAAAATTTATCCTTTATACAATAGAATTTTTTATTCAACGTTTTTGACCAAAACTTACACACACCACCATTTAATAGGTAATGAGAATAAAGTTCATGTGAACAATGAACTAATTCCTTACAAAACAATGATTATTCATTATTCATTTTCCTTGTATCATGATGATAATTATTAATGAATCTCTATTTATATAAATTATATATGTTAATTTTTTAATCTTATGGATTTAATTTATGACACATATCTTTTTTACATTCCATTTGGTGTAAATGTGATCATTTCGTTTGAGGAAGTGTGGACTACCACCCACTGAAAGTGATGTGAGTTGTTCACACACTACATGAAATTTAATTATGATGGGTGTAGTTTAATTATATGATATATATAACATGATAATTATACTATGATGATCTTATATATATATAAATATATTTCATTTTCATTCTTTCATTCAATACGACAATAAAAACAGAAACAACATTCATGCATACATAAGACTTTCCCTCTCCAGGAATGATGTATTACATTTCACACTTATATATCTTATAAATTATTATAATTAACATATAATGAATATAAATTATAACTACTTCAATTTTAAAATTCTATAAATCACGATAAAAGTATAACAAACAAAAATATAACCAATTAAGACACATTCGATGAATAAAAAAAATGTTATATGAAGTGAAAACTTAATATAGATTTTTTAATAAGTGTGTAATATAAATTATAAATAAACCCATATATGTTATTAAATATATAAAAATGTTTCTTTAAAATATGTTAAATGAACTTATAATTATTATTAAGGAGGTTTCTATGTGTAAAAATACATATAATACATTAGGTAAGGGGAATCATGTCACTTTTTATTTCCGTGAGATACATGCCATGTTCACCACTATTTCCTTTTACATGGTTTATATACATCCCATGAATGTATTATATGATTATTATTATTAAATTTTTGGGTAATTACATATCCATGATATGGTCCCTCTTTCATGGGATTTATATTTCAAGAGTTACCAAATTGGAAAGATAGGTTTGTCTCAATTTACCTTATTTGAGACACATGTTTTGATATGAACCTTCCCTGAGCTCTGTATGACATGTTATATCGTTAATATAATAATTTTAAAGATATTTTATTTTTTGTGTAATTTATATTTCTTACAGGGAGAGTATGTTTCCATGATACCATGTTTTAAGAGTTTATTAAATGAATCACATAATTTATCAAAATTGTTTATGTTTATTCTACCATTTATGAAATATTATGATATATATCTCAATTAAAATCAATAATTTTTTTAATCCAATGTTTATTAATGATATATTTATATTTTAAAACCATTTTTACACTTTTTGGAACTTAATACATTTAAGTAAATATTTTTATATAAATTCTAACTATATTTATCTTTTCACTCAGAAATAGGATATATTTCAAAAAACACTTTTTGAAAAACTATTTCAAATGACTATCAAGATTATTTACATAAATCTTAAATTATTATTTTTTTCAAAATTATTTCAAATACTCTTCAAAGAATTATTTTTTTCAAAATGTTTTCTGTTTTAAAAAACCATCTTCAATGAAAATTAGTTATTTTCCTCAAGAAATGTTAATAAAAGATCATTCAAAATTATTTTCCATATAAGATGACATAAGTTGATGTTACTCATGCATTTATATTAAAATTATCTAATGTTGCCATTCATATTCATTATCTGAATGGATTATTATTGAATGTATTGATATTCATGAAACCCATTTCACTTTAACGTGCAATATGTTTTCAAAACCCGATACATTTAACAGGGGATTATTTTTAAGATCAGATAATGAAACCTATACTTTTTCTTAGGTTATGATATTTTTACATGTTAATGATACAAATTTATTTATATGGTTATGATAATATTTATAATGAAATTTGGAAACATTTATGTATGATTTCATTATGATTTTGCTGGGGCATATATCTCCCTACAATACATTGAGTGATTATTTATATCTAATTATATTGAATACAACAGTCTTGTTAATAAACTATGACTACTAAGATGGCCTAGTGAGTGAACCATTACTACTATGATGGTATTAGAAGTGAGCTGTTGCAATTAAGATGGCTATAGGAGTGGTCAAAAACTACCAAAATGGAATATGGAGAGAACCCGTACTACCAATTTAGTCTTGGTTTGTAATTTCTTGGATAATATAAAAATCATATTATATTATTATGTGTATGAAAAAAGTCCATGTATTATTCCCATGTTATGTTTTCATGGAATATGTTCATTATTCACTTATGATTCATGTCTTATGAACTGCCAATATTTTATTCCATGATTCATGTATAAGTTATTTGGTTTAAAGGGTATGATCTTATATTTTCATGATCATGATATTATACGATTATTCTCATTATTATTCTTACATATATCCCTTTTCCCCTCATTGAGCTTCTAATATCAGCCCCTTTTATATTTCCATTCATAGGTTGTGAATGTATGTATTATGTTTGATTTGTATATGAAGGGTTCTAGTCAAGAAGAATATTGTGGGAGATAATGTAGCTAATTTATGTATTAGGGTTGATGGATCCATGTTTGAAAAGGAAATAAACATGTATATTCTTTGGGCATCTGTTTGTATACTGTTTTAATTTATCTACAAATTTTATGTATTTTAAATGTATGAAAAGGGATGGCCACTATAGTATGTATCTGAGAAATGTTTTAGTTAACCATTGGAATAATGGATGATAAAAGCATAGTAATAACCCTAAGGTAATGTATAAGGATATTTCTAAGGATAATTAAAAGTATATGAATATGTCATGGATTTTTTATAAATGGTATAGTGAGTTGTTTTTTATCAATAAATCCATCTCTATTTACTAGAAGTGGTTGGGGATCTTGAACAGATGTACATAGGAGTAAAAAATTATATAATATGTTCTGGTACTGACTCAGTGTAATTTGGTACACAAAAACGAGCCTTGCTACCCATATAGTTTGAATCTCCAAGGGAATATTCTTTTGGAATTCACAGACTCATAATATACTATCATGAAGTATTTAAATGAGATTTTGGGTATAAATAACCTAGAACAATCTTATGATTTCCTAGATTAAGTATGTGTACATAAAATAGACATCATATAAGAAACGTTTCATGCTCATATGGTTTATCATTAATAAAATGATTGTTACTCTAATATATTTGTTTTAGTTAATGGAAGGAACCTGAAAAAACTTCATTAATAGTGAATATGATGAAAAATGAATTAATTGTACTCTTGAGAAATAGAATTATATGGGAGATGGAATGAAAAAACATGTTGGTGTGTTCACACAACATTATAAAGCAATGATTCCTGGTGGACTTCCAAATGAGAAATGGAGAGAGAAAATTCCATTGAGTCTTTCCTAATGTAACATATAAAATCTTTTAGTGGGTCTTCTGATAAAATTTTTTCTAAAAAATTTATTAGAAAAATTGACATGATTTTTTTGGTCCCTTAGTGTTTGGATCATGAGAATGTTATTCTAGCTACTTATCATATTCAAGGTTAAGTAGACCAGTGGTGGAAACTAATCAAGAATATGAGGAAACAATATGAGATTGAATCCATAGAATGGGAAATTTTTTAGAACTTATTTTTCAATAGTGTACATTCCTCAGAATCTTATTACCAGGATGAGGAAATATTTCATTGAGTTGAAACAAAGGGTTGAATAGTCTCTTGATACCTATGAGGATAATTTCACAAGCATTGTGAGGTACACATCATGGATTATAATCCAACCTGTAAGTAATTTTTATAGGTTAATCAGTCTCATAAATACACTTTTGTGAAGGTATTTTGATATAAGAGACATTAGTGGCTATGAAGAGATTATGACTTGTGCAATCAAGGTTGAAATGGAGGATTGAGTAATATATCAACACCATAATTTTGACAAGTAACAGAAGATAGAGTTTTAAAAAATAACTATAAACTGGGAAGATAAGAAGATGATAATTAAATTATTCACTATGTGAGGGAAGATGCATGGATGAAATTACCTTAAGGGGTTTAATAAATATTTTAATTGTGGAAGATAATTCCATCAAGTGTTTGATTACTAATTTAATGGAAAGAATTTATCTAACATTGTAAATGGTGAAAAATATTCCCCATATGAAAATCCTACAATTCAGTGCTACAAGTATAAGGAGAATAAGAGTTATGATAAACAGTGGCCAAAACCAAGTGATGATGATGATGACGGATGTTATCAACCTCTTGATATAATGGATAAGGGGAAATATCATGAAATTTCTATTTTACATTTGAAGTGCAATAAGAACGTGATGAAAGGTATGTTTTCCATAAAATATAGAGCTACTAAAGTCATATTTGATTCAAGATCTACCGACTCTTTAAAAATTTAATAATTTTATAAGGGTTTTAAGATTCCACCAATTAGATTATATGTGTATTTTTAAGTGAAAACCCTTAATGGTATGATGATTTTACCCCTTGTATATGATTCATCTCCAATTGACATTTGTGGGAATGTTCATCTTGTAAATTTGTTCATTCATACTTTGGATGAATTTGATGTCACATTAGGCATGGATTGGATTTGTCTACATGAATCTCACATCAATTTTCAAGGATGAAAAGTTAAATTTGACATTTCAAACACTCTATTTAAAATCCATCAATGTGATGATTAGTATGAACTTCCTATGGATATTACATCTAGTGTGTGGTTGTTAATTACCATTAAAAAGAGTTGGTTATCCCAAATGGTTGGGGAAAAAATAAAAATAAAAAATATTCATATTTTCAGGATTTTTTGGATTTATTTATAGAAGAATTTATATCCTTCTACCAAAAAATGAAGTAGATCTCTCTAAAGAACTAATACCAAGTTCGATAAAAATTTCAATGATTCTCTATAGAATGTCACTGATTGAGTTATAGGAATAAAATAATAATCTATAAGAAAATCTTGATAAGGTATTCATTCAACCAAGTTTGTCACTATGGGGTGGAACTATTCATTTTGTGAAAAATAAAATAGATCAATGTGAATATTCCTTGTATATCAAAATTTGAGCAAGATCATAATCAAGAATAAGTATCATCTTCCACATATTGATGACTTATTTGATCAACAATGTGTTGATAAATACTTTTAAAATTATTAAATTCATTCTAGATATCATGTATTGATGCTATTGATAGAGGATATTTCCAAGACAACATTCAAAAGAATGTATGGGCAATATGAATATATATTTCTTCATTTTGGTGTTTCTAATTTACCTGCTATTTATATAAATTTGATGAGTAGCGTCTTTTGAGATTACATCAACCAGTTTGCGGTAGTCTTTAAAGATGATTTTAATATATTTTCATAGTGAATGGAAGAATTATAAGATCACTTGAAAATTCTAATAAAGAAACTAAAGAAGTAAAAACTATATGAAAAATTTACAAATTATTAATTATGGTTGAATAAGGTTTCATTTTTGGGTCACATAACCTCAAGATATGGTATATAATTAGATCCATCATTAAGAAAGAATGTTGTAATATACCAAACATGATGATATAGATCCGTAGATTTCTAGGTTTAGCATGATATTATCAACATTTTGGGTATAATTTCACACAACTATCTAATCCTCTGACCATGTTAACTTAGAAGGGTGTCATGTTCCTCAGGATAGGTGAATGTGATGGAAATTTCAATGAACTTAAGGGATGTTGGTCATTTCAACTATAATCACATTACCCTATAGTATAATATGGTTTATAATTTGTAGTGATACATCCATGAAGCAATTGGGCTTTGTTCTTATGAAGAATAACTTGGTTGTCACCTATTTATCACAACAATTGATGATTCATGATAAAAATTACCGATCTCATGATTTAGAGTTACCAGTAGTGATTTTATCATAAATGATATTGATGGATTATATTTATTGAGTAATGTGTGATATATATAATGATTATTAAAAGCATGAAATATATATTTACATAACAAAGTTGAAAATGTTCCAATGAATATGGTTAGATCTGATAATGGATTCAGATTGCTCAATACATTACCTCCCTGGGAATGTCAGCAATGTGGCCGATGCATTGAGTCAAAGAGCCATGATCTCTTATACATGATGAGGACCATAAATATGTAATATTTATGGATTTGAAAATGATGTATTTAGAAATATTTAATTAAGGGGAAAATTCATATCTCCAACAATGGAATTTTCAACCCTATTTACTTGTGATGATTAAAGGATCATAGATGGAAGATATAAACCTGAAAAAGAATGTTGGAAATATTCATATGTTTAACTGTGATGAGGATGGAATGATGTGGTTTTGGAACCGTGTATTTCTTCCTTCAATACCATATTTGAAGAAGGTGTTTTTAGAGGATGCTCATATTTCTTCATTATTAATTCATCATGGAAGTATGAAGATGTATTGGGATTTGAATGAATACTTCTAGTTGGATGGATTAAAGAGAGATATCAGAGAGTTTTTATCTCCGTTCTTAGTATGCCCTTAAGTTAAGTCTGAAAGACATAACTATAAAGAGATATTGTATCCATTACCCATACTTGAATGGAAATGGGAGAACAATACTATGGATTTTGTTTTTTGAAATCACAAAACCACTAAAGGGTTTAATGTTAAATGGGTGGTAGTTGATAAACTTGCCATGTTAGCAAACTTTAACACGATAAGAGAAGAATTCTCCCTAGATCAACTTTCCATGATATACATTAAGGATGTTGTAAGGTTTCTTTGAATAACACATTATATTGTATTGGATTCAGATCAAAGGTTTACCTCAATGTTCTCTAGAAGTATCCAATAAGAGCATGACATTTAAGGGAGTTTCATTACTTCTTATCATCCTTAGAAAGATAGATAGTCTGAAAGAACAATTCAGCCCCCAGAGGATATACTAAGACCTTATTATCTATATTTAAAAGGTTTTTGGGATCAACACCTTTATTAATTGAATTGTCTTACAACAATATAATTATGTCAATAATTCATATAGAAACATATTAATACCTATATGGTAATAAATTTATATCTCCAACATGTTGGTATGATGTTTTATAAATAATGCTATTTGGACCTAATATTTTATATGAAATGACATATAAGGTTAGAGCCATTTTAAATCCAATTAAGGCACATCAATGTTGGAATAAAAGTTATACTGATAACTATCTATGTGAACTAGAATTTGAATTTGGTGAAAATGTGTTTCTATGAATCTAACCCTAAAAGAAATCTATGATATTCAGGAGAAAGGGGTAACTAATCCCTAGGAATATAGGTTATTTTTATATTCATGAATTTACTGGGACAATAGCTCATCTGTTATAACTTTATATAAATCTATTTCATGGCCTTGATGCATTCCATGTATCTATCCATAAAACATAAATAATAGACACTTAATATGTACTGCACTCAATTGTCATAATACTGGTTAATTATCTTTCTTACGATGAACAACATGTTAAAATTCTTGATCATATATATAAAGTTCTACGAAAAAAGACCACTCACCAAGTCAAATTTTTTGGAGAAATATCAAGTTAGAGGAATCTTAATGATAACTTGTGGATATAATGAAGAATAATTATCTTCATTTATTTTGGAAATAATAATTGAGGTGGAAAAATTCATTTTATGGGGGGTATAATGTAACACCCCATTTATTATAGACCCTTTTTTCCTTCACAAATGAAGTAATTTTAATTGATATCATGAAATTCACTAGAAATAACATTCAATTCTCTTGAAATATATTTGTGTTTCACTAAACACAATGACAAAATTTGTTTTTTCATTACTCAACACCATTATGGAATTCATTGCATGGAACAATGAGTTTCTACGAAGCATCATTTTATTGTTATAATTATATAAATGAGATAATTTTAACGTAGATGATAAAAATTGTTATATGAATAGTAATATGTTCTTTTAATATATTACTTAAAATGTTTTTTATAAATAAAAATTATTTATAATGGAATATATAATTTTTGGTCATGTTATTATATGGTTAAAAATAGTATTTTCTCAATTGAACTACCTTACATGTCCTTCTATGAAAAAAATAAAACTAATTATCGATGATTTTAAAAATTTAAATTAAAAAAACATCATTCATCATTGAATTGGGAACATTAATATTTTCCTAGGGTGAATTTTTGGGATTTCTTTGAGAGACGTCATTTTTTGATTAATAGTTAAAACTAATGCATTTTATTTTAAAACTGACTTTTGTATAAATAAATATTAATGTTAAATTATATTTTATATTTTTATTATAGTCAAATTAGATCCATTATAAATATATTATTATAATATAGTTCATTATGAAAATTTATCTTTGAAATTGAAAATTAAAAATTAATAAACTTTTAATCAATTTTCTACATTAAAATATGTTATTTCATCTTGGTTGTTGGAATACAATTAAACATAATTTTTCCACATTTTTTATTTTATTTGAAAAAAAGACATGAAAAATTTTAATCAATATTATATATATATATATATATATATTATAATGATACAAAATTAATTTTTGACCAAAAATATTAATAAAATTTAATTGAAATAATCCCAACAATTATGGTTGAATTAACCTTAATTATGGACTAAACCTTAAATGTAATGGTCCAAATGACCTATAATGTTTACCAAAACATATTATGTTGAAATATTTCGGACATAAATCTTCCCTTATTTTGTTTAGTTGGGTTTTCAGGAAATGTTTTATAAAAAACGTGGGTACACCAAACTTTTATTAAAATCTTCGATGTGTGTCTGTTCCCTTCCCTATAAAAGCGTAACACCTCTCCCTATTCATCACACATCTAAAACAAATTATTTTCAACCAGTAATTTTCAAATCCACTAACCAAAATAAATACCTTAATTTCTGAATCCTCACATTTCTATGAAGACTTCCTAGGAAGACCTTTCGTGCATACCAAAAGGATTTACCCGATTAAGAGGTAACACCATCCCTCAAAGTCCTTTATTTTATTTTATTTCTCCACCCAAAAAACTATTATTATTATATGTATGTATAAAAAATATATTATCCTAAATATACTAGGAATTTTTTATTCTATTTTATTTAACTAAAATTACACACTCTGCCATCTAATGGGTTACAAACATACTGTTTATGTGAATGTTGAACTACCACCTCACGAAATAATGATTGATCATTCATCCTTTACAACCTATCAAAGATAGAATTTTGATAGAAAATACTGTTTATTTATATTATATATGATATTTTTTATGTCACTAAACATATATTTTCATTTTCAAATACATATCGTTTCACCTTACATTTGGTGTAAATATAATAATTTCATTTTCATATATTTGGACTACCGCCCCCTCCAAACAAAGTGATTCACTCAGTCACTACATAGAATTTGTTAACGATGGGTGTAGTTGAATTATATGATATATATAACATGATAATTATAATTTAATGAAATTATATAAATATATACATATATGAATTTTTATTTTATTATTTCAATATTCAAATATTTAAGGAACCAATATTCATGTATACGCACAACTTACCGTCTCCATAAAAATGTATTCCATTTTTAACTATTCTATACACTATATTATTATAATACACATATAATTAATATAAATTATATTTATATCACTTTTTAGATTCTTGTAATAATGATATAACAATATGTAAAAAAAATATGACAAATTAAGACACTTATGAAGAACAAAGTAGAAATCACCTGAAGTGAAACCGTAAGATTTAATTGTAAACAAGAGGTTAAAATAATGTCATAATGAAACCATATATGGTATAAAATATAATAGTAAGATTACATAAAATATTAATAATAAAATTATATTTTTTACACAATTGGATTTTATGAGTATGGATAGAGTCAAACATATGTTAATGGGATTTCATATTGACTTTTATTTCTATGAGATACATTCCTTGATAAAAAATCATTGCTTTTGAATAGTGTTAATACCTCCCATGAATGTATTATAATAATTGTTTTCTTAAATTTATGGGTAATTACATATCCAATATATGATCCTTCTTTCATAGGTTTTTTTCATGAGTGACCAAATCATTAAGATAGTTTTGTCTCAATTTACCTTCTTTGAGATACATGTTTTTTATGAAAAAAATTATTTCTTGAGATGTATTTGATAGGTTATATCATTACTCTATTTATTATAATGATATTTTAACCGTCATGTATTAAATTTTATTACATGTATAGTAAGATCCAATTTTACCACATGTGGAGATTTTTTTGAAACAATCTCACCATTTATCGATATTTTTTATGTTTATGCTTCCATTGATGAAATATTATGATCTATCGCTAAAGAAAACTCAATAATTTTCATCTAATATAGTTATTAATTATATATTCATTTCCTTGTAACATTTAAACAATATTTAGTAATTAATAAATTTTTGGACATATTTTTAATAAAATATAAATTGTACTCCTCTTTTCAGTCAAAAATTTGTTTTATATCAAAAAAACTTTCTTAAAAAAGGTTTTAAAAAATTATTCGATATTATTATAAAAATTATAATGATAAATGGTTTTAAAAATGATGAAAATTCTTCTTCAATGAAAATTTATTTCAAAATGTTTTATCTTTTAAAAATACACCTTCAAATAAATATACATATTTCCATAAAAATTCATTTTAAAGATCGTTCATTTATTCTTCCTAATATGATGTTTGTTGATGTTACTCATGAATATATAAGAAAAATATTCAATGGTTACATTAATATTCTTTCTCTAAATGGATTATGTTTTGATGGAATGTTGTTTATAAAACCATTTTAACTTTCATGGGTTATATGCATTTTAAACCCACTTCATTTATGGGTTATTAATTTGATGAAATGACCATGAAACTTGTATCATTTTCCATAGTTTATGATATGTTTACATGTTCGTGATACCCATTTCATTTTATGGGTTATGATAATATTTTTAATGACCGTGTTGAACATTTATGTTTTATTTAAATATGATATTGGTGGGACCATAATCTACCCCCAATGCATTGGGTAATGATTTATATCTCATGATATAGACTATGATGGTCATTTGAATGGATCTTGAACACTATGATAGCAATTGAAGTGAAGCAATACTAACAAGATATTATGAGGAGTAAAATGAAGCTACTAAGATAGCCATGGGTGTGAACCAAGACTACAATAATGGTATAGAGAGTGAACCCCTACCACCAATATGGTCTAGTCAAGGATGACATGGCTAGTATAGAAATAATATTATATGATTACATGTTATCCAAAATTCCACGTTTTATTCCCATTATATGTTTTCATGGATGATATTCATTATTAACATATTAATCATTAATTATGAACTATATATATTTATGCTAGGAATCTGGAATATGATATTTGATATGCATGGTATGATCTTCTACTTTCATGATCTTATTCTCATACCCTTCTTCTCATTATAATTCTTACATATCTCCCTTTTTACCCATACTTAGCATTTGATATCACCACTTTTTATGATTCCCTTATCCATGTGATGAATAAATGTATCTTGTTTGAGGTTTTTAAGAAGTGTTCTAGTCAAGAAGAAACTTATTGAAGATAATGTATGTAACATCCTAGGTAAATAAAGAATAATACATTTTCATATTTATTAATATTTGAGAATTAAATATTAATTTTACTTTAATGGGGTTTCTATGTTCGATAGTGTACCCGATACGCAACAAAGTGTTTCTTTGAAATCGTACGTTGCACACTAGTAATAAAATAATATTATTTTAAATGTTAGTTAACACGTAGCCATTGTACTGGTGGGATTGGATAGAAATAACTAAAATGTGATTATATATGTTTGTTAAATGTTTTTACATTTATCTAATAAAGGATAAAGGCTTAAAATACGAAAAGAATTCAATTTTAGGGTTATATACTCTAATTTTCATGAAAGGTCCACTTATCAACATTTGATGGCAAACCGTCATTAAATATTGTTTTGGTCACTCTTATAAATTCTATTGGACCAAATAGAACTCTTCTTTATAATCAGGACATCAAATTTTACTTTGTGTGATTTTTTGGTATTTTTCCGATAAAGTTCATTTTTTAATGAATAGTGTAAAATGTTGTATTTTAATTCAAAACCTTTTTTTAATATAATTTATTAAGATGATTAGATAATCCTTTGAATTGGTTTTTAAGTGAAATTAGAATATATTTTTACCATTTAATCCAATAGTGGTCGTTGGAATTAATTTCACTTTGAAATTGGACTTAAATTAGTGTCAATCTTTTGATACTTATTGTTTCATAAAAACAAGCTATTTGCTCTGACAGCGGGAATTAATTATTAAATTAATAAATGCAACTTATATTTTTTGAATTTTTTAAAATAGAAATAATTTTTGAATTCGGAATATCAAATATATCTTTGGGTGAAGTTTTGATATTTTTCTGAAAAACATAAATTTTTGATGAATAGTGAAACCACTAAGTGGTACTTATAAAAACTGATTTTCTGTTTAAATGAAATTTTACAAGCATTGTGTTTTGAATTTCAAAAATCCAACATACATGGTTGTCAATAATAAGTAAAATGTGGTTCAATGGGATTAAAATAAATTTTTGGTGAATAGTAACTTATTAAGTTTTTAATCACGATTAGAGGTAATTAGTGTAGTTTAAGGTAAAAATAATGTTTTAATAATATGGTATGAGCTTTACACAGGTCGTACCCCCATTGGATGTGTCATGGCTGACCAAGAAAATCCATGGGTCAACCTGGGGACCCCATGGAGCCACTTTGGTTGGGAAATGACATAAATAACTTTTTATTTAATGTTAAAGTAAAAATGACACAAACATGAGTTATTTTACTATTTTTTTAAATGGTGTTATACAAGTCATATTTTTGACTATAAATATTATTTGGAAAGCTTAAAAGATTTTCTACATCGTAGTATTTTTTTATAATTTCTAGACATTAAATAAATAAAATTATCTATGTCATCATAATGATGCAACGATTTCCTCATTAATAAAGGATTTAAATAAAATGAAATGATAATGTAAAATATATGACCTACAAATGTCCAAAACCTATTGAGTGGGTATATTTCGAACCCCTATCACCTTATCCACGAATTATATCAATGTGGGACGTTTTAAATCCGAAACACATTTTCAAATAAAGTAATATTTCTTTACATTCAAAGAGTGCCCCTCCTCTCCTGTTATAAAAGGCCCCCACCTCTACCTCCATACCCACACTTCCAAAGCCTTTCCCTAAGACAACCCCTGACCATTTTTTCTCTAGACTTCCCTATCTTACTCTTTGAAGCCTCACTTTGGGCAGAAGTCTTCCCAAGGAAGCCTTTGAGATCAAACCAATGGGAGTTACCCGATTTTAAGGTAATGTCTTCACTTGAGTCCTTTTGTTTTATTTTGCTTGTCCAACCCCCTAAACTCTTTTTATTCATTTCTTTTGTAACAAAACCAGTATATTACATATACTATGATGTTTTTTTAAGAAGTATTCAAGCTACAATTAGAAACACTTACATCTAATGGTTAAAGAACATATTGTTTCCGTGGATGGCGAATTTCGTCCTCCCGAAACGATGATTGGTCAACATTCTTTTAACACCATCAAAGGTGGCCATTAATATGAAACTATATTTATATATGATATATAATATGTTTATGAGTTACCTAAGCTTCTGTAGTTTTTATTTTCTGCATACCTTTATGGTTTCCATTGTGGGTAAACACGATAATTTCATATTAGGAAGTGAGGACTACCGCCCCCTCAAAGTGATGTGATTCGTTAATTCCATATGTGGGATGTAAAAAGGATGGATTTAAAGTTATTATATATGATGATATACTGGAATTATAATATACCTATATATCATTATTATTTCTTTCCATTAAAGTATGAGATAGAAATAAAAGTAGCGTTCATTCGTACGTACGGCTTACCGTCTCCATGAACGGTGCATTTCATTTCTTATCCCCAAATGTAATGTACCAATATAAGTACATATATATAATGGTTATATATGATGTATGTTCCATCTAAATGATTAATATAATTATGGAATTAAAATATACATACCTCTCATTCAGTTTTAATTCCATTGACATGACATAGAAATGAAAGTAGCGTTCATGTGTAAGTACGACTTACCGTCTCCATGAACGGTTCATTTCATTTCTTACCTCTAAATGATTATGTGATATTAAAAATACATTTATATGATAGATATATATGATATATATGATATCCCAATCAGGAATGTCATTCTAGATATAATGAACCTTTGACCACACGAACAACATGTAATTGTAATAAGTCCACTTTCGACTTAAGGACCAAATATCGACAAAACAATCATTATTAAGTTAAATGATTACATAATGTTTATAAAATTTAAATAAGTGATATTAAAGTAATAATGAACTCGAAAATGGTTCTTAGGTAAATAGAAATTAACTCAGGTTTATTATTCAGGACATTAATGAATGATCGAGTCAAGTCGGACCCGAGGTAAGGGACTTCGTCTCAATCTCCTTTCATTGAGGCATATTTCGTTTTATACAAAACTTTCTATTATATGGTGTATAAACCCCTTTGACTTTGACTTTTATACAAAAGGGATCTTTTTCTACAAAGCGTTTTACTAAACGACAAAAAGGAATGTTTTTTTAAACATACGCGGTGACAACGGCCTTTTCCGCCATCGCAAGTATTATTTGGTCTTTGGCTTCCTCAATAAGCCGTAATGTTTTTTTAAATGAAATAAATACCATATACTCTTTTATGTATTTTTGTTATTGATAATGGTTTTTATAATGGATTTATTATGTCAATATATTTATGTGATATATTGTGATCGGAATGTGAAAATGTTTTCTTGCCATTGTGTTTATTTTATGTCTTATGATTTTATAATGGTACTTGGACATTTGACGGGTGGTTACGTGAAAAATCATATGACGGGTGGTGTCGTGAATACCAGGATGGGTGGTTACGTTATAACCTCCAATGCATTGGGTATGGAAGTTGGCCATATGGCTATTCCATTAAGTATGTATGGAAGTTGCTCGTATGGATATTTCATTAAGAGATGTGTGTGGAAGTCGACCGTATGGTTATTCCACTTAAGTATGTTTATGTCCCAAGTTACCTTTATATGTTATGTGTTATTTATATGGGTTTTATGGTAATACTTTGGTTACAAAATGGTATGTAAGGATATTTTATTCAGTGAAGAGTTTTTACTACTTCATGAAGGTGAAGGTATTACTTTGATAAAGTATACATGGTTTACTTGATGTTTGAAAAACTAACAGTTTTCATTCTTTGTGTATCCCTTACTTAGCTTTTTATGCTCACCCAAAGTTTTTTTGAAATGTTTTTCACCAGAATTAATGTGGAATAGGGTCAAGGATGGGATCAAGGGAAAGTCATGCTATCTAAAACTTGGAACTAGACATGATTCTTTTTAAGAGTTTTTATTTTATGGAAATTTAGTAGAAGTGTCTACTTTGTAATCTTTTGAGATGTAATAGTTATGTTCTAATTCTATAAAACTCTAAACCTGAAAAGATACTCAATGTGAATGATTCATTTAATTCAATATTAAGTAAGGTTTAAGGTCGGGGCCTTATAGTTGGTATCAGATGTCGGTTTAGACAACTATAGGAGTTAGAAAAGTGTTAAATTATAAATTAATTTATGGTATCATTGAAATGATATAGCATTTACAGATTACCATGTTGCTTCGTCTAAGATATTTCTATGTTAAGAATGGTTTTTCATAGAGAAAACATAACATATTTTCTGGGTAGGCATACAGAGGGAAATGACCTTTCAAATCAGTATCCTAAGATAGTCAGAATCAGAATTAAACAGTTTGTCACAGTGATGGCTCAGTTGACTCAGGTGAATAATGTTGGTTGTTTTTATTGATGATATTTTGGTGTTTTCTAAAATTAAGGAGGAGAATGAAAGTCATTTAAGGGTTATCTTGAAAACCATAAAAGAAAATAAAATGTATGGAAAATTCAGCAAGTGTGAGTTTTGGTTACAACAAATTTCTTTCATTGGTCATATTGTTTCAAGCAATGGAATAACAGTTGATCTTGCTAAAACAAAAGTTGTTGAAGAATGGACAAGACCCACAAATGTAACTGAGATCCATAGTTTTCTTGGGTTGGTAGGTTACTACCGAAGGTTTGTTGAAAATTTTTCACGGTTATCTAGTCCAATGACTAAGCTAACTTGTAAGGGTGTTAAGTTCATTTGGACAAAAGAATGTGATGATTGTTTTCATGAGTTGAAAAGAAGATTGGTGAATGCTCCAATTTTGGCACTTCCTTCCAGGAGTGGTGAGTTTATTATATACAGTGATGCTTCGTTGAAGGGACTTGGATATGTCCTTATACAGAATGATCAGGTAATTGCTTATGCTTCATGTCAGTTGAAAGTTCATGAGTTAATTACCCTACACATGATTTAGAATTAGCTGCTATTGTTTTTTATTTAAAAATTTGGAGGCATCATTTGTATGGAGTAAAGTGTGAAATATATACTGATCAAAAAAGTTTAAAGTATATATTCACTCAGAAAGAATTGAACATGAGACAGAGGAGATGGCTGGAATTAATCAAGGATTATGATTGTATAATTCATTACCATCTGGGAAAAGCCAATAAAGTTGCTGATGCTTTGAGTCGAAAAAGTAATGCTTCATTAACGATGTTGTGTTTGGATCTTGATCCTTTGGTTAAGGATTTGACGAACTTTGGCATAGAAAATGTTGGTGATGGATGTCCTTCTGTTTTGTTTCGGGTATCAGTGAGATCTTCTCAATCAGACAGAATCAAGCAAGCACAGAAGCAAGACAGTGAGTTGTAGAAAAAGGTAAAGCTGGTTCAGAAAGGTATGTTTCATGAATTCAACATTGATAGTGATTTTTTTTGAGATTTGGGAAGAGATTGTGTGTCCTTTGTGATTCACAGTTGAAGAGATAGGTTTTATGTGAAGCTCATAGTTCTCCGTTTTCGGTTCATCCAGGCAGTACTAAGATGTATAGAGATATTCAGGAGTATTACTGGTGGGATGAAATGAAGAGAGATATTGCTAATTTTACTGTGAGGTGTTTGACTTGTCAGCAGGTTAAAGTAGAGTGGCAGTTACCAAAATGTATGCTTCAGCCTCTACCTGTGCCAGAGTGGAAATGGGAGAATATATCCATGGACTTTGTTGTGGGATTACCAATGACATCTTGAGGTAATAATGCAATCTGGGTTATTGTTGATCCGTTGACAAAATCTGCTCATTTCCTTCCTATTCGAGATACTTTCACTCTAGATCAACATTCTCGATTGTACCTTAAAGAGATAGTCAGGTTACATGGATTTCCTCTCTCCATTGTATCTGACCATGATCTCAGGTTTACTTCTAACTTTTGGAAAGGCCTTCAGAAGTCATTGGGTAATAAATTAAATTTTAGTACACCTTTTCATCCGCAGTCAGATGGGCAGTAGGAACGAACAATTCAGACCTTGGAGGATATTCTACGAGCTTGTTCGATGGATTATCAAGGAAGTTGGGACCAAAATCATTCTTTGGATGAGTTTTCTTATAATAACACTTTTCATTCCATTAGATTGATGGCACTATTAGAGGCATTATATGGGAAGCGGTGTCTAACTCCAGCATTTTGGGATGAAGTGGGTGAAAGAAAGCTGATGGGACCAGAATTGGTAGAAGAGATGGCAAAAAAGGATTAGTTGATTTAGAAACACATGAAAACAGCTCAGAGCAGACAGAAAAGTTATACAGATAACCAGAGGAAGGATCTATCTTTTGAGGTTGGTGATTATGTTTTTCTCAAAGTCTCACCATGGAAGAGTGTGATGAGATTTGGTAAGAAAGGAAAGCTGAGTCCAAGGTTCATTGGACCATATGAAATTCTGGAGAAAGTTGGATCAGGTGCTTACCAAGTGGATTTACCTCCGAGTTTATCTCAGGTACACAATGTTTTTCATGTCTCGATGTTAAGGAAGTATATGCCAGATCCATCTCAAGTTTTGAGTCCAGAGGTAGTTCAGCTGGAGGAGAACCTATCTTATGAAGAACAACCAATACAGATTCTTGACCGAAGAGAGCAAGTGTTGCGAAAGAATGTAATTCACCAGGTAAAGGTTTTGTGGAAAAACCATATTGTTGAAGAGGAAACATGGGAATCCGAAAATGCTATGAGAGATAAATACCCCCACTTATTTTGATAAGTGAATAAAATTATGAGGACGTAATTCCCAAAAGGGGGGAAGGATGTAACATCTCAGGTAAACAAAGAATAATAAATTTTCATATTTATTAATATTTGCGAATTAAATATTAATTTTACTTTAAAGGGGTTGCTATGTTCGATAGTGTACCCTACACGCAACAAAGAGTTTCTTTGAAATCGTACGTTGCACACTAGTAATAAAATAATATTATTTTAAATGTTAGTTAACACGTAGCCGTTGTACTGGCGGGAATGGATAGAAATAACTAAAATGTGATTATATATGTTTGTTAAATGTTTTTACCTTTATCTAATAAAGGATAAAGGCTTAATATACAAAAAGAATTCAATTTTAGGCTTATATAATGTAATTTTCACGAAAGGTCCACTTATCAACATTTGATGGCGAACCGTCATTAAATATAGTTTTGGTCACTCTTATACATTCTATTGGTCCAAATAAAACTCTTCTTTAGAATCGGGACATCAAATTTTACTTTGTGTGATTTTTTGGTATTTTTCCGATAAAGTTCATTTTTTAATGAATAGTGTAAAATGTTGTATTTTAATTCAAAACATCTTTTTAATATAATTTATTAAAATGATTAGATAATCTTTTGAATTGGTTTTTAAGTGAAATTAGAATATATTTTTACCATTTAATCCAATAGTGGTCGTTGAATTAATTTCACTTTGAAATTGGACTTAAATTAGTTTCAATCTTTTGATACTTATTGTTTCATAAAAACACGCTATTTGCTCTGACAGCGGGAATTAATTATTAAATTAATTAATGAAACTTATATGTTTTGAATTTTGTAAAATAGACATCATTTTTGAATTCTGAATATCAAATATAGCTTTGGGTGAAGTTTTGGTATTTTTCTAAAAAACTTCAATTTTTGATGAATAGTGAAACCACTAAGTGGTACTTATAAAAACTGATTTTCCGTTTAAATGAAATTTTACCACCTTTGTGTTTTGAATTTCAAAAATCCGATATACATGGTTGTCATAAATAAGTAAAATTTGGTTCAATGGGATTAAAATAAATTTTTGGTGAATAGTAACTTATTAACATTTTAATCGCGATTAGAGGAAATTAGTGTAGTTTAAGGTAAAAATAATGTTATAATAATATGATATGAGCTTGACACATGTCCTACCCTCATTGGATGTGTCATGGCCGAACAGGAAAATCCATGGGTCAACTTGGGGACCCCATGGAGCCACTTTGGTTAGGAAATGACATAAATAACTTTTTATTTAATGTTAAAGTAAAAATGACACAAACATGAGTTATTTCACTAAAACAATTTTTAAATGGGGTTATACAAGTCATACTTTTGACTATAAATATTCTTTGGAAATAGAAAAACATTTCCTAAATCATAGTATTTTTCTTATAATTTTTAGACATTAAATAAATAAAATTATTTATGACATCATAATGATGCAGCTATTACCTCATTAATAAAGGATTTAAATAAAATGAAAATATAATGTAAAATATATGACCTACACATGTCTAAAACCTATTGGGTAGGTATATTTCAAACCCCTATCACCTTATCCACGAATTATATCAATGTGGGACGTTTTAAATCCGAAACACATTTTAAAATAAAGTAATATTTCTTTACTTTCCAAGAGTGCCCCTCCACTCCTCTTATAAAAGGCCCCCACCTCTACCTCCTTACCCACACTTCCAAAGCCTTTGGCTTGGCCAACCCCTGACCATTTTGCCTCTCCACTTCCCTATCTTACTCTTTGAAGCCTCACTTTGGGCAGAAGTCTTCTCAAGGAAGCCTTTGTGCTCAAACCAAAGGGAGTTACCCGATTTTAAGGTAATGTCTTCACTTGAGTCCTTTTATTTTATTTTGCTTCTCCAACCCCCTAAACTATTTTTA
Organism: Viscum album; assembly: GCA_963277665.1. NCBI lineage: Eukaryota > Viridiplantae > Streptophyta > Magnoliopsida > Santalales > Viscaceae > Viscum > Viscum album. The sequence goes on from OY728141.1 coordinate 838,955,716, forward strand.
TTCATTTATTTTGTTCCAACACCAGTATCTTCCATATACTAGGATTTTGTTATAAGATGGATTAGAGCTACACCTACACACACCTACATCTAATGGTTAAAGAAAATACTGTTTCTGTGGATGGTGAATTTCGGCCTCCCGAAATGATGATTGTTCAACATTCTTTTAACACCTTCAAAGGTGGCCAATATGATGAAATTATATTTATATATGATATATAATATGTTTATGATTTCTCTAAGCTTCTGTATTTTTCATTTGGTGCATACCTTTATGGTTTCTATTGTGTGTAAACACGATAATTTCATTTTAGGAAGTGCGGACAACCGCCCCCTCAAAGTGATGTGATTCGTTAATCCCATATGTGGGACGTAAAAAGGATGGATTTAATGTTATTATATATGATGTTATACTGGAATTATAATATACCTCTATGTCATTATTATTTCTTTCCATTAAAGTATGAGATAGAAATGAAAGTAGCGTTAATGCGTATGTACGGCTTACCGTCTCCATGAACGGTGCATTTCATTTCTTATCCCCAAATGTAATGTACTATTATAAGTACATATATATAATGGATATATATGATGTATGTTACATCTAAATGATTAATATAATTCTGTAATTAAAATATAAATATCTCTCATTTAGTTTTAATTCTATTAATATGACATAGAAATGAAAGTAGCATTCATGCGTATGTACGGATTACCGTCTCCATGAATAGTGCATATCGTTTCATACCTCTAAATGATTATGTGATATTATAAATACATGTATATGATAATTATATATGATATATATGATATCTAAATCAAGAATGTCATTCTGGATATAATGAACCATTGACCACACGAACAATATGTAATTGCAAGAAGTCCACTTTCGACTTAAGGACCAAATATCGACAAAGCAAACATTATTAACTTAAATGATTACATAATGTTTATAACATAGAAATAAGTTATATAAAAGGAATAATGAACTCGAAAAAGGTTCTTAAGAAAATAGAAATTAACTCAAGTTTATTATTCAGGACGTTAAAGAACGATCAAGTCAAGTCGGACCCAAGGTAAGGGACTTCGTCTCAATCTCCTTTCATTGAGGCATATTTCGTTTTGTACATAACTTTCTTTTATACGGTGTATAAACACCTTTGACTTTGACTTTTATAAAAAAGGAATCTTTTTCTACGAAGCATTTTACTAAACGACAAAAAGGAATTTTTTTTAACGTACGCGGGGACAATGATCTTTTCCACCGCCGTGAGTATTATTAGGTCTTTGGCATCCTCAACAAGCCGTAATGTTTTTTTAAATGAAATAAACACCATATACTCTTCTATGTATTTTTGGTATTGATAATGGTTTTCATAATGGATTTGTTATGTCAATAAATTTATGTGATATATTGTGATCGGAATGTGGAAATGTTTTCTTTCCATTGTGTTTATTTTATATCAAATGATTTTATAATGGTACATGGACATTTGACGGGTGGTTACGTGATAAACCATATGATGGGTGGTGTCGTGCATACCAGGATGGGTGGTTACATTATAACCTCCAATGAATTGGGTATTGAAGTCATCCGTATGGCTATTCCATTAAGTATGTATGGAAGTTGGCCGTATGGCTATTCCATTAATAGATATGTGTGGAAGTCGACCGTATGGTTATTACACTTAAGTATGTTTATGTCCCAAGTTACCATTATATGTTATGTGTTCTTTATATGGGTTTTATGGTAATAATTTGGTTACAAAAGGGTAAGTAATGATATTTTATTCAGTGAAGAGTTTTTACTACTTCATGAAGGTGAAGGTATTACTTTGATAAAGTATACATTGATTACTTGATGTTTGAATAAATAACAGTTTTCATTCTTGGTGTATCCCTTACTGAGCTTTTTATGCTCACCCCAAGTTTTATTGAAATGTTTTTTCACAGGAGTAAATGTGGTATAGGGTCAAGGATGGGATCAAGGGAAAGTCATGCTATCTAAAACATGAAACTAGACATGTTTCTTTTTAAGAGTTTTTATTTTATGGAAACTTAGTAGAAGTGTCTACTTTTGTAATCTTTTGAGATGTAATAGTTATGTTCTAATTATCTAAAACTCAAAACCTGAAAAGATCCTAAATGTGAATTATTCATTTAATTCAATATTAAGTAAGGTTTAAGGTCGGGGCCTTATAATGTAGATCACTTTTGTATTGTTGTTCATGTTTATATATTTCCAAAGGCACTAGAATAGTATGGTCTTCGTGCATCTGTTTGTATAAAATTTTATGTTATCCAAAAATATTATGTAATTTTACTGTATGTGAAGAGATAGTTTCTATTATTTCTTAGGGATGTTCTTCTATACATATATTAAATATATATTTTAAGGTTATATCCCCAAATCAATGTTTTCCTAAATATAGTTTGATAGGATTCTACTAAAATTATTTTGATACAAACTATAACTCATTGTGCCTTGAATCCATGAGTTGGTTCCATAATTTATTACATTTTCATGATTATAAGGAATCAAATACTGTTAGACCAATCATTTTAGCAGTTTTTGATGACCAAATTCTATACACGATACTCACATTTTATTGTGTAACACAAAATAAAACATGATACATAATAACATGAAATAAACTGTATCCTTTAAAGCTCCTTCAAATATTTCTTTTTCATTTCTCAGGGAAAGGAAACAAAATTAGGGTGAGCTGAAGTTATCATTATGGGTACATAAAATGAAATAAATTTGAATCAATGGGATTCATCATCTTGAAATTGTAAATAACTAATCACACATTCCATATACATATATTTTGATAAGGAATATTAAATATTAAATAATATATAATTGTAAAATATGGAATTTAGTGAATAAAATAAGAATGAAATTCAAATATAGATATTTTCAAAGAAAAAACCAATGATCAAAAATAGTCACTATGTTGTTAGTGTAGTTAATTATTAATTATTTTATGTCATGTTTCCCATGTACATGATTCCTTTACCATCATGATCTATTCTTAGGATGGTTTAAACTACTTTTATTTGGCCAATTGATTGATCCCATTAGACTAATGATTCATCAAGGGGATCCTTTAATTGGTCCTCAACTCGTATCATGAATGTGTAACAAATCCATCATATATTTAAATAATCATCCTAAATTGTAAACAATGTACCTTTCCAAATATCCATATTGAAAAAAAGATATATCTTTATCAATAATTCCTAGTTATAAAAACAACAGTATAAGTGAGAATTTTATGTATGAATGATATTTAGTTGTGCCCATAATAATATAGATTTTATGAGAATATGTATAATTAATAAAAATGTAATTTATAATGAAAATGACAATAAGGAATTGTTTTTTTCAATAGAAAGTTAAAAATCATAATGTATTGTGATATGGAAAAGATAACTTTTACAACTTGGTAATTTTTAAATCGATACCCCATTAATGTGATAGTTACAAGTGAAATGTAAAATAACATGATGTATTGGTGAAGCATAATATTAACTGAAAAATGGGATGTATATACACCACATTAAATTGTATTGGTTTATAATAACTAATACATCAAAATGGAATGTAAATTGAGATAAAATCTCTTACCTTGAGTCTAACTTGTCACATTATTATTTATTGTCAAAATAGTACAACTATGTTAATTAATATCATGATTTTGAAAATTCTACAATTTTTTTATTAATCTAATTTAACTTATTAAATTTTATTACAAAACAAATTATGCAATTATGATTACATCATTTTTTGACCAAAATATGTTCATGGGTCAAACATGATTTTGGGAGGTCGATTATGGTCAATAGGTTTCATTATATAAACATTTAAATAAAAATAATAAATATATAATAATCATAACTATAAATAATATATTGTTTTTTAGGAAATTATGAATGTTTGTTATAAAAAATGAACAAACGTTATGACCATATAGACAGTAGGCCATACGTTCTTATGACTAACTTTCTCATTTTTAAATGTTAATTATGAAAAGAAGGTAAGTAACATTATATCATTATAGAATGATAATTATACCATAAATACCATTTAATATTATAATATATACTTATATATATGAGGATTGTGTTGTAAAAGGAATAACATACCATTGGGTAGGCAGCAATCCACACATCAACGAATGACATTATCAATTTTTTTTTGTGTGGGAATAGGGTAATTAAAAAAATGATATATTATATTTATAGAATGGAAATTATTTATGGAATATAGTATATATAAGTTTTTTATTTTAATTATATTCAATTAATACAATCCTTAACACATTTTTTGTAATGTGAGAAGGTATCACATCGCATTGAGGAGGTGGTAGTCCACATGTCCACAAAAATGTTATCATATTATCACTAAATGGAATGTATGAAGATATGTGTTATTTAAAAATTAATAAATTATTAAGACAAACGAAATATCATATTTATAATATAAAATTAGTTTTTCCATCATAATGTTTTACCATGATATGAGGTAGTTTAAAAAACATCATTTTCTAATGCAATAGTCCATCGAACACACGAACAGTAAATGCATTACCCATTTAATGGAAGAATGTGTAGAAGAAGGTCAATCCCATAACATAAATAAATAAAAATAAATTTAGGAAACTAATTCTATTATATAATAATGTAATATTTGTTATATAATTGTTTGATATATAAATAATACAAAAGTGATCGTTGAATAATGTAACCTATTTTCTGCCTAAGTCCCTTTCATGAAAACAATAAAATTCCATGGTTTTCCATCTTCACATAGTGAGTATTTTATGAAAATGGTATATCATATGTGAGCTTATTAGTGAATGTTTTTCAGGATCCAAATGGATTTATATATGTTAAGAATTGGGAGGGTTGAGAGCAATTTTATTGTGGTGGAGGAGTGACATTCTTGTAAATAAAAAAATATAAACCCCATTGAAATGTCACCCTTATCTGATGTGCTTGTATGAATGAAAAAAATTAATTATATGTGATTATATTGTAGAAATGTGAACATCCAATATGTTTTTCTACATATTTCTAGGTCATTTTTTAACTCAAATTAAGGTGTAGTCCCTTTTTATGCATAATTTTACCTTAATTGTTTTAGTTAATTTATATTTCATTAACTAATATTTGTGGTCAAAAATAAATTTAAATTTCAAGAAATTATTAGTTATTATGATAAAAAATATTAAATAATTTTTTATAAATAACAATAAAATATGTAGAATAAATTAAATGAAATTTAATACCACATTTGAGATGAGGAAGCCAATTTTTAATGTAAAAATGGTCAACTGTTTGAAATGTTTTTATATCCAATTACAATTTGAAATTGATCCCAATTAACTAAATTATATTAAATTATGTATAATAGATCCAATTTAACATTAAAAATAATTATAAAATATAATTTATCTCTATAAATAAATTATATGAAAAAGTAGTTTTCAATTAAAATTCATAATTTTTTGCTATTAATTATGCATTGAAACATCATAGAAAAAATAAAAAAATCACCCTATGATAAATTTTAAATTCCAATTAAAAAAAATAAGTCTATTTTTACATTTAAATTTTTTGTAAATTGAATAAATTCAATTTTAAAATTGGTTACCCCATAAAAGGTGGAAAAAGATACATTATAAAAATATATATTTTTGTACAAAATATTGGAGTTGTAATTATCTTAGGTTTTTCAAATAAATTGGATGAAAGTAAAAAATATTTTATTGAATATATAATATACATAACATTAATATAATAAAATAATTGTAATTAATTTCATTTATTATTATAAAATGACTTTGTGAGAATACAAATTGTTTTTTATATAAATATTACCTTTACATTCAATTAGTTCTTACATTCATGTCTATTTAATTTGTAACCATTGAATTCATCCATTTATTTTCATAAAATAGTTATTAATATACATAACCGTAAATATCATGAATATTTTTTCCTTATTACATTAAATAATAATATATTACTAATATATTTGTTTTCAATACAAATTATTCTTACGTGTAACACATAAAATATAACAAAGTCATTCTTCCATGTAATGCAATATAAATAAGTGTTGTGTGCATTAAAAGCTATAGAATTGATTTATTTAATATATGAAATCGATCTAAAATTATTAGGATGTTATATTGTTTAATAAACATGATGTTTTGTTTCATACATTCAATTAAATACAATATTCCTACTTTAGAGTCTTGGGGTGTTTTATTCTCCCCAGCTCAATTAAACTGCATCCCCGTTATTTAAAATTTATCATATAAATTGAGTGTTTGATATTTTTAGATATGATTTTTGAAAAACTCTCACGGTAAATATGTATAATAACACATATTATGAATAAGTGGGGGGGGGGGGGATAATGATAAAGTCACCAAAAAATAAGCCTTTCAATTGGAGAACCATGGTGAAAACATGTACATGGAATGGAAATAAAACTATCAAGTTAAAATGGTGAGTGAGAGAGAACACATTCTACTTAAATTTTTTGAACAAAAATATTTACATAAATGTTATGAAAATCTAATTTTTTTTATAAAAAATCATTATAATAAGCTAAGTGTTTTGATTCAAGACCATTCTTCCTAGAGTTGAGGATTTAATTCCCTCTCTAATAATATAAGTAAATATACATTTATTTCAAATAAGAACAATCTTATCCTTTAGTTGTTCTTTGAAATATTTCGTCCTCATTTATTAGAAGATGTTTCATAACTTGTTGAATTAATACATTAATATCTATGTCTCCATTAAAATTCCAAATTAAACCATTTCATTAATGATTAACATTTATAAAATATTATTATCCAACACATTAGAATCATATACATGGTAGTTAGTGGTACACAATTTACTTTAATGATAGGAATCATATATTTCTAGAAATGTAACTAAATAAACATTAGATACATATTTAGTCTTATCTTTCCCTCAACCATTTGTTATCCAAAAAAACTAAATTTCTATTAAATTACATTACATTGTTATCTATTCTAATATATATAAGCTTTTAAATACATGGTAAAATAGTACAATAGTGTAATTCATATACATTTAATAATAAATGTTACTAAAATATAATTAACAACATGTTTTTATAACATTACTAAAAGATATAAATAATGTATAGATGTATTCATTCCACCTTAGCTATGTTAGTAGAATAATCATGACCTTTATCCCTTATATTCACCTGAGGTATATTACTTTTATTCATGGGTATTTTGTTTTCATTGTTCCCCATATCATTGAGGTTGTAAAACTGAATAAAACCATTCCCTTATTCACTTTTAATTTTATTTTCAAGTGGAATTTCTCTCCACAATTATAACATACCCCCAATCTTTTCAATAATTTCTCAGGGTGATTCGTTCCAGTGTTATCACACGTGGGAATATTCTTTGTTCCATTCTTCCTTTTGTCCATTATTTTCTCTTCCATCCTCTTCTTCCCATGATTAACTTCGAATCCCTAAGACTTGTATAATTGTTTTTATATCATGATAGAACATAATACTATTTCATTATATGAATAAAACGTTTTAGAAATGAGTACTATTCGAATACAAGTATAATTTATTTCTTTGAAATCCTCTATATTTCATTCTTTTTTTCTTATAAAATTTGTAGATGACATTGCTATAATTGTAAATGTTTCTTCACAATAGAAAAACATTATTCTGCCTTTTGATTTAAACTATGGATCTTTTTCTTCATTACATTTTTTTTCTCATGAGGGAAATATTTTTCAGATATTGTTTCAATAAAATATCCCCATTCCATGTTTTGTATTTCCTAGTGCATTATAGTATTCTAGATCAATGAACACTATTGATCTACCTGACCATTGATAAAATACACTACAAGTGCAGCATTTTCTTTTTACCACATTCCATTGTAGTAAATATCTTTTCAGTTGTCATAATCCATTACTTAGCATCCATTGGATCAATAGTCCCACTAAATTATTTGGGCCTTTGTCATATAAAGAGATATGACATTGGAAAATCTCAAAGTATAATAGGTTGATCCTTCTTGTCATGGATATTTGTAATAACCTAATTAAGCTTCCCTAAAATATACATAACTTTCTCAATTTAAATAAAAACTACCATGAATTTCTTTGTAGGTCAACCTCTACATTTTAGATGAGAATTGATACTATTCTTATTTAATGGTACCATTTATAAAAAATAGTATAAACAATATTGGAAAAAAACATTATAGAAAATAATTTATAATCCCAAAAATAGTGAAATAATTGTCATAAATTGAAAATTTTATACGTATATATAATCATAATAATAACCATGTTATCTTTATAATGTTCTTCAATGATGATCATAAAATTATATCTTTGGGTTATATCTACTAATCTATGTTCTCAACAATCTAGATTCCCATGTTTTTAATAATATCCAATTGATACTAACTGTAATTATATCACCCCATGGTTCTGTAAAAATAAATTGAAATTCCTGAAATTTTTATTAATGTAGATATTTATAAGTAGCCTTTAATCATAATTTTAATACATATATGTTTTGAATTTCAAAAAATGGTCATCTACAAATGTGTTCAGTATGTTATTTGGTGTACACTGGAACCAACTTGTTTTTATGGTGAATAGTAACATACATTTATGAATAGTAAAAATTATATTAATATGAATAGTAATATGAACCTAATGAATAGTAAATTGAATTACTATTTTATTTTCAAAAGACTTTAATATAATGACATCTTGATTAATTTTTCAATGTGATATAAAAGCAGTTATAGTTTTTAAATAATGAATTTTTTAATTATGTATGATTTTATTTAGAAATGAATTTAAAAAATATTAAGAAAATTATTTTCAAAAAATGGACTTCATTTTTGAATTCTACACATTGATAAAATTTTTAGGTTGAATTTTGGAGATTTTTCTCGAAAAAAATGAATTTTCGGTGAATAGTGAAAAATACAGTTTTTAGTTTCGGTGTGTTAATGACCCCACTAATGTTGTAATAACAATGTCAAAAATATTGTTTACATGTGTAATGTTAATTATGATGTGATGTGTCCCATGTGGCTTATACCGTTGGAAAATCCCTTGGCATGCCCATGGTTTTGCAATACCACTAATGAGGTGTTCATTGGAAATTATTAAAATATTCCCTTACTTTTCTTATAATTACAAACCCATTCCTTCATTTTCTTCATTACCAATTCATCATAAACTAGGATATGGATGCCTCACATCCTTAGTAGTCCTTCAAAGGTTTCCCCCATCCCTTAAAGTCCCATCCATCATGTTCTAGGATTTACTCTACAAGGTAAACAATTCACAAATTCTGTATTTTTTCCATTTGAGTTCTCTTTTATGTGGTATAACATTCACTTTTCCATACAATGTTCTTATTTACTTCTCATTCTTGATCTATTATGTATTATGAATCATTTTATCTATTGGTGACTCTTGTCTCTTCTCTTTTCAATGTTTTCTAAAACCTCGTAGCATAGTTGTTGGGTTGTCAATTTTTTGTAAGGGATTTCTCACTTATTATTTTAGTTCTTATCTTTTATTATTCATTATTTATATATTTTTACCCAAAAATAATTAAATATCTATAAATAATGTATATTATGGATTTTCCCATGTTCATTGAGAATTTATCATCATTAATTTTCTACTTTCCCACTTATTAACGAAATAAAAACATTGTACGTGATGTGATGAATTAGGGAAATCGTGGATGATGTGATATCTATTTTAATGAACTCTTTTACTTCTAGTCATGAACCCATTTTTATGGTTTAACCAAGTAATAATATATGTATTATGTCTCATTTATGGTTCTGGAATTATTTTTTTACTCATGGTTTTTATTTATAAGACAAAATGAGGTTGTTATTATCAAAGAACCGCTATAATGATCTAAATGAAAATCATTAATGTTTTAACTTATGAATCATCCTAATATAATAAATAAAAATGATAAATGGTATAAATTATGGTACTATTAATAGTTAAATACCTTTTCATTCCTATTCTGTTGTTTCACTTATGATCAATAATAACCTATATCATGATTTGATCATTAAAAACATTTTAAGAACCCACCATAAACAATGCAAGGAACAAAATACTGACAATTAATGTTTGAAATGAAGTTCTGAAATGAAAATAAAAGATGTTATAAACATGAAAATGTTTCTATAATATATTAATTACACTCTTTAAAACATTATATAGGAGGATTAATCAAGTTTTAACCAAGACAAACCAGAGGTAAGCGAAATCTTAACCCGATTCCCATTTGTTGGGTTAACATTCTAATTTATTATTTATGTGGTATCGAAATTTTTTGTGTGATGGGGTTTGTTTATATTATGTTTAATTATGTGTTATCGCATAGTATATACATATTCCATCTACAAGATTAAGTCTCACATCAATTATATAATTTATGTAAGGGGCTTTTCTTTTGAAATCCTCTATTAAAAATATATTGTTAAAATTTCAAAAGCAATGTTTTTGTGATATTATTTATGTTGTATGATTATGTTCTGGTTCATGGGATTTTTTTATTATGAAATTTGGAGCCTATATTTCCTTACAAATAATTCGGTAGTTGTATGTTATAGGTTGGTCATATCGTTACTCCATTTTTAACTGCGATGGTTACACATATTGTAAGGTAGCCATGAGGGTTACAAATTATAAAGTAGCTGTGAGGGTTACAAGATTATGAATGTAATTCCCCAAGGTACCTTTATGGTTCTACTTATGTTCTTATATATTGGTGAAATATCATATTTCAGGAAGCAAATATATATGTACACATGTGATAAATATGTATTTTGAAAATAATTTCATACATTACAAGTATTCATGGAATAATGTGTCTTTCCATTATTTTTATATCCCTTACTGAGTTATTGTTCTCACAATTTTTTTTAATTTTTTTCATAGGTTGATGGATGTGTTAGAAAAAGAAGGAATCCATGATAAATTTTGAATAATTATCAAGGATTATTGTTTAATGTGTTAATGTTTTATATTTTGAAAAAATTGGAAACTATTTTTATGGTATCCACTCAGTAACAATGTGTAATGATATGAATGTATTATGTCCCAATTTTCAAAATCTCTATACTTGAAAAGATTTTCAATTTAAAAGGATTATTTCTCTAAGAACATTTCTGTTAAATTAGAAATATCACCTCAACAAATGAGACCAGAAATTATTGGTAAAACACCAAGGGGATATAATATATAAAATAGGAAATATAAGAATATATCTATTTGTGGGATGTAGAAGGACGTTAACTAAAACCCTTATTATTTTACCCATAGTGTAGTTTGATTTTATTTTGCGAATGGATTAGCTTTCTGTTTATAATGCAATGATTAATTGTAGAGCTAAGGTAGTTGTTATTTAGAAAGAGTTTCAGTTTGTATACATGAAGGAACTATACAATTGATATCATATAAAGAAGCTAAGAAACTGTTGAAATATATAAATGAATTTTATCTTGAACATATTGTTTAAAATAAGATAACTATATAGATTAATGATGTGCCATGGTAAATGAATACCTTGATGTTTTTCTAGATGAGTTACCCAGTGTCATACCTGATCAGAAATTCGGATTCACAATTGACATAGTTCATTATGATAAGCTAATTTCAAAACCAACTTATGGTATAGTTCAGATAAAATATCATGAATTGAAAAATTAGTTGTAGGATTTTCATGATAAAGGATTCATTCATCCCAACACTTCACCATGGGAATCTCTTATTCTGTTTTTTAAATAGAAATATGGTTACACGAGACTTCACATTGATTATAGAGCTTTGAATAACAACACTGTTAAAAATACGTATCCTTTGCCTCATATCGATGACTTGTTTTATCAGCTATAGGGAGCTCAATAAATTTCCACGATTGAATTCAGATCTGTATATCATCAGCTGAAGGTGAAGAAGGATTCCATTCAAAAAACATCCTTTAGTACTAGATATAGGAATTATGAATTTTTTGATATGCCCTTTGGGTAAAATAATGCACATGTGGTATTCATTAATCTTATAAATATAGTATTTCATGAGTTCTGGAAAATGTTTGTGGTTGTATTTGTTGATGGCTATCTATTATTTTCTAAAAATAAATAGGATTAAGAAAAAAATATAAGGGTTGTTTTATAGACCTTAAAAGAAATGAAATTGTATGGAAAATTCAAGAAGTATTATTTTTGGTTGCAATAGATTTATTTTCTTGGGAACATTGTAAATAAGGATGGAATAATAGTTGATCCTACCAAAAAAAGGAGTTGATGAATTTCCACGATCCACAAATGTTACAGTGATTCATAGTTTTCTTTGGTTAGCAGGATATTACTTGTCGTTTTTCAAGAACATATAATAGTTATATTGCCCGATAACTATGTTAACACGAAAAGGGGTTAAATTTGTTTGGACAAAGTAATGTGATGTTTCTTTTCAAGATCTAATGATGTAATTGGTCAATGCCCCAATTTTGGAATTACCTTCTTGAAATGGAGATTTTTTCATCTACATGGATGCTTATTTGAAAGGACTTGGTTGTGTATTGATGAATAATGGTTAGGTAATTACTTATTCTCCAAGACAACTTAAACCTCATGAGATAAATTATCCAACACTTCATTCTGAATTAGCATTTGTGGCTTTTGATATGAAAATTTTTAGGCACTTTTTACATGGAGACAAATTTCAAATATATACTGAAAATAACATCTAAAAGTATATCTTCACTCATATGGATTTAAACATGAGGCAAAGAAGATAGCTACAACTGATAATGGATTATGACTACACGATCAGTTACCATCTTGGAAATGAAAACAATGTGGCGGATGCCTTGAGTCGAAAACATAATGAATCATTGACCATGCTATATCTGGAACATGATCACTTGAATAATGATTTGTTTAATTTTGGATTATAAGTTGTTGGTATAGGAAATACCACTTTTTTCAGGTTTTAGTTTTGTATTTGTTGTTAGAGAGAATTAAGAATGCACATAAGTAAGGCTGCGAGATTCAGAAAATGGTTGAATTGGTCAAAATGGGCATGTTTCCAGAATTTAATCTTGATAATGATTGTGTTTTGAGATTTGGTAAAAGGTTGTGTGTGCCTTGTGATTCCCAGTTAAGGAAAGAATTTATTTTTTAATCTCATAGTTCTCCATTATAATTTTATCCTGGAAGTACTAAGATGTACAGAGAGCATTGGGAGTATTATTGGTGTGAATGAATGAAATGATATATTGCTGATTTCACTATGATATGATAGACATGTACACATATTAAAGTATAGAGTCATTTACCGAAGGGGATGCTTCAGCCTTTGAGAGTGCTAGAGTGAAAATGGGAGAATGTATCCATGGACATTGTGGGGGTACAACCAAAGAATTCTCGAGGTAACATTGCGATTTGGGTTATTATTGATCGGCTGAAAAATTTTCCATATTTTTTTTCATTATGAGACACAATATTTTTGGATCAGCTTTCTTGATTGTGCCTAAAATTGATTTTCTGGTCACATGGAGTTCCTTTTTCCATTGTATCTGATCGGGATCCTAGATTCATGTATAACATTTGGAAGGGACTTCAGATGTCATTGGGAACAGAATTAAATTTCATTACAGGTTTTTAGCCTCAATCAGATGGGTAGTCAGAATGGATGATTTAGACTATAGAATGTATTATTTGATCTTGTTCAATGGAATGCCAGGTATGTTGGGATCAACATCTTTCTTTAGTTTAGTTTTCTTATAATAACAGTTTTCATTACAGTATTCATATGGAACCAAGTGAGGATTTTTATGGGAAGTGTTGTTAAACTTTCTCATTTTAGGATGAGGTCGGTGAAAAAAACTTCAGGGCGCAATAATTAATAGAAAAATTTGAGGAGAAAGTGAAGATGATCAAGCAGCACATGCAAACATCTCAAACCAGGTAGAAAAGTAATGCATATAACAGAAGGAAGGACTTTTTTTTCGAGGTAGGTGGCCATATTTTCCTTAAAATCTCTCCTTGGAAATGTTTGATGCATTTTGTTAAGAAAGGATAGCTAAGTCCACGTTTTTTTGATCTTATGGAAATCCTAGAGAATGTTGGACCAGTTGCATACCAAGTAGCTCTACCTCCATGTTTTTCTTAGGTACACAATTTTTATCAAGTTTCGATGATGAGAAAGTATGTGCCAGATTCATCACATTTTTTGAGCCTTGAAGAAGGTCACCTAGAAGAGAACCTTTCTTATGAAGAGAAACCAGTTCATATTCTTGATCAAAGAGAAAATGTATTTTGGAGTAAGGTAATCCACTAGGTAACGGATTTTTGGAGAAACCACATGGTTGAAGATGAAACATGTGAGTCTAGAAATTATAAGAGGGAAAGGTATTGTCACTTGTTTGATATGTAAATAAAAATTGTGTGAATGAAATTTCCAAAATGTGGGGATAAAGTAACATCCCAATGCTTTCTAAAAAAATTGTAATTCTTGAACATTTGTTTTAAGTAGATATTTATAGTTAGACTTTAAACATAATTTTACTACATATAGGTTTCAAATTTTAAAAAACAGTCATCTATAATAGTGTTCAGTATGTTATTTGGATTCTATTGGAACCAACTTGTTACATTTGGTGAATAGTAAAACACCCTTATGTATACTAATATGAATAGTAATATGACCTAAATGAATAGTAAATTGCATTATTATTTTATTTTCATAAAAATTTAAGATAATGACATCTTGATTAATTTTTCAATGTGATTTAAAAGGAGTTGTAGTTTTAAAATAATTAATTTTTAAATTAAGTATGATTTTATTTAAACATTAAATTAAAAATATTTAGAAAAATATTTTTTGAAAATTGACTTCATTTTTTAATTCTAAACATCGATAAATGGTTAGGGTGAAATTTTTGGATTTTTAAAAAATAATAGATTTCTCCGTGAATAGTAAAAAATAAAGTTTTTAGTTTCGGTGAGTTAATGACATCAGTAATGATGCAATAACGATGTCATAAATATGGTCAAATTGTGTGTAGTTAAATAATATGTGAGGTTTCCCATGTGTATTATACCAGGGTAAAATACCATGGGCATGCCCATTGTTTTGCGAATACCACAAATGAGGTGTCTATTAGAAATTATTAAAATATTCCCCTACTTTTCGAATAAATACCAACTCATTCCTTCTTTAACTTCATTACCAATTCTTATTCAATGAATCTCTGCCCCCCTTACATTTCTATTAGTACTTACAAGGTTTCCTCAAGCCCCCCAAGGTCCCAACCTTCATTTCTTATGAGTTACTCTGTAGGGTAAGAAAATTCTAAGTTTCCTTCTTTTTCCATTGATGTTCTCTTTTATGTGGTATAACATTCATGTTTCCATACCATGTTATTATTTATTTCTTATTATTGATCTTTTATGTATTATTATTCATTTCTAGATTGGTGGCCCTTTTCCCTTCTCTTTTTAATGTTTTCCAAAACCCAGTTGCATAGCCACTGGGCTGCCGAGTTTTTGTAAGGGATTTCTCACTTATTCTTTTAGTTCCATTATTTTTCTCTTCGTTATTCACATATTCTTACCAAATAGGCATGAAATCTACAGAAATGATGTCTATTATGGGTGTTTTCATGTTCATGGAAAATTCATTATCCTTAATTTTTATCTTCTCCCACTCATTCAAGGAATAAAAACATTGTCAGCGATGTGTCGAATTACCGACATCGTGGAAGATGTGATTTCAATTTTCATTAATTATTTATTTTCTGGGCATGAAAAAATTTTTATGGTAAAACAAATACATACATTATGTATTTTGATTCATCCATGGTTCTGGAATTCTTTTTTTACTCAATAATTTAATTTATAAGTCAAAATGAGGTTATTATTATCAAAGAACCACTATAATTATCTAAAAGAGCATCATTAATGTTTTAACATATGAATCATCCTCATATAAATCAAAAAAATGATAAATGGTATAAATTATGGTACTAGAAATATTTAACTACCTCTCCATTCCAATTCTCAATTTTCACTTCCAATCTACAAGAACATCTATCATGAATCAATCATGAAAATCATTTAAAGATCTCACCCTAAACAGTGCATGGAACCAAATAAAAACAATTAATGGGTGAAATGAAGTTATGAAATGATAATAAAAGATTTTATAAAAATGAAAATGTTTTGATAAAATATTAATAACACTATTTTAACCATTATACAATAGGTTTAAACAAGTTGTAATTAATACAAACCCGAGGTAAGTGAATTTAGAACCCGATTTCCATTCTTTAGGTTATCCTTCTACTTCGTTATTTTTGTGGTATTAAAATTGTTTGTGTGATGGGTTTTGTTTATATTATGTTTAATTATATGTAATTAATGTGTATAAACTAATTCCATCTACTATATTAAATATCACATAAATTATATGATTTATGTAAGGGGTTTTCTTTTGATATCCTCTCTTAAAATTCTTTTTTACAGAATTAAAATGCAATGTTATTATGGTATTATTCAGGTTATATGATAATATTCAAGTATTTGGGATTTTTTTAAGATAAAGGTTGGGATTTATATTTAATAATAATGCATTGGTTATGGTTATGATGGAGGTTGGTAGTACGGTTACTCCATCTGTAATTGTGATGGTTACAAAATTTGTAAAGTAGTCGGGAAGGTTACAAATTATAAGGTCATAGTGGGGGTTACAAGATTATGTAAGTAATGCCCCAATATACCTTCATGGTTCTAATTATGTTCATATGTATTTTGAAAATCTAATATTTTACAATGTAAGTATATATATATATATATACATGTGGTATGTAGTTCTTTTGAAAATGATTTCATACATTACCAGTATTCATGGACTAATGTGTTGTTAAATTATTTTTATATCCCTTACTATGTTATTGTGATCATACCTTGTTTTAAATTATTTTTATAGGTTAATGGATGTGTAAGACAAAGAATTAAGCCATTCTAAATTTTGAATAATTGTCAAGGAGTCATGTTTTATGTTTTAATGTTCTATATTTTGAAAAAATGAAAACTATATTTATGGTATCCACTCTGTAACAATGAGTAAAGATATGAATGTATTATGCCCCAATTTACAAAATATCTAAACTAGAAATGATTATCAAAGTAAAAGGAAGTGTTTTGTTGAATAAATTCAAGATTATGTATGTAATAACGCCTGGTCCTTATAGTAACACCCAGACCCCAGAAGACAAGAGTAGGTGATGTACTTTATTATATTGGCATGATTATAAGGAATCAAATCCCCAGGGACCTGTCAGTTTATACGATTTGGAAAACTAATTTACATAAATGATACCCATAATATGATGGGAAATATAATATTAAAAATGATACCTAATAAAATTAAATAAAATGCATCCTCAAATTCTATTTCAATGATTCATTCTTTATATCACACAGAAGAGAAACAAAATAAGGGTGAGTAAAAATGATCAGTAATGTTATGTAAAATAGAATAAATAGTTAATAAATGATCATAACCATCATGGAAATTAAACTAACTGAGCACAAATTAAATATAAATATATTGAGAAGGAAAAATCAATATGTAATGTTTGATAATTGAAAAACATGACATTTAATAATCTAACTAAGAATGATATGCATCCATGGATAATTTTAAAGAAAAACTATCTTTGACAATTGTGATAACATAATTCTCATTATGTTAAATGCTTAATTATTGTAAATCTTGTTTCCAAGGCACACTATATCTTTAAAATAAAGATATGTTCTAAAGAAAATTTATAATACTTTATTTGTTCAACTGATTTGTAACATCCCAGGTAAATAAAGAATAAATAATTTTCATATTTATTAATATTTACGAATTAAATATTAATTTTAATTAAAAGGGGTTTCTATGTTCGATAGCGTACTCGGTACGCAACGATGAGTTTCTTTGAAAACTTACGTTGCACACAAGTAATAAAATAATATTATTTTAAATGTTAGTTAACGAGTAGCCGTTGTACTGGCGGGAATGGATAGAAATAACTAAAATATGATTATATATGTTTTTAAATGTTTTTACATTTACCCAATAAAAGATAAAGGCTTAAAATACGGAAAGAGTTCAATTTAAGGCATTTATACCCTAATTTTCACGAAAGGTCCACTTATCACCTTTTTACGGAGAACCGTCATTAAATATAGTTTTGATAGATCTTATAAATTCTATTAGACCAAATATAACTTTTATTTAGAATCGAGACATCAAAATTTACTTTGTGTAAATTTTCGGTACCTTTCTGATAAAGTTCATTTTTTTAATGAATAGTGTAAAATGTTGTATTTTAATTCAAAACCTCTTTTTAATCTAATTTATTTATATGATTATATTATCTTTTTAATTGGTGTTAAAGTGAAATTAGAAAATATTTTTACCATTTAATCCAATAGTGGTCGTTGGAATTAATTTCACTTTGAAATCGGACTTAAACTAGTGTCAATCCTTTGATACTTATTGTTTCATAAAAACATGCTATTTTCTCTGACAGTGGGAATTAATTATTAAATTAATTAATGTGACTTATATGTTTTGAATTTTGTAAAATAGACTTCATTTTTGAATTCGTAATATCAAATATAGCTTAGGGTGAATTTTTGGTAATTTTCTGAAAAACTTCAATTTTTGATGAATAGTGAAACCACTAAGTGGTACTTATAAAGACTGATTTTCCGTTTAGATGAAATGTTTCCATCATTTTGTTTTTAATTTCAAAAATACTACATACATGGTTGTCATTAAGAATTAAAATTTGGTTCAATGAGATTATAATTGTAACGCCCCGACCCCAGCTACCCAGAGTCGGTGCATTAATTACATGACATTGGCATGATCACAAGAAAGATCAAATCTCGAAAGACCGATTGGTTTAGTAGCCTTGGAAACACTAGATATATTCATAATTTTTACATTACATCATAAAATTAAAAACTAATACAACAACATAATGTTTCCACAATCCACACTATTAACCCCTCATAAAATCCCTGCAGGTCATTCATAACTTACTTCTTCACATCCTGGGAAAAATAAAACATAAAAAAAGGGGTGAGCTCAAATGACCAGTAAGGATAACAATAAAGTGGAAACTTTCATAAATAAGAATAAACATTTAAGGCAATGTATAACTAAAACAAAAGCCTTTTAAATACGAACTTTCAACATGGTATGGCATAAATAAAATGAAATAATGCCATTTACTTATTCACATGGATATTCTACTAAATGAATAATCACATGCAAAAATCAATAACCACTTTCATAATGTTGGAATGCATAATGCCAGACTATCATAACCACATAGCCAAAGCCTCGTGTCAAGACTACAAATAAGATTTTGTCAAGGCCTTGTGCCAAGACACTAGTTTGTCTCATGAGACCTACCGATGCATCGAGGAGCTATAGCGGGCTCCACCCGTCACTTATTAAGTCCAATGCATTCCCATATGAAAAGGTTTAAACATAACATAAACATTCGTATTAAAACTAGCATACGAAATGTCAATACTTTCACAATAAACTATGAATGGTATAAAAATAGCACATCCACAGTCAAACATATCACAAAACCTTCAATACAATATAGAAGTTTTGTATCATAATAAATCAACTTCAAATAATCTTAAAATCCATCAAAGGATGTTGACATAGATGAAATCAAAATTCTTTTTAAAGAAATATCTCCTTTTATTTTGAAATCATTTAAGATCCATATAAAATAAAACATTTTCTTTGAAAATATTCTTATAAGCTTGTAAGGAAAGCTTTGAAGATTTTATAACGGCGTAAAATAACCGCACCCGCCGTATAAGTTAAAAAAAACATTCTTACCTCAATTCTGTCGAAAAGGTTAAAAAGGACCTTGTTTTGAAAACGAAGGAAAGATTCCTTTATAAACCTCTTATAAAAAGTCAAAAAAGGGTATAAATGACTTTAACCCATATTCTTGTAAATAGTAAAAATGTTTTGAAATACATTTTTAAGAAACATGGATGTGGATGATAAAGAGATCCCAGTAGATTATTACAAATAAACAACCTCGGATAATGAAGAGATTGTGAAATAACCCTTACCTTGTACTTTTCCTTGGTTGGGGTAGGTTAACCTCCTGTATAATGGTGAAATAATTGTTATTAAATTATACAAGAATCATATATATTAATATGATATCATATATGATCTTTTAACATTGATTTATTAATAATATCTTAGAATTATCGTCGTTTCGGGAGTTAACTTACTCATTTTCTTTTATATGTTTTGTTACATAAGCCATGGTTGTTGTATCTTATTCATATCCAGAATGATATACAGTCCTTAAACATCATTTTTAAATCATCAAATGATAATTATACTTGAATGGATACGATGGAGAATTAATCTCATCGCGTTCGTGGAGACGGTAGTCCGTACGTACGCACGAGCGACAATATCATTCTTTTGATATTAAAATAATATATAAATGGATGGTATATCATATATACAGAATCATTAACATGTTATATTTATTATTTACATGAGTTACACATCATTATTATACCCATCCAAATAATATTATATTGAATAACAATTACACCACGACGTGGAGACGGTAAGCCGTACGTACGCACGTATGGTGACATGTTATTCAAAGGGTGGATAGAATACTGAATATGATTGTACCATATTTATAATAACATCACATTATATGTGAGATACTGGAGTTATTATTTCATAATGGTAAGAACAAAGGAAGAAGAAGTGGAAGAAGAAATGAACTTAGAAAAGGGTGGTGAAATCATTACCTCTTCTTCGGGTTCTTCCTTTTGATTTGATCAAAAGGGCTCCTTAGGTTGGCTTTCTGATCAAACTAAGGCCTCTAGGTTGTATTGAGGGATGTTGGGAGAGTATTTGGGCAGAGTTTGGCCGAACCAAAAGGCTTTGAAGGTGTGAAGAAATGAGAAGGAGGAGTGCCCTTTTATAAGAGGGGTGAGAGGCACCTTTGGAAAAGCTAGAAATATTAATTTATAATAAATTCCTATTCGGTTTCTAAAGGCTCCAAAGTTGACTATTCAAAGGATGAGGTGGGGATAGGTCGAAAACAACTCATCCAATAGAATTTAGACAGGTTTGGGTACTTATATTAACCTTATCTTTAAGTATTAACTCTAAGTTAATTAGTTTCACTTTTACAATGTCTCTTTTTATTTTTATATATTATGGTTAATAAACTTACTATATACATCCAAGAGACCCCCAAGTGGTCCATTAATGATTAACCTATCATAATATAAGTCTCTTGGCCGAACCTTAGATTTTTAGGAATTTAATATCAATTAATAATATAATATTTGTTTTAAGAACTCTTTTATGTCAATTTTGACACTATTCAATAGTTGATTTTTGTGAAACTCATAACAGATTGATTACTTCGAACAAAGTCCATTAAATCAATCCTAATATATCATATTAGCCTATAAAATTAGTTTAATTCATTAAAAGTTTCATATTATATTTATTTGGGTATTTATAATATCAATTATTTTAATTTTTCACTATTATAGTAATTACTGCATCATCATTGTGTCATAAATAAAATACCTTATTTAATGTCTAAAAATTATAAATAAAATATAATTATGTAGGAAATCTTTTTATCGTTCTAATGAATATTTATAATCGAAAATCCAACATGTATAACCCTATGTAAAAATTGTTGTTCAAAAAGATATATGCTTGTGTCATTTTTGTATTCATTTTGCCTTAATTAAAATAAAGTGTCATTATCACTTACAAGTGGATCCATGGGGTCCCAAAATAGACCCAAAGATGCCCATGGTCGACTATGTATCAATCAATAGGGTTAAGACACGTTTTAGGGTAATTTAGTATTATTATAATATTATTTTTTTAACCCTTATTTACCGGATTTACCCTTAACCATGGTAAATAAAATATTTACCGCAGTAATTATTCAAAATGTCTAAAAATAAAAGTTACCTATTTACACAATTTGAACATCCTGATTCCAAATATGGAATCCATTTTTCTAAATTCAAAACACAGAAGTGGCAGAAATTAATTTAAAATTAATTCCCGCTGTCAAAACAAAAAGCGTGTTTTTAAGAGATAATAACTACCAAAAGATTGACACTTGTTTATGTTCGGTTTAATTGTAAAATTATGTCCAATGACCAACATTATATTAAATGGTAAAAATATATTCTAAATATACTTTAAAACCACTCAAATTCATAATTTATCACTATTACTTATTTTGATTAAAAAAGTTGTTTTTAATTAAAATTTAGTAATTTTCACTATTCATCAAAATATAAAAGTTATCCGAAAAGTACCAAAATTTCACCCTAGGATAATTTCGATATTCCGAATCCAAAAATGAAGTCCATTTTGAAATATAAAATATATATGATTTCAAAAAGTAGGTATCACTATTTACAACGGCTAGTTTAATTAGTTGTGGTGTGTGTTAGAACTCGAGGTTGCGTACAACACACGCTATCGCATTATTCGAAGGGAAACGCACCGTAGAAGCTTGGGGTGTTACATCCTCCCCTCCTTCAAATAATTGCGTCCTCGCAATTTCTAGGGTATTACTGCATAAAAAGACTCGGGTGGTTCTTCATCATAAGTTCCTCGGGTTCCCACGTTGCCTCTTCCATCTTATGATTTCTCCACAAAACTTTTAACAGACGCGTCGTCCGGTTTCTCAGTACTTGTTCTCTTGTATCAAGAATCCTGACGGGCTCTTCACAATATGAAAGATCGGGTTCCAGTTCTAATTCCTCATAGGTGAGTACATGCGTTGGGTCAGGCATGTATTTTCTCAACAGAGATACGTGGAACACATCGTGAACTTTGAAGAGACTTGGCGGCATTGCCAATCGGTAAGCTACAGCCCCAATTCGTTCTAGAATTTCGAAAGGTCCGATGTACCTGGGACTCAATTTACCTTTCTTACCAAAACGTATGACTCCCTTCCACGAAGATACCTTCAGGAAAACATGATCACCGACTTGAAATTCCAAATCCTTCCTTCGATTATCGGCATAGCTCTTCTGCCTACTTTGAGCTGCTTTAATGTGATTTTGGATTACCTTCACCTTTTCCACCGTTTCCTCCACCAGTTCTGGGCCTACAAGTTTTCTTTCACCAACGTCATCCCAACAGGTTGGTGTACGACATCTCTTTCCGTATAACGCTTCATATGGTGCCATCTGAATACTCGAATGGAAGCTATTTTTATAGGAAAATTCTACTAGTGGTAAATATTGATCCCACATACCCTGAAAATCAAGTGAGCAAGATCTCAACATGTCTTCTAAGGTCTGAATAGTCCGTTATGATTGTCCGTCTGTCTGAGGGTGGTAAGCAGTGCTCAAATGAAGTTCAGTATCCATGGATTTCTGAAGACTTTTCCAGAATCTTGAGGTAAAACGGGGATCACGATCAGAAACAATTGATAGGGGTACTCCATGAAGTCTCACAACTTCATTAATGTATAGTCTTGCTAGACTTTCCAGGGGTAGATCTTCTCTTATAGCAAGAAAATGTGCTGACTTGGTAAGACGATCAACAATAACCCATATTGCATCGTTCCTTCTAGGAGTCTTCGGTAGCCCCATGACAAAGTCCATCGTAACATTGTCCCATTTCCACTCCGGTATGGGAAGAGGTTGCATGACTCCTCCAGGCTGTTGCCTTCCAGCTTTCACTTGTTGACAAACCATACATCTTGACACAAAATCAGAAATCTCTCTCTTCATGTTGTCCCACCAAAAATGTTCCTTCAAATCTCTATACATTTTGGTGCTCCCAGGGTGTATAGAGAAATTGGAACTATGAGCATCATCCAGCAATTCCCTTTTTAGATCAGGTATATTGGGAACACAAAGTCTCTTCCCGAATTTCAAAATTCCACCTTCATACGCAAAGTCTCTCAATCTCCCATCATTCACAGCTTTAATCTTCTTTTGGAATTCTTCATCATCAGTCCGAGAACTCTTAATCCTTTCTAGTAAAGATGGTTTGGCAACCATTTGAAAAAGCATTGATGTTTCACCTTCCCTGGTTATTCCCATGTCCATCTTCACTAGCTCCATGAAAATTGGATCCCTTTC
This sequence comes from Viscum album, assembly GCA_963277665.1. Classification (NCBI taxonomy): domain Eukaryota; kingdom Viridiplantae; phylum Streptophyta; class Magnoliopsida; order Santalales; family Viscaceae; genus Viscum; species Viscum album. Next base: position 838,980,023 of record OY728141.1, read on the forward strand.
AATTCTCATATTGTTCAAAACTCCATGGTCTTTTCTACTCAAAGCATCTGCCACCTTGTTTGCCTTCCCTGGGTGGTAGTGTATCGTACAATCATAATCCTTGAGTAATTCAAGCCATCTCCTTTGCCTCATGTTGAGTTCTTTTTGTGAGAAAATATACTTCAAACTCTTGTGATCAGTATAAATCTCACATTTTTCACCATAGAGGTAGTGCCTCCATATTTTCAAAGCAAAGATCACTGCTGCTAACTCGAGATCATGAGTAGGATAGTTTTGTTCATGAATTTTCAACTGTCGTGATGCATAGGCAATAACTCTATCATTCTGCATAAGGACACAGCCAAGTCCATTCTTTGATGCATCACTATAAATAACGAACCCATCATTCCCCGATGGTAGAGTCAATATAGGAGCATTGACTAATCTTCTCTTCAGTTCTTAGAAACATTCTTCACACTCTTTTGTCCAAACAAATTTAACCCCTTTACGTGTGAGCTTCGTTAATGGGTTAGCCAATCGGGCTAAATTCTGGACGAAACGTCGATAATAACCTGCCAAACCAATAAAACTACGTACCTCAGTTATACTCGTAGGTGCTGGCCATTCTTGGATTGCCTTGGTCTTAGAAGGATCAACAGAGATTCCATCTTTAGAGACAATATGGCCAAGAAAAGAAATCTCCTGAAGCCAGAATTCACACTTGCTAAACTTTCCATATAATTCATGCCTCCTCAGAGTCTTCAAGATAACGCGCAAGTGATTTTCATGATCTTTGTAGGTTTGGAGTATACCAAGATATCATCAATAAATACCACCACAAATTCATCGAGATACTCCTTGAAAACTCTATTCATCAGATCCATGAATACAGAGGGTGCATTAGTCAATCCAAACGGCATTACAGTAAACTCGTAATGCCCGTACCTGGTTCGAAATGCTGTTTTCGGAATGTCTTCCTTCTTTACACACAACTGATGGTATCCAGATCGAAGGTCAATCTTTGAAAAGTATTGAGCTCCATGCAGTTGGTCAAATAAATCATCAATACGAGGTAGGGGATACTTGTTCTTTATCGTTATAGCATTGATCTCCCTGTAGTCGATACATAACCTCATAGATCCATCTTTCTTTTTAACAAAAAGAACAGGGGCTCCCCATGGAGAAACACTAGGGCGAATAAATCCCTTATTACTCAATTCCTCTAGTTGTTTCTTTAGTTCGACTAGCTCTACAGTGGCCATTCTATAAGGGGTCTTCGATATAGGCCTTGATCCAGGAATTAAATCAATGGAAAACTCTACTTCTCGTTCTGGAGGATGTCCAGGTAAATCTTCCGGAAATACATCTAAAAACTCTTTCACAATAGGTACATCCTCTATTTGAACATTCCTTTCCTCACCGACAGTTATTTCATTCTCTTCCTCCCCGATAATTTAATTAAGTTGAGCTACAGGGGGTGGATCTAAATAAGAATTAGGTGGTGACGATTCTGCTCTAAAAATAAGGTGCTCCTTATCATTATCATCAAGAATCATAACCTCTTTCTTCTTACAATAAATCTTCGCATCATAGTCCGAAAGCCAGTCCATACCGAGGATTATATCAAACTCAATCATAGGTATGACGATGAAATCAGCAGATAAAGAAAATTTATGTGCTCTAATGGGGACTGATTCACAAAACTTTGTTGCAACGATACTTCCGTTAGGAGTTTTAACTGACAACTCCCTTATTAAATCAAATTGGAAATATCTAATTTTCTTAGCAAACTGGGAAGATATGAAACAATGCGATGATCCAGAATCAAATAATGCATTTTCTAAACTTGAGGAAACCATTAAATTACCTGCCACCACGTCTTTCGGAGCTTCTACCTCAGCAGTAGTGATAGCATAAGCCTGGCCTTGATCCCTTGGCCTTTTCTGAGGTAAGTTCTCCTGACGCTTAGGACATGCATTTGCATAATGCCCCATCTCCCTGCAATTGTATCACTGAACGTTGGTAGCTTCCTTATTCCCCTTGCAATCATGAGCTTGGTGGCCTTTTTCACCACACTTGTAACAGACTCCCATTCCCTTCAAGCAAGTACCAGGATGTTTCTTCCCGCATTTACCACAAGATGGATATTCAACCTTTCCCTTCTTCCCCTTATTTCCATTCCCAGATTGATCAGCAGGTCTCTTCTTCTCTTGCTTTGCTTTAAAGTCATAAGACTTAGAGAATTCCTTTTCGGTCTTTATAGCACATGAGACAATGTCTTCGTACGATGAAAAGGATTGTGAGACTAATGCTCGACGGAGAAATGGTTTTAACCCATCAAAGAAACGATCAATCTTACTTCTTGGGTTGCGAATATAATCTCCAGCATACCTCGCTAACCTTGTAAAGTTAGCCTCATACTTTGTGACATTCTCATCCTCCTTTTGTCTCAGACTCAGAAATTGTCTTTCCATATCCGCTCGATGGTCGCGAGGGAAGTATTTTTCTAAAAACAGATCTTTGAATTCCCTCCATTCCATATTTGATACTTCATCATCTTCCTTCGTATTTTGAATCAATGACCACCATTGATCAGCATCTCCAGTGAGGCGGTAAACTGCCATGATAACTTTTTCCCTTTCACTGCTCCCCAAAGCCTGAAATATTTTCTCTAGGGAAAATATCCATTGCTCAGCTACTAAGGGATTTGTATTCCCATTGAACGTTGGTGGTTGTTGCCTCATGAATCGATCTAACATTGATCCTCCACGCTGCGGATCAGGGTGCTCCATACGGGTAAGGTTATTATTCATAACCTGAGTAAGTTGTCCCAGTATGGTGATTAGCTGATCAGCACCAGTTGCATCACCATCCCCACTATAATTATCTTGAGCAGGAGGGCAATCCCTACATGGAGTGCGTGCATTGATACGGTTTCCATTTCTTCCACTAGGCGCCATTTCTAAACAATGTCATAAACTAGATCAGTTTATGAATCAAAATACATAATCCCATACTTATAAAACACTTAACATAAATTGAACTATTTATGGATATAATCCATAATCATAAAAATGTTTTCTTTGAGGAAGTATATACTCATAAACCCTTCATAATGATTTGTAAAGAAAATGAGAGTTATCCTAAGCATATCCCCCGGGAGTGTCGTAACCAAGAGTGCAGCAAGGCCCGTTGTCGTGCACCAGTTCCCGTTCGAGTCTAGCTCAAAGCGGTGTTTTCGGGTTTTACCCCTAGGTACATCTGTGCCAGAGCCGCCTCTACCTGCTCGTATCCAGACAGGGATGTATTGCTCGGAAAACTCACAAAATCTCTACAATACCAAAATTCTAGGAAGTTCTTCTATACTAATCCTCATAGTTCATCTTAAGTCTACGTGCTCTAATCAGAGTTTATCTAAATCTAGCTTCCAAGGTTTGTACTAAACTTCCTCTGATACCAACTGTAACGCCCCGACCCCAGCTACCCAGAGTCGGTGCATTAATTACATAACATTGGCATGATCACAAGAAAGATCAAATCTCGAAAGACCGATTGGTTTAGTAGCCTTGGAAACACTAGATATATTCATAAGTTTTACATTACATCATAAAATGAAAAACTAATACAACAACATAATGTTTCCACAATCCACACTATTAACCCCTCATAAAATCCATGCAGGTCATTCATAACTTACTTCTTCACATCCTGGGAAAAATAAAACATAAAAAAAGGGGTGAGCTCAAATGCCCAGTAAGGATAACAATAAAGTGGAAACTTTCATAAATAAGAATAAACATTTAAGGCAATGTATAACTAAAACAAAAGCCTTTTAAATACGAACTTTCAACATGGTATGGCATAAATAAAATGAAATAATGCCATTTACTTATTCACATGGATATTCTACTAAATGAATAATCACATGCAAAAATCAATAACCACTTTCATAATGTTGGAATGCATAATGCCAGACTATCATAACCACATAGCCAAGGCCTCGTGCCAAGACTACAAATAAGATTTTGTCAAGGCCTTGTGCCAAGACACTAGTTTGTCTCATGAGACCTACCGATGCATTGAGGAGCTATAGCGGGCTCCACCCGTCACTTATTAAGTCCAATGCATTCCCATATGAAAAGGTTTAAACATAACATAAACATTCGTATTAAAACTAGCATACGAAATGCCAATACTTTCACAATAAACTATGAATGGTATAAAAATAGCACATCCACAGTCAAACATATCACAAAACCTTCAATAAAATATAGAAGTTTTGTATCATAATAAATCAACTTCAAATAATCTTAAAATCCATCAAAGGATGTTGACATAGATGAAATCAAAATTCTTTTTAAAGAAATATCTCCTTTTATTTTGAAATCATTTAAGATCCATATAAAATAAAACATTTTCTTTGAAAATATTCTTATAAGCTTGTAAGGAAATCTTTGAAGATTTTATAACGGCGTAAAATAACCGCACCTGCCGTATAAGTTAAAAAAAACATTCTTACCTCAATTCTGTCGAAAAGGTTAAAAAGGACCTTGTTTTGAAAATGACGGAAAGATTCCTTTATAAACCTCTTATAAAAAGTCAAAAAAGGGTATAAATGACTTTAACCCATATTATTGTAAATAGTAAAAATGTTTTGAAATACATTTTTAAGAAACATGGATGTGGATGATAAAGAGATCCCAGTAGATTATTACAAATAAACAACCTCGGATAATGAAGAGATTGTGAAATAACCCTTACCTTGTACTTTTACTTGGTTGGGGTAGGTTAACCTCCTGTATAATGGTGAAATAATTGTTATTAAATTATACAAGAATCATATATATTAATATGATATCATATATGATCTTTTAACATTGATTTATTAATAATATCTTAGAATTATCGTCGTTTCGGGAGTTAACTTACTCATTTTCTTTTATATGTTTTGTTACATAAGCCATGGTTGTTGTATCTTATTCATATCCAGAATGATATACAGTCCTTAAACATCATTTTTAAATCATCAAATGATAATTATACTTGAATGGATACGATGGAGAATGAATCTCATCGCGTTCGTGGAGACGGTAGTCCGTACGTACGCACGAGCGACAATATCATTCTTTTGATATTAAAATAAAATATAAATGGATGCTATATCATATATACAGAATCATTAACATGTTATATTTATTATTTACATGAGTTACACATCATTATTATACCCATCCAAATAATATTATATTGAATAACAATTACACCACGACGTGGAGACGGTAAGCCGTACGTACGCACGTATGGTGACATGTTATTCAAAGGGTGGATAGAATACTGAATATGATTGTACCATATTTATAATAACATCACATTATATGTGAGATACTGGAGTTATTATTTCAGAATGGTAAGAACAAAGGGAGAAGAAGTGGAAGAAGAAATGAACTTAGAAAAGGGTGGTGAAATCATTACCTCTTCTTCGGGTTCTTCCTTTTGATTTGATCAAAAGGGCTCCTTAGGTTGGCTTTCTGATCAAACTAAGGCCTCTAGGTTGTAGTGAGGGATGTTGGGAGAGTATTTGGGCAGAGTTTGGCCGAACCAAAAGGCTTTGAATGTGTGAAGAAATGAGAAGGAGGAGTTCCCTTTTATAAGAGGGGTGAGGGGCACCTTTGGAAAAGCTAGAAATATTAATTTATAATAAATTCATATTCGGTTTCTAAAGGCTCAAAAGTTGACTATTCAAAGGATGAGGTGGGGATAGGTCGAAAACAACTCATCCAATAGAATTTAGACAGGTTTGGGTACTTATATTAACCTTATCTTTAAGTATTAACTCTAAGTTAATTAGTTTCACTTTTACAATGTCTCTTTGTATTTTTATATATTATGGTTAATAAACTTACTATATACATCCAAGCGACCCCCAAGTGGTCCATTAATGATTAACCTATCATAATATAAGTCTCTTGGCCGAACCTTAGATTTTTAGGAATTTAATATCAATTAATAATATAATATTTGTTTTAAGAACTCTTTTTTGTCAATTTTGACACTATTCAATAGTTGATTTTTGTGAAACTCATAACAGATTGATTACTTCGAAAAAAGTCCATTAAATCAATCCTAATATATAATATTAGCCTAGAAAATTTGTTTAATTCATTAAAAGTTTCATATTATATTTATTTGGGTATTTATAATATCAATTATTTTAATTTTTCACTATTATAGTAATTACTTCATCATCATTGTGTCATAAATAAAGCAACTTATTTAATGTCTAAAAATTATAAATAAAATATCATTATGTAGGAAATATTTTTATCTTTCTAATGAATATTTATAATCGAAAATCCAACATGTATAATCCTATGTAAAAATTGTTGTTCTAAAAGATATATGCTTGTGTCATTTTTGTATTCATTTGGACTTAATTAAAATAAAGTGTCATTATCACTTACAAGTGGATCCATGGGGTCCCAAAATAGACCCAAAGATGCCCATGGTCGACTATGTATCAACCAATAGGGTTAAGACACGTTTTAGGGTAATTTAGTATTATTATAATATTATTTTTTTAACCCTTATTTACCGGATTTACCCTTAACCATGGTAAATAAAATATTTACCGCAGTAATTATTAAAAATGTCTAAAAATAAAAGTTAACTATTTACACAATTTGAACATCCTGATTCCAAATATGGAATCCATTTTTCTAAATTCAAAACACAGAAGTGGCAGAAATTAATTTAAAATTAATTCCCGCTGTCAAAACAAAAAGCGTGTTTTTAAGAGATAATAACTACCAAAAGATTGACACTTGTTTATGTTCGGTTTAATTGTAAAATTATGTCCAATGACCAACATTATATTAAATGGTAAAAATATATTCTAAATATACTTTAAAACCACTCAAATTCATAATTTATCAATATTACTTATTTTGATTAAAAAAGTTGATTTTAATTAAAATTTAGTAATTTTCACTATTCATCAAAATATAAAAGTTATCCGAAAAGTACCAAAATTTCACCCTAGGATAATTTCGATATTCCGAATCCAAAAATGAAGTCCATTTTGAAATATAAAATATATATGATTTCAAAAAGTAGGTATCACTATTTACAACGGCTAGTTTAATTAGTTGTGGTGTGTGTTAGAACTCGAGGTTACGTACAACACACGCTATCGCATTATTCGAAGGGAAACGTACCGTAGAAGCTTGGGGTGTTACAATAATAATTTTTTGGTGAATAGTAACTTATTAAGTTCTTAATCGCGATTAGTGGTAATTAGTGTAGTTTAAGGTAAAAATAATGCTTTAATAAAATAAGATGAGCTTGACACATGTCCTAACCTCATTGGTTGTGTCATGGCCGACCAAGAAAAGCCATGGGTCAACTTGGGGACCCCATGGAGACACTTTGGTTGGGAAATGACATAAATAACTTTTTATTAAATGTTAAAGTAAAAATGACACAAACAAGAGATGTTTTACAAAAACAATTTTTACATGGGGATATACAAGTCATATTTTTGATTATAAATAGTAATTGGAAAGATAAAAAGATTTCCTACATCATAGTATTTTTTTTATAATTTTTAGACATTAAATAAATTAAATTATTTATGACATAATAATGATGCAGCGATGACATCATTATTTAACGATTTAAATAAAATGGAAAGATAATGTAAAATCTATGAACTAAACATGTCCAAAACTTATTGTATGGGTGTATTTCGAAGAATTATCACCTTATCCACGACTTATATCAATGTGGGACCTTTTAAAACCGAAACACATTTTCAAATAAAGTAATATTTCTTTACTTTCCAAAAGTGCCTCTCCTCTCCTCTTATAAAAGGCCCCCACCTCTACCTCATTTCACACACTCCTCAATCCTTTGGCTCGGCCAACCCCTGCCCATTTACTCTATCCACATCTATCTCCTCATCCTAGAGGATTCCCTTTGGGCAGAATCCTTTCAAAGGAAGCCTTTAGGCTCAAATCAAAAGGAGTTACACTTTTAAAGGTAATTCATTCTCTCTTGTTCATTTGTTTTATTTTGCTTCTCCAACCCTCTAAACTCTTTTTATTTACTTTTTTTGTAACAACACCAGTATCTTCAATATACTAGGATGTTGTTATAAGATTTATTCGATCTAAACTCTCACACAACTACATAAAATGGTTAAAGAACATACGGTTTCCGTGGATGGCGAAATTCTGCCTCCCGAAACGATGATTGTTCCATACTCATTTAACACCTTCAAAGGTGGCCATTATGATGTCACTATTTTTATATATGATATATAATATGTTTATTTTTTTCTTTAAGCTTATGTATTTTTTATTTTGGGCATACCTTTATGGTTTTCATTATGGGTAAACACGATATCTTCATTTAAGGAAGTGCGGACTACGCCCCCTCAAAGTGATGTGATTCGTTAATGCCATATGTGGGACGTGTAAAGGATGGATTTAAAGTTATTATATATAATGTTATACTGGAATTATAATATACCTCTATATCATTATTATTTCTTGCCATTAAATTATGAGATAGAAATGAAAGTAGCGTTCATGCGTACGTACGGCTTATCGTCTCCATGAACGGTGCATTTCATTTCTTATCCCCAAATGTAATGTACTATTAAAAGTACATGTATATAATGTATATATATAATTAATGATATATCTAAATGATGAATATAATTCTGGAATTAATATATACATACTTCTTATTTAGTTTTAATTCCATTAATATGACAAAGAAATGAAAGTAGCATTCATGCGTACGTACGGCTTACCGTCTCCATGAACGGTGCATTTCATTTCTCACCTCTAAATGATTTTGTAATATTATAAATACATGATTATGCTGGATATATATGATACATATGATATCCAAATCGGGAATTTCATTCTGGATATAAATAACCTTTGACCACACGAACAACATGTAATTGTAAGAAGTCCACTTTCGACTTAAGAACCAAATATTGACAAAACAAACATTATTAACTTAAATGGTTACATAATGTTTATAACATGGCAATAAGTGATATAAAAGGAATAATAAACTTTAAAAAGGTTCTTAATCAAGTATAAATTACCTCAAGTTTATTATTCAGGACGTTAAAGAACGATCGAGTCAAGTCGGACCCGAGGTAAGGGACTTCGTCTCAATCTCCTTTCATTGAGACATATTTAGTTTTATACACAACTTTCTTTAATACGGTGTATAAACCCCTTTGACTCTTACTTTTATACAAAAGAAATCTTTTTCTATGAAGCGTTTTACTAAACGATAAAAAGGAATATATTTTTACGTACGCGGTGACAACGACCTTTTCCGCCGCCGCGAGTATTATTTGGTCTTTGGCTTTCTCAACAAGCCATAATGTTTTTAGAATAAAATAAATACCATATACTCTATTATGTATTTTGGTATTGAAAATGGTTTTGAAAAAGGATTCTATTATGTCAATATATTTATGATATATTGTGATTGAAATGTGGAAATGTTATCATTCCTTTATATTGGTTTTATGTTTTATGATTTTATATTGGTACTTGGACATTTTAACGGGTGGTTACGTTATAAACCATATGAAGGGTGGTGCCATGAATACCAGGACGGGTGGTTACGTTATAACCTCCAATGCATTGGGTATGGAAGTCAGCCGTATGGCTATTCCATTAAGTATGTATGGAAATTGGCCGTATGGCTATTCCATTAAGTGATATGTGTGGAAGTCGACCGTATGGTTATTCCACTTAAGTATGTTTATGTCCCATGTTACCTTTATATATGTTAGGTGTTCTTTATATGTGTTTTATGGTAATACTTTGGTTACAAAAAGGTAAGTAATGATACTTTATTTAGTGAAGAGTTTTTACAACTTCATGAAGGTGAAGGTATTACTTTGATAGAGTATACATGGTTTACTTGATTTTGAAAAACTAACAGTTTTCATTCTTTGTGTATCCCTTACTGAGCTTTTTATGCTCACCCCAAGTTTTTTTGAAATCTTTTTCACAGGACTTAATGTGGAATAAGGTCAAGGATGGGATCAAGGGAATGTCATGCTATATAAAACATGGAACTAGACATGTTTCTTTCAAGAGTTTGTTTATTATGGAAACTTAGTATAAGTGACTACTTTGTAATCTTTTGAGATGTAATAGTTATGTTCTAATTCTCTAAAACTCTAAACCTGAAAAGATCCTCAACGTGAATTATTCTTTTAATTCAATATTAAGTAAGGTTTAAGGCTGGGGCTTTATAGTTGGTATCAAAGGTCGGTTTAGACAACTTTTGGAGTTATAAAAGTGTTAAATTATAATATGATTGAAATGATATAGCATTTACGGATTACCATGTTGCTTCGCCTAAGATATTTCTGTGTTCAGAATGGTTTTCCGTAGAGGAAACAAAGCAGCTATGTTGGGACGACATAAGGAGGAAGATAACCTTCTAAATCAGCAACCTGAGATGGTCGGAATCTGAACTGAACAGTTTGTTGCAGTGATGGCATAGCTGACTCAGGCTATAAATGGTGGTGGTATCCATGCACGAGATCAGCCAGATCAACCGCAGAGGAACATGTCAGTGGTGGAACATTTCATGAGGCAACATCCCCCATCATTCAGAGGATCATCTGACCCTGTGAAAGCTGAAGGGTGGATTAAAGCACTGGAGAAGATTTTTGATGTCATGGGGTGTTCAGAACATCAAAAGGCTAGTCTTGCTGTTTACTGTTTTGAAGGTGAAGCTGATCAGTGGTGGTCAATGGTGAAAAATATAAGGGATAGTGATGAGATTGAGGATCTTCACTGGGACGAATTCAAAGGTATGTTTCTTGAGAAATATTTTCCTAAGGTGGTTCGTCTTAGGATGGAAAAACAGTTCCTAGAATTGAGGCAGGAGGATGATTAAGTGGCTGCTTATGAAGAAAAGTTCACTCAATTGGCAAGGTATGCTCCAAACTTCATACGAGATCTTGATAGTAAAATAAACCATTTTTACTCAGGGTTAAAGCCAAATTATCGAAGGGCTTTAGCTTCTCGTGAGTTCAAAAGTTATGAAAAACTTGTTCGATGTGCGGAGAAGGTGGAAATGGAGTTTTCCGATGATCAGGTGTTCTATGACAAACAACAGAATAAGAGGTCTAGTTGGCAGGAAAAGGGGAAGAATTCATCAAAGAAGCAAGGAGGTAAGAAAACCAAATATCCATCCTTTGAGTAGTGTGGTAAAATGCATCCTGGAGAATGTTTATCCAAGTCTGGTAAGTGCTTTCGGTGTGGTAAGTCTGGTCATATTCCTCGTAACTGTAAGGAAGATGATCAAGCAGGAAATGAAAAGCCAACGGTAAGATGTTTTAAGTGCAATGAAATGGGTCATTATGCAAATGAGTGTCCAATGAAGAACTCAACTGGGGGAATGCAGCCAGACTACAAGCAGAAAGGGGTGGTGAAATACTTTGCAACAACTTCGGTAGATGTTGGGCCATCGAATGAAGTGGTATCAGCTCCAGGGAGCTCAGTATTTTTTGAAGATTCACTTGAGGTCGGGGTACCATCAGTTGAAAGTAAAATAACCAGACGTTCCGAAGACTGCGTTCTGTACTAGAAATGGACATTATGAATTAGTAGTTATGCCTTTTGGGTTAACCAATTCACCTACTGTATTCATGGACCTTATGAATAAAATTTTCCATGAGTTCTTGGATAAGTTTGTGTTTGTGTTTTGAGGTTTGGGAAGAGGTTATGTGTGCCTTGTGATTCACCGTTGAATAATGAGTTGTTATGTGAGGCTCATAGTTCCCCGTTTTCAGTTCATCCTGGCAGTACTAAGATGTACAGAGATCTGCGGGAGTATTACTGGTGGGATGGAATGAAAAGAGATATTGCTGATTTTACTGTGTAGTGTTTGACATGTCAACAGGTTAAAGTAGAGCGGCAGTTACCAAAAGGGATGCTTCAGCCTTTACCAGTGCCAGAGTGGAAATGGGAGAATATATCCATGGAATTTGTTGTTGGATTACCGAAGACATCTCGAGGTAATAATGAAATCTGGGTTATTGTTGATCGCTTGACCAAATATGCTCATTTCCTTGCTATACGAGATACTTTCTCTCTTGATCAACTTTCCCATTTGTATCTTAAAGAGATAGTCAGGTTACATGGAGTTCCCCTCTCCATTGTATCGGATCGTGATCCCAGGTTTACTTCTAACTTTTGGAAAGGACTTCAGAAGTCATTGGGTACTCAATTAAATTTTTGTACAGCTTTTCATCCTCAATCAGATGGGCAGTCAGAACGAACAATCCTGACATTGGAGGATATGCTACAAGATTGTTCTATGGATTATCAGGGAAGTTGGGACCAACATCTTTCTTTGGTTTAATTTTCATATAATAACAGTTTTCATTCCAGTATACAGATGACACCATTTCAGGCATTATATGGGAATAGGTGTCGAACTCTAGCTTTCTGGGATGAAGTGGGTGAAAGGAAGCTGATGGGACCAGAATTGGTAGAAGAGATGGCAGAAAAAGTTCAGTTGATTCAGAAGCACATGAGAACAGCTCAGAGTAGGCAGAAGAGTTATGCGGATAACCGGAGGAGGGATCTATCTTTTGAGGTAGGTGATCATGTTTTTCTCAAGGTTTCTCCTTGGAAAAGTGTGGTGAGATTTGGTAAGAAAGGAAAGCTGAGTCCAAGGTTTATTGGACCATATGAAATTCTGGAAAGAGTTGGATCAGTTGCATACCGGGTGGCTTTACCTCCAAGTTTATCTCAGGTACACAATTTTTTTCATGTTTTAATGTTGAGAATGTATATGCCAGATCCATCTCATGTTTTGAGCACATAGGTAGTTCACCTGGAAGAGAAATTATCTTATGAGGAACAATCGGTCCAGATTCTTGACCACAGGGAGCAAGTGTTACGGAATAAAGTGATTCACCAGGTAAAGGTTTTGTGGAAAAACCACATGATTGAAGAGGCAACATGGGAATCTGAAAATACAATGAGGGATAAGTACCCCCATTTATTCGATAAGTAAATAAATTGCGGGGATGCAATTCCCAAAAGGGGGGAAGGATGTAACATCCCAGGTAAATAAAGAATAAAGAATTTTCATATTTATTAATATTTACGAATTAAATATTAATTTTAATTAAAAGGGGTTTCTACGTTCGATAGCGTACTCGGTACGCAACGATGAGTTTCTTTGAAAACATACGTTGCACACAAGTAATAAAATAATATTATTTTAAATGTTACTTAACGAGTAGCCATTGTACTGGCAGGAATGGATATAAATAACTAAAATATTATTATATATGTTTTTAAATGTTTTTACATTTACCCAATAAAAGATAAAGGCTTAAAATACGGAAAGAGTTCAATTTCAGGCATTTATACCCTAATTTTCACGAAAGGTCCACTTATCACCTTTTTACGGAGAACCGTCATTAAATATAGTTTTGATAGATCTTATAAATTCTATTGGACCAAATATAACTCTTCTTTAGAATCGAGACATCAAAATTTACTTTGTGTAAATTTTTGGTACCTTTCTGATAAAGTTCATTTTTTTAATGAATAGTGTAAAATGTTGTATTTTAATTCAAAACCTCTTTTTAATCTAATTTATTTCTATGATTAGATTATCTTTTGAATTGGTTTTAAAGTGAAATTAGAAAATATTTTTACCATTAAATCCAATAGTGGTCGTTGGAATTAATTTCACTTTGAAATCGGACTTAAACTAGTGTCAATCTTTTGATACTTATTGTTTCATAAAAACACGCTATTTTCTCTGACAGTGGGAATTAATTATTAAATTAATTAGTGTGACTTATATGTTTAGAATTTGGTAAAATAGACTTCATTTTTGAATTCGTAATATCAAATATAGCTTAGGGTGAATTTTTGGTAATTTTCTGAAAAACTTCAATTTTTGAAGAATAGTAAACCACTAAGCGGTACTTGTAAAGACCGATTTTCCGTTTAAATGAAATTTTTCCATCATTGTGTTTTGAATTTCAAAAATCCGACATACATGGTTGTAATTAAGAAGTAAAATGTGGTTCAATGAGATTATAATAATTTTTTGGTGAATAGTAACTTATTAAGTTCTTAATCGCGATTAGTGGTAATTAGTGTAGTTTAAGGTAAAAATAATGCTTTAATAAAATAAGATGAGATTTAAACATGTCCTACCCTCATTGGTTGTGTCATGGCCGACCAAGACAAGCCATGGGTTAACTTGGGGACCCCATGGAGACACTTTGGTTGAGAAATGACATAAATAACTTTTTATTAAATGTTAAAGTAAAAATGACACAAACAAGAGATGTTTTACGAAAACAATTATTACATGGGGATATACAAGTCATATTTTTGATTATAAATAGTCATTGGGAAGATAAAAAGATTTCCTACATCATAGTATTTTTTTTTATAATTTTTAGATATTAAATAAATTAAATTATTTATTACATAATACTGATGCAGTGATGACATCATTATTTAACGATTTAAATAAAATGGAAAGATAATGTAAAATCTATGAACTACACATGTCCAAAACTTATTGGATGGCTGGATTTCGAAGAATTATCACCTTATCCACGACTTATATCAATGTGGGACCTTTTAAAACCGAAACACATTTTCAAATAAAGTAATATTTCTTTACTTTCCAAAAGTCCCCCTCCTCTCCTCTTATAAAAGGCCCCCACCTCTACCTCATTTCACACACTCCTCAAGCCTTTGGCTCGGCCAAACCCTGCCCATTTACTCTATCCACATCCCTCTCCTCATCCTAGAGGATTAACTTTGGGCATAATCCTTTCAAATGAATCCTTTAGGCTCAAATCAAAAGGAGTTACACTTTTAAAGGTAATTCATTCTCTCTTGTTCATTTGTTTTATTTTGCTTCTCCAACCCTATAAACTCTTTTTATTTACTTCTTTTGTAACAACACCAGTATCTTCAATATACTAGGATGTTGTTATAAGATTTATTCGAGATACACTCTCACAAAACTACATCAAATGGTTAAAGAACATACGGTTTCCGTGGATGGCGAAATTCTGCCTCCCGAAACGATGATTGTTCAATACTAATTTAACACCTTCAAAGGTGGCCATTATGATGTCACTATTTTTATATATGATATATAATATGTTTATTTTTTCTTTAAGATTATGTATTTTTCATTTTGGGTATACCTTTATGGTTTCCATTATGGGTAAAAACGATGTCTTCATTTAAGGAAGTGCGGACTACCGCCTCCTCAAAGTGATGTGACTCATTAATGCCATATGTGGGACGTGTAAAGGATGGATTTAAAGTTATTATATATAATGTTATACTAGAATTATAATATACCTCTATATCATTATTATTTCTTTCCATTAAAGCATGAGATAGAAATGAAAGTAGCGTTCATGCGTATGTATGGCTTACCGTCTCCATGAACGGTGCATTTCATTTCTTATCCCCAAATGTAATATACTATTAAAAGTACATGTATATAATGGATATATATAATTAATGATATATCTAAATGATGAATATAATTCTGGAATTAATATATACATACTTCTTATTTAGTTTTAATTCCATTAATATGACAAAGAAATGAAAGTAGCGTTCATGCGTACGTACGGCTTACCGTCTCCATGAACGGTGCATTTCATTTCTCACCTCTAAATGATTATGTAATATTATAAATACATGTATATGCTGGATATATATGATACATATGATATCCAAATCGGGAATTTCATTCTGGATATAAATAACCTTTGACCACACGAACAACATTTAATTGTAAGAAGTCCACTTTCGACTTAAGAACTAAATATTGACAAAACAAACATTATTAACTTAAATGGTTACATAATTTTTATAACATGGAAATAAGTGATATAAAAGGAATAATAAACTTTAAAAAGGTTCTTAATCAAGTATAAATTAACTCATGTTTATTATTCAGGACGTTAAAGAACGATTGAGTCAAGTTGGACACGAGGTAAGGGACTTCGTCTCAATCTCCTTTCATTGAGGCATATTTCATTTTATACAAAACTTTATTTTATATGGTGTATAAACCCCTTTTACTCTTACTTTTATACAAAAGGAATCTTTTTTCTACGAAGCGTTTTACTAAATGACAAAAAGGAATGTTTTTTTACGTACGCGGTGACAACGACCTTTTCCGCCGCCGCGAGTATTATTTGGTCTTTGGATTTCTCAACAACCCGTAATGTTTTTAGAATAAAATAAATACCATATACTCTTTTATGTATTTTGGTATTGAAAATTGTTTTGAAAAAGGATTCTATTATGTCAATATATTTATGATATATTGTGATTGAAATGTGGAAATGGTATCATTCCTTTATATTGGTTTTATGTTTTATGATTTTATATTGGTACTTGGAAATTTTAACGGGTGGTTATGTTAGAAACCATATGACGGGTGGTGCCGTGAATACCAGTACGGGTGGTTACGTTATAACCTCCAATGCATTGGGTATGGAAGTCGACCGTATGGCTATT
This sequence comes from Viscum album, assembly GCA_963277665.1. Taxonomy (NCBI): domain Eukaryota; kingdom Viridiplantae; phylum Streptophyta; class Magnoliopsida; order Santalales; family Viscaceae; genus Viscum; species Viscum album. Next base: position 838,996,591 of record OY728141.1, read on the forward strand.
CCATTATGTATGTATGGAAATTGGCCGTATGGATATTCCATTAAGTGATATGTGTGGAAGTCGACCGTATGGTTATTCCACTTAAGTATGTTTATGCCCCAAGTTACCTTTATATATGTTATGTGTTCTTTATATGGGTTTTATGGTAATACTTTGGTTACAAAAAGGTAAGTAATGATACTTTATTCAGTGAAGAGTTTTTACAACTTCATGAAGGTGAAGGTATTACTTTGATAGAGTATACATGGTTTACTTGATTTTGAAAAACTAACAGTTTTCATTCTTTGTGTATCCCTTACTGAGCTTTTTATGCTCACCCCATGTTTTTTTGAAATGTTTTTCACAGGACTTAATGTGGAATAAGTTTGAAGTGAACTGTGTTGCATTTGTTGTCAATGAGGCATGAAGTTGTCTTGGAATGAATGGATGTCAAGGAGTCAAGATGTGAATGTCAAAGGATGTGATGGTGATGGTGATGAAGGAGAATGGCCATGGTACTAAGATGCATGTCACTTAGGAGATTCACTAAGTGGTATTGGAATTTGTGGTTGAAACATTCTCCATGGAAATCAGGCGATTGTTGAGCTGTTCTTAATGTTCCAAGAACTTGTATCAACTGGATACAATGTCACAACAATGTTTGAAGTCCATGCATTGTCTTCACAATGCATGAGGAGAAGCAAGAGATCCATCCACAACATCTAAGTGGGTGAAGTGGATTAAAGAAGTCCATGTACTAACTCTTAGTGCATGTGAATTGGATGATCCAATTGATCTCTGATTTGATCAATGAATCACTTTGAAGAATTAAAGTGATTCAGGAGTTCGGTTGAAGAAGAACCTTTCGGAATTCCCTCCTAAGTTGTGGAATGTTGAAAAGTTATTAAGAACATGAGGAGGAGATGGAAATTCCTAATGAAGAAGAAGAAATAAAGAAGATAAAGAATGGCTTAGAAGAAGAGTTGTGGCATTTGGAATTTGAACTTGGTCACTTTGTTTTTACACAAAGGACTTGTTCTATTACTTGCAAAAAATTAGCCATCTCAAGCCAGCCTTAAGGGTTCAACCCCCAAGGCACATGTGGGCCTAAGGCGCCACGCCCAAGGGGGGATCCCATGTGGCCAGCCCGAGAGGCAGGGGGCCGTGTATAAGCCCCTGAGGGCACGCGGTGGTGAAGCCCGCACACCCGGTGTGTGCATAGTGGGCGCCAGTAGCGCGCCCGCAGGAGCAGAGAGTGGGCGCAGAGCGCGCCCGCAGGGAGAACACGGTGCGGGGCGGCACCGTGGAGGGAGAAGATTCAATTGTGGGGTTGAGGGAGCGGCATATTGATAAACCGCGGAAAAATAGGAGTCTGTTTCGATGTGGGACGTGGAATTTTTCCGCGGGAGAGATCCTGGCCGCACGATCGATCGCGCGCCAGATCTCGGCCGCACAACTAATCCGCGGCGAGGCGATCTTATCCAGGCCGTCCGACGTATCTCAATCGCCTGATCCGACGGCTCCCGGTCTGTCTCCTTCCTCGAGCTCAGCCGAAGGCCACCCGCGACGTCGCCTGAACCAGAGGCCATCCGACCACCGGATTTCGAGTTCCCGGCTGTCTCTCTCAGCCGAAGGCACCCTCGTGCTCGTCTGGCCATAACGAACAGTACCATGCACAAAAAGAGTCGTGCATGCATTCAATGGGAAAAATCAGTCGAGGCCGAGGCAAGCAAAGCTGCCGAAGGCCGTGGGGTGTTTATGCGTGCATGTTTTGGATCAGAAGAAGGCCGTGCATGCGTTCTAAGTCGCATGCACGTAGAGGAAATTAAAAATGAGAACCCGCGTAAAACAGAGGATAAAAGTAAAGATTTTGAAGATTTTAAAAGATCCTAAATCTTCGGGAGATTAAATGTATCTCTACGCGGATGAACCGCCTCTGCCTCGCCTATAAAAGAAGAGCCTAAGGCTCCAAATATTTTTTCTGAAACTCTGTTGAAAATCCGAGTCCCGTGAGAGCTCTGCCTCGCGAAGCCAAAGCCCCGCGCAACCCACTTGCGCGGAAGTTTGTTCCGGAGCCACCCGAGGCTTCGAAGGTGTTCCCTGCGCGCCTCCCTTGCGCGGCAGGAAGAACCCGAGGCCGCATCCTTGCGCGCCCGTGGTTGCATCCCTCTCTGCCCACGGACGTGCGTGGCAGGAGGTGTTTGCGCGGCCGCTTGTGCCATTGCACTTGCGTGCCCCGTGGTGTTGGACCTTGCACACCCGAGGCAGTAGCAACCTTGCGCGCCCAAGGCGGTTTCACTTGCGCGCTTGATCCACCTTGCACCCTTTGTGTGCCAAGTGAAGAAGAAGAACCTACGGGTGCTGTGTGTGCACCAAGTGAAGACCACACCCATTAAGTGTGTGTGCAAAGTGGGAGGCCGTAGCTAAGTGTGTGGAAGAAAAGAAGGCCGAGGCCTTAGTGCCTTGTGTGCAAAGTGAACAAGAGAAGGCCGTGGCCCTTGGGTGTGCAAGGAGAACCCGATTCCACACCTCTTGTGTGTGTGAAGTGAAGAAGTGTAGGCCGAGACCACACCTTGTGTGTGTGCCAAGTGAGGAAGACCCTACGGGTTGGTTGTGCACACTTTGAAGAACAAAGAATAGTTTGTGTGTGTGCAATAAGAAGTGAAAGGCCAAGCTTAAGTGTGTGCAAAATGAAGAATAAATTGTGTGTGCAAAACAAGTGAATGCCGAACCTATGTGTGTGCACTAAGTGAAGTGTGTACACACTTAGAAGAAGAAGAAGAGGATAATCACACAAAGTATAACACACATTTATGTGTGTGTAATCAAAAGGAATTAAACGTGTGAAGGAGTGGGAAGGTGTGTGCTCAAAGAGAATATACCCTTTGTGGGTTTATTGCACCAAGAGTAGAAGAAGGAGAGTGCATGCTTGCATGCATGCACGTGCACACGTGAACAGTGCTAAATCAGTGGTGTGCATCTGAGGAGTCCAAGACTTGAAGATCTTGAAGAGATTTGAGAACCCATGCTATCAGTGCATGAAGATGAAGAGTTTCCATGCACTCAGTGCATGATGTTGAAGTGAAGTGAGACTGGACCAGACTGGAGTTATAGATATCAGTTGTCTGAGTATTCAGTAGTTGAAGAGAGAAGCCATGTCATCCTTAGAAGAAGGTGATAAATCCTGAGCAAGACGAGAAGACCTGTTCACCACAAGTGATCAGAAGAAGAGAAAGGCCAGCAGCCTTTATCCCAGGCTACTGAAGTTACTTGAAGAGCTGAACATGAAGAAGAGCTACTCGTGTGACTCGAGCAGCCAGGAGAAGACCCTGTGGGACTCAGGGAGAAGAAGTCTTCAGTGGGATTCTGGAGCTGGCCAGTGGGACTCTGGTAACACTGTGGGACGCAGTATAGAGACCCTCCTGTGGGACTCAGGAGAGATACAGTGGGACTCTGTATCGACCATTGTAATACTAACAGATTATAATGGGAGAATCCATGCTGGGAGAGCATGGCAAGGATGTAGGCCTTTGGTGCCGAACCTTGTAAATCCTTGTGTCCTGTGCCTTTTCATTACTGCATCATTCGGGAAAGGTTGAGAGATACAAGAAGAGTGGATCGAGGCTTTAACCAGCCATAGAGGTTTAATTGATAAGAATCAATTAGTAAAAAGTTTTAAGGGATCACTGATTCACCCCCTCCCCCTCTCAGTGATTCACACTGATCTGGGCACTTTAATTGGTATCAGAGCGAGGTTACCTCTAAAAGATCCAAGGGAGTCTTTATGAAGTGCATATTTGAGGAAATGAGCAACCAGCCTCAAATGGAGATATCTGCCAAGACTCAGAAAAATAGAAAGAAGAAACAGGCCAAGAAGATGAAGAAAGCCTGTCCTAGCTGTGATGAAGTTGAAACAATGAATGATCTTCAGAGTGCACTCAAATATCTTCAGAATACAGTTCCCATGGAAGTGGAAAAGTGTATAGCTACAGGCATCCATGATCTTCATGAAGAAAAATCACAGTTAGAAGAAGAAGCCAATGCAATGGAAGATCAATTGGCTAAAAGGTTTGGCATAACCAACACTCTCAGAAAGCTGGTAAATGCCAAAGATGAAACAGTATCTCTTTGTAATGAATGATATGAAGACACTGCTGAAGAATTGCAAAGAAGCCTTTCTGAGAATGAATTCTTTAAGATAATGGTCAAAGAAGTGTTCCATGCACTAGAGAAGCTGCACAGAGTCTCAATGATTGTCAAAGATTCTCAACTAGAAGATAAAGTCAAAATGGTGAAGGAGCTTGAAAACTCAATGCATGAAATAAAGAAGGTGCATGATGACCAGATGGAACAGCTGAAACAGAATTGGGAAGCTAGGCTAAGATTCGTTGAGGATGAGAAGAACTCCCTCAACATGAAGTGCTTAGAACTGGAGGTGATATTGAAAAATCAGCAATCACCCAAAGCCAAAACCTCCCAGTCAGCTGGTAGAAGAAATGTTGCCACTCAAGTGAGCATTGAGAAGGATGATTCTAAAAGAAGGGCATCCTCTAGTGAAAGTGCAACATCTTCTAAGAAGAAGGTTCCATCCATCTGGATGAGGAAGGTGAAGAAGCAGGGCTCTCCTGAAACAACACAACTTGTCAAGAAAAGTACCCAGCAATCAGAAGTACACAAGAGGTCAAGATTTGTGGGTCAATGTTGGTGTTGTAACAAGTATGGGCATTGTGCAAAGGATTGTTGGTACAATCCACTGAATGCCAAAGCACAGAGGAAGCCCATGCCAAGGGGGAGCAAGCCAGAAGGAAGGAAGCAACATCCACAGGTCCAGAGACATCTCTTTACTGCTAACAGATTTGGATTGCTTGACAACATCTGGGATGTTTGCAAAAGTGGTCAAAGAGATACATGTCAATCTCCAACTGTATCCAGAGCTAAAGAGAAGAGAAGATCACTGAACCTGGCTAAAATGGAATCCTTGGGAAGCAAGAAGAAAGTTGACAATGCTCCCAAGAAGATTATGAAAAAGGAAGAGAAGTCCTTGGAATTCAAATCCAAGAAGGGTGATGCATCCAGAAGGACCACCAAGAAATGCTTCTACTGTGGAAAGAAAGGTCATATCATGGCACTTTGTGAACAAGCCATGGAACTAAATAGAAGCAGACTGAACTCCAGAAGACAATCAATCCAGAAGAAGAAGGGATTGATTGAAAATAAGTTGCCTAAGAGAGGTAGCTTAGCAGCATCCAAAGAACCATGTGGAACTTCCAAAACTGAGGCCACTCTTCCAAATGATTTACTTGTCATATGGCCACATCAGTTGCAACTTTCCAGAGAACTACAAAGAGTTGAAGATGAAGCTCTGGCAATTGCTAAAGCAAAAGGGAAGAAGAAGGTTTCACATGAAGATGTTTTGAGAACCACACCAGCACAATCATCAATGAAGATCAAATGTGCAAGTGTGAAGACTGGTGAAAATGGGACATCTCGGTTGAGATAATCTTCTCAACCTTGTTGTTCACATTGATGAACCAAGGAGGTTCCATCTTATTCCCTTATACTCATGGTATATACATGTGCTAACATTGCAGGTAATTGAAGATGATGATCATTCTCATCTAGAGGATGATTTGGACAGAATGGAGTGCACCCCTTGAGGGGGAGAAAATCTAAAGAAGATGGCATTCTTAGATTAATACCATCTTGAGAAAAGTGAAGGTATTCCAATCATACTTTCATCCCTTGTTTCTTAATTGAGTTTATCTTGTCAATTAAGAGGGAGTATGGATTGAAGGTAAATGGATGAAAGGGGGAGCTTTATCATTGCACTAAACTTTCTAATGAGTTTTGTGAAGTTGTTCAGGATTTAGCAAATTCATTGAATATCTGAAAATTTCAACCCCTAAGCATGATCTCACATGTTTATAGTGAATGTGGACAACATTGAGTTCCTTGGTTATATCACTCTTGTATTCTACACCGAGTTAGCCCAAGTAGACTTAGAGTTGATTTACTAAAGGTTCTTTGCTAAAGAAGAACATGTGGCATCATCCCTCTCTTAGTGATTTTCAAGAAGATTCTATTCAAAGGGAGGAAGATTTTTTTTGAAAGTGAACCACACCACACCTTTGCATTTGATTGCCAATAAGGGGGAGAAATATTGGCACACATATTGACCCATTCATATGTGCTGAAGGAGTGTATTGACAACAAATACAAAGGGGGAGATTGAAGTGCACTGTGTTGCATTTGTTGTCAATGAGGCATGAAGTTGTCTTGGAATGAATGGATGTCAAGGAGTCAAGATGTGAATGTCAAAGGATGTGATGGTGATGGTGATGAAGGATAATGGCCATGGTACTAAGATGCATGTCACTTAGGAGATTCACTAAGTGGTATTGGAATTTGTGGTTGAAACATTCTCCATGGAAATCAGACGATTGTTGAGCTGTTCTTAAAGTTCCAAGAACTTGTATCAACTGGATACAATGTCACAACAATGTTTGAAGTCCATGCATTGTCTTCACAATCCATGAGGAGAAGCAAGAGATCCATCCACAACTTCTAAGTGGGTGAAGTGGATTAAAGAAGTCCATGTACTAACTCTTAGTGCATGTGAATTGGAAGATCCAATTGATCTCTGATTTGATCAATGAAGCACTTTGAAGAATTTAAGTGATTCAGGAGTTTGGTTGAAGAAGAATCTTTCGGAATTCCCTCCTAAGTTGTGGAATGTTGAAAAGTTATTAAGAACATGAGGAGGAGATGGAAATTCCTAATGAAGAACAAGAAATAAAGAAGATAAACAATGGCTTAGAAGAAGAGTTGTGGCATTTGGCATTTGAACTTGGTCACTTTGTTTTTACACAAAGGACTTGTTCTATTACTTGCAAAAAATTAGCCATCTCAAGCCAGCCTTAAGGGTTCAACCCCCAAGGCACATGTGGGCCTAAGGCGCCACGCCCAAGGGGGGATCCCATGTGGCCAGCCCGAGAGGCAGGGGGGGCGTGTATAAGCCCCTGAGGGCACGCGATGGTGAAGCCCGCGCACCCGGTGTGTGCATAGTGGGCGCCAGTAGCGCGCCCGCAGGAGCAGAGAGTGGGCGCAGAGCGCGCCCGCAGGGAGAACACGGTGCGGGGCGGCACCGTGGAGGGAGAAGATTCAATTGCGGGGTTGAGGGATCTGCATATTGATAAACCACAGAAAAACAGGAGCCCGTTTCGATGTGGGACGCGGAATTTTTCCGCGGGAGCGATCCTGGCCGCACGATCGATCGCGCGCCAGATCTCGGCCGCACAACTAATCCGCGGTGAGGCGATCTGATCCAGGCCGTCCGATGTATCTCAATCGCCTGATCCGACGGCTCCCGATCTGTCTCCTTCCTCGAGCTCAGCCGAAGGCCACCCGCGACGTCGCCTGAACCAGAGGCCATCCGACCACCGGATTTCGAGTTCCCGGCTGTCTCTCTCAGCCGAAGGCACCCTCGTGCTCGTCTGGCCATAACGAACAGTACCATGCACAAAAAGAGTCGTGCATGCATTCAATGGGAAAAATCGGTCGAGGCCGAGGCAAGCAAAGCTGCCGAAGGCCGTGGGGTGTTTATGTGTGCATGTTTTGGATCAGAAGAAGGCCGTGCATGCGTTCTATGTCGCATGCACGTAGAGGAAATTAAAAATGAGAACCCGCGTAAAACAGAGGATAAAAGTAAAGATTTTGAAGATTTTAAAAGATCCGAAATCTTCGGGAGATTAAATGTATCTCTACGTGGATGAACCGCCTCTGCCTCGCCTATAAAAGAAGAGCCTAAGGCTCCAAATATTTTTGCTGAAACTCTGTTGAAAATCCGAGTCCCGTGAGAGCTCTGCCTCGCGAAGCCAAAGCCCCGTGCAACCCACTTGCGCGGAAGTTTGTTCCGGAGCCACCCGAGGCTTCGAAGGTGTTCCCTGCGCGCCTCCCTTGCGCGACAGGAAGAACCCGAGGCCGCATCCTTGCGCGCCCGTGGTTGCATCCCTCTCTGCCCACGGAAGTGCGTGGAAGGAGGTGTTTGCGCGGCCGCTTGTGCCATTGCACTTGCGTGCCCCGTGGTGTTGCACCTTGCACACCCGAGGCAGTAGCAACCTTGCGCGCCCAAGGCGGTTGCACTTGCGCGCTTGATCCACCTTTCACCCTTTGTGTGCCAAGTGAAGAAGAAGAACCTACGGGTGCTGTGTGTGCACCAAGTGAAGACCACACCCATTAAGTGTGTGTGCAAAGTGGGAGGCCGTAGCTAAGTGTGTGGAAGAAAAGAAGGCCGAGGCCTTAGTTCCTTGTGTGCAAAGTGAACAAGAGAAGGCCGTGGCCCTTGTGTGTGCAAGGAGAACCCGATTCCACACCTCTTGTGTGTGTTAAGTGAAGAAGTGTAGGCCGAGACCACACCTTGTGTGTGTGACAAGTGAGGAAGACCCTACGGGTTGGTTGTGCACACTTTGAAGAACAAAGAATAGTTTGTGTGTGTTCAAGAAGAAGTGAAAGGCCAAGCTTAAGTGTGTGCAAAATGAAGAATAAATTGTGTGTGCAAAACAAGTGAAGGCCGAACCTATGTGTGTGCACTAAGTGAAGTGTGTACACACTTAGAAGAAGAAGAAGAGGATACTCACACAAAGTATAACACACATTTATGTGTGTGTAATCAAAAGGAATTAAATGTGTGAAGGAGTGAGAAGGTGTGTGCTCAAAGAGAATATACCCTTTGTGGGTTTATTGCACCAAGAGTAGAAGAAGGAGAGTGCATGCTTGCATGCATGCACGTGCACACGTGAACAGTGCTAAATCAGTGGTGTGCATCTGAGGAGTCCAAGACTTGAAGATCTTGAAGTGATTTGAGAACCCATGCTATCAGTGCATGAAGATGAAGAGTTTCCATGCACTCAGTGCATGATGTTGAAGTGAAGTGAGACTAGACCAGACTGGAGTTATAGAGATCAGTTGTCTGAGTATTCAGTAGTTGAAGAGAGAAGCCAGGACATCCTTAGAAGAAGGTGATAAATCCTGAGCAAGACGAGAAGACCTGTTCACCACAAGTGATCAGAAGAAGAGCAAGGCCAGCAGCCTTTATCCCAGGCTGCTGAAGTTACTTGAAGAGCTGAACAAGAAGAAGAGCTACTCGTGTGACTCGAGCAGCCAGGAGAAGACCATGTGGGACTCAGGGAGAAGAAGTCTTCAGTGGGATTCTGGAGCAGGCCAGTGGGACTCTGGTAACACTGTGGGACGCAGTATAAAGACCCTCCTGTGGGACTCAGGAGAGATACAGTGGGACTCTGTATCGACCATTGTAATACTAACAGATTATAATGGGAGAATCCATGCTGGGAGAGCATGGAAAGGATGTAGGCCTTTGGTGCCGAACCTTGTAAATCCTTGTGTCCTGTGCCTTTTCATTACTGCATCATTCGGGAAAGGTTGAGAGATACAAGAAGAGTGGATCGAGGCTTTAACCAGCCATAGAGGTTTAATTGATAAGAATCAATTAGTAAAAAGTTTTAAGGGATCACTGATTCACCCCCTCCCCCTCTCAGTGATTCACACTGATCTGGGCACTTCAAAGTTCAAGGATGGGATCAAGGGAATGTCATGCTATATAAAACATGGAAGTAGACATGTTTCTTTCAAGAGTTTTTTTTATTATGGAAACTTAGTATAAGTGACTACTTTGTAATCTTTTGAGATGTAATAGTTATGTTCTAATTCTGTAAAACTCTAAACCTGAAATGATCCTCAACGTGAATTATTCTTTTAATTAAATATTAAGTAAGGTTTAAGGCTGGGGCCTTATATGATTAATTTTATGAGACTAATGATCCATCAAGGGTCTTGAATTAACATGTCCCTAAACACTGTCATTCATGAATAATCTATTACTCATATAGTGAAATAATAATACTAAATAATAAAAAATGTCCCTTATCAAATATCCTTATTGAATAAAATATATTGATTTTTCAAAAATTACTTAGTTAATAATATAAAATCCAATGGGAGCATCATATTTAAAAATGATATATAGTGTAAGAAATAATAATATATATTTTACAAGAAAATTTATATTTATGATAAATTTAATGTACATTAAAAATATTTCATGGAAGTTATTATTTCAAGAGAAACCTATCAATCACAAAATAAGGTGATTTTGAAAAATATAAGTTTTACCACTTAGAAATTTTCAAATAAAAAACTCTAATATGAGATAGATCTTAGGGAAACACAAATTAACATTATTTATGAGTGAACCATGGTATTAATTGACAATGGAGTAATATCTACACCACAATAATGTGAATATGTGTATAATAAAAAATAAGTCTGAATAGAATGTATATTCAGATAAAATATCTTTCCTTGTGTGTGACATTACATGTGATTATTTATCTTACTGAATAATAAACATAGGATAGTTATTTAATTTACTGGGATCCCTTTTCATTTTTATTATTAAATTTATTCCAAATATTCTGATGTTTTATACAACTACTTAAACAATTAGTTTTATATCGGGTGTTTTGACGAAAGTCGGTTCATTTGTCATAAATGCCATTGGTGGGTCATCTATGGTCAAAGGGGCCATTATATAAACACTTACATAATAAAAACTAGATTATTATTATCATATTATTATATCATTTATTCTGTTAAATACAACCATGAAGGATGGTTAAGAAAAATGAACCAACAATTTCAATCATACTGATAGTAGGTCATATATAATGTCCTAGATTTTCATTATATAATTTTTAAATTTTATATATTATTAAATCAAGTCCGGGATATGATATGGAATGAAATTTTTAGGACTAGGGTTTTGAGAATAAATGATTTAAATAAATTAAATAAATTAAATAGAATGTTCTAATAGATTTTTAGAAAAAGTTGAATAAATTCAAAACGAGTGATCAGATCCGAAATCTAAGTGCACCATTGCATTCATAAAAGATGTTTTACCATAGGCATAACCTAAATTCAATCAACATGTGTCTATAATGAAAAATAGATTAAGGAATTTTTAATGAATAAATTTAATTGTAATTCATTTTCTTTATTGTTGATGCAGTAATTAAATAAATATTTATTATAAATAAACCAAAATGCTGCGATCCTGGTATAGGATGAATACCCTTTATTTCCAATGGGGCTCTAGAGAGAAACCTAAGAGAATTATCTAGATGGAGAATGATGAAAGAACCTATGATTGAATATTGAAGGTTTTTATTCTTGATGGATCTCATAAATGGATGTAATGCACAAACTGATCATCTTCAATGAGTGATCCAACATCCGCGTAGGGTGCGTTATTTGAGGTTTCACTCACCACTCTTATATTCATCAACAAACATGGACCAACCAATGAACAAGTTGATGCACAATTCACTCATTCTTACTTGATGAGTTCTAATTTTATATTTAAGTGGTTGATTATTGTTTTGATTATTAATAATTTTAACAGGAATGGATGAAGGCTGGAATGAACAATGGTCGAGGTTCATTCCTTAGGATTATTTCTTGTGCATTTTATTCTCCCCCATTTTTTGATGTGTTCATTGTTCTTCATCACATATCAAAAATAATGATCATTGGAACTTTTTTTATCGGTGCAATGAACCTAAATTAAAGATCTGACATCAGGATGATCTAACAGATATGCATAACCAAGTGTGATAGATTGGTTACAGTCAATTGGGGGAAACCATTCATCTAGAAGTTGTTGTTGGTTGGAATTAAATCAGATTTATGAATTGATTAAAGTATTTTACCCCATTAATTTGGCATTAGAGGGATGAGGATACCCTTATTCTAATGTTTCATGACGAAAATATCCCATAAACAGGATCCAGAATATCATCTATGTCACGCTAATGAAGAACACTATATTCTAGGAAATCACAAAGAACATGACTTGTAATCTAGTATTACACAATGTGTGACCCCCACTAAATGATGACTACTATTTTTTGAGAGTATTTAAATACTATAAGACATGTGACCCCTATAACAAGGCATATATACTGTTATAAGAGACTGGGTTTGTGTCTCTGGAGATACACATACATTGGGTGGAGTACACGGTTTTTCTAAACAACATGAACTCCACTGCATGACCTGTTCTGAATTGAGTACACAGACTACCCTGTGTACTAGAACATGAGCAAGGATACACGAGTTGAAGTCAAGTACTATAACATAGAAAGCATGCATTATAAGACCTCAAACTTGAGGACACCGCATTGGAATATTTATATAGGATATATACCCATATATTACTTTACAATGTTGGAAGGAAACTGGTCATTGTATATAGAAAGTACCTGAGTTGAGGTACATGACATATGACCTTACTATATTCCATTTAACACTTTTTAGATGACATGGATCTCTTTTCCACTTTAAAATGAACTACATTTTTTTATGTTTTGTGCCCTCTATTATGTCCTTGATGTTTTTTTTCAATTTTTCTTACTCAAAAGATTATGATCCCATCATCCATATTAACTAGGCAGAGTTATTGGAATCCCCCATGGGGCCTGGCACACAGTTCTCTATTCATTCATTGCACCCTAGGTAGAGTCTTCAGTATTGACGTAACAAACACCATTAGGTGTCAATACTCTACGCAGATGGTTAGTCCATATGGACTTGTTTGTATCATCCCATGGTCATGGGTGTGATCCCAATATGATGTATCATATCTCTTTTATCAGATCTCTATGCGTATATATCTCATGATGGTTCGTGATGAATAGTACATGAACGCCAAACTTCTCAGTGCTATCAGAATCATGAGTGTGTTTTCTGGGATAACTGATTTGTAAAACCTTTGAGTTAAATCCCTAGTGGTGGTTTGCGATAGTTGTGAAGAATATTTAGACTATGTTTCTTGGTTTTAGTATATTTGGATATTCTTGTTATATGTAATATAGAGATATACTTGTGTAGATCAAATTTTATGAATTCCCCTGTGTATTTCATTGTGGTTTTTAGGGTTTCCTACTGTAAAGTATTATACTCACCCATGCATAGGGTTTCCCCCAAAATGACTTTCCTTCTATAGACGAACAAAATTTTCATGGAGTTCTGGGTGGAACAGAAATATAAGAAGCTTTGTGGGATTAGGAAGGTTGAGGTGTTCCTATAGCTACAAACAACATCCACATTATCTTTATTTATAGGTTGGAAATTGGGGTTTACAAAATCTTTTTGGAGAGAATGTATTCTAGCCCAGTTTACTTTACAAAATTATACATTCCAATGTAATATTGTTGAGATATATTTGTATGCATGCTTTTGGTACGTAGTGCTTTTTTCACTTCAGTGTTTTTGGGATTGGAGATGTGGGCATGTGTATAGGTACATAGGTAATGACTCCAATTTTATTCATATGACTACTTGATACTAGTTACCATCCACTGGCTTATTACAGGTGGGCATGGTCAGTAGCAACATGGTCCCCATTGGGATGGGTCATGACAAAGTAGTATCAAAGAAGTCAGTTCTATTTTTGGACCAGGAGTTTGTGAGATTGGTTTGGGGAAATAGTGATACGTTTTTCATGATTGGATCATAGGCCAGGGAATTCATTGTTTGTGCAGGAAGTTGACATATCCATACAACAGGACTTTGATAACCTACATTTATACTCATTACATGAGAACACTGGTTTTGGGGAATGATAGTGGTACATGCATCAAATTGGTATGTGTTGTTGTTTCCATTTCCTTCAAGCATCAACTATCCTGATATATTCATTGTCTGTGGTACATATTTTTTTTTTCTTATAGGTAGCCACTGTGATGCATACCACATAGGGTTAAGAATCACTAATTACTAGGATGAACCCCCAGTGATGAGGCTTTAATATAGGTACCATTTCCCCAAATCTTACCACAATGTGGTGAAAAATAAATTCCATCACTTGTGGATATGCATGTGGTTCCTGTAGTAACAAGAAGATAAATATCACATACTATTTGTGGTAAAAAAGATTCAGATATTGATACCCCTATGATATCGATATGTTCCAGACCCTCACGTGGATGAGGACTAGCTTGAGGTAGTGACTTCAGTTTTCTGTCTAGTTAGGAGACCATCAGATCAGATTTTAGTCATCGTGGTGAGCCTTCTATAGGGCTTGGACCTTCGTGTGAGGTTTTTCAAGAGACACATGTTCTAGCATTATACCTCTACAAATTATAAATTTTGTTGGGGTTCTTTAGTGTTCTTTGGTGATTGAAATATTCATGGATGATCATAAATAGCTGGTGAAATTTTTTAGTGGATAGAGAGGTGAATAGACATCAGCATCAGAGAGAAAATTCTAGATTTAGGGATCCAAATGTGAGAGACATTCTGTAGGAAGTCCCTAGACAATGCATCTATAGTCCAGGGTTCACAATGTGGATTGAGTCCATCGAAGGAGAGGTAGTTCTCCTTATTCGATTGTAGGGTACATCACACTCATGTTTGTCAAAGGTGACATGCTAATAACAGGGAGACAGTTTATATACCATCAGGTTAAATGAAACCAAATGATCGGGAAGATCCACATGGTGGAGGCCATAGAAGAGGTGCTAGGAGACTAGAATGATGTGGTCGAATCTTCAAGATGTTACCACCACCACCCGTAGGTTATCCACAACAGGATCAAGGATATGATGGATTAGGGTAAGGAAAATAGTATTCGGGTAAGTCATATAACCTAGGTTCTCCACGATTGATTCATGGTACAATTTTGATTTTTATACTCTAGCTATCATAACGGTAGACACATGTTTGTGTAATTCCTTTCCCACCACATGAACAATAAGAGTACATGAGATTTCGGTGAACCATTAGCTCAACACTTATGCTTGAAGACCCATACTGGATAACACATGATGATCAAAATATATTCAAATAGTGTCACTAAACACATGGTGGTGAGTGTTTCAGATGGAACCAATTAGTGGAAGCCTTGAGGTCTTACAATGAAATTGTTGGTATGGATTGGTTAAATTTAGTCCATGCTTATATTGATTTTTTTAGGAAAAGGGTGTGGTGTGTCCGTATAAATGGAACTAGGTTTTCCATCATCAGTGAGATGGAAAAATAGAAATCATAGGATGGAATCAAGGATATGAGGGTACATGAGATAACTCATTAGTTGGCTAGACTAGACCTCAGTGTAGAAAATTATTCGAGTTTCGAGTAACGTGTGATAGAGGTGTAGTACGAGGATGTATTTCCAGAAGATGTTCCAATATTAACACATTTAATTGATCTAGATATCCCCATTGACATACAAACCATGGAAACATCGATATTAGCACCAGCATATCAGCTGGCTCTCATAGAGCATGGTAATATAATGGTGAAATTGACAGAAATATAGAAGAATGGCTTACTGAAACCAAATGTATCTCCCTGGGTGAACCCAATTTTGTTTTTCAAAAAGGATGATGTGATTTATAGGTTATTTGTGGACTACAGGAACATGATCTATTTTTTCATTAAATTTTTTTTTCACTAGAATGGATTGATGACCTTTTAGATCAATTGAGAGGGTAACAAAGGTTCTCAATGGTTGAAATTAGATCAGGATATCACCAACTATCATAATGGGATGATGATATACCAAATAAGGCTTTCATATGTTGTTATGGTCATTATTTGTACTTGGTGGTTCCCTTTTTTGTAAGGAGTTACCCTTGCAGTGTTCAGGGGACTCATGAAACAGCTATTTCCGCTTTGCATAGACTTGTTTGTGGTATTGATCCTTGATGATATCTCTGTGTACATGGTTTCCAAATAAGAGCACACCAGAAACATAAGTATGGTTCTATATGTACTGTATGAGAACCTACATTTTAGGAAACACTCGATGTTCTAGTCCTAGAGCAGGCAACCTAATTTATGGGACACATCATCTCTATAGATGGAGTGGAAGTGTACCCGGAAATTTTCAAGGCAGTACTAGAATGAGATCCACCTAGAAGCATGGAAAAGGAATGGATCATCCTTGGGAATGTAGGCTATTACCAGATATTCATGCATGATTTCTAAAGGATATTAGAACCGATGAAATATATGACTTGAAATTGTAAACCATTCCCCTAGAGAAATAAGTGGCAGAATGATTTTCATTAGTTGAGGCAGAGATTGACGAGTGCTCCAATATTGATATTTCTAGTGGAGGGTGTTGATTACATAGTGTTCTTCCCTGTATCAGGGACTAGAATTGGTTTGGTCCTAATATAGAGTCAAGTGATTATTTCATATGGTTGATGCTAGTTGATACCACATGAGAAAAAATAAGTGACCCATGATCTTGAGGTGGAATTGGTAGTCAATCCATTGAATATGTGGAGAAAATACCTGATGGGTGAGTGGTTTGTCATCTACTATGATCACAAGTATATTATTTATATCATCTCTCAAAAGTATCTAATGTTGATACTGAGGTGATGGCTAGATTCCATCCAAAATTATGACTTTGATATCATCTATACTCTTGGGAAGGGGAATATGATAGATGATTGTCTCAATAATAGATCGAGTTCATAGTTACTAAATGAGTTGTCAAAATAATTATCCTCATTATAGTTATCTGTGGTGGATAGAGATGGGGGAGCATACCTCTTATCGATTGTTTTTATCCCAACACTCTTATAGTGATTTAGGTAGGAATAACTTGAGGATACTAACTGCGAGACATGACATGTTTAGATATCTACAGGGCATGCTCTTGATGGATATTCAAATGGTGGGGAGCACATTTTCCTATTCTAGGGACACAGAGTAGTACCCGTGTAATATTGAGATATGGTTCTGTATGAGTTTCAAACATACAATTTGGCGGTACATATAGTTTGGGAGAATATGTATGAGGTACTATAACGTCATTTCTGGTGGCGAGGGATGAAGAATGTATTTTTAGAGTTTGTCTATGATGCCTTAGTAGGTCGAAGGTGAAGTAGGAACACAATATTCATGTTTGTTTAGATTAACCCCTTGAGGTGACAGAATGGAAGTGGGATGGGATATCAATTGACATCATGATGGGCTTTCCATGTACATCCATGAAAGATGATTCAATCTGGGTGACCATTGACTGACTCAACATGTTGGGTCACTTACAGAATATCCGAGAGTAGAGTTAAGTAGAGCACTTGGATTATCTCTATGTGCGGGAGATATATCGTCTTTGTAGAGTTAAATTTAATAATGATATAGATTATGATGCTTTTTTTAATTAATGAATGTAGAAGGGATCACCTAAGGGGTTTGGGACTCAGTTATGCATTAGTATAACATTTCACCCATCAACAGACAGACAAACTGAGATGACCATTCAGGTTCTGGAGGACATGTTGCAGGATTTCATGTTGGACTTTGAACATAGTTGGGATGATCACCTACTACTGGTGGTGTTTACGTACAAAAATAGCTACAATTCCACTATGGGTGTGGCACCATTAAGGTATTTGTATGGGATACCCTGAAGGTCACCAATTAACTGGTTAGACTGAGAAGAGTAATCACTCATGGTCCTAGATAAGGTGAATACTACTATAGAGAATGTGAAGATCATCCTAGAGTGGATTGATACTACACATAGCCATCGAAAGTCATATGCTGGTAGAATACATATGCCTTTTATTTTTGACGAATGATACAATGTATTCCACCAGGTTTTAACTCGATGTGCATTGAAAAGATTTGGTTGAGGTGGAATGATATCTTTGGGGTTCGTCGACCCTTTTCAGATATTGCATAGTGTTGGATAGGTGGTGTACAGTTTAGATATACCACCAAAAAATACTAGATACATGACATCTTCAACATTTCATAGAAGAGGGGGTATGTGCATGAACAATCACACTTCATCAACAAGGATGAGCTGGACACTGAGGACGGTGCAGTTTTTTTAGAGTGCCCTTTACGGATCACAGATCGGTAGGATATGAACCTTCATGGGTGAGCGATTCCATTTTGAGTGACTAGTGGATTATTGGGAATATCTAGGAAATCAAATGGGAGTGGGATGCTTAGATTCCAACCTAAGACCACATATTTTTTAGTAGACTTGTTTTGGATTTTTGGGGATGTAAATCCCAATGGTTGGGAAAATGTAAATTTTTAGATTTCTTGTTTGTTATATTAATGTCTTATATAGAATTAATTAGTGAAAAGGAACTGAGATGACATTCTATTCTGAGGCGCGGGGTTCCCAAAATAAATTTTTGAAATATATTAAATATATTAAATTGCATACTCATGCTGTTTTCATAAAAAGTTGAATAACATCTAAATGGGTGAAAGGATCCAAAATATGAGAACATTGTTGCATTCAAAGAAGTGGTTATATCCTAGGTGTGACAAAACATTGGATGGCATGGGTTGGCTATGAAATGTAGTTTCCAGAATTTTTAAAGAATAAAATAAATTAAAATATAATTTCTTTCTGTTTATTGAAATCAGCGATGCAACAATGATTTATTTAAAAAAATGTAGGCATGGATCTATGATTAGGATCATAACCTTTACATTACCTAGAGGATCTAGAGAGAAACCCTGGAGTATTATCTAAAGGATGAATGATGATAAAACCTTGTATCAAAGATCAATAGATTTTGTTCTTGATAGATCTCACCAATGACTTCAACTGGGAAACCAAAATTCTTCAGTGTGCAAAGAAACATCCAAGTATGGTGTGTTTTTTTTGATTTCTTATCCATTTCATAGATTCAAAGATAAATGTGGACTAACCAGAAAAATAGTTGATCTATGGTTGGATCATTATTCCATGATGGGTTTTAATTTCATAATTTATGGGGTTGATTATTGTTTTTATTATTTATAATTTTTAAGGGAATGGTTCGAGGATGGAATGAAGAACAATCAAGGTTCATTCCACGGGATAATTCGTCGTGAATTTTTGTCACCCAAATTTTCTTTGTTTACATCATTATTTGTCATGTTTATGAAAGAAATACCATTTTGACTTCGTTTTTTAGTGAAAATATCAAAAATTGAGAATCTGATATTGGGACAACCTCACTGAGGTGCAACGACCAATGCAACAGATAGATCAAAGAGAATAAGGATAAAACATTCATCGAGTAACTTGTTTTGGGTTGGACTAAATCATTTTTCTGAGACAACTGAAGAAATAACCACATCAATTAAGTGTTAGGGTGATGAGGTGCGCCCTAATATGATGTTTTGAGATGAACTAATCACAAGAAAAGGAAATGAGAGATCAACCGAGGAACGCTATAGAATAAGTAACGATTTAGGAAAATCCCAAAGAATGAGGAATGTAATACGAGATTACCTTGAACGTGGCCCCCACTGATTGGATTCTATGGCCATAGGGAAAAATTAAATACAACACAACATGTGACCCCTATCCCATGGAGTGTAGGAACTTCATAGAGACTCAGTGTGTATCTCTTGAGATACAAAAACATGGTGTGTAGTAAATGGTTTGTCTACAAGACATTTACTCCACCTCACATATTGGCATGGACCTAGTAGATGGACTACTAAATGTAATAGTACATGGGAGTATATACAATGGTTGAAGTCATGTACTTGCACACATCAATTGTACATAGGCATACCTCATATGAAAGGACATAGTGTGTGACTCTTTATACAGACAATGTACCCATATTTTACCCAACACAGTTGGAAAGACACGAGCCATTGTTTATGGGTAGTACCTCATGTAATGGGATATGATAATCCACCCTACTACACATCATGAAATCATTTCTATATGGATTGAATATATTGTACATCATATATTAGAATAACATCATTATGGATTGTTCCCTTGATCATTTCCATGATGGCTGGTGAAAATTGTTTCCTACTCATAGGAGTATGATCCCATCTGTCGGAAGTCCAGGACAAAGTTATTGGAATCCATTGAGTGGTCTAGTGTAGGATCATGAATTCATTATTTTTGCCCTAGGAATATCCTTTGGCATTAACATGATGAATATCACTGAGCATCGATCCTCTACTAAGCAGGATAGTCTAGAAAGGATTTTTTTATAACCACATTCTCTTAGTTGTGATCCTCATATAATGTATCATATCTCACTCCGCATACCTATAGGTGTGTCTCTCTCATGACGGTTACCTATAAATATTAAGTATCATACAAATATAATCAATGCTATTAGACTCCGAGGTTTTTTCTCCCAGAAAATTTATTTTTGGATTCATAAAATTGTATACCTATTGTTGGAATGCAGTATTCGTGACTTACCTCTAGACTATGAGTCTATTATTGAGTACATCTTGGTATTCTTACTATAGGAACTGATGAGATTTATGTGTATAGAGCTAAATATACCACTTCAATTGGGTATTGATTTGTGGTTTCAGGGTGTCAAAAAGAGTATTTATATACTAACCCATTCAAGGTAATTTCACACACTCATCATATCTTTTGCAGAGGAGTTACCTTTTGATATAGTCAAATGGAGACCAGAATCGGATGCAGCGTTGTGAGATCATACACGCTCATGTGTTCCTACGGCTATAGAATGTTATCCCAGTAACATTTTTTAGAGGTAGTACTTTGGTTTTTACATACATTTTTTGATGGGATTGTAGTATAACCCTCTTTAAATTATTAAAAATCACATTACATTCATACCCTGGTTGGGATATAGTGGTTTGTATTCTTTTTATTCTTAGGGGTTTTTACATTTCAGCATTTGTGGTTCTCGTGATGTATGTGTGTATACAGGTATATAAGAAATTCCTCCCTTGTTTCCGATATTCCAACTCAATCCTAGTCCCCTCCCCTGGCCTATTGGAGGTGGGTTTGGGGAGCCCTAACATGGTCCCTACCAAGACATGTCATGGAATCATACATATGAAAGAGTAATGTTTCCATTTTTCAATTATCATTATAAAAAATAGGTAGGTACCATTTTTTATTTAAATAATTATAATTATATCATAATAACATGTTATTTAATCATATATATATGTATATATATATAATTCATGTAATGCAAAAGGAATCACAATACATTGAGAAGGCGGTAGTCCACAAGTCCAAGATTGACGATATCAAATTTTTTATTGTGTGAATGCGAAATAATGAAAATGATTTATTATTTTTATCAAAAGGGAATTATTTCATAGATATTTTATATATTTAATTTCTGAGACATATATTTAATTAAATTCATTATTAATAAATTCTTTTTAATGTGTAAATGTAATACTTGGCTTTGAGGAGGCAGTAGTATACACATCCACAAACAATGTTATCTTATTTTCAAAAAATGGAAATAAAGATGATGTGTGTTATATAAAAATTCCAGAAATATGAAGAACACATAAATATCATATATATAATATTAAATATTGTATCCATCATAATTACCATCCATGAGAAGTGGAAAAGTAAAAAATAAATGACATCGTTTAGGGTGGTGGTTGCCTGCAGTACACACAAATGATAAATTTATTACACATTTGACTGAAGCATGTGTAGGTATAGTTTGAAATATTTACATAAATATATATCTGTATATTTGGGATACTTATGTTATTATATAATCATGGAAAAAGAAAAATTTAATTATTTGAGAAAAAATAATATGAATGTGATCATAGAAAAATGTTACCACTTCTTTTGGGTAAATCCCTTATGTTTTCATGAATGGAATTCATTCATTTAATTTCTTAAAAAAGATAGGACTCTAGAATAAGTGGAGGGAATTTTATAGCGTATTACAATAGTTTTCGGATTAGTGAAATTCCATGGTATGCGTGTATTAGTTGGAGGGGTGAGTGCCATTTTTTAGTGGAGGAGGAGAGATGTTCTTTTAAATAGAAAAAGGGAACCACTATTGAGAGGTCTTCATTACAAAACATGCTTCAATGAAATTACCATATTCTAAAAAAGGGTGTATATGGGCTATATATGTCAATTCAATGGGTTTTTAGCATGTTTCATTGTAATTGTTTCACCTATATTTAAGGTTTAGTCCCTTGTTAAGATTAATTTTACCTTAATTGCATTAATTAATTTCAACTAAATTTAGTAATATATTTGGTCAAAATCAATGTTAATCAAATAAGAATAATAAACGATGATGAATTAAAATAAAGAATCAATTTTTTAAATAAATTTACTCAAAAAATTGGCTTAAATTAGTTTAAATTTACTCCCATAGACGGGATGATGAAGAAGGGTTTTAAGTTAAAAATATCCAAATGTTTGAAATATTTTTATATGCAACTTATTTGTTAAATTGATTAAAATGACAAAAATTGGATTAAATTATTTAAAAATGATCTAATTTGACTTACAAATTTATTTGAAATATAATTCTACTATATAAATAAATTTTATGAAAATTATGTTTTCAATTAAAATTCAATATTTATACATTTCATTAAAAAATAAAACATCAGCAAGACATACCAAATGTTAAATCTATTTTTTTTAAATAAAATATAAAAATCATTTTTTATTTTTAAATATATTATTTTTATAATTGTCAAAATTTAGTTTTAAAACAGCTGTCCATTAAAAGGATGTAATAGATCATTTTTAAAATTATTGATTTTTATAAGTAATATTTGATTTGTTCCTATCTTATTCTTATAAATTATTTTGGATAAATGTGTTAAAATTTCATGTATTATATAATATTTATATTATACTAATAATAATAACTAATTCTAATATATTTAATTTACAAATATAAAATTAATTTATGGGCATAAAACTAGTTTTTGATAAAAATGCTCCCTATTAGTTCAATTAGTTCTTATATTAATATATAATAATTTGGTAAAAAATTTATTAAACCCTATATTTTAAACATATAGTAAATAAAGTTTCTAAACATCAATTTAATTCCTTGGTTTTATCTTATTATTTTAAATAATAGTATCTAATTAATAT
Source organism: Viscum album (assembly GCA_963277665.1). Classification (NCBI taxonomy): domain Eukaryota; kingdom Viridiplantae; phylum Streptophyta; class Magnoliopsida; order Santalales; family Viscaceae; genus Viscum; species Viscum album. The sequence goes on from OY728141.1 coordinate 839,019,524, forward strand.
ATTATTTTTCTGTAAAACCCAGTTTTGCGTGTAACACAGACTACAGAACAATGTTGTTCTTCCATGAAAAACAAGTTAACATACTGTTTCATGAATTAAAATATATATAATATATTTATTTAAATTATTAAGAACATATTAATGAATTACATAACTTTTTATACTTGATGTTTCATGTCATACACACTTTTAAATAAAATGTTCTTACTTTTGAATTTTACGGTGTTACAACTTATTTTAAATTGAAAATTTGGTTTTATGAAGGATTTAAAACCATCACCCATACTGATTTAACCAAAATTACAAATAACAAGTATGATAAAAAAAATAACCATTAAACCATGTACAATATGGCCTTCATGGTATAGGGTTGTAGTTATAACCCTCGATAAAAGATGTTTTCATGTGCCTCCATAATAGTGAATAAATATGGAACAACTATTTTTTATGTATTATTCATTAATAATAGTATATAACACTTTTTACTATTTACTTGTTAGTTTTTTTACTAAAAGTGAAATTTTTTCATAAATCGGTTTCTTACTATAATTTTTCTTATAAACCATCAATCAGTTTCAAACCGATGTGATTGATGAATATGTAATAAGAATAGGAGGATAATTTTTCATCAGTTTTCCATTAATGTGTATTATGTAATCATCATCCCATAATGAAAATTATTTTAATTGAGTTTTTAATAGAAATAAAACTAAAATAGTAAATGTTAGTTTTGTTTTAAATATGAGTTATGTTCAATATGGCATGATCATTGTATATTAAAATATATAAGTAAACATCTAATGAATTTACTTTTTTTAAACTGAATGATACCATAAAATTATTAGGGGATAATTCAAAATGCTAATAAGCTATATATAACAAATTTAATCAAAAAATAGATATAATATAGTACATGACATGTATTCAGTGGATGAATCTACTTTATGAATGTAATGTGAAATCGTGAATGAAATATGTTGTAAATTTATTGAATTAAATTTAATTAATAATCAATAAATGTAATGTTAATTTATAAACATCCAGCATAATTTAGTATAATATTAGAAGTAATATACAATAATAATTTTTATGTAGAGTTTTTAGAATCATTTAAATAATATCTATATGTATTTTAAATAGTATGAATATTATAATCAATAATAAAAGTAATACATTTTACAAATATTGTAAAAGTTATGCGATGTATAATGAATGAATTTAGTGAATGCATTATGCTTATGAAGAGTAATAAACTATATGAATTTAGTTTAATCCATGAACCATATAGTTATTTTACAAAATAAAATGGTAAGAAACTATATGAATATTACCAAAAAGAATATAGGTAAAAAGCTTTATGAATATCATCATGAATATGAAAGGTAATAAATTTAATCATTATTATCCAGTATATGAAATATAATAATATATTTCTTCTAACATTGGAATTTTTTTATTATAGTTTAATGAATGAACTACATTAGATGAATGTATAATAAGGTAGGGCTAAATGAGTATATAATTAAATCCAAAACAATACAGTCAATGAATGAATTCTAAACCTAGATGAAAGTAATTTTTTATTTTTATATCACAATTCTGATGCACTCGAGATTCATTGTAGTTGGCATTTTTATTGGTAGATAGTTGTGAAATAATTCTAATAGTATGATGAGTTGATTGAAAAAGAATTTAATGAATATAATTTAAATATTTTTTTAATAATAAAATAAAAATTCAAAATTTAAAATATTTCCATATCATGGATTCAAAAACAATAGTAGGGGCATATATGTGATTGAGGAAAAATATACCAAAATAAGATTATATGAATTTTTTTGATGGAATATATAAATAAAGTGTTTGAATATATATTATTAATGAGTAAAACAATTATAATATATATTCATGAGTAATTTGAAACAAATATAAGAGACAATTACCAACATACACCTATTATTCGATAAACCAACATTATAGTAAACCAAAAGTTAAATATAGATGTATATATGACAAAATTAAATTAAAATTAAAATTAATTTCATTTTAAAAAATGAAATTGAGATTGAATACAAAATAGGAATGATAATTTCATTTAAATTCTCAAAAATAATTATAGATATTATTTACAGTAAGATTGAAACAACTATTTAATAAGTTTAAGATAAGATTTGAGAGAATATAACATCTTAAATTTATAAGTAACCCATAAATTTTAGTAATACATGAGATGAAGTGTCAATGTTCTGGAAAGAATACCCCAAGAAAAGGAAAAAATTACCATGTTTGTGGGTTTAGACATCAAAAAAGAAAAAGAAAAAATCTAACCATTTACGAAAACTAGGAAATGATATTCTAAGAGGAATAAACTATCCATTCGCATGTTTTGACTAACCAAAGATGAAAATTTTAGGATGAATTAATCATCAAGATTTAGAAACAATTTCAACCCAGAGTAATAAAGTATAATTGGGTGAATACTGATAAGGGTCAAATAGAATGGTATGGGGTAGTTGAAAAAAACCTGGGGTTTATGGGGGGAGTGGTGTGGAATAATCTGAGCATAATGGAGGGTTGAATATATTTGACCATAGAAAATAGTATGTATGAATGGTATTGATGGAAAATAATGGTTTGTGGAGGCAAATATGATGGATGGATTTTGCTATCCAAATATGATATATGGTTGAGGGGAGGAATATTTTATGGAGACTCATAGACATTAAAATAACATTTTAGTAGTGGTATCATTTTGATGTTTAATATTTGGCAGGGAAGATGAACATGGTGAATTAACAACGATGACTTTTTTATGTTGTTTGATTTGTGGTACATGACTATATAATTGATCATTATGTTAAGAAAATATGACACCAAAAATTAAAAATATAGATCTTTTACCACTCCATCTCTAATTCTTATGTTTTTTGGAACAAAGGAATAGGGGTATTGAGGGTAGGGAGTGGGAGGAAAATTTTCACCATGAAATTTCCTCTCCCGAGCCACCACCCAACATAAATTCTTAAATCACCCAGAAAAAAAAGGAAGTACTAAATTTATATAAAAAATATTACTTACCAGACTCTATAAAAAGTTTTCATAGATCTCACCACCTATCTAGTGGCTAAACAACCAGTCGTTGAGCCCTGATTGCAGGTTTGGAAACTGGTTGGGGAACTATCGAGTTAGTGGAATTACATGTGAAATTCATCATCCCGACCACAATGTCTTTTCCCTAACACTATCATGAACCCCCCAATAACATACCCAATCATAAATCCAGATATAAAAATTCTATTTTAGGACGTTCAAGATTTTATAACCACATTTTGCATCCCGATTACCAAAACAAAACATCCATAGGATAATCAATTTATGGTATATGTGTAATTTAAAACTCATAATGTCATATGTTTTTTCATACATACAAATAACCACACATAAATAAATACACACACACACACATATATATATCCATACACAAACATATACATACATGTACACACACACCAACATTTATACAAGATACTCATATACATATATTATATCATTCCCATTTTGTTGAATAATTATATTTTATTATGTCTCCTGAAGCTATTTTATGATTTTTTTCGATATTGGTATTATCTAGATGATTTTAAGAAATTTTGGATGTGTTTTGGAAGGTTCAAGGTTGATTCATAATTCATGGAAACCGTTTAGATTCCCTATGTAATCACACATGAGGAAGGGGGATCTTCTAGGTAGATGCATTGTTTTCACTTGATTTGGACATATGTGGTAACCAATTGAATATGTAAATTTTGAATAGATATTATTTACAAGGTTGGAATAGGGTTTTCCTAACTGTACGACCTAACCGAACAACGTAATTATTTAATTTCAATGATTATAATTATAACCAAACAATGACCTTGAATTCATCATTCTTCCACCCTCAACATAAGCTCAAGAACCCTAATATTCCTCGAGGATATTATGGGGAACACTTAACATCATTATATTAATTTCGATGAATCATTGACAGTTGGACATAGGATATCGAAGGAAGGAATCATATTATAATTATCTATCTACATCATCCCTTTCTCTCTCCAAATTTTATCAATATCGAGGATTTATGGTTTGGAATATATTTTTATTAGAAGAATATAAGATTCATTGATGTTATGGTGAGAATGTTTTAAATATGTGATATTGTGCAGTGATTCTTCAACAAAAACCCATTTGAGGTTGGTGGATGTTGGGTTTTTAGAATTTTTCATCTGATTCATTTGAATGAGTATTATAGAATGAAATTATTATATAATAATTATTAGACATGATAGATGGATATTTTTCTACTGTGGTTTTATGTAATTTAGTTATAAATATTTTTACTTGATTGATGTTCTATAGTATAGTGTTTAGTGAACACTGCATCATTAATAAAAGGGTTTCTATGGTGATGTTTCAATGATGAGATAAAGATTATTGGAATAAACGCTCTCTAAAGATGTTTAAATGATACCCTTCCACAAAAGTATGAATACGCTCATGTAGGTACAATAAAATCATTATTACGCTTTCATGTTGACAAGGATACCCTTATAAGGTTTGAGGAAACTTATTTCTTCCCTTACAAATATAACTAATTACCCATAAATAGGTTATGATTGTATCATGGTAATTGGATATCTAAGGATTTAGTAGACGATAGAACTAGGTATCCATTGATTTTATGGTAAATAGATGTTTTTCCATGAATTTAGACAGTTAATGAATGTTTTTGACCCGAAAAGAACTCTATAAAGAGGTGTGATGGCCTGACTCTAATTAATAGTGATAAATCTATGAAGAGTTCGTTTTTTATTAATTTTATAAAAATATAATGAGTAGAGTATTGACTTAGTGTATGTTAATTATTTGTTTCTCCCATAAGTAAAATTGTTTGCACTTTCTCTCATAGATGAAGGATTTTGTCTGAACCATGTTCTATCTCATTTTCCCTTTACTTTCCTATTTAGTGTGCAGTATGATCATGGAAATAAAGTTTGGTTATTAGGTTTGTGTCAGTATTCCTAGTTCTATTGTACATATCTTTGGAGTTGTATGTTATCAAAGATGGTGTCTATCTGATAACATTGAGAAACTATTTTTCCAGGGAATAGACTGAGGTGTTTTGATCAATGGCTCCATATAGAAAATATTTCCTTACAAGGTCCATCTGCTGGAATGAATGGGTGAAGGGTTTTTTCATCTCAAGGGTCCCAATATCCCAAAATGTGGTTTTAAAGGTATATGGTTTGTTTATACTTTATATGATCACATATTTCCAGGAAAATACAAGCTATATTAAATATTTTAAGACATCTTATTTAATCGTTATAATAATGGAAAAGGGACTATTGAAGTCTTGATGATAATTCAGGCTTGTTAAATGCTTGAGGCCATAGTTTTTAGAATGGTGGACTAAGGTGCATCATGAGTGCACAGATTCATAAACATTCATTTTATTCGTGTGGTGTAATTAGAAAGGGGTAATGGTTTTTTCAAACCATGGATGAACCCCTAGAAAACTGTGTAACCTAGAGATGAATGGGATAGGTTATAAATCATTTCCACATTGTCCGTACAGTTTTGAAAAAGCTATAATAAATAATAGGTGAACATAGAATTATTATTTTATATTTTATCTTTACAACGTGGATATACATGAGAGAGGATGTACATGTTGGGTATTAGAACTACACAGGCTGTGTATGGTTGACTAACTACGAACCTAGCCATGTAAAGGTGTTGATTTTTGGATATTAGAAAATTCATGGTCTTAGAACAGTTGGAAAAATAAGATAGGGGTGTGCCAAAGGAATAGGGTTAGCAAAAAAATTGGTTCACTGTATGTCTAACAATGTGACCAAACTACATTCTCTATTAGAAAAGTTATTTTCCATTTTCACATGATTCTTTAAATCTAATTTCCATTTATTTTTCCATTTATTTACAATGAACAATAGTAAATGAGACCTATTTTTCCTCTCCTCCTAGTATTTGATCTTTATCCTCTATCCATGTGTATAATCAACCATCTTACATCTCTTTGGAAAACCATCAATATGGACAATGATCATCTTTCTAATTTTCTTAGTTTATCTATTCAACATTGGCATTATATTCACAGAGCTAAAATTCCCCATTTTTAGGTTTGTTATTTAGTTTCGATAATACTTCACGACCAAATCAAATTAATAGTCCATACTAGTGTGGAGACTTGTACCTGTATAAGGTAGGTGGTCTACAAATTTCCTATAATAATTATATTGATTAAATAATCCATCATTTTCTCACATGTCATTATTTCCACACGTATGCATAAAATGAAAAATTCTTTTTATGAATTTTCTTGATCATGACCCTGATATTACCATAGGAAATTAACATTTCCATAGGTTGTGATCATTAATTGAACAACACCTATTAGGTTGTGATTATTATATGTAAATTATTAAATGGATGTAAATGAAATGGTTAAATTAAATTGAATTTATTTTAAAATGGTAAATGATTTTCTTGGACTATGAATTGGGAGGAGGTACAGGGCCTCAACCTAATCCTCCATTATGTGTGTTTAATAAATCCCTGGGCATATTTACCATGAACATATGACTATACTAACCTCTATGGTTGGGTTGTATTATCATTTTTAATTAGAAAATTTATATTTAAATAATGGGCTTTGAATTGGAATACCATATAACTTGGAACTTTTTAAATTATAAAGAATGACCATTAGTAAATGTGACACAATGAAATTTAAAAGTGTGTAAATAATATAATTGGACAGGTTAAATCATGGATTGTTTTTATAGATTTAGTATAACCATTTTAAAATATTATAGGATGACCATTATTGGATATGTTTTGATTCCTAACCATGGGTTTCCTTAACAACCCATAAGATTACACAAAATTCATAGATTCAATTTCCATGAGTTGAAACCCCTCTTAAATTTGATCATTATCAAAAAATAATTATTACCACAGAATGGTTGCCTGAACAAATTCATTACTTTCTCTAGAAATTAGAATTCCTAAGAATATATCTTTGTATTTGGATTGATGTGTTTGGACCTGGGATGCCATGGATTATGTCCCTAAGATTTAATCAAGTTAATATCAATGATTAATGGGGATTTTTCCTAGGGATTTGTATATTTATTATTATATAGTAGTGGGAATCCTGTTGGTTTAGTCCCTAGGTTACACACATCACCCCATTGGTCAGACACAGAGATGGTTTTTGTAGTTGGCCCGACTACAAAATTCATGACGTGCCATGAGACTTAATAGTTCCCCTACATCATTGTTATACATGTATGACATGGATAAATTCCTCAATCCCTAGACATATATATACTTATATATATAATTTCACATGATTAGAGACATTATGGATTAGGTCGAAGCATATAGAGTTGGATGGGTATCCCGTAGGAACCCGAACTGACTTGGTTTTAGTTATTTCACTATTTTCAATATTATAAATCCTATACAATATTCATGGTATATTAATCATATGGATTTTTAGACACTATTTGTGGTGGCCAACTAATATTTACTCACACCATATTCAGCTCACCAAATGGTACCAGGATAGGCTTTATTAATAAATTTAGGTAAAATGGAAAGCATCCAACAATGAAACCATGATTTTCTGTGCTAGGATAGAGTATGATAGTAGATGGATAAGAGAGTTCCTAGGATTCAAATAGATATTATATTTTGTCCTTTTTTTTATTTTTTGTTTAGAATGTATAATGAATTCCTATTTCCCTAGTTCCCCTTTTCTATACACTATTATATTGAATCATGGCATCTTATATTATATCATCATGATACAATGATTAATGTTTATATATTTACTGCTATATGATTATGTGATATTGATTTTAAAATTACACTTATCATGTTTTATTTATTTACCATATTGTTGTTCTACAAACTAATAATGAGGGTACCGTATCCCCCTAATTTGATCATAGAACATCACTTATAGTAAGAAGAATTTGTCATATGAAGAGGTGCACTTATGGAATTGTGGCCCACCAGTTTAGTTTATTTATGATTCAGATGGGACTAGAATGTCGCATAGTTGAATCAGAGATGTTTTCATTTTTTTAAATATATTTTTATTTTGGGATGGAATACAGGTTTCTACGATGCATCAGAACTTTTTAACAAGAAATTCCATGGTGTTTCTAACCCAAATATGGGGGAAACCCATGTTTCTAGGGTTGGGATATGTTGTTATAGTTTATTCATGTCATCATTGAACGATTTCCCTTTTTGATTGATTCACATGAATTATAATATTAGGTTTTAAGTAGTTTTCACCTTTAATACAAAATAGTAATTCGGTATTAATACATTAATCATGATATAAGACTATAAACTAACATGTCATGCATATTACATCCAATGTCTACATTATTTCATTTCATCTATTTTTCATACAAGGTTTTATAATGATATCATTGATTTTGAGGTAATACATATTCTTCTAATGTTCAACCTGAAAATGAAAATTGTTACTGAAATTGAATTTATCAACAAAAATGGTGTTTTCCATTATATATTGATGGATACCCCTTATTTAATGAATTTGGACATTGTTAAATCATGTATCATTATTTACATGAACTATTAAGTATTAATGGTTGGGATTAAATGGATGCAAAATTTAATTTGTAAAATTTTTATCCTATTAATTAGGAATGATGATCTATATAATATAACATTTTTTAATGTACCTATTACATTATGATACCTAATATAAAATGTTGATTATCATTAAATAAACAGAAAATGGTAGAGTATAAATTTTTGGAATTTATAAATTGGTTATGGTGACTCATATAACTTGTAACACCCAAGGTAAATAAAGAATATGAAATTTTTATATTTATCCATATTTGTGAATAAAATATTAATATTACTTTAAAGGGAACGCTTTGCTCGATGGCATACCCAATACATGACAATGAGTTCCTATGGAATCTTACGTTGCATTCTAATAATAAAATATTACTATTTTAAATGGTAGTTAATGCCTAGCCATTGTAATGGATGGAAAGAATAGAACTAACTAAGAAATGATTATATATTTTTGTTAAATATTTTTACTTTTATCCAATAAATGTTAGAGGCGTAAAATGAAAATGAATCCAATTTTAAGCATAAATCTTCTAATATTCTTTAAAAGGTCGATTAACCACCTTTTTATGGAGAAACCTTTTTAAATATACATTTGACAATTTTATATGTTTTATTTGACAAAATAAAATCCTTCTTTAGAGTCTAGACATCAAAATTTACTTTGTGTAAATTTTTGTTATTTTTCGGATAAAGATCATTTTTAGTGAAAATGTTGCATTTTAATTCAAAACCTCGTTTTAATCTGATTTATTTAAATGGATATATTGTATTTTTAATTTATATTAAAGTGTATTTAGAATATATTTTTACCATTTAATCCAATGGTGGTCATTGGAATTAATTTCACTTTGAAATTGGACTTAAACTAGTGTTAATCTTTAAAAAGATATTATTTCTTAAAAACACGCTATTTGGATTGAAAATGGGAATTAATTATTAAATTAATTAATGAAACATATATGTTTTGAATTTTTGAAAATAGAAATCATTTTTGAATTTGGAATATCAAATTTAGCTTAGGGTGAATTTTTGGTATTTTTCTTAAATACTTCAATTTTTGATGAATAGTGAAACCACTAAGTGGTAGTTATAGAAACTGATTTTTCATTTAAATGAAACTTTAACACTTCTGTGATTTGATTTTCAAAAATCCGACATACATGGTTGTCATTAGGAAGTAAAATGTGGTTCAATTAGATTAAAATAATTTTTGGTGAATAGTATCTTTTAAGTTTTATTAATCACGATTAAAGGTAATTCGTGTAATTTAAGGTAAAAATAATGTTCTAATAATATTAAATGAACTTGACACATGTCCTACCCTTATTGGATGAGTCATGGCCGACCAATACAATCCATGGGTCAACTTTGGGACCCCATGGAGCCACTTTGGTTGGAAAATGACATTAATAACTTTTTATTTAAAGTTCAAATTAAAATGTCACAAACATGTGTTGTTTTACTAAAATAATTTTTACATGGGGATATACAAGTCATATTTTTGACTATAAATATTCATTATAAATATAAAAATATTTCCTACATTATATTTTTTTATAATTTTTAGACATTAAATAAATTAATTTATTTATGACACAATGATGATGCAGCTATTACCTCATTATTTAACGATTTAAATAAAATGAATAGGTAATGTAAAATCTAAGACCTACACTTGTCAAAAAACTATTGGATGGGTGGATTTAGAAACCTTATCACCTTAGCATCGATATACATCAATGTGGGACGTTTAAAATCCAAAACCCATTTGAAAATAATGTATCCTTTTATAACTTTCCAAGAGTGCCTCTCCTCTCCTCTTATAAAAGGCCCCAACCTCTACCACCTTAACCTCACCTTTCAAGCCTTTATCTCGGCCAAACCCTACCCACTGCATCTCTACACATTCTTCTCTTAATCATTTAAGCCTCACCTTTGGGAAGAATCCTTTCCAAGGAAGCCTTTGATCTCAAATCAAAAAGGGTTACCCGATTTAAAGGTAATGTCTTCCCTTGTGTTCTTTTGTTTTATTTTGCTTCTCCATCCCTCTAAACTCTTTTTATTCCTTTATTTTGTAACAAAAACTGTATCTTCAATATACTAGGATGGTGTTATTAGAATTATTCTAGTTATAGTTACACACACCTTCATCAAATGGTTAAAGAACATACTGTTTCTATGGATGGTGAATTGGTGCCTCAAAAAATGATGATTGTTAAATCTTCTCATAACACCATTCATGGTGGCCATTATGATGTCACTATATTTTATATATTATATATATGGTATTTATGTTTTCTATGTGCTTCTAAATTTTATATTTAAAATATTCCTTTATGCTTTTCATGTTGTGCAAATGCGATAATTTCATACGAGGATGTGTGGACTACCGCCCCTCAAGTGATGTGACTCGTTCATGCAATACATGGAATGTATAAAGAATGAAATTAATGAAAATATGTGACCTATATAACATATATATTATACTGTAATTATAAAATATATATCTCTCAATTATTTTTAATTCCAATAATATGAAAAAGAAATGAAAGTAGGGTTTATGCGTACGTACGACCTACCATCTCCATGAACAGTTCATTTCATTTATTTTTCTCTCCAAATGTTATGGAGTAGTATAAAATGAATATTTACTGGATATATATGATATTTAAATCATTAATACTATTCTGGAGATGATTTACTTATAACTACATGGACAATCATTTTCAAACAAGTTCATTTTTGACTCATGTACTAATCATCGACAAAAACATCTAATATGAACTAAAATTATTAAAAAATTATTTTAACATTATAATATATGATATGAACTGAATAATAATCTTTAAAGGAGGTCTTTAATAAAATTAAAAATTTACAAAAGTTTATTATTCAGGAATATAAAGAAACGAACAGGACAAGCCGAACTTCAGGTTAGGGATCCCACCCCTCTCTTTCTTTTTAAGTACACTCTTTTATGTCATTTCATTTAAGCACATATTTCTCATTATTGAGTTGTTATTTTATATTACACTTACTGTAATATTTATGTTCATATTATGAGAGACCCTATTTTCTCTCATCAATTCATTTTGGATGTTTTGAGTAGCGTCGTTAGGCTGCCGAATTATCGTAATGGATCCAACCTCTCTCTTCTTTTTTAAGTACTCTCTTTTATGTCATTTCATTTAAGATCATATTTCTTATGTTTGGGGATGTTATTTTATATTCCTCATACTTTAATTTTTATTTTCATATTATGATAAACCCTATTTGATCACATAAATCCATTTTTTTGAATTTTTAATTAGCGCTGTTAGGGTGCCGAGTTTTCATAATGGATTATGCATCTCACTTTTATTCCATTGAGTTTTATGCAACATTTGCCACTATTTCTTTGTGTGGTGTATGAACTACCCATTATTCTACTCTTTGTGTAATATAATTTCGTTTAGGGGTATTTACATCAATGTTGTATACTCCTTCTTTCATGGGGTGTACGTTTCAAAAGTTACCCAAGTCGGTAAGGGAAGCTTTCACCCTCCTCTCATTAAAAGTCTTATTATTGTTAGGTATTTCAATTTACATCTTCTTATGTGAATATATGTTCTTATATATCCTTATTGATGTAAATTTTATTTCCATGTGATGAGATAGAATTTTATCTCTCATCAAATAATTTTATGAATTTTAATGTGACGTCGTTAGGCTGTCGAATTTTTGCAAGGGAACTTCTTAACTCAATTTCAATCCTTTGGGATAAACTTGTACTCCTTGAATATGTCGTTCTAAGCATATGTGTGAATGAACTCTGATTGTTTTACACTTAATATCCACTTATATTTTGCGTATTCTTTTGTCACACATAATTATGTAATTGATTTATACTTTAGAAAAGGATACCATCTTTATAATGGATTTAGTATCAAATTACATTCCATTGAGACTTCATTGTTGTTATGTGCCAATTCACTTTGATATGGTCTATATACTGTCCTTCGACATATTATATCTTGAATACATTTATTCTCATGATATTATAAAGTTTTGATTAAATGTTATTCCTTTAAAAGCATCAAAGTGGTACGGGACACTTTGATTCAAAAATATCCTTATTAAATGGTTTTGAAAATAGTTTGATAAATCATTGATTTTGTGGATATCATGAAATGATATATTCTGATTTCAAATGAAATGTTAATAGTGTAATGTTCATTTATGCGTTATGATTTTTATAATGGTACATGGACATTTTACGGGTGGTGACGTGATAAACCATATGACGGGTGGTGCCGTGAATACCATGACGGGTGGTTATGTTATAACCTCCAATGCATTGGTTATGAAAGTCGGCCATATGGGTATTCCATTAAATATGTGTGGAAGTCAACCGTATGGTTATTCCATTTAAGTATTTTTATGTCCCAAGTTACCTATATATGTTATATGTTCATTATATGGGTTTTAGGGAAATCATTTGGTTACAAAAGGGTATGTAATGGTCTTTTATTCAGTGAAGAGTTTTTACTACTTCATAAAGGTGAAAATTATTAATTTTGTAAAGTACTCATGGTTTACTTGTTGTTTTGAAAAAGTAACAGTTTTCCTTCTTTGTGTATCCCTTACTGAGCTTTTTATGATTACCCCAAGTTTTTTTGAAATGTTTTCCACAGGACTTAATGTTGAATAGGGTCAAGGATGAGAACAAGGAATCATCATGATATCTAAAACATGAAACTAGACATGTTTTTTTAAGAGTTTTTATTTTATGGAAACTTAGTAGAAGTGTCTACTTTTTAATCTTTTGAGATGTAATAGTTATGTCCTAATTCTCTAAAAATATAAACCTCAAAAGATCCTCAATGTGAATTATTCATTTAATTCAATAATAAGTAATGTTTAATGCCGAGGGCCTTATATTTGGTATCAATGGTCAGTTTAGATAACTTTAGAGGTTAGAGTGTTGTTTAAGCATATGTGAAAATTTGTGTATAACCACAATGGTTATTATATTAGATAGATTCATTGTTATTTTTGAGTGTTGGAATGAGTTTGAGAAAACATGGATAAGTATATCTTAGTGTTCATCTTCCTCTTTATTAGATGATGATTTTTTTGATATACTCACACTGACCTTGTTGGTTTTAGTAAATGGATGGATCTAGTAGGAACCAAAGTGGCAATGGGTTTTAAGGAAACTGTGGTGGTTCTCAGATTAAGAGACTTGATGAAATTGGGATTTCAATGAGAAATCTCGTGGTTATTCTATACCAACTATCAGGAGTCATGATCAACCACTTGAACCTTGGTGAGTTCTCTAATGCCTCTTATATGAGAGAACCAACTCGATGTGGAAGTTCATGTGATAATTATAAAGGTAACCATTAGGGTTTATATGATCCTTACATTTGAGGTTATTATGGGTTACTATATGTTATGAAGGAAGATGAAAGGCATGGGGTAAAATTGATGTTAAATTATGTTATGGTTATTTTTGAAGATTTTATCTAGTTTTTGGTAAATGTTTTAAGAATTATATAGTTTTCGAAAAGGACAACATGTAGACCGTGTGACAACCCATCGTGTCAGACAAAGCTGCGGGAATCGAACCCACAAAAAAAGTGCAACTGGTATTCATCACCTACCACTAGACTATGTGATGTCCCTAGTTAGTTTGAATGATTCTTTTTAGTTTGATGATTTTATGATTTAATATTAAGTTGATTTTGGGTTATCAATGGAAATGATTAGCCTATCATGGAGGATATTTGATTAGGTTAATTACATTTCAATACGAGACTTTAAGAGCAACTGATGTTGTTTGGAGATAAATGTTATGATTTAACTTGGAAGACTATGTGATTAAATCCTTCAAATATTTGGGATTCAATATTAGTTTTGTTGACTTTTGGTCTTCGTTGAACATTGGGTCTTGTTGGACATATTTTGGAGATTGAGAAATGATTTACTTTTTATAAAGGATTATCCTTTTTGGGTATTATCTGATCTCATACTAACCTTTTTTGTTTTAGTTTTGTTTAAGTTCTAAAGACATGGGAAGCATACAGTTCTCTTTTATGGATAGGTTATTCTCTAGAAGTTGATTATATCTCTCTTAATGTAAACAAGTCAACCTAAATACTCATATTTTAGAGAAAATATGAGTACGTGTAAGAAATCTAGTAAAATTTGAAAGTCAACATGACAAGTAAGTATGTTTCATTATGTTTTATTTAAGCTTAAAAATAAATCCCTCAATGAAAAGTAACTAAAAAAATGTTTTCCGTTAACCTTTTCCACTAGGGAATGTAATACCATTTAACCCATCACAAGTTTGTGATTTTCTTGTGGTTAAATTTTTCCTAAACATGTTTTCTATCACACTCACTCAGAACATGACCCTTTGTTTTTTCTTCCATATCCATTTTTTCATACATGGAATCCTAGTATGGGTTAACTCAGGTGACCTTCATACTTCACTTTATGTTTTTAAAGTGATAGTTTAATTTACTCCTTTTCCAATGTGGGGCTTTCAATGAAGTTTCCAAGCCCAATTTTAAAATTGCGAGGAAGCAATTCCGAAAAGGGGGGAAGGATGTAACAACCCAGGTAAATAAAGAATATGACATTTTTATATTTATCCATATTTGTGAATAAAATATTAATATCACTTTAAATAGAACGCTATGCTCGATGGCCTACCCAATACGCGACAACGAGTTCCTTCGAAATCTTATGTTGCACTCTAATAATAAAATAATGTTATTTTAAATGGTAGTTAACGCCAAGACATTTTAATGGAAAGAAATAATGGAACTAACTAAAAAATTATTCTATATGTTTGTTAAATATTTTTACTTTTATCCAATAAATGTTAGAGGCATAAAATGAAAATGAATCCAATTTTAAGAATAAATCTTCTAATATTCTTTAAAAGGTCGATTAACGGCCTTTTGATGGAGAACCGTTTTTAAATATACTTTTGACAATTTTATATGTTGTATCTTACAAAATAAAATCCTTCTTTGGAATCTGGACATTAAAATTTACTTTGTGTAAATTTTGTTATTTTTCCGATAATGATCATATTTAGTGAAAATGTTGCATTTTAATTCCAAACCTCCTTTTAATCTGATTTATTTATATGGATAGATTATATTTTTAATTGAGATTAAAGTGTATTTTGAATATATTTTTACCATTTAATCCACTGGTGGTCATTGGAATTAATTTCACTTTTAAATCCGACTTAAACTAGTGTTAATCTTTTAATAGATATTGTTTCTTAAAAACACGCTATTTGTTTTGACAACGGGAATTAATTATGAAATTAATTAATGAAACATATATGTTTTGAATTTTGTAAAATAGACATCATTTTTGAATTCGGAATATCAAATATATCTTACGGTGAATTTTTGGTATTTTTCTTAAAAACATCAATTTTTGATGAATAATGAAACCACTAAGTGGTAGTTAAAGAAACTGATTTTTCTTTTAAATGAAACTTTACCACTTCTGTGATATTATTTTCAAAAATACGACATACATTATTGTCATTACGATGTAAAATGTGGTTCAATGCGATTAAAATAATTTTTGGTGAATAGTAACTTTTATGTTTTATTAATCGCGATTAAAGGTAATTAGTGTTATTTAAGGTAAAAATAATGTTTTAATAATATGAAATGACCTTGACATATGTCCTACCATTATTGGATGAGTCATGGCCAACCATGAAAATTCATGGGTCAACATGGGGACCCCATGGAGCCACTTTGGTTGGAAAATGACATTAATAACTTTTTATTTAAAGTTAAAATTAAAATGTCACAAACATGTGTTGTTTTACTAAAAAAAATTTACATGGGGTTATACAAGTCATAGTTTTTACTATAATTATTCATTATAAATATATAAATATTTCATACATCATGATATTTTCTTATTATTTTTAGACATTAATGAAATTAAATTATTTATGACACCATGATGATGCAGCGATTAACTCATTATTTAACAATATAAATAAAATGAAAAGATAATGTAAAATATAAGACCTACACTTGTCAAAAACCTATCTAATTGGTGTATTTAGAAACCTCATCACCGTATCCTCGAAATACATAAATGTGGGATCTTTTAAAATCCGAAACTCATTTGAAAATAAAGTAACCTTTTGTAACTTTCCAAGAGTGCCCTCCTCTCCTCTTATAAAAGGCCCCAACCTCTACCACCTTACCCACACCTTTGAAGCCTTTGGCTCGTCCAAACCCTGCCCATTTCATCTCTTTACATCCCTATATTCATCATTCAAGCCTCACATTTTTGTAGAATCCTTTCCAAGGAAGCCTTTGAGCTCAAATCAAAAAGCGTTACCCGATTTAAAGGTAATGTCTTCCCTTGTGTTCTTTTGTTTTATTTTTCTTCTCCAACCATCTAAACTCTTTTTATTCCTTTATTTTGTAACAAAAATAGTATCATCAATATACTAGGATGTTTTTATGTGAATTATTAAATCTACACTTACACACACCTTGGTCTAATGTTTAATGAACATACTGTTTCTGTGGATGGCGAATTACTGCCTCACGAAACGATGATTGTTCAATCTTCTCTTAACACCTATCATGGTGGCCATTATGATGTCACTATATTTTATATATTATATATATTGTATTTATGTTTTATATTTTCTTCTGAATTTTATATTTAAAACATGCCTTTATACTTTTCATGTTGTGAAAATGCGATAATTTCATACGAGGAAGTGTGGACTACCGCCCCCTCAACTGATGTGACTCATTCATGCAATACATGGAATGTATAAAGAATGAAATTAATAAAAATATGTGACCTATATATAATATATATTATACTGTAGTTAATATATATATATCTCTCAATTATTTTTAATTCCATTAATATGAAAAAGAAATGAAAGTATCGTTCATGCGTACGTACGGCCTACCGTCTCCATGAATAGTGCATTTCATTTCTTCTTCTCTCCAAATGTTATGGATTAGTATAAAATAAATATGTACTGGATATATATGATATTTAAATCATTAATACTATTCTGGAGATTATTTACTTATAACTACATGGACAATCATTTTTAGACACGTTCATTTTTTACTCATGTACCGAACATCGGCAAAAATATCAGATATGATCTAACATTATTAAAAAATTGTTATAACATTATAATATGTGAAACTAAATTAATAATAATCATTAAAGGAGATCCTTAAGCAATTATAAATTGATAAAAGTTTATTATTAAAGAATATAAAGAAATGAACAAGACAAGTCGGACTTGAGGTAAGAGATCCTACCCCTCTCTTTCTTTTTAAGTACACTCTTTTATGTCATTTATTTTAAGCTCATCTTTATTATTATTGGGTTATTCATTTATATTAGTCTTACTATAATTTTTTTGTTCATATTATTAGATACTCTAATTTATCTCATTAATCCATTTTGGAAGTTTTGAGTGGCGCCGTTAGGCTACCGAATTTTCGTAAGGGATCCAACCTCTCTCTTACTTTTTAAGTACCCTCTTTTATGTCATTTCTTTTAAACTCGTCATTCATATGTTTGGGGATGTTAATTTATATTCCTAATACTTTTATTTTTATTATCATATTATGAGATACCCTATTTGATATCATAAATCCATTTTTTTGATGTTTTAAGCAGCGCCGTTAGGCTGCCGAGTTTTCATAAGGGATTTTTCATTTCACTGTTATTCCCATTAGATTTATGCATCATTTTCCACTATTCCTTTGTATGGTGTATGTACTTCCCATTATTCAACTCTTTGTGTAATATACTTTCGTTTATGGGTATTTACATCAATGTTTTATAGTCCTTCTTTCATGGGGTGTACATTTCGAAAGTTACCCAAGACGGTAAGGGAAGCATTCACCCACCTCTCATTAAAAGAATTATTTTTGTTAGGTCTTTTAATTTATATCTTATTATGTGGGGATATGTTCTTATATATCCTTATTGATGAAAATTTTATGTCCAAGTGATGATATACCATTTTCTCTCTCATCAACTAATTTTATGAATTTTAATGTGACGTCGTTAGGCTGTCTAATTTTTCCAAAGGAACCTCCTAACTCAATTTCAATCCTTTGGGTTAAACGTGTACTCCTTGAATATGTCATTCTAAGAATATGTGTGAATGAACTCTTATTGTTTTACAATTAATATCCACTTATATTTGGTGTATTCTTTTTTCACGCATAATTATGTAATTGATTTATCTTTTAGTAAAGGATACCATCTTTATAAGGGATTTACTCTCAAATTACATTCCATTTAGACTTCACTGTTGTTATGTGCTAATTCACTTTTATATGGTGTATATACTGCCCTTTTACATATTATATCATGAATACCTTTATTCTAATGATATTGTAATGTCTTGATTAAATGTTATTCCTTTAAAAGCTTCAAAGTGGTATGGGACACTTTGATTCAAAAATCTCTTTATTAAATGGTTTTGAAAATATTTTGATAAATCATTTATTTTGTTGATATCTTGAAATGATATATTGTGATTTCAAATTAAATGTTAATATTGAAATTTTCATATATGTGCTATGATTTTTATAATGGTACTTGGACATTTTACGGGTGGTGCCATGAATATCAGGACGGGTGGTTACGTTATAACCTCCAATGCATTGGGTATGGAAGTCAGCCGTATGGATATTCCATTAAGTATGTGTGGAATTCGACCATATGGTTATTCCATTTAAGTATTTTTATGTCCCAAGTAACCTTTATATGCTATGTGTTTTTATATGGGTTTTATGGTAATATTTTCATTACAAAAGGGTAAGTAATGGTCTTTTATTCATTGAAGAGTTTTTACTTCTTCATAAAGGTGAAAATTATTACTTTGGTAAAGTACTCATGGTTTACTTATTGTTTTGAAAAACTATCAGTTTCCTTCTTTGTGTATCCTTTACTGAGATTTTAATGCTTAACCCAATTTTTTTTGAAATGTTTTCCATGGGACTTAATGTGTAATAGGGTCAAGGATGGGAACAAAGAAACGTCATGCTATCTAAAACATGGAACTAGACAAGTTTCTTTTTAAGAGTTTTTATATAAAAACTTAGAAGAAGTGTCTAGTTTGTAATCTTTTGAGATATAATAGTTATGTCCTAATTCTCTAAAACTATGAACCTGAAAAGATTCTCATCGTGAATTATTCATTTAATCAAATAATAAGTAATGTTTAAAGCTGGGGGCCTTATATAACTGGAATGTGGTTTGAACCTGTATAAACCTGTAGAATGTTATCTAATTGGTTGTCATTGATTCAGGCTGATAATGGAGACATAAATGGTCTTTTCCTCTATAATTTTAAACTGAGACACTATATAATATAACCCCTTATGTAAACATAGATCTTTTATCTTGACCAAACATATTAGTGATGATTTAATAATGTCTCTGTGTCCCTTCATAATCTTCTATTACACGAAAACCTAGCTTTTTGTGTGTCCAGTGGAGTAAAAACTCTTGCGTAGGAAGTATTTTTAACTATTCTATTATTTTATATGTAATCAATATACTATCAAAATAAATTTTATGTGTTCATTTGGAATGATGAATATAAGCCTCAATGATAGCCTTGTGTCGAACAAAAAGAAGATAGTGACAACCATGCTATGAATGTGGTGGGATCTGAATCAGTAGTGATACCTCTCATAGTTCAACATGAGGAAAATAATGTTGTTTCAAAAATGGGAACTGACATATAGTTTACAGAGGGAGGTCTATGGATTACACCAAACCTGTACCAACATGATATGCACCTTTTTTGTTTGAGTTAACTAGAGACTTTCAATAGCATCACCCTCTATCATTTTTGGGTGAAGGTGGAACCCAAGCTATTGATTCATGGATAGTGTCCATGTTATCTATCATTGAGAATTTGTAGACACCTATATAAAAGAGAAAAAACTCATAGAATATATTCATCATGCATATTCCATGATATGGTGGGATGTTTTGATGCATGGATATCAATATCATGATATGGTCTTGAGGGAATTTCATACTACCTTATTTTATTAATTCCTTCTATATACATTGAGAGCCTATTGGAATAGAGTGTTTATGAATTTATAGGTAGCTACCTTTTCTATTATGTTATGCTCATATCTTCTTAAGAAGATATATCATTTTATTTCTACCCTTATTGGTGATGAGTTGTCTAGTGCAAGGTGATTTGAGGAAGGTATTGTTTGTGCCATCTAATCCAATGTGAATGCTTTCCTATTGAGAACCATGTTTGAGATATTGAACTATAAATTCATCACCATGGGAAATTTGATGGAATATAGTGTTATGGGATAATGTTTAACAACACCTATTTATAGAAGTACATTGACAAGTGATATGAAGTGTTTCCTAGAGGTTTTTCATTATTTAAGTGGAATCCATAGTATTTGTAATGGAAGTGATGTGGTATTCCACAAGAGTGGGAGGATAGGTAACTTGAATCCCAAACATAAAAAAGAAATCATTTAGTGATGATCATTCAGAAGGATGTATCATCTTCAATGGTTTTTATGATTATTTCATCTATTGCCTTGTGAGATCAGATTGGCACTAAATCCATGTTCACGAGTGTGATTTGCAGCTCCATGTTAGGTAGGGAGTTGAAGTACAATGAGTGGGTTTGGAAAAGGTAGTGGTCATGGCCAATGGAAACAGGTAAAATATACATAGCCTAGTAGGGTGGACCGTCTGAAGCTCATCAATTTATAGCTCACATCTATGGATCATGCTAATTACAGTTTATATAACCTACACCTAAGGTAAAGAGTTCTAGTTCGTCTATATTACGAGGTAAAATATTAGTATCCTCTCCATTAGTGTCTAAATTATTTTATATAATTGTCTCACATTCATTCATATATATATATATATATATATTTGAATTTTGTGTCACATAATTTAATATTTCTAAAATGTGATGACTCTTGAAACATCAATGGGAATTTCACCAAAAATTTTAAATCATTTCAAAGGGTGTCTCATTGAGATAAGAAAATATCATTGCATAGGGAACCCATTCATCAATGAGATGATGTGATTTTTTGTAATTAATGGGATGGAATGGTTAGTATATAACCAAACCATGTTAATTAATATAATTTGTATATCTATTTCTTATAACCCAAAGGAGGTAGTTATATTCATAAAGGATAATGTGTTGTCTATAATGGTTTAGTTGGACCTAAACATCACTATATGTATAGTGTTTGACCCAAATTACCAGTCTTGGTATAGAAATTCATAGATAATGTTAGGTTATCTTACCACTAATGTTGGATCATTTAGGATATTTGATTCCTGGAAGTTATTATAGTATACCTCTAGATATAGAGAGGTGGAGTTTACTACTGAATATTTTCTAGAAGATAAACTGATATGTATTCCATTATATCAGATGACTCCTATATAGCTTCAAGAAGTCAACATGATGTTAGTGGACCTAAAAGACAATTGTTTTACAAAACCTAGTACATCTAATTGGAATTCACCGATATCATTTTCTAAGAAGGAAGATGGAACCGTAAGGCTTTGCGTGGATTAAGGGATATTGAATCATGTTATGGATTAGAACTAGTACCCACATGCTCATATAGATGATCTTTGTGACTTGATATGAGGATGCAATGATTTTTTGAAAATTAATGTCCTGTTGGGGTATCATTAGTTGATAATTTGACCTTCAAATATACTACCAATGACATTCTAAAGCAGGTATGGTATATTTTAGTACATGGTAATGTTTTTTAGTTTAAAAAATACAAATAGGTTTAATGACCTTTAATGAATTGGGCGTTCCACCTATATTTGGATGTATTTATTACAATTTTTTTGAATGATATCTTAGTATATACTTGGACAAGTCATTATCATTATAAACACCATGATTACATACTGAGTATAATAATAAAGCTCTAGATTTAGGTTAATATCTCAAAATTCAACTATAGTTTGGATAATAATTACTTTTTTGGTCACATCATATTAGAGTTAGAGGTATATAAGGATCAATAGAAGGTGTGGGTTGTAGTTTCATGGGATAATCATTATAATTCCATTGATATGATGTATTTCATGGGGATAGATATATATTATAGGAATTTTATTTAGGATTTTTTATTCCTTGAAGATCACCCCATTGGAATGGTCAAGATTCTTTTATAAAAGAATGGTTGAGTTATTTTTCGATCATGATTATTCCAATGCATAGTAAAATATATGGAGTTTATTGTGATGAATAAAATATCAAAAACTATTATGATTTGACATATGTATAGAAGTTTACAGTCTATGGGTATCATCATTTGGGACTTTACATGTAAAATTACCCAACACAAGATCTCATGTTAGTAGATGTTGTTCATTAAATGTAATTTTGGATGAATTTGTTTCTTGGGGAGATCATTATGATGTAAAAAAAAGTTAAGAGCCTCAAATATATATTATTTAAATATGATTTCAACTTTAGAAATTTTATATTTCTTCAATATATCATATATTTTTTACTTTAAGATTACAAATAAGCATTGGAAATTAAATGTGGTTCCCAATGATATTAGTCAGAAAACTCGGTCTGAATGTATTTGGGAAGACAATTGTGAATAGAAATTGATGGATTTATTTTCATATATGTGTCTATAGATTTAGGATTTTCATGAGAAACAATTTATTTATGACTTTTCATTCATCACCACTACATGATTTTGTGAAAATGAGAAAACTTTTGTATCCCTAAGGATGGTCCCAATGGATAGCATTTATTGTGAATTCACATTTATTATTGGGGTTGTTGACATGGATGTGGTATTTCAGAGTCATCTAATCATATGTATTCTTCAATATATTGGATAATAATTTATGTGAGTGTATCATTATTTGTAATGGGTTGTAAAACCCAATATTACAATGTTTTACAATGAATTATAACAACATTATTAGTGGACGATGAAGAAAATGGAAATTGCAGGATTCGTTACATGGTGTTTCACCTATCAGTAGGTGAAAGAGAAGCACCATTGTCTTTCTAGTCTTTTACATAAATTACCCATTTCAGTGTAGAAATGGGATTAATTCAATAGGGATTTACTGATGGTCTTATAGAAATACCCTCTAGGATTTGATTCCATATGGGTTATTGTAGACAAGATGAAAATGGTCGCTAACTTATTATCATTAAGGGAGGCTCTCTCTGTGGATGTGATTAACCGAATTTATATCCATGAGATTATACATAATTTCCAAATCCCATGTATAATTTTATCTAGAAGGTATGCTTTTTTTACATATTGGTTATGTAAAGGTGTGTAGAAGGCTTTTGGGATCACATATGGTTTTGAGAACATCCAACCTCCCTTTAACCAATACTCAGTCAGAGTATACTATATTGGTATTAGAGGACATGATTTGAGAAATTTTCCTTGATTATAGAGCATATTGGGACTTTTTTTTGATATTTTTAATTTTCCATATAATAACATTCTCATAGACTGGGTCATTGACTGATTAAAAGGAATGGTAATTTGGCACCTAGATTCATCAATCCTTTTTACAATTTGGAGAGGTTTAAAACAATGGTTCATAGAATAGCTCTTCCTAATAGATGAAAGGATATACATGATGTCTTTAAAATTTATATATTAGGTTGTTATCATTAGGATCCATCAACTATATTAGATCCTACATAAGTTCATATGTATGTTGATGATTCATTTAAGGACTATCCAATGTGTATCATTGGTCGTAACATGGAGGATCTTTGAGGTAGGGTAGTTCCTATGATATCAGTGCAATAGTAGCATTATCATTGATAGTAGAATAAATGATATATAAGGATGTATAGTTCCTGCTATATCTGTGAAATAGTTGGATGACCATATATAGATGGATACATGGGAGAGAGAGTATAATATACATGATTAGTGGTATGATTTTTCCGTAATTGCATCTCAATTACCCTAATAAGTTTAACTTGTGGAAGATTTTTCTTAAGGATGAGAGGTTGTAATATATTATAAATTCATGATGAAATAGACTCTTTTTAATATTTTTATATCAAAAATTGTAACCTTTTAATGGTTCATAAGAGAATAAGGAATCCTTCAAAAGAGTTTCGACCTGTTTAGAGCTTGGATCACTGATTTTTGGAAGCAATGATTAAGGAACACAGTTAGTACACAATATTTCTATACATGCATAATAAATGTGAGCACAATTAGTAATGGGGCATGTTTTTTATAAACTATGTAAGACCCCCCAAAAAACACTGTGACCCAGTGTGGAAGGATCAATGGTTGGAAAACAATGTAATAATGGTCGCACGACTGTGAGAAAACTACAATAAACTTCATATGTACTTTGCATGAATGTAATACAACTTCTCCTATCCGTGTTCCTTACTGCATGAGGGAATGGACAAGTAGTGTAGTTTCACCACATGGGCTACATGTGGTTGACTAATTATGAACCTATACATAGGGGTGGTGCCAACTTTTTGACCGTTCCAAATACATAATATGTGCATGGTTAGTAAATAGTGTACATGGATCGTGCAAGGGGTATACCAAATGGATAGTGCAATAACACATTTGATACATGGTAAATATAATAGTGTGACCAAACCATGAAACACTTTAAAAAGGTTAATTCTTTTATTTTACCTTCCTTCAAAAAATCTACTTTCCACCTCTATATACATTCATTTCCCATTTACATCAGTAGAGGAGCTCTCTATTAACACACCTCTAAGTCTTTGAGATATGTAATGACCCAAAATTATATCAATAAAATTTTCATTCTTATATCTATTTCGTATTTTATAGATCACATAAATTCACTTATAGAACACAATAAAAACTTTATATATTATGAAAAATAAAATAATAGGTATTTGAAAAAGTTATGGAACCTATACGGATTAAATAATTATTTTCCCATAGGTATTGTAATATGACCCTTATGAATTGTAAATCAAACTAATGAATAGTAACCCCACACATTTTGGTATAAATAAAATTTTGGCATATCATAAGTGAATTTATGATAAAAATATATCATAGTTTAAGTCAATAGTTATTTTAGAAATTATAAATTATCAGTTGGTATTTCAATGAATCAAAAATATTTAATCACAATTTTATAATTATTAAATTTAAATAAAATAAAATTAATTTTAATAAAATGGATTCATAAATCAATATATTGTTTTCTGATGATTTTAGAATAATTTTTGGACACCTTAGGCAATTTTTCAGAGTGTTATAAAATTAGTTTTAAATTTAAAATCAGTATTTTCAGAGTAAATAATGATTTTATTTAAAATTTAAATTTAACATATTTTGAAAATTATTTTTATAAAATAGAGTCCATATTTTAATTGTACATATTGAAAATTGTGTATACTAATTTTTTTTATATTTTTCTAAAATTCATGATTTTTAAGAATTGTAAAATACAATAATTTACTATAAATGGTAAATACATGATATATTTAGTCATAAATGTTGTAAGACTGATATAAGCATATAATATCGAACTCAGAAGGCCTATTTACTATATTAATTCATAATAATCAATTCTATTACATGTCTTTAGAAAATAATTAAATAACAAATTAATAATGAGATATCACCTCTCTCATACACTATAAATACCACCCCTTGCACCATCTTTTCCTCACTCCTCTTTGATAAGAAGCATATCAAAACTCTACACAAATCTATTTCCTCAGTCTCTCCCCATTTAAAAGATATATTGGACATTCAAATAGAACAAATCACCTACTATTAAAGAAAATATCAAAGAGTATTTTTGAATCCACTGTAAATCCTCTTCCATTTTTCACTTAATGTCAGTTTATTTTATTTTCATTTCATATTTTATACTCAAATACTCTATCCAAATTATCATGATAAATCTAGTATCATCTATATACTATAATGATAAATTTTTAATTGTATATCCTTTATCAATATCTTTAATATCTCTATTATAATTTAAAAAATGAAATCATCATCCCAGAGGTGGGGATTTACATCCTTCATGGATGATGAACATTCATTCTTCAATTTATTCTTCAAGATGGTCTTGATATAATTTTTATGGTTGAAAAAAATTATAAAATATGTATTATATCTTGTGTATTGTTTTAATATCATTTTATTATAATGATATTAAATAATTGAACAAAACAAGTTCATTTTGATCAAAAAGAAGATACAATTAATCAAAAATAATATCAATAACATGTTATCTAATGATTCATATTCATACAAGGAAAAAATTTATAATACCAATTAAACTTCTCGTTGTTCATTAATAAAATTTAATTCAAATTTTCAGGAATATTAGCCACTGACATGAACTCCATTACTTATAAAAAATACAACCAATCATGAAATCAAGGAAATGAACACTCTAGAATGAGGGAATTCAATCTTATAACATATCCAAATGTCACAAATGGACTTAATAAAATTATATTAGACATAATAAATTATGATAAGGTTTTGAATTAAATTATTATTTCGTCTAATTTCATATTTCACCACCTTAAGTTGAACTACAGAAAACATTAAATCATTAGGTAAAGGTTTATACCTGAACCTCCATTTTCATTCAGGTTACACTTTTTATCTATATATCGCCATTAAATTCTTAACTATTTTCATATACTCCAAATAAATTTTGTTTTCATGTTCTATACATTTGTACCAATCAGAATAATTAATTCCATTATGGATAGTTACTTGTTTTAAAATGATAATTCTCAAATTATTTCGGACAATCAAGTCGGATTCAATGGAATTTCTCGAATCCTACCCTATTTTCAAGTGTACTATATAATATTTTTTAAAAAACCAATTTTTTCCAAAAATAAATAATTTTAATAGGAAAATAAAATATTATTTCACATTTGGTTCTATATAATTTATTTTCCCCCAAAAAAATCTTCATTACAATTCCAAATATTATTTCTCAAGGATTACTCAATGATTTTATAAGTGTATTTTAATTTATTTCTACAATATTGGGGATTATTATAATTATTCAGGATTTATATTTAATGACATCATATAAAATATTTTATTTAATGGTTTATGAATATTTTGAATATGGATGTGCTATTATATTAACATCCACCACATTAATCAGAATAGTTAGTGTTTAGTTTTGTTGATTGTGGAAGGTTATTTACATTTCTTATTTTACTTTCAATATGAATGTATATGTTGATTATGTTTCACCCCAATCATATTAAGAATTAATTAGAAATATTATTTGTTGATTGCGTCCCACTATATACCACCAGGGTATCAGTAGGTCTAAAGATACAAACTAGTATGGGTATTTTACCCATTTATGTATTGTCATGGAACGAGTCATTGAGAATTTGGTTATGATGTCCTATATTATTAATTCAATCATTAAAAAACTAGTAATTCAGAGTCTATTTGATTATTTGACTATTATAATATTCAGGGTTATACTATGGAAATATTTAATATGTTTTTATTTCTACCATATTATGCTCATGATTATGGTTTTCTATCTTGTGTACGTTATGTTATTCATTATGCCCTATTATTTATTCTTGTTTATATGTTTCATACAATTACTAATCATATGTGATCACCCATTTCATATGTTTTATTTATTCTTATAGTGTGATGAAGTATAATATGAATGACTTGCAAGGATAATCAAGGACATGTAAATTCTTCCAATGGAAATTCTATACTTATTTCATTTCAAGATGTAAGGTTGAACATATGTATATATCTAGTTTTTTTAAATCAACAAAACTAATTAGTCATATGGGACGATTCTTCCTTTTTTAGGCTCCAATTTAATTAAATAATTAAAATAATCTTTGAAATTAGGATCAGGGTCATTATAGTTATTATCAAAGTATGATTACAAGAGACATTAGAATCTAGATTTAAATAACAAATATTAGGGATCAAACCCGTATGATAGATTATGAGGATAAGTATACAAGAATATACAAAATTTCTTATAAGGTATATACAATGTGAATATTCCTAGAAAATACATCTCTTCCTGGATGATAAATCTAGTTATGGATCTGGAATTTATATACCAAGGTGTAACAAATCCGAAAAGGTGTTTCAGGATTGACTCGGGATAACAAGGTGCCTGACAATGGGCCTTACTGCACACCTTGTTTGACAGTCCAAGAATATAATATTTGAACAATTAAAACTTTATTTTTAAACCACAATGAATTATTTATATGTAAATATATACCCAAATAAACAATGACTATGATTATGAGATTAAACATAAATAATATTTCAATTAAATTAATATGTTTCCCAATTTTGTTATTATAGTATATTATTCCTAACCTAATTTATTGTATGACATTATTTAGAAATAGTGCATAGTGTAAGGAATGGAAACAACATTCATGCATTTATACCATGTAGGAATTTCTCTACAATTCAAGATAATGGTGTTGGTTATTGAGAGGTGACTAGTTCTGAGCAACTTATTACTCAAATAGGACAACTAACTCAGGTTATGAAAAACAACCTTACCCATATAGAGTATACTGATCCCAAATGTCATGGAACAATGTTACACCTATTTATGAAACAATAACCTCCATCAGTTAGTGGTTCTATGAACCCATTTGTAGTGGGTTAGTGGTCATGTTCTATAGATAAGATATTTCTCACTTTGGGATGTTACAATAGTATAATGTAGTTATTGAAATTTATCATCTTTTTGGATATTAAGATCAATGGTTGTCATTTATTCCAAATAAGAAAGAGGATGGAGGAATAAAAAACAGGGAATAAATTGAATTTTAAAAAAAATTCATAGAAAAATACATTCTATATGAACAACAATTAGATATAGATAGGAAGTTTCGGTGTATGAGTTAAAAAGAAGATGGAAATGTTGCAAAGTATGAATCTAACATCATAGCGTTAGAAAGGCAAGCTGCAGAATACATACATAACCCAACAAGTAAGATTGATCGATTCATTTATGGTTTAATTCCATTCTTATTATGGGAACTGGTATTCCAAAACATTCTTGTCATACAAATATATAGTATCTTGTGATATCTAGATAGAAAAGGAAATATATAAGTCATATGAATTTAAATGAATGAATGAGAATAATGTGTATTAAAAAAATTATAGGAAAGTAAATTATGAAATGGGGAATAATGGAAGAGTTGACTTTCTACCCTATAGTAATTGTGTGAAGAAACACCACAGTACTTTCCTGAAGGGAATGAGAGTCTGTTACAAGTGTGGATAAAAATGACACCACGCCCATCATTTTCACACCCATTTCCTTCATTTGAGTTACATTTTTCTCTTATATTATTGGTGTTAGATTAATGAATTATTTTCCTATAGTTCCATGTTGATTTTTATGGTATTTGGGAACTTTTTGTGGGGACAAATGGTGGCGTATGATTTTAGCGCATGATTTTCTAAACCATGCATGAAAGTCATGCCTCCATGTATATCTCATTAAAAATGTTTTTAATTTAAATTTTTCTCCATGAATTTATTCAAACTCTCCCTTTTCTTCCCCTAATCGAACATTACAGACTTTACAACCAACCAAGAACCTAAAACCATCCTTGGAACTCAATTTTGAATGGTTATTTGGTGGAGAAACTTAAAACTTACTCAATTAAGTGAATCTCTTCTTGAGTTCACTCCTTTTACTTGGGGTTTCTTCCCCTATTTTGGAAGTTACATGTGTCCAATGGGTAGGATTTCAAACATACAGTATGATTACTAGTATCATGGTCTATTATTTTGGTTTTTGGCTTGATCTATGTCCCTTGTAGTGCGGTGTTGGGGTCGTTGGATTTTTAAACAAAGAATAAAGGGTTTTATCACTTTTGGTAGTTAATTCCTTGGGTAATCAATCCAATATGAGATATATTTTCTGAATTTCTATTTTTATCACACTTATCACCCATTATCCTTTCAGCAAAATCTGGTTTTAGTGATGTTTGTAAAGGAAATTATTTTTAAGTTCCAATTTTGTGGTAAATTGGGTGTTTTACATGTCTATGTTGTGTTATAAAAATTGGTGTTTTTTTATAAATATTGTAATGGATTTATAGAAATTACTTGGTTACTGGAAATTATTTTTTATGAATTTATTTTTGGAAATGAAGTTCAAAGTGGGGGTTTTATGTGATTTTGTGTGAAAGACATTGTTAAAATTTGTGAAGATGATTTATTGAAATTTTAAAAGTCTTATTGAGTGGTGTAAATGGTGAAAATCATATGTAAAAATTGTTTTTAGTTTTTTATGACCAAAGCTAATTTATTTATGTGATAATGGATTATTTTATCATGAGATAATGGTTTGTGACCAAAGGGGGAAGACCAAGTACATAGGAGGGCTGATATGTACTATTACTCTAGTGATCCAGATGGGTCTTGTCATTGATTCATTGATAAAAATGGATAAAAAACTAAAAAAAAATATATTGGTGATGATTGGGGACCACTAGGTTATTGGTATGTTCCCTACTAGTGATTCGTGTAAGAGAACAAATGTCTCTATGGTATCATTACACCGAGGTACGAGGAGCATGGGCCCTAAGACTACCTAGTTCCTAAGGGTGTTCCCATGATTGGTGCTCATTGATGCTTATGTATTTATCATTTTCATATATTCATTTTTTCTAGAAAATATATTAGACTAATTTTTTTATTCTAGTTTTCCCATTTTTGGAAAATTACCATTGAAAACTGTTTACATTTAAAAGTTTCAGTGTTTAGAAATTATTTCATTTACCTCATGTTTATTAAAAATGGAATGCCTTTTTTATCTTTTATTGTTTACTATATGCAATATCATAGTGGTATCCAATTAGGATTAGGGTCACACCATACTTACAAAACTTGGGTGTAAGTATACATGATAATTTTTGACATAGGTAAAGGGATGTACTTTGGTGATGGCGGTTCGGGGTATTAGTTCACTTCTGTGGTGCGGTGTTGTGGAGACGATTTGTGGGTGATCACCCATTGTCAGGTGGAGTCCTAGGTGATATTTTCTTCTTTTTAATGAGTCTTTGGACCTTGTTTTGTATGTTATATCTTATTTATTCATTTTTTGATTATGTATAAACCATGTTTGTCATGAATTTTAATATTTGTATTATCGATTGTTTTTATGTATTAGGTATCCATATTCAGGTAAATCATTACCAAACAATAATATATGATACCCGAGCACTTATGCCATCCTATGGGGAAGACCAACGACCTTTGTGTCTTGTCCCAAGTTGAGATTTGTAATGTTTTTGGTGGCTACCATATTTGGTTCGTGACAAAATGCAATCAAAGGAGGCCAATGTTTTTGGGTTATATTATTATTTTTGGGATGAGTCGGGCTAGACAAGAGCCAAAAAATTCACGACTCGGAGTTTTTGTCACTCCCATGACTTTTTTAAAATTCAATATTCATTTAATTTCCATTCCTGATTTTTTTGGGGTCTTACCACTCATTTTGGTGAAAATGGTGGGTTTTCAAAATTTGGGCCAAACTGTGAGCCCAAATCCAGAATTAAAAACAAATTTAATTTCTTCTATAACTCCTTAAATTTTTACTATTTTATACCCATTACAATTCCCAATAAGCATAACCTGATATATTAAAATCACTATATCCCTTTGGACCGCATATAAATCCAAAATCATTATGGATTTGGGTTTTTGATTAAGGTAATTGGCCTGCTCGTAAGCCCATTTCCTGCTTTAAATTAAGTTTTTTAAATTTTACAAATCTCATTAATATTTTACTTTTTTCTCGTGATTCCACCTCCCTCTAAAATCCAATATCACAAGGATCACCCCCATTATCGTTTTCACAATTTTAAAACTCAGTTGAACCGTGAATTAGGGAGATCTTTCATACTCATTCTGAAATCGACCATATTTGATGAGGTAAAATGAAGCTTTCATAACTCCTTATGTTTTCATAATTTTCCCCCAATTTCAGTCCCCACATGACCTAATATGACTCTTTAGAAACTACATACCATTTTTGGGTACTTGAAGAATCATATTTTCATGGATGTAGGGTGATCTCTTGAATATTTCTGCAAGTAAGTATTTCTCTATTTCATTTCTCTTCCGTTCGTAGGGTTTCATTACTCTTTCATGATGATCTAAAGTGTCCAAAACCTAGGGTTCATACATTTGGTTTAACCATGATTCTTATTTGTGAAAATTTGTTGTCTAGGGCTGGACTTATTATCCTTGTGGTGCCGGGTTGGTGCTGTTGATGTTTCACACCATGTTTTGAGGGATTCGACAATTTCTGCAGGGGATTCTGGGCGTAACCATTTAATGATGAGTTATTTTTCCTAATTAAATAACTTTTCATGTTCATTATATGATGTTAATTATGCGAAAACCTTTTTTGGTAGCAATAGTAAATCATTTGGAATGAAAATACATTTTTGTTTGAAGTGTGTATTTTTCAAAATGTATTCCATGTGTTATCTCTTGTGATAGTTATGTAAAATGTGGAAGTGATTTATTAGTTGTTGAAATGGGCATCCAATTTTGATTGGGTAATGATATAGTGTCATTTGGGCCTAATGGGGGGGTCATTTAATGGGTTTTATGTGTATAACCTTGTTATTCTCCATGAATGTGTTTTATGGACTTCTGTGTTCTCATGGTTATCTTTGGTGGTATTGTTCAAGGTGATTATATAACTTATAAATGTATATTATTACATGTTTATTGGGATACCAATTCTATTTTGGTTGGGGATTGATGTGATTTTTTCTTAAAAAGAGGTTTTTGAAATGGTGTTTATGTGCAAAGCTTGTGTATACTCCTTATAATTGTTTTATGAAAGTTTTTAATGGTTTTTTGAGTTGTGTAAGTGGGGAAACTATATCAGCAAATTTTGTTTGTAGGATTATATTTTTAAAAGGTCAATTTCATTTTTGAAAATGATTTTATGTCATATGTATCATCTTGGAAATATTTTAATAAATTTTTTGAAGGAGATATTGAGGTGTGAAAGAGATGTGAATGTTATGTGGACTGTTTTGTGAGATGTGATTGGGATGTTATATGAGGTGAAATATCTTCTAATTGTTTTATAAAATTGTATAATGGTTTTGTGGAAGTGTTGATGAAATTTGAAATGTGTTGTGGGCTATTTTGTTGTGAGCCAGATTTCAAAGTCAATTTGAATGAAAAGTGGACTTTTGTGACTTGTGTGGTATTCATATGAGATTTTTGTTGAATTTGTGATGTGGAAATGATATTTTAAATTACAATTTATATTTCATGACTTGTTGATCTTGTTTGAGCACAAGGGAAAAAACTGGGTATCTAGGTGGGTGGACGTGCACTAGTATGTTAGTGAATCTGTGGGGTTTGGTCTCAGTTTCACATAGCAAGATTGACACTTACAACTCTAACTAAACAATGATGATGATGATTGGGGATCAATAGGTTATGGGCATGTTTCCTAAAAGTGGATAGTTCATGAGAATGGATATTTATGATGGTTACTCTCACCGAGATATGAGGTACCTGGGACCCACAAATAGCTAGTGCCTAGGGGTTATTTCCTATTGCATGTGATCATTAGTTACTTTATACTTACCATCAGAATACAGTACATTTGGCTGGAAAATTCAGTAGCTTTGGTGTTTATTTTAAAAGTGTTAATACATTTAAATAGCCCACTTGAAAACTGTTCTTATTAAATGTTGCATCTTTTAGAAATTGTAACTATCTTTTCATGTTTTTGAAAACTTGCATGCTTTTCATCTTTAAATGTTTATAATGTGGAATATCATAGTGGTGGTATCCTACTGAGCTTTTTTTCACTCCCTACTTACACCATTTGGTGTAAGTATACTTTCTTATTTTGTGTCACAGGTTTGGGTATAGGTTTTATGCCATTGGTTCGGGTTTTTAGCGGTCCATCGTGATGCAGTGTCATGGAGATGGCTTGAGGGTGGTGCCGTTTTCCATGTGGAGGTTCTTGGTATGTCATTTCATGATTTTTTACCTTTGTAATGGTATTCAAACATTGTTTAAAATTGTGTAACAAAGTTCTGAATTTTAGTAAATGATGTTTTGGTATGAACAATCCAGATTTGATTTCTTGGATTTATTTGTAGTTTTAAGTATACAAACTCAGGCTATTAATTCCCAATTTTCAGTTTTTTATACCTAGGAACTTGTATCAGCCCGTGGGGATCTAGAACGCCCTTCAGGACTTGCCACGGGTCAGGTCGAGTGCCAGTTTTACTGGTGAACAGATTTGGTTCGTGACAAAATGGTATCAAAAGAGGTTTACTCTATTTGAGTAATTTTATTTAGGAAATATTCAGGATAGTATAGAGTTAATATTTTCAGGATATGAAATTCCAGTAATGGGTAGTGTTCTTGATCACCACTCCTCATTTTGTGATTCAAGTCTCCAAGGGAAGTCTGTATTTATCTATGACTTTTTTTTTCTTGGTCTGATGATGACTAGGGGAAATGAAAAGAGAGTTGGGTTAATAGTCTCAGTAAGAACGTATGGTCTGGGAAGCCATGTGAAGCTGGGGAAATTCCCTAGAACACTCTCTCTAATGGTGAGTGAATGGAATATGGCTGCCAACCATATGTCCAAGTCACCCAATGAAACTAGTTTCCTCAAACATTGTTTTGTGCTTTAGTTTTGAAATCATGGGACTTTGGTTTTAAAGTGACATGGTTTTACGAAGCATAATGTTTTTGTGAAATGATTTTCAAATAAATAGGTAATGGTTTGATTTATGAAATGGTGGAACTGAATTTTCAGAATTGTTTTTAAATTGATAACAATGTGGTTACACCTATTTTGAAATCCGGAACCATATTGAAGTTGGTTTTAAAAAGTGTTTCCAATACAGTTTTCTAGACAATTAAAGGGTATTTTAATTGGATTATATGGTTTGAAATTGATGTGAATAACTTGAATGTGAGTTATTTTCTAAATGGTTGTGTCCTTATGAAATGTTTTCAACGATGTGAATTGTTATTTTGATCTCATTGTTAGGAGTTTTGAGAAAATGGATGGGTTGGTTGACCTTTTTGTTTTTGAAAAGTGGAAAGTATTGAGGTTTTATCATTTTGTTTTTCAATGAGAGACCACATGCATGGGGTTATTTGGGATTATGGATGGTTGATGGCATGACTGGAAGAGTGTGGGTATGAATATGAGGATTGTTCCTGGTGTGGCACAAAAACATACAAGTGTGAGGCCCTAGGGGGTACCATTGGTGGATACGCTAACTGATGAACTGTTGGTTTTAAAACAAATGTTTGTAATGAAAAACATGATGTCTTGATGAATTGGTTGATATGGTGTATATTGTGTGTTTTTGAATGATGTTGATGTTGTGGGCTGTTTTGAGTCCATGAACCCCTCCTGTTCGGACTGTGTTTTGGGATTGTGTTTGGTCGGTTTGCTCGGTAGATGGACCTGTTAGTAGTCTCCTATGAGATGTGTTTCGGGACACCTTTACGGTGGTTCCATTAATGTGTTTGGATCTGTTTTGTGGCATGTTTTTACAAAAGGACCAGCTTGGGTGGGTCCTTGGGTTCTCCCGTTGGATAAGGTACTCCCCCATTAAGGGTTAGTGCACAACTGAAGTGCAGCCTGAAATGTTTGGTCGTCGGAAAATCCTCCAGTTGATCAAAGTAAGGAATCTTTTCTTGAGATTTGTAGAATGAGTCTACACCATTTAAATTATTGGTTTTTTTGGATCCTCTTGTTGCAGAAGAGTTCTCATGGATGGTTGAAAGAGACCTTAGTTTCTTAAGGTACATGATTCGTCGAAGGTGGAAGTTGTCTAGGGTTGTCAGTATGGATAGTGTCTAAGAGGTCCTCTGAGTCCTTCATACTCTTTACAACGATGGGGTTTATGTTAAACCACCCGTGTGGGAAATCTGGCCATGAGAGGATGTTATGGAAACTTTCTGAAATGTTGTGATGTTTTGGGATGTTGTATAAGTCCCCCTCCATATATTATATCTATCAGTCATTTTGTCCAGGTTCGGTGATGCGTTGTGATGTCACATGATCGTTTGATATTAAAGGTGAAATTGTACAATATTTTGGGAGTCTATTTTATTTTCATAAGTGTTTCTCCTTTTGGGAGATATCGACATCCTCTGCTTTAGAGGAAGGTGTTTATATGTGTCCTTTATTTCTGTTGCTTCTCACCCGAAGAAACAAGGTATTATGTGGGAGCATCCTCTATACCCTTATTTCATTGAAATTCCAAGTTAGGTTAAAGTGAGTTCTGGAGTGTGTCAAGTCTTGGTGAACCCATATGGGATTTCATGTAGTTGTTTTCAGCAGCTGAAGAAGAAATTCTACTCAAGGATTTCCAAATCCTAATTGCGAGGCTAAAGATGCCTATATCATTCCCGCTCCAGCCATAGGTCCCGGAGAGAAGATGGAATGCAGTTAGGGGAAATCCCAATGTCATTTATAACCTTCTAAATATTCTCAGTATGAGAGATGGTAATAGTTTAAACATTTGGTGATGTCATCTTGCTTATATTGATCTCGTTCGGTAAAAAGATTTGGAGGGCCTCATCCCCTTGTTATCTCCCAATGACATTATTTTCCCCTTTGGATTCCTGTGGGTTTGGGGGAAAGGTATTAGATTTGTCTATACATGTTGAGTGAAAATTTAGTAGTAACCATTCCCCAGAAAACCATGTTGATATAAGGATCCACATGGTTAGCACACAGTTTCCCATACTGTGCGGGCTAACCGTACGGTCGTCCAGCTCTTTAAGATTTGGTGTTTTTCTGTGCCGGCCCATATTGGTCAGTTAATATGGTTGGTTCTTATGGTGGGGAGACACAATATGAGTCTCATGTATATTATTTTTAAAATTTATAATTGTATTATACCCCTTATACTGGGGATTTTGTTCAGGGATGCCCTGTTAGTGTATTGATTCTGTCTCGGAAAAAAAATTTAAGTTGTTTCTTCTGGTTGGGAAGCCCATTTGTGTATCTTTGTACTAGTAACTCACTTTTGTACTTGGTCATGGCTTGGAAATGGGTAGTCTCATTTGGATCTATATAACAACCTACATATTCCTTGAGTAAACATTGGGATTGGATAGTTCCCAATGAATTAGTTATATCAAGAAAATTGAAACCTTGTTCGAGGTTCTTGTTTGTCTGGGTAAATTTCTTGAGCCTTGTTCATATAGTCTTTGAAGTGTTTTATATTAGGATAAATCATGAATGTGCTTGATCATTTCATTAACGAGTTGTATGTTTTGGTTGTGAATTATTCCTTCCTTAATTGATCATTGGATGTGTTTTGGCCAGTGGGGGGCGATGTTTAGCAAAGGAGTCCATTTCTGCCTTTCGGTTGGGTTTGGTTTTTTCTTTGTCCATGATGTAGCTATCTGAGGGCGGAAAGTATTATGTTGGGGAGAATTTTCACACCCATGACCTTTTTTAAAATTCATTATTCATTTAATTTCCATTCCTGGTTTGTTTTGGGTGTTTACCACTCATTTTGGTGAAAATGGTGTGTTTGGAAAATTTGGGCCAAACCGAGGGCCAAATTCCATATTTAAAAAAAATAATTTCTTTTATAAATCCTTCAATTTTTACTATATTATTCCCATTCCACTACCCAATTGTGATAAAATGATATATTAAAATCACCATATACCTTTGGACCAAATATACATCCAAAATCATGATGGATTTGGGTTTTGGATTAAGGTAACGAGCCTCCCCATAAGCCCATTTCCTGCTTTAAATTATTTTTTTTCAAATTTTACATATCTCATTAATTTTTAATTTTTCTTCTATGATTACACCTCCTTCTAAAATCAAATAACTCTAGGATCACCCCCATTACCATTTTCTCAATTTTGGAGCTCATGTGAACTGCTAGTTTGGGCAATCTTCCATAATCTTTCTCAACTCGACCAGATTTGACGAGGTAAAATGAATCTTTCATAACTCCTTAAATTTTCATCCTTTTCCACTATTTCATTCCCAAAATGACCTAATATGTCTCCTTAGAACCTCCATACCAGTTCCGTGTACTTGGAGATTCATATTATTGTGGATTTAGGGCGATCTCTTCAATTTTTCTTCAAGTAAGTATTTCTCTATTTGATTTCTCCTCTTTTATTAGGGTTTCACCCCTCTTTCTTGATGTTCCAAGGTGTCCAAAACATAGTTTTAGTACCTAGGGTTTATCCATGAGTCTTTTTGGTGAAAATATGTGGTCTAGGGATGGATTTATCATCTTTTCAGTGCCAGGTTGGTGCGGTTGATGTTTCACACCATATTTTGAAGGATTCGACAATTTTGGTAGATGAATCCATGGGTAACCATTTAATGATGAATTTGATTGCTTGAATAAATAATTTTTCATGTTCCTTATATGCTTTTAATTATGAAAAAACCATTTTTGGTAGCAATAGTAAAGCATTTGGTATTAATATTACATTTTTGTTTGAAGTGTGTATTTTTCAAATATATTCCATGTGTTATATCTTGTGGTAGTTTTGTAAAATGTAGAAGTGATTTATTAGTTGTTGAAAGGGGATGCAAATTTTGGTAGGGTAATGATATAGTGTCATGTGGGACTAAAAATGGGGGGTCTTGGAATAGGTTTTATGTGTATAACCTTGTTATACTCCTTGAAAGTGTTTTATGGATTTGTGTGTTCTCATGGGTATATTTTGTTGTATTGTTCAAAGTGATTATATAAAATTTTAATTTAGATTATTACATGTTTATTGGGACACGAATTCAGTTTTGGTAGGGTCTTGGTGTTCTTTTAGCTTAAAAAGATGTTTTTGAAATGGGTTTTTGTGCAATGATTGGGTATACTCCTTATAATTGTTTTATGAAAGTTTTGAATAGTTTATTCAGTTGTGTAAGTGGTGAAACTATATCAGCAAACTGTTTTTGTAGGTGTATATTTTTAAAAGGACCCTTTCATTTCTTAAAATGCTTTTATGTCATATGTATAATCTTGGAAATATTTTATTAAAGTGTTTGAAGGAGAAATGGAGCTATAAAAGAGATGTGAATGTGATGTGGTCTGTTTTGTGTGCGTGTCATGTGAAAAATTGAATTTTTGATGATGAAATTAGTGTTATGTGCCATCTGTGTGTGCTGTTATATGAGTTGAAATATCTTCTAATTGTTTTATAAAATTGTTTATGGTTTTGTGGAAGTGTTGAAGAAATGTGAAATGTGTTGTAGGTTATTTTGGTGTGAGTGTGATTTCAAAATCATTTTGAATGAAAAGTGGACATCTATGACTTGTGTTGTATAAATATGGTATTGTTAGTGAATTTGTGATTTTGAAATGATATTTTAAAGTTCAATGTATATTTCTTGACTTATTGAACATTTTTGAGCACAAGGGAAAAACTGGGTATCTAGGTGGGTGGACGTGTACTAGTACGCTAGTGAATCCGTGGGGTTTGGCCTCAGTTTCACTTAGCAAGATTGATTCTTAAAACTCTAAATAAAATATGATGATGATTATTGGGGACCAATAGGTTAGGGGTATGTTCCCTACTAGTGGCTCGTGCATGAGAATGGATATTTTTGATTGTTACTCTAACCGAGATTCGAGGTACCTGGGACCCACAGCTTGCTAGTGCATAGGGGTTATTTTATATTTCTTGTGCTCATTCATTACTTTATACTTACTATCCTCATACAGTACATTTTGAAGGAAAATTCAGTATCTTTTTTGTTTATTTTAAATGTATTAATACTTTTAAATACCCTTCTTGATAACTTTTCTTATTCAAAGTTACATCTTTTAGAAAATGTAACTAGCTTTTCATGTTTTTGAATACTTGCATGCTTTTCGTATTTAAATGATTATTATATGGAATCTCTTAGTGGTGGTATCATACTGGGCTTTGGGTCACACCCTACTTACCCCATTGGTATTAAGTAGACATTCTTAATTTATGTCATATATATGGGTACAAGTTTTAAGCAATAGGTTTGGGTTTTTATCGGTCCATCGTGGTGCA
The DNA here is from genome assembly GCA_963277665.1 of Viscum album. Classification (NCBI taxonomy): domain Eukaryota; kingdom Viridiplantae; phylum Streptophyta; class Magnoliopsida; order Santalales; family Viscaceae; genus Viscum; species Viscum album. The sequence continues at coordinate 839,060,380 of OY728141.1, forward strand.
GTGTTATGGAGATGGATTGAGGGAGGTGCCTCTTTCCCTATAGAGGTTCTTGGGATGTCATTTCTTGACTTTTTACCTTTGTAATGGTCTTCAAACATTTTTTAAATTTGTGTAATTCATTTCTGAATATTAGTAAAAGATGTTTTGGTTTGAACAATCCAGATATGATTTCTTGGATTCATTTGTTGTTTTATGTATACAAACTCGGTTAAATCATTCCCAATTTTTTGTTTTTAATACCCAGACACTTGTCCCAGCCCCTGGGGATCAAGAATGCCCTTCGGGACTTGCCAAGGGTCAGGTCAGGTTTCAGTTTTGGTGGTGACCAGATTCGGTTCGTGACAGTTTTGGTCCTGTGTAGGGTGCTTGGCCTGCACCTCTCATGGAGGACCTTGAGTCACTATGGGACATTGGAATTGTTTGTTTGACTTCAATTCCATTGTAGATGTTTGGGATGTAGACTACAAGTTGAAATCAAGTGGTGGTGGGGTAGTTTTTTATTTTATAATTGTAATGTCTTTAGATTATTTATATTTGATATTATTGATGAAATTTTCCAAATTATTGTATAGATTTTGATCTTGTGAATGATTAAATTTTGAAGGAACATGCCTCCTTGTAATGCTCCCATGAACCCACGGGAGGAAACAAAAGAGAGTACACTGATACCGCTTAGTCAGAGGTTAGTAAAGGATGTGTTTCAGGTAGTCAAGGCATTATGATATTGATCAAATCATGTTCTAGCTATTATTAGAGAAGATGAAACTGGTCCAAGGAAGGAGATGCCCATGGGTTCCTAAAAAATAAGCCTCTTACATTCTGTGGTATCATATAACCCCAAGATTCATAGGAATGGATTAAAAATATTGAGCGCATGTTCGAGGTCCTGGATAAACCCAAGGATCTCATGGTGATGTGTGATTCTTTTTTGATGGAGGTTCCGAGCTGTAGGTAGTGGGAATCGATACTTCAAACTAGGAAGAATGGGAAAATTAACTGGGGAGATTTCAAAGTCGTATTCAATGAATAGTTATTCCATAAGGTCTTGGAATATGACTGGTCCATAGAGATCATGGATCATGTTCAGGGGGATCATTCTAAGATGTATTACACCAATCGTTTCACTGAAATGGTTTAGCATGTTCCTAAAATCATCTCTAATGAGCAAGGAAAGGCCTAAAGGTTTGATAAAGGCTTATAACCAGAGATATACTCCCGGGTGTTCTCTTTTAAGTTGAGAACCTATGCTGAGGTGGTTGATCGAGAATTCATAGTAGAGATTGACCAGAATGGGAGGGATGGTTTCTCTAGGACATCATCAGTAGTGTTAGAATAATCTATTTAATGATGAAAAAGGAAGTAGTGGGATTAGGTGAAATAGGGAGGTGTTAGTTCAAGCCACTCATCATGGTTGTTTTCATCTGCTGGCTCTGATGCGAGATTGGTTGTGTTCCACTAGTTTGGGATAACATGGAACAACTGACCAACATGACCACTTACAATAAATCCCTATTATCAATGTGGATGTATTGGTCACTTGTAGGTCTTTTTCATGATGGCACATTTACTTCAGATTGGGATAGAAAGAAGGAATTCAAGTGGATTTCCATCTCAATTGGAGCTATCAAGGACTGGGGGATCTCATTTTGGTGGTAGCGGTGGTAGGGAATGGTCATCTACTAGACATAGTCAGTTTAGGGAAAAACCACTGACTAACAGCCGTCCTCAGTTTAGACTAGAAATCTCCATGCGATGGACTTGGCACCAATCGGATCTAAGGCAAGACCATCGACAGTTCGAGGTACCATTTTGATCATATCTTCTATAGATACTACAATTTTTTATAGTGGTGCCTTTGTTTCTTTTATTTCTACTAGTTTTGTGGAAATTATGTTTTTTCCGACATAGTTTTTTTCTTTTTCGATGGAGTTTGTGACGAAGCTGGGAAAGAAGAAGGAGCAGGGTTTCAGTTTCCCGCCTAGCACGCTTTCCATGTTAGGGGTTGAGATGGAGTGGGACTCTGTGGTCTTAGATATGGATCTATTTGACATAATACATGGAATATATTGGATATTACACTTATAGGAACAAATATATTGCTATTTGGTGTGGGACAGTTTCATGTCACCTGATGGGTGTCGTCCTGTTTTTCGAGGGGAATGGGATCCTCGGCCGAGTCATATAGGACCTCCACTCCTAGATTTGTGATATATTCTTTTTTAGTTATCATTAATCGTGATATAGGATGATGGTCATGCTTCTGATGTTGGACTACCCAATGTAGTGGATGATTTTTTGACGGTATTTCGGGATGAAATTTAAGGTTTTCTCCCGGAGTGAGATGTAGAACTCATGATTGATCTGGTACAGATAACACAACCGATATCTCTTCCCTCATATTGCATAGCTCCCACTTATATGAGGGATCTAAATATACATATAGAAAAATTATAATCCAATGGATTCATTCTCCCGAGCGTCTCTCCGTGAGCCTCTCTTGTGTTGTTCATAAAAAGGATGATGGATCCCTCTTGTTGTGAATTGACTAACAAAATCAGAATAAGGTGAAAATCAAGAGAAAATAAGATCTTACCTTAATAGATGACTTGATTGATCAGTTTAAGGAGAACTGTGGTTTTCTAGAATAAACATGCATTCGTGCTATCATCCACTTAGGGTGAAAGAAGTAGATATCCCAAAGACACAATTTCAAAGTTGGAATGTCCACATCGAGTATTGGTCATGCCCTTCAGATTGACCAATATGCTAGTATTCATTAAGGAACACATGAATAAGGTCTTCTATCAGTATCTCAATTCATTTGTCATGGTATTTCTGGATTAAATACTATTTTATTATAGATCTAATAAAGAACAGGAGCACCACTTGAGAATCATTATAGGAACTTTGAAAGAGCATGTCCTTTATGGAACATTTTCTAAATGTACTTTCTGGATAATGGAAGTGAAATTTTTGGGGCATGATATCTCAGAGAAGGGGGTTTCGGTGGATCTTGAGAATAGTACTGCAGTTATGTCATGGGGTAGATGTATAAAGTGTTCATGATCAGGATTTTCCTCAGACTGGATTGTTATTACAGGTGGTTTGATTGGGATTTCTCTCAGCATGATTCACCATTGACCGTGCTAACCCAAAAATAGGTGAAGTCTGTATGGGACTCATAATGTCAGGCATCATTTGAGTAGCTGAAGATGTGGTTTACTACCACCCTCTTTCTGATTTTTATAGAGGCTGGGAAGGGGTATGTATTGTTTTGGGACTCTTCTAGTATAGGAATTGGGTGCATGCTTATGCAGGATGTTCACATTGTGGTTTATGACAATCACCAAATCTGACAAAACAAAAATAATTACCCTACCCATGTCTTAGAGTTAGAAGCTATGATTCATGCTTTGAAGATTTTGTGTCACAACCTCTTTTGGGAGATGTTTGTGGTCTAATTTGATCACAAATGCATGACCAACATCTTATCTCAGATGGACTTCAAAATGAGGTAGTGTTGTTGGATCGAGTACTGGTAGGGGTTCAATATTGACATTTTTTATACCGTAGGAAAGGGTAACGTGGTGGCCAAAACCTTAAGAAGAAGAGTCTCAGTGTAGAATTTGAAAAAGTCTTGTGATGAGTTGAAATTGATGGGGCCTTTTGATCAGATTCATTTGGTGATGAAGTAGCATAATGGAGGTGAATTCTTGGAAATCATTAAATTGACTCCTTCTTTAGTGGAGATAATTCAATGGGAACAGCCCTGGGATGATATTTTTCAATGGTCGAGGTATTTTCTTCATGGTGGGGTGATGTATTATGATTGGACACTATTTCTAGAGGAAGTTTTGTGCTTCAAGGGTCGTTCTGTAGTGACATAATCTCTACGGTAGGTGGTGATGTTGGATAGCCACCAGTATTAGTTTGATGTCCATACGGGAGAAACCAAGAAGTATTTTGATGTTGGTCAGTAGTTCTAGTGTCCTAGTATGATATGGGACATCGCGAATATTGTGTCAAGATACAACACATTCCATCAAGGTAAATAAGAGCATCAATGGACCTTTAGTTTTCTCCCGCGGCTACCCATTCCTACATAGATGTTGGAAAAAGTTACAATTGACTTAATTGTTGAATTTATGCATACAACTTGGGGTAAGAATTACATTTTGTTGTAGATTGATCATCTGACCAAATCTTACCACTTTATTCTGATCAAATATATAACCAAAGTTGATGGGTTGGGCTATTGGTATCTTCAGAAGCTGGTAAGTCTATATTGTGTGATGTCAACAATTGTCTCATATTGAGAACAAAATTTCAGTTATTGGTTTTGGGAAGTCCTTTATAAGATCTTGGGGTTTCATATAAAGATGTCCATGGAATAGCATTTCCTAACGTATGGTTAGACAGAGTAGGTAAATCATATTATTGAGGACATGCTTCATGCATGTGTTCTAGACAGTAGAGGTTCCTGGGATAACCATTTGGTTTTATTTAGTTTTCTTATAATAATTGTAACCATTGTTTAAGTTGAATGGCTCTTTTTTAGGTTATCTATGGTTAGCCTTGTTGGCCCCCCCTGTGTTGGGATGAGGTTAGTGACACCTCACTCCTGGGGCCAAGAATGGTGTATAAGACATTTGAGATGGTTAAGATGATTAGGCATTAGATATTTATATCTCAATGTTACAATAAATCATATTCTAACCAAAGGAATTGAGACCTAGAGTTTTCTGTGGGTGACATGATATTATTGAATGTGACCCCTTCTATGGGCCATTGTCGATTGAGAATATAAGGGAAGTAGACATCATGGTATGTACGACCTTTGGAGATCACCATGTTTATTGGATAGGTGGAACATAGGTTGGCCTTAAATTCTTAGTTGATATCCATCCAATACATATTACATGTCTCCCAATCGAGGAAATACATCCCAGATCCTTCCCATGTACTGAATTTAGAGGAGTTGGAAATAGAGGAAAATTTATCTGTTTTTTAGCGGCTGTTGCCTATAATGGACTTCCATGAAAAGGTTCTTTAGGAAAATTCTTTTACACTGGTATGAGATATTTGGATTTATTAGAATGATCCACATGATACATGGATGTAGAAGTCATCGGTCAAGGAAGAGTATCCATTCCTGTTTTTGGATCAATCTTTAGGTTGACTTTCTAGGATGAAACATTTTCATGGTGGGGAGAATTTCCACACCCATGTCCTTCTTTTATGGTAATTTTTTCTCTTATTTTCTTGTCCTACCTTTTTCCCTCTATTTTCCCCAGGATCCCTTGATTTTTAAGGAATTTGGACATTATTTGAATGGAAAAAAGTGGTCGTATGGTTTGGGTGCACATTTTTCTAAACAATGAATGAAAATTGTGTGGCCTTGTCTAACTCATTGAAAATGTTTTTATTATCCATTTTCCCCTCCCGGTATTTATCCAAAAATCACCCCTTTCTTCCATCATTTGGCTGTTACAACTTTACAGCCTCCCAATCACCTCAATGTCTCATTGGAACTCTATTTTTAAAAGGGAATTGGTGGAGAAACTTCAAACATCTTAAGTTAAGTAATTCTCTTCTGTAGTTCTCTCTTTTTCCATGGTGTTTATTTCCATATTCATGAAGTTCCTTGTGTCCAGTATCTTGGGTTTCAATCCTAGGGGTTTATCCATGGTTTCTTGGTCTATTCTGTTGTGTTTATGATTGATCTATGTCCCTTTTGGTGCAGTGGTGGTGCAGTTGGAATTTTTCACATTGATTCTAGGGTTTTAACCCTTGTGGTGGGAGATTCCATTTGTAATAAATACCAGATGATTTTGTTTTGAAGAATTATTATTTTTAGCACACATATAATCCATTTTCCATGCTGTGAAATCTGGTATTGGGGATTTTTGTTGTGCCAATGATTTTTAGGAACCAATATTGTGTTAAATTTTTTATTTTACATGTCTATGTTCTAATATTCCAAATTGGGCTATATTATAAACCGTGAAATGGGTTTATAGAAATTATTTGGGTGCTTAAAATTATTTTTTGATAAATATGGGTATGCACATGGTTTTTAAGGTGGGGTTTTCATGGGATTTCATATGAAAGTCATTGTTATATTTTGTGAATATGTTTTAATGAAATTATAATGGTTTTATTGGGAGGTTTAAGTGGTGAAAATCATGTGTAGAAACTATTTTTCATTTTTTACAAGAACTGATGTATTTTTGATATAATTAATTTTTTTATCATAAGAAAATGGTTTGATAACAATGGGGGAAGCATGGGTACCAATGAGGGAGGATATGTACTAATACAGTAGTTATCCAGATGGGTTTTATCCGGGTTTCACTGAGCACAATGGATGAAAACAACACTAAAAAAACTATAATGATGATGATATGTGAACACTAGGTTATGTTTATGTTCTCAACTAGTGGATCATTCATGAGAATGGTTTTGTCTATGGTTACTTTACACCAAGATATGAGGTATATAGGTCCCGAGACTACGGAGTGCCAATGAGTTTTTACAAGATTGGTGATCATTGACTCTTGTGTATTTATCTTTGGAATATAGTGGTTTTTTAGGGAAAATATATTAGCCAACATGTTTTATTGGAATGTTCTTATTCATGTAAAATTACCATTGAAAATAATTAACTTTTAAAAGATACATTTGGTATAAATTATTTCCTATTCATATTTTTTATATAAATTGCATGATTTTTATCTTGTATTGATTACTATATAGAATATTTTGGTAGTATACTATTGGGATTAGGATCACACACTACTTACACCCCTTGGGTGTAAGTAGAATTGTTGAATTTTTACATCGGTAATGGAATGGATTTTGGTGATGGGGTTTCAGGGTGTTAGTTCCCTTCCTTGGTGCGGCATTGCAGAGACAACATATGGGTGATGACCCCTTAACATGTGGAGTCCTTGGGGATGTTCTTAAAAAAAATTTATATGTATTTTTACCTCTTTTTAAATGTTAAAACTTATGTATTCAGTTCTGAGTTCGTATAAAATTTGTTTGGTCTGAATTCTCTGATTTTTTTATCGATTGGTCATGATTTTTTTTGTATCCATATTCAGGGAAATCATTCCAAAACCAAAATATTAGAACCTATGGAACTTTTTACAGCATATGGAAATAGGTAATGCCTTTCAGGCCTTTTTACCATCCATTTTAGGCTCTGGTGTTGGTAGATACCGAATGTGGTTCGTGACAATGATTTTAAGGAAATGAAAGAATATTCTAATGTATAATGATATAATTTTAATGAGGTGGGACATTATGAGAATATATTTCATAGTCATTAGGGAAATATTTTCCAGATAATTCCAATGAATAAAAGAAAATCTTCTGTGATCACAACAATAGAGGTTGATGTTCATAATGATGTGGTGATAGGTACTCTAATCATTTCCTCAAACATAGCCAATGGCTTACCTGATACTCGATAATCTCATTATTTTATATAATCATAGTTTGTTAAAAAAATAGATATTTCATTTTTAATATAATAAATTAGTTTTCAATCCAAATAACCAAGGTAAGTATCATTGTGACAAATATGGATTGATCAACCCATATCATGTCACATAAATGTGCTTTAGATTCTTAACCTATCATCATAAATATGATTGAATTTTATATAATTATTAATATGGAAGGGATTTAAAATTATTATTCAGAAATAAATTGGATGAATAATGAGGATACAATTTTTCAGAAAAATATAGAATCCCATAAAATTAGAGAAGGAACATAATCATTTTATTCTTATCATGACTAACAAATAATAGCTTTACTGGATGAAAATTTTGTTGAGGAAGATAGAACAATATCTATGGGCGATGAAATAAATATTCAATGTTTAATTCATAACATCACCTTATTAGGATACCCATTAACCAATATTACTCATAAATGGGTTAAGTTCATTGGGAAAAAATAATGTGGAGAATGTTTTGAAGAATTCAATATGAGATTAATAAATGATCCATTCATAACAATACCATCCGAAAATAGTGGATTTATGTTTTATAGTGATGAATCAATGGAAGGAATTGGATGTGTGCGTAATCATTATGATCGAGTTATTTATTATGCATCAGGGAAGTTAAAAATTCCTATAAAGAAAAATCCATGTCAGGATCATGAGTTACTAGATGTAATATTTTCTATGAGGATATGGAGAAACTATCTCTATTGTGATATATGTGAGATATATACCGACCATAAGAGCTTGATATATATCTTCTCATAGAAATAGCTGAACATGAGGAAAATGTGATGAATCGAGCTACTCAAGGATTGTTATTTTTTAATACACTACAACCAACAAATGGAAAATAAGGTGGTAAATGCGTTTAGCATAAAGGATCATGGGGTTGTTAACAAAATGAGGATTAAAAAGTATCCTATGTACACGGGTCTAGTAAGGAAAGATACAAGAATAATAAATTATAGTTAAAAATAACTACTTTATCTATTGGTTTCCCATCTATATTTATTATAAAGCTTTAAAAATAATCGACATAATGATGGGAATATATGAAAGAAAATTAATGATGTGAATGATTGGATGTTGGAATTATTTCCGTATGAGGATGGAATTCTAAAATTTGGGACAAATTTATGTGTTAACTCTATACCCAATCTATAAAGGGGGTTATTTGATGATTCCCAAATTTTGAATTTCCATATACATCCCAGTAGTACTGTAATGTATAAAGATTATAAGGAACATTTATTTTGGGATAATATGAAGCATGAAATGGTTGATTATATATCTATATGTTTAGTCTATCAACAAGTGAAGTCTAAAAAATTCTTATAGGAGTCATGAAACCTTTTAAAATTCCTACATGTAAATGGGATGAAATTTGAATGTATTTTTTCTATGTATTACAAAAAAAACCAATAAATAATGATGTAATATGGGTAATTATTTAACGACATACACAATCTACACATTTCCTCGATATAAGGGTTGATTTACTACTAGTGCTCCTTACACAACTCTATATTAATGACGTTGTTTGAAATCGTGGAGAACAACTCTGATTTGTCACTAATATTGATTCAAATTTTACATAAAATTATGTAAAAGTCTTCATAATTATTTGGATACAAGGCTTACTTTGAGTTCTTCTTATCACCCTCAAACTGACGAGAAATCCGAAAGGATGATCCAAACATTAGAAGACATGTTGAGACCATGGTAACATAATTCTTTAGGTATGTGAGATCTTTATTTACCATTTGTAGAGTTTTATTACAAATAATGTTCCCATTATAGAATATAAATGGCATCATATGAAGGATTTTATATAAAATATGTCATACACATGCATGTTGGGTTGATGTTGGTGAAACGAGGCTTGTAGGCTTAGATATTATAGCGATAAAAATCCAAGGTAAATAATATTAAAACCCATATCAAATCCACTCAATGTATTCATAAGAAGTTTGCCAATAATTTAAGGATGAATCTATAATATCATGTTGGGGATCATGTTTTCATTAATGTATCTCCATGTAATTGTGTTATATGGTTTTTGATGAAAGGGAAAATATGCCCCTAGTACATTGGAAATTTTTAAATTCTAAAGTGAATTAGTATTGTGGATTATTTTTTGTCATTTCTTCTTATAATATCTAAGGTACTAAATGTGTTCCATGTCTCTTTATTAAGGATGTAAATACAAGACCCAACACATGTACTCACTTATAAAGGTATAGAATTGGAACCTTCATTTTTATATTACGAAGAACTTATCAAGAATCTGGACACTAAAGAACAAGTGTTGAGAAATTTGATGACTCAAATGGTAATTTTACAATGGAAGGATCATAAAATTAAAAAGTCCATGTGCGAGCATGAGAATGTTATGAAAAAAATGACCTAAAACATTTTATAAACTAACATTATAGAAATTTAGATGAAGAAATTTTTAGAGCAGGGGAGAATGTTAAAACCCAGAATTATATCAATGAATTTTCCATTATTATTTTTATTTAATATATTATAGATCAAATAAATTCATTTATATAACACAATAAAAACCTTATAAATTAATATTGAATGAAATAAAAGGTATTTCTTGAAGTTAAAAAACCTATACTGATGAAACATCGACATACACATTGGAAGAGTAATATGAAACATATAAATAGTTAATAGCACCAAAGAATAAAAAACTCACCCTTGTATGTATAAATAAAATTTATGAATCTCATAAGATAAAGTATAAAATAATTATATGATTGTATAAATAAATTTATATTTAAAAAAATTAAGTGTTGGTATATTTGTGGGTAATAATTATTTAATATCATTTTAATAATTTATAAAGATATTCAAAAGAAACAAAATTTTAGTAAAATGGAATCATTAATCAAAACTGTTTTATCATGTTATGGTATGATAATTTTATGAGACCTTAATCAATGTTTCAGACTACCATAAAATCACTTTTAAAATTAACATTTCTCTTTTTTGTGTAAAAACTAATTTTGAAGAATTATTTTTCTCACATATATAAAATTATTTAGAAACAATTCAATGAATTTTTTAATTATACACATCAGTAATTGGTAATAGTGATTTTTTGGGACATTTCTAAAATACTTGAACTTTTAGTGAATAGTAAAATACGTTAATTTGCGATAAATGCTAAATAAATGATTTATTTAGTATTAGTTGATGTAAGGATGATGTAAGAAAATAATCACGAACTCAAAAAATATCTTTAATGTATTTATTAACATGAATCCATAAAACTTAATGTCTTTAGAAAAATAAAAAAAATAATAATTTACATATTGTTAAATCTCCCCTCTCCCCACTATAAATTCAACCCATCACACCCTCTTATATTCACTCATATATGCATTGAAACATGAAAATGATCTACCAAAATATTCTTCCCTACTCTATCCCAAAATCTCGGTGCTCCTGTTATATCGAAAATACCAAAACCCGTTCCCTAAAAGTGGTTCTCAAGGGGGATAAATCGTAAGGTAAATCTTATTCATTTTTGTCTTTTAATTTAATTTCATTTAATTTTTATTTTTCATCCTCTCCCAACATCCTATATCCCAATGATTATTTTAAATCTAGTATTGTATATATAATTGAATGATATCATGTTTATGTAATATTTTTTTATCAATCTATTTACCCTCACTCTATTTTATTTTTAAAAATGAAATCATCACCTGGGAGGTACCAATTTATATCCTTCTAGGAAAAAGATCGTTCGTCCTTAATGTAACGCCCCGACCCCAGCTACCCAGAGTCGGTGCATTACTTCGTAACATTGGCATGATCACAAGAAAGATCAAATCTCGAAAGACCAACTGGTTTAGTAGCCTTGGAAACACTAGATATATTCATAAAGTTTTACATTACATTTCAAAGTGAAAAACTACAACAACAACAAAGTCTTCATATCCACACTATTAACCCCGCATAATATCCCTGCAAGTCAATCATAATTTACTTCTTCACTACCTGGGAAAAATAAAACATAGAAAAGGGGTGAGCTCAAATGCCCAGTAAGGATAACAATATAGCGGAACATTCAAAATAAGCATAAACATTTAAGGCAATGAATTACTAAAACAAAAGCCTTTTAAACATGAACTTCAACATAGTATGGCAAAAGTAAAATGAAATAATGCCATTTACTTATTCACATGGATATTCTACTAATCGAATAATCACATGCAAAATCAATAACCACTTTCATAATGTTGGAATGCATAATGCCAGACTATCATAACCACATAGCCAAGGCCTCGTGCCAAGACTACAAATAAGATTTTGTCAAGGCCTTGTGCCAAGACACTAGTTTGTCTCATGAGACCTATCGATGCATCGAGGAGCTATAGCGGGCTCCACCCGTCACTTACTAAGTCCAATGCATTCCCATATGAAAAGGTTTAAACATAACATAAACATTCGTATTAAAACTAGCATACGAAATGTCAATAATTTCACCATAAACTATAAATGGTATAAAAATATCACATCCACAGTCAAACATATCACAAAACCTTCAATACAATATAGAAGTTTTGTATCACAATAGATCAAATTCAAATAAGCGTAAAATCCATCAAAGGATGTTGACATAGATGAAATCAAAATTCTTTTTAAAGAAATATCTCCTTTTATTTTGAAATCATTTAAGATCCATATAAAATAAAACATTTTCTTTGAAAATATTCTTATAAGCTTGTATGGGAAGCTTCGACGATTTTATAACGGCGGAAAATAACCGCACCTGCCGTATAAGTTAAAAAAAACATTCTTACCTCAATTCTCTCGAAAAGGTTAAAAAGGACCTTGTTTTGAAAACGACGGAAAGATTCCTTTATAAACCTCTTATAAAAAGTCAAAAAAGGGTATAAATGACTTTAACCCATATTCTTGTAAATAGTAAAAATGTTTTGAAATACATTTCGAAGAAACATGGATGTGGATGATAAAGAGATCCCAGTAGATTATTACGTATAATACAACCTCGGATAATGAAGAGATTGTGAAATAACCCTTACCATGTACTTTTCCTTTGTTTGGGTTGGTTAACCTCCTGTATAATGGTGAAATAATTGTTATTAAATTATACAATAATCATATACATTAATATGATATCATATATGATCTTTTAACATTGCTTTATTAATAATATCTTAGTATTATCGTCGTTTCAGGTGATAATCGATTCGTTCTTCTTAAATGTTTGGTTACGTAAGACATGTTTGTAATGGATAGAGTAAATCTTATTCACAATCAGAATGATATTAACATTATTTTTAACCCTAAAATGAGAATAATACTTGAATGGATACAATGGAGGATGGATCTCACCGCGTTCGTGGAGACGGTAGTCCGTACGTACGCACGACCGCTACTTCCATTTAATTTTTATTTTAAAAGAATTGAATCCAAATGATACATAGGTATATTACTATTCCAGTATAATATACTATTTTATATATGTTACTTAATTTCATTAACACCATCCTTTATACGTTCCATGTGTGGTATGAACGAGTCATATCATTTTAAGGGGGCGGTAGTCCGCACTTCCTCAAATGAAATTATCGTATGTATATACAACATGAAACGAATAATGGTATGAAATAAAATGGAATTACAGAAGCTTATATATAAAATATATATAATTAATATCATATTTAATTACAGTGCCATCATAATGTCCACCATGAGAGGCGGTAAGATGTATTTGAACAATCATCGTTTCGTGAGGCGTTAGTTTGCCGTCCACAGAAACATTATGTTCATCATCCATTAGATGGAGTTGTGTGTATGTGTAGTTTTAATCCTTATTATAACAAAATCCTAGTATATTGAGGATACTGGTGTTGTTACAAAATAAAGGAAATAAAAAGAGTTTGGGGGTTGAAGAAGCAAAATAAATGAAAATAATTTAAGAGAAATCGTTACCTTTAATTTAGGTAACTCACTTTGGTTGGAACCAAAGGACTTCTTGAAATGCTTTCTGCCTAAGGGGAAGATTCAAGGAGGAGGAGAGGGATGTGGGGAGCTTAGTTGGGCAGAGTTTGGACGAGCCAAGTGGCTTGAGAGGTGTGAGGAATGAGAAGAAGTGGTCTCCTTTTATAAGGGAGAGGAGGGGTTCTTTAGGAAAGAGTGAAAGTATTACTTTATAATATAATTATATTCGGTTTATAATGGTCCCAAAATCATTGAGGTCGAAGTTAAGATGACTCATATTCTAAATAACATCAAACAATAAGAATTGGACAGGTTTTAGATAATATTTTAATCATTATAATATTATTTATTTCAATGATTTATTAATGAGGTAAACATTGCATCATTATTGTGTCATTAATAATTTAACTTATTTGATGTCTAAAAATTATAAATAAAATATCATCATGTAGGAAATCTTTTTATCTTTCTAATTGATATTTATAATCGAAAATCCAACATGTATAACCCTATGTAAAAATTGTTCTTCTAAAAGATGTAAGCTTATGGCATTTTTATTTTTATTTTAACTTTATTAATATAATGTGTCCCTACCACATACAAGTGGCTCCAAGGGGTCCCCAAATTGACCCAAGGATGCCCGTGGTCGGGTATGTGTCCACCAATAAAGTTAGGACACGTTTTAGTGTAATTTTGTATTATTATAATATTATTTTTTAACCCTTATTTACCGGATTTACCCTTAACCATGGTAAATAAAATATTTACCGCAGTAATTATTCAAAATGTCTAAAAATAAAAGTTACCTATTTACGAAATTTGGACATACTGATTCCAAATATGGATTCCATTTTTCTAAATTCAAAACACAGAAGTGGCAGAAATTAATTTAAAATTAATTCCCGCTGTCAAAACAAAAAGCGTGTTTTTAAGAGATAATAACTATCAAAAGATTGACACTTGTTTATGTTCGGTTTAATTGTAAAATTATGTCCAATGACCAACATTATATTAAATGGTAAAAATATATTCTAAATATACTTTAAAACCACTCAAATTCATAATTTATCACTAATAATTATTTTGGTTAAAAAAGTTGTTTTTTAATTAAAATTTAGTAATTTTCACTATTCATCAAAATATGAAAGTTATCCGAAATGTACCAAAATTTCACCTTAGGCTAAATTCGATATTCCGAATCCAAAAATGAAGTCCATTTTCAAATATAAAATATATATAATTTCAAAAAGTAGGTGTTACTATTCATAACGGCTAGTTTGATTAGTTATGGTGTGTTAGAACTCGGTGTTGCGTACAACACACGCTATCACATTATTCAAAGAGAAGCGTACCGTAGAAGCTTGGGGTGTTACACTTAATGTTCATCTTCAAGGATAGTATTGATACAATTTTTATGGTTGAAAAGTATTATAAAATATTTATTATATCTTATTTAAGGTTTTGGTACCATCATGTATTAATAATATTAAATAATAGAACAATACTAGTTTGTCAGGATCGATAAACCAGTAAAATTAAGCTAAACAATTATCTTTAACATGTTGTATAATTAATTGTAGTAATATATTGAAAATGATAAATAATACCAATTAAAAGTATGTTTGTTAATTAATAAAATCCAATTCTAATTCTAGATATTAATACCAATTTTACATGAACTCCATTAATTATAATCAAGAAAACCAATCGTGAAATCAATGATATGAACACTCCATAATGACAGAATTCAATATTATAACATATGAAAAATTACATAAATGATCTTAATAAAAATATATTAAAATAAATTAATATTTAATTGTTTTTAAATTAAATAATCAATGATTAAAAATTTATATTATAGGCTCATAAGCTTAATTGACGAACACATTCACATATAAGGTAAAGGTTTCAACCAGATCATCCATTTTATTTTGGGTTACTAATTTTCTATATTTAACACAAGTTAAATTATTAATTATTATTATTTACTAATAATAAATAATGTGGTAATTTTATATATATTTTTTCAAATCAGAATCCTTCCTTATCTGATGTTGAGATACATGATTTAAAAGGATCATCCTCCAATTCATCCCAGCAAACAACCCCGAATCAAGGGATCTTCTTGAATCTAAAACATTTTTCAATTGAACTATAAAATATATTTTAAGAAAATGTTATATTTATAAAATAATTCATTTAATTATAAAAAAACCATTTTATTTCACTTCTATTTTTATATTATTATTTTTCCAAAATAACTCTTCTTTTCAAAGTAAAACTGCATTTTTCAAGAAATACTCGTTGACATTATAAGAGTATTTTATTATATTACAACACTATTGTTGATTATTTTGTTTATTTTGGATGAATATATTATGATATAATATAACATATGATATTGAATGGGTTATTATTACTTTTAATAGGTATGTGCTATCTTGATACCATTCACCATATTACTCGGAATGGTTAGTGTCAATGTTTACCGGTTGGGGAAAGTTATTTAAATTTTATTCATTAGTTTAAATATGAATTTATAAGATGGTTATGTTTCACCCCTTTAATATGAAATATTAATTTTAATTAGTAAGGGTCAGGTGGGGCCTAATATATCACATTAGTACATCGGTGTCTCTCATGATAAAAAATACTCTTGGGTTTCTACCCATTGATGTATGATATTGGAACGAGGCATTGAAAGTAGGTTTATGATGTCCCACATTATTATTTCTGTTATTTTTATACTAGTAATTAATATTCCATGTAATTATTTGACTGTTAAAATCTCCATGGTTATATAATTTCATTATTTAATTATCTTTAATTCTTGTTATATTATGCCTATTATTATGTTTTTATGGCATGTATACTTTCAGTTATTCATCTGTCCTTATTATTTATGCTTCTGTGCTATTTATTAACATGATTGAGAATATGAGCTCAACACTTTCATATGGTTTAATTATTACTAGGATGTCAAGTTGTATATTATGAATTAATTTTATGGATAATCATGTAATTATGGATGTTTCCATTATAATTTCAATAATTTATTTCATTTGAAGTTGTATCGCTGAAATTATATATGTATCTACGTTTTCTAATTCTTATATACTAAAAAATCCATCATGATATGTCTTATTTGTTTATGTGCCATTGTAAAAAAATATGGTAATAGATATGGGAAATTGGGATTGGGGTCTTTACAAGACATATGCTTCATCCAAGATCTAAATCAACCATCGATCATTTCACTGGATCAAAATCACTAAATATAATTATCCACTTGCTTTTTTCATGGGTTTTTATTCCATATTTTATATTATTTTCTTGCATCTAATTTGCCCTATTTTTTGGTTTGTTTTAGGGTTTTTCAATTTCACTTACTCTAGCCTTAATAAATTGCCAGTACTGGATGATGACAATTTTTCTGGTATAAGGTAGTTATTCTACATATTTTACCTAAAATTGAAGATCATTATATCATGAACTATTTTTCCATTCATCGGGCTTTCCATGTGTCACATTAAAATGTGAAAATCACTTTATAATTTTTCATGACTGAGCCTGTGATAACCCAATGGGACTTCAACATTATCTTAGATTTTGTACTCAACTTCAACCAACACCCATATGGTGTCTTTCTTATATTTACATAATTAAATGGAATTAAATTAAATATTTATTTTAAATTTAATTGACTTTCAAATGTTAAAATTTTTACATGGACTTTTATTTAGATAGAGGTTCATGACCATGACTAGAACCATCTATTTAGCTGTTCACTAAAACCCTTGACAGATTAAACATTCCCAAATTACCAAACCAACATATAAGGTTGGTTTGTATTATCATTTATAATTGGAATGATTATATTGACTTAATTAAAATGTATATGGGAATACCATTTTTCTTTCCCCATGTTAAATTTTCAATCCTTCCCTTGAATAAATGGGAGTGACTAAATTATTAATGTGTATAAATACATCATAAGGACTTATTTATTCACAGATTATGATTATAGATATGTTATGACCATTATATAATGATATATGATGGAATACCTTAGGGAGGTTTTGGATTCTCTCTCTGGTTTTTCCCTTACTACCTAGAGGATTCCAGAAGATTCATTCATTAATTATCCATGAGTTGATACCCCTCATGGATTTAGTATTTATTATTAAATTGATGTCAAAATTGGCTTGGTTATAAGGATTCATCTATCACATTCTCTAGAAAATATAATTCCTTGGATTATCTCATTGGAGTCAACTTAATGTATTAAGAGACAAACAACCATGGAGTAAATATTTGGAATACAGAAAAGTATATCCTTGGGAAACCTAAGACATGTTCATTGGGGTTGGTATAATTATTATTATATAGTATTGGGAATTAAATAGGTTCAGTTTAAAGGTTTTACTTGACACCCATTTAACTAAACACATGGATGATTGTTGTGTGTTACCCCGACAACTAAAGACTTTAATTTCTACATGACTCCCTTGTTCCCATAAATCATTAATATACATGAATTCATTGGATATGTTTCTAACGTCTCAGAAATATATATATATATATATATATATATTTCTATATGATCAAATATATTGAAATTTTTTTCTAATGTAGGTAGATTCATACAAGTATCCCCTTGGAACTCGAGATGGAAAGGTTTCATTTATTTCATTAAATTTATTATTATCATCCCTACATAATGTTAATTTTATATTCATTGACAGGACTAAATTTGTGATGAACCAAAGACAAGAGAAAATGAACAAATTATTCCATCACTAATGTTTAAGGGTATTAAGAAAATGATGTTGTATAAGGTCCATGAACTAAAAACTCATGAATTAAAAAAATATTATTTGATTATATTTAGCGAAATTATTTTATATTTGATTGTTTTATATAAATATTGAATTAAACCCCTTATCGAATCATGTAATGATATCCATAAAAGCACCTAGTTGGGAGATTCGTGCAAACTAAGTTTTGGACTCTTTTTTTATTAGTGTATGTGCAAATATTCTTATAGTGTATGTTTTGGAACTTCCCATTGGGGAATTTGATACTAAAAAATGAATGGATTAGATTTTTTATAATTAGAATAGTTCAACTATTTGTAAAAGGAAATATCTTTTCATTTTTAAAACCACTACATGATCCCCTACAAATTCAAGTAAGACCACGAATATCCATTGGAAAATACCCCAATGGTGTGGATATTGATTACGTGTAAAGAATCATACCTCGCTCAAATAGACGAGTTAAATGAAGGTATCATCCTAGAGTTCATGACCATTGTAATGGAATGTAATGATGTATTTTATGAAGAGTTTCCTGAACATACCCCATAATGTGAGGTATAGTAGTTCTATGGAACACATACCCAAATCCAGTTTTATCTCAAAATGACACAATAATATGTCCTTAATTGAATTTTATTGCTTAATGATTCATACTCTTGAAAAATATTTACAAAGGCTTTAAGCACCCTAGTATATATCATGGGGGTGTACCAGTGCTCTTTTTTAATATAAAGTATAGATCAATGCATATTTGTATTGATTAATGGGATCTCAATAAGATCACTATAAAGAAAAAGTATAACCATCTGTGGATTGATCACATGATTAATAATATACAACGAGATCAATAATTCTCAATGGTGGATATTTATTCCAGTTATAATCAACATAAGGTGAAGAAGGAATATATTAAAATGACTAATTTCTGTACAATATATGGGAACCATGAGTTTCTATTGATTACCGTAAAACATACTAATGGCCTTAAAATATTCAAGGATTTGATGACTATAGTCATTATAACCTAATTTGAAAATTTTTGGTACTGTTTATTGAAAATAATATCATCTACACCAAGATAATATAGGTATATGACAAATATATAAGGATTGTGGAGGTGACATTATGAAAGGATAAATTGTATGATTTTCTCAAAAAGTGAGGATTTTTGTTGTATAAAGTTACATTATTGGGACATGTGATTACAAGTTAGAGAATTTCTATGGACCATTCAAAAAAAATAAATGTGTGGAATAGCTATGACCCACTAGTGTCAAAGAGATACATATTTTATTTGGACTAGAAGGGTACTGCAGACATTTTGTGAGAAATTTATCAAGATTTTAAAGACCACTAACTATGTTAACAAGGAAAGGGTTAAAGTATGTCTAGATGGATGAAAAATAAGATAGAGTCAAGGAGATTAAGAAGAGGATAATAAATACACCTGTACACACAATACCCATATGTGGAGAATTTTTTGTGATATACAGTGGTGATTAAAAGAATGGATCAAGTAGTGTAGTCATATTGAATGATAATGTTAGAGACTATTCCTAACAACATTTGAATTTCAATGAGAAGAATTATCCCACAAAAAATATAGATCTAACTATTGTGATTTTCCATGAAAATATGGAGGCAGTTTTTATATGGAGATAATTGTAAAATATATACCAATCACAAGAATCTCAAGTATTTATTCACACAAAAGGAACTGAACATGAATCAAATAATATAGCTATAGATAATGAAAAGGAATGCATACTACCACTCCCTAATTATTTCTCAACCGTACAAATAATAGAATTCCAAGGGTATACAATGGGTTGATTTCGATCTAAAAAATAAGGTTAAAGTTTTAACACATGGAATGATACAATATTTCCATATAAATTATGATGGTGTGATTTGGTTTGGATGAAGACTCTGTGTGTCTTCATAACATAAGATAATTAAGAATCTATTTGATAATTCACATAACTCATAATTTTCCATCCATTTGGGATATTATAATATATACCACAATATTTGAGATAAGATCTAGTTTTAAAACATGAAGAAGGATGTTTTTGACTATATCATAAGGTACTTGATATGTTAGGATGTTAAATAATAATGAAATAATTACAAAGTGATTATGAAACCTTTTCTTATACCCAGTGTAAGTGGGATAATGTGACTATGGAATTTTTCACTGGTCTCCCAAATAAATCAATTGGAAAAAATTTCTATATGGGTTGTGGTTGATCTAATAACATTAGATTCTCACTTTATTACTATTCTGATATATTTCTCACTTGACCAAATCCACATCATACAGGTTTATGAAGTGGTGTGGCTACATGTGGTAAAAATATCAATTATATCTAACCATGATCCATGGTTAACTATTAAATTCTAGATAAGTATTCAATATGATTGGAATACTGAATTTAATTTTAGCATTTATTATCACCCAAAAACTGATGGTGAACAAGAATGGACAATTTAGATGCTCAAAGACATTCTAAGAGCCGTATAAATGGAATTAAAGGGTGGATTGGATTAGAATGTTTAATTGGGTGTGATATCACACAATAAAGGATTCCACTTGAGTATTCATATGTCTCCCTGTAATGCTCTATATGGAAAGAATGGTAAAACTCCAACCTATTGGATTTATGATAGAGAATGAAAAATACTTTTACTTGATATTGTTAATGTTTTGAGAAAAAAATTTCAATCAATTCAAAAACATATAAATATTATTAGAGATGGGAAAAATTTATGTTTTGAATAGTACAAGGGCTTTGGATTTTGAATTTTGTGAAAAATTATTCATTTGAATATAACTATAGATGGGGGTCATGAATTTTAGAGTGAATGTAAAAAAAATCCCATGGTATATTGTAACATTTGATATATTTTATTGCATAGGAGAAGTGTCCTATCTTCTATCACATCCACCAAATATGGATCTAGTTCATGACATGTTCCATGTATCTCTTAGGAGGAAGTATATACCTTCCCACTCACTTTTACTAAATCTATAGGTGCTTTAATTTGAGAAGAAACTCTTTTATAATGTGCGGTCAATAATGATTTTGGACCGAAGATACAGTGTCATATGCAAAAAGAGAACTCACCATGCAAAACTTTTATGGGTAAATTGTGACAACTGGGTCCCAGTGACTGCACAGACACCCCGCCTTAACATGGCCGTCAGGTCCTGGAATACCAGGTACCACCAGTTGCCCTACAGACACGTGGGGCCCACCCCAGGGTCCACCCACATGCCCAAATGGGTCATCTGACTAATGACAGTCCCCACAGGCCAACACATATACTTTCCAGTGTGCTTTGTCCTCACTCACAAACATCCTGAGAAACATTCCAGGAGGTCACACATCCTGATCACTACTCCAGGCCAAGCACGCTTAACTGTGAAGTTCTAATCAGGTAGGCTCCTGAAAAGGAAGGTGCACCATATTGACATGAGTCATATCATTTAGTCATTTAACCCTTTATCATTTTGGGATGTTACAATCACCCCCCCCCTTAGAGCACAATGCCCTCGTTATGGGCCCTACATCTCAACCCAGGTAGTGCACCGTCCACTTAAGGCCGGGTTCCTCCCCTTTGATACCAAACGTGACAACTGGGTCCCAGTGACTGCACATACACCCCGCCTTAATATGGCCGTCGGGTCCTGGCCTAATAGGTACCACCAGTTGCCCCGCAGACATGTAGGGCCCACCCTAGGGTCCACCCACATGCCCGAACGGGTCATCTGACTAATGACAGCCCCCACATGCCAACACATATCCTTTCCAGACAGCCCGCCTTAACATGGCCGTCGGGTCCTGGCCTACCAGGTACCAACCATGTTTCCACAGACACATGGGGCCCACCCCAGGGTCCACCCATATGCCCGAACGGGTCATCTGACTAATGACAGTTCCCACAGGCCAACACATATCCTTTCCAGTGTGCTTTTTCCTCACTCACACACACCCTGAGAAACTTCCCAAGAGGTCACCCATCCTGATCACTACTCCAGGCCAAGCACGCATAATTGTGGAGTTCTAATCAGGTAGGCTCCTGAAAAGGAAGGTGCACCTTGTTGACATGAGTCATATCATTTAGTCATTTAACCCTTTATATAATTTGGGGATGTTGCATAAATCATAAGTACAATGAGGTTACGGGGTAACCATATCATGCAATGTAGAAGAAGTATCATCATTTTTAAACATTAGTTTGAGAAACATTTTTTTGAAGGGAAACATTTAAATGGGGGAAGATCATATTAACACAATATTTAATAAATATAATTTCCTTTAATAAATTTCTAAAACACTTACATAGCATACAAATCACAATAAATACATAATTATCATTAATTAATAATGAAAAAAGTAATAATTAAATAATTTAAGGAAAATATACTCATGGAAAAGTAACGTGACCATTAAAATAGTAACAAGACCATGAACAATATTAATCTGGCCAATAGAATAAGAGACTCACCTATAATAGAATATATAAACTATATTTTACTTATAAATGAGAATATGATATAATTATATCATATTATAAGTACATAATGTTTTCTAAAAATGATAAATTATTTGTTGGTATTTTTTTGAATCATAAATGATTATATTCAACTTTTTTATTAATAAAATGATTTAAATGAATTTTTTTCCTTAAAATATAATCATAAATTGATATTTTATTATATTATAATTAGAATATAATTTCGTGAGACCTTTATTTATTTTTCAAAGATTCGTAAAATCTTGTATAATATGAAATTAGTATTTTTTTGAATAAATGATGATTCAATTAAAAATTAAATTACTCAAATTTGAAAAAAAATTAAAAATGAGTATATTTTTTAATTCTAAATGTCAAAAATCGATAGGATGAAATTTTGGTATTTTTATAAAATATTTTATTTTTTAGGAATAATGATATACCGTAATTTACGATATAAGCTAAATACATGAATTATTTTGTAATGTCTCCAGTTAGGATGAGTTAAGCACACAAGGGATCAAAATCTCCTCGTAATTTAATTTTATTTAGTTTTAATAATCCACAATATTTATTTTCTATAGACAAAATTATTAAATAATTAATAAAATAATTTAATCACACCCCTCTCCATCCTAAAAATTATAATCCATAACCACCCTTCATCTCACAACATTATAGTCATGTTCCTTGTCTAAATTATACCCGATTACCACCTCTAATATTATCACCATTTCCATGGTATACAGGTCTCAATAAAAGTTCATAGACATGTTCTATATGAAGGTTCTCAAAGAGACAACATCCCATAGGTAAAATCCAAAATCCTTTTCTCCTAATTTTTTTCTTTCTCTTAAAATATCATTAAATCCTCTATACAAAGTGGAATTATAACTATAGTGTCTTATATATTCAATAATTTTATTTTGTTAATGAAATATCCATAATCAAATATCTTTTTATGAATTTATTTTTAAAATTAAAACATCTTCTAGGATGTAATGATTCACTGCATTCATGGACGATGCGTTTTTATATTCTATTACCACATTCAAGGATAGTCGTAAAACAAATATTATGAATTTATAATATTTTTTTAATGTTCAGGAATAAATATACAAACATAATGATAAATAAAATGATACAAGTTTATGAAGTTTGTTAAAACGGTAAAAATAAATTAAAACTATTTACTCAATGTTTTATCTAATAAATCATACCGATACCATTTAATCAAATTTTATGTGAGACCATTTAAACATATTTATGTTAATTAATAATATAAATTTTTTATTCCATATAATTAATCTCATTATACATAAACATTGATAATTATATACAAGTAAACCAACCATGAAACCATGAAAATTAAATCTCCCAGAACAATAAAATTGAACTATATACCAACTCAAAATGACCATATTCAAACTTAATAAAATTATAATAAATTTAAAAAATAATAAGAGCTTCATGATGTAGTTATTAATTAATATAATTTTATTATATAGGTTATTAATGTTATGACAATAGTCATACATAATGAAAGGGGATTCTATAACCGAACTCCTTTTATTTTTGTTATTCTATTTTCACGGATTTTCTAGAATATATAATTCTATAATTTTCCTTAAATATAATATATTTTTTATTTAATTTAATTTTTTACAATATTCATTTATCCAATATGAGTTTATGACAAATACAAATATTTCCCAAATGATCTCCTCTTTCTAGAAAATATTTTTACTCCTATTGAGTTGTTTCTTTTTTAATCTGAAATGATGATTCTTAAAAAAATATGTTTTTCCATCTTAATTTGGACACAAAATGTTTATTTAGGATTGATGAAATCACAATGAAACCCATTACTTTATATGGTCAACATCATGAATTTGATTGGTATATGTTCTATGTTCCATTCATGACTATGTAAATGTTTTGATGTGATGGTTTGACCCAATATTATATAGCACTCGAATGCATTGGGTAATTTACTTTATCTCATGAGATAATCTGAAACATGCATGAACATGATGCTAAATTTTTTTCACAATGATTATGTTATGATAGGAACATATGTTCTGTGTGAATATGATGCTAGAATTTTTCATAACTTTTTCTCATATTTTACCACTAAGGAATGATTTTTATTTGTATTAATTTCCATATTATATTCCATTATCTAACTCATTCTCATGATTATGATGATTATTATTTATATAAAAAATGTTTAAAAAAAATATAAAAATAACAATCGGGGGGTTGGATAGGATGTGATTAGATTTTTCTCTAAATGTTGCGATAAACATTAGAGGGAAGAAAAATAAAGTAGAAGTTATGAATGAATTGCATAAAATATCATAGAACCCAACAAATCCTAAAAACTTATCATGTTGTGAAGACTATTCAACATGAGGTTATCATATGGATGTCTGTTTCTGAATATATGATTTTATTCTATTTGATCTGATGGATGCTCAAATATATGAAGATAACGTTAATAGATGATGTTTGGGCTTTTATTATTCTTATTTCACTTCGAGATAGATTGTATTCCATGGTGACAATAATGACAATATCTATAGGGAGGGTGTATTTTTTGATTGAAGATATTGAAATATTTAACTTTTATAAAGCGTTGAGGTGAAAAAAATTTCAAACAATATCTAGAAGTTCTATTAATACTTTTATATGGGAAATGATTAGCCCATCGAAAAATTTTATAAGAAGAAATATTTAGAGGATGATCCATAGAGAGAAATTCAGAGTAAATTGACAAATTCAGGTCCTACATGTTTGATTTATAAGAATAAGATACACATCAATAATGATTTCGGGAATCTATTTGATGTTTTAACATTCAGAATTTTAAACACGATTAGTTCAATGGATGGAGGGTCCAACATAATGTTGAGCATGATCACTCTAGAGGATTATTGGGTTATTGATTCAGGGGAATATTTTTTTTTCAACCGGTGAGTGACTTTGTGTGGTTGATTATATAGTAAGAAGAATGGGAAGTGTACATCTAAAGGATTATGAAGATATAAATATAGTTGGGAAATGTGATGTTAACATTTATATAAAAAATTAGAGTGTTGTGAAACATAACTATGTTAGACACATTCCATGTCCCTAGAAGAACCTCATATCATTGATATTGCATGATGATATTAGTTTGAAAATGGAATTTTTGAATAGTGTTTGGAAGATCACCAAAGGTTCCATAGTGATGTCTTGTGTAGTAAAAAATGATAACTTATATCCCATCAGATTGGGTAATGATGTTGTAGCTATTGAAACGAATTAAAATAATGGTATAAAAAAGTGGAGCGAAATTCAAGGTAATTGTGGTGAGAAAAGTAATACTATTATGGAAACGATGACATATTAACTCAATCACAAGGACCTTGGACGATTTTAGAGTAGTATGATTGGAAATGAAAATAGAGTCTCCATCATCTTCGATGGAAGAAAACTAAGGAATAAAAAGTGAGAACTTATTCATTATGATGTTTGGGGGAAATACCTATTTTACTCATATATAGGATCACTATACTTTGTTCCTTCATTGATGATTTCACAAGTGAGTTATAGGTTTACATCCTAATGAAATAATATGATGTGTTCCAATTATTTATTCCAGAAAAACATTTAGCCATGAAATATTGAGAAATAATGATAAAATTTATAGGGTTAAACAATTATGGGGAACAAAAAAAACATATATTGCATAACCTCTGTATGAATAAAGAAATTTGGAATTAGAATATTATTCTAGGGACTCTATAAAAAAACAACCGAGAGAATGAATCAAAAAAACCAGATAATGATTATAGTATATGGATTAACTCAATAATTACTTATAGAATTTGGTCATTGAACTTGAATATAGCTACATACCATGTGAATAGACGTCTGAGCATAGATAAAAGATAAGAACATTGGTTTGGTAAGGGACTAGAGTTCTGCCATCTCAAAATATTTTGGATGTTTCACTTATGTTCATCTCAATGGTAAATACAGAGTTATGTTGGAGGTGAAATCCATAGTATATTTTATTATCTAATATGGTGATGAAAATTTTGGTTAGTACCTGTGAGATAATAACATGAAACAAGTAAATATTAATGGTTTATTGATGAAGTACATGATTGAGGAAGTAATATGGGAATTTAAAAATGGTATGAGTGAAAAACCAACACTTATTTAAGTAGTGAATGAAATTGTGAGGAAAAAATTTAATAAGGAGGAAGAATGTAAAAATACAAGTAATAATAAAAATAAATCAATCAAAATATTTATAATTAATAAATTATGGGTTTATATACATCATTTTTTTATAAATAAATTTAGAGAACTTTTTAGTTGAAAAAATGAATAATTTTTTTAACTAAATTGCTATTCCATGAATTACATAGTTTAATTTAAAAGGTAATTTTTTAAAATTTTAAAATTGAGTTTGATAATAAATTAATTCATTATTTTGATCATTATATCAATTTTATATTAGCTAAATATTTGATATATTTCTAAAAAGATTGATTTTATTGTGAATAGTGGAAAATGCCTTTTTTGAAAAAATGTAATTTCATTTCATTAAATCAAGTAATATAAAATTTACATTATATTTTTGTATTTGATTATAATATAAAATAATATCCATTTTATTAAACAATATCTGAATAATTACATAGAAATAATTTTTTTTTCAATTTTGAAGATGTTCATTTTAATTCTTAAAATGCAATTTCCTAAAAGATTATTTTTTCCGCATTGTGAACTTATAATTGAAATAATTTTGACCAATTATAGAAATTGAATCTAAAATAATAGAATAAAATTATTTATAATGATTTTTGAAATTTATTAAAAATTTTAGATTCATTTTTGGTCATTATGATTATAATCCCTGGTAATAACATGTCACCATGGTAAAATGGTAACTAAGGATAATAAAGGTGGAAAATGAAAAGATAAAGAGAAAATAATCTTATCTAAAATCTTATTAGATGAAAATTTTAAATAATATTCACATCATCATTAAATTTTAGTTTTACAAGCCACATTACAGTGATAGGGACTTAGTATAGTTTTTGAACATTGAATAATTACAATGGTGTCACCCCATCAATTATAGAAGTTAAACTCCTCTGTTATCATCCTAGTGAATTATTAGAAATATATTTTTTAAAATAGATAAAAAAATCCTTCCCCAACATCACTAGATAGGTTCTAGAGTTCCTATTATTCTCAAATTACAAACCTTATAAAGATTATGGTGTAATCCCATGGGAGATATCTACAGAGAAAGTTGAAATCATAACCAACGAAACTCAAATTTATTTCTTCTTTTACGTTCATAAAATATTCATCCATCCCGGAGAAGTAAAAACATACAATTCTTTTATATACATAAATTTTATTATTATTATTTTGTTACATTTTTTCATATCTTTTTCCATCAAATAGGAAATAAAAGAATAACTCATGCAGAATTGCGGACTACCACCAACATGAATCGATGTTTTTTGTTTTCAAACAGTGGACTATATGGATTATTAAAATTATGGTATAAATGAATACATAGGAAATGTATGAAAAACTTATTAAATTTTAAATAAAATATATTACTTAAATTATTAACATTTTATTCTGTTATAAATTGATGACATCGCTTAAGCATACGTGTTAAATAAAATGTCCATGAAGCAATGTGGTCTATTTTTCATATCAACCATAAAAGGATGGTTATAAGGTTGGAAATAATGATTATGTATGACATATATATATATATATATATTATATTTATGATTCAGGGAAATTATATTATTATATACTTCATTTAGTCTCATCCCATTAGAAAAAATTAAAATGTTGTTCAGTTGTATGTAAGGACTATCATCTTAAAGAAACAACAAGGATTATTTTTGATATACATCATAAATTGTTTGTTTTATATGTGAACATAAAGTATACATATTAAAATTATAATATTATTAAGATTATAGTGGTAATTAATTCATAAACCCCCTGACCATATTCACCGCACCGATGTTGTTTTTTGGTTATAAACAGTAAATCATTAAAATATTCAATGTGAACATAACCATTTTAAAAACAAAATACGGCATTCTAACAAGTGGAATAAATAGTAACATGTGGAATAAATAGTTTAATGATAATATAATTAATATTAAAAACAATTATTATGAAATTATAAAAAAAATATATAATTTAATTACTCAGGATGATTGACAATCGAATGATAAATGTTGGGACTTGAGGTAGCAGGTTATCTTTCAAAAAAAGTTTTAATGTATTATTTTAAATTATTTTAGTCCATATCTATGTTCTTAAATTTGTTCTATGCATGTTCCAATTTATACATAAAATATTTTTACTGGTCATTTTAATCTAATTTTAAATGTATTTAAAAAGTAAAAAATATTTTTTTTAACATTTAGTGTACTAGTAATTTTTACTTTTATTATCGAAGTGGAAAAGAATATTTTTCATATATATACAAGTTTTTCTATATTTTCTTTTTTATAGTTCTTAATCATTATCGAATATCACATATAAGTAAATATAGTTTTTCAATCTATATCACATTCCATCGCTACTATTATTTATTTATTTATATATATTTATAATTTAATAATATATTTTTTATAATGATTATGTGAAGATGCAAAGTTCATTTCTCATGGGCTCAAATGCGATTTTAAATGGTTTTATATTGATAATAATTAAGAAGAAAAAGGTTTTGTTCTTGAAAACAAACATTGTAAAAATAAATGATGATAAATGAGCCTAAGATATATCATTAAAATTGGAGTGCATGATATAGATATTCAATGCTTTGGGTAATGATTTAGTCATTTCAGGTAACAATTAAGGAGATAACATGGTAGGTTTCTCATATGAAATAGACATGGATTCATTTATTCTAACACATGTCACTAGTAGAAAATGATTCTCTACAAATTTATTCAAACCAATGATATAGTTTATGAAACCATTGGTATTTCTAATACCAATGGTTCCCCTTAAACATTTGGTAGTATAGTGTGGGGGTATCCCTATACAAAAATTTTAAAGTAAATCTAGGGTATAACCCTAATGAAGTTTCCTTAATCCAATGGTTACAAAGGAAAATAAAAATAATGTTATAAAAATTTTTATATAATCCATTGGTATAACCTTCTACATTGAACAAAACAAGCCATAACCCATTCCACACAATATTCATACCCTGTAGTCAAACCCTTACAAATTTAAATTATCAGATATGTTATATATATTACAATTGATTAGTTGATAAATATTAAAAAATCATAACATATATATGAAATCAAGTTCAATTATCAAAAATCATGTGTCATAAATATCAATATGATATGTAGGGGTCAAACTCTCCCTCATGACCACCACTATAATTACTACTATCACTGTTATAACCAATATACTCATCAGCATCATAATAACCTTCCCCATCATCATTACCATCATTATCACCATCACTATCACAATCACCATCACTATCACCATCACTATCAGCATCACCATCACCATCACCTTCAAAATCCCCGCCACCATAACGAGGGAAGTCATCATCACAAACACTAATAGGACCATAATCTCTATCTCCAGATGAAAAATATAATAATTTTTTTTCAATATGTATGTATAAGAAACAATGGCCCTATCTAGTGAAAGTGATATACATAATTCTATAATTATTTTTATAAATTTCCCATCACCCATTTAACTTCAATAATGTTATTTTATGACCATTTTTCCCTCTATAGCCTCTAAATGATCCTTCTATTCCTCTACCCAGGCTATTTACAACTCGGTTCCATAAAACCTATTATAGGTTCCTATTGTAGGCCATTACATAGTGGGTAAAATACACCTTCCTTTATGAAACTGTACTCTCCCACGTTTTGGTCTCCTAATATGTTGGGAAAATGATCATTTGGTCTAATTTTTACAACTTCATCCCCATCAAGGGCCTCTAAATAACATTTTTTCGATATAAATAAAATATTTAGCTATAAAAAATATATTAAAATTTTGAATGTATAAAATTAATACGTAAAATATTTTAATATTCCTATTGTTTATAGAGGTTCCATATTTTTTCTTTTTTTGTTTGTGAAAAATAATTTTACTTGAGGAATATGACTTTTATTGTTCAATACCACACCCCTATAAACACAATGAATTTAGGAAAACATTCTTGATGACTAATAGATATTTTTAAAATTATTAACTCAATTTAACTAATATTCGAATATGATTTATCAAAATCAATCAAAATACTTTTCAAAAAATGTTGGAGAAAAACTAGAATAAATATAACCAACATTTTTTTGGAGAATCTATATTGATATTTGGATTTTTATTATTAATTTTGGACATTTTGACTTTGTATTGGCTCAACTGTATTTTTTTAGTTTAAGTATGTTTTGTATAGGTTAATTCAAAAATAATTGGATCCAATTCAACTTTTTAGTGTTTAGTTATGAATAAGACATTTTAATTTGAGTTATTTTAAGAAAATATGATTTAGTTAATTTTGAGAAAGTTAAGTTCATGTAAATTTTAACTAGTTTATATATTTAGGTTTAGTTTAATTTTGGACATTTTAGTTTCATTTAATTCTTGGATTAGTTGTTCTTGTCCAATTGCGTAAAACATATGATTATTATTTATGTCATACATGTTCTTATAGTTTACACTATTTAAAGATAGATTTTATTTAGTTTAGATAAATTAAATTAAATTTATTTTTTTGTTTGTTAATGTTGTTTAGGGTAACATGGTCATTTTTTTGTTCAATTTTGACTTATTATATTTTATTTTATTGAGAAGTAATATATAATTATTTTTATTTATATTTAGTTTCATTATATTCAAATTTAATGAGTTTTAGTATCTTTTTGAAAAGTATATATTTTTATATTAAATGAATCCATTTAAATGATTATATGTGAATTTTAATTAAAACTATGTATATGATAATAATTTTTATAATTTATTTAGATAATCATTATTAAATTTTAAATAATTTTATTTAGGTAACATAATGGTTGTGTGAATTCTTTTATTATGTGGTGTTTAATCAATATGATGACATGTATTAAAAATTGAATTTTAAGAGTTTTTTTATGAAATGTGATACTAATAATATAAACCATTTAATTTTGAGATAAATTGTAGGCACATGAATAATTGTTATTTGTGTCATTGGAATTTCAATTTTAAGACATCATCCATGTTTTTGTGACTATGTGTTTTTGTTATAGTTGTAAGCAAATTTTGGTTCTCCTATTAAAAAAATTTCATTTCCAAAAAGTGATGCAAAGTAGTGACAACCAGGATTATACGATTTAGAAATATCCCAGTAGATTATTTAATTTTGTATCCCCATGAATGTTATAACATGTTTACTTTTTTATTAATTCAGTTATCATTACTATTATTTGTTTCCTATTTATCCACATTTGAAATTTTAATAATTTTTATCAAAAAATGTTTAAATCTATTCTAAATCTTTTTTAACCAAAAGAAATAAAAAAATCAAGAAATATATAATTATTAATGTATTGTTATACATTATTTATGGTATAATATTAATTTTTTGTTGAAAATTTTTATTTTAGGCATCTAAAATAGTGGACTATTTTAAATAATATTTTTGGAGTTAGGCTCGGAGTAGGCACTGGATTTTGGGGCCTCTGAAGCCTCAATGTAGATATATTAAAAATATTAATTTTATTATTACTCATGAAAAATGTTATTATGAATTAATGTAATACCTCATGAATAGTTTATATTATTAGATATATAAAACTTACGTTAAATACAAAATTGGATTTTTACCCTAGTTATAACGTAATCTTTTTATACATCATGTATTTCAATTAAGAGCAGTCGCAGATAGAATAATAGACTAAATGATTAATTAAATAATTTATATTTTATTAAATTAGGAATATATAATTATTCTCTTTATAATAATTTTTTTAAAAATCCTATGATAATCTGCATAACCAAATAGATTTGAGAGTATTATGGAGGAGAAAATTGGTCAATGATAGTGAGTTTTGGGATCAATGATCGGTTTATTGAGGACATTTTCAATATAAATGGAATTGATGGATTATTCCAAATAATATGACATAGAATCATTAATCTTATAATCTGATTTAATTACATGTTAAGATATTAATTTTTTTATATAAATCATTTTTTTTTCACTTTGATGAGCATGAAATAATTTATTTATCAAATTATTTCATGGATCGTTGTTGAGTTATTACTGAGTTGTTTTTCATCCTGGAAATAATAATTGAAAAATCATGTATGTTTTTGGTTAATATTCATCATTTATTGAATATTAATCAATGGATAAAGGTCAACATAATGAATGAGAAATTTTCATTCCTCACCTTTGGGTTTTATTCATTTCACACATAGTTCATCAAATGTTCATTATCATTATTATTTTTTGGTCGATGGGTTGACTACACTAAGGTATAAATAATTGTATGGTTAATCTATGGAACAACAAATCAATTTCACAAATTCAAATTTTAGATAAAATATCTGACAAATTCTTGATGATTATCATTGAATTTTATTTATGTATTGAAAGAGATCGGATTCATGGGATTTTATGTTATGGAGACATGGTGCGACATAATGTGATTTATGAGTGGATGGATTCCATAATCTATCCAGTATTGTTATTGTATGTTTGGTTAATTAAAATCCAATATTCATGGAATATTATACGATGAAATCAATGGTGGATGAATTGGAAATGATGAATGAGGGATTTGGAATCTCTAAAAATAGTATAAAGTACATGAAGTGTAGTTCTTAAGAAAACATTCCATGTAGAACCACCACTAATAACGGATAGGGTTTATTCATGATGATAAATATCACACAGTCATATGAGTCAGTCCCACAACATTTTTCCATTAGCTAATAACACATCCTCTAGCACTTGGTGTATAGGAATGGGCACGATCAGTTCACATAGAAATAACCCAAGAACATGATCATGACCAATGTATACGGTAATGGGATAACATACAAAAAAAACATAATGATTAGTTTTTTACATTATGGGTCTCACTAGGTTTCCCTTATATAAATTATTTACTTTTCCTATGGAATAATCATGCCATTTATTCTCTCATCCTGTTGTATATATCACTGTGGTTACATTCCCTTGGTCTATCTCGAATAGGGTACATTGAGGTATATCATCCCAAGATATGGATGAGCAATCCCATCAATGATCTAGTTATTGATGGATTCATGTATCCTTACAAAATAAATAAAGTGTAATCCTATATGAAGTTTTAATGGTTGGGTTAGGTATCCCATTTTTGACATATAGGGTGTGTGATCCCATTCAATGTAGGTTATTTCAAATAGGGTTAGGTTTTCTCCATAGGCACTAGACATGATCCCCTACACATGTAAAGACATCTTGAGAGTTCTGTTTTTTACTCATTCAAGGAAATTTCCATGGAGTATGGGATATCTTATTTGTTACCGTAGTATATAATTAATTGAAGATTGAGTAATATCATATAAATACTGCCTTTGAGCCTCAACAAGAATCCTACTCTTGCATGCAGGATGTGGCCTTACTTTGAGACTGGATGTCTACATCTAAACATATATTGGATACTATGTTTAATTTTACCTTGTAGATAATTTTGAGTCTATTACCTATTTAATTATATTTATTATGATTTAGTGGTTTCCTATAGTGTATATTTATAATCACCATAATATGGTATCTACCCACATGTGTCACATTTTACCTAGAGAACACACCTTTTAATAGAGTTTTGGGTGGACATGGAGCACACAGAGCTTAGTTGTACATTTCAACTGATGAATGATTCTATGAGTTTAATATTGATATCTATTCTACTTTGATAATTGGTTATACATTTTTTACAATAACGGTGGGGATTTTTTGAACGTTTTCATTTCTATAGTATTATCATAATATAATGTGGTATTAGTTTTTATGTATTAATTTATAGTATAATTTTTTTTATTTTCTGTATTATCACTACCATAAATAATAACCTATAGCCAAATACCAATATCCATAGTTTTATTTGTCATGGATTTATGTTTATATATATCCATTTTTTTTGAAAATCATATATTAAGATTAAATATAGCAGTGTCAAAAAGATGCTCATGGAAATAGGTACTATAGTTTTTTTATCTCCCTCATAGCACTCCTCTCCTACCAACAGTCCCTTTTCTAAAAAATCTAATCATGTGGCCGATCATCGATATACCTCCCCTAATCCCCAATCCACCTCATCCTCTGGATAATCTATATAATTATATTAGATGAAAATTATCCCACTCATGCCTACCACTCATTAGGATCCTGAACTTAAAACCTAGGGTTTTGACAATATCATTCTACCCTTGTCTTCTCACTACTCTGTATTCTATTCCCATGTCTACCTCAACTCATGATCCTAAATTCAACCATGTGGTTCCTACATATATTATCTTCCCTCATGGATATTTTGGTGTATCGAACATTGATTCACTCCTGATTTCACCTTCACCATAGTCATTTGTGACTGTCAACCATATCATTACTGTAATATTCAAGTACTATACCCCACATTTATTACATATCACATGAAATTCAATTTAATCTCTAACTGTAATTTTTATTGATATTAACAATTCTCAAGGGTAAATGGTGGATTTTTATTAGAGATACTATTTACCCTCACATTGTATCACTGCCATTTTCATCATTTCTCTAAAAGTTGCTTCTATTCACAAAAGGCGACCAACACAGCACTGTAATCGATAATGATCATTGTTCTCTCTCCTTGCACATCACTTAAAATCCTTGGGAATTTTTAGCACATTTTTTATTAAAACTATTTTTTTTAATGTGTTACTTATCAAATAACTTCTTATTTTTCACTATCATATACCATTTATAATACATTTTATTGCATCTTATTATTAATTATTTCAATGAATTTTAATGATTTTTTGAAGAATCACCATAATATTTTTCACTATTCCAATCCAGTTTAATTCAGGTTCCATTCTTGAATTCATTTTTCATGATCGATATACATATATATGACATATTGAACTAATTTAATCTTATATAACCTTTTCATACGTTCATTTGATAAATTTTATTCAATATCCTTTACATTAATTTATTAATTTTTAATGAAACCAAATTTCAACATGGTTACATATTAAAATTATGTAATTTTAGGATGTTGTATTTTTCATGCACCCTTAAAATTTTTAAGAGCATAGTGATAAAAATATTTTTCCTAACTACATAATGTTATTTTTTAGATGCATTAAATTTTGGTTTTTCTTGAAAAATGGGCCCTCAAAATGTGACGCTTAAAGATTATTTGGTGGAAACAATGTGTAATGTTGCTGAATATGTGATCAAACTAGAATTCGATGTATCGCTTAAGCAAGGTAGGTTCTATTATTTAATCAAGATACGATTCATTATATTATGTAGTCATTCTTTTCTATTTCATATAATTAATGATACATATTTCAACTTCATTGATATTGGTTATAGGTAAAATTCATAGGTTATAGATATCGAAGTAGTTCATGTTATTGAGGTAGAGTAACAAGAATGAATTCATTTAGTTGTAAATTAATTAGATATATGTATTGAATTGATATTTTTTTTGATTTTTCTGTTGATAACAATAAAACCTCTGTATTTTAAAATCATTTATCTCTCCTTATAGATTTGGGTGACATAGTTCTAATGAATTTTTAGTGATAACTAATTGAGAGTATTAATGATGTGGTTGGTCCAAAGAATTAATAAATTGAGATAAATTTTAGACAAGATGTAGTATTTTATATCATTATTGACATTTTTCTGAATGAATTTAGGTAATAGAAATATATAAATAAAATTATTTTAATAACAAATAGAAATTACTTTTTTGTAAAATTATAATATTATAGGTCTTCATAAAAAATAGTGTAGAGTATTAACCCATTGTTATTATCATGGTTTTCATATAAAGAATGTTTTCCATACGACCCTATTCACTCTATCAAAGACATAAATCTAAAAGCCAATAAACCATAAAATTCATTTCATACCCTTATATGTTATTTTTTGATGATTTTTTAGATAATTTGTTTTCATCAAAATTCCCATATAATTTTTAATTTCATCATAATTTGGTTATACATAATTTCCTTTCTCTATGGCTATAATTCATAACATTCCATTTTAAATAATTATTCATAATATTTTTTTACATTTGAAATGAATAATTTAATTGATCATTAACTTCGTATTTCTTAATACATTTATTAGTTTACTCATTATGGTCATGCACCATGGGCTACATTTTTAATCCAACATAGATACATGAAAAGATAGTGTCACTATTTATTAATATTACATTTATTCTAGTTTTCATGTATCAGAAAATATTATATGTTCACGTTGTCAATTTTCGTAATTAAATATCACTCCTCAATAAATTATTACAAATATTTCAAACATGGATTTTTATTCCTATGTATCTTCTGAAGTTCCCCATTTCTTCTAACATAATTTCTTGTATTGTTCAATGGGATTTTTTTAATTAAACATGTAAAAGCCTTTTTATTAAGTTATGTATTTATGTATAAAATATATGGATCATTCCATTATATAATTTTTTTAATCCATGTAGATTAACAAAATTGAATGATATAAGATTGAGACTATATAAGTTATAAAACTAGTCCAATAGGTTAGTAATGTAAAATTTTTTTGTTTGTTGTTTAGAATAATATAACTATTAATTAATTTATATATAGTTTCTATGTTTGAAAAATTATTTCTTTCACCAGTATTCCCATCATCATCACTAATGTAGATAAAAAATATTATATATGAATTTTTAAATATATATTTATTACAATAATATAATTATAAGGAAAATAATAATAATGAAGTATATCACAATTTATATTGTGAATGTTGCAATGAAAATATTCAGGATATGGGCATTTGTGGAAATATTTTGAATAATATTTTTGACATTAATTTCAATTTAACTATTTAATTTAAACTTTATATTCATTAACATCCATTATAATTGTTTAGGTAAATGAAATGCAATATGTTATTAAAGGAAAAATAAGAAAGTGTTGCACATTTTTGAATTTATAAGGTTATAATGTTCACATTTATTTGAATTTCAAATTATTGCCTTTCATAATTTATTCGATTTTTATTATATTTTGATCAAATGTTTTCAGATAAATTTATTTTTATATTACAAAAATATTATCCCTATCCCACTTATCATTCAAATATTTTCCATACATGATGGGGTTGTGTGAAACATGTTAATTGAGTATTTTAATCTCGATATTGGGTAATGGATTCATAGTGAAGAAATGTCTTTATTCTTTCGATGGATATTTATTTCTTACTGGCATGATACAAAAAGGCACGATCCTTCAATTGACACCCTTCTTGAATATAATCCTTAAAAATTTCGTATTTTTCTTGATTTTTTCCACTAATGGATGTTTTTACACCAGAGTAATCATTGATATTTTTTTGAGATATTTTAGATTCTTGAGAATTTATATATCAAAGCCTTGTATAATAATTATCCCAACTGAATTTTTTTAATCAGTGAATTTTTTTTATATATGAATAAAAATCATAGCTTAAAAAATTATCTACAATGGGCATTGATTTTTTTTTGGTTCTTAATTTTTTAATTATTTTTATTTCAATTACAAAATGAAATACGATTCCTGTTTATTTTTATGTTTTGATATCAACAGAGATTCAAGAATAGTTTCCTCTAAAAATATTTATAATGAATGAAAAATGAAAATAACGAGTAAGTATCATTAAATAAATTTAGTTGATTTTAATTTAAAGAATTTACTTTTCTTCTTTATTTCATTATTTAATATTTTTTCCTATTACTATTCTAATATCGGTTCAGTATATTTATAGATTTATTTTTATCGAATTCATAATTTGCATGGAACAACATAGTTGCATATATACTGCATTCACACCTCTATGTTACTCTCAAAATCTTTATAGTTCATTCATTAATATCCAAAAAATGAGTAATAATTTTACTTTGATACATTACACGGTATTGTCTGGAATGTATTTTATATTACCATTTTTTCATTTGTACATCCTTATCAGTAGAAAATACATACATTCTGATATGATTAGAATTTTTTATATTTAATTTTTCTATATTCAGATAAATTAATATAAAATTCTTCTACCATTATTAGTATTCATTTATAAATAAAAAATAATTCCGAAAAGTAATACAAGAGGTTATATATAAATCCTTACAAATTTTTTGATCATTATAATATAAAAATTCAATAATACATAAAAATTGAAAAATAATAAATATTTAATTACTATAAAATATAATTCTTAACAAATACATATCATCCTCCTTCTACATATACTAATAATATAATACAAACATATTTTTTATTTTCACAATACTTATTATAATGCATAAACTAATTCATAACAGAAAAATATTTATTTGAACACCCTTCTAAACATATAACATTAATATACTATTTGATAGTAAATAAAAATAATATATATCATGTCATGTAGTAGTTTTCTTACTATTTCCTGTGTTCACATAGTAATTTATATATATATTTTTATTCTTTTGTTAGCTGTATGGTTTGAGGGATATTGAAAGGTAATTTTTTTTAGTGTTTTAGCTTATTTAATACAATGAAATATCGTTATGCATTTATATGTCATAGGGTGGAGATAAGAAAACTCAATCATCTCATTAGTAGTTAAGGTAATCATTGAATTTATATTTCATATTGTGATGATTTTTAATTTAATTGGTATTTCATGTTCTCATAAATAGATTTTGGATGAATATTATAAGACTGTTCAATTTTGTGAGCTTCCATGGGTCATCTCACTATGTTGTTTCAATAGTGTATTATTGTGTTTTATGTGTAATTGAATCTTGTTACTCCATTTTGATAAGTTGACGAGCTAAATCCATTCTATATAAGCACATATATATTATTCTATCTCACAATACATGCACACATATGCATATCTTTGTTATTGATATTATGTTCTATAGAATATTATTGAAAAAATACACTATATCAAAAAAAGTCAATGGAATAAAAATATATACATTTTCATAGATTATGTTGGTCACTTGGTTTGTTGGAGCTAAAGAAAGAGTCTATATAGGTGATACTCAATTTTTAGTCTAACAATGTATAATTATAGTCTTTGTTTAATGATTTATCCATGAGGTGATACTAATTCATGTGAGTAATGGTTTCTCATGCATATACAATGGCATTGGTTGGAAACTCTTGTCACAAATAGACTAGGGAAATACCTTTATGAAGTCATGGTAGTTGACAACTTGTCATGGGCAGGTAAAAATTCAAATATGATAATAAAAATATCCTCAAGCATAAGAAAAGTTGTCATAGAGGTTCATAAGGATGTTTTTGTTCCCACCCATCAGTATCTAGTCTTCACATGCGCTCACATTATACCAAATATATTGGACATTAGAGTCCCTCTATATATTAACCTATAAATTGGGGTATTAAAATATAAATTATTTTGAATGCATGTCTACCGTAGTCTTCTATCATGAATTATAATATATCAATAAATGTTTTGACATATATATTATTTTTGGCGCCTCTTTTCATATGATAACTTCAAATTTATCATAAAATGAGAACTCTTATCTTTAGTCACAATCATTGGATCACTGAAATAAATCTCTATATGGGCACCGTTTTCTAAGCTAAGGTTATATCAATAATCTATGCTTACATAATATCTTCTAAAAGTGTTACAAAGGTAAGAAGACTAACCAAGAGTTAAATCTTGTGGCTCAAGTACATCTCATAATCGTTATCTCCTAATTTCATTGCAAATGAGGAAATCCTATAAATATCATAATAGGTTTCTAAACCAAAATCAAAATTCCTACATTATAGAACATTACTGTGTTATAATAAATAACTCATGTTTTTTATAACCCAAGAGTTTATAAAATAAACTCTCTCAAAAATTGTCTTCATAGTGTTTCAAACAACCCCTTATACATATCTCAGTATTTGTGATAATGAATTCACCATTTATTAGAAACTACACATAATAAAATATGAAAAAACGATATAAAAGTTTTCAAATCTACCAAATTTACCTAGAAGGAAATATCTGCCTCTTTAAGGTAGTACTTTTGTTTCCATATAAGAAAAAGACACCTCATCTCATAGACAGATCATCTATTGTAACTCCTATAATGTATCTATCTAGTTCTATTACTAATACTCAAATCTTTTAATGAAACCCATCAAAATATTATTGTCCGTACTCTAGAAAGATCATATGATGTCATTATGAAAATGATATATATATTCAATAAAAGAATACCAAATCCCAAAGATATGGAATGTTTTTAATTTACTACTAAATCTATAATAAAAATTATTCAAAATCAATTTAACATGGGAAATCATCGTATTATAGTACTACATGATTCATGTGTACCATAACAAAGTATCATAAATTTATTAAACCATCCATAAATTATAATAAATTGTGAACTAGGTTCTTGGAAATGAAATTCATCAACAATCCAAAACATTACTGGGTTCCAATGTCCCCATCATTTAATATGTTTGGATATGCAATTTTCTTACGAACTCAATTAAATACATAATTTATTACTCCATAATTCATTCTAAACATCACAATGATACTATTAATTCATATAAAAACCCTTCAAAAACCCAGTTCAATCATTAACCGAAATAACTTATTATAGATCATTGTTTTGATAAATCATAATACAAATAAAATTATACATTCATTAACACTGATTTTCATTAGCTTTTTCTTTTGTAGAATAATTTTTTTCAAAATTTTAGTCCATAATATATTAATTCAATACCATGATAAATAAATTTCTTATCCATTATGGATCATCATAGAGTCACTTGAACCATATACCAATAGAGGAATGTTTATAAGGTATATCTGAAGCCTTTAGAGTTACTACTAGCATCTCAAAGATCCCATATAATTTGTTACGAACAATTTTTATAAATAAAGGTTTGGGACATGAGGAAAATGTTTTAATGGCATGATATTAGATCATCTACAAAATATAGATATTTGTATTTAATTTTTCATTTTTTTCAGTGAATACACAGTTTTTTGGTTCTTGAGAGGTTCCATTATAAAATCTTTTGTTAGTGATATTTTGATCGAATATGAAATTTTTTACAGACAATCTAGTTTTGATATTTCTGATCGAAGTTGTTTCACATAAAAACATGATACTAATATTTCAAAGATAGATCCTCCCACTACATTGGGTCAAAATTAAATTTTGTGGGATACATGGTGTGGAAGGTCTACTATGATTTATTTTTAATTATTATAATATATTACTTTTTATTTCATATGAAATTTTTCTTTATTTCAATATATTATTTAAGAAGAATTACTTCCCTTCAAAATCATAATAATTTGGATCTTCATCCATGACTGAATATTATTCCTATTGATATGTAATAATTTATTTCATCTATCACTTACATTAATATTGAAAACTCTATCAAA
This sequence comes from Viscum album, assembly GCA_963277665.1. Classification (NCBI taxonomy): domain Eukaryota; kingdom Viridiplantae; phylum Streptophyta; class Magnoliopsida; order Santalales; family Viscaceae; genus Viscum; species Viscum album. The sequence continues at coordinate 839,102,960 of OY728141.1, forward strand.
GTGATTCCTTTAATTTTTTATTTTATTATAGTTATTTATTTTTTATTTATTCTATTTTATTTTTCTTCACTAATATATGAGTTTATAATATAATTTTATTGAATTATTTCAGCTTACATGGTAGTATTTTTTTAAAAAATTTGGACAATCAAAATATAGATATTTCCAAATCATCCCTGATCTAATGGTGACCTCTATTACTCTTGGTATATTTCTCACATTGACAAAATTGATGCTTTAAACATTTATTATTCTCTAGTGGTTCAAAATTATTATAATTATTTTAAAATTATCATTAGAAATAATGAACTGATTGTGTACGAACAATCTAGTTTTGATATTTCTGATCGAAGATGTTTCACATAAAAGCATGATACTAATATTTCATAGATAGATCATCCCAGTACATTGGGTCAATTTTAAATTTTGAGGGATACATGGTGTGGAAGGTCTACTATGACTTATTGTTAATTATTAAAATATAGTACTTTTTATTGCATATGAAACTTTTTCTTTATTTCACTATATGATTTAAGAAGAATTACTTCCCTTCAAAATCATAATAATTAGGATCTTTCTCCTTGACAATAGATTGTTCCTATTGATATGTAATAATTTATTTCATCTATCATTTAAATTTATATTGAAAACACTATCAAAGAGATTCCTTTACCTTTTTATTTTATTATAGTTATTTATTTTTTAGTTATTCTATTTTATTTTTCTTCATTAATATATGAGTTTATAATATAATTTTATTGAATTATTTCAGCATACAAGGTAATATTTTAAAAAAAAATTGGACAATCAAAATATAGATATTACCAAATCATCCCCGATCTAATGGCAGCCTCTATTACTCTAGAAATATTTCTCACATTATCAAAATTTATTCTTTAAACATTTCTTATTATATAGTCGTTCAAAATTATTATAATTATTTTAACATTATCAATAGAAATAATGAACTTATTATCAATAAATCTACTAAGTGATGATCTGGGGCTAATGAGAGCCTAAACATATAAATAATATATCAAAACAAAATTTTTAAAACTCAGCCCAAATGATGCATTGGAAAGTCATTATTATTTATCAATGATATTGTTTTTTAACAACAATCATCACCATATTCACTCACGAAAAATATTCCTGCAATATATCTTAGAATACATAAAACAACATAAAAATTTCCACCATGGAATATAATTCATTACAAAATTTCTAAAAAATGATATAAAATAAATTTATAAAATGAAATAATTCATTACCATGTGATCATAACAAATTAAATAATTAAATCATTAAAAAATTAAAAAATTATTTTTAAGTAGTATAATATAATTCTAACTCAATCGTTGGATGATTAATAATGTCCCCATGGGGTTTCCAAATATCTTGAGTATTTGTAATGCACATGTGATACCTAAACAAATAAATATCTAGCATATATGAAAAGTTGAATGCATATACAATATAGAGAAGGCCCTAAAAAATGAGCCCATGATATTATTTTATATATGGAAATTTATGAAAATGAAATTAATTATTGGATAAGATTTTACAGAAGTAATTTAAATAGTTATAATAATATTAAATGGAAAAATTATATGAATAAATAAATAAGAATTATAAAATGATGAATTTATTGACAATTTAATTATAAATGAGTATTTTTGTGGTGGTTTATCCCTTTTAGTGATATCAATTTTGTTTAAACATTTTCAATTCATATTATTTTTTTGTCTTCATTTTGTTATTATACCAATAAAACAAATCAGTTCATCTGGTATGGTGGGATTTAAGTAAAACATGTTGTTTTATACATTTTTTTCTTTGGTAGGGATTTTGTATTTGAATAATTTTTATATTGTATTCTTCTGATATATTCATGATTAAGTTATAGAAGTGTCCAAGCATAATATATAATCAGTTTTAAGTGTAGTATGTGATATATTTATATTGGAGTTCTGTATGTTTTTTAATTCTTTTTATATTATTGTTTATGTGTAATGAGAAATATGTTTATGTTTATATTCTTTTTATAATCTGGTCTATATGAAAAAATGAAATTTTATTGTATTAATTCATATGATATATTATTATTTTAGAGGATTATTGACGGGTAGTAATTTAAATTCAGCTAGATATGTTTAGAGTTATGATTTACTTGATGTTGGTAGGGGAGTAGTTTCATTATATTTGGGCAATTTTTGGTTAATTCATTACATATTCACTAGATCAACACAAAAACCCACAATCACCTCATTTGTTGTAATTATAGTAAATTTATTGTGTGGATTTAGTTGAATATAACCATGATTTAGAACAATTGATTTATATTAAGGATTACTGGATGGATTGATAATGTTTTGAACCATGGATCTAGTGGTTCTTTAATGGGTTGATACCATGGATACCTCCAAATTGATATATATTCCAATTCTGTCAATCAATTTTGTACTTTTTAAAAATTTACACAGTTTCCAACTACTTTCATAGGAGTATTTTCATGGTGGAAAACATTGAAACAAGCTTATAACCATAGTTTTAACCAAGCCAGTAGTCATATTGCATTGCCAATAAGATCCACAACCCTCCAATCCATGTCTATATCATACAGCCATGGTTTTATGTTCTATAAACATTGGTATAAAAAGTGGATATATTAAACTATTCTAGTAGTGTATATTGGTGTTTAATGTTGCATGTGTTTGGATAAGGCCTCTCCTTAGCGTCATATGCCTACTCGGTGTTAGTTATCAACTCCTATCCTATTGGATGTGGTTTTATGGTGTCTCACTCAGTGTACTACTAGCCAGGTGCACCTAGGTGGGTTGAGTCATGAAATTTAGAAATAATCGTGTCATGTAATGGTATTTGAAAAATCTCAACGTTTGAAGGGATTTAATTATGAATGAATGTTCGCATTAATAAAAGTAGGATCTTACATGAAATCATGTCAAATTTTATGGGAGAATGTTATAATGAGTGTCACATGGAAGCATACATTATTAATAATGAATTTATTATTGTTATTTATAGTTTGATCATGTCTTATATGAATTCTATTTTAAAATTAGTGTTTAGAACTATTTATCAATAGTTTTTAAAATTTTTAAAATAAATTTAAAAAACTATTATGAAGATAATTAAAATATGTTTATAAGGAGTATTAACATGTGTTTAATTTTTTAAAAAAATTTAATGAAATACAAAACCATTAAAAATCATTTAAAACAATAATAAAGTGATTTATATGTTTCTTAAATTAAATTTATAATCTTTTTAGAAGGTTCATAAGAAGAGATTACATATCACATATAAATAGATTTTAAAAATAGTTTAAATATAGTATTTTAATAAATTAAAAATCATAAAAATATTTTACAAAATTAACTTTTTGGATATAGTGATTTTAGGTTTATTTGTAACACCCAATCTAAAACACTTTACTGATATAATAAAGAAAAATATATTTTCATTTCTATATGAAACAAATTAAACGAAAGTATCTATGAAAACATTCATGTTTTATATCATGTAATTGAATCGTATTTCACCCCATTGTCTAATGATGCTTCATAGAATCCTTGATCATTTTATATATTTTTTGGGGATTCTTATAATATAATATTCAATAAAAAAAATTATTAATTCAATCCATCATCATTTTCCATAAAAAACATCATATCTAAAATATACCTCACAATATTCACTCCTGCCATGGGTCACTATTTCCTTGTACATTGTTGATTGAAACCCATTCATGATATTTATACACTGTAAATATATTTCAACTCATATAACCCAAAAATTATATAACTCATGTTTTTATATATTCTATTGTTCACCTATTTCCACTAGTTGTGTAGTCCCCAAAACATGACCATTAAGAAAATTATAATGATGATTCTATAAAAATATTAAATTATATACATAAAATAATTATACAAGATTAAACATATTGATTTTTATTTCCTAAATTTAGGATAAATCAATATACATTATCTAATATTCAATGTTGATTTAGGTGACTGGCCTGACGGGGATGATATCACATTATTTGGAATGAATCACCATAAAACTCATGCATCCTCACCAAATTATTAAAATATTTTGATTTCCCTCATTTTACCCAACCAGTAGTTAGGACATGTAGTTTCTCACTTTAAGAAATCATATACTCCAATTCCACATAATAGTGGAAGATTCATGTGTAAAAGAATAAAATAAAAATAATAAATTAATACCTCATACAATGAAAATAAATTATGGCCATAAAATGTACTGGTTTCTATACATATACTTAAGATAGGTTGATCAAGGGGTAATGATAGATACCAAGTCTACAATTGAATGATGGCCTATATAATATCAATGGGTGTATCTATAGGTTATGAAAGATTGATGACCTATGTTATACCATTGGATTCTAACGTCTTCTCCAGATGATAAGTATTTTATAGAGGTATAAATTGAATCAGAGTATATTTCAATGGTTAATGAAAATATAATCTTTGACAGAACTAAGTAATAGGGAATATAAATGTCATGGAATTCAATGTAAAAATATAATATGGATGGGAAGTGGTATAAATCATTAGATAACAAAAATATACATCAGGAATATTAGGTGTAAATTGTTGAGAAAACATTAGAAGAATTTATATCCATTTTTCTTCTAAGGGAAATATCTGATAAAAAACTATGCTACATAGTATATCTGAAGAAGGGACTCAGTGAAATTGGGTATGGAGTTTGTTATGAGTAACTCAATTACCACCCATTTTAATCATTAGGCATGGAAATATTATATTATGGTTCATTATATAAAATATAAAAATTATTAATGATAATAAATTATAAGTTATTTTTAAATATATTTGGAATAGTTTTCTCAAAATAAAAATTGTATGAAGAATGATATGGATTTAATCTTTTATTTTATGTGAATAATATAAAAACACAAAATACATGTCATAAAAAATCAACACATTCTAATTATCATGATACAATCATGTATGATATATATTTTTTCATATATGTTCAAATCTATCAAATTTGGTTTTGGTTCAGTCATTTAGTTTGTTTTGGTCATTATATTAGGTCATTTGGTTATTTGTGGGTTATACCATTCAGTTCATATTTTATTAAGTTAATTTGGTTTAACTTTTGATTATACTATATCAACATTTCATCATCTGATTAGTTTCTCATTCTGTAAGGTCATATGATTTATTTTTGTTTGTTCATTTGGTACATTTTTGGGTTAGAAAATTTGGATAAATTTACTTATTTGATTGATATTTGTTTATTTCAATTTGATTTGATTATTTTAGTATTGTAATTATCAATATTTTAATATGATTCATTTAATTTAATCTTAGTTTTTTTCTTTTTGGATTTTTTATCCTTATTTGTCTTGTTGGGTTTTAATACAGTACAACTCAATATTATAAAACACAACTCATATAAAACCACAACCACATTAGGTTGAAAAGAGAAATTAATGTAATGTAGTAGACACAATGAAACCATAATTAAAAATATTTCAATAGTACCAACCTAAAAGATCCACGATGAGCTAATCCAAAGCAAAAATGAACGCATAAGGTTGATTTTATATAATAGCCTCAACAACTTCACGTTCTCAATCAAATTTGGAAATTATGCTATTTTATCAATAATATGAAATAAATTTAAATATGGTATTGGTGGAATCAATGGTTTCCATTTCATTCCAAGCAACATAAAAAATATGTCTTTTTATTACCTTAATAATGAAAACAAATTAATGTATAAGATGATCATTCACATACTAATCTTTTTTCACAAATGAAGCCAAAATTCATAGCTCATCAATTTAAAGGATATGACTGATGATAATAACTCTACATCTACTGTCATAAATAAATTTACTTTATCTCGTCATTGAATCAAACCACTTGAATTTCATTATTATGACTCATCCATTAGGGCAATAATCTAATGTTATTATTTTATAAAAACCTCTATAAAAAATATTTTCAGATTGTGGACTACGATATGATACACTATCCTAAAAATATATCATCATTGTTACCATTAAATCGTCATAGTGTGTACTCATTTCCACTGACCAACCGGTGATTATAAATTTTTATCTATTTATCACTATTGATCTTCACTCACATGCAATAAAATTAGGAAAAGTGGAAAAGATATATTTTCTTGAGAGAGATAGTGTCAACAGTAAAACTCAGTACCTAAATATAAATAAATATTTAAAATAAATAATTTTTTATTGTAGTTGTGCTTTTTACTTAGATTTTAGTCCTGGAAGATACTACTTTACATGAAATGTACCACTCCTTATAAAATTTAATATATTATGGATTATATTTATAATTTGGTTATATTAACTGTATATAATGAGAGAAATATTATAAAAAATATGAATAATTACATGGGATAAAATAACATATAGATTTTCGATTTAAATATTTGATGTAATCATATAACAAATCAATGTTCAACAATATTGTCCAAAGACCCATATCCCCCTCATCAAGGATCAATTTTTCTATTGTATATTATCCAAGAATTCCCACAATTTGGTGAAGTAATAGGAAAATAGGATCAATTTTCTCGTATTCCCCACTTTATTTCTCATTGGATAGTTACATATTCAGGTCACATTAGAAAAAGACATTTTATTGGATACCATACAATATTGAGCTAGATAACGTCTAAAAATAGAAAAATTAGGATGATCACAATTCTATGACAACATTAAAATATTACATATTTATTGCAATTTTAGACATGCAATGAAAATAAATGGGTTTTCTATGAAGTATTTTATTTTGTGGAACAATAGATAGAAGTAGAATGGATGTAAAAAATGATGGAGTAGAACATTTTCTCTAACACATAATATATTAATGGCAACTCTTCCTACATTTTTATAAAGAAAAAATTTTTAAATCAGTTCTCACAAATAACTCTATATAAATAGAAAATTAAAATCCCTTCTACCCTTAAATTTTTGGACAAAAGATGGCATATTAATATTGGAATAAATCCATGAAAATTGATGTGATAATCATGAGTTTATAAATATTTTAGCTAAAAAACACATTGGTTGATTCATTTTCTTATGTTTCATGAATATCCATTAAGAACACTGGAAGCCTCTAGTACTTCCAAAAAAAGATTTTTTTCTAAAGTTATCATCACATAAGAAGCATACAGAAAATTCATTTTTTTTACCAAAACATAGAGGATGAGATTAATGTATGATAGTCCAATCCACAATATCACATCAAGATCTCAAACCTTCTTATTTATTCTCATTTCAATTTATAAGGATTTACTGAATCATTTCACATACTTTATTTCAATGTTCATTACGTCTATATAATGATTTAATAAATTTGATTGAAAAAATGGAAACTCAAAAAATAAAATTTTATTCATCCCATTATCGTTTTATTCGATGATTTTTTTCATTTTTTAGATAAAATATTATATTTTCCCAAATTAATAAAGAGTCACCCTTCAATTAATTAAGAAATTCCTTTTTAGACAGATGAATATCTCAGTTTTAGTCTCAATGGTATTATCAAACATTTGATGATTTTTCCTACAAGTATGAACCATTGGAAAGATTGATCGATATATCATGAAATTGAATCTATGAAGATATTTAGGTCTTATAGAGTAGCCTCGTGACCCAATATTCCACCAAAACAGTTCCCTATGATGGTTGGACACTAGTCCTTAGGAACGCCTCCCAATATAGAAATTGTTGTCAACTTGTACTGACAGTCTGATTTTGTAAAGGTGGGGAGACTATAACATTAGGTAGAGATAATTATTAAGGTCCATAAATTAATATAGAATAGATTAATAAGACTATAATTTAGTGGAGGAAAGAAATTGAACTAATAGAGTCATAATAAGCAACATCATTAATCAAAGATAGAATGAGTAATAACAATTATAGATGGTAAAAAAGAAATAGAATGTCATTCAAAACCAATAAAAAAGGTTTACCAATTCTTACCATAGGAGTAATTATATAGTTAAAATCCAATAAGGCCAAGGAAGATATTCCGAAAAACAGCATTTCGAACCAGGTACGAGCATTACAAGTTTACAGTAATGACTTTTAGATTGAATAATGCACCCTCTGTTTTCAGAGATCTAATTAACAGAGCTTTCAAGCTATATCATGATGACTTTGTAGTAGTATTTATTGATGATGTTTTTGTATACTCCAAAATCTATGATGTTCATGAAAATCATTTGCGCATTATCCTGGAGACTCTTAAAGGAGAAGAATTATAAGTGATGTTTAGCAACTGTGAATTCTGGATTCATGAGATTACTTTTCTTGTCCATATATTTCTCTATGGATGTAATCTCTGTTGATCCTTCTGAAACCATGGAAATCCATGAATGGAAAACACTGATGAGAATAACTAAGGTACACAGTTTTATTGGTTTAGTAGTTTATTATCAACGTTTCGTCCAGAATTTTGTCCGATTGGCTATCCCATTAACCAAGCACAAGCGTAAAGTGGTTAAATTGGTTTGGAGAAAATAGTTTGAAGAATGGTTTGAAGAACTGAAGAAAAGATTAGTCAATTCTTCTATATCGACTCTACCATTGGGTAATGATGGTTTTGTTATTTATAGTGATGCTTCAAAGAAAGGATTTGGTTGTGTCTTTATACACAATGATATGGTTATTTCCTATGAATCACGAGAGCTATAAAATCATGAGAAAAACTATCCTATAATGATCTTGAGTATGAAATTGTCACAACCAGTACTGTGGGGAATATTCCATGACTACCCAAAGCCTGCCATCCATAGGCCAGGGGATAGCGACTAGAATACAACACGCACAACCCACATAGTAAAACTATAGCTGTAAGTAGATGTGTACTGAATTTATAAAGAACTGTATGTAAAGGGTTTGGAATACAAGACCAAATGAAATGTACAATAACAACAAATAAACCTCTCCTAGAATCGACCACTAGGGTTCCTCCTGATGTGTAGGTATGACTCACTATCAGTTGTCACTGCGACACGTCACGTCTAAAGGTCCACTTCTGAACACTGTCCACTCATGGCTCACAACACTCGGTCAATGTTGTGTATTTTATACACAAAACACAATAAGGTGCGAGAGAATACTATGTAGGGGTGAGTATAAAAATTCACAGTAGGGAACCTAAGACCCCTGATGGTCTCCCAAAGATCCACAATGGAAAAAAAAGAAAGACCTCAATCACAAATCATGAAACAATAGTTAGCTCACACCAGGTATACAAATCAATGTTAAGAAATAGATATTTTTAGTATTACGAAATATAATCTTATTCAATATGAAGTTCCACTAATAATACAGAATATGTTGTTCTACTACCGATCTAATGTTGGACGTAAGATATTGTTCCTTGAAGGGTTGTTGTAATGCAGGTCCTTGATGATTCATGCTACTGCTGACCCAAACAGGGTCACTAGAATGCTGATCTACACATGTTCAATCTATACAGATCCAAACAGGGTTGTTATATACTGATCCATATAGGCAATCTAGATGTGGATTCACATAGGGTTTCTAGATTCACAACCTCGATGAGCCGCTATGAAACATGTCCTTATCAGGTCACTATGTTGTTGATCAACATAGGGTCTCTATGATTCTGATCTTGAAATGGTTGCTATGATGCTGATCCACACATGTTTTCTATGATTCTGATCCTCATAGGTTTTCTATGATGATGATCCACACATGGTCCTTACATCAAAGAATTCCATCCACGGGTTTCCCGCTCTTAGCAAGCATGATTCTAGGTGAACTGCTCCTCAATTCATCTACCATATTTCAACAAGTATTTTATCCCAAAAAAATCATAACTAATTGTCCGACAACAGATAATGGTCCCAACATGATAAAAGACACGATGATCGGGTGCCCAGTCTGTTTTATGGGTACTTTTGTAAAAAGGCCCCAGTTGGATTCTTGTTTGATCCAACCTATGTCTAACATAAAACTAAATCAAAACAAACATTTAGTATCACTACTGAACCGCATTGTTACAAGGGTCATTATTCCATATATGACATGATAATAAAAGCTTGGTCTGTTAGTTACGTCCATTTTTGTGAAACATGGGGGGGTGATCACACCTCACTCTGGCCCGGCTTGGTTGGGCCCACTGGAATATGGAAAAGGGACCATTTCCCACAAGGGGTACCAAATCCACTAACAATGTGTCAAACATAAACCTAGTTCATCAGTAATGGGTGTTTATTCATTCGGGGGTTGGTGGGGTCTAGGCCTAGAATGACTCATTCTAATTAGCCCAACGTAGTGGTTCACGGGGTCTACCTGACCCCACCTAGGTCCAGGATGTTATGGGTTGGCCACGTTCACTGGGTCTATCCCATTGAGGCCAGACCATTGGTTAGCAGTCCCGTGTCGCGGTTGTCTCGGACCACCGGTTGGGGCTCGGCCCAACCGAGTTGGATTGCTGGGCTGCGGGTCCAACCCACTAGGTGGGTCCGGCCCGCTGGGCCATGGGTCTGGCCTGACCTGCTAGGCTGACACGTGGCCAGCCTGGTCCCCTAGGAGGTAGACCGTTTACTCACGCTGGCTTTATGGTTGTATGATCATATCGATAGCGGGTGGGGCGACGCACCACCAGGTTCAAAGGTTAGTTGTTTGGCCGACCGACATCGGCCAACCCGACGCGGGGCAGGGACCTACATCCCTCATCTTGTCATGGAACACTGGTTGTGACTGTTTCCACAGGCGACGCTTGTGGGCACTGACATTTTCCTAAATAGCCTACTCGGGTGGGAGGCCATTATCCATTAGGGCGCACGACGAAACAGAAAATTCTACTTCCCCCGACCAGTTGCCACAGGTCTCTTCTGAAAACCGTAGACATAGTGCACTAGAGGTTTCTTCCATGGGACACCGGGAAACACTACAATTGTATATTTTTATTTGAAGTTAGTGCCTATGTGGCCCTCTGGTCACCGTCTTCACTTTATGACCCGTTATTTAGTGTATTTATTGTGTTGTAAATTGTCCCCCGATGTTCAAATCAAGAACGATGGGGAGGAGTGTTCGATCCTTGTTCATTTTTTCCCACTCCCTCCACATTACATGATAACAAGTGATAGAGAATTGAATTAATCAAATACAACTTTAAAATAAATCCCCTACCTGGATTTGACGTCTTCTGAGGAAGTGAAATGCACTGTGTTGCATTTGTTGTCAATGAGGCATGATGTTGTCATGGAATGAATGAATGTCAAGGAATGTCAAGATGTGAATGACAAAGGATGTGATGGTGATGGTGAGGAAAGGAGAATGGCCATGGTACTAAGATTCATGTCACTTAGGAGATTCACTAAGTGACATAGGATGTTGTGGTTGAAACATTCTCTATGCGTATCAGACGATTGTAGAACTGATCTTAATGTTTCAATACTTGTATCAAGATGATACTAAGTGACAACACTTGAAGAATGAATGATGATGGAGCATCAGTACATCAGACGATTGTTGAGCTGCTCTTTGAGTTCCAAGAACTTGTATCAAGTAGATACAATGTCACAACAATGTTAGAAGACCATGAATTGTAGTAACAATGCATGAGGAGATGAAGTGATCCATACACAATCACTAGGTGGATGAAGTGGTGCTAATTAAGTCCATGCACTATCACTTGGTGCATGTGAATTTGAAGAAGATCCAACTTGATCTCTGATTGGATCAATGAAGAACATTGAAGATTATGTGATTCAGGAGCTTCGGTTGATGGAGAACCTTCGTGAATTCCATTCCTAAGTAATGAATAAATGTTGAAGAGAATTGGAGGAATTCTAATGAAGAAGAAGCATTGAGGAATTAAAATGAAGAAGAAGATGAGAAGAAATGAAGAGGAAGAATGGCTTGGAAGAAGTGGCATTTGGCATTTGAACTTGGGTTACTTTGTTTTTATACAAAGTCCCTAAGTCTCTACTTAAGCAAAAAATTAGCCACCAAGGGCCAACCTTAAGGGTTCAACCCCAAGGCACATGTGGGACTCGAGGTCGCCACGCCCAAGGGGGATCCCATGGGGCTAGCCCAAGAGGAGGTCGGGGCCATGTATAAGCCCCGGGCCACGCAGGGGAGTGTCAAGCCCTGCGTAGCGTGGGCACAGGAGCGCGCCCGAAGGAAGCATGGTGGGCGCCCATGGCGCGCCCGAGTGGCAGGGGTGGGCGCAAAGCGCACCCGAAAGAAGAACTCGGTGCGGGGCGGCACCGAGAGGGTTGGAAGTTCAATTTCGGTGAAGGGGGGAGCGACTGGTTGATAAACCGCGGAAAATCCGCTCACCGTTTCGATGTGGGACGTGGAAATATCACCGGGAGCACATCCTGGCCACTCGATTGATCGCGCGCTAGATCTTGGCCGCACATCTAATCCGCCGCGGCCCATTCTGATCGCGGCCGTCCAAATCGTCGATCTGACGGCTCCCCGTCCATCCTCAACCTCAAGCCAGGCCGAATCCTCCCCGCGTGCCTCCGTCGAACCAGGAGAAACCCGAGCACCGATTTTGAGCTCCCGGCTGTATCTCTCGAAACTGAAGGCTCCCTCGTGCTCGTCTGGCCAAACCGAACCCATCCATGCATAAAAATATACTTGCATGCAACAAATGAGAAAATTAGATGAAGGCCGAAGGCAAACGAAGTGCCGAGGCCTTAGTGTGTTCGTGTTTTGCATGGGATAGAAGAGACAAAGGCCGTGCATGTGTTCTAAGTCGCATGCACGAGGAGGAGAAAAATAAAGAAGGAGAACCCGCGGTGAACCGAGGAGAAAATCAAGATTTGCAAAATCTTGAAATACCCGAAATCTTCGGGGATTCTAATGTTTATCCACGCGGATTGAACAGAGGCCCTCTGCCTATAAAAAGAGAGGCCCGTGCATCGGTGTTGTGGGCTGATTTGCTGAAACTTTGAAGATCCGTGAGTGTCTTTGCCTCACGAAGAAAGCAGCCACCGCACAAATTACATGCGCGACTGTTGTCCCGAAGCCACCTAGGGCTTTGAAGGTGTTCCTTGCATGCAACTCCTTTGCGCGACAAGTAGAAGGAGGTGAAGTGTTCCCTACGCGCCTACTCCTTGCGCGGCAGGAAGTACCCGCGGCAGTAGCACCTGCGCGCTGTTGCACTTGCGCGCCCCGTGGTGTTGCACCTTGCACACCTGAGGCAGTGGCCCTTGCACCAAGATCCTACGTGGCTATTGGAGAAAAGGATTGGCCGCACCCTTGCGCGCCTCCTTTGAGCTCAAGTGGAGACGACCACCTACGGACAGTGTGTGTGCTAAGTGCAAAGAAGGGCAGTAGGTGTTCGGGTGATGTGAATTACACACCTTGTGTGTGTGTGCTTAAGGATAATACACCCTAGCCAAGTGAGTTCACACCTACAGGTTGTGTGCAAGAAGGAGTGGAAGGCCACCACATTTGTGTGTGTGCAAAACAAGAGGAAGGCCGAGGCCTTAGTGCCTTGTGTGCAAAGTGAACAAGAGGAGGCCGTAGCCCTTGAGTGTGCACACTTTGAAGAACAAACTAAAAGAACACTAAAGTGTGTGTGTGCAACAAGAAGAGGAGGAGGCCAAATCAAGTGTGTGCAAAGTGAAGAAGTTGTGTGTGCAAAGTGAATAGGCCGAACCTAGGTGTGTGGAAAGTGTACACATTTAGAAGAAGAAAGAACAAGACTTTCACACTAAAGTATAACACACTTTTAAGTGTGTGAACAAATTGAACAAAGTGTGTGAGTGAAGAATAAAGGTGTGTGCTAAAACAGTTTACACCCTTTGTGGGTTTATTGCACCAAGAGGAGAAGAAGGGATGTGCATGCTTGCATGCATGCATGTGCACACGTGAATAAAGCTTAAATCAGTGGTGTGCATCTGAGTTGTCCAAGACCAGAAGATCTTGAAGAATTTGAGAAGCCATGCAATCAGTGCATGAGGATGCAGAGATGCCATGCACTCAGTGCATGAAGTTGAATTGTTATGAGACTGGACCAGACTGAAGTTAAAGATATCAGTTGTCTGAGTATTCAGTAGTTGGAGAGAAGGCCATGTCATCCTTAGAAGAAGGAGATAAAGCCTGAGCAAGATGAGAAGACCTGATCAACTCAAGTGATCATAGGTACAGAGCAAGGCCAGCAGTCTTTATCCCAGGCTGCTGAAGATACTTGAAGAGCTGAACAAGAATAAGAGCTACTCGTGTGACTCGAGGAGCCAGGAGAATCCCCCTGTGAGACTCAGGGAGGAAGAAGTCTTTAGTGGGATTCTGGAGCAGGCCAGTGGGACTCTGTTAACAGTGTGGGACGCAGTATAAAGACCCTCTTGTGGGACTCAGGAGAGATACAGTGGGATGCTGTATCGACCATTGTAATTCTAACAAGTTATAATGGAGAAACCATGTTGGGGCATATAACCAACATGGCAAGGATGTAGGCCTTTGGTGCCGAACCTTGTAAATCCTTGTGTCCTGTGCCTTCACATTTACAGCATCATTCGAGGAAAGGCTGAGAGATACAAGAAGAGTGGATCGAGGCCTTAACAAGCCATAGAGGTTTAATTGATTAAGAATCAATTAGTAAAAAGTTTTAAAGGATCACTGATTCACCCCCTCCCCCTCTCAGTGATTCACACTGATCTGGGAACTTCAATTGGTATCAGAGCGAGGTTACCTCTAAAAGATCCAAGGGAGTCTTTATGAAGTGCAGATTTGAGGAAGTGAGTGAATACCCTCAAATGGAGATATCTGCCAAGACTTAGAAAAACAGGATGAAGAAACAGGCCAAGAAGATGAAGAAGAAGATTGTTGCTGATAGAGAAACACCTGACAATTCCTTTTATCACTCATCTGGTGAAGCCTGTCCTAGCTGTTATGAAGTTGGAATAATGAATGATCTTCAAAATGCAATCGAATATCTTCAGAAGACAGTCCCCAAGGAAGTGGCAATGTGTATAGCTACAGGCATCCTTGATCTTCAAGAAGAAAAATCACAGTTAGAAGAAGAATCCAATGTAATGGAAGATCAATTGGCTAAAAGGGTTGGCATAACCAACACTCTCCGAAAGATGGTGAAGGATAAAGATGAAACAGTATCGCTTTGCAATGAACGATATGAAGACACTACTGAATAATTGCAAAGAAGCCTTTCTGAGAAATAATTCTCTAAGACTGTAGTCAAATATGTTTTCCATGCACTGGAAAAGAGGCACAAAGTGTCAATGAATTTCAGAGATGCTCAACTGAAAGAAAAAGTCAAAATGGTGAAGGAGCTTGACAATTCATTGCTAGAATTGAAGAAGGTGCATGGAGACCAGTTATAACAGCTGGAAGAAAATTGGGAAGGAAGGATAAGAACTGTTGAGGATGAGAAGAACTCTCTTAACATGAAATGCCTAGAACTAGAGGTGATATTGAAAAATCTGCAATCCCCCAAAGCTGAATCCTCCCAGTCAGCTGAAAGTAGTAATGTTGCTACACATGTTTGCATTGAGAAGGATGATTCCAAAAGAAGGACATCCTATAATAAAAGGGCAACATCTTCTAGAAGGAAGGTACCATCCATCCCATCTTGTAATGATGCTTCTAATAGTGTTTCTACTAAAAGTGCAGGATGGAAGAATGAATCCAAACAAGAATGGATGAAGACAGTAAAGAATCAGAGCTCTCCTGAAGCAGCACAAAAAATCAAGAAAACTGCCCAGCAATTAAAAGGACTCAAGAGGTCAAGATTTGTGGGTCAATGTTGGTGTTGCAACAAGTATGGGCATTGTGCAAATGATTGTTGGTGCAATCCTCTCAATGTGAAAGCACAAAGGAATCCCATGCCAAGGGGGAGCAAGCCAGAGGAAAAGAAGCAACATCCTCAGGTCCAGAGACATCTGTTTACTGCTAACAGATTTGGATTGCTTGATAACATCTGGGATGTGTGCAAACGTGGTCAAATAGATACATGTCAATCTCCAACTGTATCCGGAGCTCAAAAGAAGAAAAGATCACAGAACCTGGCTCAGAAAGAATCCTTGGGAAGCAAGAAGAAAGTTGAAGATGCTCCCCAGAAGGTTTTGAAAAAGGAAAATAAGTCCTTGGAGTCTAAATCCAAGAAGGGTGATGCATCCAGAAGGACCACCATGAAAACATGCTTCTACTGTGGAAAGAAAGGACACACCATGGATCATTGTGAAAAAGCCATGGAACTGAATAGAAGAAGACTGGACTCAAAAATACAATCAATCCCGAATAAGCAGAATGGATTGATTGAAAATAAGTTGCCTAAGAAAGGTAGCTTAACAGCATCAAAAGAACCATGTGGAACTTCCAGAACTGAGGCCACACTTCCAAGTGACTTACTTGTTATATGGCCAAATCAGTTGCAACTTGCCAAAGATCTGCAGAGAGCTGAAGATGAAGTTCTGGAAATTGCTAAGGCAAAAGGGAAGAAGAAGATTTCACATGAATATGTGTTGAGATCCACACCAGCACAATCGTCATTGAAAATCAGATGTGCAAGTGTGAAGAATGGTGAAAACAGGGCATCTCGGTTGAGAGAATCTTCTCAACCTTGTTGTTCACATTGATGAACCAAGGAGGTTCCATCTTATTCCCTTATACATCTGGTATTTACATGTTCTAACATTGCAGGGAATTGAAGATGATGATCATTCTCAACTGGAGAGTGGTTTGGGTAGAATGGAGAGCACCCCTTGAGGGGGAGCCAATCTGTAGAAGATGGGATTCTGAGATTTAATACCATCTTGAGAAAAGTGAAGGTAATCCAATCATACTTTCATCCCTTGTTTCTTAATTGAGTTTATCTTGTCAATTAAGGGGGAGTATGGATTGAAGACAAATGGATGAAAGGGGGAGCTTTATCTTTGCACCTGAACTTTATAATGAGTTTTGTGAAGTTGTGCAGGATTTAGCAAATTCATTGTTATATCTGAAAAGTTTCAAACCCCTAAGCATGATCTCACATGTGTAGAGAATTATGGACAACTTTGAATTCCTTGGTCATATCACTCTTGTTTTCTACACCGGGTTAGGCCAAGTAGACTTAGAGCTGATTTACTAAAGGTTCATTGCTCAAGTGAACACGTGACATCATCCCTCTCTTGTGATTTTCAAGACAATGCTTTTCAAAGGGAGGAAGAGATTTTTTTTGAAGAGAACCACACCACACCTTTGCATTTGATTGCCAATAAGGGGGAGAAATATTGGCACACATATTGACCAATTCATATGTGCAGAAGTGTATTGACAACAAATACAAAGGGGGAGATTGAAATGCACTGTGTTGCATTTGTTGTCAATGAGGCATGATGTTTTCATGGAATGAATGGATGTCAAGGAATGTCAAGATGTGAATGAAAAAGGATGTGATGGTGATGGTGAGGAAAGGAGAATGGCCATGGTACTAAGATTCATGTAACTTAGGAGATTCACTAAGTGACATAGGATGTTGTGGTTGAAAAATTCTCTATGCGTATCAGATGATTGTAGAACTGATCTTAATGTTTCAATACTTGTATCAAGATGATACTAAGTGGAAACACTTGAAGAATGAATGATTATGGAGCATCAGTACATCAGACGATTGTTGAGCTTCTCTTTGAGTTCCAAGAACTTATATCAAGTATATACAATGTCACAACAATGTTAGAAGACCATGCATTGTAGTAACAATGCATGAGGAGATGAAGTGATCCATCCACAATCACTAGGTGGATGAAGTGGTGATAATTAAGTCCATGCACTATCACTTGGTGCATGTGAATTTGAAGAAGATCCAACTTGATCTCTGATTGGATCAATGAAGAACATTGAAGATTATGTGATTCAGGAGCTTCGGTTGATGGAGAACCTTCGTGAATTCCATTCCTAAGTAATGAATAAATGTTGAAGAGAATTGGAGGAATTCTAATGAAGAAGAAGCATTGAGGAATTCAAATGAAGGAGAAGATGAGAAGAAATGAAGAGGAAGAATGGCTTGGAAGAAGTGGCATTTGGCATTTGAACTTGGGTTACTTTGTTTTTATACAAAGTCTCTATGTCTCTACTTAAGCAAAAAATTAGCCACCAAGGGCCAGCCTTAAGGGTTCAACCCCAAGGCACATGTGGGACTCGAGGTCGCCACTCCCAAGGGGGATCCCATGGGGCCAGCCCAAGAGGAGGTCGGGGCCATGTATAAGCCCCGGGCCACGCATGGGGTGTCAAGCCCTGCGTAGCGTGGGCGCAGGAGCGCGCCCGAAGGAAGCATGGTGGGCGCCTGTGGCGTGCCTGAGTGGCAGGGGTGGGCGCAAAGCGCGCCCTCAAGAAGAACTCGGTGCGGGGCGGCACCGAGAGGGTTGGAAGTTCAATTGCGGTGAAGGGGGGAGCGACTAGTTGATAAACCGCGGAAAATCCGCTCGCCGTTTCGATGTGGGACGCGGAAAAATCACCGAGAGCGCATCCTGGCCGCTCGATTGATCGCGCGCCAGATCTCGGACGCACATGTAATCCGCCACGGCCCATTCTG
Source organism: Viscum album (assembly GCA_963277665.1). Classification (NCBI taxonomy): domain Eukaryota; kingdom Viridiplantae; phylum Streptophyta; class Magnoliopsida; order Santalales; family Viscaceae; genus Viscum; species Viscum album. The sequence continues at coordinate 839,121,556 of OY728141.1, forward strand.
ATCGCGGCCGTCCAAATCGTCGATCCGATGGCTCCCCGTCCATCCTCAACCTCAAGCCAGGCCGAAGCCTCCCCGCGTGCCTCCGTCGAACCAGGAGAAACCCGAGCACCGATTTTGAGCTCCCGGCTACATCTCTCGAAACTGAAGGCTCCCTCGTGCTCGTCTGGCCAAAAAGAACCCATCCATGCATAAAAATATACTTTCATGCAACAAATGAGAGAATTCGATGAAGGCCGAAGGAAAACGAAGTGCCGAGGCCTCGGTGTGTTCGTGTTTTGCATGGAATAGAAGAGACAAAGGTCGTGCAAGCATTCTAAGTAGCATGCACGTGGAGGAGAAAAATAAATAAGGAGAACCCGCGGTGAACCGAGGAGAAAATAATGATTTGAAAAATCTTGAAATACCCGAAAACTTCGGGGATTCAAATGTTTATCCACGCGGATTGAACATAGGCCCTCTACCTATAAAAAGAGAGCTTCGTGCATCGGTGTTGTGGGCTGATGTGCTGAAACTTTGAAGATCCGTGAGTGTCTTTGCCTTAAGAAGAAAGGAGCCACCACACAAATTTCTTGCGCGGCTGTTTTCCCGAAGCCACCCGAGGCTTTGATGGTGTTCCTTGCGTGCAACTCCTTTGCACGACAACTAGAAGGAGGTGAAGTGTTCCCTACGTGCCTACTCCTTGCGCGGCAGGAAGTACCCGCGGCAGTAGCACCTGCGCGCTGTTGCACTTGCGCGCCCCGCGGTGCTGCACCTTGCACACCCGAGGCAGTTGCCCTTACACCAAGATCCTATGCGGCTATTGGAGAAAAGGATTGGCCGCACCCTTGCGCGCCTCCTTTGAGCTCAAGTGGAGACGAACACCTACGGACAGTGTGTGTGCTAAGTGCAAAGAAGGGCAGTAGGTGTTCGGGTGATGTGAATTACACACCTGGTGTGTGTGTGCTTAAGGATAATACACCCTATCCAAGTGAGTGCACACCTATGGGTTGTGTGAAAGAAGGAGTGGAAGGCCACCACATTTGTGTGTGTGCAAAACAAGAGGAAGGCCGAGGCCTTAGTGCCTTGTGTGCAAAGTGAACAAGAGGAGGTCGTAGCCATTGAGTGTGCACACTTTGAAGAACAATCTAAAAGAACACTAAAGTGTGTGTGTGCAACAAGAAGAGGATGAGGCCAAATCAAGTGGGTGCAAAGTGAAGAAGTTGTGTGTGCAAAGTGAAGAGGCTGAACCTAGGTGTGTGGAAAGTGTACACATTTAGAAGAAGAAAGAAGAAGACATTCACACTAAAGTATAACACACTTTTAAGTGTGTGAACAAATTGAAAAAAGTGTGTGAGTGAAGAAGAAAGGTGTGTGCTAAAACAGTTTACACCCGTTGTGGGTTTATTGCACCAAGAGGAGAAGAAGGGAAGTGCATGCTTGCATGCATGCACGTGCACACGTGAATAAAGCTTAAATCAGTGGTGTGCATCTAAGTTGTCCAAGACCAGAAGATCTTGATGAATTTGAGAAGCCATGCAACTAGTGCATGAGGATGCATAGATTCCATGCACTCAGTGCATGAAGTTGAATTGTTGTGAGACTGGACCAGACTGAAGTTAAAGATATCTGTTGTCTGAGTATTCAGTAGTTGGAGAGAAGGCCAGGTCATCCTTTGAAGAAGGAGATAAAGCCTGAGAAAGACGAGAAGACCTGATCAAATCAAGTGATCAGAGGTACAGAGCAAGGCCAACAGTCTTTATCCCAGGCTGCTGAAGATACTTGAAGAGCTGAACAAGAAGAAGAGCTACTCGTGTGACTCGAGGAGCCAGGAGAAGCCCCCTGTGAGACTCAGGGAGGAAGAAGTTTTCAGTGGGATTCTGGAGCAGGACAGTGGGACTCTGGTAACACTGTGGGATGCAGTATAAAGACCCTCTTGTGGGACTCAGGAGAGATACAGTGGGATTCTGTATCGACCATTGTAATTCTAACAAGTTATAATGGAGAAACAATGTTGGGGCGTATAACCAACATGGCAAGGACGTAGGCCTTTGGTACCGAACCTTGTAAATCCTTGTGTCCTGTGCCTTTACATTTACGGCATCATTCGAGGAAAGGCTGAGAGATACATGAAGAGTGGATCGAGGCCTTAACAATCCATAGAGGTTTAATTGATTAATAATCAATTAGTAAAAAGTTTTAAAGGATCACTGATTCACCCCCTCCCCCTCTCAGTGATTCACACTGATCTAGGAACTTCAAGAAGATCTAAATAACCTCCTTCGTCATTGTTGTCGGTTCGTGATTTAGTGGTTCTCGTCACCATTCTGGAAAATGGTCTCATCCTCATTGTGTTTGGCATCATGTTACTTTTCCATATCTTCATCACCTGGTGAAGTCATGCCAACATTTATCCTGAAGCTCCATAAAAATAAGAGGGGGAAGAGGTGGTTCATGTTCTAAGGAATTAATGTCGTTCATTTATTATTGAACCTCCCAAATTCCTAATGTATAGTTACCACAATGTGTCGTCAAGACAATTAATGGTTTGACATGTCATCAGTCCCTCCACTACCGCTAATCCACTGGAAGAAAAGAAAAGAAATAAAATTACATAAAATGTTATCTTTTTAATCATTTAAATGTCCTCGAAATTAAATTTTTTTCCTGACCTATTGCAGTTGATGTGATGTATCCCTTATGCTAATCCTGGTGCAACAGATTTAGCGGTTCCCTCAGCTTTTTAATTCGAGCACCATTTCAAACGATAGAAAATGCTGCCCAAGAGTTTACTGAATGTACATTAAAAAAGTTCATAAATTAATTCGGAGTACATCGAGCCTAAGAATCATGTTCCAATAATTCTCAAAGACTCATAATAATTCTATATAATTTAAAACATTACATGGAAAATCCGGGTCCTAACATTCTCCCATCATTAGTGATTTTTGTCCCTGAAGGCCACAACATATATTAAGGAAACAATTTGGGGTACTGAGCCTGAATATGAACCTCCCACTCACTTGTGTTCTCTTGTATGATATTTTTCTGCTAGCAAACGCGCACTAGTGGTATTGATCGCTCATGAAGGACCTGCTCCTGTCGATCCTCAATCTCCACTGGAACCTCTGTTAATGTGGTTCTATCATCAATGTAAAGCTGAACCCAGTCGATAAAATGTGATGGATCATGTAAATACATCCTCATCTGCAACATGATTATGATTTCATGCACCTGATGCAAGTGTCAGGGAAGTGATATGAGATACACCACCCTGTTAACTCTATAAGGAACCTGAAAGGGTATGCTGAACCTCATAGATAGCATTACACCAAAACAAAATCTCTAAAAACCCTTTTGAATTGAGACCCGTAGGAAGACATGGCCTCCCTCCTCAAAGTAAAAAATTCTATGTATCATATAATTATTGGACTTATGCATGTTTTGTGCAGTACATATCCGCTCCTAAATAATCTGCACCTTCTCAAAGGTAGACCATAACAAATCCAGACCCATAAGTGCTGACTCTGTTGGGTATCTCCAACCTTGATATGATTTGCATGGTCGAATATAAATGTCCTCAAATGGTTCCATACCGATGATGTACTATTAACTTTTGTTGGATTCAAACTCCACCAAGGGCATGTGATCCTCCTATCTGTAGCCAAAATTTAGGATTCTAACACGAATTATTTAATCTGGTGTCATAATAGACTGCTCAATCTGACCATCCGTCTGAGGATGAAAGGCGGTGATCAAATGTAGCTGATACCCAAATTCCTCCTATAATCCCTTCCAAATATGGGATGTAAAACGTGTGTCATTGTATGAGAGTATCGTCTATAGCACCCCATGAACCCGTACAATCTCTTGTTTGTAGAGGTGTCTCAACCCCTATACTGATCCCTACTCTATGATGTGTAAGAAGTGGGATGACATGTTTATTCGATCAATGAACACTCAGATAGAATCATGGCCCCTCAACGTACATGGTACCCCTATTACGAAATCCATGGAAATTCCTTACCACATCTATCCTGAAACCACTACTTGTTGCACTATGTTTACTAGAACGTGATGCTTGGCCTTCACCTGCTGAAAAGTTAGTCATAATGAAACAAACTCTTCCACTAACTTCTTCACCCCATTGTACTAGTAATGACCCTAGAGGTCCTGGTATATATTTTCCACACTAGGATGTAATTTGAGAGGGGTTGTATCAAACAACCTCAATAACTCCTCCCATAATTCCACTGGTACCATGGTGCGTCCTCTGAAGATAATGACGTGCTCCCCACCATCAAAAAATTCATCAGGTGCCTTTAATTAGGTTATATGAGAACATTGAGCCTTTCAGTCAATGTACCCATGATACACCTCCCAGACTCGCTAAAGGGGTGGTGAGTGACTATCGTAGACTAGAGGTAAGATGATACATCTCTATCAACAAACGATATAAGAAACACAACATGCTTCTCTATCACCTCACTCAACAGTTTTAGACCATACCTCTTGTTGAGTGCACCTGATACTACATTTTCCTTCCCTAGAGTGTAGAATATATCAATGTAATAGTCCTGGAGGAACTCCAGCCATCCCCAATGTCTCAGGATCAGGTCCATCTATGAGAAGATATACCTAAGACTCTTGTGAGCAGAGTACACTATAAATCATTTTCCCATCAAGTAGTGTAACCACATCTTCATGGTGAAGAACACTATGGCTCACTCCAAGTCATGAGTAGCATGGTTCTTCTCATATTGTCTCACCTGTCATGATCCATATGTGATCAATGATCACTCCTGCATCATGACACATCCATGTTCAATAACTAATGTGTCGTAGTAGAATACATACCCAACACCCGCTTCTGGTAGTCTCATGATGGGGCACTCATCATTCTCTGCCTCATCTTTTGAAAACTCTAATGGCATATCTCCTTCCATACGAAGGGTTTTAAATTCTTTTTCAATGATTAAATGGGTTCCTCAATTATAGAAAAGTTAGGTACTAATCTTCGGTAGTACCCATCCAACCCCAGGAAGCTCTGCACCTCGATCACACTCATGGGTGGATACCAAGAAAAAAAAATATATCTTCCCTAGTTCCACTAAAACTCCTACCTCTATGATGATTTGTCGAGAAAGTGGACCTCCAATATCCAGAACTAACACTTCATGAGCATACCGTAATGATGGTGAACTCAGAGTTTATCCAGTACTTATTTCAGATGATAGGAATGATCCTCCTTTGATGCCAAGTATATCAAGATTTCATCGATGAAGACCACCAAAAAGTGATATATGTATGGTTGGATGATCCATTTAATGTGTCCCATTAACACTACAGGGTCGTTCATCACACCAAATGGAGTAAACAATAACACATAGTGTCCATACTGATATTTGAATGCTTTATTCAGCACATCACCATCTTGTACCATTAGATCATGATATCAAAATCTAACTTATATCTGCAAAACCCAACAAGCTCCTTTAAGATGATCGAAGAGATCATCAATCCTCTATAATGTATACTTGTTCTTCACAGTCACGTAGTTCGGGCATCGATAATCCCCACACTGTGCCTCTAACTCCCATATACCTACTTGGAAAACAAAATCAAGGCATCCCATGGGGACACAGTGGGGCTTATGAACCCCTTACCTTGTTAGCCATCCAGCTGTATCTGTAACTCAAGAAGCTCCATGAGATCCATCCAATATGCTAGTGTAGATATCAATTTTATCCAAGGGAAAATGTCTATTTAAAATAATACCTATTTATTTGGAGGTTGTCCCAGAACATCATCAGGAAATACATCAGCATACTAGTCTACCACTATTGGATATCTCGGACACTCAACATCAACTGCTCTGAGGGTAAGGCTAGCCATGTGATATGTGGTCGGTCGCAACCGCCTCCGAGTATGTCCATCATATGCGAAAACGATTCCCTTATTTTCAGTGAAGGAAAAATTGGTCCCATCCTCATAGAAAAACAAAAAATTGCACAAAAAATGGTCGATCTGAGCATGGATTGTTGATAGCCATCCCATACCCTAGATGATGTCGTAAGGCCTTGACCCGACTACTAGAAGATCCCAACCGAAGCTATCACCACCTAGAGTAATCTTACACTGCTGGAGCTAGTGTGTAATCATCGAGTCTTCTTATGTAGGGGTCTCTAACCACATGAATCGGGCCAATGGCTCAACCACAGTCTCCGAGCTCCGAATGAGTGTTGTGGAAATTAATGAGTGATTGGAACTCGTGTCTATAAGTACTACAACCGAGGTGTATTGGACACAGATAATAACTCTAATCATCTTTGTAACGCTGTGTTTATCGGACTTATCTACTTGTTGGTGATCTTTTCCTTGTCCACCTACTCCATGTGGTTGCGGTGGACCACATGGAGGTGGTGGCTATAGAACCTCAAACTGTCATCCACCACCTACTACACTACCCACTCCTCTGTCACGTCTGCCTCCCTACAGACCTCCTTGATCGAATCTCTACTTCTTCCTCAGCAATCCCTCGACCGTCTTCTAGTCACTAGTGCTACAATTCTAGAAGTCGCGAGCAATGTGACCCTGCCCACCGAATGTGAAGTGCAATATGCTCTTATGCTAGCATGCTCTACCTCAAGAGCCTCTCACTTTCTACCATAAGACTCGAGGTTATCCATGAGAAGGTCTGGTCCACTTATACCATTGTGTCATCTTCCTACTACTACCGTACATGACTCTATTACATGTCTCCCAGTGGTCGTTCTTGTTGTTAGTGTTTAGTCAACATGAATTCTCTCTACAAAGAGTTCACTATCAAGCACTTCAACATGCGTCAGAATGCTGAGAGATACCATCGTGGCTTTGATATCTTGTTTCAGTTTATGATCCATGGTCTGAGCCCTAGAAAAAGGGTCATGTACCATGTCGGTTGATTAGAACGAGATGTCAGTGAACATTCTCGAGTACTAGTCCATAGTTAGGCTGCCCTACTATAAGAATATCAGCTCTTGTATATACGTAGAGCGTAGAGTTTCTGGAAAATCTATGCCCAGATGAGGCCCTCGATTTTTACCTATGTGAGGGTCTCCTCATCATGTATCTCAAACATCAGGCTCAACCATCTCCCTACTACCCCTAGAAACAAATGCCCGCTAGGATCACCGTCTGGTCAGCTGGTGTCCCAACTATGAAAAAACCTCAAAGACACAATCCACAACTCGTCCTCAGTTTCATGCAGATCCTTCTCGCCTCAGAACCCTAGAGGCATCATCTACTAAAAATAGTGCAACACTACTAGTTGGAGTGCACCATCTGCTGGTGGGGCTGATAGAAACGGCTTCCCAAAGGGTTGTGGTGCTATAGGTAAACCACCCGATTGCACTATCACCGTAAAAGGGCCTTGTACCGAAGCCTTGTAACTCGTTGGTCTATCATTGTGTATTATATCAATAATCATGGCTGGCGTTCTACATGGTGGAATTATGAAAATATATAGGTGTGTCAATATCATTAAATTATACATAGTGAGATGACTCAAAAGAGATCAAAATGAAAAAATTATTAAAAAAGACACACTATCTATGTTTTCGTGGAATTAGTCAGAAATCAGATTTCAGGGTCATGGAGTATAGATACATCATCCGTCGCACCAACACTAGAAACCCCATATTAAAAAACACACTCATAAAACTTAACACCATTTCTCCAGTAAAAATATCACAGTCCTAGTTCTTCGGTAGAATCTACTCATTTGATACCACTTTGTCGTGACCCATCCCCTTGGGCCTATGTCATGACTACCCCAAGCCCTCTTTCAATAGTCCAGGGGTTAGAGAAGAGCCTTGAAAGGAATATCCCAGAAAAAATGAAGGCATTTAATTAAATAGGAAAACACATTGCCCAAAAAAATATCATGAACAACCCACGTAGTAAAACTGTAGCAGTAATGAGATGTGTACTAAAAGTAATGAGTACTATAAGTAAAGGGGGAAGAATAAAAGCCCATCTAAAAAGAAAAACTACAACAGAAAATCATCTCATGTTATCACTCTCCTTGTTTCCAACCTGATGGGTAGGTACAACTCACGTTCGGTCATCACTGATGCATGTCAAGTCTAAAGATACACCTCTGTACACTATCTAGTCCTCACTACCAAAACTCGATCAAAGATGTCGGTCATATTCACAAGACCCAAAAAGGTGTTGGCGAAGCTTATACATGGGTGATTATAACAACACTCTGTATAGACCCTAAGCCCCCCTTCTACGGTCTCCTAGAGATCAAAAAAAACAACAACGAATCAAGATCTCAATCACAAAACACAAAGTAATTGTCAGATCGCACGAGGTATACAGATCAGAGTTTAGGAATATAGACGTTTAGTCTCTCGATATATAATATTATTCCCATAGAGTTTCCACAAAGGATACAAAAGATGTCGATGTCCACAATTGGACATAAGATGATGTTCCATGGTGAATTTTAGTAAGGCTAGTCTTCATCGGGTCACTCTACTGCTGATACACAGGGGGTCACTAGAATAATGATCCACACAGGGCCCCTTGATGTTGATTCACTTAGGGTCACTAGATGATGATCCACACAGGGTCTTTATATGCTAATCCACACATGGCCTCTAGATGTTGATCCTCAATAGGATGCTATGATACTGGTCCTCATTGGGAAGCTATAATGATGATGCACACTGGGTCATTATGATTCTTATCCCCATAGGTTCACTACTTCAAAAAGAGGCAATACCAGGTTTTCATCTATTAGCAGGCCTGATTTTGGGAAAACATCTCCTCAATCCATCGATCACAATTCAATCAGTACAATGTCCTCCAAAAAACAAATTCAAGGGAATTCCCCCCATAGGGGTCACAACATGATATACATCGTGTCGATCAGACGCTCGATCTGTGAGATATGTGCACTTTTGTAAAAAGGACTCGGTTGGATTCAAGTCTAATCCAACCCAAGTCACACATCAACCGACGTCAAACCTCACATCGAGTACCTCCCACATACCTTCTTATTATAATGGCATGTATTCCATAGAGAGTTCATCGATAGGACACTTTGTCTGTTAGTTAAATCCAATTTTGTGAAATGGGGGGTGATCACACCTTGGTCTAGCCCAACACAGTCGGGATAGCCAGAATATGCCCAAGGGACCGCTTCCCAAGAGGGGTCCAACGACACTGAGGGCATGTCAAACAAACACCTGGTTCATTAGTTAAGTGTGATTATTCATTCAGTGGATGGTTGGATCTGGGCCCAGTCTGACTCGTTCTAACCGGCCCGACACAACGGTTCTCGGGGTATACATGACCTCACACGGGTCCGGACTACAGGGGTCATCCAATTAGTTTTCGGGCATATGCCAAGGTTAGCCCAGCCTGCATGGGGGCTCAACCCCCTCAGTCTGGCCTACTGGGATACTGGTCCGACCTGCTAGGTCACCCCTCGTCCAACCCGATTCTCTATATTGTTGACAATTTCCTCCCTCTAACACCGCAGATTCAGGGACTTTTTGCTAGCTGTTGGGGTGATTCCCCGCCAAATTCAACAATAGATTGTATAGCTAACAGTCTTCTTCCAATGCGACACGGCACGAGACCATGCCTCCCTCTTCCATCTCAGCATGTTGGTCACAGATGTTGCTGCAGGCAGTGCCTGTGGGTGCATCATTATCCTGCATGGTTGGCTCGGGTCGGCCGCCCTTCTATTCTATGTCATGTGATGGAATGTTCCCCCGCAGTCCACTGAACCACACTCCGGTGTTCCATTTTTTATAATGTATTCGCATATGAGGCCCTCGGTTTACCGTCGCCACAATATGACCCACAATTTATCTTTTCAATCGAGTTAGAAATTGTCCCCCGAATTTCACAAAAATCACAAAGCAGTGGAGGGTATGGTCCATGTTTTTTTGGCCATTCCATCCACATTACATGATAACAAGAGGGAGATAATTTAATTTATCAATGAAAACATCAAAATATATCACCGACCTGGATTATATGTCTGCTAATGACGATCGACAGAACCTCCATCTTCGTTGTGTCTAATTCGTTATTCAGTGGTACTAATCACTGCTTCTGGAAACCGGTCTAGTTGTCCTACTGGTTGGAATTGTGGTATATTCCTAGAGCATTGCCACTTGATGATTCCATGTCAACACTACTCCCCAAGCTCTATATAAATAGATGGGGGATGTGGTGGTTCACATTCTAATGAATTTATGAGGATAATTTAATTATTAAACCTCCCAAATTCCAATAGTACAATTACAACAAGGAGGAATCAATCCAATTAATGGCTTGACATGTTATCGGTCCCTTCACCGCTTCAAATTTACTAAAGTTAAAAAAAAGAAATAAAATAACATGACATGTTATTTGTTAAATGTTTCAAAATTCCAAAAAATTAACATTTTCACCCGACCTACTATGGTCAAAGTGAAGCACTGGCTACACGAATTATGGAACTACAGATTCAACGGTGCCTTCATATTTTTAATCTATCCACCAGTTCCATTGATAGAAAATTTCACCTGTATGTTTACTAAATGTAACTTAAAAATGATTAGAAATTCATTCCAGGAACATCAGGCCTCAGAATCTTATGTCGTAATTTTTCTCAAAATTGTATTAATTCCATATAATTTTAAAAAATTATATTGAAAATCCAATTCATTATAGTAACTTATAGTGAATTCAGAAATCTCCATTTTCATTTTACCCATAAAAAAATGTTAATGAAGGTTCCTATACATTTTATGGCTTCTAGGATATATAGTGAATAAAGATCTATGATAATCATCAATAATTTATTTCATTATATCTAGAAGAGATTGATAATAATGTATAATATGATATTTTTATGTACTATCTTTATCAAAAATTAACTCAAGAAACATCCTATTCTTTATTAACTATATCTTCATCGATAATGAATCATCTATTTTAGATTTATCGATTTTCTCCTATAATTTAATATCATATATTATTTTAATAGGGTTAATGATGACTCCACATTAAAAATTCAAATTTCCAGATTTACTAGGACTTTGATCACTGGATCCTCTTGAATTCTCATTATTTCCAGAACAACATGATCTTTCCTACTTAATTCATCAACACCTTCGTTTTCTCTTTTTATTTGATAATGGATTCAACAATAAAAGTATTTATGATGTTCCAAACTTCTATGTTTATTATTGTTAAATTATTTTTACATGAAAATATAATTAAATCATTGGTCATCTGTTTAAATATCACATTTTTTCTTTTATGATAGTTTCTCCATATATTAAAAAGAAAAACAACCGCAGCGTTCTCCAGGATAGGCGTAATATAATTCTACTCATTATCCATTAAATATATTCATTATTAAGAATGAAAATGTTCATTTTTTATATATATTCAACAAATTACTTTCAGGGGTACATCATTGAAAATAATAAATCCTTCCCTGATAATGTGTAGAGTTAACATAGGTATAATAACCAATATATTCTTTAGCTCGTGGAAACATTCCATAAAATCTTTTTCGTAGATTATCATAAACCATTTTTGGGTTAACATTACTAGTGGATTATAAAGTCAGGATATTTTTAAAAGCATCTTATAATATCAAAAATAAACAAAATAAATATTTTAATATTAGTTACTATTGTATGATGAGCCCACTTCTCCAATATCTTTGTCTTAGAAGGGTCAACTATGATTCCATCATTAGTTATGATGTGTCCCATGAAATCAACATGTTGACCCAAAATTCACATTTTCTGTACATCCCAAATATCCATTACATCCATAGAGTGTACCATATGACCTTTAAATGATAAACATGATCTAAAACACTTTTGAATATATCCGAATATCATAATAAATCTTCCGAAACTTGATCTAGTTAGTGATTAATAATTATATTAATCAAATCAATAAAAATATAAGGACCATCAGTGATGATTAAGTGAAAAGAAACAAACTTCTAATAACTATATCATGATCTAATGTATTTCATTGAAAAATAATCTTTCATTTCAATTATTTGATGATAACCAGATCAAAGATCTATCTTAGAGAAGAAATGAGTCCCAAAAAGATGGTAAAATAAATCATTAACCCTTCAAAGAGGGTATTTGTTCATCATTGGGATTCCATTAATATATATATGTAATTAATTAATAGCATTGTGGATCCATTTTTAGTAATCATAAAAATAAAATGATTTCCCAATGGATACCCAATTATTCTAATTATCCACTTCTCCAAAAGATCATGGAGTTGTTTCAGATGTCCCTCCAACTCCACATTTTAAATTTAATAAGGGGTATTAAAAATCATCATTGATCTCAGTACAAGATTAATGAAAAACTCTACCTATATTTCTAGGGAGGTCCTAGTAACTCTTTATGAAACATGTAAATTTATTCAAGAATGATAATGATAATAATTTGCATTCACCTCTTCTAATTCTCCACTAATTATTGATGACCTTGGAATTAATGGTGGCACGTCAATCTGACCCTTAATTTTTAGTGGGGGAGGCCATTCATCTCCTTAGTCACCATCCTACTGCAGTATTTTCAATCCTTTCTCAAATATGGGATCCGTTTAGAGGATCCCAGAAATTCGGCTTAGACCAAAGGTCCCCAAATTGTTCAATGGCTCATATTACCTTCCTCTCTCACTTCTAGAGTTTCCCAATGCCATTACTCACTTTTACCTAGCTTTGGTATCCCTATTCTGTAAACTCCATGAATCAATCGATGAGTATAATTGTTTAGTTTTCAAATAGTGGGGTTTAATAGACAAGGAATTGGTTTGGATTCATGACCACAATCACATTATGATTATGTTTAAAACTATGGATGATATTTCCTCCACACATTCAATCACCCATAAAGATGCAATAGATTATTTGTTTACATCATCCACTAGTCATTCAATTTTCACATTATGGGGTATGATCCAATGACTATGACAAGGAAATGCCTCCCAAAAATACTCTATCCAATTCAGAACCCTTCTATCATGAAGCTTATTGAAAAAAGTTTTGGGTAGTTTTTGTGTTCTGATATTAAAACAGAATTAGTCAGCCACTATATTTTCACTTATATCTATGTTTAAATTGAAGTTTCAAATGTTCCATTATATTGGGTTTGTATTTCTACTAGAGAAGAGTGAAGTTGGATAAAATATGCCTTCTCTAAAACAAGGTATAATTTAACTATCTAGTTTTGTTGGCCAAGAAATCTCAACCCCTTGTATTGTAGTGTTTTTCAAATTAAATGGATTCAATTGGTGACAAATAGGAGTAAATATAGAGAAGACCATGTATAATTTAATTTGGATCATTCTACAGATTTACATTGTGATGTTTTCCGCAGGAGGTTTGTACAGATTTTAAGACACCCTCTCAACCTTCTTCAATTGTGATTTAACTCCCTCAATGTGAAATTAAAATAATGGGGGATTATATTGATACTAATGGGATTTCATATAATTTACAATAGAATGAGACCATGGGTAAGATACATTTTATGTAGGATCATTTTTTTCAATCATAACATTTATAATTGTTTTGTTGAGGTTCTACAATCAGTTGGTAATTCTCTACCTGAGAAGGAATTAGTGGGACAAAGTGATTAGTTCGAGGAATATCATTGTGGTAACAAGATTTACAATGGTTTGTTAAATTAGATGGATGATCTAGTGGCCATTTAAGTATTCAAGAGTATGAAGAATCATTTGGGAGGTCATTATACTATTCGTTTTGAGGATATTTTTGCTTAATCGGTGTAACCAGGACATGAATTAGTCTGTATTGTTAATCAAGATAATGATGGGATGGGGGAATATGAGACAAGGTCAATTTTCCCAGTTTAGAAACTCCCAAATCAGAATGTAAAAAAGAAAAAGGACATGTAAACATGTGGTAAAAAAGATATATCATGTCCTCTTGAGGCACATAACAATATTATGTCTTTAGAAAGAACCAATCAAGGTGTTCAAGATGACCATGTGTGGAAGAATGTAATTGCAGAATGAAAAATAAATGGGGGTGAATCAATGTCTGTTGAAAACACCAAGATGAGTGATGTAGATATATTCTTAAACAAGAGATAATTTACGACAATGATATCTTCATGGATATAAAATTTGAATACAAAATGAATAAGGGAAAACAAAGAAACATTAAATCAGGTAATTCTCCAATTTATAAGAGATGGATGTAAGCAGTATCCCACAACGATTAATCACCACTCCTAAAAAAATTAGTTACCAAATATTCAGTTATGTATTAGAAAGAAGAAGTAGAAATAGGTGGAATTGAATTAGAAACAACAAAAATAATACCAAAAAATGGTGAACATAATAAAGAAAATAGGAAAATCTGATAAAGACCACGGGGAACCTTTGGAATTCATCCTTTATTATATGGAAGAGATTCTTAATTTTTTTTTCAATTCAATGACTCCACATAGAAGGTAAAACATCTATGAAATATGGTTTCTGGTTGAAACCAAAAAGGAGCAAGAAGAGTGTAAAAATTATAATGATTGAATAATTCCACATTGATTCAACCAATGTAAAATTAACATGGAGGAATTTATAACATAAATAGATAGAATGGTTAATCACCTTGGTGAGTTTCTTATTGAGGAACCATATCATCAGGTTAGTTTACCGCACTAAGAGTTATATAGTAATTCATATTCAAACTATGTTAGTCTTTCTTTTAATCAATTTTGTGAGCAATATTTGTACATAGTGGTATTCAGCTATGTGGAATAATGTTTCCCAATTCTCCATAGATGGGATTTTTAATAAAAATTTATATTTGGTTATGGTATTCCTGAAAAATGTAGATATGTTTTATAAGTATACATTCATTTAATTCATTCTTCTCACTACTAACCATCATATATAAATCTATGGGGGTGATTCTATCCATATATTAGGTCTTAATATATATCCTTTGAAAATAATATTATATTATCCATTTGATAATAATGGGATTCCATTACTTGTATGGTTAATTATTGATTTATAATTTTAGAGCTAGTCCATCAATAATATAATGTTGAATTTTAGAATGGGAATGAATACATGATTTTAGATGAGATTATACTCACCAATGTAAAAACTATATGTTCAATATACTATTGATTCATTGATAATCCCTATAAAATTCTTCAAAGATGGTTCTAAATCATGTGGTTCATGGATTGATTCATTATTCCCAGCAAACATTGTGGATATAATGGTAGGTGTAGAACCAAAATCAAACAATTTACATTCTATAAATGAAATAACAATGAAATTTTATACCAATAATGATTTTAGAACATTATATTTCGCTATATTAATAGAAAAAGCATGACTGCTCACCCTTGGAATATGCTAGGGTTGATAGTGTTTCCACTGACCTACCTTCATATTTGTATTGTGATTGGATAAGTTCCCACGTTATCTACACATATACGATTAGATATCAAGCATGGCATTCACCATATGACAATTTTTTAATATTGATAATTTGAGGATTTTATTTACTATGATCATTATGAGTAATATTGAAATCTATTTTAAACATGTTAATCATCCACTATCATGTAGCTTGTACCATGAATACTTTTTCCCACATTTGATTGACAATAGATGTTAGAACTTCATTCCTCGACATCCTTGATCAAAGCTACTCCCAAAAAAATCTCTCTAAACATATCTTATTTTCATTCAATCATTGGGACTACTAAGTCTTTCAGAACTACTGATCGAATTTCATGTCACTCAAAAATATTTCCTCATAGATGTCATAGTCATGGTTTTCCAAATTCTTCAATAGATGGGTTCATTATCAACTGAATAATCTATCATCATTCCCATTAATATCCATGTAATATAAATATCTATAATGGTACATTCTTGAAATGTTCGTCTCATTAAATCTCATAGAATCATTTTCCTTCTGCATCAGCTTCAATAATACCTTCTCCATTTTCATTCAGATTGAACGGGGGGACTATATTTCAAAAAAAGTTCCCAAGAACTATTACCACTCAATTTCATCAATCTCCCCACTTAACATTGTGTTTTTCATTAGTATCCAACACTAAATATCTTCTCCCTCTAATATATATAGCTATGTTTACATTCTCTTGTAGTAGCACTGTAACAGGGAACAATAGTAGTACTATTGCAGGTCATTATAGTAGCGACATAACTGTTGTATTGGTGACACTGTAGTGGCATAGTAACTATTGTAGGTATTTTAGCGGCGGTGGTACTATAACAGCCCAGGTACTATAGAAGTATTGTTCTTCAAAGGGCCATTAAGGAAAATAAACATGATTTCAATATTTATATTTAGGACACGTGGCCTTGTGAGTTTGGGCTATGTAATGTGTCTCCCTATACATAGTTAAAAGTGTTTATTTATAAAATAATTAAAATTAGGCTTCAGCCCCATCCTTTATACAAAAATTATAGAAATGTTATTTTATATAGAGATTATCAACTATACAATAATGAAAGGGTCCGTAGATCAACTAAAATATGGTTTTCATTGACACATAAAGAAATCAATGGAATATTTTCCCATCGAGGTGAATCCATGATCTCAGATTTATTCATTTAATTTCCTATAAATCAAATTAGTTGGCTTATTATTCTCAAGATGTTTCTAATGCAAATTCCATCAGAGGTTCAATAACGCATGGTCCGTTGAACTCACCATTTACACAGTTCGTCATATTTCCTGATATTTTCTAATGAATAAAAAACATTCTGAGAAAAATGTTTATTTTAGTAATATTATAAATATCAAACAATTTTAAATCACAAAAAATCATGATTAAATTTTGTATTCTTTAATAAAAATTAATTTTTTTGTAATTCCTTTATAGTGGTTCATAAAAAGAATGTAATTAAGCAAACATATCCCTCACGAATGTAAAACAAGATATACTATAGGGCTCATTGTAATTTACTAGGTTACAAAAACCTAGGCCTGACACACTTAGTAAGAGTAATTACCCTATGGTAAAACTGTTCTAGAACCATGTCCACTTTATAATATCCTGACATGGAATTATTTTCTCGAAAACCACTTATATAGTATTTCACCAAAAAACAAGGATGATTTAATATATTTAAACATTTAAATAAGATTCAACTTAAATTTTTTAATATATAAATTTTATAAAATAACTAATCCATATATTGATACCAACTATGTAAAGACATATGTTTATTAAATAACTCTTCATTGCATTATAGAAACAATGAATATTTGATGTTGTGTTTCATTGAACAAAGGTACAATAAAATACATAAAAACAAAAAAAATATTTTTAACCACATGAAAGGATTCAAAAAATCATTATCCTATGTAAATTTACTATATCAAATAACATAGGGACTTAATTCAATATAAAGGTTGAGCATAAATCCTATTAATGGAAAATAACTGAAACTGTTTATATATGAAAATTAAGAACTATCAATAATAAATTGTGGAATATCATAAAAAGTGATGTAAGAAAGTAGTGTCATATCATAATAAAAATAACATGAATCATAAAATGTAATTTTGGAAACAATATTTAATTTATATATTCATAAGAATATCACAATGGTTTTTTACTATGGTGTCCTTAAAATTACCAGAGTTTTTCACAATGGTATTGTAAATCATGTTCTATACAGTGATTATATTGTTTAGATAAATAATTGTAGTTTTATAAGGGTTAACCCTTATAATTTATGTATTTCATTGTGAGACACATTCATTATAATTAAAAATTTCATATATAACCCATGGATAATATTATAAAATTTGATTCAAAATAAAGTCTCGGTGTTTCCAAAAGTGCATAGAAAGAATTATTATAGTCATATTATTATCCCAAAAGGGAGTGAGTGTTTAATGTATGTAAGTCATAGAATATAATAAATCATTTTTATATATTGTAAAATACCACTACAAAATAATGGGGTTTGTGTAATCATAAAAAATTAACAAATAATTTCTTAGGGAGAAGAGTGAAGTTTGAGAAGTAAAATCAGCAACATAACAGTAATAAATCGTGGTTTTTAAAAATGCTAAAATATTAATATAAAATAGTATCCCATTAAAAAATTACTTTTAATACATATACGGTATATAATATATTGGATATACGAATAATATTTTTTTATTTTGAAACACATACCACACTAAAAGTGAACATTAATGTGAAAAAGATGTTTATATTTCTATTACATTGAAGTGTTGTAACAAAAAATTATGGATTGTGACATTGTGGATGTGGAGACTCCAAAATAGGAATAATTATCAGTGCTTCATTGTCGAATAATTTTTAATAAAATGAAATGATGAAATGGGTTGGATTTTTAGTAAAATAGGTTGATTTTTTTATTAAGTTACAAGGAAAACTAGGTAATTGTAAATAAAAAATCATTACCTTTCCCATGGTATTTTCCACTATTTTTGGTCACATGGGATAATATTTTGTTATATTAGTCATGTAGTGTTGAAAATAAGTTTATATTACATAATTTAGCATTTAAATATAACATTTCTGGAAGATATATTTTTAAGTTAATGTTTAAATTTTAAATTAAGAAAAGTAAATCATTTATTTCGAAACTGATTAAAAACAATTTCACTACATTTTGGTAATATAATAAGATATTATAAGTTGTGGATTGGGTAATATAGTTAATATATCATTATGACATATTTATGATGTCATTATATAAATCATAAAAATCAGAATGTATTTGTACTATATAAGAAAAAATATAGAATGTTAGAAAATTATAAAAAACTCACCCTAATCTAATTAAGATGTTATGATATCAAAATAGATGTTTATATTATCATAATAACTTCCTAATAATGATAAATTTAACATTTAAATTTAAATATATTTATTTTTAAAAAATTAAGTATAAAAATTCAATAAAAATTGCAATTTATGATTTCTTTCACTTGGAAAAAATATAATATTTTATATTTAGATAAAATTTAATTAATAATATGATTATATTAAAATAAAAATTATTTATAATATATTATAATGAAATAATAATTATATAATTTTTGAAAATTATAATTTCTTTATGAACTATAAATTTTTCATATTTCATTTAAATCTTATTAGGAAAAACTATTCATAAAATGATAATGATGAAAAAATGTATCAATGGTATTACATTCCAAGTAACTAGGTCCTTGAAAATATAGGGTATGTTGTGTGATTGGGTTATGTTCATGGGACGGCTTGGTTAAATTCACCTTGAGTTTTATTTTTCAATTACATTAACATCTTGTCTAGGTGATTTTGTTGAAGCTTCACATGAAAATGCTATCACAATTCCTGGACAAGTGTATATCCCAGTGATTCTACCTTCTTCCCATGTTTTGAAAAAATGGGCTTTGTATGGAATAACACTGATGGTTGATTTCATTGTTTTTATTTTATTTATTGTTTATTATTTATCGTTTCTACTTACAAATACAAATTATTACATTAAAATTATTATATTTTCTATATTTTTGATTATTTATATTGATAAATAGTAATAATTGACCAACATTAACATTATGGTCAAATCTAGATAGTAACATTGTCCATTATATAGACATAATTAATAATGGGACATGATTTTGTTGTGTACAAAATAATATATCACACATTTTAGGAATGAAATTTCATTTAAATAGTTTGGTTCATTAAATTTATAGAGGGTGTTTTGTGTAGTGGCAAATAATTTTTTTTTTCTGAATAACCTATTTTTTTAGGTTTTCATGTTTCAGAACCCACATGATGTAAAATGTTAAATTTATTAAATTAGTAATCATTAGAAATATATTTTGTAGGATCTACTGATTCAGTGGTGCCTTGTATACCATCCAGCTAAGCTGTCATCGAATTATAAGTGTAGTAGAGACCAAAAATAATATATATTAAATAATATTATAATTTTAACCCTAAATATGTATTTATTGATGGAGGTTTTTTGATTACGACAAGAATACACTTGGTTGGGAGGCACTGGTCTGCTAGTTAGGATATCTCAATGTGGGGTCCAAGTGATTTGTCTAGCTCATGAGCCAAACAGATTATTATGTACATCCCAACCAAGGAGCAAGAACAAAATCTTAATGAGAGTCATACACCTACACAACCTATCACTTACATTCCAATTCACCCACACAAGGGTCACCAAGTGGCAACCAATGTCATTTATGGTGTGGATTCTATGTTTATATTGTTAGATGAACATTTTAGTCAAATAAACAACCCATCAAATGTATTTTATGACATAAATCACAACATATGAGTTCTGGTCAACCATCTAATACTCTTTCTAAGGAGAGATAGGATGTGTTATGTTTTAGCTCAATAGGGCTGATGATTGGGTTTGGGGCATGATGTTCAGAGAATTCCCAGGGCCAGTACTCCCCTGAATGTATGCCATGATAGGTAATGAGGGCCTTTTATTCCATCATGGATTTCTTAGGCTACCCAAGATACTTGGGGAGCATGTCATCTATATCAACATGTATTTGGTACTCCATTAGTGATGATTAGGTGATCATTCAATACACTCAAATAATATGGATCAATACCCCCTCGACCGAGGTGTCATTCAATGAGGAATGTGTCCACTCTATATGATTTAAATAATCATTTGATTGAGGATTAAAAAAAATAGACGTGTGTTTCAAAATATAATTCAATAATGTTTTTATTGGATTCTTGTTTTTTTAGTTTGAATTTTGGGTGTTATATACTGATTTGGACCATAGAATTCCTATTTAGAACGAGTGATCAATAATATGAATGGAATTATCCCCTTTAAAACAAACAAATATTGTTCTAATTGTTTGGATTAGTACCCCAGGATTAGGTTATATTATTGAGAATGGAATGGGTTTTCTTATGGGTTTCTATAATGAAAAAATTGTATTGATGGTTATGATTGATGTGGTGTGATATTCCTGTGGATAAAAGAAGAAAATCAAGGATTTTGTCCTCTAATATGGTATTTAGGAGAGGGAAGATAGATATAAATTTTCTTTGATTCTTCTTATTCAAGGATATTGAAAAATTAGGAACTCCATATTAATCTTCAGGACACATCATATAGTAGGGTATCAATGTTAGACATAGAATAAATTTTGGTATTTTGAGAATTTATAGTTTCACAGGCATTGTTTCCACAAAATCATTTTATATATGATGTACAAGATATATGACAGTCTCAAATGAATTTATTCAAATATTACATCAAATATAATTCCATTTGATGAATGCTAACATATTATTGAGAATGGTGTTCCATGATGGTGGTAGTATATTAATCATTTGGAGAAAAATCCAATAGTACTGGCAGTGGGGAATATTTCTCTAATGTCTTGTATCAATATGATTTTGGGACATGTTAGATATAAAATTCATTTAAAATTAACAATTTTTGGTTGTATTTTTTCTTAATGTGTCATTTATTCATTGGGTACCAATTAGTTTACAGAATATGTATATCATAAAAGTGTTTATACTTATAATATGAATTAATGATGTGTTTATTATCGAATTAAATAGGCTACAGTCTATCATGTTCTGTGACATGAATATATTCTGCTACTATCTATCCCTCAATCCACTAGTGAAGGTCTTACTGTGTAACACTCGCCATACAATCATCCCATCTGGGGCCCATATTGGTTGAGTAATATCGTTTTTAGTCTCATGTAAAATAAATATATATAGTTCAATAACTATATGAATTAATTATCAAACAATATATATCATGTTAGTGGAAGTTTTATAAATGAAAAAAATCCTCTCAAAATATGTATTTTCTAAAATATGTCATATCATCAATTCTATATATTTTGTTTTTTAACTTCAAAAAAAAATGTGATTTTACATTCTTAATCTGTAATGTATTAATGTGTTTTGAGAGATATTATTTTTTTATATGAGAATTTTCTATTTATATTGACTGAATATTTTATTTTGAAATTTAACTTGCTTTAAATAAATTTTTATTCTATTCTGGGATTTATGTTATATTTTTTAGATAATTTTAAATTGTAATAATGCATTAAAATTAAAAAACATAATTGTACTATTTGATAATGTTATATTGTTTTTAATCATAAATTATTTTTGGTTTTCTAAACATAAATATAATTATTATTTTATTTTATTTTTTTTATGGTGATAATAAAGTCTACTTCAATATTACATGAAGTTTCATTACAATCAAATGATATATAAATTGGATACAAAAATCATTAGCTATAAAAAAAATTTATTTGAAGATATGTTTATAGTATATCCTAATGGTTTTAAAGTGTAATATGATACTATAAAGGTTTATCAGATGCAATGGTACATTTATGAGTTGAAAAATGATTCTTAGAGTGGGATTATATATTTTTTTGACATTATAAATTCATTTTATTTTATAGAAACACTTATTTATTTTTTTATATAATAATTTTAGAATATGCATCATGGTATTTTTAGTTTATAATGGAGATGACCTAATAATTAATGAAAATGATGTTCGAATATATATTCTATAAAAACATTTTCATTTTTTTAATGAAAGACATGTAGGGAGATATCTACATATGTTGTATATAGATCCATATATATGTATTAAAATATTTTCTAGACCAAGTCAAAGCACATGTAATGGAAAATTTCTCAAGAGTTTTAGATTAACAACGTCAATAAGGGGTATCATCATGTGTTTCATAGCATAAATATTAGGAATGTCCTAGATCATTAACAGAACGAAATTATGGATAATATTATTCTATATGTCATGCATATGAATTTTCATGTATATAATTTTCATTATTTTACCAAATTTTTCTAATAAATTAAATGTAATTAATTAATATCCTATATTCCTAGGTATTCAAGAGATTTATGTGAAGAATATCATTGATTAATTTAGAACAATTAATGAAAATATAATATTCTCTCATGTTGAGGATATTGCACTATAAGGTCTTAAATTGATGGTAGTATCTAAATTGATAAATATGATATACGATCTCAGTCTGACTTAATGTTTTTTCTTAGTAGTAAATAATTATTTTTCATAGAATTATAGTTCATACATTTTAGTGAAGTCAACAACAAGGATTGATTACATCATGACTTCACATGATGGTGAGAGTATCATTCTTGATCATAAATAAATTTATTGAACATGTGGTGGTTTCTTGCATTATGTTAGATATTGACCACTACTATAGAAATATTGGATTTATTCCTCAAGGAAAGTAACCCCATTTTAACCAATGTTCAAAAAATTGGGATGAAATATGAAATGTAATAGATAGATGTTTCTATAATGGTTCACAAGGTAGGTCCCCCATTTTATGTTCATTCTAAATATCATTTCTAAAAATTTTACATGAAATGTTGATGAGGCTGCATCCAACAACTATTTCAAAAGTTCTACATGTGGGTACCCATTCATGCACAAATACAAAAACAACCACATGTATATAAAATAAAAAATAAATCAAAAAGTTTATTAAGTCTAATTTTATATTCTATTTAATAAAACATTTAATGTTTAAAAAAATGGATAACATTTTCTTTTACGTGAAAATAGAAATTTATAACTAAATTTCATGTATTAATCTACTATACTAAACAATAAAATCATCTTTACAACCATAAAATTTAGTCTTCAACACAAATAACAAAATTATTCCATAATTATATATATATATATATCATTGGTGGATTTAATTCCATACATGTAATATTATGAATCATTGAATTGTATACAAGATCACAATAATGGTGGTGAATAGTCTATCCATTTGACTGGTTAATATAAAGTTCAGAATATTTTTTAATGTAATGAAGAAAAATTATACATGGGAGGAAGAAACAACAACATTTATTTTTTCATGTGAGTTTATGATGGGGATTATATTAGGATTATTCTATATGTAATGATCCCATATGAAAAAATTATTTAATTAATCATTGTATAACAAGTCTGAGTGTTACTGCTATAATGAGAAAGATGATAAAATTTAGACTTATGACATCATCTTCTTTTAAAGGATGATTATATTCCCTTATGGAATTATGTCTATAATTATCCAATCCTAATTAAATCACACGAATCCAAAATATTATAATTTACACCATACATTCATATTTTCATCAATTTTGTACCTATGCACAATCATAATAAATGTAATATCCTACATTTTTCCTCCTTTTGGAGAAATCCATTCTTTTTTGACAGAACAGGATAAAATAAATTAATTTGTTGAATGAAAAATGCCAATATTATTTCAATTAAGTGGAACATATAATTTTAATGTATGAAAACAAATTTATATTTTACTCCACTAACAAATAATTGTTTCTAAATTCATTTTGTATAGTTTAATTTATGATCACGAATTTATTTTAATGTATTGGAAAAGTAATGAATATTATTTTAACAAATAAATATACATGTACATACTTGATCATAAAATAAATTAATTAGTCATTTCCCATCCTTTTTAGGACATGCATTAGGGATTTATGAATTTCAAAAATAATCACCCTATTATAAAAAAATATCGATTAGACAATAAAAAATTAAAGGAATGATGTTGTTGATAAAATAATTAATAATAAACCTTACATTGTAGGGCTGGTGAAACCAATCATTACATTGAAACTGAAAAACAACAACAAAAAAAATATTATTTTCATTATTCTTATATTATGAAACTATATATAAATTGAAAATAATAACACGATGCACCAAATAATAAATTATTCAAAATACTTATCAACTAAATCGGGAATAAAAAATTATGAAGAAGAAAAATTTATTTTTATGAACAATATATATAGAGAATAAAGAAAATAATGAAAAATAAATTGTACAACATTAATAAATAAAACAATGGTAGAAGACAATAATAAATTATAGGGATTTTGGTGGATGAATATAACTACAAAAAAAATTAACAATCACATTACTTTGAATTCCCATGCCCATGATTGTATGATTTGTGAGCCACACAGGACATGATCCTCCCTCACCACTTGGATATATAATTTTCACCCAAAATGACAACCCAATTAATTTCCATTCCGAATTTTTTAAATTATGCCAATATCATACATATAGTAGAATACCATCAATCATCATTTCTTGATGTTCACTTCTTTATGTGAAATGACGATCATCAAGCTATTATGATTGATGATGATAGATAATATTTCATCGATGATATTTTGGAGCAATGTTTTTTAATCTCAGACAAATATATTTATTTGGAAGCTAATTATTATCTTGTGTTAGAAACATTCGTGAGTGATAGAATATGAAATTTTCTCTTAGAAAAGGAATGAAACCAATTCCTGATACAAATGAAAAAGAATTCATGAAATAATACTTCATTGGTTTGAGAAAGTTTAGGATATGTGCATATGTGAGTCAAGAAACAATCCCATTAAGGTATTTCTAACCATCATCATTATATTTTATTGGAATACCATTAATATTAAATTCCATGATAAGAGAAGTGGGTATTGAGAAATTTATTACAAAGAGATAAAAGTAGTATTCAAATCTAGGAAATATATTTATCTTAAATACATTAACAATATGTATTTGGGAAATGACTATTTAAATATGTTTGGGCTCAATTAATGAGTCTTTATTAGAAATTACAAGCCCAATGAAATGTGGTGGTGCCCCAAATTTAAGGTGTTTTGGAATGAAATATCTTATCTAACATCTTACCTGAAACACTAGAAATATGATTATTTCCAAGACAATATAAAGGTATATAAAACTTTGTATTAGTTAAAGAAGATTCTTGTATCAATTTTGAAGATAATAACAAAATTTCATATTTTATTAATCTTTATTAAGAACAAAACATTCATGTGCTTTATCATTGGGTTTTATAATATTTTGAATCATGTTGGAATCAACATGAGAAAATAATTCGTTCTTGTATATATTTATCTTAATTTGAAACATATAATTTATATGTTTGATAAAATTCATAAATATATAATTTTATTGAATTAAAATGAAGACTTTCATAGTTTAAATTAACACATAATTGGTGATATTTGAATATTTCGTTAAATAATAAATGCATTAAGGGTCTTTATATGTTCCATGTTCATTTTTATAGAATAAATATTACATGGAATATATAAAAGTAACCTCATATTTTATAGTAATATTAATGTGTATTTAATATTTATATGTATTTAATAATAATCTAATATGATGTGTAGGAATTTAAAACCCCGCAATTGATGAATATAATATTCATGTGTGAATAAAAATGTTAAATATTTGAAATCATAATTTTTTTGGAAATAGTGGGAATCACAACAAAATAACATGTTTTCATATGGAGAAATGAAAAAATAAAATTATAGAAAAATAAGAGGAATGTCTTAGAGGTTATAGTGATTTATAAGGATTGGTAAAAATACTAATGCCAATAGAGATATAGAATCTCAATATTATTCAAGAGAAAAAATAGAGATAGAATATCAGTGTTTCCTCATGAATAAAATATCCCGAAAATGATATAATATAGAGGATGAAACGCTTTTATGCTAACTAGATAATATGTCCAATATGATACATTTAGCAGTAGCTTGATTCCTATATTTTAGTGCTGATGTATCCCAATATAAACAACCACACCCTCTTAATAACATGTATCATGTGAATCACCCATAAAAAATATCCCAAGATAATATCCATTAATGACATCCTTACAGTGTTAAATCTCCCTATTTACCTAATATACGGTCGCCTAACTAAAATCTATACATACGTTCAGGACCTTATGCATAATAATTAAGTACATGTTCCTAATCATTATAGTTGAGGATGAGATCATATTAAGTGATTACACTGAATATAGTATCCAAATTTATAAATTCCACATGATATTCCAATATGGTTTCATGATATATATTTAATGTTTATCCATTGATTGGTGTAGTTGCAAAGACGATATTGAAGTCACATGGATAAAAAATGTATCTTTTGTCATGGAGTTAGATTTCAGTGAATATGTTATTCCTTTTTTTGAATTTAGTTATAGAAAATTGTGTTGATTCTTATATTGAGGATGAATTTTCCCTTATCGTGAAGGAAATATAATTATTAATTGGGAAAATGAACCTCTATCTCATGAAAGTACATAAACTATTGATGAATGATGAAATATATGAGATAAATAATACTCACAGAGTTCACAAGAAAGGTCCTTGATATTTTATATTTGGTAAATATCTTGTTTCCTAAATTTGGACATGCACTTGTGATGGAAGATGGAGTCTGTGAGTCATCTTCCACCACCAGTTCACCACATGAATAAATATGCCCTCATTTATAAAGATATACTGAATGAAAAAGATTTATATACAATAATATAAAACTAGATACAGAATATTAGAAGTTATATCATTTTCACCATCATAAAACATCGGACATATCATAATATTTTTTAAAATTATTTTCATGAAAAAAGAAATTTACATTTATATATCACTAATCAATCAACTGTAAAATTAATATTTTTTCCCCTACCACCATTATGATAAATCAATAAATATTTTTATTCAAATTCATTTCAAATATCAATATAAAAATTTAAAATATTATATATAAAATTTCAACATTCACTATTATTAATAACAAAAATGTTAACAAGATCTGAATAAAGGTATTGAATATTCCATTCCATTTAACAAGTTAATATATAATTTGGGATTTTCTTTTTATGTTAATGTGAAAAATAATACAAGGGAGGCTGATAAAAGAATCATTCATTTATAAAAGTGAGTTACTAATGTGGATTCTATTAAGATTCTTTTAAATAATTTGGTAACATCCATAGTAATCAGATCATAAGAAACTGGATGATGAATTGGAGTGTTATTGGTTCAAGGAATAGTTTAATACAATTTAAATGTATGTCATCAACTTCTATTAAAGGCAGCTGACATCCCCATATGTTCTTTTATCCACCATTGACCCATTAAGAAACATCACAACAGTTCAATATATTATAAATTACTCAATATAGTGAGTTAGACATCATATGTGCACTTGTGCACAATCAAAATAATTGCACTCATCAATAATATTTCTCAAATTTTAGAGAAAAACATCCCTTATACACCAATAAATATAAAATAAATTAAAATTTTCAATTCACAATTCTAATATTATTATTGATAACACCAATGTTAACGGTTATTGATTGAAAAAATATTCAATTATTTCAATCCTTAACAACTATCTAAGTATAAATTGAGGTTGAATAGTTTACTTTATGAATATTAATATAATTATATTTATATAAATGGTAATGAAAAATTATATTTCATTGAAATAGATATGTATCAATATGGTCAATAACATATTCTTTAGTCATTTCCCAATTTTTTTTGATATTCTGTATGGACATAAGAATTCCATCAATGATCATTGAATTTTATTAAATAATGTTTATATAATTAAAATAGAATGCATTGAAGGCCTTGAGAAAATATTGAATTGGAAATCCCCACCATTTTCGTAAAGATGAAATAAAATTTGAAAACCATTTATGACTATATGAGCACATAAATAAAACTCAAGAGATAGAAGTGGTTTCTAAAAGATTCCTATAAAAATTATACTAAATAATTGAAATAATAAATAATAGACTTCGATTTTTTTATGTTGTGAGAGATTAAAAAAAAAATAATATATAAAAAAATGAAAATGTACGATTTATGCACATGGAATGGGATGAAATTTATTTTATTTTTATCAAAGAGTTATTCACAGTCACGTAGTTCGGGCATCGATAATCCCCACACTGTGCCTCTAACTCCCATATACCTACTTGGAAAACAAAATCAAGGAATCCCATGAGGACACAGTGGGGCTTATGAACCCCTTACCTTGTAAGCCATCCAGTTGTATCTGTAACTCAAGAAGCTCCATGAGATCCATCCAATATGCTAGTGTAGATATCCATTTTATCCAAGGGAAAATGTCTATTTAAAATAATACCTATTTATTTGGAGGTTGTCCCAGAACATCATCAGGAAATACATCAGCATACTAGTCTACCACTATTGGATATCTCAGACACTCAACATCAACTGCTCTGAGGGTAAGGCTAGCCATGTGATATGTGGTCGGTCGCAACCGCCTCCGAGTATGTCCATCATATGCGAAAACGATTCCCTTATTTTCGGTGAAGGAAAAATTGGTCCCATCCTCATAGAAAAACAAAAAATTGCACAAAAAATGGTCGATCTGAGCATGGATTGTTGATAGCCATCCCATACCCTAGATGATGTCGTAAGGCCTTGACCCGACTACTAGAAGATCCCAACCGAAGCTATCACCACCTAGAGTAATCTTACACTGCTGGAGCTAGTGTGTAATCATCGAGTCTTCTTATGTAGGGGTCTCTAACCACATGAATCGGGCCAATGGCTCAACCACAGTCTCCGAGCTCCGAATGAGTGTTGTGGAAATTAACGAGTGATTGGAACTCGTGTCTATAAGTACTACAACCGAGGTGTAGTGGACACAGATAATAACTCTAATCATCTTTGTAGCGCTGTGTTTATCGGACTTATCTACTTGTTGGTGATCTTTTCCTTGTCCACCTACTCCATGTGGTTGTGGTGGACCACATGGAGGTGGTGGCTATAGAACCTCAAACGGTCATCCACCACCTACTACACTACCCACTCCTCTGTCACGTCTGCCGCCCTACAGACCTCCTTGATCGAATCTCTACTTCTTCCTCAGCAATCCCTCGACCGTCTTCTAGTCACTAGTGCTACAATTCTAGAAGTCGCGAGCAATGTGACCCTGCCCACCGAATGTGAAGCACAATATGCTCTTATGCTAGCATGCTCTACCTCACGAGCCTCTCACTTTCTACCATAAGACTCGAGGTTATCCATGAGAAGGTCTAGTCCACTTATACCATTGTGTCATATTCCTACTACTACCGTACATGACTCTATTACATGTCTCCCAGTGGTCGTTCTTTTTGTTAGTGTTTAGTCAACATGAATTCTCTCTACAAAGAGTTCACTATCAAGAACTTCAACATGCGTCAGAATGCTGAGAGATACCATCGAGGCTTTGATATCTTGTTTCAGTTTATGATCCATGGTCTGAGCCCTAGAGAAAGGGTCATGTACCATGTCGGTTGATGAGAACGAGATGTCAGTGAAAATTCTCGAGTACTAGTCCATAGTTAGGCTGCCCTACTATAAGAATATCAGCTCCTGTATATGCGTAGAGCGTAGAGTTTCTGGAAAATATCTTCCCAGATGAGGCCCTAGATTTTTACCTATGTGAGGGTCTCCTCATCATGTATCTCAAACATCAGGCTCAACCATCTCCCTACTACCCCTAGAAACAAATGCCCGCTAGGATCACCGTCTGGTCGGCTGGTGTCCCAACTATGAAAAAACCTCAAAGACACAATCCACAACTCGTCCTCAGTTTCATGCAGATCCTTCTCGCCTCAGAACCCTAGAGGCATCATCTACTAAAAATAGTGCAACACTACTAGTTGGAGTGCACCATCTGCTGGTGGGGCTGATAGAAACAGCTTCCCAAAGGGTTGTGGTGCTATAGGTAAACCACCCGATTGCACTATCACCGTAAAAGGGCCTTATACCGAAGCCTTGTCACTCGTTGGTCTATCATTGTGTATTATATCAATAATCATGGCTGGCGTTCTACATGGTGGAATTATGAAAATATATAGGTGTGTCAATATCATTAAATTATACATAGTGAGATGACTCAAAAGAGATCAAAATGAAAAAATTATTAAAAAAGACACACTATCTATGTTTTCGTGGAATTAGTCAGAAATCAGATTTCAGGGTCATGGAGTATAGATACACCATCCGTCGCACCAACACTAGAAACCCCATATTAAAAAACACACTCAAAAAACTTAACACTATTTCTCCAGTAAAAATATCACAGTCCTAGTTCTTAGGTAGAATCTACTCATTTGATACCACTTTGTCGTGACCCATCCCCTTGGGCCTATGTCATGTCTACCCCAAGCCCTCTTTCAATAGTCCAGGGGTTAGAGAAGAGCCTTGAAAGGCATATCCCAGAAAAAATGAAGGCATTTAATTAAATAGGAAAACACACTGCCCAAAAAAATATCATGAACAACCCACGTAGTAAAACTGTAGCAGTAATGAGATGTGTACTAAAAGTAATGAGTACTATAAGTAAAGGGGAAGAATAAAAGCCCATCTAAAAAGAACAACTACAACAGAAAATCATCTCATGTTATCACTCTCCTTGGTTCCAACCTGATGGGTAGGTACAACTCACGTTCGGTCATCACTGATGCATGTCACGTCTAAAGATACACCTCTGTACACTATCTAGTCCTCACTACCAAAACTCGATCAAAGATGTCGGTCATATTCACAAGACCCAAAAAGGTGCTGGAGAATCTTATACATGGGTGATTATAACAACACTCTGTATAGACCCTAAGCCCCCCTTCTACGGTCTCCTAGAGATCAAAAAAACAACAACGAATCAAGATCTCAATCACAAAACACAAAGTAATTGTCAGATCGCACGAGGTATACAGATCAGAGTTTAGGAATATAGACGTTTAATCTCTCGATATATAATATTATTCCCATAGAGTTTCCACAAAGGATACAAAAGATGTCGATGTCCACAATTGGACATAAGATGATGTTCCATGATGAGTTTTAGTAAGGCTAGTCTTCATCGGGTCACTCTACTGCTGATACACAGGGGGTCGCTAGAATAATGATCCACACAGGGCCCCTTGATGTTGATTCACTTAGGGTCACTAGACGATGATCCACACAGGGTCTTTATATGCTAATCCGCACATGGCCTCTAGATGTTGATCCTCAATAGGCTGCTATGATACTGGTCCTCATTGGGAAGCTATAATGATGATGCACACATGGTCATTATGATTCTTATCCCCATAGGGTCACTACTTCAAAAAGAGGCAATACCAGGTTTTCATCTATTAGCAGGCCTGATTTTGGGACAACATCTCCTCAATCCATCGATCACAATTCAATCAGTACAATGTCCTCCGAAAAACAAATTCAAGGGAATTCCCCCATAGGGGTCACAACATGATATACATCGTGTCGATCAGACGCTCGATCTGTGAGATATGTGCACTTTTGTAAAAAGGACTCGGTTGGATTCAAGTCTAATCCAACCCAAGTCACACATCAACCGACGTCAAACCTCACATCGAGTACCTCCCACATACCTTCTTATTATAATGGCATGTATTCCATAGAGAGTTCATCGATAGGACACTTTGTCTGTTAGTTAAATCCAATTTTGTGAAATGGGGGGTGATCACACCTTGGTCTGGCCCAACACAGTCGGGATAGCCAGAATATGCCCAAGGGACCGCTTCCCAAGAGGGTCCAACGACACTGAGGGCATGTCAAACAGACACCTGGTTCATTAGTTAAGTGTGATTATTCATTCAGTGGATGGTTGGATCTGGGCCCAGTCTGACTCGTTCTAACCGGCCCGACACAACGGTTCTCGGGGTATACATGACCTCACACGGGTCCGGACTACAGGGGTCATCCAATTAGTTTTCGGGCATAGGCCAAGGTTAGCCCAGCCTGCATGGGGGCTCAACCCCCTCAGTCTGGACCACTGGGATACTGGTCCGACCTGCTAGGTCACCCCTCGTCCAACCCGATTCTCTATATTGTTGACCATTTCCTCCAACTAACACCGCAGATTCAGGGAATTTTTGCTAGCTGTTGGGGTGATTCCTCGCCAAATTCAACAATAGATTGTATGGATAACAGTCTTCTGCCAATGCGGCACGGCACGAGACCATGCCTCCCTCTTCCATCTCAGCATGTTGGTCACGGATATTGCTGCAGGCAGTGCCTGTGGGTGCATCATTATCCTGCATGGTTGGCTCGGGTCGGCCGCCCTTCTATTCTATGTCATGTGATGGAATGTTCCCCCGCAGTCCACTGAACCACACTCCAGTGTTCCATTTTTTATAATGTATTCGCATATGAGGCCCTCGGTTTACGTCGCCACAATATGACCCACAATTTATCTTTTCAATCGAGTTAGAAATTGTCCCCCGAATTTCACAAAAATCACAAAGCAGTAGAGGGTATGGTCCATGTTTTTTTGGCCATTCCATCCACATTACATGATAACAAGAGGGAGAAAATTTAATTTATCAATGAAAACATCAAAATATATCACCGACCTGGATTATATGTCTGCTAATGACGATCGACAGAACCTCCATCTTCGTTGTGTCTAATTCGTTATTCAGTGGTACTAATCACTACTTCTGGAAACCGGTCTAGTTGTCCTACTGGTTGGCATTGTGGTATATTCCTAGAGCATTGCCACTTGGTGATTCCATGTCAACACTACTCCCCAAGCTCTATATAAATAGTTGGGGGATGTGGTGGTTCACATTCTAATGAATTTATGAGGATAATTTAATTATTAAACCTCCCAAATTCCAATAGTACAATTACAACAGGGAGGAATCAATCCAATTAATGGCTTGACATGTTATCGGTCCCTTCACCGCTGCAAATTTACTAAAGGTATAAAAAAGAAATAAAATAACATAACATGTTATTTGTTAAATGTTTCAAAATTCCAAAAAATTAACATTTTCACCCGACCTACTATGGTCAATGT
Organism: Viscum album; assembly: GCA_963277665.1. Taxonomy (NCBI): domain Eukaryota; kingdom Viridiplantae; phylum Streptophyta; class Magnoliopsida; order Santalales; family Viscaceae; genus Viscum; species Viscum album. The sequence goes on from OY728141.1 coordinate 839,155,369, forward strand.
GAAGCACTGGCTACACGAATTATGGCACTACAGATTCAACGGTGCCTTCATATTTTTAATCTATCCACCAGTTCCATTGATAGAAAATTTCACCTGTATGTTTACTAAATGTAACTTAAAAATGATTAGAAATTCATTCCAGGAACATCAGGCCTCAGAATCTTATGTCGTAATTTTTCTCAAAATTGTATTAATTCCATATAATTTTAAAAAATAATATGGAAAATCCAATTCATTATAGTAACTTATAGTGAATTAAGAAATCTCCATTTTCATTTTACCCATAAAAAAATGTTAATGAAGGTTCCTATACATTTTATGGCTTCTAGGATATATAGTGAATAAAGAACTATGATAATCATCAATAATTTATTTCATTATATCTAGAAGAGATTGATAATAATGTATAATATGATATTTTTATGTACTATCTTTATCAAAAATTAACTCAAGAAACATCCTATTATTTATTAACTATATCTTCATCGATAATGAATCATCTATTTTAGATTTATCGATTTTATCCTATAATTATATATCATATATTATTTTAATAGGGTTAATGATGACTCCACATTAAAAATTCAAATTTCCAGATTTACTAGGACTTTGATCACTGGATCCTCTTGAATTCTCATTATTTCCAGAACAACATGATCTTTCCTACTTAATTCATCAACACCTTCGTTTTCTCTTTTGATTTGATAATGGATTCAACAATAAAAGTATTTATGATGTTCCAAACTTCTATGTTTATTATTGTTAAATTATTTTTACATGAAAATATAATTAAATCATTGGTCATCTGTTTAAATATCACATTTTTTCTTTTATGATAGTTTCTCCATATATTAAAAAGAAAAACAACCGCAGCGTTCTACAAGATAGGCGTAATATAATTCTACTCATTATCCATTAAATATATTCATTATTAAGAATGAAAATGTTCATTTTTTATATATATTCAAAAAATTACTTTCAGGGGTACATCATTGAAAATAATAAATCCTTCCCTGATAATGTGTAGAGTTAACATAGGTATAATAACCAATATATTCTTTAGCTCGTGGAAACATTCCATAAAATCTTTTTCGTAGATTATCATAAACCATTTTTGGGTTAACATTACTAGTGGATTATAAGGTCAGGATATTTTTAAAAGCCTCTTATAATATCAAAAATAAACAAAATAAATATTTTAATATTAGTTACTATTGTATGATGAGCCCACTTCTCCAATATCTTTGTCTTAGAAGGGTCAACTATGATTCCATCATTAGTTATGATGTGTCCCATGAAATCAACATGTTGAACCAAAATTCACATTTTCTGTACATCCTAAATATCCATTACATCCATAGAGTGTACCATATGACCTTTAAATGATCAACATGATCTAAAACACTTTTGAATATATCCGAATATCATAATAAATCTTCCGAAACTTGATCTAGTTAGTGATTAATAATTATATTAATCAAATCAATAAAAATATAAGGACCATCAGTGAAGATTAAGTGAAAAGAAACAAAATTCTAATAACTATATCATGATCTAATGTATTTCATTGAAAAATAATCTTTCATTTCAATTATTTGATGATAACCAGATCAGAGATCTATCTTAGAGAAGAAATGAGTCCCAAAAAGATGGTAAAATAAATCATTAACCCTTCAAAGAGGGTATTTGTTCATCATTGGGATTCCATTAATATATAAATGTAATTAATTAATAGCATTGTGGATCCATTTTTAGTAATCATAAAAATAAAATGATTTCGCAATGGATACCCAATTATTCTAATAATCCACTTCTCCAAAAGATCATGGAGTTGTTTCAGATGTCCCTCCAACTCCACATTTTAAATTTAATAAGGGGTATTAAAAATCATCATTGATCTCAGTACAAGATTAATGAAAAAATCTACCTATATTTCTAGGGAGGTCCTAATAACTCTTTATGAAACACGTAAATTTATTCATGAATGATAATGATAATAATTTGCATTCACCTCTTCTAATTCTCCACTAATTATTGATGACCTTGGAATTAATGGTGGCACGTCAATCTGACCCTTAATGTTTAGTGGGGGAGGCCATTCATCTCCTTAGTCACCATCCTACTGCAGTATTTTCAATCCTTTCTCAAATATGGGATCCATTTAGAGGATCCCAGAAATTCGGCTTAGACCAAAGGTCCCCAAATTGTTCAATGGCTCATATTACCTTCCTCTCTCACTTCTAGAGTTTCCCAATGCCATTACTCACTTTTACCTAGCTTTGGTATCCCTATTCTGTAAACTCCATGAATCAATCGATGAGTATAATTGTTTAGTTTTCAAATAGTGGGGTTTAATAGACAAGGAATTGGTTTGGATTCATGACCACAATCACATTATGATTATGTTTAAAACTATGGATGATATTTCCTCCACACATTCAATCACCCATAAAGATGCAATAGATTATTTGTTTACATCATCCACTAGTCATTCAATTTTCACATTATGGGGTATGATCCAATGACTATGACAAGGAAATGCCTCCCAAAAATACTCTATCCAATTCAGAACCCTTCTATCATGAAGCTTATTGAAAAATGTTTTGGGTAGTTTTTGTGTTCTGATATTAAAACAGAATTAGTCAGCCACTATATTTTCACTTATATCTATGTTTAAATTGAAGTTTCAAATGTTCCATTATATTGGGTTTGTATTTCTACTAGAGAAGAGTGAAGTTGGATAAAATATGCCTTCTCTAAAACATGGTATAATTTAACTATCTAGTTTTGTTGGCCAAGAAATCTCAACCCCTTGTATTGTAGTGGTTGTCAAAATAAATGGATTCAATTGGTGACAAATAGGAGTAAATATAGAGAAGACCATGTATAATTTAATTTGGATCATTCTACAGATTTACATTGTGATGTTTTCCGCAGGAGGTCTGTACAGATTTTAAGACACCCTCTCAACCTTCTTCAATTGTGATTTAACTCCCTCAATGTGAAATTAAAATAATGGGGGATTATATTGATACTAATGGGATTTCATAGAATTTACAATAGAATGAGACCATGGGTAATATACATTTTATGTATGATCATTTTTTTCATTCATAACATTTATAATTGTTTTGTTGAGGTTCTACAATCAGTTGGTAATTCTCTACGTGAGAAGGAATTAGTGGGACAAAGTGATTAGTTCGAGGAATATCATTGTGGTAACAAGATTTACAATGGTTTGTTAAATTAGATGGATGATCTAGTGGCCATTTAAATATTAAAGAGTATGAAGAATCATTTGGGAGGTCATTATACTATTCTTTTTGAGGATATTTTTGCTTAATCGGTGTAACCGAGACATGAATTAGTCTGTATTGTTAATCAAGATAATGATGGGATGGGGGAATATGAGACAAGGTCAATTTTCCCAGTTTAGGAACTCCCAAATCAGAATGTAAAAAAGAAAAAGGACATGTAAACATGTGGTAAACAAGATATATCATGTCCTCTTGAGGCACATAACAATATTATGTCTTTAGCAAGAACCAATCAAGGTGTTGAAGATGACCATGTGTGGAAGAATGTAATTGCAGAATGAAAAATAAATGGGGGTGAATCAATGTCTGTTGAAAACACCAAGATGAGTGATGTAGATATATTCTTAAACAAGAGATAATTTACGACAATGATATCTTCATGGATATAAAATTTGAATACAAAATGAATAAGGGAAAACAAAGAAACATTAAATCCGGTAATTCTCCAATTTATAAGAGATGGATGTAAGCAGTATCCCACAACGATTAATCACCACTCCTAAAAAAATTAGTTACCAAATATTCAGTTATGTATTAGAAAGAAGAAGTAGAAATAGGTGGAATTGAATTAGAAACCACAAAAATAATACCAAAAAATGGTGAACATAATAAAGAAAATAGGAAAATCTGATAAAGACCACGGGGAACCTTTGGAATTCATCCTTTATTATATGGAAGAGATTCATAATTTTTTTTTTCAATTCAATGACTCCACATAGAAGGTAAAACATCTATGAAATATGGTTTCAGGTTGAAACCAAAAAGGAGCAAGAAGAGTGTAAAAATTATAATGATTGAATAATTCCACATTGATTCAACCAATGTAAAATTAACATGGAGGAATTTATAACATAAATAGATAGAATGGTTAATCACCTTGGTGAGTTTCTTATTGAGGAACCATATCATCAGGTTAGTTTACCGCACTAAGAGTTATATAGTAATTCATATTCAAACTATGTTAGTCTTTCTTTTAATCAATTTTGTGAGCAATATTTGCACATAGTGGTATTCAGCTATGTGGAATAAGGTTTCCCAATTCCCCATAGATGGGATTTTTAATAAAAATTTATATTTGGTTATGGTATTCCTGAAAAATACAGATATTTTTTATAAGTATACATTCATTTAATTCATTCTTCTCACTACTAACCATCATATATAAATCTATGGGGGTGATTCTATCCATATATTAGGTCTTAATATATATCATTTGAAAATAATATTATATTATCCATTTGATAATAATGGGATTCCATTACTTGTAAGGTTAATTATTGATTTATAATTTTAGAGCTAGTCCATCAATAATATAATGTTGAATTTTAGAATGGGAATGAATACATGATTTTAGATGAGATTATACTCACCAATGTAAAAACTATATGTTCAATATACTATTGATTCATTGATAATCCCTATAAAATTCTTCAAAGATGGTTCTAAATCATGTGGTTCATGGATTGATTCATTATTCCCAGCAAACATTGTGGATATAATGGTAGGTGTAGAACCAAAATCAAACAATTTACATTCTATAAATGAAATAACAATGAAATTGTATACCAATAATGATTTTAGAACATTATATTTAGCTATATTAATAGAAAAAGCATGACTGTTCACCCTTGGAATATGCTAGGGTTGATAGTGTTTCCACTGACCTACCTTCATATTTGGATTGTGATTGGATAAGTTCCCACTTTATCTACACATATACGATTAGATATCAAGCATGGCATTCACCATATGACAATTTTTTAATATTGATAATTTGAGGATTTTATTTACTATGATCATTATGAGTAATATTGAAATCTATTTTAAACATGTTAATCATCCACTATCATGTAGCTTGTACCATGAATACTTTTTTCCACATTTGATTGACAATAGATGTTAGAACTTCATTCCTCGACATCCTTGATCAAAGCTACTCCCAAAAAAATCTCTCTAAACATATCTTATTTTCATTCAATCATTGGGACTACTAAGTCTTTCAGAACTACTGATCGAATTTCATGTCACTCAGAAATATTTCCTCATAGATGTCATAGTCATGGTTTTCCAAATTCTTCAATAGATGGGTTCATTATCAACTGAATAATCTATCATCATTCCCATTAATATCCATGTAATATAAATATCTATAATGGTACATTCTTGAAATGTTCGTCTCATTAAATCTCATAGAATCATTTTCCTTCTGCATCAGCTTCAATAATTCCTTCTCCATTTTCATTCAGATTGAATGGGGGAACTATATTTCAAAAAAAGTTCCCAAGAACTATTACCACTCAATTTCATCAATCTCCCCACTTAACATTGTGTTTTTCATTAGTATCCAACACTAAATATCTTCTCCCTCTAATATATATAGCTATGTTTACATTCTCTTGTAGTAGAACTGTAACAGGGAACAATAGTAGTACTATTGCAGGTCATTGTAGTAGCGACATAACTGTTGTATTGGTGACACTGTAGTGGCATAGTCACTATTGTTGGTATTTTAGCGGCGGTGGTACTATAAAAGCCCAGGTACTATAGAAGTATTGTTCTTCAAAGGGACATTAACGAAAATAAACATGATTTCAATATTTATATTTAGGACACGTGGCCTTGTGAGTTTGGGCTATGTAATGTGTCTCCCTATACATAGTTAAAAGTGTTTATTTATAAAATAATTAAAATTAGGCTTCGGCCCCATCCTTTATACAAAAATTATAGAAATGTTATTTTATATAAAGATTATCAACTATACAATAATGAAAGGGTCCGTAGATCCACTAAAATATGGTTTTCATTGACACATAAAGAAATCAATGGAATATTTTCCCATCGAGGTGAATCCATGATCTCATATTTATTCATTTAATTTCCTATAAATCAAATTAGTTGGCTTATTATTCTCAAGATGTTTCTAATGCAAATTCCATCAGAGGTTCAATAGCGCATGGTCCGTTGAACTCACCATTTACACAGTTCGTCATATTTCCTGATATTTTCTAATGAATAAAAAACATACTGAGAAAAATGTTTATTTTAGTAATATTATAAATATCAAACAATTTTAAATCACAAAAAATCATGATTAAATTTTGTATTCTTTAATAAAAATTAATTTTTTTGTAATTCCTTTATAGTGGTTCATAAAAAGAATGTAATTTAGCAAACATATCCCTCATGAATGTCAAACAAGATATACTGTAGGGCTCATTGTAATATACTAGGTTACAAAAACCTAGTCCTGACACACTTAGTAAGAGTAATTACCCTATGGTAAAACTGTTCTAGAACCATGTCCACTTTATAATATCCTGACATGGAATTATTTTCTCGAAAACCACTTATATAGTATTTCACCAAAAAACAAGGATGATTTAATATATTTAAACATTTAAATAAGATTCAACCTAAATTTTTTAATATATAAATTTTATAAAATAACTAATCCATATATTGATACCAACTATATAAACACATATGTTTATTAAATAACTCTTCATTGCATTATAGAAACAATGAATATTTGATGTTATGTTTCATTGAACAAAGGTACAATAAAATACATAAAAACAAAAAAAATATTTTTAACCACATGAAAGGATTCAAAAAATCATTATCCTATGTAAATTTACTATATCACATAACATAGGGACTTAATTCAATATAAAGGTTGAGCATAAATCCTATTAATGGAAAATAAATGAAACTGTTTATATATGAAAATTAAGAAATATCAATAATAAATTGTGGAATATCATAAAAAGTGATGTAAGAAAGTAGTGTCATATCATAATAAAAATAACATGAATCATAACATGTAATTTTGGAAACAATATTTAATTTAGACATTCATAAGAATATCACAATGGTTTTTTACTATGGTGTCCTTAAAATTACCAGAGTTTTTCACAGTGGTATTGTAAATAATGTTCTATATAGTGATTATATTGTTTAGATAAATAATTGTAGTTTTATAAGGGTTAACCCTTATAATTTATGTATTTCATTGTGAGACACATTTATTATAATTAAAAATTTCATATATAACCCATGGATAATATTATAAAATTTGATTCAAAATAAAGTCTCGGTGTTTCCAAAAGTGCATAGAAAGAATTATTATAGTCATATTATTATCCCAAAAGGGAGTGAGTGTTTAATGTATGTAAGTCATAGAATATAATAAATCATTTTTATATATTGTAAAATACCACTACAAAATAATGGGGTTTGTGTAATCATAAAAAATTAACAAATAATTTCTTAGGGAGAAGAGTGAAGTTTGAGAAGTAAAATCAACAACATAACAGTAATAAATCATGGTTTTTAAAAATGTTAAAATATTAATATAAAATAGTATCCCATTAAAAAATTACTTTTAATACATATACGGTATATAATATATTGGATATACGAATAATATTTTTTTTATTTTGAAACACATACCACACTAAAAGTGAACATTAATGTGAAAAAGATGTTTATATTTCTATTACATTGAAGTGTTGTAACCAAAAATTATGGATTGTGACATTGTGGATGTGGAGACTCCAAAATAGGAATAATTATCAGTGCTTCATTGTCGAATAATTTTTAATAAAAGGAAATGATGAAATGGGTTGGATTTTTAGTAAAATAGGTTGATTTTTTTATTAAGTTACAAGGAAAACTAGGTAATTGTAAATAAAAAATCATTACCTTTCCCATGGTATTTTACACTATTTTTGGTCACATGGGATACTATTTTGTTATATTAGTCATGTAGTGTTGAAAATAAGTTTATATTACATAATTTAGCATTTAAATATAACATTTCTGGAAGATATATTTTTAAGTTAATGTTTAAATTTTAAATTAAGAAAAGTAAATCATTTATTTCGAAACTGATTAAAAACAATTTCAATACATTTTGGTAATATAATAAGATATTATAAGTTGTGGATTTTGTAATATAGTTAATATATCATTATGACATATTTATGATGTCATTATATAAATCATAAAAATCATAATGTATTTTTACTATATAAGAAAAAATATAGAATGTTAGAAAATTATAAAAAACTCACCCTAATCTAATTAAGATGTTATGATATCAAAATAGATGTTTATATTATCATAATAATTTCCTAATAATGATAAATTTAACATTTAAATTTAAATATATTTATTTTTAAAAAATTAAGTATAAAAATTCAATAAAAATTGCAATTTATTATTTCTTTCACTTGGAAAAAATATAATATTTTATATTTAGATAAAATTGAATTAATAATATGATTATATTAAAATAAATATTATTTATAATAGATTATATTGAAATAATAATTATATAATTTTTGAAAATTATAATTTCTTTATGAACTATAAATTTTTCATATTTCATTTAAATCTTATTAGGAAAAACTATTCATAAAATGATAATGATGAAAAAATGTATCAATGGTATTACATGCCAAGTAACTAGGTCCTTGAAAATATAGGGTATGTTGTGTGATTGGGTTATGTTCATGGGACGACTTGGTTAAATTCACCTTGAGTTTTATTTTTCAATTACATTAACATCTTGTCTAGGTGATTTTGTTGAAGCTTCACATGAAAATGCTATCACAATTCCTGGACAAGTGTATATCCCAGTGTTTCTACCTTCTTCCCATGTTTTGAAAAAATGGGCTTTGTATGGAATAACACTGATGGTTGATTTCATTGTTTTTATTTTATTTATTGTTTATTATTTAACGTTTCTACTTACAAATACAAATTATTACATTAATATTATTATATTTTCTATATTTTTGATTATTTATATTGATAAATAGTAATAATTGACTAACATTAACATTATGGTCAAATCTAGATAGTAAAATTGTCCATTATATAGACATAATTAATAATGGGACATGATTTTGTTGTGTACAAAATAATATATCACACATTTTAGGAATGAAATTTCATTTAAATAGTTTGGTTCATTAAATTTATAGAGGGTGTTTTGTGTAGTGGCAAATAAATTTTTTTTTTCTGAATAACCTATTTTTTTAGGTTTTCATGTTTCAGAACCCACATGATGTAAAATGTTAAATTTATTAAATTAGTAATCATTAGAAATATATTTTGTAGGATCTACTGATTCAGTGGTGCCTTGTATACCATCTAGCTAAGCTGTCATCGAATTATAAGTGTAGTAGAGACCAAAAATAATATATATTAAATAATATTATAATTTTAACCCTAAATATGTATTTATTGATAGAGGTTTTTTGATTACGACAAGACTACACTTGGTTGGGAGGCACTGGTCTGCTAGTTAGGATATCTCAATGTGGGGTCCAAGTGATTTGTCTAGCTCATGAGCCAAACCGATTATTATGTACATCCCAACCAAGGAGCAAGAACAAAATCTTAATGAGAGTCATACACCTACACAACCTATCACTTACATTCCAATTCACCCACACAAGGGTCACCAAGTGGCAACCAATCTCATTTATGGTGTGGATTCTATGTTTATATTGTTAGATGAACATTTTAGTCAAATAAACAACCCATAAAATGTATTTTATGACATAAATCACAACATATGAGTTCTGTTCAACCATCTAATACTCTTTCTAAGGAGAGATAGGATGTGTTATGTTTTAGCTCAATAGGGATGATGATTGGGTTTGGGGCATGATGTTCAGAGAATTCCCAGGACCAGTACTCCCCTGAATGTATGCCAGGATAGGTAATGAGGTCCTTTTATTCCATCATGGATTTTTTAGGCTACCCAAGATACTTGGGGAGCATGTCATCTAGATCAACATGTATTTGGTACTCCATTAGTGATGATTAGGTGATCATTCAATACACTCAAATAATATGGATCAATACCCCCTCGACCGAGGTGTCGTCCAATGAAGAATGTGTCCACTCTATATGATTTAAATAATCATTTGATTGAGGATTAAAAAAAATAGACGTGTGTTTCAAAATATAATTCAATAATGTTTTTATTGGATTCTTGTTTTTTTAGTTTGAATTTTGGGGGTTATATACTGATTTGGACCATAGAATTCCTATTTAGAACGAGTGATCAATAATATGAATGGAATTATCCCCTTTAAAACAAACAAATATTGTTCTAATTGTTTGGATTAGTACCCCAGGATTAGGTTATATTATTGAGAATGGAATGGGTTTTCTTATGGGTTTCTATAATGAAAAAATTGTATTGATGGTTATGATTGATGTGGTGTGATATTCCTGTGGATAAAAGAAGAAAATCAAGGATTTTGTCCTCTAATATGGTATTTAGGAGAGGGAAGATAGATATAGATTTTCTTTGATTCTTCTTATTCAATGATATTGAAAAATTAGGAACTCCATATTAATCTTCAGGACACATCATATAGTAGGGTATCAATGTTAGACATAGAATAAATTTTGGTATTTTGAGAATTTATAGTTTCACAGGCATTGTTTCCACAAAATCATTTTATATATGATGTACAAGATATATGATAGTCTCAAATGAATTTATTCAAATATTACATCAAATATAATTCCATTTGATGAATGCTGACATATTATTGAAAATGGTGTTCCATGATGGTGGTAGTATATTATTCATTTGGAGAAAAATCCAATAGTACTGGCAGTGGGGAATATTTCTCTAATGTCTTGTATCAATATGATTTTGGGACATGTTAGATATAAAATTCCTTTAAAATTTACAATTTTTGGTTGTATTTTTTCTTAATGTGTCATTTATTCATTGGGTACCAATTAGTTTACAGAATATGTATATCATAAAAGTGTTTATACTTATAATATGAATTAATGATGTGTTTATTATCCAATTAAATAGGCTACAGTCTATCATGTTCTGTGACATGAATATATTCTGCTACTATCTATCCCTCAATCCACTAGTGAAGGTCTTACTGTGTAACATTCGCCATACAATCATCCCATCTGGGGCCTATATTGGTTGAGTAATATCGTTTTTAGTCTCATGTAAAATAAATATATATAGTTAAATAACTATATGAATTAATTATCAAACAATATATATCATGTTAGTGGAAGTTTTATAAATGAAAAAAATCCTCTCGAAATATGTATTTTCTAAAATATGTCATATCATCAATTCTATATATTTTGTTTTTTAACTTCTAAAAAAATGTGATTTTACATTCTTAATCTGTAATGTATTAATGTGTTTTGAGAGATATTTTTTTTATATGGGAATTTTCTATTTATATTGACTGAATATTTTATTTTGAAATTGAACTTGCTTTAAATAAATTTTTATTCTATTCTGGGATTTATGTTATATTTTTTAGATAATTTTAAATTGTAATAATGCATTAAAATTAAAAAACATAATTGTACTATTTGATAATGTTATATTGTTTTTAATCATAAATTATTTTTGGTTTTCTAAACATAAATATAATTATTATTTTATTTTATTGTTTTTTATGGTGATAATAAAGTCTACTACAATATTACATGAAGTTTCATTACAATCAAATGATATATAAATTGGATACAAAAATCATTAGCTATAAAATAAATTTATTTGAAGATATGTTTATAGTATATCCTAATGGTTTTAAAGTGTAATATGATACTATAAAGGTTTATCAGATGCAATGGTACATTTATGAGTTGAAAAATGATTCTTAGAGTGGGATTATATATATTTTTGACATTATAAATTCATTTTATTTTATAGAAACACTTATTTATTTTTTTATATAATAATTTTAGATTATGCATCATGGTATTTTTAGTTTATAATGGAGATGACCTAATAATTAATGAAAATGATGTTCGAATATATATTCTATAAAAACATTTTCATTTTTTTAATGAAAGACATGTAGGGAGATATCTACATATGTTGTATATAGATCCATATATATGTATTAAAATATTTTCTAGACCAAGTCAAAGCACATGTAATGGAAAATTTCTCAAGAGTTTTAGATTAACAACGTCAATAAGGGGTATCATCATGTGTTTCATAGCATAAATATTAGGAATGTCCTAGACCATTAAAAGAACGAAATTATGGATAATATTATTCTATATGTCATGCATATGAATTTTCATGTATATAATTTTCATTATTTTACCAAATTTTTCTAATAAATTAAATGCAATTAATTAATATCCTATATTCCTAGGTATTCAAGAGATTTATGTGAAGAATATCCTTGATTAATTTAGATCAATTAATGAAAATATACTATTCTCTCATGTTGAGGATATTGCACTATAAGGTCTTAAATTTATGGTAGTATCTAAATTGATAAATATGATATACGATCTCAGTCTGACTTAATGTTTTTTCTTAGTAGTAAATAATTATTTTTCATAGAATTATAGTTCATACATTTTAGTGAAGTCAACAACAAGGATAGATTACATCATAACTTCACATGATGGTGAGAGTATCATTCTTGATCATAAATAAATTTATTGATCATGTGGTGGTTTCTTGCATTATGTTAGATATTGACCACTACTATAGAAATATTGGATTTATTCCTCAAGGAAAGTAACCCCATTTTAACCAATGTTCAAAAAATTGGGATGAAATCTGAAATGTAATAGATAGATGTTTCTATAATGGTTCACAAGGTAGGTCCCCCTTTTTATGTTCATTCTAAATATCATCTCTAAAAATTTGACATGAAATGTTGATGAGGCTGCATCCAACAACTATTTCAAAAGTTCTACATGTGGGTACCCATTCATGCACAAATACAAAAACAACCACATGTATATAAAATAAAAAATACATCAAAAAGTTTATTAAGTCTAATTTTATATTCTATTTAATAAAACATTTAATGTATAAAAAAATGGATAACATTTTCTTTTACATGAAAATAGAAATTTATAACTAAATTTCATGTATTAATCTACTATACTAAACAATAAAATCATCTTTACAACCATAAAATTTAGTCTTCACCACAAATAACAAAATTATTCCATAATTATATATATATATCATTGGTGGATTTCATTCCATACATGTAATATTATGAATCATTGAATTGTATACAAGATCACAATAATGGTGGTGAATAGTCTATCCATTTGACTGGTTAATATAAAGTTCAGAATATTTTTTAATGTAATGAAGAAAAATTATACATGGGAGGAAGAAACAACAACATTTATTTTTTCATGTGAGTTTATGATGGGGATTATATTAGGATTATTCTTTATGTAATGATCCCATATGAAAAAATTATTTAATTAATCATTGTATAACAAGTCTGAGTGTTACTGCTATAATGAGAAAGATGATAAAATTTAGACTTATGACATCATCGTCTTTTAAAGGATGATTATATTCCCTTATGGAATTATGTCTACAATTATCCAATCCTAATTAAATCACACGAATCCAAAATATTATAATTTACACCATACATTCATATTTTCATCAATTTTGTACCTATGCACAATCATAATAAATGTAATATCCTACATTTTTCCACCTTTTGGAGAAATCCATTCTTTTTTGACAGAACAGGATAAAATAAATTAAATTTTTGAATGAAAAATGCCAATATTATTTCAATTAAGTGGAACATATAATTTTAATGTATGAAAACAAATTTATATTTTACTCCACTAAAAAATAATTTTTTCTAAATTCATTTTGTATAGTTTAATTTATGATCACGAATTTATTTTAATGTATTGGAAAAGTAATGAATATTATTTTAACAAATAAATATACATGTACATACTTGATCATAAAATAAATTAATTAGTCATTTCCCATCCTTTTTAGGACATGCATTAGGGATTTATGAATTTCAAAAATAATCACCCTATTATAAAAAAATATCGATTAGACAATAAAAAATTAAACGAATGATGTTGTTGATAAAATAATTAATAATAAACCTTACATTGTAGGGCTGGTGAAACCAAACATTACATTGAAACTGAAAAACAACAACAAAGAAAATATTATTTTCATTATTCTTATATTATGAAACTATATATAAATTGAAAATAATAACACGATGCACCAAATAATAAATTATTCAAAATACTTATCAACTAAATCGGGAATAAAAAATTATGAAGAAGAAAAATTTATTTTTATGAACAATATATATAGAGAATAAAGAAAATAATGAAAAATAAATTGTACAACATTAATAAATAAAACAATGGTAGAAGACAATAATAAATTATAGGGATTTTGGTGGATGAATATAACTACAAAAAAAATTAACAATCACATTACGTTGAATTCCCATGCCCATGATTGTATGATTTGTGAGCCACACAGGACATGATCCTCCCTCACCACTTGGATATATAATTTTCACCCAAAATGACAACCCAATTAATTTCCATTCCGAATTTTTTAAATTATTCCAATATCATACATATAGTAGAATACCATCAATCATCATTTCTTGATGTTCACTTCTTTATGTGAAATGATGATCATCAAGCTATTATGATTGATGATGATAGATAATATTTCATCGATGATATTTTGGAGCAATGTTTTTTAATCTCAGACAAATATCTTTTTTTGGAAGCTAATTATTATCTTGTGTTAGAAACATTCGTGAGTGATAGAATATGAAATTTTCTCTTAGAAAAGGAATGAAACCAATTACTGATACAAATGAAAAAGAATTCATGAAATAATACTTCATTGGTTTGAGAAAGTTTAGGATATGTGCATATGTGAGTCAAGAAACAATCCCATTAAGGTATTTCTAACCATCATCATTATATTTTATTGGAATACCATTAATATTAAATTCCATGATAAGAGAAGTGGGTATTGAGAAATTTATTACAAAGAGATAAAAGTAGTATTCAAATCTAGGAAATATATTTATCTTAAATACATTACAAATATGTATTTGGGAAATGACTATTTAAATATGTTTGGGCTCAATTAATGAGTATTTATTAGAAATTACAATCCCAATGAAATGAGGTGGTGCCCCAAATTTAAGGTGTTTGGGAATGAAATATCTTATCTAACATCTTACCTTTAACACTAGAAATATGATTATTTCCAAGACAATATAAAGGTATATAAAACTTTGTATTAGTTAAAGAAGATTCTTGTATCAATTTTGAAGATAATAACAAAATTTCATATGTTATTAATCATTATTAAGAACAAAACATTCATGTGCTTTATCATTGGGTTTTATAATATTTTGAATCATGTTGGAATCAACATGAGAAAATAATTCATTCTTGTATATATTTATCTTAATTTGAAACATATAATTTATATTTTTGATAAAATTCATAAATATATAATTTTATCGAATGAAAATGAAGACTTTCATAGTTTAAATTGACACATAATTGGTGATATTTGAATATTTCGTTAAATAATAAATGCATTAAGGGTCTTTATATGTTCCATGTTCATTTTTATAGAATAAATATTACATGGAATATATAAAAGTAACCACATATTTTATAGTAATATTAATGTGTATTTAATATTTATATGTATTTAATAATAATCTAATATGATGTGTAGGAATTTAAAACCCCGCAATTGATGAATATAATATTCATGTGTGAATAAAAATGTTAAATATTTGAAAACATAATTTTTTTGGAAATAGTGGGAATCACAAAAAAATAACATGTTTTCATATGGAGAAATGAAAAAATAAAATTATAGAAAAATAAGAGGAATGTCTTAGAGGTTATAGTGATTTATAAGGATTGGTAAAAATACTAATGCCAATAGAGATATAGAATCTCAATATTATTCAAGAGAAAAAATAGAGATAGAATATCAGTGTTTCCTCATGAATAAAATATCCCGAAAATGATATAATATAGAGGATGAAACACTTTTATGCTAACTAGATAATATGTCCAATATGATACATTTAGCAGTAGCTTGATTCCTATATTTTAGTGCTGATGTATCCCAATATAAACAACCACACCCTCTTAATAACATGTATCATGTGAATCACCCATAAAAATATCCCAAGATAATATCCATTAATGACATCCTTACAGTGTTAAATCTCACTATTTACCTAATATACGGTCGCCTAACTAAAATATATACATAAGTTCAGGACCTTATGCATAATAATTAAGTACATGTTCCTAATCATTATAGTTGAGGATGAGCTCATATTAAGTGATTACACTGAATATAGTATCCAAATTTATAAATTCCACATGATATTCCAATATGGTTTCATGATATATATTTAATGTTTATCCCTTGATTGGTGGAGTTGCAAAGGCGATATTGATGTCACATGGATAAAAAATGTATCTTTTGTCATGGAGTTAGATGTCAGTGAATATGTTATTCCTTTTTTTGAATTTAGCTATAGAAAATTGTGTTGATTCTTATATTGAGGATGAATTTTCCCTTATCGTGAAGGAAATATAATTATTAATTGGGAAAATGAACCTCTATCTCATGAAAGTACATAAACTATTGATGAATGATGAAATATATGATATAAATAATACTCACAGAGTTCACAAGAAAGGTCCTTGATATTTTATATTTGGTAAATATCTTGTTTCCTAAATTTGGACATGCACTTGTGATGGAAGATGGAGTCTGTGAGTCATCTTCCACCACCAGTTCACCACATGAATAAATATGCCCTCATTTATAAAGATATACTGAATGAACAAGATTTATATACAATAATATAAAACTAGATACAGAATATTAGAAGTTATATCATTTTCACCATCATAAAACATCAGACATATCATAATATTTTTTAAAATTATTTTCATGAAAAAAGAAATTTACATTTATATATCACTAATCAATCAACTGTAAAATTAATATTTTCTCCCCTACCACCATTATGATAAATCAATAAATATTTTTAATCAAATTCATTTCAAATATCAATATAAAAATTTAAAATATTATATATAAAATTTCAACATTCACTATTATTAATAACAAAAATGTTAACAAGATCTGAATAAAGGTATTGAATATTCCATTCCATTTAACAAGTTAATATATAATTTGGGATTTTCTTTTTATGTTAATGTGAAAAATAATACAAGGGAGGCTGATAAAAAAATCATTCATTTATAAAAGTTAGTTACTAATGTGGATTCTATTAAGATTCTTTTAAATAATTTGGTAACATCCATAGTAATCAGCTCATAAGAAACTGGATGATGAATTGGAGTGTTATTGGTTCAAGGAATAGTTTAATACAATTTAAATGTATGTCATCAACTTCTATTAATGGCAACTGACATCCCCATATGTTCTTTTATCCACCATTGACCCATTAAGAAACATCACAACAGTTCAATATATTATAAATTACTCAATATAGTGAGTTAGACATCATATGTGCACTTGTGCACAATCAAAATAATTGCACTCATCAATAATATTTCTCAAATTTTGGAGAAAAACATCCCTTATACACCAATAAATATAAAATAAATTAAAATTTTCAATTCACAATTCTAATATTATTATTAATAACACCAATGTTAATGGTTATTGATTGAAAAAATATTCAATTATTTCAATCCTTAACAACTATCTAAGTATAAATTGAGGTTGAATAGTTTACTTTATGAATATTAATATAATTATATTTATATAAATGGTAATGAAAAATTATATTTCATTGAAATAGATATGTATCAATATGGTCAATAACATATTCTTTAGTCATTTCCCAATTTTTTTTTTGATATTCTGTATGGACATAAGAATTCCATCAATTATCATTGAATTTTATTAAATAATGTTTATATAATTAAAATAGAATGCATTGAAGGCCTTGAGAAAATATTGAATTGGAAATCCCCACCATTTTCGTAAAGATGAAATAAAATTTGAAAACCATTTATGACTATATGAGCACATAAATAAAACTCAAGAGATAGAAGTGGTTTCTAAAAGATTCCTATAAAAATTATACTAAATAATTGAAATAATAAATAATAGACTTCGATTTTTTTATGTTGTGAGAGATTAAATAAAAATAAAATAATATATAAAAAAAATGAAAATGTACGATTTATGCACATGGAATGGGATGAAATTTATTTTATTTTTATCAAAGAGTTATTCAAAAAATACATCCATGGTCTAAAGAATTAGTATGGAAAATTAAATTGCAGCGAATGTAAAATCATACAGTAGTTTCAATCTGAAAAACATCAAAAAATGAAAAATTACATTTTATTAATAGTTTATTATGAATCTATTTAAAAATTTGTGAATAAAAAAAATGATTCATCAAATAAAATATTATTCATAATAGGTATCCACTAATGGTGTAAATCATAATTAATGAGAAAGACAAATTGATATCTATGAAATCTAAAAATAGACAATCCAAGAAAAAAAGGAAAATACAATGTACAATTACAAAATAAATAGGTATAGTAGAAGAAAATATTAAATGGTAGGGAGTGCAGTGCATATATATAATTCTAATAGATGTTATTAATCTCATTACATTGAATTTCCATTTTTAGGTGTGTATGTTTTTTGAGCCTCTATTGTCATGATCCTCTATGAACACTCGGATATAAAACTTTTGGTCTAAACCATCACCCACTAAAATCCCTTTAGCATGTTTATAAAAGAACTAAAAGTAAAAAATATGTAGATACCCAATCAATCATTATGGACAGAAGTTCAAGTCCCTCCATGAATATATTTTCTTCATGAATATATTATTGATGAAGATATTAAACACTTAATCAAAGAGGTTGTGGTGCAACAATTTTAATGTGTGTTCTACTAGAGTTTCCGAGTCGAATAGTTTTTTTGTTGCATCTAAATCTATCACATGTCGGGTGCTATGAAATTTTCTCCTTACAATTGTAGCATGATGAAAATATATTTTTTATGATCTTATGATTTTTGAAGATAGTAAACTTTAAGTAGTGGTTAAGAGCTATATCATTATGTATTGATGATTTTATGATGATTCATTAAGAGAATTTCCACCATGATACATTATTACTTGTGAAATATTATTTAAATTACTATATGCATTATGTAATATATAATATTGATGTAAAAAATAAATGAAATATACATAATTTGTGTTGTCCTATAGATAATTAAAGGACCCTAGAACACCATGAGTGGGGAGGAGAGAATCAATGTGTCATCTATTCTATAAAAAGAGATGACTCTTATTCCTATATTGGTATAAAATAGTTAAACATGTTAGATGGTAATGTGAAGTAAATAAATCATTCACATACAATGAGAAAACATAAAATATTTAATTGGTTTTCCACTAAGGGCTAGTCTATTGAGAATGCACATATATTCTATTGGTCATACCAAAATCCAATAATAATTTGTAGTTGTGGAATAAAAAATTCAAGAATCATTCACATTATGCCAGCCACACATCCATTAATATATTTTAATGATGGAACACTACATAATTTGGAACACTTCTATTGATTATGCAGTATCACTACTATAAATAATGTCTTACACATTTTATCAACTAAGAGGTGACTTAAATAGTTTGTCATTGAGGACTTTGACCTACTTCATCATAAGAATTAACTATATAAATGTAAAAATTTTATGCCCTTGAAAGCACTAATACATGAAATAAGATATTCAAGCCTGAATGAAGAATAAATCAGCTCATTCTAGAAACAGCTATTTCTCTACACATATTTTAGGGTTTTTTCTCATATTTCCTTTTTAAATCCCTTTATTTATCATGAAACTAAACTACAAGCATCTATTGGTCTATATAAACAGAAGGAAAATTTTTCAGAAAACATTTTCTCTGTATATGAAAATTTAATGAAACTCTTGTATAGGGTAGACACATCATATTGTAATTGGAAAAAAGTTATATGTATTCAATGATGTGTCCATATACTTATAAATTTGGATGTACATGTGTGCATATAACTTGTGCATCAACCCCACATGTACATAAGTCTGAAATTGACTTCACATTTTACCCATATGTCTCATTATCTCAATCTCTTTTTTGAACACACCTCATTCTTTAAAAATATTTTAATATTCTATCTCAAAACATCAATCTCATAAAACTCTTATTTGACATCTTATTTGGCGTGTAAAATTATTAGTCAAATTTTCTTTGTGAGTAAAAAAACATTACACAATTTGTCATTCCCATAGAATCAAATCTTCTATAAGATAACTTCCATTCATATATTTTGATATGATGATCATGAAACATACATTTTATGAAAAATTATTGAATTCCATAATCCTTGAGAACATCTTCCATGTCAAAAAACTAATTTATACATTCTCTCATAGTTTGACCCAAAATATTGGAAAACACTAGGAATAAATTCCATCATTAACACTATTGTGATCATATAACATAATATCACATTCCAGAAAAAATACATGATAAATCCATTATATATTAGAAAAACACAATCATTACTCTATTTCTATCTAATAACGACCTTGGTTCCAATAATACCCCCTTTGGATTTTATGGAAATCTTCAAATAAACTAGATAAAGCACTAGAGACTATCAATAAATGAAACATGAGGGAAAAACCATCCAAACATCTATCGTCTATGTGTGAAATGCTCAGTGTAGAAAAAAGGGAACACATGATTTTGGTTCTCATATTTTTGAATGCTTAGTGTTATACAAGAAATGATCTTTCAGTTTCCTCAAAACAACAAATGCAAAATATCCCCATTTATATTACTTTCAGAATTTTTTTATCTTATAACCCCTTGTAAATAATCGCAAATAACTTATATATGTTATTTTAGAGGAAAAAAACACTCCCCCCTGGATCGTATCTCCCCTATAAACATGCATCACATACAAAAAATATATTAAAACAGTTAACATAAATATGTTAATGGGAGCCTTCATAACCTCCTCAGTCACAAGGATTTGACTAAACACTACAGTTCAACGGATGTTTTTGAAACACAAGTGATTCTAGTGGATTGGTTGGAATGTCATCCACATGGTCATTATTTCCAACATACTCTATTTTAATCCCACATTTTTCATCTTTTTCATAATGAAATGAAATATGTTCACAATATTATTTGTATGAATTTTCTGAATCAGGTTCATTGTGAGATTTATCATGCTCTTGTTCTCTCTGTTAATCAACGTTATCTATTTAACCTCATTAATAATATCAATTAGTTATGGATTTATCCACAATAGATGAGTTATATCTCTTTTAGAATATATATTTTATACTTCAGTGGTACTAAGTAATGTGATTAATTTTTTCTTCCTCAGACATCCCACATAGTTACTTACATTGAAAAATATCCCCACCACTTATAGTGTATATATCCCCAATATCACTATCCGAGTTAGCATAAAAAAATTATGATAATTCATTATCGTTTAATCCCAAAAATAATAATAAAAA
Organism: Viscum album; assembly: GCA_963277665.1. NCBI lineage: Eukaryota > Viridiplantae > Streptophyta > Magnoliopsida > Santalales > Viscaceae > Viscum > Viscum album. The sequence continues at coordinate 839,177,116 of OY728141.1, forward strand.
ATTCAATGTACGTTGAATGTACATCATGATTCATTTAAATACTACCAAATTTTATTACTTTTTAATACAATAAAATCATGTTTCTATGTATATTGCATAGAGGTTATTTTTCCATGTAATAGTTATGTATAAAAAGATTCCAATAATTTACTTTTATAAGGTGGGTTACACAAAAGTACCATCATCAATATTTCATTGTTTCTCAAATATAATGGTAGTTGACATTGGTTTTGAATTATGCATGTTGAATTTTATAATAATCTCTTTTGAATAGTTTTCTAGAGAATTGAATTTTTAAGATTTCTTTTAATCCACTTCGAATTTTATGAAGTATGTGAGTTTAAAAAGAATAGACATATCATATTCATATTTCATGTGTTCTTGGAAATTCTTCCACTAATACCAATCTACTTACGAAAAAATGATGTCATAAATATATATAAAAGAATCATAAAATTATCTTCATGTGATTAACTAAGATAGAGATTTTTATCAAAAACTCCACGTTTAACATGATGTTTCTTCTTATAAGAATCTAATGAAGAATACCATGAACATTATTCCCTCTTTAGACCATAGATTTATATCATTAATACAAAAAATAGTTATTCATCAATTGAAAGATGAAATAACTATAGTTGTTGAAAGAAGACTTTATCTTGAGGAACACAATTTGGTAATGATTTATTGATATCCATATGTTAATATTTTTATACTCTATGAATATTTATTGTTAGAAACTTTTTTATCAATTCCAATGTAACAACTGGGTCAAATTTCACTTCGACATTAATTCATTCATTCTTTGAATAGCATTTACAAACCAAGAATGCATTTTTTTTATAACACTTACATGATAAAAAATTATTTTTATACATCCACATCATTCTAATATAAATGTGATTTTTCAGTCATTTAAAATGATTTCATGTATAGTTAATGTCATTAAGGACCATTTCTTTATTCATGGATATAAACAATTATTTACCCTTCATTGGTTCTTCAAATGTTGTTGGTTCCTCTATTGATATAAAGGTTGAGTGTACCTATATTCTCATTTTTCTAGTATGTCTGGGTAACATCAAATCCATAATGATATTTGATTGATCAATTTCTACTATTCATTTTCTCTATTTAGATACAAAATAATTTCATTAAAAATGATTCAATCATTCAATTTATCTTTTGATTCATCATCACATTGGGAGACTAGAATGTTTTTTCACACCTTTCTCTACTTATTCATTTGTCTCTCATCCATGAACACTTTTTTCTTCACCTTCAATCATATAATCATATGAGATTTTTGATGAATTATTGACATTTTTTTAATTGACATTGACATCGCTATTTCCAAAAATTCTTCAAAAGTTATTTCTGAAAGAGTTTTAATCTTTCCAAATTTTTGAATATCCATGGAATATTATTTCTTCACCAGTATCACCATTAATTCATTAATATCAATAGTTATTTTCTATAAAATATTTTCTACCAAACACATGAAAATACATCATAGAGGGATTCTTTTCATGACACAACGTAAATGGGGTCGTGGTTTTTCCCATACATAGCCATATTAAATTTTTAGTGTATAATGAAACTTTAATATCTACATTACAATATTGATGAGCAGTACAAATCTCAATCAACATAGGATTTTGCATATTATTTACATATCTATTACTATGATCAATAATTCCATTTTAATGTGGGGTTCCCTCTTCAAGAACATCATGTTAATTCAATATTTTTAATGAAATTTTAAAATTTTATGGATATATATCCCCCTTTATTCACATGTTTTTTAAATTTTATTATGAGTCCAAAATCATTATCATCATTTGGAAAATAAAAAGTTCATGAAATAACAAACATTATTTCTACATAGAACCCTACCAATATACACTAAACCATCGTTTCAAAAGAATGTACACATTACATTTCTTTATATGTTCTAGCCACATTTATTCGACCACATACATCTATATAGATGCGATAAATAATATTTTAAGACCTTTTCTTATTTGGATCATATTAAAAGAACAAAAATATTCATTGAAAACTATGAAAACATAGATTTTCTTATTTGTGATTATGATAGGGGATATTAATATAAATTTTCATCATTGATAACATTTTAATGCCTTGTTTATTAATGTGACCTTGCAATTAGTACCACTAGTTGTTTTCTTCATTAACAAAAATGTAAAAAATGCATCCATTACATTTAAGATAAATTAAATTTCCATATGTTCTTTATCCTACAATTATATAATTCTTGTCTTTCATCTGATAGTTCATCCAATTTGAATAAATTCCACTATTAGTCATGTGTCACAAAGAGGAATTACATTTAGAGGATTGTAACACATCCTGTCCATATAGAGAACATAAATTTTATTAAGCCCACAATTTTCAATATCATTACAACCACTACATTTGACCTCAACTGAACTATCATTTCCAAACCTCACTATCACTACTACCATTTTATTAAAATTAATCAATAAATTTATATTTCATGTTATATGGCATAATTACCCACTCTTATAAATCTTGGTACTTAGATTTTTTCTATTATTAATTAATGTTTCTATCAGGTTTTCTTTTTTAGTTTTATTATTTTTTGTCCATGAGATACATGATTCGGTGGATGGAAAAGAATACATATTGAAAATAATTTCTATTTTCACGAGTTCTTCATACTCATGTTCCTCTTCCTATGGGAAAAACTATTTACTAGAGCAACTTGTTCTGGTTGGTGTGTTTAATATTCTCTTTGTTTTTTAGGAAAGGGTCATATCTTTCATCATCCTAAATTGAATATATTTCTATCCATACATAGTATAATTAATTAAATATCTATATAATACATGTCATCTATATATAAAAGGATATAATATCATCCTAATTCTTTTACCTTCAATCACTTATAAATTTAGAGACCTCTTCTTCTCATCACAATATTACATAGTATGTCATTAATAACCAAAAAATTTAAATTTCATAAGGGAAAATGTCTTATAATCTATATTCCTCATAGTGTCACACTTTATAATAAAATAATGTAATAGATGATCATTTATGGGTACATGGATACAATTTCCAGCTCTCCTCTATGTTTGATTTGATGATTTCATTTATGGAATAAAGGTTGTCTTTTTGATATATTTAACTTTTTATCTTTTACTAATTTTAGATAATTTTTATCCAGCCATTGATGATTATGAATCACATCAAATTTGATACATGTGGATGTTTGATTCTTTAGTGGCTTCCATACTAATTTAGAACCACTCTAATCTCTTTCTAATCACATTTCATTTAATAATATTCCAAATAGTAAATTATTATTTTAATCACTTTAATTTACTTTGTTGTATTTTTAATTCTTATTGATAAAATATATTCTTCATGTCCCTAGAAATTCTTGTACATCTAATCCATTATAGATGAAAGGTCACTAATTACTATAGCATATTCTTCAATCATGATCTTTAATTCAACAACATATTCTGAGATTTCAAAATTTGTAGAATGTTTGTTTACTACTTCTTCTATTTGATAAATTTTTTCATCAAGGAGATCAACATATTCTATAAACTCTTCAACAATAGGTATCCATTTTTTGTTTCAATTTTATTGATTTTCATGATTTCTGAGATCCTCCCAATTATCAAATTGGATATTATAACCAACAAGTAATTTTTTATCTCTAGAATTATCATTTGATGGGTTGGGAATTTAAATAGTTTCCATAATGGATTCATGAGTTTAATATATAATATTTGGTTCTTCGTGCTAAAAAAATCAAAATCACCATCATATTCTTTAGAGACATAACGTCTCCTCTTTAACATCAATCCAAATATGAAGTCTAATTTATGGGTAAAAATCATTGAGGTATATGCATGTTTCCAGCATTTCATTCATCATAAACAAACATCCATGATCACTAAGAGGGAATGATTCCAACCACAACCCAATGAAAACATTTTAATGGTATATTTCATTGAAATTTTACATTTCAAATAAATAATTTAACAAAAAATGAAATTTTTCCACACCATCTCTATAATTATTGATTTTTTACGTACATGAATTCAAATTATTTTTTTATTTGACATGTTGCATCTTCTATTATATCACTGAATTCATATTCGATTAGTCTATGTAATAGATCATCTTGAGAATGAATAAAAATATCCCTTTCCACATGGTTCGACGCATTTTTAATATACACAAGAAGATGGCATGATAATATTTTATTCAAAATATCAATGTCATTAAAATCATCCCTTAATCCATGAATAGTTCCTATTACCTTAGTTATGATATTAAAAAACTAACGTCTTTTTAATCTAATTGCATCTTCTGATATTTGAAATTATTTTTCAAAACATGGAATTTAAATTCCATCACTTTTTGTGACATATTTTTTATTTTATATCATTTAAAATATAGACATGTATAATGTAAAAATAATAAAAAATTTATATTTTTTCTTAGATTGAGTTACTGTTAGGGAATTATGTGCTTTAGCATATGCATCCAACATTTTTCTTTCTGAATCAGTCATAAATAATACTCTTGGATTAGTGACTAGAATCTCTGTGATATGGAAAAATGAAATTCCATTTTAAAATATCATAAATGAGATCTCATAATGTTAATCCTTATATTTATGTTTCTTCCCACATGGAGAGGGACCCCCTTATATTTTCAGAATTCTCCATGAAAACAAATGGATACATATTTAACTCCATCAACATGTAAGGGCTGATAAAACATGATGGACTCCTAAACACCCTATGTGGGGAGGGATGAATAAGGGTGTCAAATATTTCTTCATGAAATATATGACTTCTTCCCATGTTGGGAAGAACTACTAAATCTTGTTAGATGGTAATGTACAGTATTTAAATAACACACATGTTGAGATAAAAAATAATTGTTTTACATGGGTCACAACTAATGGAAATTCAAATATTAATTCAACAAATGTGTGACATTCATACATAAATATGCAATTCCTCAGTATTTGTGGAATTGAATACATAAACACATTCACTCAGTTTCAAAAACATTAACATTACAATATTTTATGGATGATACACCACATCCCTCGGAACACATCCAAAAAATACCCCAAGATTAATTCTCTTGGAGAATCCATACTTATATTATCAATATGAATATATCTTATGTACATTGAAATTTAATTATGTGTCTCAATATATCTTGATACCCTTCTTTCATTGATGTCTAGAGTTAATTCCCATGAAATTATTGATCAAACAATTATGATATTGAAAACATCAAAGAAGTAAAACTCGACTTATGCATGAAACACATATTATTTTTCACATGTATTAGAGTATTCACACAATGTTTCTCATATTCAACCCTTTCTTTTTATTCAAGACACAACATGAGATACATTTAGTCTATATACACACAAGGAACCTTATACATGTAAGAGTTTCTATGATTTAGAAATTTTTTAACAACTCGTACGCATGATAGAGACACAATATTTTTGTCGGAAAGAGTAATACATATTCATCTGGTATCCACTTATTTATTTACCTGGACATCCAAGTACCAATATCCATGCGTTTAAACCCCCATTAACATACGTGTGTAATCCACATCACAATTTATAAGTAAAGCTCATTCAGTCACTCTACTCATTTTTACACACCCCACACCTTTGAAATATTTTGAAGAGTCTATCTCATAATATAAACCATGTTCAAATATGTTTTGAAATCATATTTGGATCGAAAGATTCATCTTTTAGAATTGTTTTTTTACTTCTATTAATTATAATTGAAACATAAATTTCTGAATGGCATTTAAATATTCTTACAATATAGGAATTTTTTATAGGGTTTCTATTGTTTTTTAATTGATACGTTTATGTACTATAATGACTATTAAGATCCTATAATTCTATTTAACTAGGTTATGGTTTTAGATAAATGATTAAAATTAAAGTATTTATATATTACATTTAATATGTTTTTATAATTATTTCATTGAATATATATTAATCATAATTTATAAATGATATTTAATTAATTAACAGAAATAATGTGATTAATTAATGCACATAATACATACAATGGGTACATAATATATTAATATTACACACAAATAATATATATATATATACATAATGAACATATATATATAATTTACATAACATGTTTATGTTTTAGTGTAGATACATTTTAGAATAACTCTATATATTTTATTCTATTTGATTTTATTTTTAAAATTCCATTTATACATCTTAAAAATATGATAATTGTAGGGATCGTAATATTATTAAAATGTATGAAATAAGTTTATTTCATAATAATAATATAAATTTGAAGATAAATTTTTATTCCTATTATTAAAAATATATAAAATTATATTTTTCAATTTTCAATTTAATCAAATAATAAAATTATATTTCATTTTGAAAAGTAATATGTTCAAAAAAATGATATACCATGAAACCGAACAATGTTACCTTAAAATAATCATGGCCTTAAAAATCATTACCCATATATGGTTATCATGAAAAAAAATTATTTTTCTACATCTTACATTTTTGTTTGCAATTATTTGTTATTATTCAATAAGCATTCAAATGATACCTTACTCATTCATCAATATCATGAAATATGTCCGTACTGAAAAAATATGTTTCATTGTATTTAGAATCCCATTAATAAATAGATTTTTACTGTAAAAATTTTGGTGATAATATAAACACAATTATTATTCTAATGCAAGTAATCCATAGATTAATTAAAAATCAGAAATAATTTGTTTATATAATTTATTTCATTTCATTTCATATATAATATATTTATATTTAGAAGAAAATGCAAGGGGTTAAATTTGACTAAATTAACCAATAAGATTTATTTATTGAAAAATATATATTCAATTGTTAATAACTAATTATTACAAGAAAATAATAAAAAAGGATCAGAAATTTTTTATATATATAAAAAACATGAAGAGACTATCATCTCGTCTTTGTTAGTTTCAAATTGTTGATTTCCTAGAATGAGAATACATTTATTCGATATATTGAAAATAATTGTCAATACTTTCCATTTCATTTTTTTCAAGAACAATGTTTTTCTAATCATTAATTAGACATCATTAATCCAAATATTATGATTTAAATTTTTTTTACTCAATGATTAAAATTATAATATTTTTAATTTCACAGAATTAATTTTTATTTTTGAATGTTATGTGTTGGAATTGTTTTATTGTGATATATTTATCCATTAGTAATTGATTGATTGTATTTATAGTAGTTTTAAATTCAATATTTCTTCATTCTCAAGTATTTTTATATTGTTTTATGTGTGTGTGTTTGAAAGGAAGGGGAATGTTTTTCTAAGGAAATATGTACAAGACTGTCAAAATGGTGATAAGCAATTATGTACAACAATTGATGTATTTGAAAAAAAATTGTACTACCAAAAAATTATTTTTCAATCTAATGATATATGTTTTCAATAAATGTAATAAAAAAATAAATGTTATGAATGTTTGGAAATGTTGACGACTAGAATAGTCCATAATTTCATCTTGTCTTTGAATATTTTGATTAAAATATTACATCATTGTTTGAATAGAATTAAATATGCTTTGATAATAATTATTCAATTAGTTTTATTAGTTAAAAATTAGTAATGTTTTTTCAGAGATTTTGAGGTTTACTAATATTTATTAATTAAATACAACATATATAAAATATATTTCATTTTAAATTAGTTTTTCTCGCATAATATATTTTTCAATGATACATAAAGATATTGTTGTTCTCAAAAATCACAATAAATCACCAATATAAATAACTTATTTCTGATCACATGTATGTGGAAATGGGTTAAGAAAAGTTTTCAAATATTTAGCTCCCCAAATTCATACATCCTAAAAATAATCACATTTTTTAAATATATTTTACTTATTTTATATAAAAACCACGGGATTAATATTACATAAGACATTACTCATTTTATAGATTTCATGGAAAAATTCCCCACAGGGTTAAATACATGAATCATGTTTTATCTACATATATTTATTAAATTTCATTACATATATTAATTATTTTTTATAATTTTTAAGTTACAATTGTTGAATGAATTGTATCATACTGCATTGTTTTCCTGAAAAGAGATATGTAAATTTAAAAATATGTCAACATAGAATGAAACATTTTATATAATATATATATATATATCTAATTATATCAATATAAGATATAGATATACTAATTTGCTACATTTTAAATTTAATTTAAATGATAATTCATTGAAAAAAGATAATAATTATGGAGAACATACATTTAGGGATGAAAACACTAAGGATTTTCTTTGATTTTAATGAAATGTCACGGATCATGAATATTCACCAGTTATTCCAATACAAATTCTTATCAATCATAATTAATTTTTATATTATTTTTTCGCATTATTTATAAATCTCCGTGATATTGTTTCACAATTAAGATATATTCGACTTTAAAAGACTCGTTGGATCAAAAGAAAAATCAACTACAACCAACATTTAGGATTTGGTGGTTCTATGAAAGAGGTGATGTGAAACAACATATTCATTGTTTCATTTGTTGAATCTTACACATTAATTATTTTAAGTATTTTTATGTAAATTGATATATATTAATTTTATGACTAATTATTTTATAGATCATATTTTGTGTAATGATAGAATTCTTGGTGTTCATACAAAAGAAAATTATTTTCATTTATATATTGTTCTCCTATTAATTAGATTGATATTTATTATATTTTATATAATTTTTTATAGACCTAGAGTCCCTTGTATTTATAGAAAGACAATATCATAGTCTAAAGGAATATAAATTGATAAGGGATAACCATGTGATTCATTGTGTTGTATGTTATTTCACATTTCTAATATGTTTTCTAGGATTGATCCGTAATATATTGTATCAAAATATTCCATGCATATTTTTAGCTAAGAAAATATTTTCCATACTTAAAACATTGCATATAAACTGTTAAAAATTTAATAAAAATACATACCTGATTCAATAGAATGTGATAAATGAAATATTTTAATATTATGTGTAATTGATTTTACTAGTTCTAAGTGTCATATACATTATTTGTTCAATATATAAATTTGAATTATATAGAAATATCAATGTTCAATTTCAAGATGTCATTCAAATTATACATTTTAGAAAATTATATTGTGTTGGAACACCCTTTAATCAATGTAAACTTTTTTATCTATAAATCAAGTCATAACTTTAGATGGTTTTTTCTTAATCATAAATGCCTATTTTTAATAGATGATCATATAAAAATCCATTATTATATATTTTTATTTATGGTTGATTTCATTTCCCTATTATGAATAAAATTATATATTGCTAAATTTATGAAGTATGCTTGTATAATTTTATCAATACAGTAGTCTTTGTTACACATCATATATGGGGATTTTATTTTTGCAACATGAGAGAAATTCATTATATGTAGTGTAAAAACCACTTGTTAACATCATTGTTAATTTTTTAACATTAATTTCACAATTTATTAAATATTCATAAGAGTTTATTTGAATTCTATTCATCTATATAGGTGAAAATCAGTAATAAAAAAATCAATCCTTTTAATAGTTCTATTTATACATGGAATTTTTAAACAATAAGTGAATGGACATAAAATATTTGATATATTTTTGGAATAATTAGTTTAACATCGATTTTTATGTAACATGTATATAAATGTTTTTATGATTCTTAAATATTTAATTTAAATAAATATATAAAGTGATTTTGAAATTTTTTATATTATGTTTTGATGTAAAATTTAATTTCATTAATAGACATGGGTTTCTACATGAGGTCAGAATAAAAATATGATGTGTAATTGAATGATGTTATTTTATTCTTTTTGTTCATGGGACCACATGTTTAAATTATTATCTTAATACTAAAGAAAATATTTTAAAATACACAGTCACTATAAACATTTTTCATGCTTCTTATAGAATGATATGTTTTTCAAACAATGTTTCTATCATTGATTTTTATTGTTCTATGTTGTAATTTGTAAATAATTCTCTCTCCATATCTCCCACTATCTAAATAATCATAAATTCATGGAGGTATGGAATAATTAATGATTTCATCAGTGTTTTCATTTATGTCATATATCTTTTATAGTATCAGAAGATAATAATTGAAAAACGTAGAATATAGACATGTAATTAAGTTAATTATGATTTTCATTCTAGTAAATGTTAATTTTTAATGTATTTTTTAAATATAGAGTGAAAGAATTATCACTTATATTATATTTAGTTGTGGATTACCATCATCAGTTTCTAATCCCTACTAAATACACTCCCTTGAAAGTAGAGGGGATAACATTTTCCTCGCAATCCTTCCTCTAGTAGGTCATGAGTTGACAAAAGGGACCTATAGTATCTATCACTTGAATATGATGAATATCCTTCTTAATTATCATTAAAATAATAAAAAACTATGAATCAAAACCCAAAGGGTACCATTGAGGAAAAAATATATTTCCAAAACCTTATTGTTACCTATATGACAATAATCTATATAGAAAATACATGAATCAATGGGTGATATATGCTATATAACATTATATAAATACCCTAATTCTCCAAAGCTATAGCTAAAATATAAATTATAGTACCAAACAAAACAATAAAAAAACAATGAAGGGTTGACCACATTATGTACTATGCACTTTCCATGTCAAATAATTTTTTTGTTTCAAATTTATGAATCATATAAAAAATGAATGTGTGGGACCAATCTTGGTGGAAATCAATACTTTACATAAAATTCATATTTTTTCAAAAAATGTTGCCTAATTAGATTATGTAATATCATAAGTATGAAATGGAATTTTAAAATTCTTCAAAAATATAATAATATAAGAAAAATAATTTTTTTACATTATTATAATAATACCACGTCACAATTTCTACCATAACATCAAAACCATCAAAATATTTAGGCAAAATAGGATAGCTGATCTATTAATCTGGGCCGTGAATCACCATCATATCATCTACTAATAAGAACTCCCACTTCTTTCCATGTGTGAATCATCCAACTATCTCATTATCACAACCAAAACCATATCATCATCTCAGAATTTCCCCACCGTATCACAAAATATTTACATCCTGACCACATCAAATCATGTTATAATGACAAGAAATCATGGCCTAAAAATTTACATAACCCCAACCAATCACATATTAAATAATGATATTACCCTACAAAATATCAACTAGTAGAATTATTTAGTTTCACAACATGATTTTACACTCTATAATAATATTCATTAAGTTAATATGAAAAAATTAATTTATTAGTGAAAATAAATATTTGCTCGGTATGTTATACATCACGATTCCAAATATTTTCATTTATTTATTCAATATTTATTCATGAAAATTCATTTCAATAACGTTACCCGCCAAGGGATTCATAAATAATCATTCAAAATTTTATTTATCTCACACATCCAAAACAATATATAGAGGATTTATCTAAATCATGAAAATATCTAAAATTCCAATATTATTTATGCATTTTTAGATTTCATGTCTTAGTATTTAAATGATTCAAAATATAGGCTTAAATGATTTTTTTGTGTACTGATTAATAAATTTTATGATTTATAATTATCTGAATTTTGTATTTTCAAGTTCTATGACCTCCATAGAAGTAAAATTAATAATTTAGCAATGCAGGGATATTTTGAAAATTCATTTGAAGGATCTTCTTAATCCATGGAGCAGCGCCTACCATCATGAAAAGATAAAATATATTTACTAGTGTTTTAGAGCATGGAAATAATTTATTTAAAATATTATATGATTTTAACCTCTCTCTTTATATTGGTGGGTGGGGGTGCATTGGTCATGACCATACCACACTATGTCAGGATGCGCAGGTCTGTGAGCCAGACTATCTCAATGCCTGGACTAAGTGCATTAGAAAACTTGCTAACTAATAATTTAAGTATATCCAACCCGACTAGGATTAGAATGCACAAAATTCATGGGACCCATACATCCACAACCCTTACGACAGTCATGCCATGTAGCTCACCCAAGGATCACCACGTGGACTCCAATTGCTTTTATGTTGTGATTTCCATGATTTTATTCTTGAATGTATGATTTGGGATAATAACTTACCCATCCTAAGTATTTTTCAACATAGATCAAAGTGTATGTTTTCTGTTTAAACATATAGGTTCTTTTTCAACTAGTGATTAGATGTTTTAAAATTTTGAATTATAAGGCTGATGGTGGGGTTTGGGGCCTGATGTTCTGAGAATGTACGATCCCAGTCATCCCTAAATGTATTATATGATGATAAAAATCACTTTGTTTTCCATCATAGACATCAATAACCTCTCCAAGATACAATTGTCCCAGGTCTTCTAAAAATACTTGAATTATGTGCACCATTTGTTCCTATTAGGTGCATGTCCATCACATGTTAGAAATATGGATCACTACCCCCTCAATCAATGTGTATTCTAGTGAGGCCCATCTTTTCTATGAGGGTGGAACTGTTTGTTTTAGCTGGGGACCAATTGAGAATTACTTGAAATGGGGAATATTTCTCTTGCTTCATGCATCTATAATATTTAGAGGCATTTCATATGTACCTTTCCTTTTTTATTTTACCGATGAGGTGTTATATTTGTTCTTAATGTCGCATTAATATTGTTTGTACCATTTAGGTGATTAAATATGTAAATAATGCATGTGTTTCTTTTAATATTAATCACAAATTGTTTTATTACTGTGAAATGAAAAAGTTTATGGTATAAAATTTATGTGATATGACCACGTAGTTCTAGTTACCATACATCATCCTAAAAGTGGAATTCTTTTGGTGGTTCACTTACCTCATAATGGTCCAAGGTTGGGCCTCCATGGGACTTTTCGTGTCATTTTTTTTCATGAAAAATGGTTAATTAATTACTTTATGAATAATGTGGATTAACCATCAAATAAATAATATATTGTCAGTGTATGATATACAAATGAAAAAGGGATATGAAAATATGGATTTATGAATGTATGGTATATTAATAGAACTAAATATTTTGTTTCTATAAAACTATAAAATAAGCTATGGTTTTACGTTTTTATTCTGAAATGTTTTAATGTTTTTTTGTGAGATATTGTTGTCAAATACATGAAATTTCTGTATAAATTTAATATTTATTCTTTTCATAATTTGAGAATCATTTCATTATAACATCAATATAATTTTAAATAATTTTAATAATTTTTTATATTTTTAATTTTTTATAATTTTTATAAACACTAACACACTAATTTATAATGTTATATTGTTTTTATCATAATTTTATTATTTATACACATAACAGTAGTATTTATAGTTTTTAATTGTTTTTCTGTGGTGAAAATAATGTATATTAATATATGAATTGTAATTTCATTATGATATTATTATATATCAAATAAATTTCAAAATTACATTCAATAACATAAAATTAGTCGATGATATCTATACAATATAATATAAATGATTTAATGTGTCAAATGAAACTGATATAGTTTTAAGTAGAAATGATCAATTTATGTGACGATGCATGATTTTTAGAGTGGGAATATATTGTTTGGTGATAAAATCAATGTATTATGTTTTATAAAAACATATATGATTCATTTATATATATTTTCATTAGTGGATTCATCATGATATATTTAGTGTTTCATGTGGATCAGATTCTATTTATTGAAAAGAATGTCCAAACATTACATTCTGTAATTTTTTTGAAAATGATTCTTAATGAAATTCATGATTTATAAACCCTAAATAGGGTATCAATATATATATATATATATATATATATATGGATAAAATTTTTATTGGACCAAGTAAAATAATATATATTTGAAAATTATTCAAGAGTTGTTATGGAGAATTCAAAGAAGTGGTCACTTCCAATTTTTCCTAGAATGGATCTAATGAATATACTAGATATTGAACTATATGATATGATGTATATAATTATTATATATCCTCCATAATATGTATTATGCATATATTTTTTGTATTTGACCTAATGATTCTCATTATCTACATATATTTAGAAGATACCACATATTCTCAGTGAGTCAATATTTAGTCACGAATAATATCTTTGAGTTCATTATAAGAAATAAAGAAGTATTCCTATACTTTCTTGGTGATGATTAGTGCATTATAAGTGATTACAATGATTATATTACAAAAATTACTAAATATAACATTATATGTCAATATTTTTTCTTTTTTATTCTTGAAAGTTAAGCAATTGGTTGGTGGAGTTACAAAGATGGCATAATAGTGAAGTCAAAAACAAAGGTAGATTATACTGTGGAATCACATATTGATGAACGTATCAATATTTATCATTATTTGAATGGTTTATCATGGGGTTTTTTATTTCATTGAGATGTTAATTAACCATTATTTTTACAATAAGGTACGTATTCATCAGGCCAAAGAACCTTGGTCTCCTCAAATTGCAAAAAATATGGATAGAAGATGACATCTATGAGTCAAATATTACATCCATTGTCCTTCCGACAGTTTTCATCATTTTATGTTTGTTGTAAGTCTCATTTCATATGATTGAATAATAACATGTGATGGAAGCAGTTTTCTACAATACAATGTCATCATTAGTTCACCTATACTGTAAGTGGGTTCAATTTCTTAAACATTTACAAAATTAACAAGAATCATATAAAATAAAATAACATATCAATCATAAAACAATACATCAAACAAGAAATTTGATCTCATTTTATTTTCACCATCATAAGACATCTAACATATCAAGAATTCCTAGATATAATTTACATGTAAAGGGAAATTTCCATATATGATTCACTAATCAATGAATTACACAAAATAATATGGTCATCCTAACCACCATCAAATAAAGTCATCATGTAATCATAATCCAATTAATTCAAATTGACTAATATAGAAATTTCAAATAGGATCTATAAAATATCTATGTGGAATATTAAGAATTACTAAGAGAATAATAAAATCTATACAATGATGTTAAGTTGTCCAATCCATTTCACCGGTTAACATAGAATTAATATTTTTTATGATAATTTGAGAAATTATACATCCAAGGAAAAAATATCTATTTCTCTAATGATTTAATGATGATGATTCTTCTAAATGATATATTCAAATCACAATCAATCATCTCATGAAAAAATGCATGATGATTTTTTGTGTTATTAGTACAAGGAATAAGATGATACAATTTAGACATACATCATCAACATCTATTCAAGGTTTTCTCTATCCCCTTTTTCACTTGTATCATCCATTCATCCATTATAGTTACATCACATTATTCCAATAAAGAGGAAACTACACCATACATACACAATGCCATTATGTATGAACCATTTACCCATTAGAATAAATTCACAGTTCATCTGATTTTTTCAGATTCTAGAGAAAACCATCCTTTTTTCACTAAACAATATTTAATACCTTCAAATTTTCAATGAACAATTAAAATATTAATTCTAGGAACTCCAACATTAACTGTTATTGTATGAAAACATATTCACTTGGATTACCACATCAAGAATAACTACAATTAAAATTATTTTTTTAATTTTCTTTGTGCTCATGAATTTGGTTAATATATATATTTGAAAATTAATTTAAAAAAGAAACAGTTATATATCATGATGGTCAATTAAATTTTCATTAATTATTTACTAACCATTTTTATGATATTCTTCATAGACTAATGAATTATGAAAATGACCATCATATTGGAAAAATTAGCGACATGGAATTACATATTATTTCATTGACGTCCATGAGAAAATATATGTTGCCTGAACCCCACCATGTTTCAATGCGGATTTGAAATGTGAAAACCAATAACAAGGACACTAAAAGTTACATACAACTCATGAAAATGTTGTATTTATTGAAATATTCTATAAAAATATAGTGTATAAGTTAAATCATGAAATGTGACATAAGATTTTGAATGTTTTCTAGAATCAAATAACTATTATATAATATGTAAAATAATAAAAATCTATCATTTATGAAAAAATAATGGGATATAGTTTATCTCATTGTGACCAATAAGTTATTACAATCCAATATCCATGGCCTCAGGACTCTGTATTGAAAAATAAATGAAAGGGAATGTGACATAAAACTATTGTTTTATATTGAATAAAATCCAAAAGATAAAAAACTATTTTTATTATTCATTTTTAGTATAATATATTAAAATTTAAAATAAACAACAGTGAAAAAATAATATATTATTTAAAAAATTTCAACATTGAATGTTAAAATTATAAATTTCAGGGAAAAAATTAATAGTTATGTACTCTAAATATTATGAATCCTTGAAAATAAGAGAAATATAATATAAAACATCAAAACAAGTAGTTATGGTAGACTTTAATTAGAAATTTTAGGTATTGTGGAACATAAATATAATTACAAAAAAAGTTATCATTCACATTACATTGAATTATCATTCCTAGGAGTGTTTGATTTTCTAGACTCATTATTCACGATCCTCCTTAAATACTTGGTTTTAAAACAAATTCCATAAAAAAAGCCACTAATTCCATTTCAAATGAGTATAGACTATGTAAATGTCAGTCATATGGAGATACCTCATCCATCACGATTTCCAATGGTCCACGTACCTCTTTGAAAAGATATTATTCAGTTTCTTATGATTTATGAATAGAGTAAAATTTTCATTAAAGAGGTTGGGGTTACATGTATTTATAGAAATAACACAAAATTTGTGAGTTGGATAATTCATTTATTCCATCTAAAACTGTTCTATGTCATGGGATATCACATGGTATCATTGAAACTGAACTCAACCCAATCTCATTCTAGATGATTCATAATACAAGACATAATACATCCATGGTTTTATCAATATGAGGATATATACATAAGTTACTACGTTCGTAAATGATAATGGAAATATCTGGTTGTGGTAGATTCTATTAGATTTTCAAATAAACAATATTTCAATCATCTTCTGTATAGTCATGTATATAAGAGTATTTTCAAGAGAATAGAATGCCACATAAAGAATAATATCCAAAAAAGAAGATTCTAGATTAAATTTTGATTTTAATATTAACAGTTTTCAATTTATTACTCTTTATTATGATCAAATCAATCATGGGTATTATGTTTTTATATTCTACTATTTTTCATCATGTTGGAATCCACTAGAATACATGGTGTTTCTCACAGTTATTTATCTTAATGTGCATCATATTATTTATATAACTTATGAATCATGTTAATTTTATATGTTATATTAAAATAAAATGAATAATTAATAGTTGAATTTGTCACATTTTATGTAATATGTTAATTATTATATAAATATCCCATGTTTGAAGCGCTTATTCATGTTCCATGTAATTTTCTTTCACATATTATATATTAAATATTATAAATTGTAGTGTCCTTATATTTTACATTAATAAATAATAGTACGACATATTTATATTAATTGGAAAATATCCCACTCTAATGTATAATAATAAAAAACTATATAATTTATTCATATAATTTATACTCTGAACATAAATGTTGAATATTAGAAATAGTAATTACTATGGAAAAATTGGGAGTCGTAGTGACATAAAATTTTTATAGATGAACAAAATAAAAAATAAATGAACAATAAAATAAATATAAGAAGATCTCACTAGACACAATGATTCACATTGTATGATAATAAACCCTACATCTAAGGAGAGTAAGAATCTCAATATGATTTAAGAGAACAAATACAGGGAGAATATCATAGTTTCACAATATAGAAAACCATACATCAAAATGATATAAAAATAATGATGACACACATTTCAATAAAACGAATTTTAATTAAACTATAATAAAATGATTTGTAGCTATAATTCATCACTACAATAGTGCAACAACACAATAAAAACACACAACACCCCATGTGGCCCCCCATCCTTGTATCCTATAGCACATGATAAATGCCCCAACCATAGCCTAAAGTCCTAGATAAACACCCACACCCTTGAGGACATAAACCAATGGGACACAACCTCAAACCCCTCACATGAGGAAGTCCATCTAGATTATATAAAATCCTCCACCCACAGTGTGTGAAACCAATTTCATTATGTATTTCTCAGTTTATGATGATTAATTTAGGGAAATGGTATCTCATGGATTATTTATTTTGAATCATTAGAATAAACAATTTATGCATTATAATTTATATACTGTGGAAAATGCATGTACATGAAATACTAATAATTAACATCTAGAATACATATTATATATTAATATAATATACATAATACACATAATATGTTAAAGTGATTTTTAGATACAAATTAAAATATCTCATTGAATGGTCTTCAAATTTCTTTTACAGACTTTTATCTATTATCATTGGAATATAATTATTTACATGGCCTTTAGATAATATTGTAATAGAAATTTCATTGTATTTATTCTACATTCTAATTTTTTTGATTAGATAATTTTTTATTCTTTTTTGCATGTTATGATATATTAATTCTAGATAACTAGTTTATGGTGTTGAAAAAATGATGAAAATTATATTATTTATTTGTTTTATTGAATATTCCATTAAGAAAATATTTCATTATATATAATCCTAACATATTTTATTTAAATAATTTTTTAAATAATAGATATAATGTGATTTTTGAATTTAAATAATACATATAAACTAAAATTAGTTTATTAATATAATATGATCAAAAATATATATATATAATTCACATAGCATGTTTATGTGATGGTGTAGATAAATTTTAAAATATCTCTATAAATTAATTTCTATTTGATATAGCTTTTTTGAACATCAATTTACTATTGTTAAAAATCATATTTGTGTATGGATTCTAATAATCATTTAATGTAATAACTTCTTCCATTTTTTATTTATAATATAATTTTTTGTTTTATTTATTTTTATTATTTTAAAATTAAATTAATTTGTTTTTCAATTATCATTTTAATCTAAAAATAATGATAAATTCTATTTCTATATGAAATATGACCAAAATGATAAATTTGAACATGAATAAAAAATAGAATAACTAGAAAAAAGACATTAACATAAAAAACAGTATCCCAACATGGTTTTCAAGCACAATAACTTTTTATGAATAATACATTTGTTGTGTAATTAGTTTATATCATTCAATAATGGTTTCAACAATACATAACACATTCCTAAATATCAAGGAATATTTAATTTCTAAATTAAAATATTTATCCCCATATTTATAAGATTATTAATGAATAATATGTTTCTATAATAACCTTGTGGATTCTATTAAAATATAAATTTACTTGTGGGATTCATCCATCGGTTAATTAAGAATCAGATATAATACATTTATATAAGTTATTTCATGTCATTTCATCTATAATATATTTATATTTAGAATATTAAAATATAATGGGGTAAATTTTTGTAAATTAATAAATAAGATTTATATACAGAAAAAGTTATTATTTAGATAAAAAATTAATAATTATGAATAAATTGATTCTTTTACATAAAACTTGATGATAATGTTATTTGTCCTAGTTTAGTATCAAAAGTGTTATGTCCATGACTTTATCATCATTTATTAAATATTTTAAAAAAACATAGTCTATCTTTTCCCTTATAATATTTTTTATATCAATGACTTTATTTTCATGAATGAGAGTTCTTAAATTGAAATGATTTGATTAGAAAGAGGAATATTTATTACTCAATGATTTGATGAAGATGGTGTTTAATTTCCATGATATTATAAGTTGATTTTCATTTTCTACGTGTGGTATGTTTTTTAATATATATTTATCTTTTTGTAGATGATGGTGTATATTTATAGTTGAGTAATTTTGTAAATTTCTTCATTCAAAAATAGTTTTAGATTGAGTGTGTTTCAGTGTGTGCAATGTTGGGGAAATTTTTTCCAATGAAATATGTTTATGTCTTAAAAGTTAGGATAATAGTTATTAATAAAACATTAAATGTATTCTTAATAAAAAATTATACTACCAAAAAATAAACATTCAATCTCCTGTTATACGTTTTTAGTCACAAAAAAATACATTATAAGAATATTTGGAAATGATGATGAAATGAAAAATATATAATTTCATATAATCTCTAAATAATTTTATTGAAATCTTATAGAGTTGTTTCAAAAGACTAAAATATTATTTGATGATAATTATTATTGTGGTCATCTTTAGTAAAAATTATTATTGATTTTTTTGGTGAGAATGAGTTTTTGTAGTTCTTATTAATAATGGATTACATTTATATGATTAAATTCATTTTATAATTTTTTTGTGTTATAGAGAGATATCATAAGTGGTTTCTTATTATTAAAAACATAATGAATCGTCATCATTGTAAACTTATTGATGATCAAATTTTCATGTGGGGGGGGGGGGTCAAGACAATTGGATGGATATTTTTCTCCCCAATTGAAAACAACATAAAAATAGTCACATTTATTATAAGGATATTATAATCCATTTATTTATATCCCATGGGATTAATATTATAGAGGATCAATTTCATTTCATTAATTATGTATACAAATTCACCACATGGTTATATAAAAAAATTTCTTATATGAATAAATTTAGTAAATTTAACTACACATGTTAATTATTGTTCTATAATTATTTTATTTTGTTTAATGAAAGCGATGGATCATCCAACAATGTTTACAAAAAAGAATAGATGTTATTTTAGACTTATGTCATCACAAAATACCCAATTTTATACTGTTAATATCTCTTTGTCTATAAATATCGTGAATAAATAAATAAATTTACTCCCCAGTAAAATGAGTGTTAATGATAGTGAAATGAAAAACATTCATTATTATAATGGAAATACATATTGGGATGAAAACCAACATTATTTTCTTAGATTTTCATGAAATTTCATAGAACATGAATATTCAAGGGTGACCCATTTACAAACCAATTTAAATCATATTTAATTTTTCTATTTTTTTCTAAACATTATAAATATTATATTCTGAGAGATTAGTTGCATCATATGAAAAATCAACTGCAATACCTTGTTTATAATGGTGTGGTTCTCGGAAATGTTCATTTTAAAAGTTGATATACCTTTTTCTAAATAGTAACCTAAATTTGAAAATTGTTGTTTATTTTTTATGTAAATTTATAAATATTAATTTAATTAGTTATAATATTTTTTAATGATACTATGTTTAATGAATTAACTCTTCGGGTTCAAAAACAAGAAAAAGAATTATACATGATTTTTTATTAAATCTTTTCGATAGATATTTAATATATTTTATTTAATGTGGTGATAAACCAAAATTCACATTTATGTATGTAAATACAATATCTATCTCTAACAGAAAAATATTAATAACCCATACACAAAATCCATATAGTGGTTCCTAATATTTCATAGTTATTATATGTTTTTTTGGATTAACCAGAAATTATGATGTATTAAATAATTACATGTGTTTTATGATTTCATATATCACTATCCAAAATTTTCAACATTTCATCTGACATATTAAATTTTTTACCATCCATAACTAATTAATTTCATTTGTGTAACTAAAATAGTTTTGTATTCGTTTTAATGTATTCTAACAGTTGTAAGAATTTTCCTAATTATTTACTCATCTTATGAATTTTCATAATATTTAACAATACAAGATCATTTTTAGGATAACATACCAATTATTTTTATTAGAAAATTGATTAGTGTCTTTAGACCTTAATGTAAAAGTTTATTTTTTATCTATAAAAGATTTATTTATTTAATGGGATTTTTCTTCGAATGCATATATAAATTTTATTATGAAACTTTCCAATGTCATTCCATATATTTTCATGTGGTGAATTTAATCTCACTGAGTTGTATAATATTGTATATTAACTAATTAATAATGTATTTTTAATCACTTTATTGATATAAAATACTTTGTTATGCATCATATATGGGTATCTAATTTCCATAATCTATGAGAAATTAGTTACATGTAGGGTAGAAACCACTATTTTTATTTTATTTTTAATGGTTTCTCATAAATTTCTTATTTCATTGAATGTTCATAAGAGATTCGTGACATTGGTATTAATTATGTAAGGATGACTCATTGGAGAAATATTGGTATGTTCTATAGCTCTATTGATTCTTAGATGTGTAAAAATGAAATAAATGTACCTAAAACTTTTAAACTAATTATTCGGGTTGTTTTCAAGTATTTTTAAGTGAATTGTAAAAATATTACCTTAAAATGATTGATTATTTTATTAAAATAATTATATAATGTTTCCTTTAGTAATTTTTTATTTTCTAACAACCTTAAATATTTATTTTTGAATTCTCATTAGGACTTACATGAGGACATAATATTTAGTTGATGTGTGATTTTATGAATCTATAGAATATATTATCTTATAGTGACTAATATTTTGATTTTTTTCCTAATATTAAAAGAAAAAAATTCAAACACACAGTGAGTGTCAATTTATATCATCATTAACAATGATAATATATACCCTTTATGTTTATTTTTAGATTTTGTAATCACCATCGTATATCATGAATGGAATATAATTCATATAAATATTATTTTTACTAAAAGAAACTATTGAATATGGTTTTTAATATCAGTTCATTTTCCCTCATTTCTATTCACATTGTAAATATTTACATTCATTCATTAACCATGTGAATCTTTTGTGGGGGTGGTGGAATATTTATACGATATTAATTTTCAACTATGAAACTAATTAATTAAATTTTTATATTGATGTATATGAAGGGAAATAGAGTTTAGGAATCTATGATTTTCTTATAGAGTTAGATAATGTTTACAAAAGTTTTCTTTCATCAATTTTTATTGTGAAATATTGTAATATGAGAATCATTCTCTCTACATATATCCCTCCTTTTATATTTCTCTTCAATTGAAGAAAGAATTGAATATTGTGTGAATTATTCTATATTTTTTTGTACATAATCTTTCAGTAATTGTAACAAATTATATGACTAGAAATTGGGATAAAAATTGAGTGAAATAAGTTGATAGAGTTGTGTATGTCAGTAAATGCATATGTTTTTCAATGTTTTTTAGAATTTACATGTTAGAACTAATTCACTGGTGAACATTGTGTTTTGGATTTCCAACTGATGTTTCCAATACCAACTGAATTCCCTCCCTGGTAGATATTATGTATAAGATATCCCTCGAAGCCTTCCATAAATACGTCATTAGTTGATAACTAAGATAACGGGTATCTATAAAAATTGGAGGAATTACCCATTTAAATATCAATAAAATAAAAAAAACTATATATCAGCACCCAAAGGATCCAATTAATTAAAAAATATGTTTCAAAAACCAAATTTTTACCTAAATGACATAAAATCATAAATAAAATAAAAATAATAATAAAATCCATAATCACTAGAACATTTTATAACACTATCTATTCTATACAAACAATAGCTAAAATCTCCCTCAAACAACCTAAAAAACAACTAACAAACAATATATGACTGTGAATATGATGTACATATCTATATACATTTAGAATAGTGGTTATTAGATATAAATATGTAAAAAAACTATTGCTTGAATGAGTGTGATTATGCATGTTGGAAAAAAACACATTATTTATAACTCAATATTTGTCACATATCCTTATATTATTAAATTATAGTGTATCAAAATTAATAAATTGAATTTAGAATAAACGTGTATATATAATAATATGAGGAGATGTGAAAAATAGTAACGTTATAATAATAAAATTATATAAAAATTGCCAACATAAAATCCCAAACATAAAAAAATTATAGAAAAACAAGAAAGAGTAGATCAAGAATTGTTGCATTTATCACCAACATATTAACTGGCTGTTGGAATTCACAGCTCTCAAATAGTGTGAATCATCTACTTATCACATCATAATAACCAAAACCACGCCCATATCAGCATCACCACAACATTCCTTTTCCATATTCCCAAATAACCACATGAGGACCTCATCGAGCCATGTAATAATCTTAATCCATCAAGGGAAACATGACATTACCATATAAAATCACAATAAAAAACTAGAAATTTCCATTCAAAATATCAACCAATCTATTTTCCCCCTTTTCACACAAAGATTTTATATTCAATATAAGTCATCATAAAAAACATATTAAAACACTAAAATCAAAAAACGGTAGTAATTTTTTTTCAATAAGATATCCATCATGCTGAAGACTATGGTCATTTATTTATTAAATATTTATTTATTAAAATTAATTTCATCAATTTGACCCTCCCATGAAAACATAAACATATGATTCTAAATTTACTTATCTTACACTGAAGAAATAATTCTTTGATTACTTTTATAAATAATGAAAACAAAGTGAAATTATAATATTAATGAAGAATTTCTTGAGTACATAAATTATTTTTCCAGTGATTCAAAATTAGGGCTTGAATATGGATTTCCTCCTTTTTATTACATAACAGTTCATTACATTAAAAAAATAGCGGATCTTAAATGTGTAGTTTATTGAAAATTAGATACCAAAAATAAAAGAAAAAATATTATATTATATTAATTAACTTGAAAAGAATCACAAAAAGAATCATTATAAGTAAATTTTATATATATATCACAACATGGTTACACACATCAATGAAAATGGTTAGAATTAGGATTAGTAATGAAAAACAATGGATACAGATAATAAGCAAAATTTGAGAAATATTTATAAAAACATGTTGAATATCATTAAGGAATGATCGTATAAAAAAAGAGGATTATCAAAATAAAAATAAAATGAATCATTAAATGTAAATGTTGATAAAAAAATTAATTTTTACATTTATATGCATATCAACAAGGTTTTTCATTGAGTGGTCATTAAAATAACAGTGGGTTTTCAGTAATGTATCGTAAAACATGTCATCTCTAGAGAATAAATTCCTTACCCGATTAATTAGAGTAATAAAAGGGAGAAAAATTCAAATGTATTAATTTTCACGTGACCTATTTTTATCATAATAAATTATTTCATAGTAAAATTTTTGTGAAGAAAAGAAAACATATTTGGAAACAAAACAGTAGTGTTTCAAATGTGATTACAAGGTATTATCTATTTTTCATTTTTGACCCATAAAAGAGAATGGGGGGTCATGAGTATCAAAACCAAAATACAATAAATATTTTTTAAATATTTTTAAAAAAATGAAATATAAATTAGATTGGGAATTCAAATGATGAATATTACATTGAAATTGTTGGGGAGATGAGATAATGTTGAGAAAAGAAAATCACAACATAACAGATCAAAATGAGGTTTTGAAAAGGGTATAATAAAAGGGGATAAGTATATAAAATTAATAAATTATCATCATAAATTTAAGAGATATAATAAATTGGAATGAATAACATGGTTTTATATTTGAAAAACATACCAAATAAAAAGTAAACCTGAAATGAAAAGTGATGTTGATTTTTCACTTACATTTAAGAGTGGTTCGTAAAACCTAATGATTTGGAACATAGTGGACAAAAAACAATTGGAGGGTAGTTGGGGGGGGGTAAAAAGATTATATTTATATTGATGATGATTTTGGAACTAAAAGAAATATTGAACTGGGTTGTTATTTATTAAAGAAGAGAAAAATTATTTTATTAATTTACATGAAACATAGGTTGTGGTAAATGGAAAACAATAATTCTTCACCATGGTGTTATCACACTACAATTGACATTGGTGACTCCTATTATGTTATTTTATTACACATGAGTATACCAAAATTTTATATCACCCTATTTGATATGAAAACTAAATGTTTCAAAAAAATTACATTTTAAATTTTAATGATTCAATATTAACCTTTAGAAAGTAAATACTATATTTGGAAATTCATATTAATATATTAAAATAAATATTATTAATGAAATTTAATATAATAAGTCGTGGATATTGTTTAAATTGTTATTATATAATTATGATATTATTATGTTTTCAATAAACATATGGAAATAATCAAACACAATTTTTACTATTCATAAAAATATAAGATATTTTAGAAACATATTATAAATTCACCATAGAATAAATTGAAGCGATGATTTCAAAAATGGTGTTAATTTTATATTATAAATTCTCTATGTATCATAAATTTATGTTTTAAAAATTAATATAGTGATTTTTTAAAATTATTAATAGATAAAAAATTACCAAAAAATTCATAGTAAAATTTTTACACTTGAAAAAAAATTAAAATTATATTTTAAATTAGATTATTATAATAAAAATATATCATTAGAATAATAATTATTAATAAAACTTTTGTTATTAATAATAATTATATAATTTTCTAAAAATTATAATTTCTGTTTGAAATATCAATTTATCAATTTTTATCTTAAATTTTATATGAAAAACACATCATAAAATGGAATTAATGAAATAATTTTTTTATAAAGGAAATAAAATTTATGTAACAAGGGCCTGTAATCATAAAACCTAATCTCCCTTTCTTATATCCCAAGGGTTAGGTTTCTCATGGTGATAGAATCATGTGGATTCTCAGCTAACATCACCCTAGTAGTAATTTAAACTGGCATTAACCTCTCCAATAATAGATTTCACTCAAACTTCAAATGCTGAAGCTCATCTTGGGATTGGTAAAGAGAATATCAAATTGATGCAACCACCCTCCCATGTTATGATAAATGATCATCATGTTGCGTGAATATAAAATATAAGTCCAATGTTTCTATTTTCATCAATAATTGTTCTTAATCATTTCGACTTATGAAAAAATTTTAATGTTGAAATTATTAACTAGAGTATAGTTTCCAATGGTTTTGTTGAGAAATGGCAAAACATAACCAATGGTCATATACTGTTCGATAACATATATTTACATTTACAATTATTCTCACTTAATAAGTAAAGTGTAATGATTTTGTTGTTTAAAAAACATTATAACATGCATTTTTAGGAAAAAAATCAATTAAAATGTTTGGATCCTTAACTTCAATCCCCTTATAAAATATAATCTGTGAAAATTCAAACCATTATCAGAGATGATAAATGATTTGGAAACTTATTTGTCATTATATCCTCGGTATCCCATGTCAATTCTTTAGTCATATAGATCATCTACGACACCTAAACATGGTGGGTAGTCTAGTCACTATGAACTTTGTCTCTATGGTCTAATATCTCCACCGGCTAGTACTTATAAGAGTATTCATGTTCTAATTTCACTGTATTAAGATTAAGTAAATGTAAAGGGTCATGTGTGTACTTCTTTAAAAGATATATGGGAAATACATCATGATCTTGAGCTATATTTGGTTGAATTACAAGCCAATAGGACACAACTCTCATGTGATGAATGTTTTTTAGGGGCCAATATAAATGGTTATAATCATACCTTTACTCAAAAACCACCTGGATCTATACCATTATGATATTCTAAGGTATAAATTGTCACAATCCTCAAACTCCATGTCCCAACAATTTTTTTCTACATCACTCTTTTTCCAACTCTGAGAAACCACATTGTAATATCTGAAGGAATTAACCTTTTCTGCCATATCGTACACATGATCGGTCCCAAGAATCATTCATTCTTAATATTAAATCCAAAATGAAGGTATAATACATCCTATTCCATAATAAGCTTAATAGGGTTCCATCGGAATATGAAAATGGTTGTTTTTGTAGAATCAGAACTCAATTAATGTGTTGGGTTGATCCCATGCACCTTTATATTCCATTGAGTATGTTATCCTCATGAGATCAAGTGTTTGAATTTTCCATTCAAACTAGACATCATATTGGGGTTGATAGACAATACTAAAATTCAATTCAGTGCTATGATCATGTAGATGACTAATCCATAATTTGGATGTGAATTTTGGCTCACGAATTTAAATTATAGAATGTGGTACCACATATAGCCTCTCTATTTCATTCATGTATATCATGGAATGTTTCTGAAGATATAAATCATTCAGAATAGAGATAAAATGGGAATACTGGGATAGATGGTCCACTATAAACAATTTGGGATAGTTTCCTTTGGAAATTATCAGGAGACAAGTGACATTTTCCATAATGAAATTTTCCCACCTCCATGGTAGTATGGGTAGTGATTTTCATAACCATTTATGATTTTTTGGCTCTATCGTAACATGTTGACACAGTAGATTCCTTGTAGTGTATTTTTTTATCTCACATTCCTTGTTATCCACCCAATAATTTTCTTTGAGGTACCTATATATTTTAGTGATTAAATTATATATAGAGAATGTAGAGTTGTGAGTTTAATCCATTAGATCTTTCCATATCTCTATAATATGTGGAATACATTGTCTTATATGAAATTTAATTAAACCTTCTTGAAAAATATTAAACTCAATAAAAATCACATTCATCAAAACCTTTATATTCTTATGGAAAAGAGGATAATCCGTTTGACATTTCATTAACTTTTATAAAAATAATTTTTCATAATTAATTTTGGATAGGTATTATGATGTCGCTTCCCTTAAAATTAACATGTTTTGTTTTACTAGTACTTTGGTCAAATGATCTCTTTCAATCATAATCATTTAAAAAACTACTACGTCATTTATACAAGATGAAATAGTGATTTTTTCACTTCAAGGATTATAATTTAATGAACAATCATATTCATTTTCAATTTCCAACAATATCTAGTGTCTCATATTCAATTCCTTTTGCATGAAAATATACATTGATCATTGGTGGACCATGTATCTTTCACATTTAAATACATACTAATTTTTCCTCCATTACATTTTATGAAAAAACCACAACAATATTCTCTAGGTCATTCATAAGATAATTCTTTTCACGAGCCTGCTACTGTTGAGATTCATATGTAATCACCTATTAATTTTTCAAAATGAATCACCGAATAACTTTTATATATGAATTTTTAAAAATAACATATAATTCTCTAATAGAAGATAGAGTAAACATTGGTAAATTAACAAATATATTCTTATGATCATGAATTCATTCCTCGAACTACATTTTCTAGATGATTGTATCCTATTTTCTAGTTATCATTGATTTTGTATTACAATGATGTCAAACGTATTTTACAATCCTATACTAAAATCTTTCTAAACCGGAAAAACTATGAATCTCAGTTATTTCTGTTGGATTAGGGATCTTATACACAAGCATTGTCTTGGAAGGGTGTACAAATATTCCTTCGTTTTTAATGACGTGCCCCATGAAATACACAAGTGTTACACAAAATTCATATTTTTTAAATGTTCAAAATAATATTTAATTTTATAGAGTTATCAATATGACCCTTAAATGATCCTAATGCACCTCATTACATTTTTTAATATAAAATAATATATTTAATTAAAACTACAACAAATTTTCCGAATATGTCTTTAATGTATCAAATAATCAAATCAATAAAAATAGTAGGAGATTTAGTTATTCCCAACATGTTAACAACTAACAAATAATTCCAATATTATGATTGGAATGGGATATTTGGAATATTCACCAATAGTTTATGATAACTATATTGATGATAAATCGTGTAGAAGACATTAATCCCACAAAGCTAGTCAAATAAATAATCAATCCTTTGAAAAGGTTAAATTTTATTCATTATAATCATTTTACGTTCTCTATATTCAAGGTATATCTAGATTGATGCATCCTTCATTATCCAAAAAAGAATAAGTGATCCACAAGGAGACACACATTTTTAGAAAAACCACATCTTCAAATTGTATTGTTGTTGTTTCATTAACTTCTCAAGATTCTCAATTTCCACTATATATGTGGTCATCGAAATCGGCGTGGACCATGGTACAAGTTCAATGGAGAACTCTACCTCGAATTCTAAGGGATCTCCCTGTAACACATCAAGAATTAAATGAATGTATTATTGAATTACCATGATATTTTATATTTTTGTACATTAATTTTCTATTTTATCATCACCACATAACACCATAATGAATGTTATAATATTTGATACAATCAAATATTTTTTTCAATATCTGTCCTTTGAAAACAATTGTATGTCATCTTTTCAAAACAATTGTGATTTCCGAGCTTCAGATGTTGATAATATCATTATACATTGAGAGTCATTCTATCGCTAGTATAATGTCGAATTCCATCATGGGAATTACTAAAATATTTGTGTTGAGAAATTGATCCCACGTTAAATACTATAGTTTAAATACAATGCTCGTTGTTTTATAATACCTTCAGTAGTCTTGACTGAGAGTTTTCCATCAATAAGTTCAGGGATTTTTTCTATATTTATTTAAAATGGAATAAAATATTGAATATGTAGACCCATAATCAAATGAGGTTCTTGATATCTTTTAATGAAGAATGATTGTTCCTACCACCATGTAATTTGAATCTTCAAATTCTTACACCGTGATAGTAAAATCAAGACCCTTCTCTATTATCCTATGAAGGGGATGATGATGATTTCCCTACAGAACATTCAGATTTTGGATATTATTGGAAAATCGACCATCCTATATAGACTTATAGCATTGGAATCTAGTTTGTTCCTTCAAAATATCTCCTTTGTGAATAGTATTGAGTATTTGAGGCTTTACCTCAGTACAAAAATTCATAGAACTATGTACATATACTGCACAATTTGAACACTTCCTACTCTTGTGTATAAAATTCTATAATTTCTTTATCCCACAATTTTTCACTTGTGAATTTTTACATTCTTTCCACTTAGTCAATAATCAATGATAATTCCCTTGTTGGGTTCTTTTTATATATTCAATTCACTCAATCTCTAGGACTACCACTTCTCTATAAATGCATAGTAATCTTTCACAGCACTCCATACATTCTTTTCATACAGTCATAGTATTAGTCATCTAGATTCTTCTAAAGATGTGTTCTTAGTTCATTAAATAATTTATCAACATTCATATCTGGATCCATGAAAATAAATCCTCTATTATGGGGAAATCCTGAAATTTTCCTCTCATAATATCACACATAATCATTTTTCATCTAACTCAACTCTAGGGATTCCTTCTCAAATTTTGATCACATCAAACAGGTGAGATGATTTTAAATAAAAGTTCTAATGAACACTTACCACTCTTGAGAATCAATCACTCCTATTTTATTTGTGTTTTTAATCAATGATCACATATGATCACCTTTAACCTCTAAATTGTACAAACCCAAGGTGACATTAACTTGTTTTGAAAAAAAGAAGTAAATAAAGATATTTCTTGTAGTGATTATAAACTATTCAGTAATCAATGGGTTGGTAGATCCACTGAATGATGTTGTTCGTTGACTCATAAAAGAAAACAATTGACATTTGTTCCCTTTATGGTGAATCTGGTCTATCATTTTGGTTAACAATATTAACCGTAACCTGAGTATGTTTGTTAATATATATCCTGATCATTTATAATCTAGTAATTATCATAGGTTCATCACCATAATTCCCATTTCTCTCACAATTTACATTTTTCCCCTAGTTACCATCAATTTTGTAAAGAAATAAAACAATGTGAGAAATTTTGTTTCTTTAAAAAATATTATAATTTTAAAACAACTTCATATCATAAAGCAACAATTATAAATATTTTATTCATTCAAATCCATTATATTTTATATAAATAATTCATAATGGTTCAAAAAATAATGTAATAAAAAAATGATATCCTATACCGTGTCAAACCATGTCCAGAATAAGGCTTGTTGTAATGAACCAGGTTATGTTGAGTCAGGCCCAACACACCGTGTAATTGTTGTTACCCCTAGGTATTTTTGTAAAATAACCACATAAACTTGTTCATATCTATACATGGATTTAATTCATGGATTAATCTTACATATTATATCACCAAAATACTATGAGATATTACTATATTTAAACATTTATATAGGATTATATCAAAATATTTCAAATGAAAATTACCAAAAATAACTAAACTATTATTTTATTAAAATAATTGAATCCCGCCTTTCTATTACATACCATTTCATTATGTTATATGAAATGAGGATCTTTAAATATCATCTTCATTTAAATACGTTAAAAAAATACATGAAAAATAAAACATTATTTTATTCCACTTGAAAAAACTAACCAATGGTTCATCATATGTTCCTTTAGATCATCTGATAATCTACAGACATACATTAAAAGAATGTGTAAGCAAAAGGCCTGGTAAAGGAAATCAATGGAAATAGTTTATATGTGATCATTTAACAATATCAATGAAATAATAATGAATATTATAATGGAATTATCAAATAAATAATTCACATATACAAAAAAAGAACATGATTCATAACATAAAAATGTGTTCAACACATTTAAATGGGACCTTTCTAAATATATAATCATGGTTTTTCAATGGCGTGTCATAAAAAATAACATTTTTTCACCATGATATTGTAAAGCAATTCATCTCTAGATATTAAATTATTTATCCAACACATTAATGCAGTACTTGTGTGGACCATTATTATATATCATTTTTCATGTGATCTAAAAATATCACAATAAATCATTTCATAAATAACACGTGGACATGAAAAAGTGGGGTTCATATAAAAATCACGGTGTTTAAAACGTGCATAAAATGCATTATGATTATGGAATTTTTAAAATAAAAATCGGAATGAGGGTGTCATTTATGTCAACAATAGAATAAAAATAATAATTTATTCATAATGGTGACTGACCCTTGAATAAAAATATGTTTGGATATTCATAAAAGGAAAGTGAAATTTTATTTATTGGGGAGAGAGATATTTGATAAGTAAAATCGACACCATACCCTTTCAATAACATGGTTTCAAAAAGGGTAAAAGGGGATTATAGAAGATTCCATGCTTCCAAAAATATTTTCATGTATTAATTAGATTGAATAATTTTTTTTGGAGAACATACATTTAAATTTTAAATAAAAACCACATAAAAAGGTAATGTGAAAGGAAAAGAGAAGTTGAGGTTTCTATTACCTTAAAGGGTTATTACTAAAACATAATGATTGGGACCTGGCGTTATTATAGAAACCGTTTTATGAATTTTTAGGAGGTAAAAACATCATCACATTCTTGGGTAATAATTAAGAATGAATAAAAATGGTGAAATGGGTGGGTATTTATTGAAAAAGGAACATTTTTTATTTATTTCCTTGGACACCTATATGTTGATAAAATATGAACCATAGGATTGATCTTGTTATTTTCCATTGGTAAGAGAATCATGGGAAAACAATTATGTTATATTAAACCAAATTATTTTACCATCATTTAATATGACTATATTTTTCATTAAAACATAAGGTTTTCACAAGATAACATTTATAAGGTTGTTGTTCCCATTTTAAAATTTTGAATGTAAATATTATATTTTGAAAATTATTAAATTATATTAATGTAATTTATATTAATAAAATAAAATATTTTAATTTATGGTGTTGTTAGATATTTATTATATCATTATGAAATAAATATTATTCCATTTTACATTTTTAATAACAAATATTATATTTTTCATATTCCCAAAAAAATATTGTATTTTAGAAAATTCTGAAAAATTTAACGAATCCAAATTTCAACATGCATATTTCAAAATTTATTTTGATCTCATCATAACAATTCTCAATTAATGTTAAATTTATCTTTCAAATATAAAAAACCACATTTATTAAATACAATAGTGGTTAGAAATTGCATAATAAATTCACAGAAATATTTCTGATAATTGAAAAAAAATCATTAATATTTAAATAAGAGTGGTTTATTCATACTATATCATTAAAATAAATATTATTTATAATACGTAGTAATTTTATATTAACAATATTTTCATTAAAAGTATAGTATTTTTAATAAAATCAATTTAGCAAATTGCATCTCAATTTTATTAAGAAAACTTTATTCATAAAATGATTTCAATGAAGATAAAATGTTATTACATAATGGAATTATTATTTATGTAACAAGGCCATTAAATCTTATGGGTATGTTGTGTGATGGTTATATTTTCATGGGGAATCTCCTTTAACATTGTTTGAGTTGTAATTTCCACAAACATGAACTAATCCTATATGTGATTGCATTCAAGCTTCACATGTAGAATCTAGTCATGGGATTGGTCAAAGGAGAAGCCAAGTTATGCTACCTCCCTCCTAGGTTATGAGAAATTGTATTTTTAAATAATGAATCTAATAGTTGAGGCTATTTTTTCTCTTTTCTACATTAATTATTCATGAAAAATTACCCTTAAAAACAAAAAATATAAGGTTAATATTTTTATCTAGAGCATAGTTCTGAATGTTGATTTTGACCAACATTCATAATTGAAAATTTTCATATGATGGTAAAACCCAAATAGTGATATTTTTTATTATGCTCGCTTAATTAGAAAAGGGTCATTGTTTTGTTTTATAAAATATATTATATCATATATTTTCAAGAATCAAATATCATTTTAAAATTTTTCATCGCACGGTCAATGATTATCTTTTATATAATCAACAATGTTATTTTTGAATGAGAAATAGATAATTTATTATATTTTCATGTTTCAGAACATCAATGATGTAAAATGATCAATTTAACTATGTAGACATCCTTGTAAAATTCAATTAATGGATCCACAAATTCCGAGGAGATGTGATTACCCTCGGACTGATTTGACAAAGAAATATGAGTATTGAGCTGCTTAAAAATAATATATTCAAAATAATATATCATTTTTACCCCTCTATGTATTTTTTCAGTATTGGTTTACATGATCAAGGAATGACCACACTATTTATTGTGGCTCATGTCAACCTATTAGGAGAAGTCATCTCAGAGCACAAGTACATTTTTCAGTTCATAATGCAATCAGATAAACTACCCAACCTATCCCCAGAAGGTGTATGATAAGTTAATTATGTCCATACACATACACCACATACCCTAAACATGCCATGTGGACCACCCAAGGGTCACCACATGGCCACCAATCACCTTGTTGGTTTGAATGACTTGATTTTATTATCATATATATGTTTCAATAAAATAAATAACCTACCCAAAATATTTTTTCACATAGATAAAAATTTATTCTTTGATCAACCATCCACGGATGTATTCAATAAGAGATAGTTATTTTTATTTTATAACTCTATAATAATGGTGATGGGTTATGGAGCATGATACTCCGAGTATTTAATGGGATAGTACTCCCCGGGAAGAATCCTATGATAGTGCATAGGGAACTCGGTTTCCAACATATTTTTTTAGTACCCACCCCATGATACTTAGGGACCATTTCTTCTAGATTGAAATGGAGTTGGTACTCCATTGTTGATGATAAGGTGATAGTTCAAAACACTATATGAATTAAATTTCTCAGGCTCTTTTCTGAGGGGTCTTTTATAATTTCATGTGTCTTATATGGTCAACACTCCCATGATTGTAGTTCCATCCAATGAGTGGTGTGTCTTCGACTATAATTCTATAAATGCTTCAAGGGTTGTTAGTTTTTTGTAGATGTGATTTTATATGTTTCATATTTATTTCTCTTATAGCTTTGTTATGTAGAGCGGGAAACATTCATATGTTTGGAATTATTCACTTTACAACACACATGGGTGGTTTTAAAAGTAGAGGGTTGTTCCCCCCATGATTGGGATCCATTTTTGAGAATGGAATGGGATCATCTATGCTTTTGTCAAATGATAACATTGTTTTTATGGTTAGAAATGATGACATGTTGTTTTCCATTTGATGAAATGTGTAAATCAATGAGTGGGTCTATCATTAATGTATTTAATAGAACCATGAATGTTATCGAGGTTGGGTGATTCAACTTCTTTGAGGATTGTGAATCCTCAGGAGCTTCATAGTTAACTTTTGGATGTAACATTCATTATGGATATTGATGTCTGATATATAAGAAATTTAATTATTTAAAGTATTAATTATTACAAAGGATTTCTACGCAAACATGCTTTCCTTTTGCTGACAATGTGCATGATTGATGACAGTCTCGGAAGAGGTTAAGCTGTTAAAACATCATAAAAAATCAATGTAATTATTTATGTCATATTATAGGGCATGGAATTACATGTTTTTAGTTATGTTAGTTGTTATTGGAGACCAATCCAAGGGTATTGGTAAAGGGGAAGAGTTATCATACATCTCACATCTGTATGACTCAAGGACTTTTATATTGTAAATTTTATTTATATTCATCCATGATGTGTTGTATTTTTTCTTAATGTATCATAAATTATTTTTGTTCTATTTAGATGTTTATTAATGTATATCTTATAGGAATTAACAATTTTCATTTGCATTGATTTTTTTTATTATCGAAGTAAATTGGCTATAATCTTATATCATGTTAATATAATATCTAATAATGAAACATGCAAATAAAAATATGTATCTATAAAAATATATTGTATCAAATGTGATATGAATTTTCTATATAAAAATGATAAATAAAATATGATTTTATATTATAAATCTATTGTGTAATAAATTGAATTGTGAGATACTAGATTCATATTATTGAATTTTCTATTTATGTTTATTTCTTCTGTGTTTAAATGTTGTAAAATTTTTCCCTAAAATTTTAATTTATATTATTGTTAATTTTATATTTTTAATATAATTTTAATTTTTAAGGATATGATATAATTTTATAAAATATAATCATACATTTTTTATTTGATATATTTTTTCAATAATAATTTCTTTTTTCAAACATAATATTATTTTTATAAGGGATTATTATTTTTATGAAGTGAAAATATTGTCCATTCAGATATTACATGAAATAACATTATGATTACCTGATATATGAAATGATTTCAAAATCATATTTTGATAAAATATACTTTTTCAATGATATGTTTAAAAAATAAGCTAATTTTATATATGTTTCAAATGTGACTAGTAAGGATTATAAGTTGAAATTGTCCATTTTTGGATTAATACTAGATTAATCGAGTGGGAATAAATGGTTTGATGATACCATAAATGAATTTTATTTTATAAAAATGTCTATTATTATTATGTATATAGTCGGGATAATGGATGTGTCAAAAAAAATTAGTGGTGTGTGATGATGACAAACTATATATTAAAAATGATATCCCAACTATATATTATGAAAACATTTTATGAAATCATTTCTAAATGAAATACATGAATTAAAACACCTACATATTGAGAACAAAGCTCCATATGGATGGATGAAAAGGGTTTCAAAATAGAGATTACGATTATATAATGGAAACATTCTGAAGTGGATTAGTATATAAATTTCTTAGAAGGTGTCTCTTATAGTGTTTCATAGAACAAATGTTTGGAATATGCTAGATCGTAATATATATTAAATAATGGATACAATTCATTCTGTGTTATTTGTATGATGTGTATTGAATAATATGATCTATATTATAACTAATGGTTCTTATAAAATATGAATAATAATATGATATAAAAAATTCTTAGTAAGTTAATCAGTTATCATAATGTGTATCCTTGAGTACATTTGAAGAATTTTTTAAAAGTTACTAGTCATTCAATTAGATAATGTATTCATTTTAAGGGATTATAGTTATCCTAGTATCCAATTTGATAAATATGATATTAGATATTGATATGGTATCATGATTTTTGATCAATGTTTATCCATTCGTTTGTGGAGTTACAAACCTTACATTGTAGGGATGTTAGAAACAAAGGAATGTTACATTGTGTTATCACATGTTGGTTAAATTATGAGTCCTCGCCATGAAGATAATTGTTTAAATTGAGGTGGTTTCTTTTATGTAGGATGAAATTTATTTTTACTATGACAGAAATGGATGTATTACTCAAGGAAATGAATATCATTCCCCCTAATGTAACTAAAATATGTACGGAAGAAGATATCTATTAGATAGATGTTACTGTCATGGTATACCATGTAGGTCCACTTTTACTACATTTTTTTCAGGTCACATTTCATGAATTATAACATGATATTGTGGGGAATGAATGCATCTATGAGGTTGCTACAACCACCGACACCCCCCTTCAATAAGAAGGTCCCCTTTCTTGTACATGTACAGAAATAACAAAATACATAAAAAATAAAATAAATAAGTACAACATTTAATGACATCTCATTTAATTATTCACTTTGAAAAAGCATATATGTTCTTAAAAAATATCTATAACTCTTTTGCAAAAACATGGAAATTTCTAAATTTGTTACACTAATCAATCTTCTATAATAAATACTATTTTTGTTAGTCCATCATAAAATTAAATAATTAACTACTCATAATAAAATTTAATACAAATGATAAATATAGGTATCATAAATATGTTCTATAATTTTCATATGGGGACTATTATGAATCACATGATTTTAAACAAGATCTCTACAACTTTGTTAATAAGTACAGTCAATTATGTATTTTAATGTGAAATTTAAAAATACTTTTTCATAGTAATTTGTAAAATTATGCACTAGAGGATAAAAGAAGAACCTATAATATTTTTTAGTGATTTACAGATGTAGATTCCAATAAATAACTCAAAATTAATTTTCCCCATCCCAAAAAATAAACATTTAAAACATCTCTCAGTGATATTGAGTGTGATAAGTTCAATTAATAAGATAATTCAATTTAGATTTATGTCAATGAATTTTATTCAATGATTTTTAAATCCTTTATTGTAATTATATCCACCATTCACCAATCGAAAATGCATCACATCAGTCCAAGAAATAATATATTAAACCATAAATTCATATTTTTATAATATGTACACCAACAAACCATTAGAATAAATATACTATTGAAAATTATTTTCACCATCTAGAGAAAACCATCCTTTTTAACTGAACTAGATAAAATATATTAAAAATTCTAATGAATAATTCCAATATTAATTATATGAACACCAACATTTACTATTATATGATGAGTACATATTTATTTGTTTGAGCTATAATGAAATAACTAATGTTATATATTATTATTGATAGTTTAATATTTTCTTGTGTGTGAGTTTCTATATGTGATAAAAGTAATGAAAATTCATTTAACAAAGAAAAAGATATGTACAGACTAGGTAAGAATATTATTATTTTTCCTCTGCCATAAATTTTTATGATAATCATCAATGACAAAAAAATTTGAAATTAGAGAATTATAAATGATTTCACCAAATTCAATGGGAAGATATTTCATGAAAAAACACCATCTTATTCAAAATGATGATTTAAAAAAACACAAATATTAAGTAAATTATTTGTTAAATATTACCCATTAGAATGATGTGAATTATTAAATATTACAAGAAATTTATCTTAAATAAGTAAAATAATAAAAATTATATTCTTATTTTTATTGTTGTGTGGACTTCAATAACTATCGTATAATTTGGAATCAAAGTTAAATTTTCCATTTATGCATATTGAATGGAATACAATGTGTTTCAATGTGATCAAGGAGTCATTCCAATCATATATACATAGCCACATGACTCATTAAGGAAAAGTGATTGGTATGGAGAGTGACATTAAACTATAGTTTCAAACTAATAAACGTCCACATTTAAAATGCTTATTTTAATTATTCTTTTATTTTATAACTATAAGAAAATTTTAAAAAATAACATGATGCACCAAATAATAAATTAATTATAAAATTTATATATAAAATGTGAAAAAATAAATGATATATGTTTACTTATGAAATTTCAAAATAGATAATCATGTTGAATAAAGAATAATAAAATGTACAAGTAAAAGAATAAAGATGAATAAAATAATACAATAGGAAATTGTATGGATTCATCTGAATAATTATAATTCTAATATAATTTGGAAATAAAATTATATTTAATTCTATTTCATTGGTGTTTTTGGAGTCTCTAGAGGTCAATATCCTATAATACAATTTGGTTATATAATTTTGGCCCAAACCATCAGCTACTGAATTTCAATTCGCATTTGTTTAATGCATGTCAAAGTAAACCATATAGTGATACACCATCAATCATTATTTAATGAGGATTATTTCATTTTGTTAACATTTATTCTTTATGATCTTATGATCGATGAATATAATAGGATTTGTTTCAATGATTTAGTGGTGACATGTTTTTATTACTTATGGGTTATATTTTAATTTTCTAGCATTATTCAACATGTTGGCATCTACTTTTACACTTGATGTTTCTTGTAGCTATTTTTCAGAATATTCATCATAGTATTTATCTGTTTGATGAAACTAATATATAGATAAATATTTTTAATAAAAATAATGAAATATACCTTTTACATTACCACATATTATGTAATATGTAAATTTTTCTATCAATATGACATGTCTTAAGTCTCTTTGTAAATTAGATGTGAATGTTTCCTTGTATAAATGTTGTCTGGTATATATAAAAGTACCCACATTTTTTATATTAATATTTAAGATTATTTTATATAGCTTCGTATTGAATAATAAGACTCTATAAAGTATAAGAAAATCAAACACCTTCATTTTTGAATATTATATTCATATGTGAACATAAAATTGAAATACTAGAAATGGAAATTACACTGCAAACCCCTTTAGTTGCATCACCTGAAAAAGTATAAATATGAGGAAAATAAAAAATAAATGTTCATGAAAATAATGATAAGAAGATATCATTTGACACAATGATTTATGTGGTTGAATAAGAATCAGTTTTTCCATTGAGAGTAACAATCATACATCGAATTAGGAGCACAAATAAAGAGAGAATTTAAATATTTCATAACAAATTAAACCTTACATCAAAATAATCTAAAATTGTAGAAGAAATATGTTTCAATTAACTAAAATACTAAATCAATTTTACTATAGTTAATGGTAGCAAGATGCAAGAACTGAAACAATGTAATTGCCCGGGATAAATGCACACCACCACACCCCATAGCCTACATCATGTAAACCCACCCCCACATAACATGTTTCCCAGGATAAAATCCCCCTAATGATATCCAAAAAAATGTGATGTTAGTTTATTTCCCTAACATTAAAAAATCCATCTACATTCCATACACCTCCATCCATCGGTGCTTAAGATATGAATTACTCATTATATCTCAATTTATGATTATTAATTTAGGTAAATTTAATTAGGATAACTTCTTACTTGTGAAATATAAGATGTAATAACATATCCATTATATTGTATATGTCATATAATTGAAATTAACAAGAAAAATATGTAATGTGTGTTTATAAAAAACATAATATATTTATACAATCTACTGAATACAAATACCAAGTTAAAGAAATTATGATGATAATAATTTAAATATAATAGTGATTGTTCTTCTATTTGATTTTATTTTTTAGACATCTATTTATTAGAATTGATACTTAATTTTCTATAGATACATTCGATATTACTGTCATACTGTTAATATGTATATGTTTTCTATTGTTTTATTTTCACTGAAAGGATAATTTTATATAATTTTATGCACGATGTTAACTTTTACTTATTGTTAATTGGGATATGGTGTTGGAAAAACTTTTCACATTGGAGTATTTATATACATGATTGAATATTACATCAAAGAGAATGTATTTAATTGAATATAAATTAATCATGTTTTTATAGGTTATATTATTTTAAATATTATATATT
Source organism: Viscum album (assembly GCA_963277665.1). Taxonomy (NCBI): domain Eukaryota; kingdom Viridiplantae; phylum Streptophyta; class Magnoliopsida; order Santalales; family Viscaceae; genus Viscum; species Viscum album. The sequence continues at coordinate 839,219,037 of OY728141.1, forward strand.
TTGTGATTATTGACTTAGTATAATACAAATAATGTGAAAATATTATAGTATTGAAACACACCAATGAATATATATATATACACACATTAAATATATAAATATATATATATATATATATATATATATATATTTCAGATAACATGTTTATGTGATGGTTTAGATAAATACTCAAATATATCTCTAAATTTTATTCTATTTAATTTTTTTATTGGAACTTCCATTTTTTGGTGTTAAAAATTACATCTTTATTAGGATTCTAACATTATTCTATAGTATGAATTAAGTAAGAAAAATCATGTACAATGAATCCCAAACATCGTACCTTGAAAATAACTATGTCTTAAACAACATTACACTTACTTGGTTTTCATTCAAAATAATTTTGCATTATACATTTGTTTTTTCATTTATATCTATCATTATTAAGGTTTTAAAAAACATGAAAATCATACCTCAATATCAATTTATATAGCATTACCAACATCAAATATGTATCCCCATATTTTGATTCCACTAAAAATGAAATTTTACTATGATAATCATGGGGATACAATTATAAAATTAATTTTCTTGTTGGATTCATCCCATGTTTAATCAAAAAAGTGATATAATAAATTTATAAATTTTTTTCATTGAATTTAGTCGGTAATATATTTAAATTTATTAAAACAAATTAAATGGGTGAGGTGTTATATAATTAAACAATATAATTTATTTATGGAAGATAAATATTCAATGGTATATAATTAATATTTTTCACAATTTAAGGATATATAATGAAAAAATAGAAACAATCTTATAAAAAGTGATGATACATTCATTCATCCTAGGATTGTAACAGAAAGATGATTTCCTTGACTATATTTTCATATATTCATTATATTCAAAATCATAGTAATGTGTTTTACTTCTAATATTTCACAATAAGATTTTTATTCATGTCAGTAATGATATGATTTTAATCAAAATGATCTCATTATAAAATACAATATTTATTACTCAATTAATACAATATGATGTTTTTTAATTTACTTGGTTTCATTGGTTGTTTTTACATAATATTTTATGACTTTTTTATTACGTGTTTCTCACTTATTTAATTACTGTGTGTATTTCTAGTGGTTTAATATTCAATTTTTCATCACTCTCTAGTAATTTTATATTGATATTCTGTTTTTGAAATGAACGGGAATATTGTTCTAATTATTTATGTAAAACACTGTCAAAAGGGTGATAATATTTATTTGAACACATTTGATGGATTTATAAAGATAAAATATTTTTTATACATAAAAATATTTATTCAATCTTCTGGTATAATTTTTCAATAGATGTCACAAATTAATATAATCTATAAAAGATGAAATTTTTTATGTCCCCAATAGTCTATAATAGATTATTGTCTCTAAATATTGTCATTTCACTCTTACATCATGTTATCAAAATACAAATATATTATTTGATGATAATTATTTAGTGGGAATCTTTGAGAAAATTTAATAACGATTTTTCAATTATTTCAAGGATTTATTGTTTAAATTAATAAAATAAAACATTCGTATATTATATTTCGTTTTTATTAATTTTTATAAATTATTATATATTGTATATTTATCATAAATGGTTTTTTTATTTCAGAGAATGATGAATTGTCATCATAGTTGACTTATTTCTATGGATTTGAGGGTGGTGGGAGTATGAGCGGATTTGGTTACTATTTGGTCCACCAATTTCAAAAAACCTAAAAATTTCTACATGTCATTTAATGATATGTTTCACCATTTATTTATAAATCAATGGATTAATATTATAGTTGATCTTAGTAAGGTAATTGATTATTTAGCTAAATTCCCCACATTGTTGGAAAAATAAAATTTTTATATTTATAGAGTAAATAAAGTTTGTTAAATATATTAATTAATATGTTATAATTACAAGGTTATATTTAAATAAACTATTTCATCATCGTGTAATGTTAACCAGAAATGATAGATGTTATTTTAGACATAGGTTAATAGAAAATTCCCAATATTTTGTAGCATGTATCTCAAAATCAATCTCACTATAAAATTGATACATAAATTCCCTAAATCAAATAGAAAATTCGAATAATAAATCGTTGAATAAAGTGAATTGTTATATAATACATACTTATAAGGATGAAAACAGTCATGAATATCAATGATTTTCATGAAATTGCATTAAATAGGCAGATTCTCGTGTGATTTCTATAACATAAATTATCAATCATATTTCATCTTAAATATATTTTCCCTATTTGTTATAAAAATTATTAATATATTTCAGAACACATAATTATTTTAGGTTATTTATCTTTAAATTTTTAATATCATTGATAGTTTATTATTCATGCAACACCGAGACTAAAATTTTAATGTACTATTGAAACTGAAATTACAAATAGTAATGTAACCCTTAAAAATTTAAAATGAAAAATTGTGTATTAAAAGTACCTATAAAAGTATAAATAAAATTTTGGTATAATATAAATAAAAATATTTTATATTTTCATTATTAATGAAGTAAATAAATGATATAAATAAATTAAATTAATTGTTAGAATACTTATAAATCAGAAAACTTTTATTTAAAATTTTACAAATTTATAATAATTTTATTAATATTTATAAAATATATTCATAAATTAATATTATGTTTTATTATGATTATAATAAAATTTTGTGGTCACTTAACTAATTTTTCAAAGTGTGAAAAAATAAGATATAATTTTAAAAATAGTATTTTTTAAATAAATTAATGAAAATTAATTTTTCCTTATTTAAAAAAAATTAATGAATTTCAGTTCTGATTTATACACATTGAATAATGGTTAGTTTTTACTTTTTGGTTTTAGAGAAATAGTTGAATTTTTTGATGAATAATAATTTACATTAATTTATGGCATATATACAATATAAGATAAATAAATTATCGCACGAGTCATGAACGACGTAAACAACGCAACATACAGAATCCCTTAATTATTTTTATATATGTAGAGATAATGATCAAAATTTTCATTATCATGGAATAAAATAAATATTAAATGAATAAAATATTCAAAAAAGAACCTATCAATTTTGTTATAAATACCACCCAAAATCAACTCATCCTATCAAAACTTACATGATCAGATCCTTATCCAATTTCAATCCCATAATCATCCCAATCCACGCCAATATGACCATGATACTATAAATTTAACACAATCTATAAATCCAGTCCCCTCATGGAGGTTCACAAGGCGATGAATTCAAGAGGTAAAAATCCTTCTTATTTTATTTTATTTTAATTTAAATAATTTTATTCTCTTATCCTTATAAGAACTCCCCTATCCAAAGTGAAATAATAAATTCCATATCTTTTATAAATTTTAATTTTATTATTTAGATGCATGGTCCACAATCATTCTTATTCTCCCATTCCAGTTATTGTGAATATTGAAAAGATCTTTCATGAGGTGATGATTTACCTCATTCATGGATGATATGTTTTAATTTATCAATACCACCTTCAACGATGGTCAATAAACTATATAAATTTTTAAAATAGATTATAATATATTTATTACTTATTATCCAATGTTATGGTAACATTATTTATACTTAATATTAATTTAAGATACCAGCGTAGTTGGTAATGGTTGAAAACCCTTCAATATAATCTTGATGATTATCAGTTAAATTTTATCAAATAATTCATCCTTAGCCAAAATAATGATAATAATTATATATCCATCGATTCTTCTGAATGATAATTAATAATGTAAATTTCAAATTTTGTAAAAGTATTTAATCATTACATGATATCTGATATTATTATAAAAATAAACAAATCATGAAATCCTTGGAATAAATAACTCTGAATTGATGAAATTTCATCTTATACCCCATAAAAAGACCAAAAATGAATAGAATAAAATTATAATGTACAAAAAAAATTGTCAAACTATTCTGAATAAATAAATTAAATCATTTAATTTTATTTTATAGGACATTAATTTCAATTCCATAACACGTTCATATATAATGTATTTGTTTCTTCCCCAACCCTAATTTTTCATTCAGGTTATGCTATATCTTTCTTTATTCCAATGTAATTCATCATTGTTTTTATGTAATTATTATATATATATTTTATATTTTTTAAAACTTATATATCTATATAATTTCATTGTTAATTTATTATAAAATACATGTTTTATGAGTTTCTCTTCTCAATTATTCCCTATAAGAAACTCCAATTTAAATGAACTTCTCGATTTCATACCCATTCCCATTTATGAAAAGTAATATTTGAAAAAACATTAATTTTATAAAATAACTAATATTTTCATGGAAACTAATATTTCTTCAGTACTAGTTCTATAAAAACATTAAGATAAATACACATTATTTTACTTTATAGAATCTTAGTTTCCATGTAAAACATGAATTTAACTCAAGAATTTCCTTGATTATTTTAATATATTATTTTAACATATTAACAAAACTCAATTGAATTATATGAAATAATGAAATTTATCTCCATTAAAATTATCTACCATATTTTATAATATGGATCATGATTATTTTTACTATGAATGTGTGATCATGATACAATTCATCTCATTAAACAGAACTGTTAGCGATTATGTTTACATGATGTTGAATGATATTAAAATTTCATATATATATGATTTTATGTCTCATCCCATTCATATATGTAAAATGGAAAAAACCCAGATTTTCTGGGTACACGTTGTGTACTTTCTCACACGCCATGTACTTTGGCCGTGTGGGATGCGTACACAAGGTATATAGGCCTATCGGCAATGAAGGGAGTAAAAACTGACGACACGCCGTGTACTTGGTATTTACACCCCGTGTAATCAGTTAGATGCTAAACAGTAAGGCGGTGGCCGTAGTATTCAGTGGAGCGATAGTACATGTCGTGTACTCATGAATACAGACCATGTAATCATCTCAAAAGATGAATAGTTTGGTGGTGAAAATTAGCCACTAGAGGAATAGGTAAAAATATGAAAACTAAACGCTGTGTACATGAGAGTACATGCCGTGTAGTTTGTTTTTTTCACTTAAAATGGGCAGCAGCTTCATCATTCAATAGAGGAATCTTAAAACAACGGAAGTGTCTGGGAGAGAGGACTAGAGCTTAGAGGGTTTCCTGATCATCCACCAAAACTCGGATTCCTTCGCTGATGGTCTTGATTGAACCACGCAGGTGTGTTCTTCACTCTTCTCAAACCCTTATTTACAATTATTTCTTGATGGTGCGTTCTTTGGGTTTGAACTTATTTTCGTTTATTCTGGATCTAAATCATCCTCACATGTTTCGGGATGTGTCGTTCAATAATATTGATATGAGGAGATCATGGTAGGTGGTCTGATGGTTAAATCCAACTGTCAAGTTGTTTTTGCATACCGTTGTGCTAGGCACCCGTGTTTGGGGTGATGTATGCTTGAGGTAAATACTAATTCAATGCCTAGAATTTCATAGATAATGAAATTATAATTATAAATTGTTGTCTGTGATAATTGCATAGATGCATGGCCACCCCATGGGTGTAATTGATTGTTTAGCCATTTGGATAGGTTACTCGACGGTATGTCGTGATTGTAGCATGATTTGAGTTTTCTTGAGAAAAAATGATTATAATTTCTTGTTGTGTGTTGGGCTCGGCCCGATTACTTACTTATGCCTGAGGGTAGTGTTTTTCTTAACCTGTGGGCAGTAGTTTGTTTATCATTACAAAATGTATTGTTTAGCCTGAGGTCAATGTTTCATATTCCTGAGGGTAGTTTCTTCAGTGCCTGAGGGAATTATTTCGTACGCCCGATGGAAATATACGTTATGCGTGTCAGAAATCAGTTGAGGGATTCTATTTTAATTACCAATGTGTTGGTTTTTCATGTCTCAGTACTCAATTTACTTTTAATATTTATTGTGGTAATTTTTTACATGTTATACCTGCCACGCTAAAACACATGATTAGTATTATTTTATCTTGTACTTGTTAGATAGCTTGTTGTGGTTTTTACTGCGGAATTGTATAGGTGGTTGTCGGATGACGCTGGGTTTCAGAATCATATTACTCAATTATATTGAATTGTTAAATAATAATTAAATGGAAATGGAATTGGTAGGAATGTTTACATTTTGTACTTAATGGTTTACTGCATTCCATTATTGCACACTACTATTGCACAAACTCACTGACAATTGGGAACGGGACATTGGTGGTTGCCTACTGGGAGTTATTTCTCACACCCTTTTCGTGTCATGTCCTGGGCCCAAACAGATAATATAGTTGTAGGTGTAGATAAGGTAATGTGTCCCTATATAGTTACTTGATTATTGTAGATCAGTAAGAGATCATGAGACCAAGCTTAGGCTTACGATACTACGGAGTTCCTGATGCGCTGTTTTTTTTCTTAATATATTTGTCCCTTGAATTGTATTGATTCAGATTGCAGTGTATCTATTTTTGGTATCTTTCTTAGACTTATGGACATATTGCATCGTTATATATGAATGTTGGTCTTATATTTACATCAGTACTGTGTCCATTTCAACATTGGTATTGTTTACTACTACATCTTTTGTATGCTTGTATTTTGATCCACTACATTACATTTTTAAAAATAAGGGCATAGTTTCCCCATAATAAGAACTAGGACCACACTGCTTGTCAGAAGCCTATGTAGTTTGGAGAAATGAACTTGAGGTCATGTGACCAATCGGGTTCGGGGTACCCGTTGAGTGGCACCTGGTTCTGAGATGTTACAAAGTGGTAACAATTGGGTTTCTTTTCTAGGAATTTCTCTTTGGAGCCTATAGTCAGGGAAAAGATGGAATTGGTATTTGGTAATAAGTTGTGCCCGAGTGTAGCTAACTCGTGTACAGTGAAAATATAATCTACCTTGTTTAAATTCAATTTATTGGGTTTTGTAATTTTATAGTTGATTTGATTTTTATCGTTAGAAGATTCACTTATTGTGTGGAATTTATATTTTTATTCCTAGGTTCTATTTAGTTGCAACCTGATGAGACGAGGTTATTCCATCACATGAATCATTATGAACATGTTAGAGTCACCTGGAATGCATAGTTTCTATGCCATTTTATGCATAGAACTTGCATGTTGTTGTGACAGAAGATGTGCTAGAGACTGCATGCTTTTGTGATAGGTACCATGATAGATACGACTACTACTGTTATGTTACTGGTTCATGTTATGTTTGTGTTAATGGATGATAAACATTGGTTCCTAAAAAGTACGATCTCTCTTGGACCAGAATTTAGTGGATCATAGTTCATCCTGTTGTTGAGAAGGCCCGGTTCTAAACATTGGTTCGTGGTGATTATGGGACCACACATATCAGAATTTGGAATATCGGTGATTGAAATTTATGAAAACAGGGGCTCTAGAGTAGTTTTTGAGGCCTACTGTCTGGAAACCTAGACAACATGGCATGTGGTTCTACGAAGACACTCCATGTACTCTTCTGTTTGGGAAGAAACAATAAAAAACTTATATACATGTCGTGTACCCACAGTACATTCCATGTATACTCTAACAATGTTATAGGTCGTGTGGGTAGAGACACTGGATGGGGAAATTATAAAGGGACCACGCCGTGTACCGATTGTACATGTCGTGTCGTGTTGGCCCTGTGTCCGCCTGTGTAACTAACAACACGGACTGATGAATCTTCGTTACTACATGCCGTGTCAAGGCCGAACACACCATGTAGTGTATCTAGGGATTCCATCCTTGTAACTAACAACAAGGGTTGGTGTTATCAATTATAGTATACATCATGTACATCTGGAACATGTTGTCTAGTGTGAGTCATGTGTCTGGCCGTGTAACTAACAACATGGGTTGGAGAAGCTCCTCTAGTACATGCCGTGTACCTGAGGGACACGCCATGTAGTCTTGACCAGTGAGGGGCCGAGTGGACTTAGCCGTGTGGCTGGGGAAACCAGGTGGTGTACAAGGTGTGTGCTAGTGTAACATGCTGTGTAGTGTCAGCCGAGTATCCATCCGCGTCACAAACAACACATGCAGTTGGAATATAAGCCATACACATCGTGTCTATATGGCATGCGCCATGTAGTTCGAGCTATGTACCCTGCCTTGTCTCGGACAACACGAGTTGGTGAAGCTCATCCAGTACTCACTGTGTAGACCTTATACATGTCATGTAGTCACGTTTAAAGGAGATCTATGTGGATACGCTACATAGAAGGACTCTGAAAGGGGAAGAAAATTCATGTACATGTCGTGTGTGTGGACAACACGCAGAGTGTTTGGGGTGTTACACGACCAGTTTTGGCAGAATTATGCTCCCATGTGAAATATGTGAGGGAACATGCCGTGTAGTTACTATACACATCGTGTAGTATTTTTTGTAAAACATGAATGTTTTCTTTCCCTTTTACCATTATAATAATCCCTTTTTTCTATCCTTTATAATCTTAATCTAAGTCTTGTGTTTGACCAAGTAGAGTCATGCCGCCGAGATGACATCATGTTGTTCTCCAAGAGTGTGTCAACGAATATACCCCAGAAACAATAGGCAATAGGCTACAGATGGATACTTCAGCATTTCCGGATGTGGTGCCAATTTTTACATCGGACACATGCGTGGAGGCGTAATTTCATGAAGGATTTATGCGGTTTTTGTATCCCTTCCAGGGAGCGTCGTCGGTTGCCACATCTATGGCAGAGTTGGCTAATATATTCCAGCAGCAGCATCAGCCTACATTTTCAAGAGATGGAGGACCACATGCTATGGATTCTTGGATGGATTCTATGAAGACTATCATCGTGCATCTAGAGATGCCTCCAGGGTAGAGGTTCAAGCTCGCTACAAACATGCAATGTGATTCCTCCAAGATGTGGTAGGATTTTACCACCACGATTGAGCATCACCAAGACATGGTGTGGGAAGATTTTCAAGCAACCTTCGATGTATTTAACTTTCTAGAGATGCTAGAGTAGATTGACCTTGACAGTTCATGAATCTTCCACAGGGTTTTATATAAATGATGGACTATTCAGCCCGCTTCACAAAAGTATAGTGCTTTTAACCTGTTCTGGTGGGAGATGATACGTTGAGGGATCAAAACTTTGAGGATGGTATTAAATATGAGACTTGAGAATTGGTGAACATTTTTAGGATTCGTATGTTTTATGATATTATGAGCAGGGCACTGATTACGGAGAAGAAACTATGAGATGCTAGTGGTGTAGGCCAGTGCCTTTCAGCACCAGTTTCGGGTAAAATTTATACCAGTAAAAGGAAGAGGCATATGGATTTATCTCACGGTGACAGTACTAGCAAGAATAATTCTTCTTGTGGCCATGTCATATGCTACCAGTTTGGTAAATAAAGGCACAAGAGACCTCAGTGTCCACGTGACCTAGTAGAGTGTCGAGCTTGCAGCTAGATGAGTCATCTATAGCATTTTTGTAGTGCATTTCTACCAGTGGAGAGTGAGAGGGGTTCTGTGCAGACTCCACATGTTGTAGGTGGTCTATCATCTTCTTATAAGTCAGGGAATTGGGATATGTTAGGATGTTCATGCCGAGGTTGTGGTCATGGCCGTGGGAGCTAGACACCAGGATCTCAGAGATAGCAGGGTAGGTCAGCTCAGGATAGCCAGGCTATGTCATAGGGCTGCGACACGTGGTAGTCCTAGGCATTGCAACAGACCATGCAGGAGTAGGATCCCAGACAATCCACGGTCAGAGTTACTATTCTAGTTGCTTCTATTTTACCTTCAGTACTTTTTGATACTGGTGTTACAAATAAATTTATATTTGTGCCAGTTGCGGAAATCCTTGGGCTCTGTGTTTCATCTTCATCTAATGTTATGACGCTAGACAATCAGTTGGGGATTAGAAAGACATGTGTGCATTAGTGCAAGGAGTGCCCCATAGATGTTTGTGGGTGTTACTTTTTATGGGACCTATATTTATTAGAAATGACGAGATATAATTCCAATCTTAGGATGGGATGGTTAGTACCCTTTCAAGCCATTTTGTATTGCTATCGTCACAGGGTGAGTATCACGTCGCCAGAGGGCAGAGAGTGTCTATACAAGGGAAAATGGGATGTCCAGGCGAGCCGAGCAGGACCTGAGCATCATGGGCAAGGTGGAGTGACTGTCCAGCTTATGAGTTTTAATCTGGATGACCAGGGAACTTGTCAGAAATATTTCCCTCCAATGGTTGATCGGTTTAGGGATTTCATCCAGGATGATTTCTCATGTCTAACATCGTATAGATAGATGTATTTCTCTATTAACTTTTTCTAGGAGCATCACTAGTGTTCATTCCTCCTTATAGGATGGCTACACTAGAGTTGCATTAGTTCAAGAGGAAGTTGGAGAAGTTACAGTAAAAGGGTTTCATCCAACCCCGTACTTCCCATTGGGGTCCGCCTTTCCGATTTTTTAAGAAGGCGAACAGTACCCTCAATCTTTGTGTGGATTATCGGAATCTGAACTAGTTTATTGTGAAGTACCGATATCCCTGGCCAAGGATTGATGATATTTTTTTATCAAATTAGAGGAGCACGTGTGTTCTCAAATATTTACATGAGATCTATATATAATCAGTTGCATGTTAGACCATCAGACATAACGCTTACTGCCTTTCGGAGAAAATATGATCTATACGAGTGCTTGGTCATGCCATTTGGACTCACAAATGCGCCAACAGTTTTCATGGATCTGATGAATCGTGTGGTCCACCCTTATCCGTATTTTTTTGTGGTATCCTTATTGGATGATATCATGGTGTACTCTCGCACTCAAAAAAACCATAATACCCATATTGAGATCTTTCTGAGTACACTGAGAGATCATCATCTATATGTTATTCTCTCAAAGTGCCACTTTTGGATGGACCAGATTCACATCCTGGGTTAGATCATCTTAAATGCAGGAGATACTGTATACCCTGAGAAAGTGAGAGCCGTATTTTCCTAAGATAATCCTAATAACGAGTTTGATATATGTTGTTTATTGGGGATTTCTAGTTACTACAGGCACATTATACATGACTTCTCCTACTTAGAAGTGTCCATGAAGAGTTTGACTAAGAAGGTTGTAATGTTCGTTTTGTCAGAAGCTTGTGAGAAATCCTTTCAGGAGCTGAAGGTAAAGTTGACATCGACACTAGTTTTGATACTTTCAGAGTAGGGGAAACGGTATATAGTTTACTGTTACACATCACTTATATTGTTGGGTGTAGTGTTGATGTAGAGAGATCGAGTATTTTCATACGGGTCTCAGCAGTTGATGCCACATAAGAGGAATTAGCTGACACATGATTTCGAGTTGACAGTAGTTGTTCATGTGTTGCGTTGTTGGAGAAATTATCTCTTGGGAGAACATTTTGTGTTGTTTACGGACCAAAAAAGTTTAAAATATATCTTTACCTAGTGTGAACTGAATTTGATATCGGTAAGGTGGGTTGAATATCTTCAGTCCTTCGACTTTGAGCTTGCATATACACTTAGTAAGGGTAACGTAGTTGCTAATGCACTGAGTAAGAGGACTCAGATACAGGCAGTACAAGAGGCTAGTGGTGAGTGAAAGCTTATGGATTTGTTCTCTGATATGTATTTCGAAGTCCACGATATTCAGGGGTGAGGCTACATTTTATCGTTATCTATGACATCTACCCTCGTGGATACACTGAGGATGTGACAACTATCAGATTCAGAAGGCCTAGTTATATGGGAGTCTATTGAAACTGATGACCCTCCTCCCAGTTGGATGATGGGTGATGACGAGGTACTATGAATCAATGGATGAGTGTGGGAACCAGGTTATATACGTAAAGAGTTGATGCAGGAGTTTCATGCTTCAGATTGGGAAGTGCACCCCAAAGTAACCAAAATGTACCGTGGCATGAGACAACAATATTGGTGTTGGGGTTAGAAACAAGAGGTAGTTGGTTTTTTTGCAAGAAGTTCAACCTATCAGTAGGTGAAGTCGGAGCATCATAGGCCATCCAGACTTTTACAAAAGATACCCATTCTGGAGTGCAAATGGGATGATGTCACGATGGACATCATGACTGGGTTGTTGAGGTCACCTCGAGGTAGTGATTCCGTATGGGTTGTTGAGGACAAGGTTACAAAGCTAGATGAATTTTTACTATTCAATGAAACCTTCGTTGTTGATGAACTCAGAAAGTTGTATCTCTGAGAGGTAGTAAACCTTCATGGGATCCCTTATTCTATCGTTTCAGATAAGGATACCCATTTTACATCTCATTTCTGGCAGAGTTTTCATAGTGAACTGGGTACACATGTGCTTCTAAGAACATCTTTCCACCCTCAAACCGATGGTCAGTTTGGGTATTCGATATTGTTGCTTGAGGACATGCTGCGTGCATGCATCCTGGACTTTTGGGGATATTAGGAGAAGCAATACCCCTGGTCAGGTTTTCCTACAATAATAGTTTTCAGGAAAATTTTATGATGGATCCATATGCGGATTTATATGGTAGGCCAAGAAGATCACCAATGTGCTAGTCTGAGTTAGGTGACCCATCTTTACTGGAACCATGTCTCGCATAGGAGACTTCATGGTAGGTTCAGTTTATTCAAAAGCGGATGGCTACTGCACAGTCTCGTTAGAAATCTTTTACTGACCACCACAAACAACCCTCAGATTTCATGGTCGGGGATCAGGTTTTCTTGAGTATTTCACTGAGGTTTGGAAACAGGAGGATCAAGAGATATGGTAAACTTTCATTGACGAATGTAGGTTCGTTTATTATTCTAGAGAGAGTCGGGCTGGTTGCCTATTGGTTGCGGTTACCACATATATATCGGTCCATGCATGAAATCCTCCACATATCCTAGCAGGGCCGTTATCAGTCAAACCCGTCTCACATCTTTCAGCCTTAGGAGGTTGAGCTTCCAGGCGAAGCATACTTTGTGGAGCATTCGATTCATATTATTGATAGGAGCATGAAGGTTCTCTGAGGTTGGTCAATTCCTCTCGTACGGGTGCTATGGAATCATGGATGAGTGCACGATGAAACCTTGGAGGGGGAGACCGATGTACGTGCTCAGTGTATATAGTTTTTCTGATCATTATCTTCACCACGCTTGGAAGGGAAATTCAGGGATGAATTTCTCTATGGGGGGATGTTTGTAAGAACCCAGCTCTTATTCTTGATTTACAGGAATATCCATTTCATTTATTCCCTTAATTTTTTTAATAAGTATAATGGGGAAAAATACAAAAAAATTGGGTGCACGGCATGTACTTTTCCACATGTAGTGTACTTTGGTCGTGTTGGATGAGTACACAGGGCATGTTTGCCTCTCTGTGATGAAGGATGTTAAAACTGACTACACGTCGTGTACTTGGTATTTACACACCATGTAATCAGTTGGTAGGTGAACAGTAAAGTGGTGGGAGTAGCTACTAGTGGAGCGACAATACACGCCGTCTACTTAGGAATACATGTTGTGTACACATGTCGATAAATGAATAGTTCGATAGTGAAATGTAGCCACTAGTGGAATAGTTAAAATAATTAAACGTACACACACTCTACTTGAGAGTACACGTCGTGCAGTTTTTTTTTCAATTAAAGCTGGATTTACCCTCTTCTTTCGAAAGTGGAATCTTAGGACGTCGGTAGATCATGGGGGAGAGGTCCGGATATTGGATTATCTCTCGATTTTCCACCGGAACTCGGATTCCTTCACTGACGGTCTCGATGGAACCATGTGGGTGAGTTCTTCACTCTTTTTGAACCCTTCTTCCAATTCTTTCGTGAGGGGATGTAACATGGGTTAGAATGCATTTTCATTTATCCTAGATCTACATTGTTCTTGGGTGTTTTGGGAGGCTACATTCACGTATATTTATTAAAGGATATTAAGGTAGGTGGTCCAATGTTTAATTCCTACTATCATGTTGTTTTTGTGTATCTTTGTGCTACGTGCCCATGTTTGGGGTGTCGTATGGCCATGTCCTTGACTAAATAAATGCATATAATTGCATAGATAATATATTGATAAGTATAAACTGCTGCCTGGGGTCATTTCTTGGATCATGGCCCACCTCATGGGTCCGTTCTCTTATTCAACTATTTGGCCAGGTTACCTGAGTGTATTCCATGATTGTAGCATGTTTTTATTTTCCTTGAGAAAAAATGAATATAATTGCATGTTGTGTGTTGGGCTCGGCCTTGTCATATGCATATGAGTGAGGGAAGTGTTTTTATTTTCCTGTGGGTATCTTTTTTTTAGCCTGAGGTTAAGTGTTGTTTAGTATAAGGGAAATGTATTATATCGTGAGAGTAGTTTATTCCGTGCCTGAGGAAATTATCTCGTACACATGATAGAAATATTTGTTATTCATGTGGGAAATCACATGAGTGTTTCAATTATGATTACCTGAGGGTATGATTTTCATGTATAAAGACTCTGTTTACTATGCATATTTACTGTGGGGATTTTTACATGTTATACTTGCCAATCTAAAGCATAGGGTTGGTATTGTTTTACCATATACTTGTTAGATAGCTTGTTGTGGTTTTGTTGTGGAACTGTATAAGAGATTTTCGGCTAAGGATAGGTCTCAAAAACTTATAATTCAATTATATTGAATTATTAAATAATAATTAAATCTAAATCACACTAGTCGAATGTTAAATTTTTAGTACTTCCTGGTATGCAATATTTCAATACAGCATAATGTTGTTGTACAAACCCACTGTCACGACTTGTCCTCGGGGCCCGTGCCGTGACTACCCCACGCCTGCCTTCCATAGGCCAGGGGCTGGTGACTAGCACCAAAGGCGTAATTCTAAATAACTGGGAAGGTATTGCCTTAATAAAAGTAAAAAAACACCACAGTGTACAAGAGGAAGTAAAAAACTAAGTAAGACTGAGTACAACAGTAAGTGCGGAAAAGTAAGTGGGCCAGAATACAAACCCAAACTGAAAGAAAAGTACAACTTGAAAGGGAAAATAACAACTGAAAGAAAATCCGTTACGTCGAACCACCCACTAGAAGTCCCACCTAAAGGGTGAGTACAGATAGCCTCCACAACTCCTCGGGTCCAACCGCCCGCTCTGAGTACGCCCCGTCCAGTGGTCCACCTCCAGGTATCGTCCTGCTTTGTAAGCCTCACCACGATCAGCGCTATCCGTCGTCTGCAACCAACACAATGTAGTGCGGGAATAGCCCGTGCAGGGGTGAGTATAAGCTACTCAGTAGGGACCCCGAGACCCTCGAAGGACTCCCAGAATCCACAAAGGATAATCCAGAAATGAAAGGTGCAATCACGAAGTAACATCCAACACTGCTTAGGTATATTCCCATACATATACCTAAGTCATCAATTCCAGCTCGCTCCAACCTCCGAGCCTATGTATATCCCATCCCACAAAGGAATCCACATCCCATTCCACACAAGAAAGAAAAACGTATATCCACACAGGATAGCACAACACAATCCACAAAGGAAAGCAAAACATGATTCATCTTACATAGTTATACTTCTTTATATGATGATAAAGATGATCAGATAAAGCCACTGATTCATCTAAGCTGTCATACCCACAAAGGATAGATATGTACTAAACCCCTCAATGACCCAGGAAGGGTCTGACCCACACAAGATCGATAGGTAACTAACCCCCGCAATGTCCCACACAGGATCAGACCCACACAAGATCTGTAGGCGCTAGATCCCACAGAACCGTAGAGCGCTGACCCACACAGGATCAGACCCACATAGGAACTATAGCACTGATCCACGTAGGATCTCTAAGTGCTGTAGTCATAGTTGTAGAATCCACTGAGGATCTCTATACTGTTGTCGTCGTCGTCGCAGTCGCAGCCAGCTCTAGGGTACTCGCACACAACAAGCTCGTTTGGGAGGGTCTGCTCCACGAGATGAGAGGATGATACATCAATTGACACATAGTCCAGATTTGATGTATTCAGATGTTCCGTATCATCAACAAGAACTCAACGTCGTAGATGGCGCGTCAATCGGACGCCCGGTCTGAGAGTTAATGGATTTTTTGTTCCAGGGGCCTGGTTGGTTTTTAAAGAAAAACCCACCGGACCATACTCCACCTGTGTACAAACCTCGGTCGTAGTATGCCAAAAGATCCGTCTCACTAAGAGGAATCCAATCAAGTCTACGGCACGTCAATCCGATGTCCGTAGCTCATGTTATAAGCGTTTCCGCTCCGATTTCCCGGTTGGTTTCGTGTACGAACCAACCCGGTCGATCCCAAAGTATTATGAAACCTTGAGTGTAATATGTCGAAATGACCATCTCATTCCAAGGATCGCGTCACAACTGATAGTGCGTGAATCATAGGTTAGTAGCCCTAGATATGGGAAAAAGTCCGAATACGGTCCGAAAAAGGGGGTTTCGGACCCAGACCGACCCGGCCCGAGACCCCTTGGGTAAGCCTGGCTGGGCACGGCCTGGCCCGGTGGCTCGGCACGCTGGCGTGCTGCGCCAGCTAGCTCGGCCGAATGGTCTAGTCATTCGGTTTTTCGGGGGGGGGGGGGGTGCCCCCCGCGTGTTGTAACCCCCCCCCCCCTTAATGTGGGCCGCTAGCTGGTCTGCCGGGGGTTTAATCCGCCGACTTATTCCCTGTCCGGCCGGCCCGGCCTGGCCGGGCGGTTCTTGATCCACGAGACCGACAATGGCCGGTCCTCTCCCTCCACTGACGCCGGCGGACCAGAACCGGCCGCCGGTCACCCTGCTCCGTCGCGGCCCGGAACCGGCGGCGGCCTTGGTCGTCCAGCGTGGCGCGACGGCGCCGCGCCCATCCGCCGTGGCCTCGCTCCGGCCTCGGTGTCTTCGAGTTTCCCCAACGTGGCGCGACGGCTCCATGCATACCTTGACATATGATTCCGCACCGTGCGACGACACCACGCCATTCCATTCCAATCCACATAGAACCAACGTGGATAAAGGAGGAGGGTCAGTCGTGTTTGTGCGGTCCGGCCCCCTCACATTAATCGACAACAATTGGTTTTATTTCACGAATACGTCAAGGTAGTAATCATGAAAAAATTTAATAAACCCCCTACCTTGAGCGTATCTTGAACGGAGGTTCGTGAAATGAGAATTCGTCACGGAAGAACCGTCATAGGAAGAGACGTCTTGGAAGGAGGAAGTCACGTCACGAAAACGGCGTTGCGGTATATGGCATAAAGTATTCGGTCCCCGAGGGAAAAGCATTTTTCGTCACAGAGCGATGTGTTCTTTGCGTTCTTCGTCGATGATGAATAAGTTCCTCAACCCTCCCTTAGCTTTTCTCCCCAAAAACCTCTCAAGCAACAAGATTCTAACCCAAAATAAATTAAGCTCAAAACTAATTTATTAACTTGACATAAGTTTGAATTTCAAACACACACAATAAACTCACTTCATTAATATCTTATGTTATTAAAACATAAGTTATAAAAATTAAAAAATGAGTTGAGGGGGGTTAAAAAATGTGAAGGGGTGGGGTTAGTGTGGCCCCACCACCCATATAACCTCCCATGGGAAGTTGGGTAGTTACCCAACTTCCACCCAAATACTAAATCCACTTAGAGAAAATAAAAATTGTGGTTTAATTTTTATTTTAACATTCACAATTTTTATAAACCTCTCTCATGAAAACTCATCTCCGGGAATGGCGTTCCTAAGAAATTACCGGCGCTACTGTTCCATCAGTGACCTCAAGATTCAATTCTGATCATCGGTTAAAATGTTAGAAATTCTCGCTCATTCATTCACTGAACGTACCTGAGCTGAACTTCGGATAGAAATTCCAGGCACACTGGGCCTCAGAATCAAGTGTCGTCAGAAACTGCATTCTTGTAAAATTATAATAAAAATTAAGAAAACATTTTCCTTGAAATTTATGGGTCTTTACACTACTCCCACCTCTGGTCTTTACGTCCTCGTAAAGATACATCGAAATATAGGGAAACAAATGTGGGTATTGAGCATGCATCTGAGCCTCCCGCTCCCATGTGCTCTTCTGGAGATTCTCTTGCTGCCATCTGATGCACACTAGAGGGATCGACCGTCCACGTAGGACCCACTCCTGTTGATCCTAGATCTCCACTAGAACCTCCATAAAAGTCGCCCCATCATCAATGTCTAACTCCCCATGATCAATGATATGCGTCGGGTCATGCACGTATCCCCTCAGCTGAGACACGTGGAAGACGTCGTGCACCCGGTGCAACTGAGGTGGTAGAGCCAGGCGATAAGCCACCTCGCCAATCCTACTGAGTACATGGAATGGTCCGAGGAAGCATCGAGACAACTTGCTGCATCGGCCAAATCTCTGTATACCATGTCGAGGTGAGACCTGCAAGAAGACGTGGTCACCATCATCAAACTCCAGTGGCCTCCGCCTCCTGTCAACATAATACTTCTGCCGGCTCTGAGATGTCCTCATCCGCTCCTGGATGACCTGGACCTTCTCTGTCGTGGCCTGGACCATCTCCGGTCCCATAAGTGCTGACACCCCAGGGTCTGTCTAGTACAACGGGGATCTACAATGTTGGCCCTACAATTCCTCGTATGGTGTCATCCCGATGGTGGAGTGGTAGCTGTTGTTGTACACAAACTCCACCAAATGTAGGTGGTCCTCTCACCTGCGACCAAGGTTGAGGACACAAGCGCGGAGCATGTCCTCAAGGGTCTGAATGGTCCTCTCCATTTGAACATCCGTCTGAGGGTGAAAGACGGTGCTCAGACGTAGCTGTGTCCTGAACGCCTCCTGCAACCCCATCCAATGCCAGGAAGTAAAGCAAGCATTTCAATCGGAAACAATAGATAATGGCACACCGTGAAGCTGTACAATCTCCTGAATGTAGAGACCTCCCATGCTTTCCACTAAGCCCTGCTCTCTGATGGGTAAGAAGTGTGCCGACTTGGTGAGTCAATCGACAATCACCCAGATGGAGTCGTGACCTCTTGAAGTTCGTGGAAGTCCAGTCACGAAGTCCATAGATATCCCATCCCACTTCCACTCCGGGACCTATAAGGGATGTACCAAGCCTGCTCGTACCTGATGCTCTACCTTCACCTGCTGGCAGGTGAGGCATCGAGAAATGAACTCTACCACAACATTCTTCATGCCTGGCCACCAGTGCTGTCGTCTGAGGTCCTGGTACATCTTCACCGCTGAAGGATGTACCACCAAGGTAGAAGTGTGAAACTCTCTCATCACCCCCTCCCGTAATGAAACTGGTACCAAGGTACGTCCTCTAAAAAGGATGTTGTGCTCTGCTCCAAAGGAGAAACCATCAGGTGCCTGTCCTGAGGATATCAGCACACGCCGCATCTCACAGTCAGCGTCCCCATGCTGTGCCCCTCTGACCCGCTGTAGTAGTGGAGGGGTGACTATGAGAGACTGAAGGAAGGATTCTCCAACTTTATCCACAAAGGATATCTGCAATGCGGCAAGCTACTCTGTCGCCTCCTCAAGTAGCTGAATTCCCATCCTCCTGCTGAGAGCATCGGCTACTACGTTCCCCTTCCCAAGAGTGTAGAATATCTCAAAGTCATAGTCCTGGAGAAACTTGAGCCATCAACACTGTCTCAGGTTCAGGTCCTGCTGAGAGAAGATGTACCTGAGACTTTGATGGTCAGAATAGACTGTAAAGCACTCGCCTATCAGATAGTGTCGCCATATCTTCAGAGCGATGACCACTGCTGAAAACTCCAGGTCATGGGTAGCGTAGTTCTGCTCATGCATCCTCAACTGATGTGATCAATAGTCGATCACAGCCCGCTTCTCGATCAGGACACATCCGAGTCCGGTCCCTAATGCATCGTAGTAGACTACGTACCCTACAACCTCCTCTGGAAACCTCAAGATAGGTGCCCGGGTCAATCTCTGTCTCTGCTCCTGGAAGCTCTGCTGACATCTTTCCAACCACACAAATGGTTTTCCCATCTTCGTCAGAGCTTAGAGTGATGCCGCAACTCTGGAAAATTCTGGCACGAATCTCCAGTAATATCCAGCTAGTCCCAAGAAACTCCGCACCTCCGTCATGCTTTTGGGTGGCTCCCAAGCTAACACTGCCTCGATCATCGTAGGATCCACTACAACTCCAAACTCAGAGAAGACATGTCCCAAGAAGTGGACCTCACGTATCCAGAACTGACACTTCGATAGCTTTCCATAAAGCTGGTTCTATCGGAGTGTGTCTAGTACAACCCATAAGTGGTATGCGTGCTCCTCCTCAGTCACCGAGTAAATCAAAATGCCATCGATGAAGAACATGACAAATTGATCGAGGTATGGATGAAAGATCCTGTGTATGAGGGCCATGAACACTGCTGGAGCATTGGTTACACCAAATGGCATAACCAAGAATTCATAGTGGCCATACCGACATCTGAAGGTCGTCTTCTGCACGTCCTCATCCCGAACTTTGAGCTGATGATAGCCTGACCTGAGGTCTATCTTCGAGAACCACCGTGCTCCCTTGAGAATATCTAAGAGGTCATCAATCCTTAGCTGCGGATAATTATTCCTCACGGTCACTTGGTTTAGGTGACGGTAATCGTACACAAATTCGCAAGCTCCTGTCCGCCTTCATGGAGAACAAAATCGGGGAAGCCCATTGTGAAACACTGGGTCGGATGAAAGCCTTGCCCTGCCAGTCTTCCAACTGTACCCGTAGCTCTCGAAGCTCAGCGGGGGCCATCCGATATGCTGGAGTCGATATCGGGGCTGTTCCAGGGTACATGTCAATATAAATGTCTACCTCTCTGCGAGGAGGTAGTCCTGGGATGTCATCGGGGAAAACGTCCGCATACTGATCCACCACTGTAGGAAAACCAGGACTTCGTATGTCAACTGATCCTAGGATGAGGCTAGCCAACTGATGAGTGATGGGTTGTCCTCTCCTCTGCGTGAGTCCATCCTGTTCTGCTAAGGTTCTCTTCTCGCCGGTGAAGGTGAACCTGCTCCCATCGGTGCGTACACATCGCACCATGTGCCTAATACAGTCGATTTGGGCATGAACCGTAGATAACAAATCCATGCCCAAGATGACGTCTTAAGGCCTCGACGCCGCTACAGGAAGATCCCAACCGAAGCTCTCGCCTCCTAGAGTAAGCTCACACTGCCATAACCAGTGCGTAATCATCGAGTCTGCTCCTGTTGGAGTCTTTAGCCATAAGGATTAAGCCAACAGCTCTATCTGAATCTCGGAGATCAGAACAACAGTAGTGGCTAGGAATGAATGACTCACCCCTGTGTCTATAAGAACTGTAGGAAGGGTGGAATAGACACAGATACTACCTCGAATCATCTCGGGCGCTCCGTGGGCGTAGGCCTCCTCTGCCTAGAGATGTGCCTGTCTCTGCCCGCCAGCTCCCTGTGGTCAGGTCGGACCTCCTGGTGGTGGTGGTGGTAGGGCCTCAAAGCGCCGCCCACCACCTGCTGCTCTACCAGCTCCTCTGCCTCATCTGCCTACTCCCTTAGGACCGCCACGGTCAACCCTCTGCCTCTGCCTAGGTGGTCCCTCAATCGTCTGCTGCTCCTCTTCACGGCGGGTCAGGCAGTCATGAGCCATGTGGCCCTGCCCGCCGCATGCGTAGCACTGTCTACCTCTCGAAATAATGGCTCCGCGCTGAGTGCCCTACACTGCTGAGACAGTGTCCTGAGGTCATCTGCCTGAGGGTCTGGTCTACCAGGACCCAAGAGTCATCCGTCGACTGCCTGCTGCAGAAGACTCTGCTACATGCCACCCTGCAGTAGGTCTCGCTACTAAAGTAGACTCAGCAAGAAAGCTCTCGATTACAAGGGCTCGCTCCAGTACTCCTGCTTGAGTCGGAATGCTAAGGGAGATCAGCGATGCCCTGATCTCATGCCTCAATCCCTACTCAAAGGTCCAGCCCCAGAAAAATGGGTCCCATACCATGTCTGTCCAGTAGCGCGAAAGATCAGTAAATCTCGCTGAGTACTGGGCGACCGACAAGCTGCCCTGCCGTAGCTGAAGAAGCTCCTTGATGCACACTGCACGGAGGGTGGATGGTACGAACTCTGAGTGAAAGAGTCTCTCAAAGTCCGTCTAGAGAAGAGATTCCTCAACGTGCACCTGGAGCATCAAGCTCCACCATCGGCCTGCCACTGCATGCAGTAGACTCGCTGCGAGGATCACCATGAGGTCTTCTGGCATCCTCACCAACTGGAAAACTCATACCACTGCCTCCAGCCAGTCCTCGGCTGCCTGGGGGTCCGTCTCCCCGTGGAACCTAGGTGGTCACTAGAACTGGAACTCATGAAGTGCACTAAGGCAACGTGCATCGTTAGGGGCTGGGGCTGGAAGCATCGGTTGCTCGCGGGTAGAGGTACCGCCAGTGCCTCTGCTGTCAAAGGGCCCTGCACCGAGGTCTCGTCGCTCGGTGGGCTGTCGTCACATACAACTCTCGGAACCCAAGCTGGCTTCCGTTGTGGGGCCATCCTGAAAAGGAAATAGGTGTACCACGATCAAACAGTATACCTGGTGAGCTGACATAAAGTAATCACAATGAAAACTTGAATAACATATGCAATCAATGTTTTCGTGCATTATGTCAGAAATCAGAAGTCAGGGTCCTGTTGTACGGATACATTGGCCGCCGCATCAACACTAGACTCCCTAGACTGATAACCACACCCAATACGCTTAACACTATTTCTCCACATAGAAAAAGATCAGAGTCCTGAGTTCTGTGGTAAAAACAAACTTCTCTGATACCAATTTGTCCTGACCCCTCCTAGGGGCCTGTGCCGTGACTACCCCAAGCCTGCCTTCCAAAGGCCAAGGGCTGGCGACTAGCACCAAAGGCATAATTTTCGATAACTGGGAAGGCATTTCCTTTATAAAAGTAAAAAAACACCATAGTGTACAAGCGGAAGTAAAACACTAAGTAAAACTGAGTACAACAGTATGTGTGGAAAAGTTAGTGGGACAGAATACAAGCCCAAACTGAAAGTAAAGTACAACTTGAAAGGGAAAACAATAATTGAATGAAAATCTGCAACTTCGAACCGCCCACTAGAAGTCCCACCTGAAGGGTGAGTACAGATAGCCTCCACAACTCCTCGCGTAAAACCGCCCGCTCTGAGTACGCCCATCCAGTGGTCCACCTCCAGGTACCGTCCTGCTCCCAAGCCTCTACCACGATCAGCACTGCCGTCGTCTAAAACCAACACAACGTAGTGAGGACATAGACCATGTAGGGGTGAGTATAAGCTACTCAGTAGGGACCCTGAGACCCCTGAAGGTCTCCCAGAATCCACAAAGGATAATCCACAAAGGAAAGGTGCAATCACGAAGTAACATCCGACAATACTTAGGTATATGACCATACATATACCTATGTAATCAATTCCAGTTCGCTCCAACCTCCGAGCCTATGTATATCCCAGTCCACATAGGAAACCACATCCCAGTCCACATAGAAAACAAAACGTATATCCACACAGGATAGCACAACACAATCCACAAAGGAATGGAAAATAGGATTCAGCTCACATAGGTATACTTCTTCGTATGACGATAAAGATGATCAGATAAAGCCACTGATTCATCTAAGCTTTTGGACCCACAAAGGATCGATAGGTACTAACCCACGCAATGACCCAGGAAGGGTCAGACCCACACAGGATCGATAGGTAACTAACCCCCGCAGTGACCCACACAGGATCAGACCCACACCAGATCTGTAGGCGCTGGCTCACACAGAACCGTTGAGCGCTGACCCACATAGGATCAGACCCACACAGGAACTGTAGCACTGATCCACGTATGATCGCTGAGTTCTGTAGTCGTAGCTGTCGAATCCACTGGGGATCTCTGTACAGTCGTCGTCGTCGTCGCAGTCGCAACCAGCTCTAGGGTTCTCGCACACAACATGCTCGTTCGGGAGGGTCTGCTCCACGATCCGAGAGGCTGACACATAAACTGACACATAGTCCAGAGTTGATGTATCCAGAAGATCCGTATCGTCAACAGGAACTCAACATCGTAGACGGCGCGTCAATCAGACGCCCGGTCTGAGAGTTATTGTATTTTTCGTTCCAGGGACCCGGTTGGTTTTTAAGGAAAAACCAACCCGACCGTACTCCACCTGCATCTAGACCTCGTGCGGAGTAAGGAAAATGATTCTTCTCACTAAGAGAAATCCAACCAAGTCGATAACACTTCAATCGGACGTCAGGAGCTCATGTTATAAGCGTTTCCACTCCGAGGGCCTGGTTGGTTTCGTGTACGAACCAACCCGACTGAACCCAAAGTATTCCGAAACCTTGATTGTAATATGTCGAAATTACCGTCTCGTTCCAAGGATCACGTCACCAATAACGGTGCGTAGTTCAGAGGTTCATAGCCCATGATATGGGAAAAAGACCAAAGAGGGTCCGAAAACGGGGGTTTCAGGCCCGGACCGACCCGGCCCGGCGGCTCGGCGGCCCGACGCGTTGGCGCGCAATGCCAGCTGGCCTGACCGAAAGTCCGGGCCATTTGTTTTTGCGGGGGGCGCTACCCCCCGCGTGTTGTAACCATGACCCCCCGTTAATGGGGGCCGCTAGCTAGCCAGTCGGGGGTTTAATCCCCCGACTTCTTCCCTGTCCGGTCGGCCCGCCCTGGCCGGCCGGTTCTTGCTCCACGGGACCGGCGACAGCCGGTCCCCTCCCTGCACCGACGCCGGTAGTCTGAAACCGGCCTCCGGTCACCTTGCTCCACCACGGTCCGAAACCGGCCGCGGCCTTGGTTGTCCGGCGCGGCGCGACGGCACCGCGCCCCTCCGCCGTGGCCCCACTCCGGCCGCGGTGTCTTCAGTTTTCTCTGACGCGGCGCGACGGAGTCGCGTCCTTGTTTCATTCCATGGCGGGGTGTGACGGCGCTGCGCATTCCTTGTCACACGATTCGGCGCGGTGCGACTGCACCACACCATTCTGTTCCAATACGCATAGAACCAACATGGATAAAGGAGGAGGGTCGGCCGTGTTTTTGCGGTCCAGCCCCCTCACGTTAATTAATAGAAATTGGTTTTATTTCACGAATATGTCAAGGTAGTAATCACGAAAAAAGTAAATAAACCCCTACCTTGAGAGTAGCTTGAACGGAGGTTTGTCGAACGAGAATTTGTCACAGAAGAACCGTCCCGGGAAGAGACGTCTTTGAAGGAGGAAGTCGCATCGCTTAAATGGCGTAGCGGTATACGGTGTCGCGTTGTCGGTCCCCGAGGGCTCGGCGTTCTTCATCGGAGACCGATGTGTTCTTCCCGTCCTTCGTCAATGAGGAAGAAGTTCTTCAAGCATCCCTTAGCTTTTCTCCAAAAAAACCTCTCGGGCAAAAAGATTCTAACCCAAAATAAATTAATCTCACACTTAATTTATTAACTTGACATAAGCTTGAATTTCAAACACACACAATAAACTCACTTCATTAATTTATTATGTTATTAAAACATACGTTATCAAAATTAAAAAGTGAGTTGAGGGGGGTTAAAGAATGGGAAGGGGTGGGGTTCGTGTGGGGCCCACCACATTTATAACCTCCCTTGGGAAGTTGGGAAGTTACCCAACTTCCACCCAAATCCTAAATCCACATATAGAAAATAAAAAATGTGGTTTAATTTTTATTTTAACTTCCACAATTTTTATCAAACTCTCTCGTGAAAACGCATCTCCGGAAATAGAGTTCATAAGCAATTATCAGTGCTACGGTTCCATCAGTGCGCTTGGAATTCGATTCCGAGCACCGGTTCAAAAATTAGAAATTCCAGCTCATTCGTTCATTGAATGTACTCGAGCTGAACTTCGTATAAAAATTCCGGGCACACTGGGCCTCAGAATCAAGTGTCGTCAGAAACTGCGTTTTTTTAAAATTCCAAAGAAAATTAAGAAAAAATTTCCATTGAAATTTACGGGTCTTTACACCCACTAATAGTTGGGAAAAGGCTTTTCATGGTGGCCTATTAGGAGTTCATTCTGTCACCCTATTTTGGTCATGTCTTGTTCCCAGACAGATTAAATTTTTTTTGGTTTATATAAGGTAAAGTGTCCCTATACGGGTACATGATTTTTTCAGAGGAGTAGGAGAGCATGGGACTGAGCTTAGGCTAGCAATGCTGCTGAGTTCTTACTACACTAATTGGTTTTTTTTTTCAATTCTGCATTTGTCCCTTGTATTGTATTGATTCAGATTATAGTGTATCCAGTTTTGGTGTATTTATTAGACATAAGGACATATTGCATCATTATATATGATATTTTTTATATTAATTACTTCAATACTGTGTCCATTTCAACATTGGTATTGCTTACTCCTTCCTCTTTTGTATGCTTGTATTTTGTTCTGCTACATTACACATTGACAAATGAGGGAATAGGTTTCTCACTATCATACCTTGGCCCTCATTGTAAGTTGGAAGCCCCTGGAATTTGGGGAAATGTGCTTGAGGTCATGTGACCAACCAGGATCCGCACACACGTTGAGTGGCACCCAGATCCGGGATGTTACCATCGACGCCTTTCCCATTTATTTTTAGATGTCGTGGACATGACCTTGATGGTATTATTATAATTTCTAGCATTACACATTACCTAATTATGATTCTAGTTATTAATAATCAAAATTATTAATTAACTAGTCAAATACCGATGATTCTGTTTTATTCTCATTTTATTAGTAATATTTTTTTGTTTATTCAACTATTTATTTTTTACATAATATGTTCACGTAGAATTTGTTTTATTATTCCAAATAACATTTTTATTATGATTTATTTTTATATTTTTTTCTACCATTAATTATCATATGATCTATCTACTTTTTATTTTTTTTGTTCTTTTTACGAAGTGAATATATTTAATATTACTACTTGAATTGATAAACAAGATGTTTATGGATGTTTTCATTGGTGTTTCCTTAAAGTTTGTTTTTCATATTTTTATGTATAGCATATGTTTATATTCGGTATCCCAAATTTAAAAAATTATTCTGTACTTATGGATCATAATCTATGTAATAATCCAGATTGTAATAAAGTAAGTAACCAACTCTGGGATTTTGGGGTATGGGTGTTTTTTGTTTGTATAAGAGGATGTTTACTATAAAAATTTGAAACTAGATATAAAAAAATAGTAGTGACCATAAAAAAGTTATAACATATGGATATGAATAGAATAACATCCTTGAATTTTGGAATCGTATATAGTATACTGATATTCAATGAAAAAAATCCTTAATTGAAAATTATATGTGGAATTCATTCTAGCCTAGATGTACCTAAGGTTAAAAACTCCCTCACTGTGTATCGGGAAATACTCCGTGTAACCTGGTACATGACAACGTGACTTAGTGTGCACCTAGTTTGAATCTTTGGGGGATATATTTATGATCAATCAAATTTTCTGTTCAAACCATAATGAGGGATAATAAAAAATATGTAACACCCAATGCTACCATAGTACGCTTCCCATTGAATAATAAAATATCTTGTGTTGTATGCAACTTCGAGTTCTAGCACACTACGACCAGTCAAACTAGCAGTTATAAATAGTAATACCAAATTTTTGAATTTTTATAAATTTTATTTTACCAATTTAACTTCATTTTTGGATTCCAAATATCAAAATTAGCTTAGGGTTAATTTTTATTATTTTTTCTGAAAGATTACAATTTATGATAAATAGTGGAAACACAACATTATTGTTTAAAACTGAATTTTTTTAAATAATTATTTATTTTATTTAAATTTAATTTTGGAAAAAATACATACATAATAACTATATAAATTCAATTTATGTTATTGGATTCATTTTTTAATCATTTTATATATAAAAAATTTTATTGAAACTTTTTACTATGCTTTTTCCACATTCTAGGCGCATTAGAAAATGTGCATAAAACTTAATTTTACCGATTATGAGAATTAAATTTCAAAAATCCGATAGAAATGGTTGAAATCATTAATAAAAATTTTGTTCAATAAGATGAAAATATTGTTTGGTGAATAGAAACTTTTGACTTTAATTTACCACTGTTAAAATTAAACTGGGTAATTTGAAGGTAAAAATGATATTATTATTACCCTAACACATGTCCTAATTCTATTGAATAAATGATGATTGACCAAAATAAACTTTAGGAATAAAATAAGATTCTTTTAACCCATGAGGATTATATTAGGAGTTTTATTATTATTTTATTTAAAGAAGAGTTAAAATTGATAAATTCAACGTTAAATAACTAAACCATTTATAATATGGGGTAATACATAAAATAAATTATACTTTTAATATTCATTAGAAAGGTGAAAATATTTCCTATATCATGATATTATATTTATAATGTTTATATAACAAATAATTAAATTAATTTACGACACAATGATGATGCAGTAATAAACTTATTAATGAATGATTAAATAATTGATATTATAAATATTAACATAAATATAATTTGGATGTTTCGATGCCATCCATAGACTTTATCAATT
Source organism: Viscum album (assembly GCA_963277665.1). Lineage (NCBI taxonomy): Eukaryota > Viridiplantae > Streptophyta > Magnoliopsida > Santalales > Viscaceae > Viscum > Viscum album. The sequence continues at coordinate 839,247,592 of OY728141.1, forward strand.
AAAAATAAATGTTAGTGTTGATTCAATGATTTATTTAATTAATGTATGTTGTTATGATGATCACAAAAACAAAATACTAAATAGTGTCAAAATTTACATAAATGGGTTTTTAAAACAAATAATATATTATTAGATGATATAATATTCCTAAAAATATAAGGTTTGGGAAAATGAATTATATAATTATAAATATCTCATTAAAGAACCACCTGTGGTTCTCTTGACATTTTATAGTATTTTTATTAATCAATTTTTATAAAAATACAATAATACATGGTGAAAATTAAACTATTTAACTAAGAGTTAAATTTAAACGATAAGGTAAATATAGTGAACTAAATCAATCAAAATGATATTTTTTTAGATGTTATCGACCCATCCCCACCTAAGACTCGATATAAATCCTTTTATAGACGTTGAAATTTGAATATTATTTTATTATAAATAATATTTCATGTATTTCCAAAAGTTACCCTCACCTCTCTTATAAAAGGGACTTCCCCATCTCTCAAAATCACTTCTCCAAAGCTATTTGTCTCCATCGAACCCTACCCAAATATCCTCCTAACTACCCTAAATTCATTGTAGAGGCCTTTTTTTGAACAGAATCAATCTTGAGGCTCCCTTTTGATCAAATAAAAATGAAACACTCGAAGAAGAGGTGATTATCTCACCACCGCTTTCTAGTTCATTAAAATTTCCACTTCCTTGTTCGTTGCTATTCCCATTCAAAAATAATAACACATGTACCTTAATCGTACTTTATATTATTATAAATATGGTATAACCATATTCATTATTTTATCCATCCTCTGAATGACAAAGTCGTCATATGTGTGTACTTATGAGTTACCATCTCCACGTCACAGTGTAGTTGTTATTCAAGGACTTCAGTATATAGATGGGTATAATAATTATTTATAATTAATGTAAATAATTAATTTAAATGTAAATTATTTTTTATTTTTGATATAACATTCAATTATATATGATTTCACCTTTAATTGAACGATATTGTCGCTCGTTCTTCCATACGGATTACCGTCTCTACGAACACGATGAGAATCATTCCACATCATAACCATTAAAGAATAATTTTCATTTTGTGGTTAAAAATAATGTTTAAGAACATAATATTATTATGGATATGAATAAAATACATCTTATACATAACTAACATTACTTATGTAAAAAACATATAATGAAAAATGAATCAGTTAAGACCCAAAACAATGATACTACTGAAATATTATTAACAAAGTAATATTAGATGTTCAAAATAGGATGTCATATTTATGTATGTGGTTCTTGTATAATTTAATAACAATTATTTTACCGTTATACAGGTGGTTAATGTTACCTCGGTCAAGGAAAAGTGAAAGGTATGTTTTTATTTAACTATCTCGTTGTTATATGAGGTTGATTTTATATAATTATCTACTAGAATTATTTATCATTCACATTTTTGTTTCATAAATATATATTTGAAAACCTTATTACATTTTCTTATAATATGGGTTAAATTCATTTACACCTTTTTTTAACTTTTGATAATTTTTTAAACGAAATTTTCCATCATTTTTAAAGGTAGTTTATGACATTTTCGACAAATTAAGGGAGGAATGTTTTTAACATATACAATGTTGAGGCTACATTCCACCCTTAATAAATTTCATAAGGTTACCTTATAAGATTATAAGAATATTCTCAAATTAAATTCTATATTTTATAATTACATTAATTTTAAATTATTTCAAAATAGAAATAGATATTTCACTCAAATTGTTTTGATTTAAACTATGTCAACATCCATTGATGAATTTTATACTTGTCGAAATTTAAATTATTAGGATTAAAATATTCCATATTGTATTTAATGTTTTTGATATTTTTGACTATGGTTGTGTTATTTTTATAAAATTCATTATTTATGGTTATTGTATTAAAATTTTGTATTCTAGTTTTAATATGAATGTTTAGGTTATATTTCATCCTTTTTATATGAGGAATGCACAGGACTTATGAAGTTATGGGTGGAGCCCACTATAGCTCCTCGATGCATCGGTAGGTCTCGTTATACAAACTAGTGTCTTGGAAAAAGTCCTTGATGAAGCCATTATTTCGGGTATTGGTGCGAGGCCTTGAATATGTGGTTATGATGTACAACATTATTAATTCCATAATTATGAAATTGTCTAATGATATTTAATGTGATAATTCAACTAGTAGAATATCATTGTGAATATGTTAATGGAATTATTTGATTTATATTTTCCATATTATAAGGATGTTAAATTTTAAAATGATTTTGTTTTAGACTTCTTTGTTTCCTTTAATCATTATTATTTTTTATGAATGTTTCTACTATATTGTTATCCTTACTGATCATCTAAGCTCACCCCTTTCTATTTTTTTTCCAGGATGTAAAGAAGTATTTTATGGTTGACCGTCAGGATTAGGCTATGCGATATTATTGTTTTTGAAGGAGACACAATGTTGTTGTTTTTCATTTCATAATATAATGTAAAACTTATGTATGTATATTGTTATTATAAGGCTACTAAAGTGATCAGCATTTTGGGATTTGATCCTTTATGATTGTGCTAGTATTATATAATAATTCACCAAATCTAGGTAACATTGGTCGGTGCGTTATAGTTGGCATCATAGGATGTTTAGAAAATACATGGAAACCATATTTATAAAAAATCTGATTAGAGACCATTCCCTAATATAGACTTTGACGATTACTATAGAATAACATCCTATAATTTTTGTAATGTTGATATTTTGTGAATTTTCCACAAAATGAAACCCTATCTGGATACCATCAGGTAGAGGTGAATGTGGAACAGATGTACCTAGGAGTGAAAACTATGAGAATGAGTTTTTGTGATTGACCCGGGGTATCCTGGTACACGACAACCAGCCCTGCTGCATTCGTGGTTATGACACTTCCGGGGGATAATCATTGGATAATTCAAATTTTAATAACAAACCATTATGAAGGATTTATGAGTATATACATATACAAAGAAATAAAATTATGATTATGGATTATATAAATAAAAATTTCTATTAATGTAATGTGTTTTACATGTTTGGAATTACGTATTGCGATTCCTCAACTAATATAGTGTATGCCATTTCTCAAAAATGGCACACAGTTGAATGAATGAAAATAGTATCAATTCACGTTATCTATATAGGGAATTCTATCCTAATCAATAAAATTATGGTGGAGTTGGTGATGAAACCAGTGCTGATTAGCTTATCACCATTCTAGGAAAACTCATGCAGTTTACGAATAATAACCTTACCCGTATAGAGTATCCTGATCTACAACATAGAGGATCAATGTTAGACAGCTTCACGAGACAAAATCTACCAAAATTCATTTGGAATAAAAATTCATTTGAAGATGATCAATGGATATGTTCCTTACAAAAAATATTTCATGATTTAAGGAGTAGCGAAAAGGAAAAAGTTGTCAATGTAGTTTATCACCTCATGGGCAATGCAGATCAATGGTGTTCATTACATAAAAACACAAAGGAAGATGAAGATGTATAATATTTGCAAAGCGGTGAGTTTAAAGATATTTTCTTAAAAAAATACATTCCTTGTGACCATCGAGAAGATATGGAATGGAATTTCTGAGTCTGAGGATAAAAGAGGATGAGAATGTCACAGAATATGAAGCTAAAATTACAAGGATGTCAAGAAATACTGCAGAATATATATATAAACTAAGGAATACGATTTATCGATTATTTTATGGGTTATAACAACTTATCTATCAAGAATTAGACTTACAATACTTCTCACTATACAAAGATATTGTCTCATGAGCTATCAAGGATTAAATTGAATTCCTTAAGTCTTACGTCTTTAAAGAAAAGCATGAGAAGAATAGATCTACTGAAAACTGGGGAAATGGAAATAAGGGGAAGTGGGGAAATTTTGAATATCCATCCTTTAGTAAATTTCAGAAGAAACACCGCAAGAATTACCTGATGTGAATAAGAGTCTGTTATAATTGTAGTTAAAAAGCCACCAAGATCTTGATTGCTAGGGAAAGAAATAGGTTGTCAATGTTGAATGCTAAAATTGTATAGAAATTAGTAATTATTTAAATTAATATTCAATACACCAAGGAAACATAACTCAAAAAAGGCCATGGGAGAAAGAATAAGCTTCTGCGATCACTACTGTTGAGGTTAAAGCTCAGAATGATGTGGTGGCACGTTATTTAATGGTTTCCTCTAATTTAGCCAATGCTTTATTTGATTCTGGATCATTAGATGATTTCATATCATCATATTTTTCCATGATAAGTAGATATTTCCAATATGATTTTATAGGGGAGTTTTAGTCAAAACTTGTAAGGGATGTATAACATCAACACCTTTTTTGAATCATTTCCCATTAGGTCATGTAAATGTAATTTATTTGTTGATATCATCTTCATACACATGATTGAATTTGACATAATCATCATTATGGATTAGACTTCCGACCATTATGTAAAAATTTATTTTAAGATCAAGGAAGTTTAAAATTTACATTGATGATAAGGAGTACATTATCTATAGATGAGAATAGTCAGCATCAGATTTTTATCTCGATCATCCACCAATAGCTCAATAAAATTCAATTATTTGTGAGAATAAAATGAAATAACTATGGGTGAGGAAAAGAATGTTCAAATAGAGGATTTACCTATAGTGCATGAATATGTTGATGTCTTTCTACAGTATTTATTTGGACAACCTCCAGAAAAATAATTGAGTTTTCCATTGATTTACTTCTTCGATAAAGGCCCATTTCAATTACCCCTAATATAATGGCAACCGTGGAATTATTGGAACTAAATAAACAACACGTCGAATTGAGTAATAATGTATTTATTCTCCCTAGTGTTTCTATTTGTGGAGCACCTATTTTTTTTAAGAAAAATATGTATCTATAAGGTTATGCATAGTCTAAAGGGGTATCAATGTTATAAAAATAAAGAAAAATTATTCCCTACCATGCATTAATGATTTATTCGATCAACATTGTGGACATCAATATTATTCAAAGATTGACCTTCGATCTGGATTTTATCAGTTTTTTGTGAAGAAGGAAGGCATTCTAAAGACAACATTTCATACCAGGTATGTGCATTACGATTTTATAGTAATGCCGTTTGGACTGGCTAATGCACCCTCTGTTTTCATGGGTCTAAAGAATAGAGTTATCATGGAATATCTTGATGACATTTTAGTTGTATTTAGTTGTGATATTATGGTATACTCCAATGTTATGAAGATCAATAAAATAAGCTTCGAAATATTCTAAAGACTCATCAAAGAAATGAATTATTAGGGATTTTTAGAAAGTGTAAATTATGGTGACATTAGATTTCATTTCCAGGATATATTGTGTCTAAGGATTGAATCTCTATTGATCCTTCTAAGACAAGAGAAATAAATGAATGTCCAGCACTGATGAGTATAACTGAGGTACACCGTTTTATTGGTTTAGCATATTATTATCAATGATTCGTCAATAATTTTTTCCAATTCGCTAACCCATTAACAAATCTCATATGTAAAGGGGTTAAAGTTGTTTGGACAAAATAGTGGCAATAATGTTTTTGATGAACTATAGAGATGATTAGTCAATATTTCTCTCTTGAATCTACCCTCAGGGAGTAGTGGGTATGCTATTTATAGTGATTATTCAATGAAAGGACTTGGTTGTGTCCTTATACAAAATGATAGAGTTATTTCCTATGCATCACTTCAAAAACATTATTGAGAAAAACAATCCCACTCATTATATTTAGTTAGTGGATGTAACATTTTGTTTGATGATATGGATAAACTGTCACTATGAAAAAGTATGAGATATATATATATTGATCACAAATGATTCAAGTATATATTCTCACAAAAATAATTAAAATGAGGCATAAAGGATGTATTCTGCTACTCAAGGATTATGATTACACTCTAAACTACCACACAGGTAAGGATAATAATGTGGAACATACATTGAGTAGAAAGGATCATGAAGTTATGAACAAAATGAGAGTTGAACATGATCCTATATACATGGATCTAAAAAAGATGGATATGAGAATAACCATGGAAGGTGAAACATCAATTCTTTTTCAAAGGATTTCGAAACCATATTTACTAGAAAGGATAAAAATATCATTAAATGATGATGAAGTGTTCAAAAAGAATATTAATTCTATTAATGATGTGATATTGATCGACTTCATGTATGATGATGGAATTTTTATATTTAAGAAAATACTTTTTTTCCGAACATACCTGATTTAATAGGGAACTGTTGGATAATGCTCATAGCTTCGATTTCTCTGTACACCCTGGTAGCACTAAGATGTATTGATATTTGAAGGAAATTTTTTTACGGGACAACATAAAGAGGGATATTGATGAATATATGTATAAATGTATGGTTTTTGAACAAGTGAAAGCTAGAAGAAAACATCCTAGAGGAGTCATGAAAACTATTCTGATACCTGATTGGAAATGGGATGGTATTACAATGGACTTTTTCATGGGGTTACCAAAGACACCTTGATGAAATGATGAAGTATGGGTCATTGTTGATCATCTTACCAAGTCAGCACATTTTCTTACTATAAGAGAATATTTACCACTTGAACATCTATCATGACTTAATATTAATGAAGTTGTAATAATTCATGGAGTACCCCTATTGATTGGTTCTAATTGTGATCTCCATTCTACATAAAAATTCTGGAAAATTCTTTAGAAGGTCGTAGTCACTGAACATCATTTGATCACTTCATTCCACCCTCAAACTAATGGACAATCAGAACAAGATATTAAAACCATAGGAGAAATCTTCAGTTCTTTCTCACTTGACTTTCAAGGTATGTGGGATCTGTATTTACCTCAAGTAGAATTTTTCTCTAACAATAGATTTATTCGAGAATTTATATGGCACCATATGAAGCATTATATGGATATATGTGTCACACACCAACATGTTGGGATGATGTTTGTGAAATAAATCTCGTAGGCTCGGAACTTGTTGATGAAAAAATACAAAAGGTGAAGATTATCATAAACCTCATCAAAGCATCTCAAGGTAAGAAAAAGAGCTTTTCCGATAACCAAATGAATGATTTGGAATTCATGGTAGGAGATAATGTTTTCTTAAAGGTATATCCATCAAAGGGAGTTATACAATTCAATACGAAGGGTATATTATGTCATACCTACATCAGTCCTTTCAAAATTATAGAAAGAAAAGGGTTTGTAGCTTACCATTCAACAATACCGCCAAGTCTCTCCAAAGTTCAGGATGTGTTCCATATATCACTATTTAGAAAATACAAGCTAGACCCAATGCATGTACTCACCTATGATGAAATATAACTAGAACCTACTCTGTCTTATAGTGAAGAACCCGTCAAGATTCTGGATACCATAGAAAAATTGTGGATAACCAGACAACTTTTCTGGTAAAAGTTATATGGAGAAACCATAATATAGAAGAGGCGACATGGAAATTGAGGAACGTATGATGAAGAACTACCTGATTCTTTTGTTGTTGATATTTTAAAGAAATTTCCAGGAAGAAATTATTTGAATGATGGAATAATGTAACACACAATTCTTCTATGATATGCTTCTCTTTGAATAATAAAATAGCTTGTGTATTATGCATCTTCGAGTTCTAGCACACCACGACAAATAAAACAAGCCATTATGAACATTAATACCTAATTTTTGTATTTTTATGAATTTTATTTTTCAATATGGACATGATTTTTTGATTCTTAATATCAATATTATCTTAGAGTGATATTTTTGTATTTTTATAAAAACATTTAATTTTTATGAATAGTGAAAAACACTAAGTTATTGTTTAAAAAAAATGTTTATTTAAATAATAATATTTATTATTTAAATTTATTATATGTCAAAATAGATAAATAATACCTATATATGTTCAATGCAATTCATTGGCGTCATTTTATAAAAAGTTTAGATATATAAAATTTTATTGTACTTTTTACCATCTCTTACCCTCCTTCTAGACGCATTTCCCAATTTACATAAAACAAATTTTAACTACATCTGTGAATAGAATATCAAAAATATTAGAGACATGGTTGACATCAGTAAGTAAAATTTTCTTCAATAAGATAAAAATAATTATTGGTGAATAATATCTTTAAACATTTATTTACCACACATAAAAGTAAATAGGGTATTTAAAGGTAAAAATGATATTATTAATAACCTAACACATGTCATAATTCTATTGGGTATGTTTATCATTACCAAAATCAACATTTTTAATAAAAAATATTAATTTACACCCACTTTTATTGGATTAGGACATTTATTATTATTTTATTTAAATAAGAGTAAAATGTGTAAAATTCAATGTTTAATAACTTAAGCATTTTTAATATAGGGTAACACATAATATAAATTAGACATTAAATATTTATTAGAAAATTAAAAATATTATCCACATCATGGTATTATATTTATAATTTTTATACATTAAATAATTAAATTTATTTATGACACAATGATGATGCAGTAATTACTATATTAATGAATGATTAGAATAATTGATATTATAAATATTAAAATAAATATAATTTGAATGGGTTGATGCCATTAACAAATTTTATAGATTTATATGAATTTTTAGAGTTTATTCAATGATTATTTTTGAGGTAATATTATTGTTATAACCCTCACAAAATCCAAATACTAAATAGTGTCAAAATTGACATAAATGAGATTTTAAATCAAATATTATATTATTAAATGATATATTATTTTTAAAAATATAAGATTCAGCCAGAGGACTAATATATTGAGAAATATCTCATTAATGAACCACATGTGATTCTCTTATAATTTTATAGTACTATTTTTTACAATTTATTATAATAAAACAATAAAATATGTTTAAAATTAAACTATTTAACTTAGTGTTAAATGTAAAAGATAAGGTTAATAGTGTGACTAAACCTATCTAAAACCAAATGGATGAGAGTTTTCTTACTCATCCCAACATCATACTCAAAATTAATTCTTTTCGGATCCCTTAGAAATATAAAATGATTTTATAATAAAATAATATTTCATGTTTTTTCTAAAGTTACCCTCACCTCACTTATAGAAGGGCACTATGACAACCCTTCTATTTATTACAACTTAAACATGCTTTATTACATAAAACTTCACTTGATACAACAAAGAAGATCGAGAGGTTTAGTGTCTTTGGGGCTTAGGATCATTACATAAAAACTTTAAACTTGAAATACAACATCCTTATTGAAAACTTCCTTTACATGACCACTACATTCCTTCGTACTTAGCATTGCATGGGATAACCTGAGGACATGCATAAGAAAAGGGTGAGCTATAAAGCCCAGTAAGGGAGTACATAATGAATAACATGAGGAGTACAATACATGTTAGGCAATAGGCATATCAATAGAGCATAAGAGAGACATGAACATAAAGGCATGATAAAGCATGATAATCATAACATGGAAATGTGGCAACAACACTTAACATTGAATTAGCATGAGCCAAGGCTCATTGCACATGGAGCATGAGTAAACCCTCATTGCACTTGAAGCACGAGTAAACCCTCGTTGCACTTGAATTATCATGAGTCAACACTCATTGCACATGACGTATCATGATACTATACTTTACCCAATGCATTGGAGCGCTATCAGGGCGCACCCTTCTTAAACATTTCATTTCATGCATAAGTGTGCCACATGGATCATAAAACATGGATTCATAAAACATAATCATTTATTCCATGATAAAGGAATGTGGAATTCATACATGAAGCTTTACAATCAATAAGTAAATGTGCATAAAGGTGAATACCCTTGATGGAGAAATGGGCATGGTATTCACTACACAAAGACATTGGCTTAGAAAATCGGTGCGATTTCGGCGGCGTAACGGCGTGACATAAGAATTCATAAAAAGGTTGATGAGAGAGAAAGGGGTTCCTCATCATATTTACATGTAATGGACAGTAAGGAGATCATATATATACATGTCCCAACAATAGAAATGGAATTTAGATTCATGATACAAAAGTATTGCTTGAATATAAAAGAAGAGAGAGAAGCTCTTTTCGGAATTTCGGCATAGTAACGGGTGTACATGGGAGGCATTTAATGAGAGAGAAAGGGGTCTCCCATCATTCAAACAATAATAGGGCAGTATGGGGGAGGTGCGAAACCATACCCCAACATTCATAATTGAAATTAAAAAGGCAATACAACTTAAAGAAAATTGACAAAAATGAGAAAGGAAGAAAAACCCTTACTTGGAAGTGTGCTTCCAAAGGCTAGAGAAAGGCTTGTGAGAGGCTTCTTGGGAGCTTGGGGCACCTTGAGAGGATTCTAGAGAGAGTAGGGCAGAGGTTGGACGAACTTCAAGGGCTTTGAGTGAGGAGGAAGTGGGAGCTTGGGTGGGTTTATATAGGAAAGGTGAGAGAATTCTTTATTATTTAGGTTTGGGACCCCTTATATTAAAATAATCCAAACCACAAACCATCCCATGGTATTTGCCCATGGTTTCTGGAAAAGGAGAGAGGAAAATAATATTTTATAAGGCCAAGGTCCGAACTTATTAAAAAATTAGGGTTGCTTATGTGGAGGTGAGTCACACTCCCATGGAAATTAATTTAAAAAGGCAAAGTGTTGAATAAGTCTTGAGGGCTCCATTAATGCTTTGAAAAGTGAGTCAAACAAACCCAAAACCTCATTATTTTAATGATAAAACATATATTGGCCGAACCTAAGGATTATGGTATTTTATTACATCACCATTGGGTCATTATGATGTCATAAAACACATTATATATTTAAATGGTATTTAATTTTTACCCAAAAATTGGACTGTCTCAGAAAATTATGAAAAATTCACCGTTGGATAATTTCGACGTCCTGATTCCAAAAATAATATTTATTTTATTTAAATAATTTTATAAATATGTGAATTTTCACTTTTAAAATAAAAACCGACATTTATAAAAAAAATTCACGGGTTTTGACAGAAATGGCTTTCAAACCTTAATAAACATTTTAATCACATTCATAAAATTATAAGATCATTTATAATTAATGAAAATTAATTTAATATTAATAATAATATTTTATTAAAATATTATTTAATTCAAAAATCCTTTAATTTAATAAAATATAATTCTTCATTAAATAATAACTAAAAACACCATTTGTACTTTAAAAACTAATTACAAAGTATCAAAAATGACTAGAAATTATATTCATTATTATATACAAAAATAATGTACATGAACATGGTGCTACTTATTTGTTACATAACCCCTTAAAATAGCCGCATAAGACCTAAGGGTAAGGTGCGCGATGGTGACAGACTCTTGGGGCTGCTCGGATAACATCGCTCGAGTGGTAATCTCTATCAACTTCCATTTTTCCCGTAGACGATCACGTTCGAGCTTGACTTGATGAAGCTAAGCTTGGGCTTGGTCAAGGGCAAAGCCCAAAGACGCCACCTCTTTACCGAGATCCGACAAATGGGCTTCGTAAGGGGCAATTCTACTGGATGAGGCCATCGCTTCCTTTGTCTGAGTAGAAAATTTGTTCGTTAAAGCCTTATATTTAAACTACCCAGATGATCACTGTTCAACGGCTATAAAAGTAACGGTCACAAATCTTAACGTTAAACTAAAGAAGTTGACATCATATAAAAACATAAAGAAACATTTAACTGGATCAAGAGGGATTTTCCATTAATGAAATTTTGGGTCGTTACAACATTCCCCCCTTAAGAAATTTCGCCCTCGAAATTTTCCTTTTCCCACACTAAAACAAATGTGGGTAACTTAGCTTCATCATATCCTCCGACTCCCAAGTTGCTTCTTCAAACTTGTGGTTTCTCCACAACACCTTGACGAGGGGCATTGTCTTATTTCGTAGAACTTTTTCTCTACGATCTAAGATCTTCACTGGTTGCTCCTCGTAAGAAAGATCGTCTTCTAATTGTACCACCTCGGAAGAGAGTACATGTGAAGGGTCTGGTATGTACTTCCTTAAGAGGGATACATGGAAGACATCATGCACCTTGGCCATAGTAGGTGGAAGTGCTAGTCGATAGGCCACAGCCCCAACACGATCAAGAATTTCGAATGGGCCGATGTACCTTGGACTTAACTTCCCTTTCTTTCCAAACCTCATGACCTTCTTCCACGGAGATATGCGTAAAAACACCATGTCTCCGACTTTAAACTCAAGGTCTCGTCGACGATTATCTGCATAACTCTTCTGTCGACTTTGGGCTGCCTTGATATGCTGCTGAATGGTTTTCACCTTCTCCACCATTTCTTCAACCATTTCTGGTCCAAGCAGCTTACGTTCACCGACCTCATCCCAACATGCCGGTGTTCTACACCTTTTCCCATACAGGGCTTCATATGGTGCCATTTGGATGCTCGAGTGGAAACTATTATTATAAGAGAACTCAACTAGGGGAAGATGTTGATCCCATCCTCCTTTAAAGTCCATTGAGCACGCTCTCAACATATCCTCAAGTGTTTGGATAGTCCGCTCGGATTGGCCATCAGTTTGAGGATGATAGGCCGTACTGAAGTTCAGTTCAGTATTCAGAGCATGTTGAAGACTCTTCCAAAACTTAGAGGTAAATCTTGGATCTCGGTCCGACACAATAGATAGTGGTACTCCATGCAACCATACCACTTCCCTGATATATATCCGTGCCAGTTGATCCAAAGAGAAATCCTCTCGAATAGCAATGAAGTGTGCAGTCTTTGTAAGACGATCCACAATAACCCAGATTGCATTGTTGCTTTTGGATGTCCTTGGAAGTCCAGTGACGAAGTCCATGGTGATGTTCTCCCATTTCCATTCTGGTATGGGCAATGGTTGCATCATCCCCTTAGACTTCTGCCTCTCTGCCTTCACTTGCTGACACACCAGGAACTTTGATGTATATTCGGCGATCTCCTTCTTCATATTATCCCACCAAAAGTTATCTCGGAGATCTCGATACATCTTTGTGCTCCCTGGGTGAATAGAGAAATTTGAACTGTGTGCATCATCCAAAAGTTCCTTCTTCAGCTCCGAACATGATGGGACACATAGTCTTTTCCCAAACCGCACAATTCCTTCTTCATTAACATTAAACTCTGAGGATTTTCCCTTTTTGATAGCTTCCACTTTTTCTTGGATTCTCGCATCATCCCTTTGAGCATCCTTTAACCTTTCCAAAAGAGATGGTTGAGCAATCATTTGTGAAAGGATTGATGATGTTCCCTTCTTTATGATTCCCACGTCCATCTTCATCAAGTCTAAGAAGATTGGATCCTTCTCAATTCTCATCATTGATAGAATTGCTGGATCCTTTCTACTTAGGGCATCCGCCACCTTGTTCGCCTTCCCAGGGTGGTAATGTATTGAACAGTCATAATCCTTTATGAGCTCTATCCATCTTCTCTGGCGCATATTAAGCTCTTTCTGTGTGAATATATATTTAAGACTCTTGTGGTCAGTATATATCTCACATTTCTCCCCATAGAGATAATGCCGCCAGATTTTCAAGGCAAAGATCACCGCCGCCAACTCCAGATCATGCGTTGGATAGTTTCGCTCATGGATTTTCAACTGTCTTGAGGCATAGGATATCACTTTATCATTCTGCATCAGCACACATCCTAAGCCCTTCTTCGAAGCATCACTGAATACCACAAAAAGCTCCCCACTTGTGGGTAAAGTGAGCACAGGTGCAGTGATAAGCCTCCTTTTCAACTCCTTGAAGCTTTCTTCGCATTCATCACTCCAAGCAAACTTTACTCCCTTTCGAGTTAGCTTGGTAAGAGGGTTGGACAATCGTGAGAAGTTTCTCACAAATCGTCGATAATATCCAGCTAACCCCAAGAAGCTACGGATATCAGTTACCGATGTTGGCCTCGGCCATCCCTCAATTGCATCTGTTTTGGAGGGGTCCACAGATATCCCATTGCTTGTGATGATATGGACCAAGAATGAGACCTCCATCAACCAGAACTCACACTTGCTGTACTTGGCATAGAGCTTCTCCTTGCGCAAAGTCTCCAGTACAGTTCTTAAATGCTCCTCATGGTCCTCCTTGGTTTTGGAGTATATTAGAATATCATCTATAAAGACTACCACAAATTTATCTAGGTAATCTCTAAAGACTCTATTCATCAAGTCCATGAATATTGCTGGAGCATTGGTGAGTCCAAAAGGCATTACTATGAATTCATAGTGCCCGTACCTTGTACGAAAAGCAGTCTTGGGGATATCTTCCTTCTTCACCCTTACTTGATAATATCCCGACCGCAAGTCGACCTTGGAGAAGTATTGTGCTCCACGCAGCTGATCAAACAAGTCATCGATTCTTGGGAGAGGATACTTGTTCTTTATCGTGATTTTGTTAAGTTCACGATAATCGATGCAAAGCCGCATTGACCCATCCTTCTTCTTGACGAAGAGGACTGGTGCACCCCATGGTGATGCACTTGGGCGTATAAACCCTTTATCCAGATTCTCCTGTAGTTGTTTCTTCAGTTCTTCAAGCTCAACCACAGCCATTCTATATGGAGTCTTGGATATTGGTAGCGCCCCAGGTATAAGTTCAATTGAGAACTCAACATCTCTTCTTGGAGGAAGACCAGGAAGTTCCTCGGGAAATACTTCATCGAATTCCCTCACAATAGGAATTTCTTCAAGGGTGGTTTCTTCCTTGGACTCAATCATCTGAGCCAGATATGCGTGCTCATAAGGCAGTAATATCCATGCTTGAGATGATGGAGCTAAAGGAGATTCATCTTCCTCCTGACACTTGTAAAGAATCGGGGGTCGATTCTCCATATGGAGTGTGATTTCCCTCTCCCGACAATTTATGTTGGCTCTATATAAGGAAAGCGAATCCATGCCAAGAATTGCATCAAATTCCACCAAAGGAAGTATGACGAGGTTCGCCGGGAAATTCAATCCACATAATATAACAGGGGAGGACTTATACTCATGGGATGCAATGATTGCCCCATTTGCCGTACTCACCGACATCTTTACTTCCATGATTTGTGGTGGTGCAGGGATTGTTCTACTAAACTTTTTAGATATAAAAGAATGCGTAGAACCTGAATCAAAAAGTACGTTCGCTATTCTTGAATGAATAACTAGCGTACCTGTCACCACTTCGTTGTCGGGGTTCACTTCGGCAGAAGTGATGGCAAAAGCTCTTCCTTGCTGTCTTGGAGGTTGTTGATTGCCTCCGATAACCCTTGGATTAGGGCACTGATTCGCAAAATGACCCGGTTCTTTGAATTTGAAGCATTGAACAACGCGTTGAGGTTCGAACGGAGCGTTCCTCCCCTCCGTCGCAGCCGCGGGTCCTTCTTGCTGACAGTTAATAGCTAGGTGCCCTTCTCTTCCACACTTGAAGCATTTTCTTGTCCCCCTAAGGCAATTCCCAGGGTGCTTCTTTCCACACTTTTGGCAAGTGGGGTGCTGGAATTTCTTAGCGCCGTTGGATTTATCCATCGGACCACCAGCATTGAAGTCCACCTTCCGCTTCTTGTCCCCATGATACCCCTGTGATTCTCCGATCTCCATTTCAACCTTAAGGGCACATCGGACAATCTCCTCATAGCTGTCAAAGTCACGGATCGCTAATGCTTTCCGCAAGCTAGGCTTCAGCCCACCAAAGAAGCGGTCAACTTTGCATTCGGGGGTAACGACAAAGCCAGAAGCGTATCGTGCAAGCCTTGTGAAGTTTGCCTCATACGCTCCCACAGATTCTTCATCTTTCTGCTTGAGGGAAAGGAAGTCCCTTTCCATCTTAAGACGGAGGGTGCGTGGAACATATTTATCGAAAAACATCTTCCGGAATACCTTCCATTCCAAAGCCTCGATCTCCCCCTCAGGCTTCGTATTTTTGATCAATGTCCACCATTGATCAGCTTCACCCTCCATACGATAAGCCGCCAGGAGAACCTTCTCTTTTTCAGAGCATTGGAGGATGGAGAATATCTTCTCAATGGAGTTGATCCATTGTTCAGCGATCGTGGGATCAGATGATCCACTAAAAGTAGGAGGCCTTTGTCTCATGAAGCTTTCAATAGCGACTTGTTCTTTCTTAGGGGGGGTTGAACGTTCCTCTTGACCAGTGTTTCTATTCAAAACTTGAGTTAGCTGAGAGAGAAGCGTGACAAAGTTCGCGATTCCCGCTCCCATCGGATTGGGCATCTCATTAGTACAATCCTCACACTGATCTTCACAACGGTTGTTAGCCCGAGTTCTCCTATTACCGGCCATTGGCTGGAATAAAAGGAAAGTTAGGGGTAACACATAAAGGGTAATCCAAAGACAAAAGTTGATGACTTATAAATAAACTTTAATCTCTTTAACTCATGAGTCTATAGGATTCAATCCAGGCTTTTCATGATCTTCCTTCTAACATATATTCTTAGGGGCATTTTTCCCTTAATAAGGGTTCATACTAAGATTGCGAATTTATCAAAACATATCCCCCGGGAGTGTCGTAACCAAGAGTGCAGCAAGGCCCGTTGTCGTGCACCAGTTCCCGTTCGAGTCTAGCTCAAAGCGGTGTTTTCGGGTTTTACCCCTAGGATACATCTGTGCCAGAGCCGCCTCTACCTGCTCGTATCCAGACAGGGATGTATTTGTTTGATAAACCACTTACTTAGTATTTACCAAAACTTAGGGATGTTTTTATTATGATTAGTCTTGTATCTAAGGCTTTACTAGGGTTTCCTAATCCCAAAAATAACTAAACCTATCCTCTGATACCAACTATGACAACCCTTCTATTTATTACAACTTAAACATGCTTTATTACATAAAACTTCACTTGATACAACAAAGAAGATCGAGAGGTTTAGTGTCTTTGGGGCTTAGGATCATTACATAAAAACTTTTAACTTGAAATACAACATCCTTATTGAAAACTTCCTTTACATGACCACTACATTCCTTCGTACTTAGCATTGCATGGGATAACCTGAGGACATGCATAAGAAAAGGGTGAGCTATAAAGCCCAGTAAGGGAGTACATAATGAATAACATGAGGAGTACAATACATGTTAGGCAATAGGCATATCAATAGAGCATAAGAGAGACATGAACATAAAGGCATGATAAAGCATGATAATCATAACATGGAAATGTGGCAACAACACTGAACATTGAATTAGCATGAGCCAAGGCTCATTGCACATGGAGCATGAGTAAACCCTCATTGCACTTGAAGCACGAGTAAACCCTCGTTGCACTTGAATTAGCATGAGTCAACACTCATTGCACATGACGTATCATGATACTATACTTTACCCAATGCATTGGAGCGCTATCAGGGCGCACCCTTCTTAAACATTTCATTTCATGCATAAGTGTGCCACATGGATCATAAAACATGGATTCATAAAACATAATCATTTATTCCACGATAAAGGAATGTGGAATTCATACATGAATCTTTACAATCAATAAGTAAATGTTCATAAAGGTGAATACCCTTGATGGAGAAATGGGCATGGTATTCACTACACAAAGACATTGGCTTAGAAAATCGGTGCGATTTCGGCGGCGTAACGGCGTGACATAAGAATTCATAAAAAGGTTGATGAGAGAGAAAGGGGTTCCTCATCATATTTACATGTAATGGACAGTAAGGAGATCATATATATACATGTCCCAACAATAGAAATGGAATTTAGATTCATGATACAAAAGTATTGCTTGAATATAAAAGAAGAGAGAGAAGCTCTTTTCGGAATTTCGGCATAGTAACGGGTGTACATGGGAGGCATTTAATGAGAGAGAAAGGGGTCTCCCATCATTAAAACAATAATAGGGCAGTATGGGGGAGGTGCGAAACCATACCCCAACATTCATAATTGAAATTAAAAAGGCAATACAACTTAAAGAAAATTGACAAAAATGAGAAAGGAAGAAAAACCCTTACTTGGAAGTGTGCTTCCAAAGGCTAGAGAAAGGCTTGTGAGAGGCTTCTTGGGAGCTTGGGGCACCTTGAGAGGATTCTAGAGAGAGTAGGGCAGAGGTTGGACGAACTTCAAGGGCTTTGAGTGAGGAGGAAGTGGGAGCTTGGGTGGGTTTATATAGGAAAGGTGAGAGAATTCTTTATTATTTAGGTTTGGGACCCCTTATATTAAAATAATCCAAACCACAAACCATCCCATGGTATTTGCCCATGGTTTCTGGAAAAGGAGAGAGGAAAATAATATTTTATAAGGCCAAGGTCCGAACTTATTAAAAAATTAGGGTTGCTTATGTGGAGGTGAGTCACACTCCCATGGAAATTAATTTAAAAAGGCAAAGTGTTGAATAAGTCTTGAGGGCTCCATTAATGCTTTGAAAAGTGAGTCAAACAAACCCAAAACCTCATTATTTTAATGATAAAACATATATTGGCCGAACCTAAGGATTATGGTATTTTATTACATCACCATTGGGTCATTATGATGTCATAAAACACATTATATATTTAAATGGTATTTAATTTTTACCCAAAAATTGGACTGTCTCAGAAAATTATGAAAAATTCACCGTTGGATAATTTCGACGTCCTGATTCCAAAAATAATATTTATTTTATTTAAATAATTTTATAAATATGTGAATTTTCACTTTTAAAATAAAAACCGACATTTATAAAAAAAATTCACGGGTTTTGACAGAAATGGCTTTCAAACCTTAATAAACATTTTAATCACATTCATAAAATTATAAGATCATTTATAATTAATGACAATTAATTTAATATTAATAATAATATTTTATTAAAATATTATTTAATTCAAAAATCCTTTAATTTAATAAAATATAATTCTTAATTAAATAATAACTAAAAACACCATTTGTACTTTAAAAACTAATTACAAAGTATCAAAAATGACTAGAAATTATATTCATTATTATATACAAAAATAATGTACATGAACATGGTGCTACTTATTTGTTACATAACCCCTTAAAATAGCCGCATAAGACCTAAGGGTAAGGTGCGCGATGGTGACAGACTCTTGGGGCTGTTCGGATAACATCGCTCGAGTGGTAATCTCTATCAACTTCCATTTTTCCCGTAGACGATCACGTTCGAGCTTGACTTGATGAAGCTAAGCTTGGGCTTGGTCAAGGGCAAAGCCCAAAGACGCCACCTCTTTACCGAGATCCGACAAATGGGCTTCGTAAGGGGCAATTCTACTGGATGAGGCCATCGCTTCCTTTGTCTGAGTAGAAAATTTGTTCGTTAAAGCCTTATATTTAAACTACCCAGATGATCACTGTTCAACGGCTATAAAAGTAACGGTCACAAATCTTAACGTTAAACTAAAGAAGTTGACATCATATAAAAACATAAAGAAACATTTAACTGGATCAAGAGGGATTTTCCATTAATGAAATTTTGGGTCGTTACAGGCACTTCCCATTCTCTCAAAATCACACATCCAATTTCATTTGTATCATAAATACCCAGTCATAATATCCTCCCAACTACCCTCACGTCATCATAGAGGCCTGCATTTTTTTTATTATCCAACTTAAGAGGCCTTTTTTATCAAATCAAAAGGAAATACCTGAAGAAGAGGTAATTATTTCACCACCTCTTTCATGTTCTTTTCTTTTTTCACTTCTTCTTTCATTGTTAATCCCATATAAAAAAAATACTCCAGTACCATATTCATAATTTGATGTTATTATAATCTTTTTATGACCATATTCATTATTCTATCCACCATATGAATGACAATGTCACCATACATGCGTACCTACAACATACCGTCTCCGCGTCGGGGTGTGGTTGTAATTCAAACTCATCATTATTTGGATGGGTATAATAATAATTTATAATTTATGTAAATAATTAATATAACATTTTAATTATTCAATATATATTATATAAAATTCTATTATATATGATTTAACTTTCAGTTGAACGATATTTTCTCTCTTGCATACGCACAGATTACCATCTCGACAAATACAATGAGATTCATTATCCATCGTAACCATTCAAGAATAGTTTTAATTTTATGGTTAAAATTAATGTTTATGAAAATAATATTATTTTGGATATGAACCAAATAAATCCTATCTGTAAAAAACATTTCGTACTTAAAAAAACATATAATGGATATTGAATCAGTTAACACCTGAAACAATGATACTACAAAAATATTATTAATATCGATAATATATGATATCATATTTATGTATATGTTTCTTTAATAATTTAATATCAATGAATTTACAAGTATACATGATGTTAATATACCCTAGATCAAGGATAATTGTAAGTTAAGGGTTTATTTTACAATCACATTATTTTCCTAGGTTGTTTGTATGTAAGTATCTACAAGTACTTATTTATCATCCACATCTATGTTTCTTAATTTTTTTTTTCAAAATCATTGTTACTATTTCCTAGAATATGGGTTAAATTCATTTATACCCATTTTTAGCTATTTATAAACGTTTTAAAGTAATTATTATATCATTTTATAAACAAGGTACTATATGACCTATTCAAAAAATTAATGTAAGTATGTTTTCAATGTATATGGAATTTGCAGATATATTCTTTCGTTATGACATCATTAAAGCTTCCCTTATGTTCTTATAAGAAAATTTAAAAAAAATTATTTTATAATTAAATGACTTATAAATGATTTCAAAATTGAATGAGATATTTCTCTCCAATAGTTCTGATTTCAACTATGTCAACATCTTTTAATTGATTTTATAATTATTTGAAATTGATTTTTTATGATACAAATTTTCCATTTTGTATTGAATATCTTGTGATATTTTTTACTATAGATGTGTTATTTTTATACAATTCGTGGTTTATGGTTAATTTATTATCATTTCAGATTCTATTATTAATATGATTGTTTATGTTATGTTCAAATATTTTCATATGAGGAATGCATTATACTTAGTACGTGAGGAGAGGATATCGCTATAGATCCTCGATGAATCGGTTTTTATCATGAGAAAACTAGTGTCTTCAAACCAGGATATGTTAAAATATTTATTTGTTGTCCTGGCATGAGGCCTTTACTATGTTGTAATGATGTCCATAATTATGCATTCCACCATTATTAAATTGGATGTTGAAGTTGAATGTGATTATTATAATAGATGAACTTCAATGGGAATAAGTAATTAACATTATTTAATTTATATTATCACACTACGATGATATTTATGTTTAAAATGATTATTGAGTCGTATACATTTCCTTAAATGTTTATGGTTATTTTTGAATGTTTCTAGAATATTGTTATCCAAACATAGCATTTGAGCTCTCCCCTTTCTAGGTTTTATTTTTTCCAGAATGTAAAGAATAATTTTGTGGATTACCTACTATATTAGGATAAGGGATATTAGTGTGTTCGAAGGGGACACAATTTATTTTTTCATTTCATAATGTAATGTAAAACATATGTCTGTATCTAGTACTTCAAAGGTTACTAAACAGATATGACATTCAGGATTTGATCCCTTGGGATCATGCCAATATTATGTAATAATTAACTAACTCTGGGTAACAAGGGATTGAGTGTTACATAATTTATGTTCCCTAAGATACCATATATAAAATTATGAAATTACTTATGAATAAATTTATCAATTTATGTTATGTCTTTTAAAAATGAAATATTTTCAATTGTGATTCATATCTTAATTTAGAATATAGTATTATATTGAATTTGAGCCTATGGGAAGGAAATGAAAATGTATCAACACATGTATCACATTTAGGAATTTCCCTCCAATGCATGATAATGATAATGGAAATAGAGTTACAACTACAATTGTGTTTGTTATAACCATATTAGAACAATTGAATCAGGATGTGAATAATTACCTTATATGTTTGGGGAATCCAAATCCACAACATGGAGAATCAATGTTTTACCCCTTCAAAAGACAAAAAGCTCTATCATTCAATTTTACAACACCACAATTTTTGGATTAAAAGCGGATATGTTCCATATATTATATATTTCTCACATTTTTAATTAAGAATAGAGAGAATGTTAACTTGTAAATTTGTCATCTCTTAGAAAATGATGATCATTGGTGGTCATATATTCAAAATACAAAAGGGGAGGAAGAAAATAAGAAAATGGAATGCAAGTATTTTATGTGTAAATATTTTCCTCATGAAATGATAGTATATATAGAGAACAAGATCATAATTTGATACTGAAATAGGATGAAAACATTTCCATAAATGAATATAACTTTATAAAGATATCATTGAATTCCATAGACAACATACATAATTTATAGAGAAACATTGATCAATTCATCATTGGATTAAAATCATTCCATCAAAGTGATCTTGTCTCACAAAATTTCTCACCATATGATGATATATTATACATGTACTTCGAGATGGAGAAATAATTCAATACATCTCATTACTTTATTTGAAATCATGAGAATAAGGGGTTGGAAGCGAAGGGAATAAAAAATGAGATGAATAGAAAGAAAAATATTCCAATGTGAGAAACATGTTAAAGGAAGCACCCTGGGGCATACATAATGGTAAAATATTTTTCTACATTTATGGTGAGAAAATACTTCAAGGTCGCAAATTTGATGGATTTAAATAAGCTACAAATACGCAATGTTACAATTGTACGGATATGGGACACCATGAAAATTATTATCTGAAGCATCAAGGTGACATTTCTCAGAAAAGTCCACAGAAACAATTCCAAGAATATTCGTTCAGAGCTGCTCATGAGGTTAAAATTCCCAATGATATTATCGCAGGTAAATTAATTGTTTCCTAAAACATAGAGGATGAATTATTTGATATTAGGTTATAAAATTATATTATTTCATCATGGTTTTCCATTAAATGTTTTGATTTCCCTAGTGATTTAATAAAATAATTTTCTTTAAATTATACTTTGGTGTCATGAACCATCTTAGTGGGGCCCATTCTGTGACACTGTAATCTCACCTCAAATAGAAAATGGGTTTGTGACTAGCATTGAGTAGTCATATAACTATCATGGGATGAATTTCCTTAGTACCTTTACACATTCACACATATCTAATCCCTCAAATGATAAAATGTGAAACCCGTTAGGAACACAAAACATACATACAACTAAACCCAACCAACAAAGTACAATTGGAAAATAATGTGCAGTAATATATACTATGCCAGAATACAAGCCCACCAAAAGTAAGAGTTAGTATACTACAAAGACCACCCTGAATCAAGAAAGGTTATGGGATTACTACTCGGTAGCAAAGTGACACCTTTCACTGTAGTGGAACTTAAAAATCATCATCTGGTCCTAGTTCTCCTTAAAATCTATCAAAAGGATGCTCATCTGCATAAGACACAACACATGTATGAAAATCTCGTTCAGGGTTGAGTATAATAATACTAAGAAGAAGACACTAAAATCCACAAATCAATACAAAAATTTACAGGAATATTTATATATAGATATTATATGTCTACATTACATATAATAAGATCAAATTCATATATACTCAAAATATATTCCTTTTTCTAATGGTATGTCACATTGACTGCATACCCAAGCTGGGGAATCAGTTCAGAGATTCCAAGAAGCACTCTTTTGGGATAACACACTCCATGTACATTATAGTTCTAATGAAATCAATCATAGAGGGACTATTCATCAAGAAATTTCATGAATGATGTAGATACATAGACAGATCTGAAAAGAGAGAACAAATGAACTCACTAGAGGAGAACTCACTCCTTAGCGGCGACTGATCAAGATACATGGATGAGGAACACCACATGATAAATAGGGGTGATACAACAACTCTTATGGATTCAGTTAATATGTATAGGATCTATGTCATATCGTATAGGTCACACTAATAACCTATCTCTACATAGGGTACAAGAATGGATAGAGGATCTTGCTCTATCACTCTAAGAGAGACTCTAAATCCATCTAGGAATGACTTGTAGATGGGGTTATAATCCAGTGGATCTAAAATAATACCATTGGTCTTTAAGGGAGTATGAAATGGGGCACTAACAAAAAATACACATTTCCCAGCAATGGTGGAAAATGAGGTCAATACTTATAGAATGTTGGACACGACGTGTAAAAGGGTCAGATGTAGTATCCCTATATTCTAGGTAGTGACTGTTTGCAATAGTCCGAGTTAGAAGACATGTCGTGTAGGAAGCACCTAAATGGTATGTACTATGGATCTCGTGTCATGTCCTAGAATTTGGAGTCCTATATGAGTATGCTGGAAATGTGCATGTAAATTACATTAACCCATGTATTCAAACCTGTGTACTTGTATATAGGGTAACCTCTATATCAGGCCTGGTCATGCCATGTGGTGGAGCATATTTTGTGTTATCAAACTCATGTACAATTATCATCTTAGATACATTCAGACGTCTTGGTAATACCCCACATGACGTGTGTCAACAGTCGCACACTATCTTCATTCTTTCTATAACATGGAACCCTTTCCACCACTGATTCGACCGCACATGTTGTCTTCTTCTGGGAAAATTCCTTGTTTTTTTATGATATTCTAGAATCATATTTCTTCCCTAACACACCTCGGGTGATGATCAATTCATCGATCCATCCGTTCAGAGGCCTCAGAACTGAATATCCTTGGTGATCTTGTCATAGAAACAAAAATGTTTTATGTTTCAGATGTCTAATCAGCTCTAGAAACTCATTTCAATCATTTTCCAAATGAATGGTCAATGAATGATTTATTCCTAACCAGTATATTTTTTTGCCACCATATTTTTCAAACCTCCATTGAGTCAACAACATGTTAGATCTCAGATTTGAGATTGTTACATTGCGAGACGGATGCACAACAATCTATTTTTTAATACCCCATAAAGAATGTGAAGAATCCATATGGTCAAATTGGATAAAAATTTCATATAACCAATCAAGGAATGATCATCCACCGATGTTCTTTGTGGAGTTGATCCACTACCATTTGGAGGATCAAGTAGATCGAAATAAATATAATCAATTCATCCAAATCAATACCCTGAAAAAATAATCCTACAGAAAGAACGAGTGATCAGTGAGTCTACCTATTCATGTGTTGATATTCATTTGTTGTTTGATCCCAGAATTACGAATCAAAAACAGAAACTAACCACCGCTACCTAAAGAATCAAATAAAAGTTGATTCTCTTTATCTGTTGGTGTGACCTGATCATGATATGCAGTGATCTAAAACATGTCATTCATCATCATTAGTCGAGGGTTCTGCAATGGTGGCTCCTCACCCAAAAATAAAAAGATTCTACGGAGGTCTCCAGGGGTATGAGTCGAACCCTTCGATCCTGGAAATTTAAAATCATAAAACATGTTGTTGTTTCATTGAATCATTTCAAATAAAATAATTTGTTAATTTATTTTATTTCCTTTTATCATTTAAATTGAAATATTTACATCTAATTGAATCTGGACAATGTAAGAACATTCCTAAGATAAATTCATATCTTTGAATGTATTTTGGGCTCATATTTCTGATTTATTTCACCAATTTTAATGTTATTCCAATTATTCAAAAAACCCACTTCTGTATGAATATTAAAAGATACTATTTTTTATGAATCATTTATTCTGGAACCCCAGGCCTTAGGATAACTCACCATCACAAAGACTGTACTCTAAATAAGTCCATATAAAATTTAATAAAATATACCAAACATATTTTATATTAAATTCTATCCACCTCAGGGATTTTTCATCACCAAAAACCCAAACAAAATGCTACTCAAAAATTTGTGAGTATTGTGCATGAATGTGAGATTTCCACTCCCATATTCTCACTTGATGATTCCCATGCATTCACCAGACATGCAGCAAGGGAATCACTCACCCAAGGATGATCCTATCCCTATAATCCATAATATCCACTTGTTTCCCTACAAAGGTCTCTCCATCCTTGATGTCCAGCTCACCCTAATCAATGATGTGAGATGGGTGTTTCACGTACCACATCAGATGTGACATGTGGAAGAAATCATGTATAGGGTACAACTATAGTGGTAGAGCCATGTATTTTCCATCTGTAGCAAGCCTACAAATAATATGAAGAGGGTTGATTTACAAGAGAGACAACTTTTCACCCTAGAAAAATCTCTGCAATCCTTATCAAGGTGAGACTCAAAGGAATACATGGTATCATTACTCAAACTTTAGAAGTCTCCACCATCTATCATAATATGACTTCTGTAGTCTCTGTATAGTAATTATATTCTCTTGGGTGATCTAAACATTATTAGTGATATCTCACACCCACTCTGGACCCATAAGTCCCTACTCTCCAAGGTCAATCCAAGAAAGTGGTTACTGAAAGGGTTGTACATATAAATCTCTGAATGGATCCATAATAATGGTTGGGTTGATGCTATTATTATATGAATACACTGCCAGTGGTAGGTGCTCCCCCCAACTGAAAATAAATACCATGAATCATGCCCATAACATATCCTTTAGAACCTGAATAGTTCACTCTATGTGGCCATATTTCTTGGGATGGAATGTAGTGCTCAATCAAAACATTGTCGAAAATTCCTATTGAAATCCCTTCCAAAACCGAGATGTGAAAAGAGAAATGAAATTTTCCACTATCATCGATGTGAAAACCAAGAGATGTTTTATCTCCTACATGTAGAGGTGACCCATTATATATATAGAAACTAAAATCCATAATGTCTTGGATGTGGGCGTACATGGAGAGCCATTAGACGATCACCCATATGGAATTGTTCCCTCTGGACATCTGTGGAAACCCTGTCATTAACTCCATCAATGTTCCATCCCACTTCCACTCTGACTCTTCTAGGGGATAATATAATCCTGCTAGAACATGTCGACCACCCTTCACATTCTAGAATGTATGACATTGAGAAATGATCCCTTTTGGTACATTCATCATCCCATAGAACCAAAATTGAAGTGAGAGGTCCTGATACATTTTTCCATTCAAAAAGTGTACCTCCATGGGGGATGTATTCAAATTCCTCAGAACCTCCTCCCACAGCTCCACTGGTACAACTGTGTGTCCTCGGAAAAGGAAACTATGTTCCCCATTCAGATAATATCCATAAAGAGCATGTCCTTTGGGTAACTGAGTATGTAAATCCTCATAGGCGACATCCCATAGATGCGCTTCCCTAGATGGATGGATGAGTGTTCGGGTGAAAACCATTGACTAGAGATAAGTTTTATCATCACCATCCAAAAATGAAAAATATAAGGATACCAGTTCCTCTGTATCATTTCTCAATAGCTGAAAACTCCATCCCATGCTAAGATCATCCACTACAACATTCCCCATCCCTAGAGTATAGACGATCTTGATGTTATAATCCTAGAAGAACAAAATCCATCTTTTCTACCTCAGATTCAGATCCTTATGTGAGAACATGCACACGAGGATCTTGTGGTGAGATTAGACAATAAACTTCTTGCCCATATGTTAGTGTCTCCACATCTTCAACGTGAAGACTACTGCAACCAACTATAGATCATGTGTCCCAATGTTCTACTCTTGTAGTCTTAGCTAGAATGTACTTTTATCAATTTTATCCAATCTATCCATTAGGACACAACCAATCCATGTCCTTGATGTGTCATAGTAATCTACATGCCTGACACCAACCTTTAAAAATCTCAATATTGGTACACTTATCAAACTCTATCTCAACTACTGGAAAGCCTTCTAGCACTTTTCCATCAATATAAAAGGTGGAATCATGCAGTTAAAAGATATCATTGGAACTAATGTCTTGGAAAACCCATGGATGAATCATTGATAACATCCTACCATCACAAGAAAACTCCACACCTCTGGTGTTCTCTTCGGTGGCTACCATGGTAACATTGACTTCTCCTTAGCTGGGTCCATAGCTAATCTATCTACTTAGATTACATTTCCCTAAAATCATACCTCATGAATCATGAACTAAAACATTAATAGCCTCCCATTAAGCAATTTATATTGGACGACATATAGAACCATCTTCAGGTGTCTCACCTTCTCCTCAACTGATGCTAAGTACAAAATGATGTCGTTGATAAACTTAACTATAGAATGATCAATGTATGGATGGAATATCTACCTCATGTGTCACATGAATAATTTAAGGGAGTTTTTTACATAGAAAGGAATCACCGCATACTAATAATGATCATTGAAGAATCTAAATGTTTCATGACTTATATCCTTGTATCATACTGACTATTGTTGATAGCCTAAATGATGTTAAATCTTCAAGAACCATCAGGCCCCTTTCAAATGGAAGAAGAGGTTATAGACCCTAGTAGTGGATACATAATTTTCATCGTCAGCTAGTTCAAACACTGATAATCCACACAAAACATCATGCTCATGTGTACCATTTTAGAATACAAAACTGAGGATGCCTAGAGTGAAATGATGGGTCTCATGAACCCCTTCTCTACAAATCCACCAACTTCACCCTTGTCTTGTGAAGCTCTGTGGTAGCCTTCTGATATGCTATAGAGGATATCAGTTCCATCCTTTATTGAATGTAGATGCAAATGTTTACCTCTCAGAGGGGAGGTAATCCCAAAACAACTTCTTGAGAGACTTCATCATACACAACCACTTCTGTTGGGAACAAGAATAATATAACACAATTCTCTATGAGGGTATGGCTTGCCAAATCATGAGTGATTTGGTAAAACCTATTATGCACGAGCCCATTATATGATACATAGGATTCCGTTTCACCCGTAATGGAAAACCATTTCTTAGTACTATTGACACATCACACCCTTTTCCTAAAGTAGTCAATATTTTTAATAAACTGAAGATAACCAATCCTTATGGAGAACGACAATTTTTGTCCTCGAATAAGTCTCCATGAAGTCCTAGTAGAAACTCTCTCCTCAAAGGGTACAATCATAATATCGAAATACATGCATTATCATCAAGTCTCCTCCTGTCGGTGTCTCCAAACGTAATGGTCTTGTAAAAAAATCTACCAGAATATAACGGTTTCTGACAATACATGTTGGGAGAAAATAATGACAAGAACTAGTGTCTGTAATTACTCCATCTAAAGTAGAGATGACCTTTATCATAATTTGGATCTTCCTTAGATTCCATGGGTCATATGACCCGACAAATCTTATCTATCCCCAACTCTTCCTATAGCTCCCTAAGCCTAGTGAGGACCTACTAGGTGGTGGTGGAAGAATGTTAAACCTTATTCCAACTCTTGTGGAAATATCTAATCCTCTCCAACATCCTTTACATGGTAGGTATTCCTTATCAATCCTCATGATTTAACTTAGTGGTCTATCCATGAACTCTATGTCATGATCTCGGTGGGTCAAAAAATCTCTTAGGATATGTCCTCTATCGTCGCACGAGTAGAAGAGCCTAACCCTAGGAAAACAAGACATTGCCTAAGATGCCTCAACTATAGATCCTATGCCATGGGACCTCATATGATGACTCCCATTCCATGATCACCATGCATAACATAATCTTCCTACTCCTGAGGTCTATACACTTATCTTCATAATGATGACTATCTCTCGTTGTCTCTTCTCATCCAAGAATCTCTTGATCATCACAGCTCGCTCGAGAAATACATCATAATATTGAATGCATAGAGGCGTAAATCAAGTTACGATGTATGAGCATAATCCATGCATGAATGTTTGAGGTCTAAAGTATTGATCCTTGAATATATCCATCATGTACCTAGCATGGTTGGTTATCCTTTGTAAATAGTCGCCCCCTGTCAAACTACCCTTCTGGGGCTGAAGAATCACCCTGATAAACAATTCTCGCAGCATCACTGGAGATAACACCACTCTAAAGATACATTGGATCTATATCCACAACCGAGTCTCAATGTATTGAGGCTGTGTGGTCAGAATCCACCATCATCCTGCTGAACCCTAAGGATGTCTTGCTCCTAGGATCACCATCTATTTCAATGGTGTCCTAACATGATGGAAAACAATATCCACTACCCCATGGAAATTTTTAGCCTCATAAGGGGTAGGATCCCCTCAGAACATAATGGGTCTATATGTTTTTAGCTTAAGGATTATGCTCATCCTGAACTCTTCATCTATAGGTACAATATGTATTACATGTTGCTCCATAGGTTGTGGACTAGAAGCTGCATCACCTAGAGTTAACTCTTTGCGAACTGGTCCCTTAATCGAAGCCTCTCCACTGATGTGTTCATTGTTATGATTGAGCTTTTTAATCCTAGATGGGATGCATCGTTTTGGCATCGTGTAAACAATAAAAATACACTATGGTCAATAATTATAGCTGGAGAGATTACTGTACATGAACACAAATACCATAACCCATTCTTATAAGATTCATATAGCATATTTACATATATAACCACTGTTCTCATGTATCGAGTTGAAAAAAAGGTTATCAAATTCATGTTGTATGGATTCATCAGACACCCACACAAACATTAGATCTCCTAGACTCAAATCGTAACATGAAACACATAACACTATAATCATAAACCGGCCTAATAGACTCTGATTCCTAAGGTAGAACCAACCAGCTCTTATAGGACTCTGTCACAACCTTTCCTAGTGTGGCCCAAGACATGACTCCCCAAACCCACCTATAATAGGAAATGGGTTGGGGATTATAACCGAGTAGGAATATCACTAACATGGGAGGCATTTACATAATAACTATACACATACATAAATATCAAATCCTATATATTCTAAAATGTAAACCCAACTAAGAACAAAATGCATGAATACAACTAAACATGACCAATATAGTACAACAGGAAAATAGAGTGTTGTAATGTAATTTGGGAAAGAATATAATCCCACTAAAACAAATACTTTGTAATCTAGACATACAAATATGTAAACAAGAAATTAGTTGGGTCTAATAATCGATGTTGAAGGATCACCTCAACTAGTAGGGAAACTCACAACACTAGTCCCAGTCCTAGTCTTCACTGGACTCCATTAAATGGTCATTCATCTGCAGAAGACATGACAAGAGTAGGAAAATCCCATGCCGGGTTTAGTATAAAAAAACTCTGTATGTGAACCCAAAAAACAATAATCAATACAAAAATAAAAAGGTATAGTCATCTTGACATAATATATGCATATTGTGAGAATAACAATAACATATATAGATATACTCAAATCCCAGGCCTTTAATCTAGAGGTATGTCATAACGGATACATACATACACTAGGTATTCAATTCTAGTTTCCATGAATCATACTTCTAAGAGAACTCACTCCACGAGTCAGATAACTCTGATGATGTCCATTCAAGAAGTATAATTCATCAATAAAAGTCATGAGATAGATAGATAAGTAGATAGATCTAAAAAGAGATCACATGCACTCATTCCTGGAGAACTCACTCCATATTTTGGGAAGATAACAATACACTGATGAGGAACACCACCATGACCTTGGAGGAGATACCACAACTCATCTTGATTAACATTCTATGTAGAGTAATGAATTTCTATAAGATTTCTCACATTGATAAACTAAATATACATAGGGTGTGTGAGTTTATAGAGGATCTCTCTCTGGGCCACTTGGAGTGACATTAACTCTATCCAGGAAAGTCATGCATAAGGGGTTGTACTCAGGAGGGTAGGAAATTATACCACTAGCCTTCAGGGGAATGAAACAATGGGCATCAACCAAAAATAAATTTGTCCAAGGAATGGTGGACAAGAATATTAATCCTCATAGAATGTATTACATGACATGTATAAAGGTCACATACAATGTCCTTTGACTCCGGGTATTTCCCCTTGGAAACGATAGGAGTCAGAAGGAATTTCATATAGAAAGTGCATTCATGGAGTTTACTAAGGTTCACACACCATGTCTGAGTATCTAGGGACTACTTCATGTACGTTGGCCATGTTCAAGTGCATGCATGGAGTTTACTAAGGTTCACAGACCATGTTTGAGTATCCAGGGACTACTTCATGTATGATATCCATGTGCATGTGCATGGCTAAAAACTGTGTTATCAAACCCATCTATTGGTAAATAGGGTAATCCACATATCCGGACTGGTCTGGCAATGTGGTCGATTACATACCATGTAATCCACCCCCTGTGTATGTATCATATAGGATACCTTATTAGTTTTAGGTATGTACCCACATGTTTTTGTGGCAGAAATAACATGATGTATCCAACCATTCTGTAAAAAAGGAACGTAGCTACCACTGTGCTGGTCCCACACTCCATGTTCTTCAGAGAATACGATGTGTTCCTCACTATTTTCCAAAATCACAGTTATTCACTATTGTGAAATGGGTGATATTCAATCTGTAAATATGGCCATTGAAACACCATGAAACTGAATATCTGGGGTCATCCCACCACAACAATACCAACTTGGAATGTTTTGGATGTCTAGTATGCAATACCACAATGTTTTTTTTCCCAAATTAATTTATCTTTTTGATATTTTTCATTTAATGTTACACTTGATAAATATAAATATAAATATATATATATTAAAAAAGTTTTTCGGAAATTTAAATTGTAATAAAATGAATTTTTATATGTTACATGCAACAAAAAGTTGGTGTACGATGCCCACAACAACAAGTGGCGTCCTATGCACACCAGACTGAGTATAATCAAAACAGTTCTTTTAGATTTTATAATTATTTAAATAAGATAATTATATCATATACATTAAAAATAGTTATATAAATATTAATACAAACTGTTCAAATATTTTTATAATCTATTTATATAAATAAAACATATTCATATCAAAAGATGATAATTTTGGTAAAGTACATTTCTGAAAAAAAATAATGTTTTCTTGAATGGAAAATCGATAATAATGAAATAACTTTTGTACAAATTGATAAATTCATTTTGATAAAATAATAATCCTTTTTTAGTTAGTAACATCCAAATTAACCTACGGAAAATTTCTAGTATTTTTCTGAGAAAATTCATTTCCAGATGAATAGATAAAAATACCAGTATTTTTACCAAACTTATTTTTAATTTAATTAATTTATAGTTATAAAATATATTTTTAATTGATTTAGAAGTTTAATTTTATAATATGTTTTTCAATTAATCCAATGTAGGTCATTATAACCATTTTCAAATTCAAATTTGGAAAAAACATACCATATTTTTTACAAATTTTTACAATAAAACTAGTAGTATTGTCTAGAGAGTGTGATTAACTTTATATTAATTTATGTAGCATGTGTGTTTATAATATGGAAGCATTGACACCATATTTGAATCAGAAATTTTTTTATTGTTTAATAATTTCAAATTAAAATTTTACCAAAAATATTAGTGAAAGTGATTAAAATTAATCACATTGTTTTATACCAAATAATGCTTAATTAGGGACTAAACCTTAACATTAAGGGCCAAAAAAACCTACACACATGTAATCACCAATTTTATGTTCATATACCACCCATAAACCTGCCATTATTGTATTAATTTGTGAATACTTCTTTTTTAAGAACCTGTGCTAACCTAATTGTTTTTAAAAAGTATATGTGAGTAATTTTCCTCCCCAATAAATTCCACTACATCTACATATTATTCAAACCTATCAAACATCTTATGTTCGTCCAGGTTATTAACATGTATCCTCCAAAAAAGCATCCCATCCCCCATAAATCATCCCATTGTGCTGACACTATCTCAATGAATCATTTTACCATAAACCAAAAGGAGTTGCCCAATTAAGTGGTTACATATTTTCTCAAGCTCCATTCCATTATTTTCCCTCTTCACCCACTAAACAAACATTATTTTATTCATGTGTGAAAAAAAAACAGTATCATAAATTTAATATAATTTTTTACTGTAATGTTTTGACCTACACTTACACGTACCTCCATCTAATGGAATTCAAACATAATATTGATGTGATGGAAAACTATATTATATTTGTAATATATCATATTTTTTTTAAGTTTGTGTATTCCTTTTACAACACACATACATCCCCTATTCATTTGGTGTTAATACGATAATCTTGTTTGAAGAAGTTGGGAATACCACCCCTCTATTCAATTGAATTTTTTCACACACAACATGGAATGTATTAAAGACGTGTTAAATGAACATATATGATATATATGATATAATAATTATATTTTAAAAATGATATATATATATATATTCATATAGATATATACATATGTAATTTACGTACTCTATTATAATAGAATAATAAAAAAAGAAATAGTGTTCATGCGTACGTTCGACATACCATCTCCATGAAAGGTGTGTTCCATTTTAATACCTTTTTATGTCTTAAATAATTATAATATAAATATAAGGTAATTAAATGATATTTATATCATTATTTACATTCTGTAATCATGATATAAGTATACAGATCAACAATATAAATAATTTAGACACATTCGAAGAACAAATAAAATATTACCCAAAGTAAAACAGTAACACATGATCGTTAACATGTTGATAAAATAAGATCATTAAAAATACATATATGTACATATATATAAGAAAATAATTATTTGAAATATGTATAACAAAATTATTTTATTTTTTATGAAGATTTTAGGAGTACATAGAGATTCCATACATAAGGTATGTTGATATCATATTACTTTTCATTTCCGGAAGATACTGGTTGTGTTAACCACTCATTACATGGGTGTGGTGTATATACTTCCCATAACTATATCTTATGAATATTCTACATATATTTATGTGTAATCACATGTCCTATTTATAATCCGACTTTCATGGTGTTTTTGATTCATAATTTACAAAATCTGGGAAATGTTTTGTATCAATTCGCCTTCTTTGAGCCTAATGTTTTTTATAAACGTAATTTTTTCAAGGTGTATATAAATCAATTTTACAGGTTATATATTCTATTACCTGTTCTTAGTATATTTCATTCTTCATTTAGTTTCCATTCCATACATCAAGCGTATGATCTCTTGTTACCAAGTTATGAGGTTTTATTTGGACTATCTCATAACTTTTTAAGATTGTATATGTTTATAATTCCTTTTATGAATTCTTATGTTATATCTCTCAGGAATACCCATGAATTTAGTCCATATATTTTTTTTCATGATACAATGATTTATTGGTACCATATTTCTACAATTTAGAACATAATATAGTAAATAATTTGTTTTATGTAAGCCTGACTTTACCCTCTCTCGAGTCGGAAATCATTGTTCCATCCAAACCATGGTTTTTAAAAAGGGTTTACATGAATAATTTATAACTATAACATGATCATTAAATAAAAATTTTAACCATTTTTATTTTACTGATATCTTCAAACAAATATTCTAATTTTGTTCCAAAAATGGAATCTTTCAATCCTTTTTACCATTCAAAAACAATTCTCTATTGACTATATAGGACAAGTATAGATTGATCCACCTTCATTTCATCAACGCTTAATTTTCATATTTTAAATGATTAATAATTGAGAGATTGTTTTTTACAGAATTTTTCAATGGGAAATATTTTCAAAATGAATTCAAGTGACTTTTATAAGTCTTCAATTAAAATTGTTTTCAGAACAATTTCATGCTCTATTTATAAGATATCAGATATTTTCAAATAAATTATATTCAAAACGTTTTCATGATTTCATTAAATGTTTCAATGATAAGTTATTTTAAAATGTATTGATTCTTATATTATATATTTTCATGGAAACCGTTTTTCAATAGTTTTTCAAGTATTCTTTATATATTTTTAAAGCATTTTTCTATGTAAGTGATTTTCAAAATGTTATATGAATTTAAATGAATTTTCCAAAAAAGTATGGATATTTTCTCAACAAAGTTTTTTGATATATATTTCAAAATTATTTACCAAATATGATATCATCCATTGATCTTACCCATCCCATTCAATGAAATGATCTAAAGGAACCATTTATACCATATCTATAAATATTTTATTATTAATGTCATGGTCTTTATGTTACCCACTTATCCTTCATGGGTTATATGTTTATAGAATAAATTTATCCAACAAGGACTATATTATTTTGAAACATGATTATTTGCATATGTTATGTTTTAAAAAAATTAAACATGAAAGTCATCTCTTTAAAATGGATATTATTTGTTTCTATGTTTAAGATGTCGATTTTATTTCATGGGTTATGATATGTTTATTTATGAATTTTTTGGAAAATTAATGTATGATTTCATTCTGTGATTGGTGAGACCAATATAACCTTCCAATGAATTGGGTAATGATATACATCTCATGAGATATTATCAGGAAGTAATGGGGGTTACTCAGTTCTGTAATACCTGAATGGAATGAGGGTTACCCGGCTTAGTAATAATTTGTTGAAATGTGGGTTAATAGGATCAGTAATACATTGATGGATTGAGGGTTACATAGTTCAGTAATATATGGCTGGAATGGGGGTCAATCTATTATGTAATACTTGTTTGGAATAAGGGTCACTCTGTTCAGTAATATAGGTCTTGAACAGGGGATACCCGGTTCATTAAAATATATTGTCCACTATGATGGTATCAGATGTTATTCTTTGAATACTATGGAAATAAAATTTATTCTAATGTGTTACAATAATTCATTGTATTACTCTTATGGTATGATTTCATGGATTCCTCCATTTTATTATTTATGTTTCAGGTCTTATTAAAATATAATTATTATTCCATCATTCATGTTAATGATCATTGATATGCAAGGATTGATCTAACAATGTGTTGATAATGTTTTCATACACATTATGCCCATGATTGTGATTATAGTTCTACCTTTTATACCCTTACTAAGCATATGAGATCAGCCCATTCATATGTCTCCCTACAAAAAGTTATGAATAATGGTTTTAGAATTAACTACTAAAGATGGATATATTTATGGGAGTTGTATTATATCGTTCCCCATGGTATATGATTTTTATTCCATGTTTCAAAAGGCACTAAATGATAATAGTCCTTAAGAATGAATTTTTGCAATGTACAAAATATTCATAAAAATTGATTTAATATCTTTGTATTTCATGTTTGGGTTTATATAGATGGTATGCAAAAAAATGTTTAGAAAACCTTTGGAAATTTAGATGATAAAACCATAATGGGATTCCTTTTTTTTCTATGGATAATGATTAGGATGTATCAAAGGATAATTTTAAATAGGTGTTAACATTTAATAAATCTCCTTGAATTTTGGTAAAGGATAGAGTTTGAGGTTTCATTGAAATATATACTAGTCTGGACACTATATGTGGTTGTGGCTTTGGAATAGATATACCAAGGTGTAACAACTATGAAAAAATGTTTTGGGCTTGACTAGGTGTGACCTAATACACGAAAATTGGCCTTGTTGTACACCTAGTTTGACACACCTGTGGGATATGCATTTATATAGTAAAAACTCTTCCTGAAACATAATGAAGGACATAGATATAAGTTATCTATAAATAACCAAGGATAATCCTATGGTGACATAGATTATGGGAGGTATAATTATTGAATCCTCATATATATAAATCATTTTATGACTATGTGGTTTTCATCTATGATAAGTAATTTTCACACTATGCTTATGAATTTTGTCAATGGAGAGAACAAAAAAAATGGATCAATGATGAATGTGATGGATGATTTTTTATGAGAAGTTACGTGAGTTTATCACCGAACAAATGGATATTTTGATCACGCAATACCAATTCTCACAAAAATTTATTAACAATGTCTACCATAATCAACTCTCAGACTCCCCAAAGAAGAGAAATAAAGTGTTTGTCAAGAGTATAGGTAATGAAGAGCATAGAAGAAAGATTGTTTTGTTTCACTTGTGGCATGAATGATGAAATAATAACTTCTGTGAATATATTATAGGAATGTGATGGTTTTTTAATGTGGAATAGAAGGACAAAATGCAAGTGACTACAAGGAAAAAACAATGTTTTTAGTTGTAAAAACTCGTAATTTTCCATGTAATTTTTATAAATTATATTGAAATTTTATGAGTCCGCAAAAATTAACGTCACGTGATTTGGACTCCCGGAGTGAACAGAATGAAAATATGAGTTTCTTTTAGGTAAATTATTAAATGTGTGAGCGGGTATTTTTATCTTTTGAACTGGTGCTCAAAAATGAAATCTGAGGGCGTCGTAGAACTCGCAGCACTGGTGTTCACTTAAGGATACATTAACCTCGATGACATTTGATCTAGGGTGAAAGTTATATTTGTGTTTTTTCAAGGAAATTAAAATAAAATAATCTTTTATTTTATTTTTATCTTCCCAATTGAAATCTCTGTGGTGGGGACCACCCATGTTTGAAAAATCCCGAATTTGATTTCAACGGGTGGGGACCACCCAAATCTTGAACACCCCTTTAATGGGAGATAAACTTATCCATCCTCCAACTTTAATGGAGACACCATCAATGAATTAATATTGTCAATTAATTGTTCCACCATTTAAATTGATAATCATAATTTATTTGTGTTGCCTCATCTTTTTGAGTTGGGGAGAAATCGTTGGCGAATGTGAGGAATTTTTAGAACATTCGAGGAACTCATCTGCAACGAATAACGCACTATCTCCAATGAAGAATGAGAATGACACTCATGCCCAGATCAGAGGCATCGTGTAGAAGTGATGAACTATGACGACACTATCCCCCAAAACTTAGCCTCCTTACTTGTAACCTCTTAAAATGGATGACAAGTTAGAGATTGTTTGTTTTGATTTTTTTCCTTTTTCCTTCTTGATGACTCATCCTAATTGAAGAAGAATTTATAGCAGCTTGCTATAACTCTAACGTAGAGAGTGTGGGCCAAATGAGCATTGTCCGACCTTGATGAAATTATTTTGATTATTTGTTGTATTTTTCATGGTGGAGGTGGATGGAAATCAATAATGGTGGGGCAAGGGAATGGCATCCGGCACCATGGATGACCGCGAAGAAGGGGGCGACATGACCGCATTGCCCGACAGAAGAGAATTGTGGCCTTGTGCCGCTGTTGCGAGAGAAGGGTAGCCGAAATGTTTCCAGCCGCCAGTGAAGGCACGATGCGCGACATCGCTCCATGGTGAGGATGGCTAGCCATCTGGAATGTCGTGGCCATCCACCTCACCCCACTGCACCGCACCGCACCGCCCCGCCGAACCGTAGCCGCCCCGACACACCGTAGCCGCACTGCTCCTCTCAGGTCAGGCCACCTAGAGTGAGCTGGGTCGCCCAGTGTGGGAAGGGCTGCACCACGAACCAGCCCAGACCCAGTAGGTTTGGTCGAGTCTACCCAAACCAGGTCGGCCCAGAGCTAAACCATCATCGACCCATTTTTCACTCTTACGACAATATCAATGGCACAAGGCATCCGTTTGAAGAACCATTTATGGAGTCAGTCACCATAAAGCAGGACAAAACATTTGGTATACCCCATGTGATATTTGGATAATGTTTGGGTATTGTAAGGTTGGATCGAGCATGAATCCAATCTGTCCCTCGATACTAAAAGAACAATAACAAAATGATCGGGCGTCCAATTGATGGACCATATATTTCATTATGGCCAATATTACATGGTTGTCCTTTTGGATACATTTTCATGGGACATAGTAGTAGTTGGAGTATCGACCAGAGGATTTAGTAGTGGATCCTACCTGAGACAAGAGGGAATAGTACGAGAATAATGTTGCTGGCAATGACAATATACTAGGATCATGTGTGGGTTTGACGATGTCCTAGGATCCTGTGTGGGTCTGATGAGGTACTAGTATCCTATGGGGGGTTGACGATGTACCAGGATCTTGTGTGGGTCTAACGAGGTACTAGGTTTCAGTGTGGGTCGGATGATGTACTTGAAACATGTGTGGGTCTCACAAGGTACTAGGATCCAGTGTGGGTATGACGATGAATTAGGAACCTGTGTGGATCTGACGAGGTACAAGGATCCTATGTGGGTCTAATGATGTTCTAGGATCATGTGTGGTTCTAACAAGGTACTAAGATCCTATGTGGGCTTGATGATGTACTATGATCCTATGTGGGTCTGATGATGATTTAGGATCCTTTGTGGGTCTGCCTTTCAACAGAGTAAGATGATTCAGTAGATCCATAAAATCATCTCTACTACTATACCAATGATATACCAGGTGTGAGCTGAGTCAATACCCATGTGGTATTATTCTATGTGGCATACCAATGTGGTTCTTTCATTTGTGGTAATACCTTGGTGGTATTATTCTATGTGGCATACACATGTGGTACATACCTTTGAGGTATTCCTCCTTTTGTGGGACAATTGAGTTTTTGACTTTTTAGTTAGAATCCATGTTTCCACATGATTGAGATTGGTATAATTAATATCCTCGGTATATGTATGGGAAAATACCGAATTAGGGTTTCAATTGATTTCATGTTGTGTGGTTTATCCTTTACATATTTTCTAAGACCATGAGGGTCTTTGTGTCCCTAGAGAGTATTGTTATACTCACCCCTGCATGAACTATGCCTGCACCTTGTTTGGATTGATGCAGATGAAGTAAATCAATGAATGAGGACAAGAGTACCAGTACTAAAGCTAGAACGAAGGTATACATCACATAGGGTGTGCTGCAGAGGTGACTGTTCGAGAGTTGTACCTACCCTTCAAGTAGGATCCTTGGAGGGTGTTCACGGGGGCAGTTCTAGTTTACTTGTACTTTTTAGTTTCATGTACATTCTAGTTGGGATTGTATTTTGGGACTTTTGTACTTATAGTACTCACTCTATTTACTATTCATCTTACCTTGTCTTTGTATTCCAACTATGTGCATGGTTGTGTGTGTTTATAGGTTATAAAGGAAATTACAACCCGATTTTAGGGAATTATGCCTTCGGTGCTATTTGCCAGCACCTGGCCTATGGAAGGCGGGCTTGGGGTAGTCACGGTACAAGCCCTAGGGGATGGGTCATGACAAATTTATTTCAGTGGAGTCGGTTATACCGTAGAACATAGGAATCTGATCTTTCTTTTAATCGAAATATTGTTAATAGTAATGAGTGTGGTTATCATTTTAGGGAACCCTGTGTTGGTGTGGTGGCTGATGTATCAACACACCAGGACCCTGTCATCAGATTTATGACTCAGTGCATGAAAAAATTGATCATGTGTGTGTTTAGAAGAGTTTTCTTTGTGATCTATTTGATTCATCTCACCAGTTATAAATTATTGACCATGGCGCACCTGTTTCTTTTCAGGATGCCTCCACACTGCAGCCAGCTAGGGTTCCAGGTATAGTATGCACTGATATCCCACCGAGCGATATGGCCTGGGTGCATGGAGCTTTTCATGTAGACGCACTAGCGATGGCACCAGTGGTACCTTACCATTTGGGCCACCGATTCTACCAACCCTAGCAGCTGAGGGTTCACGCCAGTTAAGCACATTGCCTGAGTTCCAGTTCTAGAGGCCACCTAGGTTCAGGGGAGAGACAGACCCACAAGTGGCTAAGGATTGGCTGGATGCCATGGTGAGAGTATTACGACATGTAGAGACACTAACTGATCACATGGTGATCCTTTCCGCCAGTCTTATACAAGAAACAATAGGTAGATTGTGGAATTAATGCTCTAGGATCACGATGAGGCGATGGTTCCTTAGAAGACATCGAGTTCTTGTTTGGTGCATATTTTTCCCATGCGGTCCTTTACATAGTGCACATTCTGGACTTACTTCATCTACAACATGACAACATGACTGTGGCTCCAAATTCAGCGAGGTTCACCGAACACTCA
The DNA here is from genome assembly GCA_963277665.1 of Viscum album. Lineage (NCBI taxonomy): Eukaryota > Viridiplantae > Streptophyta > Magnoliopsida > Santalales > Viscaceae > Viscum > Viscum album. The sequence goes on from OY728141.1 coordinate 839,289,531, forward strand.
TTCTACTCCACTGATATGGTGTGAGACCCATTATTCAGGGCCCAGAACTTTGATTAAGGACTCAGGGGGGAGATCATGGATTCGATGATATCTCTTAGAATCTTGACGTTGGAGGAGTTTTATTGTGATACCTATTAGTATAGAGCTTCCATGCTGAGCAGTCACCAGTAACGAGCCCCACCACTAGATGTCATGTATTAGTGTATTTTATTTCTAGCAGTAGACGGATGTCATAGAGGTGCAAGAGGACCGGACTAAATGGTGGACAAATAAATGATTCAAGGTCAGTTCTTAAGGGTACTGGAGATAGAGCCAGTCATGTCAGGAACATGCACTGTTTCAAATGTTGTGAACATGGTCACCTAGATTGTGACTATCCGACCAGTCATACGGATGATTATTAAACAGTTGAGGGACCAGCCAGTAAGAGATTGAGATTCGATAGAGGAGGCCCATAGGGAGCAGGTGGACGAGGTAGAAGATCTGGTCGTAAAGCTGGCAGGGGGAAATGATTTGGTGTGTTACCCCCACTACCACCTGGTAGTCCACCCCGACCCCTGGGAGGAGGTGGATTGGGGTAATATCAGCTCCAGGGAACTAAGGCCAACAACCATGGAACTCTGGATATGATACGATGTACAATATCTATCTACTCCATCATAGATGCAATATTTATTGACCCATGGGCCATTCATTATTTTATTTCCACTGCCCTCGTTTGGAGCTCGGAGATTCTGATGGAGCCTTTGGATCGATCCTTATGGCTAGCGACTCCTACTGTATTGGATTCGACGATTACGCACTAGTTCTAGTAGTGTGTGATTACTTTTGGAGGTAAGATCTTCACCTAGGATCTCTATGTAGTGGCTTCGAGGCCTGATGACATCATCCTGGGTATGGACTGGTTATATATTGTCCATGATCAGATTGATTTTATTAGGTGCATAGTGTAGTGTGTCTGAATGGATGGGACTAGGATTACCTTCACTAGTGATATGGGAGCCTTTTCATCACAACATTGACTTATCTAGAGGAGAGTGTAGTGGATAACTCATATGTTGGCCAACCTTTCCCTTACAGCGGTTGAAGTGGGGAGTCTAATTTATCTGGTAGTGGTGGACCATTAAGCAGATGTCTTCCGTGATGATGTTATGTGTCTACATCTTAATAGAGTGGTGGACTTTTACATTGAAATGTACCCTGGGACGGCACTGATATCTACACCATCATATTGGATGGCTCCTGTAGAGCTTCGTGAGCTGCAGGTACAGCTGGAGGACTTATAGGGGAAGGGATTCATCTGGTTCAATGTTTCCCCTTGGGAAGCTCTGATTATGTTCACCAAAAAGGTGGATGGGAGTCTGATACATTTTGTTGACTACCAGTGCCTGGACTAGGTGACCGTGAAGAAAAATTACCCACTCCTGAGGATTGATGACCACTTTGATGAGTTTAAGGGAGCACAATGGTTCTTGAAGATAGACCTCATATCAGGCTATCATAAGCTCAGAGTGCGAGATGGGTATGTGTAGAAGATGACTATCAGATGTTGGTACAACCATAATGACCTATTGGTTATGCCTTTTGGTATGACCAACACCACAGAAGTGTTCATGGGACCACTGAACAAGACAATTCATCCATACAATGATCACTTTTAGGTGGACTTCATTGCTGACATTATAATATACTCAGCTACCGAGGAGGAGCATGCCTATCATTTGAAGATAGTAATGGACACACTCTAAGATAACTATATTTTTTTATTCTCTTCAAGTACCAATTCTGGATCCAAGAAGTTCACTTTCAAGGACATGTCATATCGGAGGCTGGAGTTGTGGTGGATCCCATAAATATTGAGGTGGTACTTTCTTGAGAGACACCCAGGTGTGTGACGGTGGTATGGAGTATCCCGGGTTTGGCTGGGTACTACCGGAGGATTGTGACCAATTTCACCAAATTTGCAGCACGAATATCAGCATTGACGAAGAAGGGGAAACGGTTCATGTGGTTAGAGATAAGCCTGTGGAATTTTAGCAGATGAGGCAGAGACAGACGAGTGCCCCCCATCTTGAGGCTACCGGAGGAGGGAGTACAGTACGTAGTATACTGTGATGCATCCGGGACTGGTCTCGAATATGTCATGATGAAAGAGAGTGAAGTGATCACATATGGCTCTTGACATATGAGACAACCTGATTAGAACTACGCTACCAATGACTTGGAGTTATCAGCAGTGGACATTACCTAGAATATTTGGCGAAAATACATGATGGGTGAGTGTTTGTCAGTATACACGGATCACAAGAGTCGCAGGTATATATTGTCTCAGAAGGACCTGAACCTTAGAAAATGTCATTTGCATGAGTTCATCAAGGACTATGACTTCGAGATAGTCTATACTCTTGAGATGTGGAACATTTATGTAGATGCACATAACAGAATATCTGGTATACAACTACTAGGTGATGTGACGGAGCTGTTGTCCGCTTTGCAGATATCCATTGTGGATCTTGAAGGAGCATCTTTTATTCAGTCTTATATAGTCACTCCCCCACTTGTTCGGCGAGTCAGGGAGGTGAAACATGGAAACACCGACTTCGATGCTCAACATGCTCATATATCCATAGGATAGGCACCTGGTTGTTTTTCTGAAGCTGGGGAGGAGGTCATCTTCTCCAGAATACGTACCATATAACCAGTGTCACTAATAGAGGAAATGTTGGGGGAGTTCCACTCATCCCCTCTAGTGGTACATCCAATAGTGGTGAAGATTTATCAGGAACTCCAACGACAACAATGTTGGTTGGGAATAAAGAATGCAGTAAAAGAGTTTGTCTCTCGATGCCTCACTTGTTAGCAAGTGAAGACAGAACATCAGGTACCATTAGGTTTGTCTCAAACATTAGAGGTCCATAGTTGAAGTGGGATTTCATATCAGTGTACTTCATTAAATTAATTCCATGGACATAAATAGATCATGATTCTATTTATGTTATCATAGACTGATGCACCAAGTCAGCCCACTTCCCACTGATCAGTGAGCAGCATTCAGTAGACAGCATAGAATGCCTCTATTTGTAAGAGATTGTGCATAAACAAGGAGTACCATAAATGATTTTCTAGGACTGTGATGCATGTTTTACTTCCCAGCTATGGAAGGGGTTGTAGGAGGCTTTTGGGATGCAGCTTCCTTTGAGCACCACCTTCCATCCTCAAACGAAATTACAGATAGAGTAGACCATCCAGGCCCTCGAGGACATGCTACGTTCTTTTGTCCTCAATTTCAGTTGCAGTTATGAGGATCACATTCCTTTGGTGGAGTTTTCATACAAAAATAGCTATCAGTTAAACATTGGGATGAAACCTTTTGAGGCACTCTATGGTTGACCATGTAGATCACCTTTGTGCTGGATTGACCCAAGGGAGTCTGTCCTAGTGGGACTAGAGATGGTACGGGCTACTATGGAGAAGGTGTAGATCATCTAGGAGCAGATAAAAAATGAACATAGTAGAAAAAAGTCTTATGCCAGCAAGAGATAGAGAACTTTGGAGTTCGAGGATGGTGACCACATATTTCTACGAGTCTCAACTTGACGAGGTTTATGGAGAATTGGGTAGGGTGGAATGTTATCTCCAAGGTTCATTGGACCCTTCCATGTCCTCAACAGAGTTGGGGAGGTGGCTTACATCATAGCATTTCCACCTCAGTTGCGCCTGGTGCACAACATCTTCCACGTATCCTAGCTGAGTTGATCCGTGCATGACCCATCTCACATCATCAACCACAGAGAGATGAACATCGATGATAGGGAGATGTTTTAGGAGGTTCCAATAGAGATTGAGGATTGAAAGGAGCGAGTCATTCGTGGGTGTTCGATACCTCTAGAGGATGATTTCTGGCAGCTTGAGAACCTCTAAGAGATCACATGGGATCAGGAGGCTTAGTTACGCTCTCAGTACCCCCAATAGTTTGTCTAGTCTTTGTGATGTGGAATTCGTTACCACAAAGCTCTGAGGTGGGGAGAATTGAAAGACAAAAAAATTTCCATGTAATTTTTTTAATTATATTGGAAATTTATGAGTTAGTGAAAATTGACGACACGTGATTCTGAGGTCATGTGTTATTGAAATGAATTTCTGAATTTTTTTAGGTATGTCTAGTAAAAGTAAGAGCGGGTTTTTGTAACTTTTGAATCGGTTGTCGGAATGGAAATCAGGGGGAACTGTTAAACTCGCAGCCCCGGTAACCACTTAAGGAGACTGTCACCATGGAAATAGTTGGTCGAGGGTGAATGTTAGTTTTAGTCTTTTTTTTAAAAGAAAAAAATAAAAAAATTTATTTTATTTTTATCATACCAATTGTATGCTCGGTGGTGGGGACCACTGGAGCTAGAGAAACCCCCAATTTGAATTCCAAGGGTGGGGCCACCAGACTATTAAACTCCCCTTTTATGGGAGATAACCTTAGATATCCTCCCATATTAATGGTGCCACATTCCATGAATTATTTTTTCTATAAATTTTTATAATAATTAAATTGATAAACATAATTTATATGGGTTGTCTCCTATTTTTGGGTAGGGAAAAAATGTTGGCGAAAGGGAAGAATTGTGAGAAAATTGGAGGATCTCAACTCCAATGAAGAAAACATCATCTCCAATAATGAATGTGGACAATGCTTGAGTCAGGATCAGAGGCATCCTGAGGAAGCATCAAACGCCGACGCCACCACCCCCAACGACGTATTCTCCATCCTCGCAACCTCCTCAAATGAAGGACATGGTAGGGATTTTTGTTTTTATTTTCTTTCTCTCCCATTCATTAAGACTCTTCGTATTCATGAATTTATTATAGCCACTTTCTACCACTCTAATGTAGAGAGTGCGGGCCAAATGGACATGGCACAACCTCTCTACAATTTGTGGGGTTCTTTTTTGTGTTCTTCACAATGGAGGAGGATGGAAACCGACACCAGTGGGGCACATGAACGATAGCAGGAAAAATGGATAACTGCGATGAATGCGACAGAATGACCACACTACAAGAAAGAAGAGAACTGTGGCCTTGTGCCGCGGTGGTGAGGGCCTGGAAGCCGTCTCACTATTGGCCACTAGAGAAGGTGCACCGCGTGACCACGTCGTGTGGAGACAATAGCTGGCCATCCGACCAGCCACGATTGCCACGCTACACTACGGTCGCACTGCGCTACCCGGGCAGGTCCGCCCATCATGGGCTGGGCCACCCAGCGGTCCGGGAGGGACCCAGTGGGTCAGGGTGGGTCACGCGAGGTTGGACAAGACCCATACCTACTTCAACCCATTTTTCACTCTTACAACCATATATTTTCCACCGGGCATCCATATGACGAACCATTTGTGGAACCAAAAACCATGTAGTGGGACCGACATTTTGATATACCCAACATGCGATTTGGATAATGTTAGGGGTATGATTGGGTCAGATCGAGCACGAATCCAACCAGGGCCTTGGGACTAAAATGCTAATAACATATAGACCGAGCGTCTGACTGATGCACCGTCTATCGCATTGATACCCCTATTACAAGCTAGTTATTTGGGACACTTCTTTTTGGAACTTCATTGCAGTAGGAGTATCAACCAGTCTTTTGAAAATCAAACTCTCTCTGAGACAATAATGCTTAGTGTGAGAACCATGTAGCTGGCTGAGATGATGTACTAGGATCCTCTGTGTGTCTGACGATGTACAATGATGTTGTGTGGGTATAACTAGGTACTAGGATCATGTGTGGGACTGATGACGTACTAGGATACTATGTGGATCTGATGAGATACTTGGATTATCTGTGTTTATGATGATGTACAACGATCCTCTATGGGTCTGATGATGATTTTGGATCTTTCGGGGGTATGCCTCTTAACAGAGTGTGATGATTGAGTAGTTACATCTAATCATCTCTAATACTAAACTTAAGATATACCCGGTGTGAGATGAGTCAGTTCCTTTGTGGTATTCTTCTATGTGGTGTACATGTGTGGTACTTCCCTTCATGGTATTCCTTCCTTTGAGGGATAGTTGAGCTTATTTCTTTTTAGTTGGACACTGTGTTTCTTCATTTTTGAGATGGAAATACGTGATAACATTTGTATATGTATGATGATATACCTAATTAGGGTTGTTAGTTGATTTCATGCTATGTGGTTTATCGTCTAAGGATTTTGTGGGATCTTAAGGGTCTCAGGGTCCCTACTGAGTATCGTTATACTCACGCCTACACGTGAAATTCCCACAGCTTATTGTTTTTGATGCATACAATAGACAACGCTGACTGATGATGAGTGTACCAGGATTAGAGGTAGCTTGGAGGTGGACATTAGACGCGGCGTACCACATAAACGACTATTCGAGAGCCATACCTACCTTTCAGGTAGGATCCTTGGTGGGTGTTCACATGAGCTGTTCTAGTTTACTTGTACTTTTCTGTTTCTTGTACTTTCCTATTGGGCTAGTATTCTGGACCCTTTTACTTACTGTACTCACTATATTTTCTATTATGTTTACCTTGTGTTCGTATTCTAGCTGTGTTCTTGTTTGTGTGTGTTTACAGGTTTTAAAGGAAATGCCTTCCCGATTTTAGGGAATTATGCCTACGGTGCTAGTCTACATCCCTCCGCCATGGATGGCGGTCAAGGTGTAGTCACATCACCGGCCCTGGGGGACAGTTCGTGACATTAGTTGTCAAAATTGATGAAAATATTAGACTCCCTAATACAACATTGATGGATAGGTATTTTATGTGTGGATAAAATGATCAAAATTAAACACAATATTTCATAATGAATGCTCTTGAAGGGAACTAACTAGGTGGTGTGAGTAATGTATACATTGCTGATGACGATGAGATTATAGAAAAAATGACAATTTAAATAGGTATAATGTAATAAGATGAGGTAGCGTTGGTAATGGATTACAGATGATATAATCAAAGAATTATTTTATTTGAATTAAATTTTTTTGAATGAATAATTAATAAAGTATAACCACCTAATCTTCCATGGTACACTTCTCTTTGATTAATATAGAAGCATGTGCTGTAAGCGACTTCGAGTTATAACACACACCACAACCAATCAAACTACCCATTATGAATAGTAATACAGACTTTTAGGAATTTATAAATTTTATCATCTAAAATGGACTTCATTTTTGGATTCGTATTATCTAAAATATCATAAGGTGAATTTTTGGTACTTTTCTGATAACTTTCATATTTTGATGAATAGTGAAAATTACTAAATTTTAATTAAAAACAGAACTTTTTTAATCAAAATAATTAATAGTGATAAATTTTGAATTTAAATTTATTTAAAGTATAATAATATTATATTTTTTCCAATTATTCCAATGTTGATCGTCACACATAATTTCACATTTAAACTGGACATAAGCAAGTGACAATCTTTTGAAAATTATTATTTCTTAAAAACATGCTTTTTGTTTTGAAAACAAGAATTAATTTTAAATTAATTTCATCCACTTCTTTGATTTGAATTTTGAAAAATGGATTCCATATTTACAATCAAGAGAATGAAATTGTGTAAATAGGTAACTTTTATTTTTAGACATTTTGAATAATAACTTTGGTAAATATTTTATTTACAATGGTTAAAGGGCAAATCCGATAAATAAGTGTAAAAGAATAATATTGTAATAATATTAAATTACCATAAAACGTGTCCTAACCATATTGGTTGACACTTGTTTGACCATGGGGATATTTGGGTCTATTTTGGGACCCCATGGTGCCACCTATAAGAGATAATGACACTTTATATTAATTAAGTTAAGGAAAATACAAAAATATCATAAGCATATATCTTTTAGAAAAACAATTTTTACATAGGGTTATATATGTTATATTTTCTAATATAAATATTAATTAGAAATATAAAAAGAATTCCTACATAATGGTATTTTATTTATAATTTTTTGATTTTAAATAATTAAATTTATTTATGACACAATAATGATGCAGTATTTTCCTTATTAATGAAAGAATAAAATAATTGGTATTATAAATGTTAAAAAAATATAATTTTCATGTTTTGTGGGCATAAACTAATTTTATTGGTCAATATTTAATGTTTGGATTACATAAATTAATTTTCTTAGAATTAATAAAGTTGTTAAGACTTTATCAAAAATAAATTATTAAATAGTATCATAATTGACACAGAGGAGTTTTTAAAACAAATATTACATTATTAATTGATATTAAATTCCTAAAAATATAATGTTCGGCCAAAGGATTAATATAATGATAGGTGTATTATTAATGGACCACTTTTGGGTCTCTAGGAAGTATATAGTATGTTTATTAATGATAGAATATAAAAATTCAAATAGACATAGTAAATGACAAACTATTTAACTAAGAGTTAAATAAAAAAGATAAAGTTAATATAGTGACCCAAAACTTTATAAAACCTATTTTTTGAGTGGTTTTAGACCTGTACCCACCTTAAAATTTAAATAATACACTTTGGATGCATTAGAATCGGAATATGAATTTATTATAAAATAATATTTCAAGCTTTTCCCAATGTGCCCCTCACCCCTCTTATAAAAGGGTACTCCACCTTCTCACTAATTCACACCATAAAAGCCATTTGGATCAACAATACTCTTAATAAATATCCTCCCAACATCCCTCAATTCATCTTAGAGTCATTACTTTAGTAATAAATCCATCTTATAGATCTCTTTGGATCAAATCAAAAGGAAGAGCCTGAAAAAATGGTAATGATTTCACCACCCTCTTTCAAGTTCCATTCTTCTTGAACATCCTCCTTCATTGTGGTTTCTATTATAAAATAATAACCCCATTATCTTCTATATAATGTGATTTTATTATAAATATGGTACATCCATACTCATTATTTTATCCATCCGTTGAATGGCATGTCACCATACATGTGTATGAACGACTTACCATCTTAACGTCGTGGTGTAATTGTTATTCAAAACATTATTATATGTATTGGTATGAGAATGATGGGTAATTGACATAAATAAATAATATTAAATGATAATTATTATGTATATATGATATAAATTCCAATTATATATTATTTTAATATCAAAAAATGATATTGTTGCTTGTACTTTCGTACGGACTACCGTCTCGAAGAACGCGATGAGATTCATTCCCCATCATATACATTCAAGTCTAATTATCATTTTATGATTAAAAATAATGTTCATGAACTTGATATCATTTGGTATATGGATAAGATACAACCTATCATATCCATCATGGCTTCTGTAACAAAACAGATAAAAGAAAATGAGTATGTTAACACCTGAAATGACGATAATACTAAGATATTATTAACAAAGCAATGTTAAAAGATAATATATGATATCATATTAATGTATATGATTCATTTATAATTTAATAAAAATTGTTTAAAAATTATACAGGAGTTTAACCTACCCTCGACCAAGGAAATGTACAGGGTAAGAGTTTATTTCACAATCTCTTCATTATTCGAGGTTGTTTATACATAATTATCTACTGGGACCTCTTTATCATCCACATCAATGATTCATAATTTTTTTTTTAAAATCATTCAAAATATTTTATAGTATATCGGTTAAAGTCATTTATATCGTTTTTTACTTTTTATAAGATGTATATAAGGGAATCTTTCCATCGTTTTCCAAAAAAGGTATTTTTAACCTTTTTGACGAAATTAAGGTCAGAATGTCTTTTTTTAACTGATACGGTGGGTGAGGATATTTTCCACCATTATAAAATCTTTGAATATTTCCATAAAAGTTTAAAATAATATTTTCAATGTTATTTTTTTATAATTATGTGACTTTAAATGATTCAAAAAAAGTTATATTTTCTCTCAAATTGTTTTGATTTCATATATGTGAACATCCTTTAATAGATTTTAAGCTTATTTAAAGTTGATTTATTATGATAAAAAACATCCATATTGTATTGAAAGTTTTGTGATATGTTTGACTATGGATATGTTATTTTTATACCATTCATGGTTTATGGAGAATGCATTGACAATTCTTATGCTAGTTTTAATAAGAATGTTTATGTTATGTTTATACATGTTCATATTCAAAATGAATTGGACATAGTAAGTGGCAGTTGGAGCCTGCTATATCCCCTCAATGCATCGGCAGGTCTCATGAGACAAACTATTTTCTTGGCACAAGGCCTTGAAAAAAATCTAATTTCTAGTCTTGGCACAAGGCCTTGACTTTGTAGTTATGATAGTCTGGCATTATGTATTTCATTATTATGAAACTTGATATTCATATTACATGTGATTATTTAACTAGTAGAATATCTATGTGAATAATTAAATGGAATTATTTCATTTTATTTCTGGCATATTATGCTGATGATCAAGTTTAAAAGGCTTCTGTTTTAGTTATACATTGCCGTAAATGTTTATTCTTAATTATGAATGTTTCCACTATATTGTTATCCTTACTGGGCATCTGATCTCACCCCTTTTGATGTTTTATTTTTCCAATGATGTGAAGAATTATTTTATGAATGACCTTATAGGATAGTATGAGGGGGTATGAGTGTGGCCTAGGGATACATGATGTTGTTTTTGTTTTCATTTTATGATGTAATGTAAGACTTATGAATGTATCACGTGATTCTAAGGTTACTACACTAATCATTGTTTTGCGACATGATCTTTTGTGATCATGCCAATATTATGTAATAATACACCGACTCTGGGTAACTAGGGTCGGGTTGTTACATCAAGTATTGTCATAATTATGTTTTTTACTCAGTATTTACATGTTTATGTTGGACTTTTGAAGTCATTTAATGACAATGTGACATTATGACAGTGGTAAGGTTGCACTAAATATATTATATATTTTATGATAATGATCTATGGAAATGATACATCTGAAATGGATAAGTAAATTGGATGGTATAGCTTTCAATGGAACTATGTAAGGACTTGCTGATGATGTTTACAACATTTTGGGATTTAAGTAATAGATCCAATATTGTTTCGAATAAGGAATAATTCATGTTTTCCAAAAGTATTTATGGTACATCCGGTTAATACCATGATTCAAGAGAATATTTAATGAGGATATTCACATGTTCGAAAAGTGAAAACCAATAGATTCTTTTTATTATATAGTTGATTCAATGTTAAGTTGATATTGTGACTCTCCATCTATAGTTATAACTCTTAATAATTATGATGGGTTATAAGGATGAATTTTCATGAAATGATTATGTTATAATTTGGAGGGATTATTTGGGAACTGGGCCTATATTGAGAAAATTGGTTAAATGGAGAATAATTGATTTAATTTATTTCACAAATTTCCATCTTATATATTATATTATTGAGTTTTAACAAAAGGACATCATGTATGTCAGGAAACAACCAATAAATTATGTCAAGGTCGCAGGTCTGAAACCCATGACAGAAAGAGGATAATGGTTTCATACCTACTACTTCCCTTTTTTTGTCCTGAATAATGTATAATAATTTTTTTAACTTGTTTTTTTACATTTTATGTTTACAGATTAATGCATGATTATTTTTAAGAGAAAAATAGTCATACTTTTCATCCTATTATGTCCTTTAATATCTGCTTAAATTATATCATAGTGATTTATGAATTACTATTAATTTATGGGAATTTATTCCATGATGTAATGAATGTATTAGAAATTTTACAAATCATAAACAGATATTAATATTTTGATTATTTTAACATTTCCACAATTACTCAACATTCTGAAATTTATCCGAAAGAAATTTCCCAAATACCTCAAATTCAGTTGAACCAATGGATTCTATAATATTCACAAATTTATAACAATGAGGACCACATATTTATGATTTCCATTCACTTGTTTGTGATGGATGGCCACAACCAATCCTTATATATATTTATTTTTTTACCTCCATGCCACATCATCACTACCATCCTATGTTCTCCTATCTAGAATCCGATTTATGTGATACTTTGGGTAACTGTTATTGTTCCAAATTTCAATTCTTATAATAAATTTTATTATAAATTCATATTATGTGGGATTTTATGAAAAAACATTTAGGTATTATACCCTTTATAACCAAGATGAATTTTGGGGGATGAAATAATTTCTATGGGGGTAATGGTAACACCCCCAGATTTTGTGAATTATTTGTTTGAAATTACATTTTTTTGATATTTTTTACTTAATGCGACAATGGAAATAGTTATTTATATATATATAATAAAACACTATATAAGGCATTCCATTCTTATTAAACTGACATTTCATACATTACATGCAACACCAAGATGGAGTATGATACACTCACCACCAAGTGGAAAACGATGAACGAAACATTGAGTTTTAATTAAACATATATTTTTAATATTTTAATTATTTATATGAGATAATTATAACCTATAAATTATAAATATTCATATGAATAGTAATAAATATTTTTCCAATATTGGTTATAATAGAATTGTATAAATAAAAATGATTGATATTGAAAGATGATATTTCTGTTAATTCCCTTTTCTATTAAAAAAATGATTCCTTGAATTAACACCCTTTAATAATAAAATTAATTTTATGATAATACATAAATTATATTTTATAAAAAAATTAATCATTTTTATAATCATAACGTCAATTTTTTTATGGGTGAATTTTTGGGATTATTCTGATTAACACTATTTTTGGATTAATTTGTAAAAAGTACATGTTTTTAATTATAAAAACAATATTAATTTAATATAATTATAAGAATACAAAATATTTTAATTTGATTTAATGTTTAATTAGACAATAATTTTATCATTTAATTCTATTTTGGTCAATTTAACTATTACCATAGTCAAATTGGACAAAACAATACCATACTTTTGACGCATTTTTACTTCTAAAACCTACATTGGCATCCCGACAACGAGATTAATTTTTAATCAATTTTTAACAATTTTCTGATAATAATTTTGAAAAATGGATTACATATTCTGAATCATCATAATTTTTATATTCTAATATGAACTACATTTTTTGACTAAAAGGAGTAGTGACAGTGATACAAATTAATCACATCGGTTAAGGACAAATTATGCTTAATATAGAACTAAACCTTAAAATTAGGGGCCCAAAACGAATTATAAACATTTAAAACACCCATAGAAATTCCATATTTCTTTAATAAAACTTCATTAATCATGTTGTTTTGGTTTTTATTCTTTTGTTAGGTGATAACATGTGCACACATATCTTTATTTAAAAAATTCTATGTGAGTCCTTTTCCTCCCCTCTGAAAGAAAACCAACTATACCAATTACTCACACAACTAAATTATTTTAATATTATAAAATATATGACCATGTTTCAAACCTAAAATCCTCCCCTAAAATTTCATGTCTTACATTTTGCAGAAACCCACTCAAGGATACCATTTGGCACAAACCAAAAGAAGTTACCTGATTTAGATGCAATGTAATAACTCCAAATACATTATATAATTTTATTTCATCACCCCATAAACTATCATTATTATATTAATTTTGAAAAAAAACAATATCATTCATATTATAGGATATTTCTATGCATAGGTTTTTACCAACAATACAAACACCTCTATCTAATGGATATCGAACAATTTGTTTCTGGGTATAGAGAACAACTTCCTTACAAAACAATGATAGTTAATTTATCATTTAACAACTATAATTATGTATATTATGATTGAAAATATATTATATATTATATTTATTATGTCTTTATGATTATTTTTTTCTTTATAAAAATCATGTACCTTCACGTTTCATTTTACATTAATACAATAATCTTGTTTGAGGAAGTGTGAACTACCGCCCCCTCAGTGTGATGCGATTCGTTCACACACCAAAAGGAATGTATCTAGTATGGGATTAAGGAAAATATAAGATATATATGATATAATACTTCTTCTGTTATTATAATATATACATACATATGAAATTTATTTACATTCTTTCAATACAACAATAAAACAGAAATAGTGTCCATGTGTACATATGACTTACCGTCTCCATGATCGATGTGTTCCATTTCATATTTATTTATGATATAAATTATTATAATATAAATATAATCTATATAATTGATATTTATTTCAATATTTACATTTTGGAATCATTATATATGTATAAGAATCTATTATTTAAAAAATTATGACCCATGCGAAGAACAATGAAAATATTACCCAAAGTAAAACATTGACATGGGATCGTTAACAAGAGGGATATATAAGATAATAATAAAACATTATATGGAAATATATTTAATAATACTCTTCTGTAAAATATTAATTATAAAATTATATTTATTTTATAGGAATCTTGTACGAGTATGAAGTGAGTCAAGACTCATGGTAAGGTGATTTCATCTCACATTTCATTTCTTTGAGATACATGTAATGTTCACCACTCCATCCATTTTTGTGGTGTGTGGAAATCCAATAACTATACCCTATATATCATATAAATAAATTTAATATAATTCAAATTTCTAGTCTTGGATCCTTCATTAATTGTGTTTATGTTTCAAATGTGAGAAAATTTAAAAAAATATTTGGTCTCAATTTTCCTTCTTTTTGACTCATGTTTTGTTATACACCTAAATTTTTTTAGAGGTGTATATAATTATATTGACCATTTTATATAGTTAATTTAATTATTCTAATATATTTTAAGCTTCATTTAATTTCTTTTCTTTAAATTTAGAGTGTTATCTCATGTTACCATGTTATAAGTTTTTACTGAGACAATCTTATCCCTTTCGATGATTGTTTACATTAATACTTCCATTGATGAATTCTAATGTTACTTCTCTCAAGAATACACATGATGTTAATTATCCTATTTTTATTCATGATATACTTATCTATTGTTATAGTATTTATACACATTGTTACCAATTATAGTAAAAAAAGTGTTCTAATTATTCCAAAACTGACCCTCTCTTTTGTTAAAAATATGTGTTCCATCAAAATTGTGTTTTCTAAAAATAGTTTCAAATAATAATTTATTAATATCCATTGATACTTAAATTTCATTCTTAATCTTTTTTATTTTATCATTATTTCTAATGTAATATTCTTTCACTTTATAAAAAATGAATCTTTTTATCCTTTCTACCTTGGAAAAGGAAAATTCTTTTGACCTTGTACGACATGTACAGATTTACCCATTGTAATATCATAAAAGCTCCATTTTAAATTTTCTATAGAGGTTAATCTTTATGAATTTTTTAAATTAGTATTCAAATATATATATTTCCAATATCATTTCATGATTATTTTATATGATTACATGAAAAATGGTTTTCATTATATTTTCAAGATCTATTTATTATATTAAAAAGTATTTTCATAGAAATTATTTTCAAAACATTTTAACAAACTTATTTAAAGGTATTATATGTGTTTTAAAAAACAATTTTTAATTTTTTAAGATTATAATTTAATAAATTTTCATGAAATTTATTTTCAAAATTATTACAATTTTTCATTATATGTTTTCAATGATATTTCCTAAGAAAAGGACATTAAAATTGATTTAGTAATCAAAAATTCTTTTTCAAATATGAATTGATATTTTCCTTAAGAGATGTTTTTGATAGATATTTAAAAAAAATTCCCATCAAAGATGACATCTGTTGATGTTACTCATTTCTTCCTTGGAAATGAGATAAAGGATATATTCATATCCTTACTAGGAATGGGTTATGCTTATTTTCATGTTCATTATGAAACCCATTTCTCCTTGATGGGGTATACAATAATGGAATGTATTTATCTTACACTAGTTATATGATTTTGAAACATGATTCTTTACACTCATTATGCTTCAGATCAAATAATTATGAAACTCATCTCTTTCCATAGGTTATGAGATGTTTATATGTTTAAGATACCCATTTCCTTTCATGGGTTATGAAATTTTTTTTATGATTTTGTGGATCATGTATGTATTATTTCATATGTTAAAGGTTCAACATATGTCTCTCTCTAATGCATTGGGTAATGATTTACATCACATGTGATAATACATGGTGTGAATGAGGGCCACTCAGTTCTGTAATACAATGATGGAATAGTGGTTAGTTAGTTAAGTAATACGAGTCATTAATGAGGGTTACATAGTTCATTAATACATGTCCAGAATGAAGGTTACATAGTTTAGTTATACTTGGATGGAATTAGGGTAACTCGGTTCAGTGATACGGAGCTAGAATGATGGTTACTCAATTATGTAAAATACTGCTGGAACAAGGGTTACCTGATTTAGTAATGTACTTTTCTACTAAAATGGACATGGCATTGATTCCTTGGATACTATGGAAATCATTATATGATTATGTCATGAAACCATTCCATGTATTACTCTTATTGATTTCATTCATAGCTTGATGTTATTTATTTATTTAGGATTCATGTGTTTTGAACTTCCAATCATTATTCAATGATACATGTTTATGATATTTGGTATGCAGGGTATGATCCTATAATTTGTCGATCAATTTTCATAACCTTTGTGCTCTTTATTTTGCTTACATATCTAATAATTTTACCCCAATTAATAATTTCATCTCACACCTTTCTTATGTTTCATTTATCCATTTTAGGAATAATGGTTTTAGGTATAATTAAAAAAGGTGGAGATCATTATGGGAGATGTTGAAGATCTTTTACTAGGATAGGTGATATTATTTCCATGTTTCCAAAGAAATTAAACAATTAATGTAATTAGTCATTCAATATTTTAATGTACTAAATATTAATTAAAAAATGATGAAATATCAATTAAATTAATCATGGGCCTATATATGATTGGATCTAGAGACTCGTTTCGATCATCCACCCATAGCATGTATGTAGAATAATTTCTTCTTAATCGTGTCGATCAATCTACCGGAATAATCATCACAGCTACATTGGGTCATCACGATGTCAAATCTCATATTTGGGATCATTTCATTGTGAGACAAATTCGCAATGATCCATTGTTAGTAACCCCATGAATAACGGGATGACTGTACGAGGTCAAACGGGAGAATAATTTCATATAAAAAATCAAGGAATGAACAAACAACATTGTTCATCATGGAATTGATCTATTCTGGTTAAGATGATAAAGAATATTGGAACTAATAAAATTAATTCCCATAAATAAAATCCCAAAAATATTATCCTCCTGCAAGAACGAGCGATCCATGGGTCAACAAATTCATCGGTTTATCTGCATTTGTCGTTTAATACAGTAATGAGAAAAAACACCAACAAAAAATAATAATCCAACTCTGAGCATAAATAAAAGGGGAATCACTATTGTGATTACAATTATCTTATCTTTCGGTGCAACAATCCAAGAGTTGCGGTTTATCGCTGTTTGTTGAGAGTTCTCCATGACTAGATCCTCTCCAAAACAGCACAACATTCAGGGGAGGTTACCATGGTTATGATCCGAACACTGGGATCCATGATATTTTAATCCATATATGGTGTTATTACTTTATTGAAACATTTATAACTAAATAAATAGTAAATTTTTTTATTTCCTTTAAACATATAAAAACAATATTTCTTAGTTTACTGAAACTTTCAGAAGATAGACCTCTCTTTAGGTAAAGTCACTTCTTTGAACACTTTGGTTCTCTTTGGTTTCTTATCAGTGAAACCATTTAGAATTTATCCCACTCTTTCTGGGAAAACTCTTTCATATGATAATTAAATAATCAATATATTTACTAAAGAAGGATTTTATTCAACATATGTATCCCGACAAAAGTCATCTGCATATCCCATCCCTTATTCCTTTACATCGTTCCGACCCGCAATCCGATCCAATGGTTTGTATTTTCCTCCATAGGGATTTGGGTTCCAAAATAATTCCAGAGCTTTCACCACCAATTCCAACTCTACCTCCACCTGCTCCTCCTATGCCGGTTCATCCTCACTTACCCTCATCCTACTAGTCCTACGACTCCTCCACTTTGGATCCTAGGGTTCCCAGTTGCGATACCCCTCCACTATTTCGGTAGTTTCCAAATAACACCTACATTGTTATCCTTTATATTTCTATCCTCTTCAACCTTGATTCCTCCTTAAAATTCCTCTCAACTTTTCCTATAATTCCCATCTAGCAACACCATCTGTGTCCTTTATATAACTAATTCGAGTGAATACATCCTCCATTTTAATGTAATCGCATTACATTGCATCAAACCCCCCTATGAATTGAAATTTCTATCAGGTATTCCTATGGTAACCACTAGTTTCTTTATTGTATCATCGACAACCTGTGACATGGTTAGGAATTTCTTTAGTCGACCTACTCCCACGTCTGTAGTATTTGTCTGTTTCTACTAAAGACATTCGGCTGACGTACTATTCCTTGAACAACTATTCCCAAATTCTCTTCAGCTTCTCTCAAAAATCCAGCATCAATCAACATAATTTGATTCTATTACTTATAAGTAATTATGATGGGTTATTCCACAAACAATAAATACTTATTCCATATTTTTGTATACATTAAAATGTTTTAATTTTTACATTTGTCCCCACTAATTTTTATATGTACCTATTAAATTAGTCTTAAATTCAACATATCTTTATTTTAAATTTTTCTTATGTTATTTGTATTATAGGTTAATTTTATGATGAATGTATTATTTTATATGAAAAGAAAATATATAGAATCCCACCAAATGTTTATAGATATACCATTATTAATGAATGGGTTTTCCAAACTGAGGATCTTGAGAAAGGTATGTGCTTAATTGAGGATAATTGTTCAGGGCAGCAGGTCAATTTATTGTGATTCATGTTCTACCTAATTGGATGTTATCAATGAGTTGTACATTGTTTTTATGTTGCGTGATAATTGTAATGGTTCCCAATGTGATTATAGAAGATGTTTTGAGTCTCTAGGTAGATGATATTGCAGACTGATTATAAAAGAAAGTAAAACTGATGTGATAGATAAATTTCCAAATACCTTTAAATAGTTGATCCAAATTATTAAACTACATGCAAATTCATGAGATTTATTCATATAAGGTTATTAAGGTACAATCCAATCTTCAAAATGCATTTAATGACTCACAAACTCATTCATTAGAGGTAAAAATGTGGTATATAGGAAATGAAACTATTATATAAGATATAAAACATATTTATATGCTTTCATTCAACCATTTAATTTATATTCTTCTTTGTATTAATTTACATTAATCTATATCACATTACACACTACTGATTTTTCTATTGTCAACGTGCAATGATGTTGATCGTATAAGTGGAATAGTTGTGCAATATTGATTCAATCATCATTCAGTCCTACCATCCATCATAGGTATAGGATGACCTATATATGATGTTCTTGAAGGCATGTGATTGATTACCAGAGAAATTTTAAATTATGTGTAAATGAATAATATAATTCATGATTAATTTGTTATATGATGTATACTTACTGGATGTTTTTATTTTTTCGTGGTATTGATGAGTGAATTCTAATTATTTTAGAAAATGATTTTTCATCGAAGAAATTGTTTTTGAATGGTAATGTGATGGTTCTTCTTATTCAGATCTACTCATCTCATTGTTATAATGGTACCAACATTTCATCTAATGCATTTCAAGACTCACAAATTCATTCACTTTAGTAAAAAATGTTTCATATATTAAATGAAACTGTTATATATTTGATTGAAAACAGTTTTATAATTTTCCTTTCAATTATTTTATTTATATTATAATTTTGATTTATTTACATAAATATTATTCTCATTATGCACTACTTTTTTATCAGTTTTCATTGAGTAATTATGTTAATCATATTAGTAGAAAAGATGGGTAATGTAAATTAAATCATCTTTTAACCCTACAATCCATCACCTGTAGTGGTTGATCTATTTTTTTTGTTCCTAAATTCAAGATACTGAATACAAAAGAAATATTAAACTATGTGTAAATTCATGAAATAATTTTTTATTCTTTTGTTTTATGATGTTGATGTTCTGTATTTTTTCCCTTTTTTGGGATTTTGATGTGTTAATTTGATTGTTTTTAGGAACTGAGATCTCATTGAAGAACAAGTTTTTGGATGGTAAAGTGATGGTTTATTTAATTTAATACCTATAAACTCTTCAATTTTTTTTGTAAGCCTATACAATTTCCCATACTAATTTTTTATTTCATATTTTCATCTCTCAATGTCATAGTTTTAATAATTTTCATGTTTGGGAAATTTGGATGGATCTTTACTTTGTTGTTTGAATTCATGACTGGGGATATTATTTTTTATTTTATTCTTTTAATTTTTGGATGAAGATAACATCACGTTTCACTTAATATTATTCTAATTATGCACTACTGTTTTTCCTGTTGTTAGCAAGTAATGATGTTCATCATAACAGTGTAATAGATGTGCAATGTAAATTAAATCAATATTCAATCCTACCACAAATCATAGTTAAATGATGACCTATTTTTGTTCTTCCTGAAGGAAAGTGACTGATTAGCAATGAAAATTTAAATTATGTGTAAATGCGTATTAAAATTCATGATTAGTTATAACGTTGAATTTTCATGAAAAGTTTATGTTATAATTTGGAGGAATTATTTGTGAACTGAGTATATATTGAGGACATTGGTTCAAAGGATAATATGTAATTTAATTTATTTCACAAATTTCCATCTTATTTATTATATTATTTAGGTTTAACAAAAGGACATCATGTATGTTGGGTGACAACCAATCAATTCAATGAAGGTCACGGGTCTGAAACCCATGATAGAAGGAGGATAAGGGTTTTTTACCTACCATTGATCATTGTGGTTTCATGGTTAAGGTATAATAATTTTATAACATTTTTTGTTAAATTTTATGTTTATAGATTAATGCATGATTTTTTAAGAGAAAAATAGTCATACTTTTAATTAATTTATGTCCATTAAGATCTGCTAAAATTGTATCATAGTGATTTATGCATTACTGTTAATTTATGGAAATTCATTTTTTAATGTAATGGATGTATTAGAAATTTTCCAAATCATAAATAGATAATTACATTTAGATTATTTTAACATTTCCACAATTACTCAATGTTATGAAATTTATCAGAAAAACGTTGTCCTAATACCTCCAATTATTTTGAAGTAATAGATTCTAGAATATTCACAAAAATTATAACATTGTGGACCTCATATTTCTGTTTTCCATTCAATTTTTTGTGATTGATGGGCTCAGTCAATCCCTATATATATTTATTTTTTTTATTCCATGCCACATCATCAATACTATCCTATGTTCTCCTATCTGGTATCCCATTTATGTGTCACATTACATAACCATTATTGTTCTAAATTTCTATTCTTATAGGAAATTTTAGTATCAATTTCTATTAAGTGGGTGTATATGAAAAAAAACCGTCATGTATTATACACCTATTGCCACGAACCATCCTCGAGGCCCATGCCGTGAATACCCCAAGCTCGCCTTCCATAGGCCAGGGGTTGGTGACTAGAACCAATGGCGTAAATCCTGATAAAAATGGAAGGCATTGCCTTTAATAAGTAAATACACACAATAGATTATGAAACAAAAAGCAATCACTTTGTAAATATTTTATACAAAAAAAGTGCTGAATGGAATGGGGTAGGAAATTCAAGCCCGACAGTAAAGTATAGTACAACTGAAAATCTAGTACAACTGCAGTAAAGTAAAACCACAAATACTGAGCTGTCCTCCTGGAATCCCACCTGAAGGGTGGGTACAGATGGCCTCCTTGGCACCCCATGTACGTCCGTCCGCTCCATGAATGTCTCTCCAAGTGGTCCACCTCTGGGTACCATCTAGCTCCTCAACACTCTGCCTCGATCAGTGATGTCCGTTGTTTGCAACCAAGAAAACGAAGTTCGGGAATTGCCAGTGCAGATGTGAGTTTAACAAAACTTAGAAAGGACCCTAAGACCCCCGAAGGTCTCCCATAATCCATGAAGGATAAACCAAAAAGGATAGATACAATCACAAAGTATCAACCAACATGAAGTATCAACCAACAATACTCAGGTATGTGCCCATACATATACCTTAGTTATCAATTATAGTTCAAATCAACTCTCAAGCCCAGTTACAAACCAATCCACAAATGAAGTAAATTCAATCACATCAATGATAATGATCGAAATTCAAGACTCAACTCACACAGGTATACATCATTCGTATAATGATAGAGATGATAAGATATAGTCACTGATTCATCTAAGTTGTCGGACCCACATAGGTTATTAGACCAGCTAAGCTGTCAGACCCACTCGGGATATAAGACCAGCTACTATGCCGGACCCACTCTAGATACAAGTACAGAAGTCATCGTTGTCGAACCCATGGAGGATCCTAGTATTGAAGTCATCATCTTCGAACCCAGAGAGGATTCCAATACGGTAGACGTCATCGTCGAACCCATATAGGATCCTAGTACAGTAGTCTTCATCATCGAACCGACAGAGGATACTAGTATTGAAGTCATCGCCATCGAACCCATGGAGGATTCAAGTACGGTAGACATCATAGTCAAACCCACGGAGAATCCTAGTACGGTAGTAATCGCAGTCGCAGCCAGCTCTAGGGTTTCTACGGATATCATGCTTGAATCCGAGAGGGTCCACTCTTCGAGCAAAGGTTTCGATACATCAACTATCACTAAGTCTTGATTTTATGTATCTAAAAGTTCCGTCTCATCATAAGTAACTAAACAAGATAGACTGCGCATCAATCGGACGCCCGGTCTGAGAGTTATAAACTTTTCTTTTCTAGGGGCCCGGTTGGATTTCAGGTACAATCCAACTTGGACATACACCAATTTCATCTGAATATCATGTGTAGTATGCGGAAAGGACCGTCTCGTCGAAATTATACCAATGTATTTGATGACACGTTAATTGGACATATAGTCCTTATGTTATAAGCATTTCTGCTCCGAGGGTCCCATTGGTTTTGAGTTCGATCTAACCCGACCGTACCCAACTTCAACAAAACCATGAGTTTAATATAACAGAATGACCATATCGTCCAAGGAATACTACGCAATTTACGTTGTGTCGATCGGAGGTCCATAGCTCAGGTTATGGGCAAAAAACTAAAATGGGTCCGAAGATGGGGATTTGGGTCTGGTCCGACCCAGCCCAGCCCGCCCTGGGTCAGACCAAACCGGGATGACCCAAACCCGGTTCGGGTCTGGCCCATTAGGGCACAGCCTGGCCTAGCGGCTGTGGCCCAGCCCGACTGCAGGCAGCCCGATTCGTGGCTAGCTGTCGCTCGACCTACTGGCCGAGCAGTGTGGTGGGTGTGCCCTCCCCCCTCGACTTTCTGAAATGGTGGTGCTGAGCGGTGCCACCCCTCCTACCCAGCCGGCCGAAGCCAGTTGGTTTTCCCTAGCGTGAGATGCCCACATATGGGATGCTATTCTCCCATGCGGCACCTTCGGGTGTCGTGGCTTCTTCAACCCGGACGGCAGGTGGCCGGCCGGTTCGTCTGACGAAGAGGCCCGCGAAGCACGGGCCACAGTTACTCTGCAACGCAGCGCCGTGAGGCACCACGTTTCATCCCGCATGGCCGACATTTGCAGACCGGTTCTTCTTTGGCCGAGCGGCCCGCGGTTGCGGGCCGCGGTCTCCCTACCGCGCGGCACCCGGTGCCGATGTCCTCTTTAGGCCGGCGTGCGGCTGCCGTTGCTGCCACCGCCTTCGGTCGTCGCCTCCCCCGATCGTATCCAACTTCGGTCACCGCCACCTCTTCCAACACCATCTCTATAGCGAATAAAAACAAGTAATAATGGAGGTTCGTCATGCCGTGTTCGTTCGCCATGCACCCTCTAAGTTAGGTGGTAAAAAATGGACCTAGAAGATCACTTGCATTCAACAAGAACGAAGGTATAAATTATTAAATTTAAATTATACAGACCCCCTACCTCGTAATTGATGTCGCACATCGAGAAGCTGCGGAAGACGATCGTCGTGGTAGTCGGGAGTCGTGGAAGTTGGTGTAGCCGATAATGGTGTCGTCCCATCAACATTGGAGGAAGAGTCAATTTCGTGACCCGGGATGATAATACGAAGACTACGTAGATTCCATGACGTCGGGGTGCATCCGAGAAGGAAGCGTCATTGGTAGAAGTTCTTCGTGTTCTTTTTCGGGAATGTTCTTCTTGAAGAATGATGTTCTTCATCTAGAAAAGGATGTTCCATGAAGAGTTTTTCTCCCAATTTTTTCCTACAAATATTTACCCAGAAAATATAATAAAAGTACCTCCATTATAATAACATTTCCATACAATTCAAAACAATTAAAAATGAATTGTTGAATGGGAAATTAGTTAATTAAAGGATCTTAATTAATTAAATTGATGGTGCTGGCACAATCAATGGATGGAGGTAGAGAGTTCACATTAAAATAGGGAATTTGTCAAATTAATTTAGCGGTGTTAATGTGGAGTTTAATGGAGTTGAGGGGAGGTGAAATGGGTTTGGGTTTTTGTGGGTCCCACAACACTAAATCTTATCATGTGTGGTTATGTGGGGTGTGGGCCCCACCTCCAACTTCCTTTTGGAGATTATAACCACCCACCAAATAAAAATATATAACTCATATTTTTATTTATTTTTAATAACAAACCCCAAAAATTGACTTCTCCTCCCGACAAAACAAAACTACAGTAATGGTCCCCTTAGGCTATTACCGGCAATGTGAGTTTATCGGTGCCCTCAGATTCTAATTTCGAGAACCGATTCAGATTTTAGAAAATATCTCTTGTATGTTCACTGAACAAACCGGATCAAAACATTAGAAAAATATTCCGGGCACACCGAGCCACGAAATCAGGTTCCGTCAGAAATTCCATACTCGTAAAATCTCAAAAAATTTAAAAAATAAATTCCCTAAAATTTTCATGACTTTATATTACCCCACATAAAAACATTAGCTCCCTATAAAACAAAAACACACAATAGGGAAACAAATGAGGGTATTGTTCACGCATCTGAGCCTCCCACTCCCAAGTGATATTATGGAGGTTCTCATGCTGCCAGCAAATGCGCACCAGAGGAATCAACCGTCCACGTAGGACCCGCTCTTGTCGATCCTCGATCTCCACTGGGACCTCCGTGAATGTCTCCCCATCATCAAAGTCTATCTCCTCATGGAAGATGATGTGTGATGAGTCATGCACGTATCTCCTCAACTGAGATACGTGAAAGATGCCGTGTAGCTGGTGCAACTGAGGTAGAAGGGCCAGGTGGTAAGCCACATCGCCTACTCTACTGAGGATCTAGAATGGCCTGATAAATCACAGAGATAACTTGCCATGTCGGCCAAATCTTCATAGACCTCATCGAGGTGAGACCCGTAAGATGACGTGGTTGCCATCCTCGAACTCCAGTGGTCTCCATCTCCAATCAGTATAAGACTTCTATCTGCTCTGTGCAGTCTTCATCAGCTCCTGGATGATCGTCACCTTCTCCGTCGTAGCATGCACCATCTCTGGTCCTACATGGGTTGATTTCCCTGGGTCAGTCCAGCACAGAGGTGATCTTCAAGGTCAGCCGTACAATACCTCGTAAGGTGCCATCCCGATGGTGGAGTGGAATCTGTTGTTGTATGAAAACACCACCAAGGGTATGTTATACTCCCACCTATGACCAAAGTCAAGGACACATGCATGTAGCATGTCCTCGAGAGTGTGGATGGTCCTATCAGTCTGGCCATCCCTCTGAGGATGAAAGGCGGTGATCAGACATCCCAGTATCCCGAATACCTCATGAAACCCCTTCCAAAGATAGTAAGTAAATAATGATACCCTATTAGAGACGATAGTAAATGGTACACGATGAAGCCATATGATCTCATGTACATAGAGGTGTCCCAATCACTTTAGTGAACACTACTCTCTGATTGGTAGGAAGTGGACTGACTTGGGGAGTCAGTCGATGATCTCGCAAATAGAGTCATGTCCTCTAAATGTACGTGGATTCCCCGTCACAAAATCCATGGATATCTCATCCCACTTCTACACGGGGACTGCTAAGGGCTGTACCAAGCCTGCTGGTAACTGGTGCTCTGCCATCACCTGCTGACAAGTGGGGCATCATGAGACGAACTCTACTACAACCTTCTTCATACCCAGCCACCAGTGCTGTCGTCTAAGGTCCTGATACATCTTCGCCACTCCTGTATGTACCACTATAGGGGATGTGTGAAACTCCCTCATCACTTCCTCCTGTAGTGAAACTGGTAAAATGGTACGTCCTCTGAAAAGGATTTCAGGCTCCCCACCTTCAGAAGACCCAATAGGTTCCTATCCTGAGGATATCTGAGAACATCGTGCCTCACAGTCTATGTCCCCTTGATGGGCCTCTCTAAATCACTGAAATAGTGGATGAGTGACTGTGAGGGACTGTAGAAAGGCTGCTCCATCCCTATCCACAAAGGATATCTGCAACGTGGCCAGATGCTCTGTCGCCTCTCCTAGGAGGTGAATGCCTGATCTCCTATAGGGAGCATCTGATACAACATTCCCCTTTCTAGGAGTATAGACTATCTCAAAGTCATAGTCCAGGAGGAACTCAAGCCAACATCACCATCTCAGGTCTGGGTCCTTCTACAAGAAGACACACCAAATACTTTTGATACTAGATTTAACCGTAAATCGTTTTCCCAATGAACTATGGGTGTGACTAGCCATTTGTAAAGAACTCGACTACTCCCTTTTTCTCTTACGTCCTACAAGAGCTTCTAAGATTTCTACTTTTCCGAAAACAGAAATCTGGTCTCATCCCTGGGATAAACCACGTTCATTCCCAAATACAGTCAATCCTGACTGGAAAAGTACTATTTCATTCCATGGACGACATTGTAAGGCCTCAACGCTACTACCAAGAGATAAAACTATTACTCTCAACTCCAAGCATCGAGTAACACTTTCGACAGTAGGGTGTGGTCACTGGGTCTCCTATAGTAGGAATCTCGAATGTGAGGGTCAAGTAAACAGTTTTAACAAGAACCTCTCAATATCAACCATACAAAAAGGTAGGAAAGAAAACATCACATGGACAATTGTCTTTTATTATAGCATCTCAAAGTACAGAGACACAAAGAAACCACAAACAATGACATCAACAATGTTAGAAGAATCATGAACAATATTATATGTTCCTGGAGATAGTCCCGCTCATGTCCACCTGCTCCCGGAGTACTATGGTCGTCGGACATACCTACCTGAAGCAGAGCTCTCCCCTGTCCACCCGTTCACCGTGGTCAGGTTGGACCTCTTGGTGGTGGTGGTGGTGGTAGGGCCTTGAAATGTAGTCCATCACCTACTTCTCGGCCAACTCCTCTGCCTCGTACACCAGCTCCTGGTAGACCACCACAGTCGTACCTCTGCCTCTTCAAGGGAGGTCCCTCTACTATCTGCTACTCGTCTACAGGGCGGGTCGGGCAGTCTCAAGCCATGTGAACATGCCCGCCACATGCGTAACACTACCTGCTCCTTGTATGGCTGGCTCTATTTCATGTGCCCCATACGACCTAACCTATATCCTTAGGTTTCCCACCTGATGGCCTGGTCCTCTTAGACCATTGCGTCAACTGTTTACTGCAGGCTGCAAAAGACTCTGGTACGTGTTGTCCTGCAGAGGGTTTCGCCACTGGTGACTGCTCAGTTAGGAAACTCTCCACTAGAAGGGCTCTCTCCAGCACCCCCGCCTGCGTCGGGATGTTGAGGGAGATCATCGAAGCCCTGATTTCATGCCTGAGTCGCTGCTCGAAGGTCTGGGCCCTGAATAATGGGTCTCGTACCATATCTGGTCAGTAGCGTGAGAGGTCTATGAACCTTGGTGAGTACTGAGCAACTGTCATGCTTCCCTACTATAGATGAATTAACTCCTGAATCTGCATCGTACGAACGATGTCTTGTACAAACACTTCCTAGAACAGGCCCTCAACGTCTGTCCAGAGTAGTGATGCCTTGTCATGCACCTAGATAACCAGGCTCCACCATCTTTCTGCCACAACATGTAGGAAACTCGCGAAAAGGATCGCCATGAGGTCAGCTAATGTCCCTACTAATATGACAACTCCGATGATATCCTCCAACCAATCCTCAGATTCCTGGGGGTCTGTCTCTCCCTGGAACCTGGGAAGGCTTTGTCAATGGAACTCGTGGAACACACTCATGCGGCATGCACTCTCTGCTGCTAGAGCTAGTGGTATCGGTGGCCCAGCGGGTAGTGGTACCGCTGGTGCCTCTGCGGTGATGGGGCCCTACACCGAGGCCTCATCTCTCGGTGGTCTACCTTATCATATGTAGCTAGGAACCCTAGCTTACTTCCTTTGTGGGGCCATCCTAAAAAGGAACAGGTTCGCCACAGATTAAATAGTATACCTGGTGAGCTGACAGAATGTAATAATGAAGAAATATTTTTCAAAATAAACACACACACAATCAGTGTTTTCATGCACTATGTTGAAATCCAAAGAATATGGTACTAGTGTATAGATATATTGGCCGCTGTAACAACACTGAACTCCATAGACTGAAAACCACACTCAATAATTTTAACACTATTACTTCACAGAATAGAATGATCAGAGTCCTGAGTTCTGCGGTAGAACCAACTCATCTGATACCAATTTTTCACGACCAATTTTTGAGGCCCATGCCGTGACTACCCCAAGACCGCCTTACATAGGCCAAGGGATGGTGACTAGAACCAAATGTGTAAATGCGGATAATAAGGGAAGAAATTGACTTTAATAAGTAAACAATCACAATAGAGTATGCAACAAAAAGTAAAAAATAGTAAATACTATATTCAAAAGAAAGTGTTGAATGGACTGGTGAAAAAAATACAAGCCCAACAGTAAAGTACTGTAGAACTGAAATGCTAGTACAATTTTAGAGAAGTAAAATAGAAACTACTGAGTCATATTTTGGGATTCCCACCGGAAGGGTCGGTACAGATGGCATCCTCATCACCTCAGGTCCGTCTGTCCACTCCGTGTATGTCTCGCCAAGTGGTCAACCTTTGGGTACCATCCAGCTCCTCAACACTCTATCTCGATCTGTGTTTTCCATCTTCTGCAACCAACACAATGATGTTTGTGCATTGCCCATGCATATGAGAGTATAACGATACTTAGTAGGGACCCCGAGACCCCCAAATGTCTCCCATAATCCACGAAGGATTAACCACAAATTAGAGATACAATCACAAAGTATCAAACAACCGTACTCAGGTATATGCCCATATATATACATTAGTTATCAATTACAGTTCAGATCCAACTCTGAAGCCCAGGTAGAAACCAATCCATAGAGGAAGTAAAGTCAATCACATCGATGATAATGATTGGAATTAAATACTCAACTCACACATGTATACATCATTCATATAATGATAGAAATGATTAGATGTAGTCACTGATTCATATAAGTTGTCGGACCCACATAGGATACTAGACCAGCTAAGCTATCGGACCCGATCTTGATAAAAGACCAGTTACTCTGTCAGACCCACTCAAGATACATGTACAGAAGTCATCACTGTCGAACCCATGGAGGATCCCAATACAGAAGTTTTCATCATCAAACCCATGGAGTATTCCAGTACGGTAGACATCGTCGTCAAACCCACGGAGGATCCTAGTACGGTAGTCATCCTCGTCGAACCCACAGAGGATCCTAGAATAGAATTCATCATCATCGAACACATGAATATTTACAGTATGGTAGATGTCGCCATCAAACCCACGGAGGATCCTTGTACGTTAGTCATCACAGTCGCAGCCAACTCTAGGGTTACCACACCCAGCATGCTCAAATCCGGGAGCGTATGCTCCTCGATCAAAGTGGTCGATACATCAACTATCAAAAATCTTGAGTTGTTGTATCCAAATGTTCTATCTCATCATAAGTAATCCAACACGATAGACGATGCGTCAAACAGATGCCCGATTTGAGAGTTCTTAGTTTTTCCGTTCGAGGAGCCCAGTTGGATTTCAATTACAATCCAACCTGGCCATACTCTAATATCATCTAAATCCCAGGTGGAGTATGCTAAAAAGAACCGTCTTGTCAGATGTAAACTAGAGTAGTTGACGTCACATCTATCATACGTCCAGACCTTATGTTATTTGTGTTTCCACTCTGAGGGCCCTATTGGTTTCGAGTTCGAACCAGCCCTGCCATACCCAAACTTCACGAAAACCATGAGTGTTATATACCAAAATGACTACCTCAATCCATGAAATATTATGAAACCGACAGTGCATCAATCTGTGATCCATAACTCGTGTAATGGGAGAAAAAACTAAAATGGGTCCAAAGAGGGGGGTTCTGGTCTAGTCCGACCGTGCCCAACCCGCCCTAGGTCGGCCCGAACTGGGTAGACCTCACCCGGGTCTAGGTCTGGCCCAGTAGGGCATGGCCTGGACTAGCGGTAGCGGCCTAGCCTGGCAGGGAGCGACACGACCCAGCTACAGGCGGGCCAGCACGTGCATGGGAGGCACGCTCCGCGGCTGGACACGACTCGACCATATGACCGAGTGGTGCGGGGGTCGCCCCCCATCGTCTTTCTGAAATGGCGGCACTGAGTGGTGCCCCCCCACCTGCCCGACCGGCCAAAGCTATCCGGACTTCACCGACACAAGCGGCCAACAATGGGTCGCTATCCTCCCACGCAACACATTCGGGTGGCTCGACTTCTTCAACACTTCCGGCAGGCGGCCGACCGGTTCGCCCGCCGAAGCATCCCCAAGAGCACGGGCCACAGTTCTTCCACAAAGTGGCTCTGAGAGGCATCACGATTTTTTAATCCCATCTATCTTTACCTAGCTATTTCTTCTTTGGTCGAGCGGCCCACGGTTATGACCCACAGTCTCCCTTTCTCACGGCACCCGGTTGTCGTGGTCCTCTTCGGGTCAGCACGTGGCCGCCGTTACCCGCCTCTGCCTTCGGTCATCGCCACCCATGATCATCTCCGACTCCTGTTTCTACCCCCTCTTCCAACACCATCTCTACAATGAATAAAAACAAGTAACATCTGAGGGTTGTCAGGCCCTGTTCATTCGGCCAGCACCCTTTGCATTGGGTGTAAACAAATGGGAATAGATGATCACATGCATTCAACAAGAATGAAGGTATAATTTATTCAATTTAAATTATACAAACCCTCTACCTCGTAATTGACATCGCACGTTAACGAGCCACATAAGATGAGTTTCACGGTAGTCGGGCGTCAAAGAAGTTGACATCGCGGAGAACGGTGTCATCTCGTCAACGTTGGAAGAAGGGTCATTGTCATGAAACGGGAAGAGAATATGAAAACGACGTATATTCCTTGACGTCGGGGAGCATCCAAGGAGGAAGAGTTGTTGGATGATGTTCATCAAGTTCTTCATTGGGGACGTTCTTCATTGAAGAGTGGTGTTCTTTGTCGAGAAAAGGATGTTCCACCAAGAGTTTTCCTCCTAAAGTATTCCAATGATTATTTTTCAAGAAAATATAATAAAAGGCCCTCCTATATAATAACACTACCATGAAATTCAAAACAATTCAAAATGAATTGGTGATAGAAAAATTTACTAATTAAGGGAGCTTAATTAATTCAATTGATGGGGTTGACACAATCAATGGAGGGAGGTGGAGAGTTCACATTAAAAGAGGGAAGTTGTCAAATAAATTAAGGGGTGTTAATGGGGAGTTTAAGGGAGTTGAGGGGAGGTCAAATGGGTTTATGTTCGTGTGGGTCCCGCCACACTAAATCCTCTCATCGGTGGTTATGTGGGGTGTGGGTCCCACCTCTAACTTCCTTTTGGATATTATAACCACCCACCAAATAAAAATATATAATTCATATTTTTATTTATTTTTAATAACAAACCCCAAAAATTAACTTCTCCTCCCAAAAAAATGCAACTATGGTTAAGGACCCCTTAGACGAAATTTGACGCTTCGAGTTTATCTGTCCCCTCAGATTATGATTTCGAGCACTTCTTCCGATGTTTGAAATTCCCGCTCATACGTTCACTAAATGTACTCGATCAAAACTTCGGAAATTTATTCTGGGCACACCAGGACTCTGAATTAGGTACCGTCAGAAACTGCATACTTTTAAAATTTCAATCAATTTAAAAAAAGTTGCCTTGAAATTTCCAGGTGTTTACATTACCCCCACCTTAGGACTTTAAGTCCCCATAAAGCTACAACACAAACTAGGGAAACAAATGGGGGTACTGAGCATGAATCTGAGCCTCCCACTCCCATGTGCTCTTTCGGAGGTTACCGTGCTGCCAGCGAATGCGCACCAGAGGAATCGAACTTCCTTGTAGGACCCACTCATGTCGATCCTCGATCTACAGTAGGACCTCCATGAATGTCTCCCCGTAATTGATGTCTAGCTCCCCATGTTCGTTGATGTGTGATTTTTCGTCCACGTATCTCCGTAGCTGAGATACGTGAAAGTCATCGTGCACCCGGTGCAACTGAGGTGGAAGGGCTAGACGGTAAGCCACCTTGCATACTCAGTTGAGGAACTAGAATGGCCCGATAAAGTTCTGAAATAACTTTCCACCTCAGAAAAATCCTCGTAGACCTCATTGACGTGATACCCATAAGAATATGTGGTTTCCATCCATGAAATCCAGTGGACTTCGTCTCCTATTTGCATAGGAGTTCTGTCTGATCTATGCAGTCTTCATCCGCTCCAAGATGATTTGCATCTTCTCCGTCATAGCCTGCTTCATCTCTGGTCCTACAAGTGCTAACTCCCATAGGTCAGTCCAGCACCGAGGTGATCTTCATGGATGGCCGTACATTTCCTCGTAAGGTGCCATCCAGATTGTGGAGTTGTAGCTATTTTTGTATGAAAACTCCACCAAGGGTAAGTGATCCTCCCACCTATGACCAAAGTCAAGGGCACATGGACAGAGCATGTCCTCGAGAGTCTGGAAGGTCCTCTTAGTCTGGGAATCTGTCTGAGGATGAAAGGCATTATTCAGATGTAGCTGCATCCCGAATGCCTCCTACAAATCCTTCCAAATCTAGGGAGTAAATCATGTGACCCGATCGAAGACGATCGTCGATGGTACACCATGAAGCCGTATAATCTCTTGTATGTAGAGGCATCTTAAGATCTCTACTATAACCTACTCTCTAATCAGTAGGAAGTGGACTGACTTGTTGAGTCGGTCGGTGATCTACTAAATAGAGTCGTGTCCTCTAAATGTACGTGGAAGCCCCGACACAAAATCCCTGGATATCCCATCCCACTTCTACACGGGTACCTCAAAGGGCTATACCAAGCCTGCTAGTACCTGGTGCCCCACCTTCACCTGATGACAAGTGGGGCATTGTGAGACGAACTCTTCTACAACCTTCTTCAGAGCCGGCCACCAGTGTTGTCATGTATAGTCCTGAAACATCTTTTCCACTACTAGATGTACCGCTAGAGGGGAAGTGTGAAACTCCCTCATCCCTTCCTCTTGTAGTGAAACCAGTACCATGGTACGTCCTCTGAAGAGGATGACGTGCTCCCCACCTTCAGAAAACCCAATTCGTACCTGCCTTGAGGATATTTGAACACATTATACCTCCCAGTCTCCGTCCCCATGATGCACCTCTCTAACTCACTAAAATAGTGTAGGAGTGACTATGTGGGACTACAGAAAGGCTGCTTCATCCCTATCCACAAGGATATCAACAATGTGTCCAGCTGCACTGTCACCTCTCCTAGAAGCTGAATGCATGATCTCCCATGTCTACTCATTCCCAGTGGTCAGGGTGGACCTCCTGGTGGTGGTGGTGGTGGTAGGGCCTCGAAATGTCATCCACCACCAACTTCTCGACCAGCTCCTCTTCATCGTCCACCTGCTCCTGATGGGCCACCATGGTTGGACCTCTACCTTTTCCTAATAGATCCCTCTAATAACTTTTTCTCATCTGCAGGGTGGGTTGGGTAGTCATGAGTGATGTGACCCTACCCTCTGCATGCATAGCACTGGGTGCTCCTCGTATGGCTGGCTGTGATTCGTGTTACCCACATAATAAAACTTGTATCCTGAAGTCACCCAACTAATGGCCTAGTCCGCTTCGACCACTGTGTAAATCTATTACTGCAGCCTATAGTAGACTCCGCTACATGTCATCCAGCAGAGGGTCTCGCCGATGGTGACTTTTTAGTAAGAAAACTTTCCACTAGAAGGTCTCTCTCCCGTACCCCCACCTGCGTCCGGATGTTGAGGGAGATCATCAAAGTCCTAATATCATGCCTATGTTCCGGATCGATAGTCCGGGCCCTAAAAAATGGGTCTTGTACCATATCCGTGGAGTAGAGTGAGAGGTCAGTGAACCTTGCTGAGTACCGAGCTACTATCATGCTACCCTGCTGCAGGTGAAGTAACTCCTGAATTCACACCGCACGAAGGGTGGCTGGTACAAAATTGGCCCAGAACAGGCTCTCAATGTCAGTTCAGAGTAGTGATGCCTTATCATACACCCGGAGAATCAGGCTCCACCATCTTCCTACCACTGCATGCAGGAGATTTGCAGAAAGGATCATCATGAGGTCGGCTGGTGTCCCTACCAATATGAAAATTCTAACGATATCCTCTAGCCAATCCTCAGCCTCCTGGGGGTCCGTCTCTCCCAGGAACCTGGGCATCATCTCTCGCTGGAACTCGTACAACAAAATCAGGTGGCGTGAACTCTCGGCTGCTAGAGTGAGTGGTATTGGTGGCCCGGTGGGTAGTGGTACCACTGGTGCCTCCACTATCATGGGGCCCTGCACCGAGGCCTTGTCGCTCGGTGGGATACCTTCTTGTACATTGCTCGAAACCCTATCTGGATGCCTTCTTTGGGACATACTAAAATGGAACAGGTGTGCCACATTTTAAATAGTATACTTGGTGAGCTAACACATTGTAATCACGAAGAAAACTTTTTCAAATGAAATACACACACAATCAATGTTTTCATGCACTGCGTTTGAATTCAGAGATCAAGGTCCAAGTGTATGGATACATCGGCGGATGCACCAACACTGGACTCCCTAGACTGAAAACCACACTCAATACATTGAACACTATTGATTCACAGAGTAAGATGATCAGAGTCTTGAATTCTGCAGTAGAACAAACTCTTCTGATACAAATTTTTCACGACCCGTCCTCAGGGCCCATGTCGTGACTACCCCAAGCCCGCCTTACATAGGCCAAGGGCTGGCGACTAGCACCAAAGGCATAAATACCAATAAAAAGGAAGCCATTGCCTTTACTAAGTAAACTACCACAATATAGTACACAATAGAAAGTAAACGCTAAGTAAATACTATTTACAAAAGAAAGTGCTGAAAGGAATGGGGTCGAAAATACAAGCCCGACTGTAAATTACAGTACAAATGAAATGAAAGTACAACTGTAGTAATGTAAAACAATAACTACATAGTCATCCTCCGGGAATCCCACCTCAGGTCAATAAAGATGGCCTCCTCAGTACCTTAGGTCCGTCTGTCTGTGACGTCTACGTCTCGCCATGTGGTCCACCTCCAGGTACCATCCAGCTCCTCAACACTCGATCTCGATCCATGTTTTACCTCATCTGCAACCAACACAACGAAGTGCGGGAATTTCCTGTGTAGAGGTGAGTATAACGATACTCAGTAGGGAACCCGAGACCCCTGAAGGTCTCCTAGAATAAACAAAGGATAAACCAAAAAGGATAGATATAATCACGAAATATCAACCAACACGAAGTATCAACCAACCCTACTCAGGTATATGCTAATACATATAGCTTACTTATCAATTACAGTTCGAATCCAACTCTCGAGCCTAGTTACAAACCAATCAACACTAGAAGTAAAGTCAATCACATCAATGATAATTATTAAAAGTCATGACTCAACTCACACATGTAAACATATTTTGTATAACGATAGAGATGATTAGATCTAATCACTGATTCAACTAAGTTGTCAGACCCACATAGGATACTAGACCAGCTAAGTTGTTGGACCCACTCAGGATAAAAGACCAGCAACTTTGTCAGAACCACTCAAGATACATGTACATAAGTCATCGCTGTCAAACCCATGGAGGATCCTAGTATAGAATTCGTCGTCGTCGAACCCATGGAGAATTCCAGTACGGTAGACGTAGTCGTCAAAACCACCGAGGATCGTAGTATGATAGTCATCGTCATTGAACCCAGGGAGGATCCTAGTATATAATTCATCACCGTCGAGCCCACGGAGGATTCCATTATGGTAGAGATCTTCTTCGAACACACGGAGGATCCTAGTATGGTAGTCGTTGCATTCGCAACCAACACTAGGGTTTCCGCATACAACATGATCGAATCCGGGAGGTTCTGCTACTAGATCAAAGGGATCAATACGTCAAAAATCATGATGACCTAAGTTGATTTATCCCAACATTCTATCTCATCATAAGGGACCCAACGCGATAGACGGTGCGTCAATCAGACGTCCGGTCTGAGAGTTATTATCTTTTCTGTTCTAGGGGCCCCGTTGGATTTTGGTTACAATCCAACCCGGCCATACTCCAATATCATCTGAATCCCATATGGATTTTTACAAAAGGAATGTCTTGTCAAAAGAAAACCATCATAGTTGACGGAACGTCTATCAGACGTCCGATCTATATGTTATCAGAGTTTCTACTCTGAGGGCCCAGTTGGTTTAATGTTCGAACCGACCTGGCTGTACCCAAACTTCGTGAAAACCATAGTTGTAATATACCAAAATAACCATCTCAATCCATGAAATCTTACTCAATCGAAGGTATGTCGGTCGTAGGTTCGTAGCTCATGTTATGGGAGAAATACTAAAATGGGTCCGAAGAGGGGGATTCGGGTCCGGTCCGACCCGACCCCACCCGCCCTTGGTTGGCCTGAACCGATTTGACCCGACCTGGGTCCGGGTCCAGCCCAGTAGGGTGTGTCCTAGCCCGAAGGCTGTGGTCCGGCCCGGTGGGGCGCAGCCCCACCCAGGTGCAGGCGGCCCGACATGAGCATGGGCAGTGCGGTCCGCGGCTGGCCGCGACTCGGCCAGCTGGCCGAGCGGTGGAGGGGGTGCGGCCACCCGGCTTTCTGAAACGGTGACGCAGAGTGGCGTTGCTCCTCCTTTCCAGCTAGCCAAAGACAGCTGGTCTCTTTGGCGCTAGTTTCCCACATATGGACCACTATCCTACAACATAGAACCTTCGAGTGTCTCGGCTTCTTCAACCCTTCCGACAGGCGGCCAACCGGTTCGCTCGACGAAGCAGCCCGCAGAGTGTGGGTCGCAGTTCTTCTAAAACAGGATGCCAAGAGGCTCCATGGTTCATTATTCTTGGATGGATTTATCCAGCCAGTTCTTCATCGGCAGAGCAGCCCGTAGTTGCGGGCCACAGTCTCCCTTCTGGGCTGCACCCTGTGACATGGTCCACTTCAGGCTGGCGTGCGGCCGCCATTGTCGCCTATTCATTCGGTCGTCACCAACCCCGATTATCCCCAACTCCTGTCACCTCCACCTCTTCCAACATCGTATACTACGAAAATAAAAACAAATACCAACGGAGGGTCGTTAGGCCATGTTCGTTTGTCCCGCACCCTCTGCGTTAGGCTGTAACAAATGGGAATAGATGATCACTTGCATTCAACAAGAAGAAAGGTATAATTTATTAAATTTAAATTATAGAAACCCACTACTTTGTAATTGACGTCGCATGTCTACGAGCTGTAGAAGATGAGCGTCGCGGTTTTCGGGCGTCGCAGAAGACGACATCGTGGAGAATGGTGTCATCCCGTCAACATTGGAGGAAGAGTCGTTTTCATGACGTTGGAAGAGAATCCAAAGATGACATAGAATCCTTGACATCGGGGTGCGTCCGAGGAGGAAGCGTCGTTGGATGAAGTTCATTACATTCTTCATCAGGGATGTTCTTTGTCGAGAAAAGGAAGTTCCACCAAGAGTTTTTCCTCCAAAGTTTTCCCATGAATATTTGCCAAGAAAATATAATAAAAGGCCCTCCAATATAATAACATTGCCAAACAATTCAAAAAATTTCTAAAAGAATTGATGAAAGACAAATTAATTAATTAAGGGAGCTTAATTAATTCAATTAATGGGGTTGGCACAATCAATGGAGGGAGGTGGGTCCCACCACAATAAATCTTCTCTTTGGTGGTTATGTGGGGTTTGGGGCCCACCTCCAACTTCCATTTGTATATTATAACCACCCAATAAATAAAAATATATAACTCATATTTTTGTTTATTTTTAATAACAAACCCCAAAAATTAACTTCTCCTCCTGACAAAACACAACTATGGTAAAGGGCACCTTAGACGAATATTGGTGCTTTGAGTTCATCGGTGCCCTCAAATTTTTATTCTGAGCACCGGTTCAGATGTTAGAAATTCCCGCTCATACGTTCACTGAATGTACCCGATCAGAGCTTTACAAAATTATTCTAGGCACACCAGGCCTCGGAATTAGGAGCCGTCAAAAATAGCATACTCGTAAAATTTCTAATAATTTAAAAAAAATTCTTGAAATTTCATGGTCTTTACATTACCCCCACCTCATGAAATTACGTACCCGTAAAACTACAACAATAACTAGGGAAACAAATGGTGGTACTGAGCACGCATCTGAGACTCCCGCTCCAATGTGCTCTCATGAAGGTTCCCATGCTTCCAGCAAATTTGAACCAGAGGAATCGACATTCCAAATAGGACCCACTGTTGTCGATCCCCGATCGCCACCGGGACCTCCGTGAATGTCTGCCAATCATCGATGTCTAGCTCCCCCTGTTCGATGATGTGTGACTGGTCATCCATGTATCTCCTCTACTGAGATACATGAAAGACACCGTGCACCCGGTGCAACTGAGATGGAAGGGCAAGGAGGTAAGCCGCCTCGCCTACTCTACTGAGGACCTGGAATGGCCCAATAAAGCATGGAGATAACCTACCGATTCAGCCAAATCTTTGTAGACCTCGTCGAGGTGAGACCTGTAAGAAGACGTGGTCACCATCCTCGAAATCTAGTCGTCTCCGTCTCCTATCATCATAGGACTTCTGTCTTCTCTGTACAGTCTTCATTTTCTCCTGGATGATCTGCACCTTCCCCGTCATATCCTGCACCATCTCTAGTCCTATAAGATGACAACTGTTGATGTTACTCATGACTTCCTTGAAAATTAGATAAAGGATACATTTATATCCTTACTATGAATGGGTTATGATTAATTTTATGGTCATTATAAAACTCATTTCTCCTTCATCGAATTTAAATTAATGGAATGTATTTCTCCTACATTGGTTATATCAATTTGAAACATGCTTCTTTTCACAGGTTATGTTTCAGATGAAATAATTATGAAACTCATCTATTTCCATAGGCTATGATATGTTTCTATGTTTATGATACCCATTTCCTTTCATGGGTTATGATATATTATTTATGATTTTGTGGAACATGTATGTATTATTTCATATGTGACAGGTGCAACCTATGTATCTCTCTAATGAATTGGGTAATGATTTACATCTCATGTGATAATACATTGAAAGAATGATGGTCACACAGTTCAGTAATACAATGATGGAATATGGGTTACTCAGTTTAGTAATACAGGTCTTTAATGAGGGTTACTTAGTTCAGTAATACATGGACAAAATGAGGGTTACTTAGTTTAGTAATACATGGATGGAACGAGGGAAACTTGGTTAAGTAATACAGGGCTAGAATAAGGGTTACTCAATTTAGTAATATAGTGATGGAAAAATGGTTACCTAGTTTGGTAATTTACTTTTCTACTACGATGGACTTGACATTGATGCCTTGGATACTATGGAAATCATTATATTCTTATGTCTTGCAACAATTTTGTGTCTTGCTCTTATGTATTTCATTCATAGCTTGACGTTATTTATTTTTTTATGATTTATGTATTTTGATATGCCAATCATTATTCCATGATTCATGTTTATGATATTTGATATGCAGGGAATGATCCTCTAATTTTTTGATCATGTTCGTATACCCTTAATGATAATGATTACGCTTAAATATCTAATAATTGTACCCCTGTGAAGAATTTGAGCTCACACCATTCTTATGTTTCATTTCCCTCGGTTAGGAATAATGGTTTTAGGTAGAACTAAAAAAGGTGGAGATCTTTATAGGAGACGTTGAAGATCTTTTACTATGATACGAGATTTTTTTGGATGTTTCCAAAGACATAAAACTATTAAGTTCATCAAGAATGAAATATTTTAATGTACTGAATATTCATTCAAAAATGATGTAATATCAATTATGTTAATCGTGGGTCTCTATATGATTGTCTCCAAAGACTCATTTCATTCATCCACCTGAAGCACAAACGCAGAATAATTTCATCTGAACCATGTCGGTCCATCAACTGGAATCATCATCGCAGCTACATTGGGCCATCAGGATGTCAAATCTCATATTTGGGATCATATAATTGTGAGACAGATGCATAATGATCCATTTTTAGTAACCCCATGAAGAACGCGATGAATGTACGAGGTCAAAGGGGAGAATAATTTCATATAAAAAATCAAGGAACGAACCTACAACATTGTTAGTCACGACATTGATTTGTTCCTATTAAGATGATAACGAAGATTAAGATGAATATAATCAATTCCCATAAATCAAATCCCACAAATATTATCCTCTAGAAAGAAATATTGATCCAGAGGTCAACAAATTCATGGGTTTATCTGCATTTTTCGTTTAATCCAGGAATGACAAAAAACACCAATAAAAATTAATAAACCAAATTTGAGCATCAACAAAAGGGGAATCACTATTGTCGTTACTGTTATCTTATCATTTTGTGCAACAGTACACACGTAGTCGTTCATCATTGTTTGTCGAGAGCTCTCCAATACTAGATCCTCTCCAAAATAGTAGATCATTTAGGGGAGGTTTCCATGGTTATAAGATGAACCCTTGGATCCTAGTTATTTTAATCCATAGAAGGTGTTGTTTCTACATTAAAACATTAATAACTTAATTAATATTAAATTTGTTTTATTTCCATTAATCATCTAAAAAATACATTTATCAGATTACCGAAACTGGCAGAAGATAGTCATCGCTTAAGGTAAAGTCACTTCTTTTGACACCTTGGTTCCCTTTGGTTTTTGATCTTGGAAACACTTTAGATGTTTTCCAACTTTTTCTAGAATAACTCTTTCATGTGTTAATTAAAAATCAATATATTTACTAATGAAGGGTTTTTTCCAATATATGTGTCCCCACAAAAGTCATCCACATCTCCCCTCCCCCATTCCTTTACATCATTCCGACCCACATTCCTATCTAACGCTCGGTATTTTCCTCTATATGGATTTGTGTTCCACAAGAATTATAGATCCTTATCCACCTATGCCAGCTCCGCCTCCGCCTTCTCCTCCTCTTCTGGTCCATCCTCACTCACCCTCAGACAGCTAGTCCTACGGCTCCTCCACTTTGGATCATAGCTATTATGATAGTTTCCACATAACACCTATGTCGTCCTGCTTTATATTTCTATCCTCTTCAACTTAGGTTCCTCCTAAAAATTCCTCTAAACTCTTCCTACAGTTCCCATCTAGCAACAATAGCTTTGTGCTCTAGGTAACTCATTCGAGCAAATACTTCCTCCATTTTAATGCAATATCATTACATTGCATCGAACCCCCCATGACTAATAATTTATATCGATTCTTACAAGGGTACCTAGTAATTTTTTTTGACTGTATCTTCCACATCTTACATCCTTGTTAGGAATTTATTTAGTCGACCCAGTCCCACATCTGCTGTATCTATCTCTTTCTACTAATGAATTTTGACCGACATGCAGTTATCCCAATAACTATTCCCAGATTCTCATCAGCTTCTCTAGAATATCTCATATCCATCAACATAATATGGTTTTATTCCATAGAAGAAACATTGATGGGTCATTCCACATATAGTAAAGATTTCTTCTATTTTCGTGAATACTTTATAATATATGAACTTGTACATTTCTCGCCACTATTTTTTATCTGTACCTAGTAAATCAGTCTTAAATTCAACATAACTTTATTTTAAGAAGTTATTTATGGTATTTTTATCATAGGTGAATTGTTTGATGATTTCATTATTATATGTGAAATGATAAGATATGGAATACCCCAAAATTTTTATAGCGGTAACATTTTTAATGAATGGATTTTCCAATCCATGGATCTTGAGAAAGGTATGTGCTTAATTGGAAATAATTGTTCGGAGCGGTGGGTCAATTTGTATTGATGCATGTTCTACTGAATTTTATGTTATCCTTGATTTGTGCATTGTTTTTATCTTTCTTGATAATTATAATGGTTCCCAATGTGATTATAGAAGAGGTTTTGAGTCTCTAGGTATATGATATTGTAGCCTGATTACAAAAGAGAGTATAACTGATGTGATAGATTAATTTCCAATTCCTTTTAAACAGTTGATCCATATTAATAATCTACATTCAAATTCTTGAGATCTACTCATATAAGGTTATAGAGGTACCATCCTATCTTCTAAATGCATTTAATGACTCACAAACTCATTCGTTAGAGGTAAAAATGTGATATATATGAAATGAAACTGTTATATAAGACAGAAAAAATATTTATATGAGTTCTTTAAATCATTTAAATTATATTCTTCTTTTGATTTATTAACATTAATCTAAATTTCATTACACAGTACTACTTTTTCTTTCTTCAACGTGCAATGATTTTGATCGTGTCAATGGAATAAATGTGCAATGTAAATTCAATCATCCATCATTACTACGATCCATCAAAGGTACAAGATAACCTATATATGATGTTCCTGAAGGTATGTGATTGATTACCAGAGAAATTTTAAATTATGTTTAAATGCATAATATAATTCATAATTAGTTTGTTATATGATGCATAATTACTAGATATTTTTCCCTTTTTGTGGTTTTGACGAGTTAAGACTAATTATTTTAGTAAATGATTAATCATCAAAGAACATGTTTTTGGATGATAAAGTGATGGTTCATATTTTGCAGATCTACTAATCTCATTATTATAAAGGTACCAACATTTCATATAATGCATTTCAAGACTAACAAATTCTTTCATTGTAGGAAAAAAGTGGCATATATAAAATGAAACTGTTATATAAGATTGAAAACAGATTTATAATTTTCCTTTCAATAATTTTAATTATATTCTAATTTTTATTTATTTAAATTAATATTATTCTCATTATGCACTACTATTTTTTCTATTGTCGTTGAGTAATGATGTTGATCATATTACTATAATAGATGGGTATTTTATATTCAATCATCTTTTAACCCTACAATCCATCATAGGTATTGGTTGATCTATATTTGTTGTTCCTAAATTCAAATGACTGATTACCAATGATATATTAAATTTTGTGTAAATGCATGAAATAATTTTTTATTATTTTTTTGTATGATGTTGAAGTTCTAGATTTTTTACCTTTTATTGGATTTTGATTTGTTAATTTAATTTATTTTAGAAAATGATTTTGCATTGAAGAACATGTTTTTGGATGGTAAAGTGATGGTTCAGTTGAAGTTAGTACCTTGAAACCCTTCACTTCATCATATGAATGCCTATCCAATTTCCCAAATTGATTCTTTTTATCTTTTCATCTCTCAATGTGATTGTTTTAATAATGTTAATTTTTGGTAAACTAGGATGTATCTTTTCTTTGTTGTTTGAATTCATGACTGGGAATATTATTTTTATTGTATTGTTTTCATTGTTGGCTGAAGATAACATCGTGTTTCACTTAATACTATTCGAATTATGCACTACTATTTTTTCTATTGTCCACGAGCAATGATGTTTAT
Source organism: Viscum album (assembly GCA_963277665.1). NCBI lineage: Eukaryota > Viridiplantae > Streptophyta > Magnoliopsida > Santalales > Viscaceae > Viscum > Viscum album. The sequence goes on from OY728141.1 coordinate 839,333,562, forward strand.
CATATCAATAGAATAGATGTGCAATGTAAATTCAATAATCATTCAATCGGAACACCAATCATAGTTACAAGGTGACCTATATTTTTTGTTCCTAAAGGCAGGTGACTGATTACTAATGAAAATTTAAATTATGTGTAAATGTATATTATAATTCATGATTCGATTGTTATATGATGTAAACTTACAGGATATTTTACTTTTTTTATAATTTTTGATGTGGTAATCAATATATATACTAATTTTTTCATTAATCTAGAAAACATTTCACCTCTATATTCATCCACGATGCTTCTACGTGTTTCACCCCATTTATTTACTCCATTCACCTTCCCCTCCTCCCTCGCATTCCATTCTTGTGGCCCTAGGGTGTTGGACATCCTCCCATCTGGATACCCATATTTTACGCCTCCTATCCCACATTCAAAACTATGTCTTCTTACACCTCACTTCATATCAACATCTCTGGAACTTCAGGAACCACATGTCCGCCTACACCTACTCCCCATCTCTAGAAAGAGTAATATCCTCGTCTCCGTCTTCGTTTATAGAAATAAATCACCTCGACTCTGGAACACCTTCACATTACCTCGACACCATTTCTCCATCACCTTCACCTCCTCCGTCTACCATCACCTTCGATTTAACGCTATAAACCAACTCTATTCGAAAATGAACTACACTGTCGACTACTGAAGATAACCCTGAACATCTTCTTCATGGATACCTTTACCCTCACCATCAACATATTAAGAATTCCTATAGATCTCCATCACTATAACAGTTATGCTCTCCTAATTCTATAGAAATTTTCACCATTCTACTTCATTTTTCCTAGATATGTGTGCTACAACATCAATGGTGATACAACATAGTCCGACGATGGATTCTACAACAACTACCTTTTCCCCATTTAGTAACCCATCAATGCATTTTCATTTGATATTATCTACTAAAAACTAACCATTGTCATTTGTTTTTTCTTCACTTCGTCTAATCTATTTATTTTTACCCATGACATGTTTTCATCTGAGGTGTTTCATGATTTATCTTTCTCTATGACATATACTTTTATTTGATACGTGTAGAGACCTAAAGCATGATGTACATGTAAATGACATTACTTTTGTGGAAGACTTAATACATAACAAAAACAAACACCCAAGGACCGTAATTGTTTAGTGTCTTTGGATACTCGGAACACAATCTTCTAATCGTGGTGAAAGATCTTCAACATCTCCCATAAAGATATTCCCCTTTAGTTTTCTTACATAAAACATTTCTTTATATACTAGAGAAAAGAAAACATAAAAAGGGTGAGATAAAATGCTCAGTAATGGTAAATATAGAGATCATAAAATAATCCATAAACATTTGAATGCAATGAAAACTTGAACATAAAATCTAAATATCAAAACCTTGAGCAAAGACAGAAATCATTTAAGTATGTAAGGCATATATCATAATGGAAAATAAATAATGATAAAATAGAATGGGAATAAAACATGTAATAGTGGAATAACATTAATCACAAGATATGATTTCCATAGTAGCCAAGGTATTGTTACCAAGATCATCTTAGTGGACAAAGTCCCATTCTGAATCGAGTCCACTCCTCATTCCAGTCCTGTAACACTAAACAAGATTAACTTACCATTCTATCCATGTCTATCTCATCAGATACAAGTCCTTACCCAATGAATTGGAGGGAGATATAGGTCACACCTATCTCATAATGAAATAATTCTTACATGTTCCACAATATAAACATAAATCATTCATCATAACCCAAACAATAAAATGGGTTTCATAGATATCATCATATCATAACATAATCCATATAAAACAAATGGATAGAATTTTATCATAAGAGAAGTGAAACCATTTAAATTATAGAGACATTATACTTAAAATAGACACATATGAAATAATTTCATCTTATATAGAAAATGGTTTAGATAATATAGTTCAGATTAATTATTGAGGAAATATCCATTTTTATTCAGAATCATTTTTTTTCACAAAAGGCCATGAAATTTTTAAAGAAAAGGAATTTGTTGAAAATAGTCATGAAATTTTGTAGATTAAGCTTCATATAAATAAAATGATATAAAACCTTAAAAATATTTTCATGTTGTATATGTTAAAAAAACATTCTCCTCGTACTTTTAACGGAAAAGTAGAAAATTACCATGTATGGTAAACAAAAGAATGATTCAATCCATAACTCAAAGTAAAAGTCAAAGAAGGGTAAAAATGACATTAAACATACATTGAATAATATTATACACTTTATTAATATCATTTTATTGACATGGATGAAAAATATAACCCCATTAAATATTTACGTATAAGCAATCTCAGATAAAAATGAGATTGAAAAATTACCTTTACCTTAGGTCTGATATGATTCGTACATATTCAAAACTCCTGTATAATTATTTTGATAATGTAATTGAATTGTTACAGAATCATATTTATTGTTATGATATCATATATTATTCACTTATTACTTTATATTACCTGTTCATTTGTAAATTCCATGTTAAAGCAGCTTTTTGGGTAAAATTGTTTTATTTATCGTACATGTTTGGACTTGTTGTTCATGATATTATTATTAATTATATAATGATTTACTTACTTAAATAATTTAATTCATGATTTATATATCATATATATTCAATATATATATATATATATATAATAGATTGAAAAATTAAATTAAATACATCGTTCATGGAGACGGTAGGTCGTATATATGCATGAATGATGTTTTCCTTTCCTCATTGACTTGAATGGAAGTAAGTAGAAGACACACATATATATATATATGTATACATAAATTTTGTAGCTTAATTATGTCATATATTTCATTATTATTCATTATATATACATTATAATCATTCTTGAGTTGTTAACATTGAGAATGAATCTCATCGCGTTGTGGATATGGTAATCCGTACGTAAGCTCGAGCGATGATATTGTTCCCATAATTATTGAATGGAATTGGAGTAGATGATATAATATTTCATAATCATTATGATTTTATAATAACAATATATAGTTATTCTTTACACCATTATACCCATCCAAGTAAGGTGGTGGTGGAAAACAGATTACACCAAGGCGTGGAGAGGGTATTCCATACGTATGCACGTGCGAGGATTTTATTTTCCATAGGATGGATAGAAGATTAAAAAGGTTTGTTTAATATTTATAATAACATATCAGTATAATAGTGATACAGATGATATTACTTCATAATGAAACAACTAATGTATAGGAAGTATAAAAAGAAAATAAATTTGAAAGGATCGGTAACGGATATTACCTCTTTTTCGACATGCCTCATTGAAAACTCCTATGAGGACAATAAAATTGGTATTTTAAGAACACTAAGACCTCTAGTATGTTTCTACGGAAGTTGATAAGGGAAATGGGTGGGGTTTGTCTGAGCTTGAAGGCTCACAATTGTGTAAAGGGAAGAGGGAGGTGGTGCCCTTTTATAAGGGAGCAGAGGGGTACCTTAGGAAAAATTTCAAATATTATTTTATAATAAAGTCATATGCGGATTATAATATCTATGAATTGAATTATTTAGTAGAAAATGTGGTTATGGTTTGAAATCCCTCAAACAATTGGTTTTATACAAGTTTAGGTTACTATTTTAACGTGTTCATTTAGATTTAACTCTAAGGTAAATAATGTAACTTTTACCGAGTCTTTTGTTTTCTTACACTATATGAATAATAAACATACAATAAAAATCCAAACATACCCTAATTGGTTCATTATTAATATATATAACCTTATATAAGTCCTTTTGTTGATCCTTAGATTTTTATAAATATAATAACAATTAATAATATAATATTTGTTTTAAAAACTATTTTCTCTCAATTTTGACACTATTTGGTAATTGATTTTTTTAAAACACATAAAAACATGATTAGTTATAAAAAGGTTAATTAAATAAATATTAACATGTCATATTAAACTAATAAATTAATTCAATTTATAAAAAGTCTCAAATTACAGTTATTTTTGTAATTATAACATCAATTATGTTAATATTTCATTAATAAGGTAATTACTGCATCATCATTGTGTCATAAATAAATTAATTTTTTTAATGTCTAAAAATTATAAATATAATTCAATTTTGTAGGAAATATTTTTATCTTTATAATGAATATTTATAGTCGAATTTATCTTATGAATAACTTTATATTAAAAGTGTTTTAGTTATTAAACTTCGATTTTAACTATTTTAACTCTTCTTTAAAAAAATGTCCTAATCTAATACAAGTGGACCTAAATGATAATTTTTTATTTATAAGGCTTTTCTTGGTCTAATTAAACCTATCCAATAGAATTATTACATGTGTTACGGTAATAATAATATCATTTTTACCCTTAATTACCCTATTTACTTTTAACCATGGTAAATATAAGTAAAAAGTTACTATTAACCAAAAATTATTTTTATCTTATTGAACCAAATATTACTCCTTGATATTAACCGTGTCTCTCAAATTCTCAAAATTCCACTCACAAAAATGGTAAAATTATGTTTTATGTAAATTTTCAAATTCTCCTAGGATGTGGGTAAAAGACGGTCAAAAGTCCAATAGAACTTTTATATATCTAAAATTATTATAAAATGATTCAAATGAATTAAATTGAAGTTATATAGGATATATGTATCAATTTGGACCAAAAATAAATTTAAATAAAATATTTAATTATTTAAATAAAAATTCAGTTTTTAAATAGTAACCCAATGTTTTCACTATTCATCAAAAATTGAATGTTTTCAGAAAAATTCCAAAAATTCAACCTAGGCTAATTTCAATATTCTGAATCCAAAAATGAAGTCTATTTTGAAAGATAAAATTTATAAAATTTCAAAATGTCATTATTACTATTCATAACGGCTATTTCATAATAATATTATAATAATATCTTGTTTCCTGAAACTCAGTATTGCGTACTACACACACTACTGAGGAAGGACTTGATTACGTGTAATAAAATCCAAGTTTGGGCTGCCTGTAGTGAAATCTCCATTTGTTGTTGCGTATAACAAAATCAAATCTTATTTCATTTATACATTAAGCAAAATCTATACTTAATGTTGCGTATAATAATTTCCACAAATGGAACTTTAAATTGTGTGTAACAGAAGCCAAGAATTGTGTTGCGTATACTACAAGCTAATACAGCGTTGTGTATGTAACAAGATGATCATGGTGTATTGTATAATATAAGACAACAAAGAAATTAAAAATATTATATCTCATAAAATCTCGGGGTGGTACAATACTCTCTTTATTTAATTGATCAGTAATAATATGAGTCGATTATTGTGACTTTTACTTTTTTATATTATATCAACACCATTTGAAGTGGTTTTTCATAAACTCTGAACATGGACATTCCATAAATATTAATATAAAAAAATGAATATGATATTATAGAGTAAGAAATTGGTCCTCCTAACCATGGTTACACCAACTGAGTAACACAAATGGTCGTGGGTCTAGAAACTAGATTCCTCTGGGTCATTTTCAATAATGAAGAAGCCCCCAATCCCATCTGTAGTTTTCTAGGGATTTTGATTTCTATGAACAATGTTATTCCTATTATCATATTTCCATATGTTTATTCATTTATGTGATTATAGATTAACAAATATAATATCTTGTAATGTGATATCTTTTCCAGAAACAGTGGTTACAACCCTGATTGCTATATTGAAGGCATGAGTTGCAGGTACATTAATAATATTTCATGTTATTGAGAAGATGAAATATTTATATAAATTGATGTCTTTATTTTTTATCCTCATTTCTCAGACTTTGATTTTATCACGTGTCTTCCTTTTGATGAAATGTACAACGAATTGGGAGGGGTGATGCCAATCCAGCCTGCTGAAGAATTTTTATCCCAAAATACATCATAAAACATATTAGGGAGATGATAAATAAAATGAAAAGAGTTCAACCATAGACTGAATTTATGTGCATGGGAACTGCTATGGTGATACATTTGATGCCTTCTTGATTTCAATCCTAGAAAAAACATCATTTTATGTGTTCTATTTGTTTTAAACTATTTTTCAACTAATCTAATTAGTTGATATGAACTATTAAATATGTTTTTTTTTAGTGTATAATTTCAATAGTTTCTATGTACATGAAAAATTACAGTATTTTGCTGTGTATATGTTGAGATACAAGAATCTCTTTTACGTTAACGTATTAAAAATGTTATTTTTTGAAAACCATCCAACTAATTGCATTGGTTTTACGTATTTATTAAAATATATTCATGATTATGTATTCTACAACACAATTTAGTTCATAGTGCTTAACAATGCATAATATAATTCAATCAAATAAATGCAGCTGGTCTGTATATTAACGACAGTAATGGTTTCTACTATGATTACTTTTCCAAAAAAAATTGTTACAACACTAATCTCTAGATTTATGGCTTCTATTGCAGGTAAATTGTTGTTAATAAAAATTTATTGAGTAGAGTAAATATCAGTATAATTTTTTTTCTTTAGTTTCATCCTTTATTTCTTATCCCATTAAATTATCCTACCTCTTCCATTTGTTGAATGATACAATGAATAAGGAGGAGAAATGTTTTTCCAACCTTCTTAATGCTTGTCCGCACATAATCGATCAAATATATAGAATAATGAGTTGATAAATAATATGTTTAAATCTCAAAAGGAGACTAATGTGTTGTTCAGTGGAGCTACTATGGTTCTCCATTCAATGAATTCTTGATTTCAGTCACAAAAACCATCATGTTATGAGTTTCATATGTTTTATACTATTTATCAACAAAGAGGTTTAATTTTTTTAACAACAAATTATGTTTTTTAAATGTAATAGTTAAATATATATTATGTACATGAAAAATACTATTGGGAAAAAATCACTCAAGGTAACATTGCAATATTTTTGGGGTTGATTGTGTGTGTTGAAAAAGCAGGTTTCCACGAAGAATTGTCATGTTCCCGATAAGTTTTTGACAATCCATGTTGAAAAAGAATGATGACAAAGGAATGGATGTTCTGGAGGATGTAAAAAAGAGCAGTACAAGGTGTCTCCATTTCCATGTGTTTGCCAAATTTTTGTGGCCCAAAATTTGGAGTTTGATGAGCATCGAAAAAATAGGATTTCCATGAAGATCATAATTAAATATGTCAATGGAATGAATTTCGAGAAGAAATGCTTCATGGTTCGGATTTCGGGAAGATCAGAAGAATGATGGTGGTGATTCTTCACGAGTACGTCAAAGCTTCGCGAATGAAAGAGTTGAAGTTCATCGCGGCGGTGAAGGGATTTGCAAGGGAGCATCACGGTGAAGGAGTGATGGAATGTTGACAGTTATGCTCCATGATTACGACGAGCTCCATGATCAGAAAATTGTCGTGGTGCTTCGCGATATGGACATAATTTTAGCGGAAGCTTCGAAGCTTCGCGATTGACAATGACGTGGCATTGAATTCATACAGAAGGGTCGAGGGTCGATGGAATCACCTATAAATAGAGGTCAACCCCCTCGAGAGAAGGAGAGAATTTTCAAAGAAGATCTATCGCTCTCGTTTCGCGAAGGTAGTTTGTGTAGCTTGTGTGCATCGCGAAAGAAGAGCTTCGCAACGGCTATTGTAGCTCCATGGAAGTTGCACGCTCCGCGTTGGATCAGTGAGCTTTGCAAGGGAAGATTCTCTGTAATGACTTGAGCATCATGATAGTGCTTTCCGAGAGTGCTTCATGAAAATTCAAGAGCTTCATGAAGGCTTGTTTTAGCTTTACAAAAATGGGATCCTCGTGAAGTAAGGTTCTTTGCGAAGGTTTTTCCAAAGGAATTGCCCAGTGATCAAAGGCAAAGGGTTATTCATCACTCGATGAAATTGGTACTTCAATAAGGCATCTATCAACAGTTGAGGATGCATTCTTTCATGAAAATGAAGAGACCTACAAGTCTATAAACTGTGAGTGGATCCTCTGAAGAAGCAGTGAGCTCACTTAAGTTGAGAGAGTAGCGAGTTCTCAAATTGTGTGTGGTTGTAAACCAGGAGGGACAATGGGTCTGCATTGACCCTGTAAATATCAGTGCGCTTATAGTGGAATTGGTACATCGAAACACTACCGGTGTATGCTCCTTGGACATAGACCAATGAGGGTGAACCAAGTAAAAAATTGCTGTGTCCTGTGCATGCTTTAATGTTTTCTCATACTCTGCATCAGGAAGGAGAGATAAGAGGGTTTTGTTTAACAGCAAAAAAAGATCAAAGGGGCAGTTGTTTTAATCTTTCATACCCAGATTCACCCCCCCTATCAGGGTATCTATCCTAGTGGACCTAAAAATTGGTATTTGAGGTAAAGGTTAATATTTGGGATTCTCTCTCAAATGGATGTTACCAATCATAAAGGCTTTCCGATATTTGACGGGCACCATTTTCAGCTATGGAAGAATCAGATGCAACACTACTTCCGATCATTGGGAATGGATGTTTTCATATAGTAATGCATGGTACACCAGCTGATATCAATAATGTGACATTATCGGATGCCGAGCGAAGAGAATTAGATTCGAACGCCAAGGGAATAAATGCTTTAGGGGGAGCCCTATCCAATGCAATTTATATGAAGTTGATGTCATGTAAAACATCACATGCCATGTGGGAAAAACATTTGAATATATATGAAGGAGATACAAAGGTCAGAGAGGCAAAGCTTCAAGTACTATGGAATAAGTATGAAGATCTGAAGATGAACTTGAATGAGTATGTTGATGCATTCTTTGACGGGGTAAATGTTGTAGTGGAAGACATGTGAGGTCTTGGAGAAGTTATTGAAGACATCAAAATTTTGAAGAAAATCTTGAAGAAACATCCACCTCAGTTTAATCCAAATGTTTCGGTTTTGGAAGATAAATACCCGAAAGAGCTGACATTGGACAACCTACACATCACCCTTGCTGCATATGAGATGAGAAATGATGATAACGATGTTGTGGAAAAGGGGAAATCCAAAGAGGTGGCATTCAAGGCCATGAAAAAGGTCACCATTGAAGACTCTCAGGAAGAAGAAGAGACAGATGAAGGGATATCATTCCTCTCCTCAAACCTTTTAAGAGGAAAAGGAAATTTTAAAAGGAAACTTACACTTGCTTGTTTTAGATGCGGAAAGGATGGTATTCCTGCGGCCCAGTGCCCCAAAAAGTTCCAAGAGGATAATGTTGTCGATGAAATTGAAATTCCCAAGAAGAAGTCTTCAGCCGATGGGAAAGGAAAGAAACAGTTCAAGAGAAATTTCTTTAAGAGAAAGAACCTTATTTAAAAAGAATATGATAGTTCAGATGAGTTAGTGGCTAAGGAGGTTGAAGAGATAGAGAACTGCAAAGACCGAGGAGAAAATTCTATGGTGGTAGTTGTCGGTAGTTCTCAAAATAAGAATGAAACCAAAGCTGATGAAGAAGAATAAGAAGTTGAGGGAAGAGTTGATATTCAATTAGTGTTAGAGGCTACTCTTGAAGAGATAGATGTTTGGAGAGCCAAAACAAAAAAAAAGCCAACAATGTTGTTCATGACGCCAAACTCTATATGTCGCAACAGGAAGAAGAGATTCTTGAATTGATGGAAGAAATCGAGAAACTCATGTTATCAACCCCAGAGGACTTAGAACCAGTTAGTGAGTATAAAATAAAAATTGAATAATTGGAAAGGGAGATCGATATCTTGAATAACACATGGAATGAACAAATCAAGCATATTGAATAACTTGAAGGAGAATTTGTTGGACTGCGAAAAAAGGTTAAAGATCAAGAAAAGCACTTGAATCCTACTGGGTTATCAACAAATTAGATCAATCAGAAAACTGAGAAGCTGAAAGTGGAGAATATTGGTTTAGAAAAAAAGAAAAATCCACTTTGTTCAGATGCTAAGACTTATGAAGGGCTTGATTGAAAACAAAAATTTGTTAAAGTGAGGTAAGACTGGAAGCACCCACACCAAGACTGAAGGTGGATTTGGGAACAAGGTAGAATCAGAATATTCAGAGATCCCAAATGGAAACTAGCAGTGCAGAAGTAACAAGAAGGAATGTGCCTTATATTAGTTGTTATTGTTGTGGAAAAATGGGAAATTCAGAGTATGTGTGTTCCATAGCCAAGAGATATGGAAGGGCACAATAATAGAGGTGGCCTCCAAACAGAGAAAGGTTCTCTAGATCATATTTCGAAGGGCACTAATTTTGGTGCAGAGGATTCAGGCACCTGGGTAGGTATTGCACTTCGACCATACAAAGGAATATGACAAAACAGAACCCAAATGTTCACAAAAACCATATCAATGAACCAACAGGTGAGTTGAAAATGCAAAATAGATTTTCACCTCTGCAGGATGAAGTGGGTCCATCATACTCTGTGAAAGAACAGAATTCTCAATCCATGTCGACTGTGAAGGTAAAAATATGGACCATGAAGAAGAAGGATAAGAAGGCCGTGGTGGCAGAAATTGACCTTAAAGAATCAGATCACTTGGGTTCATGGATCCTTGATAGTTGTTTCACATCTCAGATGACAGGTAATAATTATCTTGTTATAGGTGTTAAATATAAAAAATAAGGAGTTGTCAAGTATGGAAAAAATGAAGGCCTGAAGATTATTGGCTCCGGAAAGGCCAAGTTTGGGGGCAAAGAGATGAGACGTGATTTTGTCTTAGTATTAGAAGGCCTCAGTCACAATTTTCTCAGCATCAGTAAACTATGTGACTCAGGACATTCTACAAGGTTTACTAAAAAGATGTGTGTCGTCAAAGGAAGATACAGGGAAATATTTCTACAGGGAAAAAGAACAAAGGAAAATCTTTACCTAGTGAGTGGAGAAGAAAATATATGTTTTTTGTCTAGAGAGGAAGAAAAAAAGTTGTGGCATAAACAACTTGGTCATCTTTGCCAACTATCCCTGGAAGATCTGGTAAAGTGTGATGCAGCAAGAGACTTACCCAAGATATCAAGTGATCATACTCACATGTGCGACGCATGCCAACAATGGAAGCTCATCAGAAAGACGTATAAGGAAAAAGAAAAATATTCAACTAGAGTGCTTGAATTGGTGCATGCAGATGTTTTTGGACCCATCACACCAAGAGAAATTGACAGAAAGAGGTATTACGTCCTTTTCATCGATGACTATCGTAGAATAGAATTGGTATTTGTTATTTCCCATAAGTCCGATGTGTTCAGCTGCTTAAAATAGTACTGAAGGGAGTGTGAAAGGATGCTTGGACATGAAATTATAATGTTTCATACTGATAATGGTACAGAATTTAAAAATAGTTAGTTGGAAGAATATCTCGAGAAACACGGGATAAGGAATCGATTTTCTTTATTAATAACTCCCCAACAGAATGGAGTTGTTGAAAGGAGAAATTTGATCATCAAAAACATGGCCAGAACGATGATCATTGAAATGGACCTACCAGAGAAATTTTGGAAGGAAGCAGTTTCAACATCGGTTCACATTTCTAACAGGGCTCTGGTATGTCCGAAGGAAGGAAAGACTCCATACGAGATGTGGTATAGAAAGAAGCAATGGTGACATGAATATTTGTAAGTATGTTCTTTATCCTCAGTAAGGAATAACATAGGAAATACGAATCTTGAGGAGATGAGGGAATATTCCATGGATACTTTGGGAAAATCAAGGCATATAAATGCTTTAACAAAAGGCTGGGAATGGTAGTTGAGAGTAATGATGTCACTATAGTGGAGAATGAGAAGATCATTCGACAACGTAGTGAACAACTTCATGATGAAATTGTTGAGGAAGAAAGAAAAGAAGGAGGAGAAGAAGTGGTTGGTGTTAATTCAGAAGAAGATACTGATGATGATCATGAGGAAGTAAAGTCTGTAACTGCCCAAAAGCCAAGGAGTGAAGCTGAAAATGATAGGAAGAATATCATTGGTGATCAGTCTATTCCAGTTCAAACTAGGAGAATGAAATCACTGCAACATACATCATTCCTATCTCCGGACGAGACATAATGCATTGCTGATGCAGCTGAAGATGAAAACCAGATTTAGGCAATGAATGAAGAGCTAGATCAGATTGAGAAGAATCAATCATTGTAGATTGTTTCAAGGCCAGCAAATAAGAATGTCATTGGGACTAAATGGGTCTATCCGAACAAGATGAATGAAGATGGTATAGTTATTCGGAACAAATAATGACTAGTGTCCAAAGGGTACTCCCAGATCGAGGGAATATATGTTGATGAGACATTTGCACTGGTTGCAAGGCTGGAGACTATCCGATTATTCCTAGCCATCGCAGTGAAAAAGAAGTTCAAAGTGTTCTAGATGGATGTCAAATCTGCATTTTTCAATGGGGTTCTAGAGGAAGTGGTGTATATTGAGCATCCAGATGGTTTTATCATTCATGAATATGAGAACAAGGTTTTCAGACTAATGAAAGCTCTGTATGAATTGAAACAAGCACCAAGATCATGGTACTCAAGGCTTGATTAGTACGTGAAGAAGATTGGTTTTCAGTGTGGGGGAGTTGATTACAATCTCTATTTCAAAAAAATAGTAATCAAAGGATGATGGTCTTGGTTTATGTCCACGACATAATATTTGGCGGATCAGATAAAGATCAGTGATGATAGTTCACCGAATTCATGCAAAGTGAGTTCTAAATGTCAATGATTGGAGAGCTATCATTTTTCCTTGGCCTACAAGTGACACAAGGAAGGATTGGAACATTCATTTCACAATCCAAATATGTCAAGGAGGTTTTAAAAATATTTTTAATGGAAAATTACAAGAACATGAAGACTATGGTAGCTACCGGGATGAAATTCTCCCATGATGAGGATGGGAAGGCAGTTAATATCACAGAATACAGGCAAATCATTGGATGTTTGTTATACTTGACTGCAACAAGGCCTGAAACTGTATTCGCCACATGCCAAGCTGTGATATATCATAGTAATCCCAAAGAAATACACACTCTTATAGTGAAAAGAATACTTCAGTATATCAAGGGCACTATGGACTTCACTTTGATGTATAATGAAAAATCTCATTCAGAATAATTGGGATATACTGATGCAGATTGGGTCGGTTCAACGGATGACAAGAAGTCAACGTCAAGTGGGGCATTCTATCTTGATGGACTCTATATTTCTTTTCTAAACAAGAAGCAAGATGGAATTTCATTGAGCACCGCAAAAGCTGAGTATATTGTGGCCACTCAGGCATGCACACATCTGTTGTGGATGAAGAAGCATCTTGAAGATATGGGAGTTGAAGTGAAGTCTCCAATCGGAATCTAGTGTGATACTCAAGTGATATCAATCTGAGAAAAAGTCTCATCCATCATTCAAGGACAATGAACATAGAGATAAAGTATCATTTCATCAAGGAGAAGGTTGAGCAGGGAATTTTGAAGTTGGATTATGTTCCTACAGAGCTACAGGTTGAAGATATTCTAACAAAGGTCTTACCCAAGGAAACTTTTGAGAGGCATCGAATAGCTCTGGGAGTTCAGTCAACTCCCCACATTTAAAGGAGTGTGGCAGTGGACCATGATGTGTTTTTCCCTAATATGTTGATGTGCGTTCTCTACTCTGTTTCAGACTTCAAAAGTGTGACATTTGGTTTTGTTGATAAAGGGGAAGAATATAGTGATAGTTCAAGGGGGATAAAGTGTGGCAATTTGATAAATCATGATTGATACGGGGAGAAGCTGACAGGTGGAGCAGTGGGATAGGGGGAGAAATGAGAAAGGGAGAGCGTTTTAAATCTGACAATGCTAGAAGTAATCGATCAAACTATAGATATCACGACAGCTGAGGATCATGATAAAAGTAGAAGATTGTTGGTGGAATGGTTTGAGATGGTGTCCAGCTATAAAAAAATTGGTATCAGTATGGTTCAACAATTGGTATCAGTTTGGAATCGACAATTGGAGACTGACATGAAGTGATTCCTCGATGAACTTTTCATACTACTCTTGTTTCTCACACCCATCATTGCTCATGTGGGATTAGAGTACATGTTATGTGAATCCTTGAACTCTATCATAATCGCAAGAGGTGAATGGTGGTAGAAGCAAGGAGGAGATCAGTGAGGTATCAACATTCAGAAAATCATTATGATAAGAGTTCTGAAGAGTTGTCAACAAACCCAAACAGGGAGATTGTTGGGAAAAAATCCCTCAAGGTAACATTGCGGTATTTTTTGGGTTGATTGTGTTATTTGACAAAGAAGGTTTCCATGGTGAATTTTCATATTCCTGATAAGTTTTTTACAATCCATGTTGACAAGGAATGATGAAAAAGGAAGGATGATCTGGAGGCGGTACAAAAGAGCATTACAAGGTGGTGACCTTTCCTAGTGTTTCCCAAATTTTTGTCGTCCAAAATTTGGAGTTTGATGAGCATTGTGAAAATAGGATTTCCATGTAGATCATAATTAAATATGGAAATGGCATGAATTTCGAGAAGAAAGGCTTTATGTTTTGGATTTCACGAAGATCAGAAGAATGATGGCGGTGATTTTTCGCGAGTACACCAAAGCATCGCAAATGACAGATTTGAAGTGCATCGTGGAGGGTAAGCACTTTGCAAGGGAGATTTGTAGTGAAGGCGTGAAGGAATATTTATGGTGATGCTCTATGACTATGATGAGCTACGTGATTGGAAAGTTTCCATGGTGCTTCACGATTTGGAAATAATTTCGGCAGAAAAATCGGATCTTCACGATAGGAAATGACATGGCGCTGACTTCGTGCGGAAGGGTTGAGGGTCGGTGGAATCGCCTATAAATAGAGGTCAACCCCTTTGAGAGAAGGAGATAATTTTCAAAGAAGATCTTTTTCTCTCATTTCATGAAGGTAGTTCGAGTAGCCCGCATGCTTCGCGAAAGAAGAGCTTTGCGGCAGCTATTGTATATCCGCGAAAGTTGCATGCTCCACATTGGCTCAGTGAGCTTTGCAAGGGATGTTGCTCCGCAATGACTTTATCATCACGATAGTGATTTTCGAGAGTGCTTCGTGAAAATTCCGGAGATTCGCGAAGTCTTGTTTGTGCTTCACGAAATTGGGAGCCTAACGAAGTAGGGTGCTCTGCAAAGGTTTTTCCAAAGGAATTACCCAGTGTTCAAGGTCAAAGGGTTATTCATTAGTGGATGAAATTTGGACTTCAATAGAACATCTATCAACAGTTTAGGATGCATTCATTCATGAAAATGAAGAGACATACAGGTCTATAAACTATGAGTGGATCTTTTAAATAAGCTGTGAGCTCACTTTAGTTGAGAGAGCAGTGAGTTCTCAAATTGTGTGTGGTAGTAAACCAGGAGGGATAGTGAGTCCGCTTCGAACTTATAAACCGTAGTGTTCTTATAGTGTAATTGGTACATCGACACACTGCCAATGTATGCTCCTTGGACGTATCTCAGTGTGGGTGAACCAAGTAAAAATCACTGTGTCCTGTGCATGCTTTAATGTTTGCTCATACTCTACATTGGGAAGGAGATATAAGAGGGTTTTGTCTAACAGAAAAACAAGATAAAAAGGGGTAGTTGTTTTAATATTTCATACCCTGATTCACCACCCCCTCTCAGGGTATCTAGCCTAGTGGACCTAACAAATGTAAACCGTCACCCTCATAATTAACATCACACGTTGACAAGCCGCAACAGATGAGAATCGTTGTAGTCAGGCATCGTGGAAGACGGTGTCGTAGAGAATGGTATCATCCCATCAATGTTAGAGGAATAGTTTTTTCCTAACCCGTGAAGAGAATCCGAAGATGACATAGATTCCTTGATGTTGGGGTGCATTCGAGGAGGAAGCGTCATTGGATGATTTTCTTCACATTCTTTTTTAGGGATGTTCTTCGTTGAAAAATGGTGCTCATCGTTGAGAAAAAAATTTTCCACCAAGAGTTTTTCTCCTTATGTTTTCCCACGAATATTTGCCAAGATAATATAATAAAATGACCTTCAATATAATTACATTTCCATGCAATTAAAAACAATTCAAAATGAATTTTTGATAGAAAAATTAATTAACTAAGGGAGCATAATTAATTCAATTGATGGGTTGGCACAATCAATAGAGGGATGTGGAGAGTTCACATTATAATATGGAAGTTTTCAAATTAATTAAGAGGTGTTAATGGGGAGTTTAAGGGAGTTTAGGGGAGGTCAAATGGGTTTGGGTTCATGTGGGTCCCACCACACTAAATCCTCTCATGGGTTGTTATGTGGGGTGTGGGCCCCACCTCCAACTTCCTTTTGGAGATTATAACCACATACCAAATAAAAATATATAACTCATATTTTTATTTATTTTTAATAAAAAACCCAAAAAATTAGCTTCTCATCCCGACAAAATGCAGCTATTGTAAAAGACCCCTTAGGGGAATACAGGTGCGGCGAGATAATCGGTGCCCTCAGATTTTGATTCCGAGCACCAGTTCAGATGTTTGAAAATCCCACTCGTACGTTCACTGAACATACCTGATCAAAATTTCACAAAATTATTCCGGTCACACCGGGCCACAGAATTAGGGGCTGATAGAAACATCATACTCGTAAAATTCCAAAGAAATTAAAAAACATTCATTGATATTTCCAGGACATTACATTACACCCACCTCAGGAAATTACGTCCTTGTAAAGATACAACACACACTAGAGAAACAAATGGGGGTACTGAGCACACATCTGAGACTTCTGCTCCCATGTTCTCTTCTGGGGGTTCCCATTCTGCCAGCGAATGCGCACTAGAGGAATCAACCGTCCACGTAAGACCCACTATTGTCGATTCTCGGTCTCCACCAGGACCTCCGTCAATGTCGCCCTGTCATCGATGTCCAGCTCCCCGGTGTTGATGATGTGTGATGGGTCATCCACGTATCTCCTTAGCTGAGATACGTGAATGATATCGTGCACCGGGTGCAACTAAGGTGGAAGGGCGAGGTGGTAAGCCACCTCGCCTACTCTTATGAGGACCTGGAATGGATCAATAAAGTGCTGAGATAACTTGCCACCTCAGCCAAATCTCCATAGACCTCGTCAAGGTGAGACCCGTAAGAAGACGTGGTCACCATCCTCGAACTCTAGTGGTCTCTATCTCCCATCAACATAGCACTTCTGTCTTCTCCTACAGTCTTCATCCACTACTAGATGATCTGCACCTTCTCCGTTGTAGCCTGCAACATCTCTGGTCCTACAATATGACATATGTTGATGTTACTCATGCCTTTCTTGAAAATTAGATAAATTATACATTCATATCCATAATATGAATGGGTTATGCTTAATTTCATGGTCATTATGAAACCCATTTATCCTTCATGTGTTATACATTAATGGAATGTATTTCTCCTACACTAGTTTTATGATTTAGTAACATGCTTCTTTTCACAGGTTATGTTTCATATGAAATAATTATGAAACTCCTCTATTTCCAAAGGTAATGATCTGTTTCTATGTTTATGATACCCATTTCATTTCATGGGTTTTGATATGGTTTTTACGATTTTTTGGAACATTTATGTATTATTTCATATGTGATAGGTGTAACCTATGTCTCTCTATAATGCATTGCGTAATGATTTACATCTCACGTGATAATACATGACAAGAATGATGGTCACTCATTTCAATAATACAATGATGGAATATGGGTCACTCAATCTAATAATACAAGTCTTTAATGAGGGTTACTTTGTTTAGTAATACATGGACATAATGAGGGTTACATAGTTTAGTAATACATGGATGGAATGAGGGTAACACGGTTCAGTAATACTTGGCTAGAATGAAGGTTACCCAATTTAGTAATATTGTGCTGGAACAAGGGTTACCTGGTTTAGTATTTTACTTTTCTTCTACTATAGACTTGGCATTGATGCCTTGGATACTATGGAAATAATTATACGTCTATGTCTTGCAATAATTTTGTGCCGAAATCTTATGGATTTCATTCATAGAATGGAGTTATTTATTTATTTAAGATTAATATATTTTGAACTGCAAATCATTATTCCATGGTTCATGTTTATGATAATTGATATACAGGGTATGATCATCTAATTTGTTGATCATGTTCTCATACCCATTATGCTCATGATTATGCTTACATATCTAATAATTTTACCCCTATTAAGAATTTGAGCTCACAACTTTCTTTGGTGTCATTTTCCAAAGTTAGGAATAATGGTTTTAGGTAGAACTAAAAATGGTGGAGATAGTTATGGGAGATGTTTATATCTTTTACTAGGATACACAATTTTATTTCCATATTTCCAATGACATTAAACTATTTTGGTCATCAGGAATGAAATATTTTAATGTACTGATTATTCATTCAAAAATGATGTAATATCCATTATGTTAATCATTTTTCTCTATATGATTGTCTCTATAGACTTGTTTCGATCATCCCCCCAAAGCACAGACCTAGAATAATTTCTTATCAACCATGTCGATCCATCTACATGAATCATCATTGTAGCTACATTGGGTCATCACGATGTCAAATCTCATATTTGGGATCATTGCATTGTGAATATGATGTGCAATGATACATTGTTTATAACCCCATGAAGAATGCCATGACTGTACGGGGTCAAAGGGGAGAACAATTTCATATAAAAAATCGAGGAATGAACCAAGAACATTATTAGTCATGGTGTTGATCTATTCTAATTAAGATGATAAAGAAGATTAAAACTAATACAATAAATTCCAATAAATCAAATCCCACAAATATTATCCTCCCAAAAGAACGATTGATCCATGGGTCAACCAATTCATGGGTTTATCTATATTTTTCGTTTTATCCCGGAATGAGAAAAATCACCAAAAATATTAATAACCCAACTCTGAGCATCAACAAAAGGTGAATCACTATTTTCATTATTGTTATCTTATCAGTATGTGCAACAGTCCGTGATTTATAGTTCATCGCTGTTTTTCGATAGTTCTCTAAGTCAAGATCCTCTCCAAAATAGAAGACCATGCATGGGAGGTTTCCATGGTTATGAGATGAACCATTGGATCCTCGTTATTTTAATCCATATAAGATATCGTTGCAACATTTAATCATTTATAACTAAATAAATAGTCAATTTGTTTTATTTTATTTAAAAATCTAAAAATGATATTTCTCAGATTACCGGAACTAGCAGAAGATAGACATCACTTAAGTTAAAGTCACTTCTTTAAACACATTTGTTCCCTCTGGTTTCTGATCTGGGAAACTATTTAGAAGTCATCCAACTTTATTTGGATAAACTCTTGCATGTGTTAATTAGAAATCAATATATTTACTAAATAAGTCTTTTTTACAATATATGTGTCCCCACAAAATTCATCCAATTCTCCCCTCCCCCTTTCATTTACATCGTTCTGACCCGCAGTCCTATCCGACGCTTGATATTTTCCTCACAGGGATTTGGGTTCCATAAGAATTCTAGAGCCTTCTGCACCTATGCCAGCTCTGCCTCTTCCTGCTCCTCCTCTGCCTGTTCATCCTCACTCACCCTCAACCATCTAGCCCTATGGCTCCACCACTTTGGATCCTAGGGTGCCTAGTTGCGATACCCCTCCACTATTCAGATAGTTTCCACATAACTCCTATATCGTCCTCCTTTATATTTCTATCCTCTTCAACTTTGGTTCCTCCTAAAAATTCCTCTAAACTCATCCTACAATTCCCATTTTACAAAAATAGTTTTTGTTCTAGGTTACTCATTATATTGAATACTTCCTCCATTTTAAAGCATTCTCGTTACATTGAATCAAACCCCCCCATGAATCGTGATTTCAATCGGGTCTTATTATGGTACCCAGTAGTAATTTTGACTGTATCTTCCACATCCTACAACCTGGTTTGGAATTTATTTAGTCGAACTACTCCCCCATCTGCAGTATCTGTCTCTTTCTGTTAAAGACTTTCGGCCTACGTGATTCTCTCCCAAAAACAATTCCCGGATTCTCTTCATCTTCTTTGGAATATACAGTATCCATCAATATAATATGATTCTATTTGTTAGTTGAAATTGAGGTGGGTCATTCCATATACAATAAATATTTCCTCTATATTTGTGCATACATTAATATATTTGAATTTTTACATTTTCCCCACTATTTTTTATCTATCCCAAGTAAATCAGTCTTAAATTCAACATAACATTATTTTAAGAAGTTATTTATGGTAATTGTCTCATAGGTTATTTTTTTATGATTTTAATATTTTATATGATAAAATAAGATATAGAATAGCCCCAAATGTTTATAGCTATAGAATTTTTAATGAATGGATTTTTCAATCCAGGGATCTTGAGAAAGGTATGTTCCTAATTGCAAATAATTGTTCAGAGCAGCAAGAAATTTTATTTTGATTCATGTTCTACCCAATTTTATGTTATCCTTGATTTGTACCTTGTTTTTATGTTTCTTGATAATTGTAATGTTTCCCAATGTGATTATGGAAGAGGTTTTGAGTGTCTAGGTAGATGATATTGTATCCGGATTACAAAAGAGAGTATAACTGATGTGATAGATAAATTTCCAATTCCTTTTAAACAGTTGATCTATATTATTAAACTTCATGCAAATTCTTGACATCTTCTCATATAAGGCGATAGAGGTACCATCCTATCTTCTAAATGCATTTAATGACTCAAAAAATCATTATTTAAAGGTAAAAATGTGGTATATATAAAATGAAACTATTATATATGATAGAAAAATATTTATATATTTTATTTCAATCATTTAATTTATATTCTACTTTTGATTTATTTACATTAATCTATATTTCATTACACATTGCTACTTTTTCTTTTGTCAACATGCAATGATATTGGTCATTTTAGTGGAATAGATGTGGAATGTAAATTTAATCGTCCTTCATTCCTACCATCCATCATAGGTACAGGATGACCTATATATGATGTTCCTGAAGGCATGTTATTGATTAATAGAGAAATTTTAAATTATGTGTAAATGAATAATATAATTCATGATTCGTTTGTTATATGATGCAGACATACTGGATCTTTTTCCTTTTTCATGTTTTTGTTTAGTTAATTTTAAATATTTTATTTAATGATTTTTCATCGAAGAAAATGTTTTTGGATGATAAAGTAATGGTTCATCTTCTTTCGATCTACTCATCTCATTGTTATAAAATTACCAACATTTCCTTTAATGAATTTCAAGACTCACAAATTCATTCATTGTAGGGAAAAAAGTGGCATATTTGAAATGAAAATGTTATATAAGATTAAAAATAGATTTATAATTTTCCTTCCAATCATTTTATTTATATTATACATTTGAATTATTTACATTAATATTATTGTCATTATGAACTACTATTATTTCTGTTGTCATTGAGTAATGATGTTGATCATATTAGTGGAATAGATGTTTAATGTAAATTAAATCATCCTTTAACCCTACAATCCATTATAAGTAGTTGTTGATCTATATTTTTTGTTCCTAAATTCAAGTGACTAATTACCAAAGAAATATTAAATTTTGCATAAATTCAAGAAATGATTTTCTTATTCTTTTGTTGTATGATGTTGATGATCTGGATTTTTTTAACTTTTTTGGGATTTTGATGTGTTTATTTGATTGATTTAATTAAATTAGTTCACAATGAAGAACAATTTTTTGGGTGGTAATGTGATGGTTTAGTTGAACTTAGTACCTAGAATCCCTTCACTTCTTCATATGTATGCCTATCCAATTTCCCAAATTGGTTTTTTAGTCTTTTCATCTCTAAATGTGATTGTTATAATAATGATCATGTTTGTTAAAATGGGATGGATCTTTAATTTTTTGTTTGAATTCATGACTGGGAATATAATTTTTATTGTATTCTTTTCATTTTTAGTTGAAGATAACATCACGTTTCACTTAATACTATTCTAATTATGAAATAATGTTTTTTCTATTTTCAATGAGTAATGATGTTGATCATATCAGTGGAATAGATGTGCAATGTAAACTCAATCAGCATTTAATCCTACTAACAATCATAGTTAAAGGATGACCTATATGTGTTGTTCCTGAAGTCAAGTGAATGATTACCAATGAAAATTTAAATTATGTGTAAATTCATATTATAATTCTTGATTCAATTTATATATGACATAGAATTACAAGATATTTTACCTTTTTTAGAATTTTGATGCGGTAATCTATATATATACTAATTTTGGGATTAATATACTAACATTTCCCCACCATATTCATCCATGACGCATCACTGAAATTCATCACCTCCACTCTGAAACACCTTCACATCACCTCGACTCCATGTCTGCATCACCTTCACCTCCTCTATCTACCACAACCTTCTATTTACCAATATAACCAATCTCTATTCCAAAATCAACTACAATATCTACTATTGAGGATAACCCTCAACAACCTCTTCACGGACCCCTTTACCATCACCATTAACATATTCAGAATTCTTACAGATCTCCATCACTATAATAGTAATAATATCCTAATTCTGAAGAAATATTCACCCTTATACTTCATTTTTACCAGATATGTGTGCTACAACATCAATGGTGATATAACTTAGTCTAGCGATGGATTTAAAACCACTACCTTTTTCCCCTCTAGTAACCCATCAATTCATTTTCATTTGATATTATCTCCTAAAAACTAACCATTGTCATTTATTTTCTCTTTACTTCATCTAAACTATTTATTTTTACCCTTGACATGTTTTCATATGAGTTGATTCATGATTTATCATTCTCTATGACATATACTTTTATTTGATACATTCTTTATTTTAATTGATCACTAATAATATGAGTCAATTATTGTGACTTTTAATTTTTTATATTTTATCAACACCATTTAAAGAGGTTTTTCAAAAACTCTAAACAGGTCCATTCTATAAATAGTAATAGATAAAAAATGAATATGAAACAATAGAGTAAGAAATTGATCCTCCTAACCATGCTTACACCAACTGAGCAACACAAATGGTTGTGGATATAGAAACTAGTTTCCTCGGGTGATATTAAATAATGAAGAAGCCCCCAATCCCCTTTTTAGTGTTCTAGAGATTTTGATTTTGATGAACAATGTGATTCCTATTATCAAATTTCTATATGTTTATTCATTTATGTGACTATAGATTAACAACTATAATTTATTGTAATGTGACATCATTTACAGAAAAAATGGTTACAACCCTAATCTCTATATTGAAGGCTTGAGTTTCACGTACATTAATTATCTTTTATGTTATTGAGTAGATGAAATATTTATATAAATTGAAGTCTTAATTTTTTATCTTCATTTCTCATCCTGTGATCTTATCTCGTGTCTACATTTTGATGAAAGGTACAATGAATATAGATGGGATATGCCAATCTAGCCTGATAAAGAATTTTCATCCCAAAATAAATCAAATAAACATATTAGGGAGATGATAAATAACATGAATAGTGTTCAACCACAGACTGAATTGATGTGCATGAGAACTGCTAAGGTGATCCATTTGATGACTTCCTGATTTCAATCCTTGAAAAAAAATCATGTTTTCTGTTCCAAATGTTTTAGAATATTTTTCAACTAAGTGAATTAGTTGATATGAACTATTAAATATGTTTTTTTGTAGTGTATAATTTCAACAGTTTCTATGTATATGAAATATAACAGTATTTTGCTATGTATATGTTCACATACATGAATCTTATTTATGTTAATGTATAAAAAATGTTATTATTTGAAAACCATCCAACTATATGCATTGGTTTTACGTATTTATTAAATTATATTCATGTTTATGTATTCTACACCACAGTTTAGTTCATAATGCATAATAATGCATAATATAATTTCATAAAATAATTGTAGTTTGTCTGTAGATTAACAATTATAATGTTTTCTACTATGATTACTTTTCAAAAAACAATGGTTCCAACCCTAATGAATGGATTTAAGGCTTATCTTGCAGGTAAATTATTATTAATGAAAATTTATTGAGTAAAATAAATATCATTAATTTTTTTCATTAGTTTCATCCTTCATTTCATAGCCCATGAACTTATCCTACCTCTTCTATTTATTAATTGACACAATGAATAAGAAGGATATATGTCTTTCTAGCCTTCTGAATGCTTTTCCTCACATAATAGATCAAATATATAGAATAAAGAGTAGATAAATAATATGAATAAATCTCAACAAGAAACTAATTTGTTGTTCATTGGAGCTTCTATGGTTCTTCATTCAGTGACTTCTTGATTTCAATCACAAAAAAAATTATGTTATTAGTTTCATATGTTTTATACTATTTTTCAACAAAGAGGATTAATTTTTTTAACAACAAAAGATGTTTTTAATTTTAATAGTTCAATAGCTATTATGTACATAAAAAATACAAATATTAAACAATTTATATATTTAGATACATGAATCAATTTTTATAGCATGTATTAACCATGCCAATTATTGAAAACCATCCATCTACATGCATTTCTATTAAAGATTTATGAAAATAAAAACATATTTATGTATTCTACATCATAGTTTATCACATAATAAATTTCTAATGTAATTAAAATACATAGGTTTCCCTCAACCAAGCATCATTGAATCAAATGTCTTATATTACAATCATGTTGTAGGAACAAGGGATGCTTCTAAAAAATCTTCTAAGGTATGATCTTTCTAAGTGTAGGTATATATTTTATATTGAAACCATAGGTTATTTATCATCCACTATTGGAATATTGTTTTTACCTTGATATCATCCATTTTATATTTATCTATGGAATAATGATTTCCAGTAGGACTATTATTTTATTTCAATGCATTATAGACAATAAATCCTTTGTCATTTGATATTGTCTCTTATCTAATTTGAGTTCTTTGTTTTATTTCCCCAGTTGAAATTCCTTAAATTTTAGGGTTGATGATCATCACTAAGAATGATACAACTTTTCCATTACTGGTGCTCAAGTTTAAATTTGGTATCACATTAGGTTTTATCTGGACTCCGTTTTATTCCGTTGGTGTAAGACAATGATTTTATTTCAATGATTTTATGTGAAGGAATATAGTGCCAATTGATAATGTCCCTTATCTAATTTGACTTATTTATCTTTTTTCCTTTGTTGATCTTCATTATGATTTTGGGATTTTGTTCATCATGGGGAAAGGAACATCTTTTCCACTATTTCTACTGAAGTGAAAATTTAGGATCACGATAGGTTTGATCTGGAATTAATTTTTTTCCACGATGGTGGTACCGACCATGGTGTTTTTTGGATAATTTTGTAAGGAATAACTTTTTATCCCAACATAATGTTACTTCATGATTTAAAATATCAAAATATAAATATGGTTTCCATAAATTGGTCTAAGCCAGTGAATACATTTGAATGGTGAAATGACATCATCTAGTTCGATGCTCGAGACCCTAATGTCTTGGCAGCAACAAGAAGCTAGGATTATTGATTTTAAACTATTTTGTATCCCCCACCCCTTTATTGGAAGAGATTTTTAACTTTTTAAATTTTTTTATGTAATTACACTTTTATTTAACTTTATCAAATTAATCCATGCCTGGGTTCTTTTAAATCTTCTTGCACCATCCAATCCTAATTTTCAGGATCAATTTCATGGACATAGCTTGACACATTTGGATGGACTAGATGTGCCCCAAGTTCCAATCGAGGTATGTGCATCTAAGGTGACATATTGGTTCAAAATGGGGAGATTGATTTATTAATGGCGATGAAGTCCGAAGTAAAGCCTTCTAGCAAGGGGGTGGGAGGACATTCCTATTATGGTAGGAGATAATTTATTTTAAATTTTAGAATATATTGCATTGGAATTTAATTCTATTGACATGATACCATTTATTATTTTGGTTTAAAATAAAAAACACTAAATATATACAATCAAAGAATTCATTTTTAATTGGTATAAAGTTCTCACAAAACACATTTAATTGCCTTTGTTTTATTCTACTATTTGTCAAACTTATTCTAATGCTTTGCTAAGCATGAATGTACATGTGTTTGGCCTAGACTGATAAATCATACACATATTGGGGGCCTAAATGATGTCCGACCCTATTTCACATTATGATAATACATTTCAATATATTGGTCTTCAATTCTAATAAATAGACATGTACATGGACCGAACAAGTCGGGGTGACCTTAGAATGATAAAACATGCCCAAAATAGAGGCATGAACATGGACTAGCTTGTTTCATGTTATTTTCAGGATATCTTCGCCTGTTACATTTTATAGTGGATTGTGTTTGATGTGAGGATATCCTAGATTAGGCTGGAATGCTCAACGTGACCTAATATAATCTTATATAGAGATATTTCACAAACAAATCATACAAATAATAAATAATAGATAATAGATAATTTAATAATATAAATGTGACTTATGATCAGTTCATTCATTATATGGTATGGGTCACAAATTTATAGCGGTGAATCATCATGAGATAGTATTACCATTGACCATAACCTGGAAATATAGTTTTCACATAGGTTATTTTAATTTATTATAAAAAAATACCACATTATTGTAATACTCATTTTAGCCTTTCAATTTTGAAACATCAATGTATTGGAACATTAGGCGTCAATTGCAACACTAAAGGTGAAATTTTTATAAAAAAATATTTTATCTACTTAGGTATATGTTATTTATCATCATTGACTATTAATTTCATGATATAAATGTGACTTACAATACAACAATTTTTTATGACATCTACATTTTTATATGATTATAATATACATTAACTTTCTTCTCTTCAATTGGAAACAATAAAATGATTGATTTATTCATTAATGATTTCAATGTCTATTTTTAGTTTATAGTTATTCATTAACGTCAAATAATTATGTAGAAAAATATATTTACTATGTAAGATTCTAATGATGATGTGGTCCAACAAAATGTTTCAATGTATCCAGAATCTGAGACAACATCAATCCATTCCAATGAAATACATCTCTATATGATGGAAATTATAAAGGAAAAAGCTGAAAAATTGAATGATACTATGTGATACAATTAAAAGTTATTGGAAAAACCATAATGAATATATTTTTTAAATTACCATTTAAATATATATTTTCACTATAAAAAATACCTTTAATTGAGATTATTTAAAAATTAACCAATCTTTTTCCCAATTTTCCTATTTTTAATTACTATCCCTTCCACAAAGTATTTCACAGTACTTTTTACACAAAAATACTATCTCATACTGTGATCCACATTACATTGAACCAAACAGCCAGTATAGGTGCTCCATTTCATCAATAACTCCCACTGCTACTGAAAGCCTTCCCCAAATACTGTTAAAAATAGGTTTTGTTATTACATAATTCAACCATCATTTTTTAGAAATAAAGGCATCTGTGTTTATGTTTTTAGTGTTTTATTTATTTCAGTCATTTATCCTTTATGTTTCCATTCACAATGAAATGTACCTTATTAAATATTAAATATTATAATTTATTATTTGAAATATATGTTTCTTCATGTATATGATTTATCCATGGTCAAAATAAAATACTTCCCTTATTTATATCTCCATTTTCTACTATTATAATGATGTCTCATCAAGTTTTAAAACTGTTCCAATTATATATATGGATAACATGTAATATTTACATATTTTAAATTAATTATCATTATAACATTTCAAACTATTAATGCCTTTTCAAATTAAGAGTTTATTTATAGTGCTGTGCGAATGCACATGAAAGGTACTAATTTTATATTATTTGAAACAGTTATTCTGAGAACCCTAGGTCTTGGAATTTCATGATATCACAAAGCCTAGTCTTGAAATAATTCCATATAATATATATATATATATATATATATATAATACATGGAAATAAGAGACATTAATTACATAAAGGAATTGTCATTAAAAAATAGATGTGTCATTATTCCTTAATATGACAAACAAATGTTCTTTAGATATGATCCTAATCATAATTCTTATTAAATACTTTGAGATAATAAATGGTATAGATTGGTATTACAAATATGATGCAAAAATATGTTGCATGAAGAAACAAGATTATATTTATGAGGAAGATATGGAATCCATTATCATTAGAGGAGAAACTTCATAATTTAATTCTTATAAACATCCACCACCAATTTCTCTAATTAATTAAATTATTGTTGATGAATTGAAATAATCTTTTATGGATTGACATAGAAATATTGAATTTGAATATTTACCTATATTTCAGGAATACATTGATGTATTTGTACAAGAATTACATGGACATCATCTATAGAATGTTTTAGTGATATCTATTTATTTAATCCTTGATTCAATGCCAATATCAAACACAACATATAGAATGGCCACTACAGAATTAGTGGAACATAAAAAATATTTACAGGATTAGTGTGATCAGGGATTTATATGCCCTAGTGATTCACCATGGGGATTCCCTATTTACATTAACAAGATTAAAGAAGGAAATAGGGGCATGTGTATCGATTATAGAGAAATCAATGATATTAAAATAAATAAAAGGTATATTCTACCTAATATTGATGATTTGTTTTATAAATTTAACATAAATATTATATTATTATTATTATTAAAATTCATTCCAGATATCCTCAATTTCATGCAAAATAATGGTATTCCAAAGGCAGTATTTTGGACCAATTATGATATTACTATAATGCCTATTGGAATAACTAATGCAGACATAAGTCTAAAAGATATAATGAATAGAGTTTATGAAATATATTGATGATTTTTTACATTTTTTATTAAAGAAAACTTGATATATTGAAAAATATACGAGGACCATGAAAACAAATTGAGGATTATTCTAGAGTGTCTTTGAAGATATTAGTTATATAAGATGTTTATCACGTGTGAATTATAGCTTCATGAAGTATGTGTTTTTGGCCATGATGTATATATTTATAGAATCCAAGTCGGTCTTACATAGTGAATAGTAGTATAACATTGTGCTACACCAACAATAATAAACAAGGTATGTAGTTTTAATGTTTTAGGAGTTTATTATTAGTGTTTTTTTATAAATGATTCATTTTTAGCTAACCCATAAACATAGAAGATATGTACAATGTGTTAATTTCATTTTGGGGAAAATTGAATAGAATGGTTTGAAAAATTGTAGAAGATATTAGAGATATATCATGTCATAACTCTTACTTCAACTAGTCATTTATTTGAAATTTATAATGATGCATCAAGGACTTTAATTAGTTGTGTCATTATGAAGAATGATTGAGTTATTTAATATGAATCATGGTAGTTAAAACTCATGAATAGTATTATTTAAATCATGATCTTGAGGTAGTAGCTTCAATAATTTCATTGAAGATTTAAAGATAGTCTCTCTATGGTGAAAATGTTACTTATATAAACATCTCTGATGATTGAAATATATATTCTCACAAAAGTAAATCATCATGATGAATATTTGATGGCTCTATCTACTCAATGAATATCATTGTTCATTAAACTACCACCCATGGAAGGAAAATAAAGAAGACGATTCTTGGGAATGAAGTGTCATGGAGTTATGGAAAAAAGATGATTAATAAGGATGATATGTACATGGAACAATAAAATATATATATGGAAATTATCAATATAGGTTATTCATAATTTAATTTTTAATTAGTATCAAAACCATAACTATTAGAAATGATTAAATGATGTAAAATTGATTATGAGAATATTTAAAATAAAATCAATGTTTTTAATGGTAAGAATTTTAAAGACATTTCAAATGATGATCAAATTTGGAAATTTGGGAAGAGGAATTGTATTCCCTAATTACCTAAGACAAAAATGGATTTATTGGACTTTTGTATAGAAAAAGCTATATACACCCTAGTTTCACTAAGATTCATATTTATTTGAAGAACACAACTGGTGGGATAAAATGTAATGACAAATTGAAAATTATATATTAATATGATTTTTTTTTCAATAGGTTAAGGATGGAAGGAAACATCCTTGGGTATCAATAAAACCACTACCTATGTCTAAATGGAAGTGGGATTAAATTTCTATGTTTTTTGTAACTATATTTCCAAGAACCCCTTGAATGAATGATGAAATATGTTAAATTGTTATTATGATTTCCAATTATAGACATTATCTCTATAAGGGAAAAATATACGATGGAGTGTCTTTCATAACTCTATATTAATGATGTTTTATGTATTCATGTATCACCACATTTAATTTTTATTATCATGGTCCAATATTTAAATCAATATTGAGGAACTTTTTTCAATATTAATTGTATACTAAGCTTCATTTGAGAACTTCTTATAACTCTAAAATTTATTGGGAATCAGATTAGATGATCCAAACATTACATGGCTTTTTGTGATCTTGATCACTTGACTTTAACGACATTTGTGATAAATATATATCATTGGTTTCATTTTCCTAAAAAACTAATTTTTATTCTAGTATTAAAATGGAACAACATAAAACATTTTATGGAAAGTGAGATAATAGACCAAATTTTTCAGATGATGTTAGTGAATATATGTATTTGGGCCTATATATTTATAAGGAAACTATAGAAAAGTTGAATACTATTTAAAAACATATCAATGTTTCTTAAAGTAGGAAAGAGTGTTATTGTTATAATAAATGGAAGTATTTCGAGTTCCCAATTAGAAATAAGGGCTTCATGAAGGTATCTTTATGGAAGGGTATCATATGACATGGAATCAAAAGTGAACTAATCCTTAGGTACATTATTACTTTGTAAATTATGGATAAAATTGGAGTTTTAGATTAATGTATGGATATGCCACCTAGTCTTTCCAAAGCACATAATTGGTTACAAATCACCTTATTGATGAAGTAAATTCCATACCCAATGCTTTTTATAACTTCTAATGAAATACAATTGGAACAAAATATATCTTAATGTGAAGGGTGTATCTGAATTCTATAAAAAAGAGATTATGTGTTGAGGAATTAGACGATAAGACTGGTAATTGTACTTTGGAAGAACTATAAAATTGATGATGCGACATGGGAACCCGATGAACATTTTATCACTTTGGAAATTTTATGGTAGAATTTTTTGTAGGAGTGAGAGGTGTAACACACCAAGATTTGATGGTGTGAATCTTTTACAATTTAATTTCATTGATAATTTATTCTTCTCACAACACCATGATTAAAACAAAAGTGCACTATGGAATATGAAATTTGTAATAGTAATAGAACATGTAGTAATAGTAATATTACCAATATAATAGTAAAATCACCTATGAAACTATAAATAATTTTTTTTGTCATATTAATATAAATATGGTATATTTACAATATGTATTATTTAAATAATTATTTTAAAAATGATAAATTACATGTCAGTGATTTTTTAAAACATAAATGATTATATTCAATTCTTTAAATAATGTTATTATTTAGTATAATATTTAAAAAATATATTCATAAAATAATATATAGTTTTCTTATGAAAATAATTCAATTTTATGAGGCCTTAAAAAAATGTTCAAACTGTAATAAATTCAGTTATAATTATAAAACTATTATTTTTTGAATAAATGATGATTTTAATTATAAATAAATAATATAAATTTTTCAAAATTATTTTATAATATTAACTTAATTTCTAAAAAATACATGATGAAAAATGGTTAGGTTGATTTTTTCGTATCGTTCTGAAAATGTAGAATTTTTTTTGAAGAGTAAAATTCAATAATTTAGTGTTTATATATATTTTATGATTAATGCACTATTACACGAGTCATGAATGATTTATGAACAATAATATAAAACAACCCTTCATTAGTTTAATATATTTTTTGATAACACTAAATCATTAAATAGTCTTGAGCCAAAACAACAAAACAAATGGAAAAAATATGAACAAACCACAATATCATCCACAATAAATACAACCACTCATCACCACGTCTTCTAAAAAATCCCAATATTTTACACATGTAAAATTTATGAAAAATAATCTTTAAATCCATTCGGCCACATCCAGGATCCAGTGTTATTTAAAAACCAAAAACCAATCCCCATAATGAGGTTCATAATGAGTTTAATTAAAGAGGTAGAAATCATCATTATTTTCTTTGATTTTATTTCCAATTTGATTTTTATGTTATCCTCAAATATCATTCCCTTTATAATGAGACATTATAAATCTTGTATAACTTATATCATCTATTTTATATGATCAATATTGACAAAAATCCAACCCTCTTCTCCCTTCTTTTATATAATGTTATAAAAATTCTATTCTAGAGGTTCTAATTTATAGCATTTGTGGATGCCCTTTTTTAGTTTCAATACTACCTTTAGGTATGGTCATAAAAAAATTATCTGAAAATCATTTTATAATATATTTAATACGTATTATCTAATGTTTGGGAAATAATATCTATATATAATTTTAATTAATGAATATTAACTATTTGGTGACGATCAAAAAACATCCAAAATAATCTAAATGTTTATCAATATCCTCTTCGTAATAATTCATCCTCATACTAAATAATGAAAATACATATATAGAAATTTAATAATAAATAAATTTTTAAAATAAATAATTTTTTGTTCATAATATTATTATCATATAACATGATCCTATAAATTTTTATAAAAGTGAATTGATCAGGAAAATCAATGAATCAAACACATCGAATCAAACAATATTAATATTACAAGAAATAAAATATAACATAAATTACAATAATAATATTATGTTATATAAAATTCATGAAGAGCTATTTTATAGTTAATTTAATACTGGATCTAGTTTGATAATCTAGGTCATTATGTTCAATTGTAGAACACTCTCAGACAGATGGTAAGGGTTTTATCCTAAACCTCCTTTTGTAATTATGTATCCCTCACTACGAAAAAGTAATTATTCATTATTAATATCAAATTCATAAAAAATTATATTAATTTGATCCAAAATCATATAATAATATAATTTCATCCTTTTTTTATAGGAGAATACAATTTTTATAAGGTTCCTTTCTCAATTCTTCCAGATATTCAATCCCATTTTTTGAGAACATTCCAATTTCATATTCATTTTAATGTATCATAAATAATCAGTTTAAAACAACATTAAATTTATAAAAACAATAAATTATCCATGAAAGAAATTATTCATTTCTGGTTTTATATAATCATTTATAAGAAATGAAATTTTTTCCCAAAAGAAATTTTCATATCAATGTAAAATCTGTATTTATCTCAAGAATTACATGAAGATATTATTCGAGTATTATAATTTACTTCAAAAGATATGTGGTATATTATGAGTAATTTAAAGTGAAATATTATGAATATTATATACCATTTTTTATTAAATGAGTTGTGATTAGTTAAATGGTGGATTAGGTATCTTAATACCATCTTCCACATTACTGAGAATGGATTGTGATTATGTTTAATGATTAGGGAATGATATTTACATTTAATATATATATATGTAATTATGTCACACCCCATTCATATATAGAATTCATAGGCTGTATTATGTGATGGGTAGGTCCACTATATCCCCTTAATGCATCAGTAGGCCTAATGAGACAAATCATATATAGACATTTGTTGAGGCCTTTCCCATTAATTATCTGATATCATGGTTGATTCATCGATAAAATGTTTATGAATTCAAAAATTATTCATTGCCCCAATATAATTATATTATTTTATATTCCATGTCATTATAATCATACTATAATAACCATGTTTTGGATTTATTCTCAGTTGACTATTTATATGGAATTATTTAGTAATCATTGTATTCATTCCATATTATGCTCAAGATTATGTTCAAGTATAATGTTTTATTATTTATTAACCATACCATATTTATCACTATAGTAAATGTTGTATTGTTTCCCATTAATTAGTATCTGCTCTCTCCCCTTATGTTTTATTTTTCCCCATGATGAGTAGATGGTAATTATGAATGACTTGAAAGGGTCATCATGATTGATATGGATTTTTTATTTGGAGATTATTTTTTAATTATTCATTTCATGTTATAATATAAACCATATATTTTTATATTTGTTTCCAAAATAAAATAAAATATTAACTACTTAGGGATTTTATTCCTTGAAATCAGGTTAATGTAATAATGCATGGAACCAACACCTGGTTTCTAGGGTCTCGGTCGTTACATTTGTTTAAAATTTAGATTTATATTTAATTTCAAGATATCGGTTGGATAATATGAAAAATCAACCACATGCAACATTTATAATAGGTTTGTTTCGGAAAATGATTAATGTAAAACATGATGTACCTTGTATTTAGCTATTTTTTATTTTTTTATATTAATTGATAAATATTAAAGCAATGAATAATTAAGTTTTCAATGATATTAGGTAATAAAA
This sequence comes from Viscum album, assembly GCA_963277665.1. NCBI lineage: Eukaryota > Viridiplantae > Streptophyta > Magnoliopsida > Santalales > Viscaceae > Viscum > Viscum album. Next base: position 839,368,081 of record OY728141.1, read on the forward strand.
AAATTTATTTAAGGATCAATCACAATAATTTAATTGTTCTGTTGTATTTTATTATTATTTTACATAGATTGGTATTTGTTATATTTTATAGAATGTGGTGATAGATCCACAGTATCTTTTAAATTTATGAAGATTATATCTATGTACAATGGCACCAAAATTAATATGGTATATAAAACATCATTATTTTTGTCCATATTATTTCGCATATATTATATTTTTTTCTTGGATTGATCAATCATAGTAATGTATAAATATATTCCAAGTGTTTTCCCCATTAAAAAAACATTTTCATAATTTTACAATGTTGCATATGAACCAAAAACAATTATTACTCATTGATACATGAATCAATTTACTATGGTTAGTGAAATATTTTTATATTAGTCATAATGAATTTTATGAGTTCTAGTTGTTTTCAAAAATTACATCTTCTATTTATTAATTTGAATGATATTTTAATATTTATGTTCATTTATAGTCTAACATTAAGGATTTACATTAAAGTAAATGGAATGTATCAGTCCATCATGAAATCAAAGTTAACATTTTTATTTATAAATCAAAATATAGATTTAATGGGATATTTTCTATTGCATACATGTCAATTTTTATTATATGGTCCTATGTTCGTACACCATTTATATAAATTCTCTTGTGGTGAATATCACTTCCTATTAAGAATAATATTGTTTATTAATACATTAGAAATGAATTCTTGTATTATTATATTGACATAAAATACATTGTTACATGTCCTATATTTGTATGGTATTCCCAATTTTTTTTGAGAAATCCCCTACTAGTTGTGTAGAAACCTCAAGTTAACATTATTTCTAACTATGTCACCTAAATTATACTGGTTATTGTATGTTAATATAAGTGTGATTGAATTGTGATTAATTAAATATAGATTTCTCATTGGAGAACATCGATATATTCAATATATCTATTTATTCATATTAGATGAAGAAATGATATGAATTTAGTTAATAACTTTTATATATTTCTTTTTTCATTAGTTTTAATTAATTTTTATTATGTCCATTTGATGTAGATACTTTTACATTTCATGATTTTTTTTTAAAAAAATTATATTGATTTATTTAGTTATTCATTATTTGAAATTCTTCAGTAAAATATTATTTCATGATTACCCATAAATTTTTTGTAGAAGACAAAATATAATGGTTTTGTTTGATTTTAATATGTTATAGTATTTTTTTATTGATACCACTGGTTTATATTTTATTAATTATATTAGAGATATGAATTTCAAATAAACAATTCCTGTGAATTTATATCCACCTCGAAATGTTTACTCTATGACCTCTTTGACAATTTGTTGGCTTCTCTAACCTCCATCATTTATCATGGTGGAAATATGTGTTTAATGAATCATATTTTAAAAGAAATACTTTTAAATATTATTTCTATAATCAGTACATTTTGCGAAAATTATTATTCATGCTCACTGAACATGTATTCAATCATGAACCCTATGAATCTTTTTGGTGATAGTGGTTTAATTATTGTATATTCTTATTCAACTACTAAATGGAGGGTTTCAATTTCATTAATTATTTATTTAATGGGAAAATTAATGAATGAATCTATGACGCTCCTTATAGTGTGATATGATGATCATACAAGGTGTATAACCTAAAGTTTTACTGTAAAATATAGTTATATGAGAATCATTCATTCTACATATCTCCCAATTTTTTAACATGGCTACTAAATAAAGTAGGAATTAAATATTGTTGGAGTGATTATATGATGATTTTTTATATAATATATATTTAATTTGTACAAATTATATTCATTGAATAATTCATTAATGAGTGAAGAATGTAAGTTTATTTTTTGTATTTTCATGTTCTTTCATATTTTGACAAAATCAATTAAAATTGATTATTGAAAATTGTGTCAATGAATGAAAATTGATTATTTTAGTGCCAAAAGTGGTTTAAAATCCATACCAAATACCATCATGGGTAGGTGGACGGGATAACATTTTCAAATGAAGCCTTCCACCAATAGATCATGAGTTGATAATAGGGACCAATGGTATCCTTCAAAAGAATAGGAGGAATTACCCTCTTAATTATCAATAAATAAAACTAATATACAAAATAACACCCATATGTTCCCATTAATGAAAAATTATTTTTCAAAAATCCAATTGTTTCCTACATGAAATTGATGTGTAATAATAATACATATAATAATGGATTCCAAATGCTCATGATATTTCTCTATTTTCACACTTACTACCTAAAAAAGCTAAAATATCTATCAAAATAAACTATAAAATAATTATATAATAATGAAAGGTGAATACTAGAAGTACACATCTAAAACCATATGGAAATACGGTTTTGGGATATTCATATGTGAAACAACAATGAAAATAATGCGTGTGATTAATCAAATGGGAAAACAACACTTTATATAAAATTCATCAATATTCACATCATCATATCTTTTCAAATTTTGTCATGTTTTACTTAAGAAATGGAATCAAAAAATCCCATGTATATATAAAAATAAAATATGATTTACAAAAATGTAACATTATAATTATCATACCACATCCCAATATCAACAATAACATCACTGCCTCAAAATAATCAAGAAAAATACGAAATCTGATCAGTCAACTATTGTCAGGAATCACAAAAATATCATCTAGATATAAGAATTCCCACATCCCACCATTTTTGAATGATCACATTATCACATCTCTACAACCACATGAACTTTATATTCACCACACTCCCCTTACATATCCCCTCATCAACACATCATGACCTCATTGAATAATGTTATAACCTTAATCCATCACATCCCAAAACATTACAAAACCCCATGCCTTCACAACCCAATAGAAGACATATACCATATAAATATCATCTCGTATAATCATCCCATTTCACACCAAGCTTTTAAAAATGAGCATAGAATTCATAAATCAATATTAAAACATTTATATCTGTAGTTTTAGTAGTTTGTTTCTCAATAAGTTATCCATCATGATTCGTACTCTATTCATTTATTTTATAACATTTAATTAATAAAAATTAATTTCAACCATTTTGTCAATAAATAAATATTCATTCCTTTATTTATTGATCTGAATTCATGAATCAATTTATAAATGTATTATAAAATTCCTAAAAAAATGTGAAAATCATATATAATTGTTCCATTTTTAGAGTTCATGAATGGATATATCAATAATTAGAAATTCTGGATTGAATGTTGTGGTTTTGTAAAGAGACTGAGATACATTCTAGTTGAGAATCAGCTCAATTTAATGAGAATTTAATATTTTATGACATTTTAATAAGTAAAATGATAAATTTAACCATGGATTCATCCTTAGAAAATCATATGATGGACCTTCAGATTCTGAGGTGTAGTGTTTACCCTCAGTATGAGTCGAAATACCATGTAGAGTGTTGTGGATCGTGAAAATAATATTCAAAATAAAACATGTTTTTAACCCTATAGATTTATATTCATGAGGGGGTTCCATGGGCATGACCAACTATAATAGGTTTAGCGGTAGAGGATAGCTAGCCAGGCAAGCTCAATGTAGGTCCCAAGTGCATCTTTTAGCTTATGTGTTAATTGGGCAATTTATAAGAAACCAGACTATTAGGGAACACACATCATTACTAGTATCCATACACCAATCCCCCCTAAACATACATGAAATTTTTATTTCCCAAGGGTCTCCTTGAGGTATCCAATTACATTTATGGGTTTAGTTACATTATTCTCTTGTTGGATGTATGATTTAGGAATATCAATGACCAATTCTTAATATTATTCACAAGTGATCACAATGTATGTTCTATATTAATCCATATGAGTACATTTTCAATGATTTATTTGTATTATTAACATATATCTTCGTTGGTATGATAATGAGGTTTGTGGCATGATATTAACATAATTCATGTGATCGGTACAACCATATTTTTATGGTATGATAGAAAAAAATCCCATGTTTTCAATGATTTATTTCATTACCACTCTCCTGCAAGATAAATGGAGAGTTGTTCCGCTAAATTGATATGGATTTGTTACATCATAAATTTTGATTTGGTGTATTCAACAACATGATACAATTAGGGTTTTGTACTTCCTCAACTGTGGTTTCTTCTATCAAGGAACGATTACTTTATTCATGTTGTAATTACTCTCTAGAATGAGGGGAATCCAATGAGGTGTGTGTCTCGAACAATAATTCCATAAATATTTTTTGGGTTTCTCATTTTTGATTTAAAATTATTGTGTTGTGTGGTGATTTCTCTAATTGTTGTACTATACATTTTGGGGGTTATTCTATATGTTTGGAATTATCTGCTTTACAAACCACATGGTGGGTTTTAATAGTAGCGGTTAATACCCCCTTGTCTGGGATATATTCTAGCTAATGTCATGTGTTCCCCTACAAGTATGTAGAATGGATGAACTGTATCAATGGTTATGAATTACATTGGGTGGTATTTATTTTGATGACATGTTTACATATATTACTGGTCCTGCTTTATGATATTTTGTATAAGTATGAATTATTGAGAATTTAATTTATAAACATCATTGAGGATTTTGACTCATTATGTCCTCTAAGGTTACATTTAGAACATGATTTATATATCAATGTCATACATTGTTGAAATCTTAATATTCAATGAATTCATAGCTTCACAGGATTGAGCCTACACATGTTTTTTGTGTCGTGACAATGTGCATGTTAGAAGATGGCCACGATAGATGTGAAGTTGGTATTACATAAAATCTAATTCATGTAGATTATTAGTGGTTTATTATAGATTATGGAGTTCCATGGAAATGGATTTGTTTTTTGGAGTAGGAGACAGATCCATGTGTACTCAAAATGGGGAGGAGTTCTCCCACATTTGGAATCTGGTAGATTCAATGACCTGTTAGATGTACAATTCCATTATATTTTACCAATGTGGGGTTATATTTTCTTCTTAAACATTCATTAATGCATTATGTAACATTTTTTTGATTTATATGTATATCTTACCGATGTTTCTTTTAATCATATGGTTTGACGATGTGTTTCTTATTGAATGAAATAGGATATGGTCTATAATATTTTCTAAAATTCCAAAATTGTGCTAGTCTCAAACCCCAAACATAATAGTGGAGGTCATATGGTGGCCCAATCATTATAATAGTTGACCAGGTCGGTCCTCTAGGTGTATGTCCACATCATTTTTAGCCTCATAGAAAATGAATAATTAAAATTTTCATGAATAATAAGGATTAATACTAAAAAATATATATATCATGTTAGTGAAATATCTATAATTGAAACAAGAATATAAAAATCTCTATTTGATTAAATATTTTGTATAACCAATTATATATATATTGATTTTATATATAATTTAAATGAAATATGATTCTGCATATTATCCAATTTTTTTTATTTCTTGGGATATTGGCATCTTATATTTCAATTATCTATTTTCGTTGGATTTTTTTTAAATAAGTAAATTTTTTCACGATAACTTTCATATATTTTTATATTAATTTTATATTTTTATGATAATTTTAATTTTTGATAAAATATTTTAATTTTATAAACATAATTTTAGTATTTTATAATGTATTTTTTTCTGAAATGTCAGTGAATTTCTACTAATCATAATGATAGTTTTATGGGGATTTATTGGTTTTCTCTTGGGAATAATAAGGTTAGTTAATATTTAACTTCACATATAATTATGATTATATGATATATCTAATGATAGTATATACATATTTCAATACCATATTTTTTGAAGATATCTAAAAAACATAAAATAATGTATTTATTGTTTCAAATGAGAGTATTAAATTTTATAAGTTTCTATGGTCAATTTATTAATTTATTAATGATATATGGGTTGGGAATATATTGTTTTATGACACTATCAATTTACTAGTAATCATAAAAATACATATAAATCTTGTGTATATATGTAGGTTAATGGATGAAACATGTTATTTTTTTTAATATGATGACATACTACTTATTGAAGATGATGTCCCAATATAACATACAGTAAAAATATTTAGATTTTTTTTAATGAAATACATGAGTTATACTGCAAACACATGAGATATATAAATCCATATATATCGAAAAAAATTTAGACCATGTCAAAATACATATAATGGAAATGTTCTCAAGATGATTTGTATGGATTAATTGAAGAAGGGGTCTCTTCTAATATATTTTAAAATCAATAATATGAAGATAAAGAACATAAATTTAATGAAATTATCATTAAAAATCCTTATTTATCTTCTATATATTAGTTCATGTATTCAATGTTTTTTATTTGACCTAATGCTTCTTATTATCTATGTAAATATGAAACCCTATATTTCTAGATATATGATTTATGTCATAAATAATATCCTTATTTACATTATTATAATTATTGAATGTTCTTAAAATTTTATGGTAAGGATAAGTGAATTATAATGGCATACATAGATGCAAGTCTCCAAATTGATAAATATGACAGGAAATAGAAATCTAGTTTCATGTTTGTTCTTTTATTTTGATTGATTTGTTGGTGGAGTTAAAAATATGGCATTTTTATGTAGAAAAAAAGCTAGATTACGTCCAAAAATCACATGTTTGAGATATTATCTGTTCTGATGATGAATTTAAATGTTTTTAGTGGGGTGGTTTCTCGCATTGAGGACAAAATTTACCTTTTCTGGGAAAAAAGTTTATGTATTCTTCATGTTAAGGAATATCGGTCAAACAAATGTACCTAAAATTGGTATAGAATCATATAACTGTGATATAGTTGTTACCTCCATGGTACACTAGGTATGTCCCAATTTCTTCTGTTTTTTTCATGCCTTATTTCTTATAATTGAACATTCTATTTTGAGGGAAGCACGTGTCTGTGTGGCAGCTATCATGACCTGTTCAACACATGCACCTATACCTAATGAGCAACATGTATATAAAATAAAATAATTCCCCAAAAAAATTTATATCACATTCCATTTTCACCATAAAGAAAATATAAAATTTCAAAAAACATTCTAACATGTTTTCAAAGAAAATGGAAATTTAATTATATGATTCACAAATCAATATTCTATAATAAATAATATCTTTTTTTGACCACAAAAAATTAAATACACCAACTACTCATTTTTCACATTAATTTTAATGAATTAATATAAAAATTTGTAATAAGTTCTATAAAATTTATATAGGGACTACTGAGAATAACTGAAATGTTGTCAAGATCTCAATAATGATGTCAAGTAGACCAATCCATTTACTAGGTTAATATATAATTTAAATGTTTTTATGATGATGTTGTATACTATACATTGGAATAATAAAAAAACTTTTATTTTTTAATGTGAGTTACTATATGTTTTCTAAAAGGATTCCTCAAAATAACAGGTTTTTATCCACAATAATCAGATCATAAACAATTCATGATAAGATTTAGTGTGATAGGTAAAAGTAATAAGTTTATACAATTAAAATGTATTTCATCATGTTCTATTCAAGTATATTATCATCATCCTTTGTATACTTATACACTATTCACACATCAAGTATAAATCAAATCAGTTCAATAAATTAGAAAATGAAATATATAATAAAATTTTTATCATGTGGAATCCAATACAAAATAAGAATTAATGTATTATTCAACATTGTTGACACCTTTGAGATAAAACCATAATTGCATTGAACAAAATAAAAATCATTAATCATTTAAATGAATAATTTCAATATAAATGAAAAAAATGTTTTATAGTCAATTTATTGGTATCAAGGAGTTGTTCCAATCATATACCTATTTCCTCAAGACTTTGTAATGAAAACTGAATACTTGGGAGTTCAAAATAAAAATGTAGGTTCAAAGTAAAAAAATCAACAAATTAACTAGTTAATTTTTAATATTCATTTATTATGAATATATATGATAATGTGAAATAATAACATGATGTAGGAAATAAAATACTATTCAAAATAATCTCCAAAAAATGGTTAAAATCAAATATAACAATGTAGAAAAAACATAACCTTATGATCCCTGATAATAATGAATCCATGAAAATAAAGAAAAACAAAATGAAAAACTACAAAATAAATATTTATAGTTGAATTCAATTGGAAATTTTAGTGAGTTTTTTGCATCCATATGATCCGAACCTCTTATTATTGATGAATACCTTAAACATTTCATCAAAGAGGCTGTGGTGACCTCTTTTTAAGGTGTGGACCATCATAGTTTTGATACATATAGTACATTTATTTTATCTGTAACATTCTTCTATCATGCTATATGGAATGTTGTCATAGAAACTAAATACAATTCAATCCAAATCTAGAAGAGTCACTGAATGGGACCTAATCCTTCACCATTTCTAGTAAGATAAGTATAAGTGAAGAAATGTGTCTAGTCGTAAAATACGAAATGGATTTTTGAATCTCACCATTTATTTTAATAGAGTACCCTATTTTATCAATGTATTTATAATTGAATATAGTCCTGATAAATCATAGAAACAAATATGGTAATTTTTTTCTTGTCCTGGGTAGCTCTGTATCTCAAATACATTCATAGTTGGTTTTGGTGAACTGACTATTTTGATCTATTTTTGATCAACTGTTGTGTCTTTCATTGAAATTATGATCCCAAGGAAATTGTATGGTTTAATAGATTCATTATGACTTGGATTCGAACAACATGTCTATCCATTTCCTTACAGTATTTTTAATAAAAGTATTTTCAAGAGTATATATGGACACTTAAACCCAGTACCATAAAGAGAGGTTTATTTTTTAATTTTTGATATTAATGTCTATATTATTTTAATTAAAATTATTTATTAACATTAAAATTATCATTTGTGTCATGTTTGGATTTTATATTATGATTATTAATGTTGAAATAAACATTATCACTTGATGTTTTTGGTATCAATTTATCATAATCTGCAGCATATTATTTATATGGATTATGAAACCCATAAAAAGTTTTTTTTTTGAATTAAAATGAAGAAGGATTTTGTTTACTATATCATATTACATGTACGTCATGAGTTTTTCTATTAATATCCCATGTTTCATGTGTCCTTTTAGGTACCATGGGAATTTGTCATTGTATAAATATAATTTATAACATATATTAGTGTCAATATATTGGTAATTAATACTGATAAGTATTTCATTTTTATATATAATAAATTATAATCCACTCTAAAGTATAGGAATATAACACACTTTAATTTTTTAATATAATATTATCGCGTGAACATAAATATTGAAAAATAAAAATATTAATTTTTACAGGAACATTGGGAGTCACAGAGATATAACTATTGTTCTGATAATGAAAAGAAAAAAAAAAGCTAAAAAATACTAGAAGACGTTCTCAAATGACATGATGATTTATGTGGCTAAACAATAACCCGTTCATACACAAAGTGATATAATCTCACTATGATCAGAGAAAAAGTACATAGAAATATTTTTGTTTCAAAACATATAGAAGTGTACCTTGAAAAGAGATAAAATCGATGTGAATTCATTATTTACAAAAGACACAATATAGACAGTATTATATATTGAATGGAAGTAAGAATTCAATACTACAGTAGTGTATTTGCCAAAAATAAATGCACACCATGTAATACCCTAGTTAAATAAAGAATATGACATATTTATATTTATCCATATTTGTGAATAAAATATTAACATTACTTTAATGGGAACGATATGCTCGATGGCGTACCCAATATGCGACAACGATTTCCATTGAAATCTTATGTTGCACTCTAATTATAAAATAATATTATTTTAAATGGTAGTTAGCACGTAGTCGTTGTATTGGCGGTAATGAATAGTAATAACTAAAATATGATTATATATGTTTTTTTAAAAAGTCTTTATATTTATCCAATAAAAAATAAAGGCTTAAAATAAGAAAAGAATTCAATTTTTGGCATATATACTCTAATTTTTAGTAAAAGGCCGAACTATCGCCATTTAATGGAGAACCGTCTTTAAATATAGTTTTGGTCACTCTTATACATTCTATTGGACCAAATAAAACTCTTTTTTGGAATTGGGACATCAATTTATTACTTTGTATACTTTTTTTTGTATTTTTTCTGATAAAGTTCATTTTTTTATGAATAGTGAAAAATGTTGTATTTTAATTCAAAACCTCTTTTTAATCTAATATATTTATATTAATAGATTATATTGTTAATTGGTTTTAGTGTTTAAATTGAATATATTTTTACCATTTAATCAAATGGTGGTCATTGTAATTAATATCACTTTAAGATTGGACATAAACGAGTGTCAATCTTTTGAAAGATATTGTTTCTTAAAAACACACTATTTGTTTTAATAGTGGGATTTAATTATAAAATTAATTAATTCAACTTATATGTTATGAATTTGGTAAAATATATATCATTATTTAATTAGGAATATCAAATATAGTTTAATGTGAATTTTTGGTATTTTTCTGAAAAGCATCAAATTTTTTATGAATAGTGAAACCACAAAGTGGTGGTTACAAAATTTGATTTTTCATTTAAATGGGACTTTACCACTTCTGTGCTTTGAATTTCAAAGATAAAATTTAAATTATATTCATTATTAAGTAAAATTTTGTTCAATGGGATGAAAATAATTTTTTTGATGAAAAGTGACTATTAAGTTTTATTAATCGCGATTAAAGCTGATTAGTGTGATTTAAGGTAAAAATGATATTATAATAAAATTAAAATATCTTGACACATGTCCTAACTATATTTTATGAGTTATTTCCGACCTTGGCAAACCATGGTTCGATTTATGGTACCCCATGGAGCCACTTGGGTATGATAATGACATTTATGCCTTTTATTTAAAGTTAAAATAAAAATGTCACAAACATTAGTTCTTTTACTAAAAAATATTTACATGTGGTTATAAAAGTCACAATTTTGACAATAAATATTCATTGGAAATATAAATAAATTTCCAACATCATAGTATTTTTTTAATAATTTTTATAAATTGAATAAATTAGATTCTTTATGACATCATGATGATACATCGATGACCTCATTATTTAACGATTTAAATAAAATGGAATGATAATGTAAAATCTAAGACCTAAACATGTCCAAAACCTATTGTATGGGTGGATTTCTAACCCTTATCACCTTATCCTAGAAAAAAATCAATGTGGGACCATTAAAATCCGCAAATCATTTGAAAATAAAGTAACATTTTATACTTTTCCAAGAGTGCCCCTCCTCTCATCTTATAAAAGGCCCCAACCTCTACCTCCTTACCCAAACTTCCAAACACTTTTAATCGGCCATCCACTTCCCATTTTGTCTCTACACATCCCTATAATAATCCTATAATCCTTAACATAGGCAGGAAGCTCCACAAGAAACCCTTTTGGTTCAAACTAAAGGGAGTTACCCGATTTTAAGATAACATCTTCACTAGTGCTCTTTTGTTTTACTTTGCTTCTCCACCCCCCTAAAATCTTTTTATTCATTTCTTTTGTAACAAATCCAGTATTTTCAATATACAAGGATGTTGTTATAATAAGTATTCGAGCTACACTTACACACACCTTCATATAATGGTTAAAGAACATACTATTTCTGTGGATTGCGAATTTCTGCCTCACGAAACGATGATTGTTCAACACTCATATAACGCCTTCAAAGGTGGCCATTAAGATATCACTATGTTTATATATGATATATAATATGTTTATATTTTACATAAGATTCTGTATTTTTCATTTTTTGCATACCATTATGGCTTCCATTATGGGTATACGCGATATCTTCATTTTAGGAAGTGCGGACTACCACCCCCTCAAAGTGATTTGATTCATTAATGCCAAATGTGGGACAAATAAAGGATGGATTTAAAGTTATTATATAAGATTTTATACTGGAATTATAATATAACTTTATATCATTATTGTTTTCTTTCCATTAAAGTATGTGATAGAAATGAAAGTAGTGTTCATACGTACGTACAACTTACCGTCTCCATGAACGGTGCATTTCATTTCTTATCCTCAAATGTAATGTACTATTATAAGTACATATAATAGATATATATTATGTATGATACATCTAAAGGATGAATATAATTCTGGAATTAAAAATATACAAATCTCTCTTTTAGTTTTAATTCCATTAATATGACATAGAAATGAAAGTAGCATTCATGCGTACGTACGACTTACCGTCTCAATGAACGGTTCATTTCATTTCTTACATATAAATGATTATGTAATATTATAAATAAATGAATATACTGGATATATATGATATATATGATTTCTATATAATGAATACAATTCTGGATATAATGGATATTTTACCACATGAACAACTTGTAATTATAAAGAGTTTATTTTTTTACTCAAGTACCAATGATCGTTAAAACGACCGTTATTAGCTTAAATAATAACATAGTGTTCATGACATGGTAATAAGTGATATATAAGGAATAATTAACTTGAAAAGGGTTCTTAAGGGTGTAGAAATTAACTCATGTTTATTATTCAGGAGATTAAAGAACGATCGAGTCAAGTCAGACCCGAGGTAAGGGAACCTACCCCTCTATTTCTTTTTAAGTACACTATTTTATGTCATTCCTTTTAAGATAATCTTACTTATGGTTGGGTTGTTATTTTATATTAATAATACTGTAATTTTTATGTTCATATTATGAGAGACCATATTTTCTCTCATCAATCCATTTTGGAAGTTTTATGTGGCGTCGTTAGGCTGCCAAGTTTTCGTAAGGGATTTTTCATCTCACTTTTAGTCCTGTGAGATTTATGCTACATCTGCCACCATTTCCATTAAGTGGTATATGTACATCCCATTTTTATACTCTTTGTGTAATATAATTTCATTTATGGGTATTTACATATTTATTGTATGACCCTTCTTCAATGGGGTGTACGTTTTGAAAGTTACCCAAGTCAGTAAGGGAACCTTTCTACCTCCTCTTTTTAAAAGGACTTATTTTGTTATGTATTTTAATTCACATACTATTCTGTTGGGATATGTTCTTATATATCCTTATGGATGTAAATTTTATGACCATGTGATGAGATACCCTTTTTATCTCTCATCAACTATTTTTCTGAATTTTGAAGTGACGCCGTTAGGCTCTCGAATTTTTGCCAGGGAACATCTTGACCCAATTTCGATTCTTTGGGATAAACTTGTACACCGTGAATATGTCGTTATATGATTATATGTGAATGTCCTATGATTTTTTTACACTTAATACCCACTTATATTTTTTGTATTCATTTTCCACACATAATTATGTAACTGATTTATCCTTAATACAAGGATATCGTCTTTCTATGGGACTTCGTCTGAATCTCCTTTCATTGAGGCATATTTTGTTTTATACACAACTTTATTTTATATGGTGTATAAACCCCTTTGAATTTAACGTTTATTCAAAAGTAATCTTTTTTCTATGAAGAGTTTACTAAACAAAAAAAGGGAATGTTTTTGTTATACATATGTGGTGACAACGACTTCTCCTCCGCTGTGACCGTTATTTGAGTTTCGACTTTCTCTACAAGCCATACCTTCTCTTTAAAAGAAAAATTAATACCATGTTTTACTTTTATTTTATTTTTTTATTTAAAATGGTTTTCATAATTTTTTTATATCAATGTTTAGTATTTATATCTTGATATTGAAAGGTGGAAATGTTCATGGGCATTATTATGAATACAGGTTGTTCCGTGATAAACTAAGGGCAAGTGAGCCCGATATAGCTCTCCAATGCATTGGGTAATGCTATGGAGTGAAATGTTAAGGTTTCTCCAAAGAGATTTAGGGAATATACTGTGGTGGGTAATCCAAACGTAACCAAGAGGGTTACTCCCTACGTAATAATGTTATGAATGCCTCAAGTTACCTTTTATGTCTTATGATTTCTATGATTTATTCATGATTTGATGAGGTATGTTAAAGTGCCTATGTTTTATGGGTAAATTATGATTTCATTCTTATGTATATTTGAACTCATGTTTCTTTTCCATATTTTTATAACCCTCACTGAGCTTTTTATTCCCATCCCATGTTTTTTTTGAAATGTTTTTTCACAGGTCAGGGTAAAGGTACATGATATGATGATAATTTCAAGGAAGTTCCAAGAAAGAATCCATGATTTATTTTTTTAATATGTTTCCATTGATGGAAATAAATGAATATTATATTTTATGAAACCTCTTTGTTTAAATGTGTAATGTAGTGCATGTTTTATGATCTAATTTTCTAAAACTATAAACCTGAAAAGATCCTCATTGTGTAATCTTGTAATAAATCATAATTATGTAAGGTTTAAGGTTGGGGCCTTATAGTAGGTATCAGAGGTCGGTTTAGATAACATTAGAAGTTAGGGTATTCTTTAATCGTAAGTGACAGTACTATTATGGTTAGGATTTCAGAAACAGTCCTAGTTTAAGATAAAGTGAGTGAGTAATTATGTATTAGTGTTTATCTTCCTCATTAGTACATGATGGTTTTGTTGATATAGTCACATTGACATTTTTGGTTTTAGTAAATGGCTGGATCTAGAATGCACTAAAGTAGCAGTGGATGTGAAGGAAACTGTGATAGTTTTCTGAGCGAACAACTGAATGATATGGGAGCTGCAATGAGAACTCTTGTGTTTATCCTCAACCAACTATCTAGAGTCATGATTGACCACCTAATCCTTGGTATTTCTATAAGGAATCATATACGGGAGAAAGAAATCCTTACGGAACAGCAGGTAATAATCATAAAGGTATGTGTGTTCAAAAATTTATGTGTTAATGATGTGGAAAGAAACACCTAGGAAAATGATTCAAAGGGACAAAAAAATCCTATAGATGTGGAAATGAAGGTCATAAAGCAAGAACCTTCCATGGAAAAAGGAAGCATCCAATTGACTCGAGGAAAGGGAAAAAAGTTCTTTCTGAGGGATCAATTGAATGTTTTAAATGTGGCATGCATGGTCATTATGAAAATAAATGTCCTATGAAGAAGTTTCAGGAATGGGATAACCAAGATCGTACAAATATTCGTTTACCAATACCTAATTCCATTCTATTTAACGATGATGAAACTGACAATGACCAATAAAAGGTATGGATTATTTCATAACTTTTTTTTTCTATTTTGGAATCTTAGGATATGATTCATGATTTTGTTTGTAAGAAAGAAGTATTTCAGAATATGTTGGAAAGGAATAGTTAATGGATCATGAAGAATGTTGAATGAGTAAGAAGTCAACATATAAGGGCTTCAAGAGTTATGGTGAAATTATTAAGAGTATTAAGTCTATTTTGATGATGGGGTACATTAGAAGAATTTTTATATTATTTGTAACCCTGATGTTTGATATATGAAAATTTTATTCAAAGAATAGTAATCTGTTCTTTTGTGGACATATTTATAAAGAACCATTTGGGTTTATATGATCCTTACATTTGAGGTAATTATGGATTATAATATGTAATGATGGAAAGTGAAAGTCAGGAGATAAAATTGAGGTTAAATTACGTTATGGTTATTTTTGAAGATTTTATCTTGTTTTTGGGTAAGGTTTAAAGAATTATCTAGTTTTGGAAAAAGGAAAACACACAGACCGTGTGAAAAACAGTCGCGTCAGACAAAGCTACGGGAATCGAACCCACAACCAAAGTGCAATGGGTATTTATCACCGACCACTAGACTACGCGAAGACCCTGGTTGGTTTGACTAATTCTTTTTAGTTAGATGATTTTGTGAATTAAGAGAATTTTGATTTTGGTTTATCTATGGAAATTTATTAACCTATCATGGAGGATATGTGATTAGGTTAATTACCATTCAATACGAGACTTTAAGAGAAACTGATGTTGTTTAGAGATAAATGTTACGATTTAACTTGGAAGACTATGTGATTAGATCTTTCAAATATTTGGGTTTCAATCTTAGTTTGGTTTACATTAAATAATTTTACGGACAAATTGATTATCGAATGGTCCTCGTTGAACTTTGGGTTCGGTTGGAAAAATTTTGGGGATTAAGAATAGATTTTCGTTTTATAAAGGGTTATCCTTTTCTTGATTATCTGATCTTGTACTAACCTTTTTGGTTTTGGTTTTGGATAGAGTCTAAAGACATGGGGAGAATATAGTTATCTTTTTTGTATTAGGTGATTCTCTATAAATTTATTATAGTACTCTTAATGCGAAAAAGTCTTCCTAAATACTCGTCTTTTGGAGAAAATATGAGTTTGATTAAGGAATCTAATAAAATTTGAAAGTCTACATGACAAGTATGTATGTTTTATTATGATTTATTTAAGCTCAAAAATAAATTCCTCCATGAAAAGTAACATAATACAAAAATTTTGTCTGTTAACATTTCCTACTGGGGAATCAAATACCGTTTAACCCATCCCAAGTTTGTGATTTTATTATGGTTAGCTTTATCCTAGACATGTTTACTATCACTCTCCATCACAACATGACCCCTTTTTCCCCTCCATGTCCATATTTTCATACTTGGAATCCTAGTATGGGTTTACTCGGGTGACCTTTATACTTACCATTCTTTCTTTTAAACTTATAGTTTAATTTACTCATTTTCTGATGTAGGGCTTTCAATGATGTTTCCGAGCCCAATTTTAAAATTGCGAGGACGCAATTCCCAAAAGGGTGGAAGGATGTAACACCCCAGGTAAATAAAGAATATGAAATTTTTATATTTATCCATATTTTTGAATAAAATATTAACATTACTTTAAAGGGAACGCTATGCTCGATGGAGTACCCAATATGCGACAACGATTTCCTTTGAAATCTTACGATGCACTCTAATAATAAAATAATATTATTTTAAATGGTAGTTATCACGTAGCCGTTGTATTGGCGGTAATGAATAGAAATAACTAAAATATGATTATATATGTTTTTTTAAAATGTCTTTATATTTATCCAATAAAAAATAAAGGCTTAAATTAAGAAAAGAAATCAATTTTTGGCATATATACTCTAGTTTTCACTAAAAGGCTGAACTATCACCTTTTGATGGAAAACCCTCTTTAAATATATTTTTGGTCAGTCTTATGCATTCTATTGGACCAAATAAAACTCTTCTTTGGAATCAGGACATCAAATATTACTTTGTATAAATTTTTGGTAATTTTTCTGATAAAGTTCATTTTATTAATGAATAGTGATAAATGTTGTATTATAATTCAAAACCTCTTTTTAATCAAATTTATTTATATGATTATATTATCTTTTTAATTGGTTTAAAAGTTTAAATATAATATATTATTACTATTTAATCCAATGGTGGTCATTGTAATTTATATCACTTTAAGATTGGACATAAACGAGTGTCAATTTTTTGAAAGATATTGTTTCTAAAAAACACGCTATTTATTTTAATAGTGATATTTAATTATAAAATTAATTAATGAAACTTCTATGTTATGAATTTGGTAAAATAGACATCATTTTTGAATTCATAATATCAAATATAGCTTAGGGTGAATTTTTTGTATTTTTCTGAAAAACTTCAATTTTTTATGAATAGTGAAACCACAAAGTGGTGGTTACAAAATTTTATTTTTAGTTTAAATGAGACTTTACAACTTCTGTGATTTGAGTTTCAAAAATCCAATTTAAATGATTTTCATTATTAGGTAAAATGTGGTTCAATGGGATGAATATATTTTGTTTGAGGAAAAGTAACTTTTAAGTTTTATTAATCACGATTAAAGGTGATTAGTGTGATTTAAGGTAAATATGATATTATAATAAAATAAAAATATCTTGAAACGTGTTATAACCCTATTGGATGAGTTATGGCCAACCAAGACAACCCATGGGTCGATTTTTGGTATCCGATGGAGCCACTTGGGTATGATAATGACATTTATGCCTTTTATTTAAAGTTAAAATAAAAATGTCACAAACATGAGTTGTTTTACTAAAGAAAATTTTACATTTGGTTATACAAGTCATAATTTTGACTATAAATAGTAATTGGAAAGATAAAGAGATTTCCTAAATAATATTATTATTTTTAGAATTTTTAGACATTAAATAAATTAAATTCCTTATGACATAATGATGATGCAGTGATGACCTCATTATATAACGATTTAAATAAAATGGAAAGATATTGTAAAATATAAGACCTAAACATGTCCAAAACCTATTGGATGGGTGGATTTAGAACCCTTATCAACTTATCCTCGAAACAAATAAATGTGGGACCATTAAAATCCGAAAATGATTTGAAAATAAAGTAACATTTTATACTTTTCCAAGAGTGCCCCTTCTCTCCTCTTATAAAAGGCCCCCACCTCTACCTCCTTACCCACACTTCCAATGCCTTTGGCTTGGCCATACCCTTCCCATTTTGTCTCTTTTCATCCCTCTCCTCATCCTAGAATCCTTAACATATGCAGGAAGTTCTTCAAGAAACCCTTTTGATTCAAACCAAAGGGAGTTACCCGATTTTAAGGTAACGTCTTCACTTGTTCTTTTTTGTGTTATTTTGCTTCTCCAACCCCCTAAACTCTTTTTATTCATTTATTTTGTAACAAATACAGTATCTTAAATATACAAGGATGTTTTTATAATATGTATTCTAGCTACCCTTACCCACACCTTCATCTAATGGTTAATGAACATACTGTTTCTGTGGATGGCGAATTTCTACATCATGAAACGATGATTGTTCAACACCCATATAACACCGTCAATGGTGGCCACTAAGATGTCACTATGCTTATATACGATATATAATATGTTTTTGTTTTACTTAAGCTTCTGTATTTTTCATTTGTGGAATAACTTTATGGCTTCCATTATGGGTATACACGATATCTTCATTTTAGGAAGTGCGGACTACCACCCCCTCAAAGTGATTCTATTCATTAATGCCATATGTAGGACGTATAAAGGATGGATTTAAAGTTATTATATATGATGTTATACTGAAATTATAATATACCTTTATATAATTATTGTTTTCATTCCATTAAATTATGAGATAGAAATGAAAGTAGCGTTCATGCGTACGTACGACTTACCGTCTCCTTGAATGATGCATTTCATTTCTTATCCTCAAATGTAATGTACTATTATAAGTACATATAATGGATATATATGATTTACGATACATATGAATGATGAATATAATTATGTAATTAAAAATATACATATTTATCATTTAGTTTTAAAATAATTAATATGACATTGAAATGAATGTAGCGTTCATGCGTACATACGGCTTACCGTCTCCATGAACGGTGCAATTCATTTCTTACCTCTAAATGATTGTGTAATATTATAAATAAAATAATATACTCAATATATATATAATATATATGATATCTACATCATGAATACAATTCTGGATAGAATTTATATTTTACCACATGAACAACTTGTAATTATAAATAGTTTATTTTTGACTCAAGTACCAATGATCGTTAAAATGACCGTTATTAGCTTAAATAATAACATAGTGTTTATGAAATGGTAATAAGTTATATTAAAGGAATAATTAACTTGAAAAAGGTTCTTAAGGAAGTATAAATTAAATCAAGTTTATTATTTAGGAGATTATATAATGATCGTGTCAAGTCGGACCCGAGGTAAGGGAACCTACCCCTCTCTTTCTTTTTAAGTACACTCTTTTATGTCATTCCTTTTAAGCTCATCTTACATATGATTGGTATGTTCTATTATATTACAAATAATGTAATTTTTATGTTCATATGATTAGAGACCCTATTTTCTCTCATCAATCCATTTTGGATGTTTTATGTGGCGCCGTTAGGCTGCTGAGTTTTCGTAAGGGATTTTTCATCTCACTTTTAGTCCCGTGAGATTTATGCTACATTTTCCACCATTTAATTTAAGTGGTGTATGTACCTCCCATTATTATACTCTTTGGGTAATATAATTTCATTTATGTGTATTTACATATTTATTGTATGACCCTTCTTCAATGTGGTGTATGTTTCGAAAGTAACCCAAGTCGGTAAGAGAACCTTTCACCCTCCTCTTTTTAAAAGATTTATTTTGTTATGTCTTTTAATTCACATACTATTATGTTGGGATATGTTCTTTTATATACTTATTGATGTAAATTTTATGACCATGTGATGAGATACCCTTTTTATCTCTCATCAACTCTTTTTCTGAATTTTGAAGTGACGCCGTTAGGCTCTCAAATTTTTGCAAAGGAACTTCTTAACCCAATTTTGATTCTTTGGGAAAAACTTGAACACCTTGAATATGTCATTCTATGATTATGTGTGAATGTACATTTATTTTTTTACACTTAATACCCACTTATATTTCATGTATTCGTTTGTCACAACTTTATTTTATATGGTGTATAAACCCTGTTGACTTTTATGTTTATTCAAAAGGAATCTTTTTTCTATGAAGCGTTTACTAAATGAAAAAAGATAATGTTTTTGTCATACGTATGCGGCGATAACGACTTCTCTGCCTCCGTGACCATTATTTGAGTTTCAGTTTCCTCTACAAGCCATAGATTCTATTTTTTTTTTAAAAAATACCATGTTTTACTTTTCTTTTATTTTGGTATTGAAAATGGTTTTCAAAATGTTTTTATATCAATGTGTTTTATTGATACGTTTTTATTGAAAGGTGGAAATGTTATGTTTCCTTTATGCATGTTTTATGTGATAAGATTATGTTATGGTTCTTGGACATTGTTATGAAGACAAGTGGTTCTGTGATAAACTAAGAGTGGGTGAGACCGATATAGATCTCTAATGCATTGGGTAACGCGAATGAGTGAAAAGTTAATGTTTCTTCGAAGAGATTTATGGAATATACTGTGGTGGGTATTCCAAATGTAACCAAGAGGGTTAATCCCTACGTAATAATGTTATGAATGCCTCAAGTTACCTTTTATGTCTTATGATTTTTATGATTTATTCATGCTTTGATGAGGTATGTTAATGTTCCTATGTTTTATGGGTAATGTATGATTTCATTCTTTTGTATATATGAACTCATGTTTCTTTTCCATATTTTTAGAACCCTTACTGGGATTTTTGTACTCATCCTAAGTTTTTTTTGAAATGTTTTTCACAGGTCAAGGGAAAGGTACATGATATGATGATAGTGTCAAGGAAGTGTCAAGAAAGAATCCCTGCTATATTTTTTAAATATGTTTACGTTGATGGAAAAAAATAAATACTATTTTTTATGTAACCGATTCGTTTAAATGTGGAATGTAATGCAAGTTTTATGATCTAATTCATTAAAACCCTAAACCTGAAAAGATCCTCAATGTGTAATCTTGTAATAACTCATGATTAAGTAAGGTTTAAGGTTGGGGCCTTATACACCACCACCCGTAGCCCACTTATTATATCATGTATCCTGATATACCACCATAGCCAATAGGCTGGTATAAACTCCCTCTGATGACATTCACTAATGTTACATCTCGCCATATCCATAACATTAGGTCGTCCATAAAGATTCTATACTCGCCTCTACCCCAATGTTCTTGAAAGAAGCATCATTTGATATTTCTCATATTGTTTTGATTCATTTGGGGGAATGGTATCCTAATGAACTATTCCTTAAGAAATATTATTTTAATAAAATTAGGTATTATATATTATATAATGTGAAAATGATGTGTACATGAAATAAACATAATGTGTGTTCTCTTACACATAATTTTAGGACCCTGAAATGCACAATGTCTGGAGAGGTGAATCCAAGAATCAACATTATCTTCAAATGAGACTTTTATTTTTCCCCCATTGATAGGATCCCATTAAACATGTTGAATGGAAATGTGAAATAATTAAATCATGCACATGTAGAGATACAACATAATAGTTTTAAATGGTTTATTAGTAAGTTCTACTACATCAAACACATGACAACAGTGTTTTGGTTGTAACAAAATATTCTAATATTTATTACTTTTGGAAAATAAAAGTTCAGACACCGTCACTATGTTCCATGAACATTTCTGTCACTGATTTTAGATATGGAAAACTATATTACCTGGAACAAGTTTGTATACTCACACTAAATCACTACTGTTGAATAAAAATTTCAATGTTTATGGAATTAAAGGCGGCTTCTATAGTTTGGAATTGATGTATGTGTCCTTCTATAGAAGGAGAATTTTCTTTCATCGTAATATTGAATTAATACGCTTTAAATAACTGTATAATCAAATTAGATATTCAAAACCTGAAAGAAGAACCACTACACTCTTACATGAAACACATGTTCATGTGAACATGTTCACGTGCCCATATATTAGTGTTGTTGTGTGATGTGTCTTTTGGGCATCCACAACACAAGTTTTACATGGTTTCATACAGACAGAAGGTCCATTTTTTGCACCTAATTTTTAATGTGTTCACCTTCTAGGTGAAAATCATAATCAAGGTATGGACATTATTTTTTTTGGATAATGGTTTTCTGTCTTCAAGAGGTCAACTTTATATTTTCAGTCATGAACAGCCATATATTCAAATTCCTTGCAGTTCATCCCCATGCATGTAAGTAAAAAATTGACATTTTATTTGACACGTAAGTATATTTCTCTCAATATCATATATTTGATGCACGGTATCCTTATACATATTTTTAAGAGTTAATCTCAAAACTTCTCTCATGTGTAACACTAGAATGACATTGTATTTGGCACATATGATTCCTTATGATGTTTTCTTTTCCCATAATGCATTATATTCCATAATCTATTATTCATGAAAAATCATAGGGTTCAAAAAATTCCTTCTATTTCGTTATTTTGATGAGATGATCTTGATACAAAACTTGTGTGATACATTTTTATACTCCATAAAACTTTCACATAACATCCTTTTTCTAAAAAACCATGATCCATTCTCAATAATTTTTGAACAATTTTTTTTAACATTGGGTAATGAAACCATCTTCATGACTATTTACAGATTTTATCATAATATATATATCCTTAAAAACATTATGATCAAACAAGTATGGATTGAAAAGAAACAAAAACCTAAATCCATTTCTAGATAAGAAAGGTGTTGGATCCAATATAAACCCCCATTTGGGTATGTTCACAATATTCATAAAAATCAGGTAAATCTCTATAAACTAGTAAAAATAGAATTTTGAGAGGGAATTAATTCAACACTCAATATATACATGAGAATGTATAAATGTGGAAAAAATAGGGAAGGAATTAATTTAGTTCTCATGTTATTTAATGCTTGAATATAACTATGCTATGATTTATCATTTTCCTCAAAACATAGAACTATCATTCCACCCCTTTATACTATTGTTGAATTTTTTCATTTTATCATCCATTGGATATATTCAATTGAACATGTATTTTTAGTAGTGGAGCACAAAATACACTCTCCCTGGATCATATTCCCTATATAAACCAACATCACCTCTATAAACAGATTAAAATAGTTAACATAATTTTGGATAGTGGAACACTTATAATATTCTCTTGAACATGGAGGTTGCTGAACACTAAGGATAAAAAAAATTCAAAATCATCTTCTTCCAAATCCTTGGTCTGAATGTCATCCTCTTAGTCATCAGTTCTAAAATTACAAAATTTAATAAAACATTATTATAATTTTCCTGATGAAATGATATCAAATTTTAATATGTTCTATACAAATGCACCATAAATAGTTCTTTGTGAGAGAGATGATTGTCTTGTTGTCATTTAGAATCATTATAGGATGTTTAGCCACATTACAAGTGTCCATATGTTTTTGTTTGATCCACAATAATTGTGTTGAAGCCTTGGTAGAAGAGATATATTCACATTCATTCGTACTAAGATAATTGAATTCTTGTTTCTTACTCGGACATGAAATACATTTATTTCTAAAAAAAATAACCCACAACATGTGGAATTTCTATCCACCAAATCAATATTACATCAGAATTAGAATATTTAGAAACCTCATTATCTCTTCCTGTAGAAAAGTATAATCCACAAATCAATGTACCTTGAATGTTCCTCAATATTCGTTCTACTAGAGTGGAATTTTATTGAATTGGATGACATTGAATTTGGATAAAAGTTCATGTAAAAAAGAAGGTATTTATCAGTGTTTCCATTACGTATAATAATATTCCAATTATTCATATATATGGGGTGGTTTCCATAAAGTATACATATGGATGATTTCTTGGGTTTTTCCAAATGAAATTGTAGTGGACATTGGTTTAGAATCATGCATGTTGAATTTCCTCACAAAATATTTTTCATTTTTTCATGATAATTGAAGGTGTATGATTTATTTTGAACAAAAATTATCTCAATAATGTAGGTGAGATAACCAATCATAGAAATCTGGAATTTAGTTTTCATTTGATTAGAAAATTATTCAACTAATCTGTTCATTCTTATGCGAAAAATAATATCATCCACTTATACAAGAACTATATAATAATTTCCCATGAATTTATCACATTGATATTATTATATGAAACTAATCTTTTTAAATGGAGAATCTTTATATTAGAATCCAATCATGAATACAACAATCTTGGTTTCTGGTTTTGCTTATAGAGTTTTTTAATTTAATTTGAAAACATTCTGTTCTATATTACAAACCTCAAATCCCATTGGTTGTTCAATATTGAACAATTAATCTAATATTCCATTCATAAATGTTCTTTACAAATTAATATTATAGTATTTTTACTATATCTAAATATATATAGTATGGAAAATCCAAATTGAATCTATTATCAGAACTGGAGAAATTGTTTCTTCATCATCAATGCCTTTAATCTTTTCATAGCATTTAGAAATAATGAATGATTTATTTCTAATCACATCGAATGCTAATAAAAGATATTTTTAAAGATCCACATCATTATAATATAATTGTAATAATAATGTGTCTTAAAAATTTCCCAAGATTGGTTCTTATCAGTTTAATTCAGTTATTAATTGATGGCTATAACCCATTATTTTTACTTATTTTCATATTCACATTAGGATATTTCCATAATTGATATCATGGTATAGTGTTCATCAATATTATTTATCATAGTCATAGTTGGTTTAATCCAATCCGAAATGATATTTGACTGATTAATTTTTGAATTTCTATTTATCCATTAACAATTAGTTGATGTTCCATCAACCATGGATTCACCGTCTAATTCTTCTTATGGGACATTTTCTATTTTTTTACCCTTGAATGATTCACGCACCTTCCACTACCTCTGAATATGAATATTATTCATTTAAACATTATTATACACCTTCTCCATTACATAAAGATGATCGTCTATATTTATTTTTCACATTACCTTCTATAAACCTGACATCATTACATTCAATAATTATTCCACGATTATTATTGAAACATTTTTTGGATTTGAACATCATTGAATATCCTAGGAATATTTATTCGACTGCAGCATCTCCATACATTCCATTATTTCCATATTTATTTTAGATGAAACATTTACTTCTGGAAACAAATAAATAACTCAATGAATCCTTCCTTCAAATAGAAAAAAACTTTGGTTCCTTTGATTCAAAAATATAAACATGTGATCTATTTTTAATTTATACCTCCACTTTAACCGCATCATTCCAGAAATTTTTGGGTATATGACTCCAAATCAGATTACTTCTATCCATATTGTTTTCTTATATACTAATGTGATTAGAAACACTTTTTAGATGTGGGATTTTCAATTAACCAACTGATTCCTTATTTCAAAATTTTCATGTGATTTTGAAATTTATTGGATGTTTATTCATATCGATAATCTATTCATAGAACATTGGTTGTTCTTACAATTTCATTCACATCATTTTAATGATATCTTATCATGAAATCAAGAAAATTTTACATATGTGTATATCCAAAATATAATACATTATTCAAAAATAAACAACAATAATAAACAATTATCTTTATCCACATGTTCCAGAAATATTTTCAGACGAGAAATATCTATTTGGATCAGATCAATAAGATATGATTCCCATTTATTCAATGTATGATATGAACTACAGTTTAAATTTAATCATATTAATGAATCATTTTTTTTCATATTCATTCTTAATATTGGGGATATTGATTTCTATCTTATGTTTTGATAACATTTTCATGTTCTTTTGAATAATGTAACATATCCTTCAGTTCGACATATAGTTTTCTTCTTCAAATGTTAGGAAAAAAATGTTCCCGTCAGGATCCCCCTATTGTAAATATCCATCTATTATATATCAATTCATGAAATAATTCTATTTCCACCCTATGATAGTGAATTCCTTTTTATTAAATTTCACTATCATTACAAGATCTCAATGTTTACTCACACTCAAAATATTTTGACACAACCCGTCCACATAGTGAACTTCAGTTTTCTTAATCTCCCCATTTTCAAAAAAATTTCTTCGACTCGGATTTTACATCATGGAACCTTTATCTGAGTAATTATTATTCCATCAACCATCTTCTTATCATTATTCAATATATCATAATTTCCCATTATATGGGATGTGCATCCACTCTCTACACTATAGTTGCTGATATTCTATGTAGCTTTGAGAGTTATTTTTTTAGGGTTTGATAGAATAATTTTATTCTTTTCCTTCTATAATATAATTGAGTTGGTATTTGGAAAGATTTAATTTTCAATATTATTCCAATATGAAAAGTTTCATCATACTCATTCTCCACCTTTGTGGAAGAAAACCAATTTACTATAGAATTATCACTTATTTTTTGAGTATTTTCAATTCATATAGTTTTCTAAAAAATGGTCACATTCTTTATCTATGAATAGTCAATGGATTGGTTTGAATAATTAGAAAAATGAAATAAATATAAATAAAAATAATTTCTTCTATATGATAAATGATACGGTATCATCCTCCGTGGTTGACTTTAATGCAATTCCTGCATTTAGATTGCACCTAGCCTCTTCGAAGTACGAAATGGTATGGCCTAGATAGCCAAAAAATTTACATTTTGTAAAAGGAAATGCATTTTAATTTACATTACTCCTCATTTCACAATCATTCATCACAAAATTTAATCGATACTAATTTTTGGGTACTTGTGAAAAATTTATGTCTCTCCTATCAGTTTGATTTGGATGATATCTTTATTGGAATAAGGGGTTTCTTGGTGATATGTTTAGCTGTATTACTTTACATTATTATGAATTATCATGTTTCTATCCTTTTATGATTCAAAATTACATATAATTCAACGATTACACATACATCTGGATCTTTGATCATTCAATTCATTCTCTACTCCTTCAAAAACCATTTTCTCTCTTTCTAATAGCTCAACATTTTCTAATTTTCCCAAAGTAAAATTTCCTCATCACTTATAACCAATTTGAATCAGTTTATATTTTACAACATATACAAATAAATTAATATTTAGTTCAATCAACAATCATGTAAATCTACTCTAGTAGGTATGTAAGTACCTTGATTAATATTTCATATTCTTCAATCGTGATATTTAATTACACCGCATTATATCAACATTTAAAAGTTGTTGAAATTTTTAATACTACTTATAACTATTTATTGATTTCAATATCTATCTAATCAACATATTTGGATTAATATTATTGTTATTTTCTCTACATTATGTTATTGTTTCAATGATTTTAATGCATTCTAATAGAAATGTCATGTTCTAGCATGGGATGAGCATTAGTTGTCAACATATTATTTATTGAATTATATTTTGATGGTAAACTATTTTCAATAATATCCATAATGGATACATGTGTTACATAAAAAGAAAAGTATTCTTTGAACCATCATTCCATATTTGAAGTCATCATTTTTTGGGAGTCATTTTCTGAACCATCATCAAATTTCTAGAATTACATTACTCATCATGTAACTTCTATATGAATGGATATGAAATTTGTCCGACTATTCCACATTGAAATCATTCTATATACATCTTTCCTTCAAATATTCTTTTTCCACTCTTGAATTTGTAGAAAAATAAGGAAATATGTTCATCATTTCCATTATCATCATAAATTCAATATATCTATAAATATTGAATTTTTGGATGGAAATAATTTTCGTTTATTTACTTACATGAATTGTTTAATCTTTTTGTTTGACTTCCATCACATATTACACTATGATACAAAGTAGATCATCACGTTAAATGATATAATCATCCCTTTCCTCAAGGGATGACAAAATCAGATTTATAGAGGTTGTAGCCTTCTTAATATTTTTATAACAATATCAATGTACATAATTTCATCCCCCATTGAACTAATTGATCCCAAAACAATTGTATGAAATTAATGAAACTATCTACATTTTCAATTGATTTCATATTTAGATCATCAAACCAATTGTGAAAAACACAGAGTCTCACTTCATTCCCTATATTGTCTGCTTCATATATACTGTACATATTTCCTTACATAGACATGGATGATTTGAAACTCATCACATATAGATAGATTAGATGAAAATGATATAATATAATGGAATTATATGATTTATAATCTACATTAATCATGTTTATGTCTGAATTAGTCATATACATTCTTGTTGCATTAGTGACCTGAATCCCCCAAGTCGTGGAGAAAAGAACATCTATTCAATTATATATTTATATAGGTATCATCATGTTATTTCATAAATATATGTTTCCTCCATCAAAGAGAGGTAATTCCCTTCTATTTATGAAATTAACCATGATATCAATAGAAAAGATATTTTACTCTATCATCTTATAGGCCCTAATATAACTTGACAGACCCCGGAACATCCTAATTGTTGAAGAATTATTTTTGTTTTCATATTTTCTTCAAGAGATATAGATATTGTTCCCACATTAGTATGAACCAATTATACCTTTCATCTAGTAATGTGCTATGATGAAATCATTTACATTCAAGGAGAAATAGTATCATTTTTTACTTGGTTCATCACTAAGGTATAGTTGAATGATCATACCTGAAAAATGATTCCATATTTCTTAAATCCATGATCTTAAAAAATTTTGGAATGTAATTGTACAGACATTATCACTATGTACTAGGAAAAAAACCATTAAAATAATTTAGGGATGGCACAATACGTCCCTCATAAAACTTTTTTTATTACATATAGCTCACTACTGTATAAGACTCCTTACCGAGTTTATTGACATGATGGTCACTTTAGTAGAATGGAATTTATGTCATTATCCTTGTCTAGCATGTGGATCAGCAAGAAAAAACTTCCAGAATATACTTCTTTAAATTCACTGATAACAAATGGATATTCCAAATAATAATGAAGATCAATAGATATATTGATATCATCACGTATTATTGTGTATAGGTTTTATGGTTTTCATGGTAAGGGTAATTAGCACAACCTGTTCTCATTCACGAAACTGGAAAATGATTCTAACATGGTCTATATAGACTCAATGATCATTCTGTGTGAAACATATTATGTTTATATTTAATTTCCACACAAATCATTCATGTGGAAAAGAACATCTATTTTTATTGAAAAATTCTCAAATTCCTCAATGGGGTACCTAAATATTTATAGACTCGGATGTCCCTGTGCACATGTTCCTTGTGCATCTACCCAATTCACCTATGTTTAAAATTGATGTAAGATTCTATGTATATGTATCTTTGAAAAAATATCATATTTTGTATGTAACTAATTTCTTTATCATATTTTAATAATTCTATCTCAAAACATCCCTCATGCCCAAATATGGTTTAATGTGGAAAATAGATCAAAATATTCATTTCTAATGTATTACTTTCGCATAAATCATTATGTTGCTTAAACTATCATTCATGTAAAAACTACTCATTCAATATATCACTTAGTTTCAAATATTTTGACAAGACCATCATGAAACATATCATAGGTGCAACTCTTAGATCTCGTTCATTATTCCCCACATCATCCATTTCCAAAATCAACTTTCTCAATTACCAAAATTTTCATTACAAAAATTTAGATAACACTATGAAGAGAGACCACATTCAATACTATTTTTATATTTTTCTGTAATATAACCTACAATAAAATCACATTCTTCAACCCAATATGGATAGATAAAAACCAAAAAATAGATAGTATTTCTAGTTATGAAAGGCCTTGTTTCCAGCAATAATATATTAATATTATATATTAACTACACATAAGATGTTAAATTGATTACTTGAATACTAAATTAACAATTTCAATGATTGATATTCTATTTGAATTTATTTTATGGAATCTATTTACAAGAATTGAGGATAAATAATATGAAGGGCATTTATAAATTCTTTTATTGAATATTTTATAATATGTTCTCTATTATTTATTTTTGAATGGATAATTTTATATAATTTTATTCATTTAATGATAAGTTAATTCATGTTCTCTAGGTTATGGTGTTGATATAATTATTCACATTAATGTATTTATGTATTTGATTGAACATTACTTGAAAAAATATATTTCATGAAATATAAATTGTACTTGTTTTCAATACATTATATTTCTTAAAAATAGATATAATAGGAATATTGTATACACATAATAGATTTAAATTTAAAATAAAATAAAAATATAATAATATAAAAAACCCATATATATATATGTGTGTGTGTGTGTTTATATTTAATGTATATATAATTGACATAACACGTTTATGTGATTGTGTGGAAGCTTATTGATATATCTCTAGATTTTTTTTCCAATTTCAATTTAATTTGTTAACTCAATTTATTGTCCTTTAAAATAATATTGTTATTGATTCTGAAATTATTTTTCTATAAAAATCATTCATTTCATATTATAAATATAAATTTAATTCTCAGCTCTTATTAATATTTTGAAATTTAATTATATTTTTCAATATTCACTTTATTTTAGAATTAAAATTATTTATTATTTCTAGAAGTAGTTAGTTGGAAAAATTAAATTGTAAATGAAAGAAAAACATCAATCTGTGGGAAAAACATGGCATTATATATCATTACACCTATATGGTTTTCATCTAAAAAAATTCTTTTTGTTTATTATAACGTTGTTTTTTTCATCAAAATCTATCACTAAATAAGATTTTCAACTATATTGAACGCATTCCAAAATCTCATGCCATATGAATTTATTTACTACTAATATATCTGTAAATATTTTCAAATTTATTGTATAATTAAGTTGTACTATAATAATTTTAGGACACTATGAGAAAATTTATATAACTATGAGAGTCAGGTATAGTTTAATTCGAAATCGGATATAATACATTTATATAATTTATTCCATATAATTTTATCAACAATATTTATAAATTTATTTAAAAAAATTAATGTGGTCAAATGTTAGTAAATTAAACAATGATAAATACTAAGGTAGAAAATTAAATATATAAAAAAACAATGAAAATTAATGAAAATTATATTAATTTATATAAAACATGATTAAAATATCATTCATTTACAGTTTTTAACAAAATGTTGATGTCCATGATTGCGAAATCACTTATTCAGTATTCTGAAAAGAATTTTCATTCCACTCCCATCCCAAAATATTTTAGAGCCATGTTGTTGTAGTGAATAATGATATTTTTTAATCAAAATGATCTAATTATAAAAAGATACATTTAATACTCAATGATTAGATTTCGTTGTTTTTAAATTCTCTAATTTGATTTGTTGATTTTAATTTTAGGTGTTTGACAATTTTTCTCAACATATACCTCTCTATTATTTTATGATTGTGTGTATTTAGTGTTTTTTAAAATTATATTTTCTTCATTTTCATAATCTTTTATATTGATTCCATGTGTCTGTGCGACCTAGGGGAATGTTGTTATGATGAAATATTTATAAGACTATAAAATGGGGAAAAGATTTTTTCAAATAAATTTTCTAGGTTTTGAATAATAAAAACATTTGGACAACCAAAAAATCAAAATGAAAAATATTTTTATATATTTTCACTTGATGTCACAAATCAAAAATTATAAGAATTTGTTTAGCAATGTTGAAGACCAAAATAGTCCACAATAGATTCTTACCTTCGAATAATTTGATTGCACTCGTACAGAGGGGTTTCTAATTAATAATATAATATATGATGATAATAAATCAAATGATATTTTGAGTGGAAATTATATAATACTTTTTTTAATAATATGAATGATTATAGTTTTTATTCATAAAATATTACATTTATATGTGTTTTATATTTTTTTAATTGGTTTGTATTCCTTATTATATGATTAAAAGATATCATAAACAGTTTTCTGTAATTAAAAAACATGTTGAGTCATCATCATGGAGAACATTTTTCTGATCACCTTTTCTATATTGTTGGTCAAGAAAATATGGTTAATATTTGTAACTCCAATTTAAAACAATATCAAAATTATCAGATTTTTGAATGATAGAAACCTCCTTGTATCTATAACCCATGGGATTAATATTATAGGTGAGATTAGTTATTTTATTGATTACATTTCTTAATTCACCACATTATAAGATATATAAATTTCTTTTTCATGATAAAATTTTAAAAATTTATAGGCATATACCATTTACTATTTTATTATTAGTAGGAAATATGTAATCAAGTGATGTATAATCCAATATTGTAAAATAGATAACAGGTATATGATTTTTGACTTATATTAGAATATAATGACCTATTTCATATAGTCAATATCCCTATGTATATCTATCTCAGATATTGATATATAATGATCCTTTCATGTATAATGTGTATTAACTATAAGCCTTTTTAAAATGTGTGTAACAATAAATGAAATAAATATAGGGATGAAAAACAGAAATTGTTTCTTTGATTTTCAGAAAAATGTAAAGAACATGCACATTCTCATATGATTAACATATTAAGAACTATCAGTAATATTTCATTTTTAAATTTAATTTTTCCATTCATTACAAACCGCATTAATAAATTTTCAGAATTTATAAATATTTAATTTTGATATATTGGATGAATCAGAAGCTAAATCAATGGAAACCAATATGTATGATTGTGTGGTTCAACTAAATATTCGATGTCGATCCTGCTATACCGTGAGTTGAATGGAATGATATTTTTATATATTTTTAATTCATTTTTTTGTAAATTTTTTATATATGACATTATTCAATAATTATGGTTTTGATGATACTAATTAAAATAAATAAATTATTGGGGTTCAAACTAAATTAAAATACATTCCATAAAATTTTTATTTTTCTATTTTTATAAATGTATTAATTTTATTTTATAAAATCTTATGATTTAACAAAAATCAATTGTTAGTGTATAAATTTCATATTATAGAGTAATGCCCACCAAAATAATAATGTATACACACAAACTCATTGTGATCCATGAAATTCTACACTTACTATATGTTTGTAGGATTGTTTAGTCAGTCAGATGTATTTACACATGCCATATTTTTTTGAGATATAAAAAATGATTTTCATAATTTCAAAATAATTAATCTGATCCCAAAATATAATACCAAAATATTCCATGGTATGATTCCATTTGAATAATACAAATGCGTGAGTTGTATGCAATTTTGAGTTTTAACACACCACAACCAACCAAACTACCCTTTATGAATAGTAATACACATTTTTTGAAATTTTATAAAATTTTTCATTCAAAATGGAATTTTTTTTGGATTCGGAATATCGAAATTATCTTAGGGTAAATTTTAGAATTTTTCTGAAAACAATCATATTTTGATTAATTGTGAAAAACACTGAGTTATATACTAAAACCGAATTTTTATTTAAATAAATATTTATTTTATTTAAAATTAATTTATCTAAAAATAGATACATAATACCTATATAAGTTTAGTGTAAGTCATTGGAGTCAGTTTATAATTATTTTAGATATATAAAAATTTTATTGAACCTTTCACCGTCATTTACCCTCCTCCTAGGAGCATTTGGAAGTTCACAAAAAACATAATTTTACCACTTCTATGAGTGATTTTTCAAAAAACCGAGAGACACAGTTGATAACAGTAAGAAATATTTGGTTCAATAAGATGAAAATAAAATTTGGTGAATATTAACATTTTACTTTTATTATCCACGGTGAATATTAAAAAAGTTATTTAACGGTAAAAATGTTATTATTATATTCCCTTACACATATTGTAATACTATTAGATAAGTACAATTCAACCAAAAAACCATTGGAATAAAATATGAACCTCTTTGGTTTACATGGATTCGATTAGAAAAGATTTTAATATTTTATTTAACCAAGAGTTAAAAGAGTTAACATCAATGTTTAATAACCATATCATTTTAAATATATGGTCATAGATAAGATAAATTAGACTATAAATATTAATTAGAAAGATAAAGAGAATTCCTACATAATAGTATTTAATTTATATTTTTAGGCATTACTTAACTTAATTTATTTATGACACAATTATGAGGCATTAATTACCTAATTAATGAATGATTAAAATAATTTATTTTATAAATATCTAAATAAATGCAATTTGACACTTTTTATAAAATAAAATAATTTTCTAGGTTAATTTGACATATGAGTGTTGTTTAGATGAATTATTTTAAGTAATAATGCTGTTATAAATTTAGCAAAAACAAAATACCAAATACAGTCAAGATTGAAATAAAAGAGTTTTTTAAAAAAAATATTATATTATTAATTGATATTCTATTCCTAAAAATGTAAGGCTCAGACAAAACACTTATATAATGATAGATGTATCATTAATGAACCAAATGGGGTTCTCATGGAAGTATATAGTATGTTTGTGAACCATATAATATAAAAATAAAAGAGACAAGGTAAATGTCAAACTATTTAACTAAGAGTTAAATCTAAAAGATAAAGTTAATATAGTAAACAAAACATATATAAAAAAATTGGTTGATTGTTTTTGACCCATACCTACCTTTGATTTTAAATTATTCATTTTGGTTCCATTAGAAACTGAAAATGATTTTGTTAAAAAATTAATATTTCTAGTTTTTCTTAAGGTTCCCCTCAC
Source organism: Viscum album (assembly GCA_963277665.1). Lineage (NCBI taxonomy): Eukaryota > Viridiplantae > Streptophyta > Magnoliopsida > Santalales > Viscaceae > Viscum > Viscum album. The sequence goes on from OY728141.1 coordinate 839,403,251, forward strand.
CCCTCTTATAAAAGGGCACTCCCCCTTCTATCTAATTGACACTGTCAAAGAAATTTGGCTCAACCAAACCCTGACCAAATACAGTTTCAACTGTCATTACTTCATTCGAGAGGCCTTTCATTAGTCATAATTTTATCCTAAGGAGCCATTTTGATCAAATCAAAAGGAAGAACCCGAAGAAGAGGTAAATATTTGATCACATCTTTCAAGTTTCTTTCTTCTCCCACTTCCTCTTTCTTTTTTTTACATTAGAAAATATTAACTCTATTATCTAATATATAATGTGATATTATTATAAATATGGTATAACCATATTTATTATTTTATAAATCCTTTGAATGACAAGTCACAATACGTGCGTACGTATGGAATACCGTCTGCACATCATGGTTTAATTATTATTGAACACATTATTATTTGGATAGTTATAATAATTATGTGTAAATGATGTAAATAATAAATATAAAATAATAATGATTCTGTATATATGATATAACATCCAATTATATATTATTTTAATGTCAAATGAATGATATTGTCACTCGTGCGTACGTACAGATTACCGTCTCCATGAACGTGATATGATTCATTCCCCATCGTATCCATTAAGGAATAATATTCATTATCTCATTAAAAATAATGTTTAAAGTCTTTATATAATTCTATATATGAATAAGATATATCCCATATGTAACAAATATGACTCACATAATATATAATATAAAGGAAAATGAATCTGTTAACACCTGAAACAGTGATATTAGTAAGATATTATTAACAATGTAATGTTAAAAGATCATATATGTTACCATATCAATGTATATGATTCATGTATAATTTCATAACAATAATTTCACCATTATACAGGAGGTTTACCTACCCTTGACCAATGAAAAGTACAACGTAAGGGTTTATTTCACAATATCATTATTATCTGAGGTTGTTTTTATTTAAGTATCTACTGAAACATTTATATCATCCACATCCATCGTTCTTAAAAATTTATTTCAAAAAAATTTTTATATTAAATATACTATGGGTTAAAGTAATTTATTCCCTTTATTTGGATTTTTATAAAATGGTTTGAAAAGAATCTTTCCGTCGTTTTCCAAAAAAGGTACTTTATGACCATTTCGACCAAATTAAGGTATGAATGTTTCTTTTAACTTATACGGTGGGTGCAGTGATTTTTTTCTGTTATAACATCGTCGAAGATTATAATACAAGATTATAAGAATATTTTTAAAATAATCGTTTTCTATATGAATTATGTGACTCTTAAATGATATGAAAATAGAAAGAGATATTTCTCTAAAAAATGGTTTTTATTTCACCTATGTCAACATTCTTTGATGAATTCTAAGATTATTTGAAGTTGAATTATTATGATACGAAACATCCATATTGTATTGAATGTTTTGTGAAATGTTGGACTATGGATGTTTTATTTTTATACCATTTGTGGTTTATGGATAATGTATTGACATTTCATATTATTGTTTTAATACGAATGATTATGTTATGTTTAAAAATTTTCATATAACGAATGTATTGGACATAGTATATGAAGGGTGGAGCCCGTTATACCTCCTAGATGCATCGGTAGGTCTTATGAGAAAATCAAGTGTATTGTCACAAGGCCTTGACATAATCTTATTTGTAGTCCTTGAAGAAGGCCTTGACTACGTGGTAATGAAGGTCTAGCATTATTCATTCCATAATTATGAAAGTGGCTATTGATATTGCATACGATTATTCGACTCGTAGAATATAAATGTGAATAATTAAATGAAATTATTTGATTGTTTATCCTTTCTATATTATTATGAAGTTCATGTTTAATATTATTTTGTTTTATTATCATACATTTCCTTAAATGTTTATGCTTATTTATGAAATATTCCTCTATATTTTCATCCTTACTAAGCATCTGAGATCACCACATTCTATGATTTAGTTTTTCTAGTATGTGAAGAAGTATAGTATGACTGACCTCCAGGGATAATGTATGGGATCCTTGTGTTTTCTGTGGAAACAATTTTTGTGTAGTTTTCCCATTTATGATATAATGTAATCCTTATGAATGTATTTAATACATCCAAGGATACTAACCTAATCGATATTTAAAGACTTGATCTTATGTGACCATGCCAATGATACATAATAATGCATCAACTCTGGGTTTTTGTGGTCAGTGAGTTCCAGTTGGTCTCAGTGGATGTTTATTACAAACCTTGTAATATAGATATAGATAAACTTTGATTATAGAACAACACCCTAAGATTGACTTTGAGGATTAGTATAGAAGTACTTCATAGAATTTTGGTATTATATAGATTTTGTGAGTTTCCCACACAATACATCCCTGTCTGGATAAGAGCAGGTAGAGGCTACTCTGGAAAAGATGTACCTAGGGGTAAAACCCAAGAACCCCGCTTAGAGCTAGAATCGAATGGGAACTGGTTCATGAGAATGGGCATTGCTGCACTCTTGGTTACGACACACATACGTGATATTCTTTGGAGAATTATAATTTTTTTACAAATAATTATGATGTTTTTATGAGTATATACATCCTAAATAAAAACATTTTTTATGTCTATGGATTATATACATAAACTATTTAGTTTATGGTAAGTGTTTTACATGTTTGGATTTATGTATTTCGATTCATCATCTAATCTAGTATATGTCATTGTTTAAAATGGTGCCTAGTGGAAGGAATGGAAAATATATTAATGCTTGCACTCCATGTAGGGATTCCCCTCCTGCTCAAGATAATTTTAGTTGAGCTGGTGATACAATTGGTACTGATCAGCTTATCACTATATTGGGACAACTCAATAAAGTTATTAATAACATCTTTACCCGTATTTAGCACCCTGATCCACACCATAGAGGATCAATGTTAGACCTCTTCATGAGGAAACAAACACCAACATTCAATGGGAGTACAAATCCATTTTTCTATATAATGTATAAATTCCTTAGAGAAAATATTTCATACCATTGGGAGTAGCGAAAGGGAAAAAGTTGTCCTGGAAGTTTACCGCCTCACTAGAGATGCTGATCAATGGTGGTAATTGATTCAAAACACAAAGGATGATGATGAATTATAATATATGAAATGGAGGGAGTTTTAAGATATTTTTTTAGTAAAATTCATTACTCATGACCATCATGCCGATATAGAAAGGAAATTTTTTGAGTATGTGGCCAAAGGAGAAGGATAATGTCGTAAAGTATAAAGCTAACTTTACAAGGATATTGAGTCATGAAGCAGATTATATACATAACCCAAGAATTAAGATTGATCATTTAATTGATGTGTTAAAACCATTTCTTCATCAAGAATTAATCTCTAAATTATTTTGATCATATGAGGATATTGTCTCATGTGCTATCAAGACCGAAACAAATTATCTACGTCTTACGACTTTTAAGAAAATGAAGAGAAGAAGAGATCTGTTGAACACTATGTAAATCGAAATAAGTGGATGAAGGGAAATATTGAATATCCATCCTACAGTAAATGTGGGAAGAAACACTACTATACATGCGTTATTAAAATGGGAGTCTGCTACAAGTGGTGTGAAAAAGGCCACCAAGATCATCATTAAAAGCGGAAGAATGTGGATGTAGATGTTGAATGGTAAATTGTTGAGAAATGGGGCATTATGAAAATAAATGTCCTAATCTTAAGAGGAACTTCCCTTAGAAAATTCCAAGGGATCAAGGCCAAGTATATGCTATCACTAATACTTAGGTTGATGCTCCGAAATATGTGGTGGCATGTAATTTAATGGTTTTCTCAAGTTTAAAAAATGCTTTATTTGATTCTGTATCATCGCATTGTTTCATATCTTCCCAGTATGCTATTAAAATTAGATATTTTTTAATTTTATTTAACAAGGGAGATTTCAGTCATTACTTTTAAAGGAAGTATCATCACAACAACGTTTTGTGAATCAGTTCCCCTTGGAGAATATAAATGTTCTTTATCTGATGATCTTATCATCATACAGATGATTGAATTTGATATAATCCTTGGTATATATTAGATTTCAAACCTTTATGAAAAAAAATATTGTAAAAAGAAGGAGGTTACTATTTTTGATGACGATGATAAAGAACACCTTATCTTTAGAGTAGAAATTTTACCACCTAATTCCTATCTAGATCCACCCCCAGTAGCTCAAATAAAATCAATTATTTGGGAGGAAGACAATGAAATAACTATATATGAAGAATGTAATTTTCAAATATAGTATGTACCTATTGGGAATGAATATGTTGATGGGTTTCCAATAGATTTTCCTGGACATCCTCCAGAATGAGAAATTGAGTTTTCCATTGATTTAATTTCGGGATTAAGGCCCATATCGCAGACCCCATATAGAATTAACACTTAGTAATTAGTGGAAATAAAAAAATAACTAGAATAATTGAGTAATAATGGATTTATTCTCTCTAGTTTTTCACCATGGGGAGCCCCTATACTTTTTGTTAAGAAGAAATATGGATCTATGAGATTGTGCATTGACTATAGGGAGATCATTGATATAACAATAATGAACAAGTATCCCCTACCTCTCATTGATGATTTATCTAACCATGTATAGGTAGATCAATACTTTTCAAATATTGAACTTATATCTAGATATCATTAGTTGTGTGTGACAAATGAAGACATTCCGAAAATTGAATTTCGAACCAGGTATGAGCATTACGAGTTTAAAGTAATGCCATTGGGATTGACTAATGCACCATCTATTTTTAGGGATCTAATGAATAAAGATTTCAAGGAATATCTTGATGACTTTTTAGTAGTATGTATTGACGATATCTTGATATACCCCAAATTCTATGAAGATCATAAAAATCACTTGCGCATTATCCTAAAGACTCTTACAAGACATTAATTATATGGGAATTTTAGAGAGTGTGAATTTTGGCCTCCGGAGATTTCATTTCATGGCCATATTGTCTCTATGGATGGAATATCCGTTGACCCTTCTATGACCAGGGAAATCCTATATTAGCAAGAACCTAAGAGTTTAACTAAGGTACATAGGTTTATTGGTTTAGCAGGTTATTATCAAATTTTTGTCCTTAATTTTTCATGATTGGATAACCCATTAACCAAGCTCACATGTAAAAGGGTTAAATTTTTTTGGACAAAAGCATGTGAAGAAATATTTGAAATCTTGAAGAAATGATTAGTAAATGATCCTATATTGAGATTACCATCATAGAATGATGGGTTTGTTATTTATAGTGATGCTTCAAATAAAGGACTTGGTTGTGTCCTTATGCATAAGGATAGGGTTATTTCCTATGCATCACGACACAAAAATATTCTGGAGAAAAACTATCATACTCAGGATATTGAGTTAGCAGCTGTAATCATTGATTTGAAGATTTGGAGACACAATCTCTGGTGAAAAAAGTGAGATATATACTGATCACAAGAGTTTGAAGTAAATTTTATCACAGAAAGAACTCAACATGGGGAAAGGGAGATTGCTAGTACTACTCAAGGATTATGAATGCACAATACACTACCACCCATGGAAGGAAAATAAGGTGGTAGATGCTTTTAGTAGAAGGGATCATGGTGTTTTGAACAAGATGGGAGTTGAAAAGGATCCTATATAAAAGGATCTAGTAAAGATGGATATGGGAATCACCATGGAAGGTGAAACATCAATATTTTTTCAAATGGTTTCCAAACCATATTTACTAGAAAGGATAAGGAGTTATCAGATCAGTGATAAATATTTTCAAAAGAATATTAATGCTATAAATGATGGGAGATTGAGTGACATTGTGTTTGATGATGGAATTTTGAAATTTGGGAAGAGACATTGTGTTCCCAGAATTCCGGGTCTAAAAGGAAATTTTTGTAATATTTTCATAGTTCCAATTTCCCTATACACCCTTGGGGCACCTAAATGTATAGTGATTTGATGGAACATTTTTTGTGGGACAACATGAAGAGGGATATTGCTGATGTTGTGTCAAGATGTATGGTTTGTCAACAAGTGAAAGCTGGAAGGAAACAACCTTGAGGAGTCATGCAACCTCTTCCCATACCTAAGTCTTAATGGGATAATAATATGATGGAATTTGTCATGGGACTACCAATGTCTCCAAAAAATGAATGACACAATATGGGTCATTATTGATCGTCTTACCAAGTTAGCAAGTTTTTTTTCTATAAGAGAAGATTTTCCAACTGAACATCTACAAAGACTATATATTAATAAAGTTGTGAGACATCATGGAGTACCCCTATAGATTGTTTCTGGTCGTGATCCATGTTTTACATCAACATTATGGAAATGTCTTTAGAAATCCCTAGATACTAAAATTTGTTTGGGCGCTGCCTACCACCCCCCAACTGATGGAAAATCAGAACGAACTATTAAAAAATTAAAAGAAATGTTGAGATCATTCTCACATGAATTTCAAGGTATGTGGGATCAATATTTAAATCTGTTAGAATTTTTCTATAACAATAGCTTCCATCCATGTATTCAGATGGCACCATATGAAGCATTATACAGAAATAGATATTTCAATCCAACCTATTAAGATGATGTTGGTGAAAGAAAACTCATAGTCCCAGAATATGTGGAGGAAACGATGGAAAAGGTGAAGGTAATCCAAAACCTCATCAAGGTAGCTCAAAGTAGACATAAGAGCTATGATGATAACCAAATAATGGATTTGGAATTTCAGGTAGGAGATCATGATTTCCTGAAGGTATCTTCATGGAAGGGTATTATATGTTTCGGTATGAAAGGTAAATTGAGTCCCCGACACATCAAACCATTCGAAATTCAAGAAAAAATTTGATTTCTAGTTTACCGGTTGGCAATGCCGCCAAATCTCTTCAATGTTCACGATGTGTTCCACGTATCACTGTTGAGAAAATAAATGCCTGACCCAACGCATGTACTCACCTATGATGAATTAGAAATGGAACCCAATTTGTCTTATTGCAAAGAGCCTGTCATGGTAATTGATACCAGAGAACAAGTGATGAAAAACAGAATGACTCGTCTGGTAAAAGTTCTATGGAGAAACAATAAGATGGAAGAGGCAATGTTGGAAACAGAGGAACTTATGATGAAGAACCAAAAGAGTCTTTTTATGTTGTAATATTATAGAATATTCTAGGAAGAAATTATTTGATGGAGGGGAGAATGTAACACCACAAGCTTCTGCGGTATGTTCCCCTTTTAATAATACAACAGCGCGTGTTGTACCCAACTTCAAGTTCAAACACACCATAACCTATCAAACTAGCCGGTATGAATTGTAATACCCACATTTTAAAAATTTATTAATTTTATCATTCAAAATGGACTATATTTTTTGATTCGGAATATATAAATTAGCTTAGAGTGAATTTTTTAATTATTTTTTGAAACTTTCAATTTTTGATGAATAGTGAAAAACACTGAGTTTTAGTTTAAAACTGATTTTTTATTTAAATAATAATTTATTTTATTTAAAATTTAATTTAGGTAAAAATAGATACATAATACCTATATATTTTTAATTTAATTAATTGGAGATATTTTATAATAATTTTAGATATATAAAAATTTTATTGAACTTTTTTACCATCTGTTACCCACCTCCTACGAGCATTTACAAATTCTTGTAAAACTTAATATTACTTCTTCTGTGAGTGGAATTTCAAAAATCTAATATACATGGTTGATATTAGTAAAAAATGCGGTTTAAAAAGATGAAAATAATTTTTGGTGAATAGAGACTTTTTACTTTTATTTACCAAGGTTAAAAGTAAATAGGGTATTTAATGCTAAAAATGATATTATTATTACCCTAACACATTTCATAATTCTATTGGATAAGAATAATTTGACAAAAGAACAACATTAGGAATTATATATGAGTCACTTTGGTCCACATGGATTAGATTAGGACACTTATTTTTATTATATTTAAAGAAGAGTTAAAAGTGTTAAAATCAATGTTTAATAACTAAACCATTTCTAATATAAGGATACACAAAAGATAAAATAGACTATATATATTCATTATAATTATAATAAAATTTCCTACATAATGGTATTTTATTAATATTTTTTAGACATTATATAATTTAATTATTTATGACACAACAATTATGTAGTAAATACCTAATTAATGAAATATTAAATTAATTGATATTATAAAAATTGATATAAATGGAATTTTTTACTTTTTATGAATTACACTAATTTTATAGGTTACTATGACATATTAGGGTTAGTTATATGAATTGTTACCGAAGTAATAATGTTGTTTTAAATTTAGAAAAAAGATACCAAATAGTGTCAAAATTGACATAAAAGAGTTTTTAAAACAAATTTTATATTATTAAATTAAATTCTATTCCTAAAAATTGATGGTTCTAAAAAAATACTTATCTAATGATATGTGTGTCATTAATGAAACACTTGGTGTTATCTTGGAAGTATATAGATTTTTTATGAACCATAAAATATAAAAATATAAAGAGACAATGTAAATGTCAAACTATTTAACTAAGAGTTAAATCTAAATGATAAAGTTAATGTACTGAGTCAAACTAGTCTAAAACCTATTGGGTGAGTTATTTTGACCTATCCCTACCTTATACTTCATATAATTTATTTTTTAGCCATTAGAAACTGAAAATGATTTTATTATACAAAAATATTTCATGCTTTTCCTTAGGTTTCCCCACCCCTATTATAAAAGGTTACTCCCCCTTCTCTCTAAATATGGTACAAACATATACATTAGTCTATCCATACATTGAATGAAACATCACCATACGTGTGCAAATATGATTTACCGTCTCTAGGTCATGTTGTAATTGTTATTCAATACATTATTACTTTATTATTTTGATGGGTATAATAATTATGTGTAATTGATGTAAATAATAAATATAACATGAAAATGATTATGTATATATGATATCCCATACAATTATATATTATTTAAATATCAAAAGAATGATATTTTCACTCATGCATATGTACAGATTACTGTCTCCATGAACCCGATAAGATTAATTCTACATCATATCCATTGATTGACATGTCACCATACGTGCGTACGTACAATTTACCATCTCCACGTCATTTTGTAACTGTTATTCAATACATTTTTATTTGGAAGGTTATTATAATGATGTTTAATTGATGTAAATAATAACTATAACATGAAAATGTTTATGTATATATGATATCCCATACAATTATATATTATTTAAATATTCAAAGAATGATATTGTTGCTTGTGCGTATGTGCAGATTACTGTCTCCACGAACCCGATAAGATTAATCCCTCATCATATCCACTGAAGACATATTTTTATTATATGATTAAAATTAATGTTTAAAGACTTGATATCATTCTAGATATAATTAAGATACATCTCATACATAAGAAGTATGACTCACATAACAAATAATATAAAGGAAAACAATTCTCTTAACACCCGAAACAATGATAATACAAAGATATTATTAACAAAAAAATATTAAAAGATCATATATGTTATCATATCAATGTATATGAATCACATATAATTTAATAACAATTATTTCACCATTAGAAAATTGTATAATGTACCCTCGACCAAGGAAAAGTACAAGGTAAGGGTTTATTTCACAATCTCTTTATTATCCGAGGTTGTTTTTACGTAAGTATCTACTAAGATTTTTTTATCATCCACATCAATTTTTCTTAAAAATGTATTTAAAAAAAATTTGGTATTTACTAACCTATGGATGAATGTAAATTATAACCTTATTTTAATTTTTATAAAATGGTTTGACAGGAATATTTCTGTTGTTTTCCAAATAAGAATCTTTATGACCTTTTCAACAAAATTAAAGTAAGAATGTTTTTTTAATCTTTTACGGTTGGTGAAGATATTTTCATCTGTTATAACATCATTGAATAATCCCTTAAAAGCTTATAAGAATATTTTCAGAATAAATGTTTTCATTATAAATTATGTGACTCTTAAATGATTTCAAAATAGAAAGAGATATTTCTATAAAAAACTTTTTGATTTCATCAATTTCAGCATAATTTGATGGATTTTAAGTATATTTAAAGTTTGTTTATTATAATAAAAAACATCCTTATTGTATTGAAGGTTTTTTGATATGTTTGATTATGTATGTTTTATTTTTATACAATTCATGGTTTATAGATAATGTATTGGCATTTCATATGCTTATTTTAAAAATTAAGGTTGTGTTATGATATTACCTTTTCATATGAGGAATGCATTGGAGTTAGTTTCTGATGAGGGGAGACCACTATAGCTCTTTGATACATTGAAAGGTCTCATGAGACAAACTAGTGACTTTGCACAAGGCCTTGAAAAAATATTATTGGTAGTCCTGGAATAAGGCCTTGAATACGTGGTTATTATTTTCTAGAATTATGCCTTCCATAATTATAAATGTTGCTATTGATATTTCATGGGATTTTTTGACTTCTAGAATATCCATGTGAATAATTAAATAGAATTATTTGATTTTATTATATTTTCCATAGTATGTTGAAGTTAATGTTTAAAAGACTTTTGTTTTAGTATCATACGTTGCCTGAAATGTTTATGCTTATTTATGAAAGTTTCCTCTATACTGTCATCCTTAGTGAGAATCTAAGCTCACCCCTTTCTATGTTTTATTTTTCCCAATATGCGAAAAAGTATATTATGACTAAACTACAGGGATAGACTATGGGATCTCAGTTTTTTATATGGAAACTATTTTGTTCTAGTTTTTCAATTTATGATGTAATGTAACCCTTATTAATATATCTAGTACTTCCAAGGTTGCTAAACTAATCGATCATTTGAGACTGGACCCTTTATGATCATGCCAATGATACATAAAAATGCACCAAATATGGGTTTCTGGGATTGGGGTGTTTCAAAAAAAGGTGTGTATCAACATTTTAGGAAACATTTTATCGTGGGAAGGTAAATAATATTATATTTGTTGTAATAGATTTTACAAATTGTTGGAGTTGCTAAAATTATTTCGTCTACATATGAATTTGGATTATATTTAAATATCCATGTTCATTTGTTGGATAACATTCATATTGTAAACTTTAGTATATGATCTAGTTTCATTCTACTTTTAAATAAATATCAAATTATTTTGTCAATAAAAAATATAGATTTCATTGGATGTTTTATAATACATAAATTCTAATTTTTAATGGAGGATAAAATTTCATTCCCCTATTAATATATAATTATATTTGGAGCATTTCATATATATTTTTATAATAATATTTTATATTAATAAATTAGTAATATATTATTATATTGGTATATTAACATTATATACTTCATTAGACATTGAACATGGTCATGTTGTTTCCACAATCTATAAGATATTGCTTACTTATATTGTTTTATTATCTGATTTCCTTTATTGTTAATTTTTTCACCATAATTTCTCTAATTACTATTGGTTTATGAAATTTTAGTGACATTATTCTTAATATTGAATGAATAAAATAATGGAGAAACATTACGTCAATCAATAAATCTAGTAATTTATGGATGTTGAAAATAGAAGTGAGTGGACTGAGATCCTTTTAACTATTTATGGATTCGATAATTTATCTTATATTATATAATTTACTTTTGATGTAGATTATTTTACAAATAATTTTTATTTTATAAAAATAATTATCTAAAGCTTTATTTTATTATTTTTTATTTAATGGTGTGATGTAATCATTTATTCATTAAAGCACATGGTTTTTTACATGAGTTAGTAATATTTATTTAATGTTTTATTTTAGTATGATCATGTTTTATATATGTTACTATTACCACTGGTTTTAATTTATTTCCTAATATGAGAGAAATAAAATTATAATTCACAGTGACTGTGCATTTAGATCCCCTTGACCAGGCTTCCATACAACCTTTACAGTGATTGTTAGACACTATGTATAAGGCCTCAACCATAAACCTTACTTAATATTGAATTAAATGAATAATTCACATTGAGGATCTTTTCAGGATTATTGTTTTAGAGAATTAGGTCATAACTATTACATCTCAAAAGATTATAATGTAGACACTTCTACTATGTTTCTATAAAATAAAAACTCTTAAAAAGAAACATGTCTAGTTCCATGTTTTAGATATCATGAATTTCCCATGATCCCATCCTTGACCCTATTCCACATTAAGTCCTATGAAAAACATTTCAAAAAAGCTTTTGGTGAGCATAAAAATCTCAGTAAGGGATTCACAAAGAAAGAAAACTGTTAGTTTTTCAAACATCATGTAAACTATGTATACTTTATCAATGTAATACCTTCACCTTTATGAAGTAGTAAAAACTATTCACTGAATAAAATATCATTACGTACCCTTTTGTAACCAAAATATTAACATAAAACCCATATAAAGAACACATACCATATAAAGGTAAGTTGGGACATAAACATACTTAAGTGGAATAACCATACGGTCGACTGCCACACATATCACTTAATGGAATAGCCATACGGCCGACATCCATACATATGACTTAATGGAATATCCATACTGCCGACTTCCATACCCAATGCATTGGAGGTTATAACGTAACCACCCATCCTGGTATTCATGGCACCACCCGTCATATGGTTTATCACGTAACCACCCGTCAAATGTCCAATTACCATTATAAAATCATAAGACATAAAACAAATATAATGGAAAGAAAAAATTTCCACACTTTGATCACAATATATCACATAAATATATTGACATAACAAATCCATTATAAAAACCATTTTCAATACCAAAATACATAAAAGAGTATATGGTATTTATTTATTTTTTTTAAAAAAACATTACGGCTTGTTGAGGAAGCCAAATACCAAATAATAATCACGGGGCGGAAAAGTTCGTTGTCACCACATACGTTAAAAGAAACATTAATTTTTATCATTTAGTAAAACGCTTTGTAGAAAAATATTCCTTTTGTATAAAATCAAAAGTCAAAGGGGTTTATACACTATATAAAAAAATGTTTTGTATAAAACGAAATATGCCACAATGAAAGGATATTGAGACGAAGTCCCTTACCTCAAGTCCGACTTGACCCGATCGTTGTTTAACGTTTTGAATAATAAACTTGAGTTAATTTATACTTCCATAAGAACATTTTTCAAGTTCATTATTCCTTTTATATCACTTATTACCAGGTTATGAACACTATGTAATTATTGAAGTTAATAATGGACGTTTTGTCGATCCTTGGTACTTGAGTGAAAAATAAACTCTTTATAATTACAAGTTGTTCATGTGGTAAAATATCCATTATATCCAGAATTGTATTCATGATTTAGATATAATATATATCATATATATCCAGTATATACATGAATTTATTATATTGCATAATCATTTATAGGTAAGAAATGAAATGTGCCATTCATGGAGACGGTAAGTCGTACGTACGCATGAACGCTACTTTCATTTCTATGTCATATTAATGGAATTAAAACTAAATGAGAGGTATGTATATTTTAATTCCAAAATTATATTCATCACTTATATGTAACATACATTATATATATCCATTATATATATGTAATAATAATTGTACATTACATTTTGGGATAAGAAATGAAATGCACCGTTCATGGAGACGGTAAGCCGTACGTACGCATGAACGCTACATTCATTTCTATCTCATAATTTAATGAAAAAAATAATAATGATATAAAGTTATATTACAATTCCAGTATAACATCATATATAATAACTTTAAATCCATCCTTTATACGTCCCACATATGGCATTAACGAATCAAATCACTTTGAGGGGGCGGTAGTCCGCACTTCCAAAAACGAAGATATCACGTTTACCCATAATGGAAACCAAAAAGGTATGCCATAAATGAAAAATACAGAAGATTAAGTAAAAAATAAACATATTATATATCATATATATATAGTGATATTTAATGTCCACCTTTGAAGGTGTTATATTAGAGTTAAACAATCATCGTTTCGTGAGGCAGAAATTCGACATCCACAGAAATAGTATGTTTTTTAACCATTAGATGAAGGTGTGTGTATGTTTAGATCGAATCCATATTATAAAAACATCCTAGTATATTTATTATACTGGAGTTGTTACAATAGAAAGGAATATAAAGAGTTTAGTTGGTTGGAGAAGTAAAATAAATCATAAGAACACAAGAGAAGACACTACCTTTGAATCAGGTAACTCTTTTTGATTTGAGCTCAAAGGCTTCCATGGGAAGAATTCTGCCCAAAGTGAGGCTTCTAGGAGAAATAAAGGAATTTGGAATGACAAAATGGGCAGGGTTTGGCTGATCCTAAGGCATATGAAGTGTGGGTAAGGTGGTAGAGGTGGGGGCGTTTATTAAGAGCAGAGGAGGGGCACTGTTGGAAAGTAAGGAAATGTTACTTTATTTTAGAATGAGTTTTGGATTTTAATCGTAACACATTGATTTGTTTCGAGGATAAGGTGATAATGGTTTGAAATTCCCCCATAAAATAGGTTTTGGACATGTTTATTGCTTATATTTTACATTATCATTCCATTTTATTTAAAATGTTAAATAATGAGGTCATCGCAGCATCATCATTATGTCATAGAAAATATAATTTATCTAATGTCTAAGAATTATAAAAAAATTATGATGTAGGAAATATTTTTAACATTCCAATTACTATTTATAGTCAAAAATATGATTTGTATATCCCCATTGAAAAATTGTTTTAGTAAAACAACTCAAGTTTGTGTCATTTTAATTTTAACATTAAATAAAAAGTTATTTATGTCATTTTCTTACCAAAGTGGCTCCATGGGGTCCCCAAGATGACCCATGGCTTGTCCTGGTCGGCCATGACACATCCAAGAAAGGTAGGACATGTGTCTAGGTATTTTAAATTTATTATAATATCATTTTTGCCTTAAATTGCACTATTTACCTCTAATCGCGATTAAAAACTTAAAGGTAACTATTCGCCAAAAAATTATTTTATTCCCATTGAACAACATTATACATATTAATGACAACCATGTATGTCAGATTTTTGAATTTCAAAACACAAATGTGGTAAAATTTCATTTAAACAAAAAATCATTTTTTTAAGTACCACTTAGTGGATTCACTATTCATCAAAAATTGAAGTTTTTCAGAAAAATACCAAAAATTAACCCTATGATATATTTGATATTTCAAATTCAAAAATAATGTCTATTTTAAAAAATTCACAAAATATAATTTGAATTAATTAATTTAATAATTAATTCCCGTTGTCCGAGCAAATAGCGTGTTTTTAGGAAACAATAAGTATCAAAAGATTGACACTAGTTTAAGTCCAATTTCAACGTGAAATTAATTCCAACAACCACTATTGGATTCAATGGTAAAAATATATTCTAATTTCACTTTAAAACTACTTCAAAAATTAATCTAATCATATTAATAAATTTTATTAAAAGAAGTTTTGAATTAAAATACAACATTTTTCATTATTCATAAAAAATGATCTTTATCGGAAAATACCTAAAATTTACACAAAGTAAATTTTGATGTCCCGATTCTAAAGAAGAATTTTATTTGGTCCAATAGAATGTATAAGTGTGACCAAAACTATATTTAATGACGGTTCACCATTAAAAGTTGATAAGTGGACCTTTAGTGAAAATTAGAGTATATATGCTTAAAATTGAATTATTTTCGTATTTTAATCCCAAATACTTTATTGGATAAGTATAAAAACATTTAAAAAACATATATAATAATATTTTAGTTATTTATATTCATTCCCTCAAATACAATGACTACATGTTAACTAAAATTTAAAATAATATTATTTTATTACTAGTGTGCGACGTAAGATTTCAAAGAAATCCTTTGTTGCGTATCAGATACGCTATCGAACATAGCAACCCCTTTAAAGTAAAATTAATATTTAATTGACAAATATTAATAAATATGAAAATTTATTATTCTTTATTTACCTGGGATGTTATATCCTTCCTCCCTTTTGGGAATTTCTTCCTCGCAATTTTATTCACTTATCAAAATAAGTGGGGGTATTTATCCCTCATAGCATTTTCAGATTCCCATGTTGCCTCATCAACCATATGGGTTTTCCACAAAACCTTTACCTGGTGAATTACCTTATTTCGCTACACTTGCTCTCTTCGATCAAGAATCTGGAATGGTTGTTCTTTATAAGAGAGATTCTCTTCCAACTGAACTACCTCTGGGCTCAAAACATGAGATGGATCTAGCATATAATTTCTCAACATCGAAACATGAAAAACAATGTGTACCTGAGATAAACTCGGAGGTAAAGCCACTCGGTAAGAAACTGATCCAACTTTCTCCAGAATTTCATATGGTCCAATGAACCTTGGACTCAACTTTCCTTTCTTACCAAATCACATCACACTCTTCCATAGTGAGTCTTTGAGAAAAACATGATCACCTACCTCGAAAGATATATCCTTCTTCCGGTTATCCACATAACACTTCTGTCTACTTTGGGCTGTTTTCATGTGTTTCTGAATCAACTGGACTTTTTCTGTCATCTCTTCTACCAATTCTAGTCCCATTAGTTTCTTTTCACCAACATCATCGCAAAAAGCTGGAGTTCGACATTTTTTACCATATAATTCTTCAAACGGAGCCATCTGTATACTGGAATGAAAACTGTTATTATATGAAAACTCAACCAAAGAAATATGTTGGTCCCAACTTCCCTAATAATCCATAGAGCAGACACGTAGCATATCCTCCAAGGTCTGAATTGTTGGTTCTGACTGCCCATCTGATTGGGGATGAAAAGCTATACTAAAATTTAACCCAGTACTATAACGACCCATACTTTACATACATTTTTATTACTTCAGAATTGAAGCACACTTATTACAACATATAACAAAACCAGGAAAGGACCGTATAGGTATAGAGTCTTTAGAAACTGGGAAACATAAACAACTAGATCATAAAGCGTCTACATTGTCTCCCATTTATTTCATCATATCTGTAGTCCCGTTAGACATATCTTACTTAATTACCTTCTTCCTGACATGGGTAAATAAAAAATACAAAATGGTGAGATCAAATGCATAGTAAAGGTAAACAAAAGAAATATCAATCACATCACATACATAAGAACATAACTATGGGAAATCAAAACTTGCAAAAGAAATCATAATTTCATAACATGGGATAAATCATAGTCTTGAAATGTAATCCAAATAATCATAACATAAAACATGAAACATTGTGTCTTATACAAATAATCATAGAGAATCATTTCTTATTTGTCAAGACTCATTGCCAAGACTATCTTAGTGGACAAAGTCCATTTCTGAACCGAGTTCACTCCTCATTTCAGCCCTGTTTCACTGAACCGGTTTAACCTGCCATTCCAGCCATGTCTATCTCTTGAGTTATAAAATCTTTACCCAATGAATTGGAGGGAGATATAGGTCCCACCCATCTAATAATGATACCATTCTTATGTGTGCCACAACATCAGAAACCATACATCATAGCATAACCCATGTAATAAAAATGGGAATCTTAAACATCGTGACATCATAATACAATTAATATAAGATAACGGAATTCATAAAAATATTTCAATCAGAACATAATCAAATCCATGTAATAATATGGATAGAAACATAACACTTTATTATCTTAGATGGAAAATAATTTTGATAAAACACTTGAACTCCATTCTTGAGGAAAATATCTTTTCTACTTCAAAAACATTTTTCCTTTCTTAAGATGTCATACAATTTTAAGCTAAAAGAATTTGATTAAAAATAAAATTGAAAACTTGTAAAGGATGATTCTTGGAAATTTTGTTTTAAAAATCCATTCATGCTGTATATGTTAAAAAACATTCTTCTCGTAGTTTTGTCGAAAAAGTCAAAAAGTACCTCGTACGAAAAATGAAAAAAGATTACTTTCATATCTTTTACTATAAACTCACCAAAGGCATAAAATGGATTTATACAATTGTAGGTGGATGTAAATAATATTAAATATTGAGGAAACATAGATGTGAATGATAAAATACACCCCAGTAAATACCAAAGTATAAACAATCTCGGATAAAAATGAGACTATGATATTTCCCTTACCTTAAGTCTGATTTGCTTCGTAAGTGTCCGAACATCCTGTATAATGATTTAAATAATGTTATATACTTATTCCATAATCATACTTATTTTTATTATATCATATATGGTCATATTCTTAGCTTCTTATTAGTAATATTTCATTACTACTTGTTTATTCGGGTGTTTATTACTTTTTGTTCTTATGCGTGTTTTGTCGAATAAATTCTTATCCTTATTTTTAGGTTATAGATAACTCATTTACAGAATGTTATTAGTGTAATATATATCATATTAATTCATTCAATTAATTTATATAATCATTATGCAATGAAGATCATGTAGAACGAGTCGCATCACATCGTGGAGACAGTATTCCGTACGTACGCACGAGTGATGATATCGTTCCCATGATCGTGGAATTGTATTGGAGTGTATGTATACTATTTTATAATCAATATAACTTCTCAATAATCATATATTTTTTTTATTTACACCATTATACAAATCCAAGTAAGGTGGTGGTGGAAAATAGATTACACCACGGCGTGGAGATGGTATTCTGTACGTACACAGGCACGATGATTTCATTTTCGGTAGGATGGAGAGATTGTTAAATAGGGTTGTTTAATAATTATAATAACATATCCGTATATTATTTATACTGATGTTATTACTTCATAATGAAAAAACTACTGAAGAAGAAGTGGAAGAAGAAATAAAGATGAAAGAATTGGTAACAGACATTACCTCTTCTTTGAAGTGCTTCTTTGATACCTCCTTTTAGGACAGTAAAATTGGTCTTTGATGAAGACCAAGACCTCTAGGATGTCTCTAGGGAAGTAGAGAGAGGAAATTGGTAGGGTTTGGCCGAGCTGGAAGGCTCAATGTGGTGTGAGGAAGAGGGGGAGGAGGTGCCCTTTTATAAGGGAGGAGAGGGGCTCCTTTGGAAAAATGAAAAATATTATTTTATTATAATGTCAAGTTCGGTTTTAAATAGCTCCAAATTGAGTTATTTCGAAGCTATGGTAGGGATAGGGATAAATACTATCATACAATAGAATTTAGAAAAGTTTAAGTCCTTATATTAACCTTATCTTTTAGTTTTAACTCTTAGTTAATTAGACTCACATTTACCATGTCACTTTGTATTTTAATATTATATAGTTAATAAACATACCATATATATCCAAGTGACCCCCAAGAGTTACATTAATAATACACCTATCATGATATAAGTATCTTGGCCGAAACTTAGATTTTTAAGAATAAAATAACAATTAATAATATGATATTTGTTTTAAAAAAATATTTTATGTCAATTTTGACACTATTTAGTAATTGATTTTTGTGAAAATCATAAAAGAATTATTAGTTCGAAAAAAGTTAATTAAATCAATAATAACATGTCATTTTATCCTATAAAATTATTGGAATTCAGAAAAACTCTAAAATTATATTTATTTTGTATTTATAACATCAATTATGTAAATATTTCATTAATAAGATAATTACAGCATCATCATTGTGTCTTAAATTAATCAAATTATTTAAAGTTTAAAAATTACAAATAAAGAATAATTATGTAGGAAATCTTTTTAGATTTCTAATGAATATTTATAGTCTAATTTATCTTATGTATAAACTTATATTAAAAATGACTTAGGTATTAAACTTTGATTTTAACTATTTTAACCCTTCTTTAAATAAATTAATAATAAATGTCCTAATCTAATCCAAGTGGGCCTAAGTGGTCATATTTTATTCTTAAGGTTGTTTTTGGTCGAATTACACTTATACAATAGAATTATGACATGTGTTAGGGTAATAATAATATCATTTTTACCCTTAATTACCCGATTTACTTTTAACCGTGGTAATTAAAAGTAAAAAGATACTATTCACCAAAAATTATTTTCATCTCATTGAACAAAATTTTACTTACTGACATCAACCGTGTCTCTCGGATTTTTAAAATTCCACTCACATAAGTGGTAAAATTAAGTTTTATGAAAAATTCAGTTTTTTTAACTACCACTTATTGGTTTCACTATTCATCAAAAATTGAAAGTTTTCAGAAAAATACCAAAATTTTACCCTAGGCTAATTTCGATATTCTGAATCCAAAAATGAAGTCAATTTTGAAAAATAAAATTTACAAAATTTCAAAAAGTTGTTATTACTATTAATAACGGTTAGTTTTAATAATATTTTAATAGCATATCGTTGTTTAGTGAAACTCGGTATTGCGTATGACACAAGCTATCGAGGAAGGTTGCGATTTTGTGTAAATCAATCCAAGCAAGTGAAATATTTCTTTGATGATTTATATGACATAAAAGTTTGGGGTGTTACATTCTACCCCCCTTAAAATGAATTTCTCCCTCAAAATTCGTCACTTTGTAACAAACAGATGAGGATACCTCTCCCTCATCATTTCCTCAAGCTCCCATGTAGCTTCTTTTAATTGGTGGTTCCTCCATAAAACATTCATCAATCGTGTGGTCTTGTTTTGTAGGACATTTTCGCTATGATCCAGAATCTCTATCGGATGTTCTTCATAAGAATGATCTTGCTCCAGCGACACAACTTCTTAGCTGAGTACATGTGAAGGATCAGGTAAGTACTTTCTCAGGAGAGATACATGGAACACATCATGATCTTGAGAGAGATTCGGTGGAAGTGCCAATCGGTAAGCTACCTTCCCAACACAATCCATTATTTCAAATGGACCGATATATCTAGGGCTCAACATCCCCTTCTTTCCAAATCTCATGACCCTCTTCTAGGGAGATATTCATAAGGACACTTTATTACCCACTCCAAACTCTAAGTCTTTTTTCGGTTGTCAGCATAACTTTTTTGTTGACTCTGAACTTCTCTTATGTGATGTTGAGTAGATCTGACCTTTTCTTCCATCTCATCATCAAGATCAGGTCCTAATAGCTTTCTTTCTTCAACTTTATCCAAGCATGATGGAGTCCTTCATTTCTTTCGATAGAGAGCTTCATAAAGAGCCATCTGAATACTGGAGTGAAAGATATTATTATATGAAAATTCCACCAAAGGTAGGTGTTGATCTCAACCAACATTGAAATCCATAGAGGAGGCTCTCAACATATCTTCTAGATTTTGAATTGTTCTCTCAGACTGACCGTCTGTCTGAGGATGATAAGTAGTGCTGAAACTCAACTCTGTATCCAGAGTATGATGAAGAATTCCCCAGAACATTGAGGTAAACCTCAGATACTGATCAGATATAATAGAAAGTGTTACTCCATTCAATCTTACCACTTCCTTCACATACATCCTGGCAAGATGATCCAGATAGAAATCCTCTCTAACAGCTATGAAGTGTGCAATCTTTGTAAGATGATCAAATATGACCCAGATAACATTATTGCCTTTGGATGTTTTTGGATGTCTGGTGACAAAGTCCATAGTGATGTTTTCCCATTTCCGTTCGGGTATGGGTAATGGTGTAACATCCCCTTAGACTTCTGTCTCTCAGATTTAACTTACCGAAAACCAAGCATCGCGAGACATATTCAGAAACATCTCTTTTCATGCCATCCCACCAAAAGTACTCTTTCAGGTCCCTATACATCTTCATGCTTCCAGGATGAATGCATAATGAAGATCTATGAGCCTTATCCAGCAGCTCATTCGTTAATTCAGGGATGGAGGGAACACAATCCCGATTCCAGAACTTTATTATCCCCTCAAAATCAAGGTTGAATTCAGGAACATTTCTCATCTTATTTTGTAACTCAGCATCTTCTTTCTGTGCCTCTTTAATCTTCAAATCTATAGATGGTTGAACATTCATTTGAAAAATATATGATTTTCCCCTTTCATTATAATTCCAAGATCCAGCCTTTGTAAATCCATAAATATTCGATCTTTTGTGATCCTCATCATGGATAAACTCGAATGGTCTTGTCGACTTAATGCATATTCCACCTTGTTTTCTTTCCCAGGGTGGTAATGGATTGAGCAGTCATAATCCTTAATCAGCTCCAACCATCATTTTTGGCGCATATTCAGCTCCTTTTGTGTGAAAATATACTTTAAACTTTTATGATCAGTATAAATGTCACACCTTTCTCCATAAAGATAATTCCTCCAAATCTTTAATGAAAATATTACTGCAACAAACTCCAAATCATGAGTTGGGTAATTTTGATCATATATTTTCAACTGTCATGAGGCATAAGCTATCACCATATCATTTTGCATAAGAACACACCCCAATCCCATCTTGGATACATCACTGTAGATCAGAAACCTTTCTCCACTACAAGGCAGTGTGGGCACAGGTGCACTGGATAACCGTCTTTTTAACTCCTTGAAATTCTCTTCACATTCCTCCGTCTAAACAAACATAACTCCTTTCTGAGTCAACGTGGTGAGTGGATTAGATAGTCGTGAAAAATATTTCACAAAACGTTGATAATATCCAGCCAAACCAAGAAAACTTCGGATCTCAGTTACTATATTTTGTCTCGACCATCTTTCGATAACCTCTGTTTTTGCTGGATCCACATATATCCCCTCTTTTGAAATTATGTCACCCAAAACTGAAACTTTTTGAAGTCAAAATTCAAACTTGGTAAATTTTTCATAAAGCATCTCCTTTCTCAGGGTCTTTAATATAATTCTCAAGTGATCTTCATGTTCTTCCTTGCTCTTTGAATAGAAAAGAATATCGTCAATAAAGACTACCAAAAACTGATCAAGATAGTCTCTAAAGACTCTATTCATCAGATACATGAAGATAGGAGGGGAATTAGTAAGACCAAATGGCATCACTATAATTTCATAGTGTCCATACCTTGTACAGAAATCCATCATTGGTATATCCTCCCTTTTGAACCTTAATTGATGATACCCTGAACGAAGATCAATCTTTGAAAAGTATTGATCTCCACGTTGTTGGTCAAATAAGTCATCAATGCATGGGAGAGGATATTTCTTCTTGATAGTGATATTGTTAAGTTCTCGATAATCAATGCAGAGTCTCATTGATCCATCTTTCTTCTTAACAAACAGAACAGGTGCTCCCCAAGGTGACGCACTAGGGTGTATGAACCCCTTATCAAGATTATCTTGGAGTTTCTTCTTCAATTCATGCAACCCAATTTGGGCCATTCTCTAAGGTGTCTTTGAAATAGGCAAAGCACCCGGTAAAAGTTCTATTGAAAACTCAACTTCATGATTTGGTGGAAGACCCGTCAATTACTCCGGAAAGACATCGTCAAACACCCGTACAATGTGCATATTTATAATCTTCAGTTTCTCACCAACCATTTGAGATAAATAACCTTCATTTAGTGGATTCGACACCCATAAGATGGATGAAATTTTCACTGGAAGGTTTTGTTCATCCTTGCATCGATAGACGATCATAGACTGATCTGGAATATGAAAAGTGACTTCCCTTATTTAGAAATTTACATGAGCTCCATGTAGATAAAGCCAATCCATGCTAATAATCACATCAAATTCCACTATAGGAAGGATCACACGATTTACAGGAAGCACTATCCCATAAACTTCAATCAGAGAAGAATTATAAACTTTTGATGTAACTGTTGTACCATTAGGGGTTGTCACAGCTAACTGAACATCTAATTGTTGAGGTAATACGGCGATACCCTTAGGAAATTCTTTAGAAATAAAATAGTGTGTGTATCCAGAATCAAATAAAACATTTCCTACTTTACAGTGTATGGTATGTGTACCTTTCACCACATCGTTATCGCACTCCACATCGCTGATAGAAATTGCATGTGACTTTCCTTTGTCTTTAGCCTTAATTGTTTGTTGATGTTGACCATCATCATCAACCCTTGGATTTGGGAATTGATTAGAATCATGCCCCATCTCCTTGCACTTGAAACATTAAAGTGTAGTAGGTTCATTCTGTGTATCCCTTCCTTTTCTTTATCATTAGACATCTTCTTCCCATCATTGCGGTATCCAAATGCCCTATGAACTTCCTTTCCACATTTGAAACATTTAATTTTCCCTTTTAGACAACTCCCTCCATGTTTCTTTCCACACTTTGAGCATAAGGGAAAGAACATCTTCTTTTCACTGTGCTCTTTAGATATTCCTTTGAATTCAATTTTCCTCCTCTTATCAAACCCATATGACTGATGGGTTACTCCAATCTCCATCTCAACTTTGAGAGCACATCGAACGATTTCTTCATAGATATTGAAGTCCCTTATGTCTAACGCCCTTCTATGTCTTGGTTTTAAGACACTAAAGAATCGATCGATCTTACTCTCAGGTTGGATAATAATACCAGAAGCATACCTTGCAAGTCTTGTAAAATTTTCTTCAAAGGTACCAACTGATTCATCTTCCTTTTGCTTCAGTTCAAGAAACTCTTTCTCCATCATTGTTTGGAGAATAAGAGGTAAGTACTTATTGAAAAATAAGTTCTTGAACTCGTCCCCTTCCATGGACTCAATTTTATCCACTTGACTCGTATTCTTAATAAGATTCCACCATTGATCAGCATTACCTTCCATACGATACACTGCTAAGATGACTATTTCATGTTCAGAACATTGAAGAACTAAAAATATCTTTTTAGTAGTACTAATCCATTGTTCAGAAACTAATGGATCAGTAAACCCACTGAATTAAGGTGGATGCTACCTCATGAAGGATTCAACAAAATTTTGCTCCTTCCTTTTCTCATTTGGAAGACCTGTATGATTCATAGATTGAGAAAGTTGTGTGAGCATGACTATAAGATTTTTCATTCTAGCTTCCATAACATTTGGTTGCTCAGGGGGACAATCATTGCATTGCCCATCACACTCCGCATTAACACGGTTCCTTCGGTTTCCAGCCATTGACTAAAACCAAGAAGAATAGTGTGAGCAACACAATTTATAATAGGAAAACCACACAATCAAGAACAAAATTTCACACTTAAGTACATATCCTAGGTTATTCATGGCCATTTCTAAAACACTAATATTGTGTTCTATGCTTAGACTTATCCTTAGGGTTCTTACTAACACTTTCACATCCTAGTTTCAAAAGGTTGACTATACCTTTCCTCTGATACCAACTATAACGACCCATACATTACATATATTGTTACTACTTCAGAATTCAAGAACACTTATTACAACATATAACAAAACCAGGAAAGGACCATATAGGTATAGAGTCTTTCGAAACTGTTAAACATAAACAACTAGTTCACAAAGTGTCTACACTGTCCCGCATTTATTTCATCATATCTATAGTTCCTTTTTACATATCTTACTTAATAACCTTCTTCCTGACCTAGGGAAGGAAAACATACAAAAGGGTGAGCTCAAATGCTTAGTAGGGTAAACAAAAGAAATATCAATCACTTCATATACATAAGAACATAAATTTTTGAAATCGTAACCTGTAAAAGAAATCATAATTTCATAACATGGGATAAATCATAGTAGTGAAATGTAATCCAAATAATCCTAACGTAAAACATGAAACTTTTTGGAATACAAACATAATCATAGAGAATCATTTCTTATTAGTCGAGACTCATTTCTAAGACTATCTTAGTGGACAAAGTCCATTTCTGAACTGAGGTCACTCCTCGTTTCAGTCCTACTTCACTGAACCGGTTTAACATGCTGTTCCAGCCATGTCTATCTCATGAGATATAAAATATTTACCCAAGTAATTGGAGGGAGATATAGGTCCCACCTATCTCATAATTATACAATTCGTATGTGTGCCACAAAATCAGAAACCGTACATCATAGCATAACCCATGTAATAAAAATGGGAATCTTAAACATCGTGATATCATAAAAAAATTAATATAAGATAAAGGAATTCATAAAAATATTTCCATCACAACATAATCAAATCAATGTAACAATAGAGATAGAAACATAACCCTTTATTATCTTAGATGGAAAATAATTTTGATAAAACACTCGAACTACATTCTTGAGGAAAATATCTTTTCTACTTCAAAAACATTTTTCCTTTCATAACATGTCATACAATATTAAACTAAAAGAATTTGATTAAAAATAAAATTGAAAACTTTTAAAGGATTAATCTTGGAAATTTTGTTTTAAAAATTAATTCATGCCGTATAAGTTTAAAAAAATTCTTCTAGTACTTTTGTCAGAAATGTCAAAAAGTACCTCGTACGAAAAAAACAAAAGATTCCTTTCATATCATTTACTATAAACTCACCAAAGGGTAAAAATGGATTTAATAAATTGTAGGTTTATGGAAATAATATTAAATTTTGATGAAACATTGATGTGGAAGATAAAATACATCACAGTAAATACCAATGAATAAACAATATCCGATAAAAATGAGATTGTGATATTTCCCTTACCTTAAGTCTAATTTGCTTCGTAAGTGTCCGAACCTCCTGTATAATGATTTAAATAATTTTATTGACTTAATACAGAATCATAATTATTTTTATGATATCATATATGGTCATATTCTTATCTTCTTATTAGTAATATTTCATTTCTACTTGTTTATTCGGGTGTTTATTAATTTTTGTTCCTATGCATGTTTTGTCGAATAAATTCTTATCCTTATTTTTAGGTTATAGATAACTCATTTGCAGAATGGTATTAGTGTAATATATATCATATTAATTCTTTCAATTCTTTTATATAATCATTTTTCAATGAAGATCATGTAGAACGAGTCACATCACATCGTGGAGACGGTATTCCGTACGTACGCACGACCGATGATATTGTTTCCATGATCATGGAATTGTATTGTTGTGTATGTATACTATTTCAGAATCCATATAACTTCACAATAATCATATATATTTATTATTTACACCATTATACCCATCCAAGTAAGGTGGTGGTGGAAAATAGATTACACCAGGGCGTGAAGACGGTATTCCGTACGTACGCACGTGCGGTGATTTCATTTTCCATAGGATGGATAGATAGTTAAATAGGGTTGTTTCATACTTATAATAACATATCCGTATATGAGTGATACTGATGTTATTACTTCATAATCAAACAACTAATGAATAAGAAGTGGAAGAAGAAATAAAGATGAAAGAATCGGTAACGGACATTAACTCTTCTTTGAAGTGCTTCTTTGAGACCTCCTTTTAGGGCACTAAAATTGGTATTTGAAGAAAACCAGGACCTCTAGGATGTCTCTAGAGAAGTGGATAGGAGAAATTAGCAGGTTTTGGCCGAGCTTGAAGTCTCAAAGTGGTGTGAGGAAGAGGGGGAGGAGGTGCCCTTTTATAAGGGAGGAGAGGGGCTCCTTTGAAAAACTAAAAATATTATTTTATTATAAAGTCATGTTCGTATTTAAATAGCACCAAATTGAGTTATTTCGAAGATAAGGTGGGGATGGGTCGAAATACTCTCATACAATATAATTTAGACATTTTTAGGTCATTATATAAACCTTATCCTTTAGTTTTCACTCTTAGTTAATTAGATTGACATTTAAATGTCACTTTGTATTTTTACATTATATAGTTAATAAACTTACCATATACAACCAAGTGACCCCAAAGTGGTCAATTAATAATACACCTATATTGATATAAGTATCTTGTCCGATCCTTATATTTTTTAGAATAAAATAACAATTAATATTATAATATTTGTTTTAAAAACTATTTTATGTCAATTTTGACACTATTTAGTAATATATTTTTGTGAAAATCATAAAAGAATGATAAGTTAAAAAAACGTTAATTAAATCAATAATAACTTGTCATATTAACCTATAAAATTAGTGGAATTAATTAAAAGTCTCAAATTATATTTATTTGGGTATTTATAATATCAATTATGTCAATATTTCATTAATAAGATAATTATTGCATCATCATTGTGTCATAAATAAATTAAATTATATAAATTCTAAAAATTACAAATAAAATATCATTATGTAGGAAATGTTTTTAGATTTCTATGTAATATTGATTATCGAATTTTTCTTATGTATAATCTTATATTAAAAATTATTTAGTTATTAAACTTTGATTTTAACTATTTTAACCCTTCTTAAAATAAATTAATAATAAATGTCCTAATCAAATCCAAGTGGGCCTAAATGGTCATATTTTTTTCCTAAGGTTTTTTTTGGTCTAATTACACTATCCAATAGAAATAGGACATGAGTTAGGGTAATAATAATATCATTTATACCCTTAATTACCCTATTTACTTTTAACCGTGGTAATTAAAAGTAAAAAGTTACTATTCAACAAAAATTATTTTCATCTCATTGAACCACATTTAACATACTGACATCAATCGTGTCTCTCGGATTTTTGAAATTATACTCACAGAAGCAGTATAATTATGTTTTATTAAAAAAATTAGTTTTTATCTACCACTTAGTTGTTTCACTATTCATCAAAAATTGAAAGTTTTCAGAAAAATACCAAAATTTCACCCTAGGCTAATTTCGATATTCCAAATCCAAAAATGAAGTCAATTTTGAATAATAAAATTTACAAAATTCAAAAAGTGGTTTTACTATTCATAATGGCTACTTTTAATAATATTTTAATAGCATATCATTGTTTAGTGAAACTCAGTATTGCGTACGATGCAAGCTATCGAGGAAGGTCATGATTTAATGTAAAGAATGCCAAGCAAGTGAAAGATTCCTTTGATGATTTATATAACATAAAAGTCTCGGGTGTTATAAGTACCCGATGAATTTTGAAGGCCTTTCCAAAAGTTGAAAGTAAACCTGGGATCACGATCGGATACAATGGTGATAAGAACTCCATGTAACCTGAATATCTCATTAAGATACAAACGAGAAAGTTGATCTAGAGAGAAAGTATCTAAAATTGGAAGGAAATGAGCAGATTTTTTCAATCGATCAAAAATAACCCAGATTTCATTATTACCTCTAGATGTCTTCAGTAATCCCACAACAAAGTCCATGGATTTATTTAACCATTTCCACTCTGGCACTGGTAAAGGCTGAAGCATCCCTTTTGGTAACTGCCGCTCTGCTTTAACTTGCTAACAAGTCAAACACATCACAGTCAAATAAGCAATATCCCTTTTCATTCCATCCCACCAGTAATACTCCCGTGGATCTCTATACATCTTAGTACTGCCAGGATGAACTGAAAACGGGTAACTATGATTCTCACATAACAACTCATTCTTCAACTGTGAATCACAAGGCACACATAATTTCTTCCCAAATCTCAAAATGCAATCTTCTCAATGTTGAATTCAAGAAACCTACCCTTCTGAACCAGCTCTACATTTTTTTTGCAACTCACTGTCTTGCTTCTGTGCTTGCTTGATTCTGTCTGATAGAGAAGATTTCACGGATACCTGAAACAAAATAGAAGAACATCTTCCACCAACAACTTCTATGCCAAAGTTCATCAAATCCTTAACCAAAGGATCAAGTTCCAAACACAACATCGTCAATGAAGCATTACTTTTTTCGACTCAAAGCATCAACAACTTTATTTTCTTTTCCCGGATGGTAGTGAAATGTACAATCATTATCCTGGATTAATTACAGCCATCTCCTCTGTCTCATGTTCAATTCTTTATTAGTGAATATATACTTTAAACTTTAGTGATCAGTATATATTTCACACTTTACTCCATACAAATGATGCCTCCATATTTTTAGAGAAAAAACAACAGCAGCTAATTCCAAATCATGTGTAGGATAATTTACCTCATGTGTTTTCAGATGTTGTGAAGAATAAGAAATTACCTGATCATTCTACATAAGGACACAACCAAGTCCTTTCAATGAAGCATCACTGTAGATAACAAACTCACCATTCCTGGAAGGACGTGCCAAAACTGGAGCATTCACCAATCTTTTTTTCAACTCCTAAAAACAATCATCACATTCTTTTGTCCAGATAAACATAACACCCTTTCGAGTTAGCTTAGTCATTGGACTAGATAAACATGAAAAATTTTCAACAAACCTTCGGTAGTAACCTGCCAAACCAACTAAACTACGGATCTCGGTTACATTTTTGGGTCTTGGCCATTCTTCAACAACTTTTGTTTTAGCAGGATCAACAGTTATGCCATCTTTTGAAACAATGTGACCAAGGAATGAAATTTGTTGTAACCAAAACTCACACTTACTAAATTTCCCATACAATTTCTTTTCTTTTCAAGGTTTGAAAAATAACCCTTAAATTTATTTCATGCTCCTCATTACTTTAAGAAAACACCACAATATCATTAATAAAAACAATCAACCTTTTATACCTGATTCAACTGAGCCATCTCTTCAGCAAACTATTTAGTTCGGATTCTTACCATCTCAGGATACTGATTTGAAAGGTCATTTCCCTCTGTATGCCTTCCCAGAAAAGATGTTCTGTTTCCTCTATGAAAAACAATTCTTAACAAACATGTCTCAGATAAAGCAACAATGTAATCTTCAAATTCTATATCATTTCAATCATACCATAAATTAATTTATAATTTAACAATTTTATAACTCCTAAAGTTTTCTAAACCGACCTATGATACCAACTATAAGGCCTCGGCCTTAAACCTTACTTAATATTGACTTAAATGAAAAATTCACTTTGAGGATCATTTCAGGTTTAGAGTTTTAGAGAATTAGGACATAACTATTAGATCTCAAAAGATTACAAAGTAGACACTTTTACTATGTATCCATAAAATAAAAACTCCTAAAAAGAAACATGTCTTGTTCCATGTTTTATATAGCATGACTTTCCCTTGATCCAATCCTTGACCCTATTCCACTTTACGTCCTGTGAAAAAAAATTCAAAAAAACTTGGGGTGAGCCTAAAAAGCTCAGTAAGGGATTCACAAAGAAATAATACTATTAGATTTTCAAACATCATGTAAACCATGTATACTTTATCAAAGTAATACCTTCACCTTTTTTAAGTTGTAAAAACTCTTCACTAAATAAAATATCATTACTTACCCTTTTGTAACCAAAATATTACCATAAATCCCATATAAATAACACATTATGTATAAAGGTAACATGGGACGTAAACATACTTAAGTGGAATAACCATACGGTCGACTTCCAAACTTATCACTTAATGGAATAGCCATACGGACGAATTCCATTCATATCACTTAATGGAATAGCCATACGGCCGACTTCCATACATAATGCACTGGAGGTTATAATGTAACCACTCGTCCTGGTATTCACGGAACCACCCGTCATATGGTTTATCATGTAACCACAAATCAAATGTCCAAGTACCATTATAAAATCATAAGACATAAAACAAATATAAAGGAAAGAAAACATTTCCACAGTTTGATCACAATATATCACTTAAATATATTGACCTAAGAAATACATTATAAAAACCATTTTCAATACCAAAATACATAAAAGAGTATATGGTATTTATTTCTTTTTTTAAAAAGAACATTACATCTTGTTGAGGAATCCAAAGACCAAATAATATTCGTGGCGGCAGAAAAGGTCGTTGTCACCGCATACGGTAAAAGAAACATTTATTTTTGTCGTTTAGTAAAATGATTCGTAGAAAAATATTCCTTTTGTATAAAACAAAACGTCAAAGGGGTTTATACACCGTATAAAAGAAAGTTGTGTATAAAACGAAATATTCCCCAATGAAAGGAGATTGAGACGAAGTCCCTTACCTCGGGCCCGACTTGACTCGATCGTTCTTTAATGTCCTGAATAATAAACATGAGTTAATTTATACTTTCTTAAGAACCTTTTTCAAGTTCATTATTCCTTTTATATCACTTATTACCAGGTTATTAACACTATGTAATTATTTATGTTAATAATGGTTGTTTTGTCGATCCTTGGTACTTGAGTCAAAAATAAACTCTTCATAATTACAAGTTGTTCATATGGTAAAATATCCATTATATAAATAATTATATTCATGATTTAGATATCATATATATCATATATATCCAGTATATACATCTATTTATAATATTACATAATCATTTAGAGGTAAGAAATGAAATGCACCGTTCATGGAGACGGTAAGCCGTACGTACGCATTAACGCTACTTTTATTTCAATGTCATATTAATGGAATTAAAACTAAATGAGAGGTATGTGTATTTAAAATCCAGATTTATATTAATCAATTATATGTATCATACATCATATATATCCATTATATATATGTACTTATAATTTTACATTACATTTGGGGATAAGAAATGAAATGCACCGTTCATGGAGACTATAAGCCGTACGTACACATGAACGCTACTTTCATTTCTATATCATACATTAATGGAAAGAAAATAATAATTATATAAAGGTATATTATAATTCCAGTATAACATAATATATAAAAACTTTAAATCCATCCTTTATACGTCCCACATATGGCTTTAACGAATCAAATCACTTTGAGGGGGCAGTAGTCCGCACTTCCTAAAATAAAGATATCGCGTTTACCCGTAATGGAAACCAAAAAGGTATGCCATAAATGAAAAATAAAGAAGCTTAAGTAAAACATAAACTTATTATATATCATATATAAATATAGTGACATCTTAATGGACACCTTTGAAGGCGTTATATGAGTGTTGAACAATCATCATTTCGTGAGGTAGAAATTCTCCATCCAAAGAAACAGTATGTTCATTAACCATTAGATGAAGGTGTGTGTATGCGTAGCTCGAATCCTTATTATAAAAACATACTAGTATATTTAATATACTATATTTGTTACAAAATAAAGGAATAAAAATAGTTTAGGGGTTTGGAGAAGCAAAATAAAACATAAGAAAACAAGAGAAGACACTACCTTTGAATCAGGTAACTCTTTTTGATTTGAGCTCAAAGGCTTCCTTGGAAAGACTTATTCCCAATGTGAGGATTCTATGAGTAATATATGAATGTCAAGAGACAAGATGGCCATGGTTTGGACGAGGCAAAGGCTTTGGAAGTGTGGGTAAGGTGGTAGTGGTGGGGGCCTTTTATAAGAGGGGAGGAGGGGCACTCTTGGAAAGTAAGGAAATGTTACTTTATTTTAGAATGGGTTTCAGATTTTAATTGTACCAAATTGATGTGTTTCGAGGATAAGGTGATAAGGGTTCGAAATACACCCATCCAATAGGTTGTGTACATGTGTAGGTCTTAGATTTTACATTATCTTTCCATTTTATTTAAATCGTTAAATAATGAGGTCATCGCTACATCATCATGATGCCATAGATAATTTAATTTATATAATGTCTAAAAAATATAAAACAAATACTATGATATTGGAAATCTTTTAATCTTTCCAATGACTATTTATAGTAAAAAATATGAATCGAATAACCCCATTTAATTTTTTTTAGTAAAACAACTCATGTTTGTGTCATTTTAATTTTAACTTTAAATAAAATGTTATTTATGTCATTTTCCAACCAAAGTGGCTCCATGGGGTCTCAAAGTTGACCCATGGCTTGTCATGGTCGTCCATGACACATCCAATAAGGGTAGGAAATGTGTCTAGGTATTTTAAATTTATTATAATATCATTTTTTTCTTAAATTGCACTAATTACCTCTAATCGCGATTAAAAACATAAAAGTTATATTCACCAAAAAATTATTTTATTCCCATTGAACCACATTTTACTTCCTAATGAAAACCATGTATGTCGGATTTTTGAAATTCAAAACACAAAGGTGGTAAAAATTCATTTAAATGAAAAATCAGTTTTTTATGTACCACATAGTGGTTTCACTATTCATAAAAAATGAAGTTTTTTAGAAAAATACCAAAAATTCACCTAAAGATATATTTGATATTATGTATTCAAAAATGATGTATATTTTAAAAAACTAAAAATATATTAGTTGAATTAATTAATTTAATAATTAATTACCATTGCCAAAGAAAATAGTGTGTTTTTATGAAACAATAAGTATGAAAATATTAACACCAGTTTAAGTCCAATTTAAAAAGTGAAATTATTTCCAAACACCACTATTGGATTAAATGGTAAAAATATATTCTAATTTCACTATAAAAACACTTCAATAGATAATATAATCATATTAATAAATTATATTAAAAAGGGCTTTTGGATTAAAATACACCATTTTTCACTATTCATTAAAAAATGATCTTTATCGGAAAAATACCTAAAATTTACACAAAGTAAATTTTTATGTCACGATTCTAATGAAGAATTTTATTTGGTCTAATAGAATGTATAAGAGTGACCAAAAATATATTTAATGACGGTTCACCATTAAAAGTTGATAGGTGCACCTTTAGTGAAAATTAGAGTATATATGCCTAAAATTGAATTCTTTTCGTATATTAAGCATTTATCCTTTATTGGATAAGTATAAAAACATTTAACAATAATATATAATAATATTTTAGTTATTTATATTCATTCATGCCAATACAACGACTACGTGTTAATTAATATTTAAAATAATGTTATTTTATTACTAGTGTGCAACGTAAGATTTAAAAGAAACTATTTTTTGTGTATCGTGTACGCTATCGAACATAGAAACCCCTTTAATGTAAAATTAATATTTAATTCACAAATATTAATAAATATGAAAATGTATTATTCTTTATTTACCTGGGATGTTACACTATGACCACAACGTATTATCATGAATTAAATATGTTATGTATGAAGCATGTTTTTATAGGTGAGGTAGTTTCATATTTTTTATATTTATAGAAATTTCATAAAAATTTATATTCATTATGAAAAAATATATATTCATTCACACCACGTGTCAAGATTCTGTGGTGCTGGAGGCGGAATAATTTGATTTTCCAAATTCACTATGAAATTGATTAGTTGAATTTACCTAAAGAATCATTTGAAGGAAAATGAGTTCTATAGACTATGATTCTACTAATAAAATTATATGATGTTCACAGAATGTATATTTATTCAATTTTATATTTGCAACATAGGAAAATGAGAATCATTCTCTCTCAATATCTCACTGTATTTAAAAAATCCCACCATAGATGTAGGAATTGAATATTCAGTATGTTTTATTATATTATTGTAGATAATATTAGTTTAATTATAAAAAAATGTATTCATTGAAAACATGGAAAATAGAGTTGTATATAAGTGAATAATTTTTAGATTGTTTTTACATGAATAATTTTTTAATGTGTTTTGAAATTTTTTACTAAAAAGAGTGTCACTATAAAAAAATTAATTTTCGAGTTTAACAAGTTGTTTACAATCCCTACTAAATCCCCTCATAGGTACGAATATGGAATAATATTTTCCCCCAAATCCTTCCATTATTCATTCACGAGATGAAATGGGACATAGGTTATCTATAACACGAATAAGAGGCATTAACCTCGTAATTCTCTAGAAAACTAACAAAACTATAAATCAACACCCATAGTTTTTAATTAAGGAAAAAAATAGTTTTCCACAACCCAATTGTTACTTACATGTCATAAAACCATAAATAAATACATGTAGGAGTTGTAGAAATTTGTTATTGATCATTCTCTCACACTAACCATGCTAAAAAAACAACAACACAAATCTCCCACAGACTATCTACTATAGAAAATTAACAAATAATGAAGGAGTGTAACATGATATAATAAGCTATATTGATGGGGAACATTGTCTATTTGATATAACTATGTGACATAATAATCAAATTAAATCTTGTTATTATGATATTGAGAAAACCATAAATTAATTACAATTCATTATTAGTCACATATAATATTTTTATTAAACTAGGGTGTATATTATGTAAGAAATTAAAATCAGAATTTATAAGGATTTATAATAATCAATAGTGAAGCCAGGAAAATTAATGTTCTCATAATTATATAACATAAAAACTTATAACATAAAATTAAAACAAA
The DNA here is from genome assembly GCA_963277665.1 of Viscum album. Taxonomy (NCBI): domain Eukaryota; kingdom Viridiplantae; phylum Streptophyta; class Magnoliopsida; order Santalales; family Viscaceae; genus Viscum; species Viscum album. The sequence goes on from OY728141.1 coordinate 839,439,304, forward strand.
ATAAATATTCAGGAAAAACCTGAAATCCAACTCTCAACATATATCAGGTATCACCAGTATATGAAACACTAATATACATTTCCAGCTCACAACCTGTGTGAATCATCCCATTACAATTTCATCACTACCAAAACCAAAAAATCATTATCAAATCACTCTCACACTATATCCCCACATCATTACATCCCAACCACTTCTAATCATGTTATAAAAATAAGCTATCACATCATAAACCATGGCATAAACCCAAGGAATCATATCCAAAACAAGAAGTAACCTTAAGTAATATAAAAAATTGGAATCATGCAATTTTCACTTATAATTTAAACTCATGAAAAATATTCATCAAATCCATATTATATTGTTTAAATCAATATTGGTAGTGATTTATCTTCTCAATATGTTATCCATTATCTGTCGTATGATTTGGATTTCTATTTAAAAATTTTATTCATTAAAATTAATTTGAACAATTTTATTCACCAATGAATAATTATACCTTCCATCATAAATTTATGAATCTCACCCTCAATAATAAATTTATCGAAGACTACTATAAATAATTAAAAGATTCTAAATTCCAATAAACATGATGAATTTGTAGATTCCATGGATAAAAATTTCGATGATGAAAAATTTGGGATTAAAAGATGGTGTTTTGGGTAGTGACCTAGAATTTTACAGATTTATAAAAAGATAATTTTTGGTGTTTTTATGTTTTAGAACCTACTAGATAGAAAATGATAACTGTATTCATCCTTATAAAAATCAGTTTATGGATATGTTTTTTCTAAGGATCAGTGATTACAATTGGGCTGATAATACATATAATTATGAGTTCATTAGATCATTAAATTATTATATTAAAAATAATATAAGATTTAATCCATCAATTTGTATTTTAGGGTGGTGTGCCTTTATCAAGACAATAAAGCTCTGGGTCAGTTGGTAATGGTCAGCCAACATAGGTAGCTTAACGTAGGGCCCTATTTCAATGACCAGACCGTGATCCAGTTCATTAAATATTCCCAATCCATCCCATGAGTGCACATACAATGTGAATTATATCAATAAACAAACACCACCTTTCCATAATGAACCATGTGGCTCTCCAATAGGTCACCATGTTACTGAAAATTTTAAATATTTTTTAATTTCATAGATTTTATTTTTTTTATGTATATTTTAAATAATTTATTAACATATCCATCTATGAATGTATTCTTCAATGTATTAATCTATTCATAAATGAATTTCTAATTTCCATGATAGAATGGATGTTTTGGATTTATTTCTATATAGATTATGATGGTTTTGTGGCATGTAGTTATGAGCATTCATACAGACAGTACTCTCCTAGCATTATGCTCTGACCAGACATGGGGCCATTGGTTTCTATCTAGGATATTAACACACACCAATTGATAGATAGGAAACATTTACTATAGATTGACATGGTTTCAACACTCCATTGGTGATTATTCTCTGTTGGTCCACCACACGAATCAAATAGGGTTCAGTACTCCCTAAACTAGGGCTTTATCTAGAGGGGTGTGGGTAATATAGAAATATGTGCAATACTGCTGTAAATGAGGTTTATTCTAATGAGGTGTGTGTATCCCACTATAATTCCATAAAAGTTTCACGGGTTTCTAGTTTGGGATAGTTTGAATTTTCAGTGTTGTGTGATGATTTATTTTATATTGTGCCTATATGTAGTGGTGTAAAATTCATTGGTTCAATATTAACTACATTACAACAGACATGAGACGTCATAATAGTGCGGGTTAGTACCCCCTTGAATGTGATCTATTCAAAATAAAATGTATGGGTTCTGTTATTGGTTTATTGTTTTAAAGCACTATATTAAGGGTTACTAAAGGGAGGGTGTAATATTCCATTGGATGGAACATGTAAATGTTACGTCTTGACCGAGTTGCCACTAAACGGTTCCCTGATTCGGTTGGCCACATGCCATCAATCACACCTCTCCATAAATATAAGTGTACTGACTAGAAATGGGGGACTTGTAGGTAAATATTTGGTACAGTATACCCTCTTTTATCTGAATAAAACACCAACAGAAATAAATAACAATAACCATTTATGGAAGAATACAAATAACCAAAACCAAACCATGACTTATGATAACAAAAAAATTAAAATACAATACTCAACAAAAAGGAAAAACATGGAATGACAATCCAAATGTTTGGTGTCAACAATCTTACTTAATGTGATGACACAATGACTCCCATGAAGGCCCCAAACCACATTGGTTCCATCTCCCAGGCCCCAATCCCACAATTCATCCTATCTAAGTGCATTTCACATTTCATTCCCTGCAACAACAATGCCTACTCAAATTCCAAATCGGTATGCCAAATAATGTATAGTACAACTCAGTAGGCCACCATCAATATTGTCTAACATGTGTCCAGTCAAAAGATAATTCATGCAATTTTATGAAGAAAGATAATAAAATTCATAATTATTTAGTTATCACATTTTCATTTGATATTTAATCCTTACATTTTTCCCAATTTCAATTCTTGTTTTCCATTTCATTCATCAAAAATTATTATTAATAATTTGGTGTAGGTCATCATGCCTAGCTCCAAAATATAATTAAATGTGGATCTCTAGGCCTATTATTCAATATCTTACTCAGAGTAGATCCCCATTCCAAGCATGCCATTATCTCAGGGGTGGATAACTATTGGTGAGGAACCCAATTACCAAGTTACAACTTATAATCTATCATGAACTCTTTATCTAGAAACATAAAAATATCCACAATTTAATCATTAACTAATTCATAAGAATATTTCCTTAATTCATTTAATAATAAAACTATTAGTATAAAATTTTATATGACATTAGTTAAAATGGACAATTAACTATGAACATAACCCATTAGTTAATTAATAAATTTAATTAATCAATCAATACAATTCTAATTATATAATTATTATTCCACAAATAATTAACCACGTAAAATCTCAATTAGACATAATTATTTCTCAAACATAATTATCATTGATCAAAATCATGGAACATAATTAGTTCTCATAATTAATAATATTTGTTAAACATCATGGAACATAATTAATTCTCCCAATTAATTATCCTACATTGATAATAAAAAATTCATAAATAATTCCCCCAATATAATTATATTAAGATGGTCAATTCAATAAATCAATGAAAATACATCAACCCTAAAATATTTCTATAATACCTAATCGGGAAACCACCCATCATTTGTTCCGTGAGTCAATTATCAATTAATTAAAAATGAAATCACGAGACAAATCGACATTCCAAATTAATCTAATATTGGAAAATTAATAATCAAGGGACCTTAAATAAATCATAAACTCACATTCACATATCAAAATCATGACTATAGAAGTTCAATTAAGACCACATACATGATTTTATTGAAGGATGTTATCCAAACTAAAATACCCAATACTTGAGTGACACAATGTCGTCGATACATGATTTCAATCTCATTGATTGAAATTCATATTTCCTTGGAATTTCTCTAGAAGGCACTGAGATCACATAAAAAATGTCATGCCCTTGTCTAGGTCGAATTACAAGGGTTTTAGGTGGATTTAAAATCAATTTTCAGATTAATCTTATCTACATGCACATTTTCAAGTAGGAGACCACATGGATAGGAAAAACTGTTTGCCTACCTTGTGGTCTTTCGATGCATGCATGGCTCAATGGTGCACAAAAAGGAAAACTTGGCACCAACCATTCCGACCTACACTATTTGCATGGTTTGCTATTACACTGTTTGGCCCAACCACACGAAAACTGTCCATAGCCCATTTATTCTCTAGATCCATTAAAACATCATCAAAACACATACAATGTCATACCCCAACCCAAAAGTACTTAATAATAAGAAAAGGAACGTAAAAACATGCCCATGATTTATCTAGAACAGGTAAGGATCATATAATCATCCAACCTTATAACATCTCCTCCTCATGATTCACTCGTAATCATCTCTAAAATTTTAAGTAAAAAAGATTGGTCCATTGAACCCTCATGTCTACTTCCTATTACAATTTTTCCTATTGAATGCCTCCATGTTTCAACAATACATGAAATAATGGCACAATCTCTCCACGAAACAATTTCTCACTGCGACCCAACACACATATCAAAATCTCTGAAAAGAACACATCTATCTCGATGTAAACCTGTTCCACATCAATCAAAGGAGAAGTGTCAGGGTGATACCAACATAGTTGTTACACATGGAAAAAACATACATATCGTTGAATAAATGTGGAAGTGATAATCAACACACCACTAGCCATGTTCTTTTCAGCACCTCAAAATATTCTACAATCCAAGGATCCAACATGCCCTACCTTTATATTCTTTGGTGATCCAATCTAGGCGACACCCGAATGAATAAATGATCACCCTCTACAAACTCCAGGGGTCAAATCCATCTAAAACAATACCAACTCTTATTAATATGTGCCATATAAATACATTTATGAATCAGGTATAACTACTCTTATGTCTCATGCATGAGACTCGGTCCCAACAACTCTGTCTCACCCAACTCTTACAAACATAATGGTGATATACAAGGTATACAATAATATTCCTCAAATGGTAACATCTTTACAGTTTCCCGATTAAATTTTTATAGGAGAACTCCACTAAAGAAATGTTCTTCTCAAAAGATCCAAAATTTGAACCACACAATCTTGTAGAATATCCTCTAATACCCGAATGGTATTATCTGACTTCCCATATAGTTGTTGGTGGAAGGTCGTACACAACCAAATTGGTTTACCTATTGGCTTATATAATACCTACAAGAAGAATGATGCAATGCATGAATCATGTTCTGAAACTATAATATGTGGAACACTATGAAAACAATCTATCTCTCATACATATAGTTCTCCCATCTATTGTTCTATAAATTTTTCCCAAACAGGAATGAAGTGTGCTACCATCACATGTTTACCCACAATGACCCAAATAGAATCATTATTCCTATGAATATTTTGATTTCATACCACGAAATCAATTATCAGATCAACCCACATTATTTATGGTATAGGAAACTACATCAATTGGTCTCCAGGTCATTGATTCTATACATTCACATGCTGATATTTTAAACATTTTTTAGGAACCCTAGTATATCCTTCATCCTGCTTTTCCACCAAAACTGTTGATGTCGGTCACAGTTAATTTCATTCACCCTAGGTTTCACCTCTCAATTTGAGGGATGAAATTATCACATGAGTTCTCCCACATACTATTAGGCACAAAAACCTGATTTTTCACATTGGGGATCTCATCATTTAATATTATCTTCTCTGATGGGGTCTTCCCAACGTCATGGCCTTCCGTCGAGGATAAAGACTCCAGATCATCATACTTCCTGTCCCAAATATATCTCCTGATTGTAGAAACCACTCCTACAGAGACTAAAGTCATCCTCTCTTGACCCTCTTAAACATCCACATGAATTTCTGCTAGAAAATCATCATCATCCACTCTACAATTGACTCAGGTACAACCTGAGTCTAATTTTTGGTACACAACGAACCAACCACACTATTCCCCTTCCTGGGTGAATATTACAGTTCCAAATCAAAGGAATTATTATATTTTACCAATATTAGCAGCCGATGAATTAGGTAATGTAGTGTAATGTTATACATCAAGATTTTGTGATCCATAAAAACTGTAAAATTTTCACCCAAAAGATAGTGTCACCGAAAGAGAAGGGTATAATTTACCACTTCCAACTCTATTTCATGAGTAGGTTAATTCTGTTCATGTGGCCTCAACTATAGAGACCCATAAGCAACAACTCGATCCCTTTTTTTCAACACATCTATGAGTCTCATCCTAAAAGCGTTACAATACACTGTGTAATCCCCACACGACTCATGGATGATCTATATTTGTTTAAATGTCATGTGATTCTTCAACACCTAGTATGAATTATTGCATGATCTTTCCCAATCAAACATTATCCATTTCACTGTTAATGTAGTATGTGGCACTGGAAATTGGGAAAACTCTAAGATATACCTCCATTAATAATTAGCCAATACCAAAAATCTTCAGATATCGACAACATTAATGGGATAATCCAAAGAAATCAATGCATGCAATTTATATAGGTCAACTTCCACTCCATATATTGAGATTATGTGCCCTAATATGTGAACCATGTCAATCCAAAACTAATATTTAGATATCTTGGCATATTGCTTATTCTCTCTTAGTGTGCCAAATATGATGTCAAGATGTTGGGAATGATCCTCACGAGTCATAGAGTACACCATGATGTCATCTACAAACATCACCTAAAATTCATCATTGTAGGGAATAAATATCATGATCAATAAGGCCATAAAAACCGCAAGATCATTTGTCTACCCAAAAAGCATAACGACAAACACCTAAAGTCCATAAATTCTCTTGAGAGATGTTTTTTGTATATTAGAGGTATAAAATCTAACCTAATGATACCCTTATCAATGATTGATCATTGAGAATACACAATCCCCCTTCAACTGGTCAAATAGATCATTGATACAGGGATGAGGATATCAGTTCTTCACATTCATTATATTCATATACAAGTAATTGAAACACTAGCGTAAACTCATTTTGGACATCATATCAAAAAAGTAGGGGACCCCCAAGGTGACATACATGGATGGAGAAACACTTTATCTCCCATTTCCTTACACTACATTTTGAAATCTTGATGCTTAGTTGGTGCCATTATATAAGGTATAATAGATACAGACTCATCCCCTAAAAAGATCTCAATAGTGAATTCCACATCTACCTCCAATTTTAACCTTGAGAAGTATTCAGGAAATACATCTTGATACATTTATACTACTAGATGAAGGATTTCTTTCATGCCACTCCCATCATCCAACAAATGACTATGAACATGGACTGTGATCTATCACAGTTGTTGTGTAATTGGACAAACTCCACCTTTACGGATATCCTAATATACATGATGAATGTTCTTTCTGCCCTCAGGTGATACAAAGGTCACTCTCATTTTCCTACAATCTATGTGAGCTCATTATGAGACTACTCATTCCATAGCTATAATTTGGTCAAATACCGCCATATCACATACATAGTTATCCCATATAAAATGATATTTGTATATATTTATCACTCATTCCTTGAATAAGTAGATATCCATAGACTATGTTCCCAATAGTGTATTAATATTCATCACCCCATTTATAGAGTCCATATCCATGAAAATTTAATTAAAAATATTTCCACATATAAAGGAATAAGAGGCACCAATATTTATCAATGAACAAGATAATGTAAAAGAAAATAGAATTTTACCTCCCACTATCGATGGACCAGCCTCACTCTCCACATGTGTAGGTTGAACTGAATGTAACTGTCCTTCCCCTATTTCCTATGGTGTCATATGACTACCCTAAGTAGAAAAACATTCCGGAAATGAGCTCTTATATCCTAAATCAACACATCAACAACCTATACACCCCATTCCAGTAGAAATCAATCTTCTAACCCTATATGGTGTACAAAACATGTATCCCACACTCAAAATTTGAACTGCTGCTCCCTTAGCACCAGTCTGCCGCTGATTCTTGCAATACATCATGTAGGTGTCCCATAAATCAAAAATAAAACTAGCACTCTACCGGTGGTCGAGGACAATGTGTACAATATTGTTCTTTCCTAGTATTTTGGTTGAAAATAAAATTAGTATGATCATGTAAAATTGTTCCTCCTAACTGTCCACCATGCATTCCATTGTCCTGACTATGGTTCATGGGATGCCATTTCCTACTGTCAGAAATTAGACACCTTGATCTTCCAACTTCATGTCCAGTACTGGAATACTTCTTCGGGTTCCCCTCAAATATTAGAGCCTAAATAAACACTTAAGTGAATTTCTATATCCTAAAGATATTTACCTAGGACATAATTTCACATCCAATCTATCCTAAAATCATTTTGTATAAAGCTCTCATCTTCTACCAAATATGGAGCAAAACATTGTAAATCTATGAAACGTTTAGTGTACTCCATCATATAAATTATTCCATGGGTTATATGAATAATCCATGAAGCCTTATCTTTTCTTAGTGTTTCTGTAGAGAAGTGATTTAATAACTACTCATGAATGTCCTTCCATAACATCCCATCATTCTGTCCAGATCATACCTGAATGTCTCAGTAGTGCTTCATTGAACCCCAATGAATATAAGCGACAAACATGACCCTCCTCCCACCTATAGTCTCCAAATTATCACGTTTCATATCTATGGATTCAATCCACAATTCATATATCTCAGGTACACCCTATATATTGAAATTAGGAGTGTCCAGTAACTGAATCTCCATTTTCATCTCATACATGTTTTTTGGAACCCTCCCTCAGTCTCTCTACATTAATTTCATGAAAGGAACAATATTCCCTCATAATTGTTCATTTCCTCCTTCAATTTCACAAATTCCATCTCAAGATCACTGTCTGAATGTTCATTCTAAGCCATTCCCCCTCGTATATCCCTCAACAAGTTCCATATAGTCATATCTCTACAATTCCAAACACACATATTATGTCTCATAACAGAACCTGGTAACATTTTCATAAGAGGAAAAATATCACTAAAAGTTTCAACATTCCCTTTCCCATTTTTTGTATCCACACATTCTGTATTGAGGCCTTATCACAAACCTTAACCACCCTTTATCTAGGTCCATGTCAATAACGGCACATAATTATAATTAATTATTTCACCTATTAATTAATTACATTATCTCAAATTATTTAATTCATCATCTATTTAATTAATCATAATCATTTCATAAATAAAGGATATCCTTAGAAACCAATTTATTCTCATTTTTCATCATTATTTTAATCTCACAATAATAAAAAATAGTTCATGTTCAACAAATTTCCCAAAACTCATTTCAGGTGAGTTCCTAGAATGAATCAGGACACAAAAACCCTGTGTACCTAGAATATTTTATGTAGAGTCAATTATTGTTCCTCTTTAGGCCATGAATTTAAATTATCCAATATTCAAAATAATATCACATCACACCTATAGTGCTCCATCCAAGGAGAAATTATATCCAACTATACCAAAAAACATCAATCATAATAATCCCAGCCCGAGTACATGGATTTTCCAACGTACCTGGGTTTGAATCTCTATTCACGAGCTCATTACAATGCCTCCACTCTTATAGACTCATGTTTAATACTCCTCAAAACAGTAAGGAAAAAGATGATGAATGAATAGAAAACTCATTTGATAACACATTGTGACGTCCTTACCCAAGTGCCACTAAACAGTTCCCTGACCCAGTTGGCTAATTGCCCAAATGTGTCCCTCCCTATATGCCATAGAGTTTTATCTAGCATCTAGGGTCTTCCAAGTCAGTCTGGGGGAGACTATACCCTCTTTTATTAGAATGAAATACCACTATAAATATTTAACATTAACGAAGTGTGGAAGAATATAAATAACCCTAACATATCCATATAATATGATAACCAATATAAGAAAGTACAACAATCACCTCAAAGGAATTGCATGTTTTAACAATGAAAATGAAAAGTGTCTACAATGAAACTGATAGTAATGTCACAATGACTCTAATACGGGTTCCGTACCTTGTATGGGTTCCTCTCCCATGCACTAATACCAAACAGAAACCCATCCAAGGGTCTTGACCATAAATTTTCCTTCCACAACAAAGTCACCTTTGGTGCCGATCAGGCGGCATGAATAGGGTGTGAGTACAACTTAGTAGGCCACCCCCATCAGTGTTTAAAATGAGTTCCATAAAAAGATAATGGATGTATTTTTATGAATAAATAAAATAAAATGAATAACTAAACAGTTACCACATTCCCATTTTATTATTAATCATCACATTAGAATCATTTCCAAATCATGTTTCCCATTTGAATCATCAATCATTAGTATTAATCATTTGTTGTAGGTCATCAAGCCTAACACCCAAAATCTTATTCTCTGTATGTCACCATGCCTATGACTACATATCTCATTCGGTGTAGGTCTTCATTCCTAGAACCCCATAATCGAAAGCACAGATACCTATTTATGGGTATCACTATGAAGAATTCTATACTTTTAAATTTTTCTCGGAGTGTAAATATATAGCATGATGATGAAATCAATATATTTGATTTTATAAAAACAAATGAGATTCATGTGTATATGAGAAGGTTAGTGGATGCATTATTCTTTTTTTGTGTCATTTTTGGCTATTATACTACTTATTGAAAATAATGTCCAGACATTACTTTTTGGAAAATTGTTTTGTAAACGTTTTTAATGAAATTCATGAGTTACAAATTCTACATATGAGTTATAAGGATCCATAAATATGGATAAAATGTTTTTCTAGAACGAATCAAATCCTATATAATATAAATTTTTCAATGTGGTTTAGTAAGTGGAAATCCATGAACAAGTCTTATATATTGTACCATAGCATGAATTTTAGGATAAACATATATCATAAATAATAGGAAATGGTGTATAATATTCATTTTTGGTCTCCTATATGATATTTTATGTATAAAATGTTTTCTGTTTGAAGTAATTTTCTTATTATCTATATATAATAAGAAGAAACACTATATTATTGGAGAGTTAATTTGTTTTTATAAAGAATATCCTTGAGTGTTTTAGATGATTTAAGGTAATGTTCCTAATCTCTAAAAGTGAGAATTAGGACATTGTAAGGTAATACACTGATACAAGTCTCAAATTTGATAAATATGATATGATATCTCAATATGGTTTCATGTTATATCATTGATTTTCATCAATTTAATTCTGGAGTTCCAAAATAGATATCATAGTGAAGTCAAAAAAAATGTAATTCTCTATCATGACATAACATTTATTGAATTTATAAATCATGATAATGAGGTTTATTGTTGAAGATTGGGTGATTTCATACATTGATGAGACAATTAACCTTTACTATGACAACAATGGAACTATTCCACATGATAGGAAACCATGATCTCAAAATGTTAGTAAAATGGGGATGGAATAAGACATCTATGTGATAACTTCTATTATCATTGTTCACCAGGCATGCCCCTTTTTTTGTTGGATGCAGATATTTTTAATGAAATTTAACTTGTAGTTGTGATAGAATTAGGCTTCTATGATGCGACTTACCCAATAGGTTCATCACTTCTGTAAGTAAGTCCACTTTTTACACATGTATAGAAATAATAAATATCATAAAAATATATATAATACAGAAAATAAAAAATTATATCTCATGATATTCTCACATTCATAAAACATCTATCATATCAAAAAAGTTCTATAATTTAATTTTCATGAGAATGAAAATTTTTAAATTAGTTTCACAACTAAATCCATGCTATTAATTAATCCCTTTGGCTCAACAATCATAAAATTAAATCATCAAATGATTATTACCCAATTCATTTTGAGGGATTAATATAGAAATTTCAAATAGGTTCCCTGAAATTCCAATTGGGACTATTAAGAGTTATTAAATTATTAGTAAGATTCTATCAATGGTTTTGAACAATAAAATCGCTTAAAATGGATTATGTATATTTAAAAATAAATTTTTATGTTGAAATTCAGAAAGGGGAGGAGGAAACAAAAACCTCTATTATTTCTAGTTAGTTTATATTTTGAATTCAAATAGATATCATCCATATATCTTTTTAAATACATAATAATCATCTCAAAAAACATTTCTCGATGAGTTTGAGTTTGACTAGTACAAGGAAAAAGATTACTAAATTTAGTTATATGTCATTAACATCTCTTCAAGGATATTGACATCCCATTATGGAATTCAATCCACCATTCACTAATATAAAAAACATCACATCAATCCAATAAAATATAATTCCTAGGGAATAAGATAGGAATATGGAAGCACAATTTGTAGCGTAATGAGTCTAAAATGTGGTTTTGAAAAAAAGTAAATATAATGGGGGAAATTAAATCAAGATAATAAAGTAATATTATTATAGTAAATGTTTAGACTAAAATTGTTATATGATCATTGTTTTATATTTTCAATATAGACCACATAAAAATGGAGATTGAAAGGAAAAAAGAGAAGTTGTGATTTCTCTTACCCAGATGAGTGATTCCAAAAACATCAGGATTAGGATAATTGGGGGTGGATGGGACATTACAAGGAATCTGTGGGAGGTAAAACCGTCATAGATTCATTGATGTGGAATTGGGAATAAATGGAAATGTAAGGATGTGTGAGTCATTATAGAAAAATTGTTTGATTGGTTTATTAATTTCATTGGTCAACTAGGTATTGGGAAAAAAATAAAATGATGGCTTTTCCATGATATTTTCCCATTGTAGTAGACTCTAGGGTTACCTGTTTTATTATATTAATCCAAATAAGTCTACAATAAATTAATTTTAATTAATTGGGATGAAAACCAAATGTTTCAACACAATATCATTTTTTATGTTAATCTTTCAATTTTAAAATTTTTAAGGTAAATCAAATATTTATAATTTTATTAATATATATTAAAATACATATATTAATAAAATATAAAATTATAAAATATGGATTTTCGTTAAGTTGTTATTATATCATTATGACATAATTATTATATTATTAAACATAATGAAGGACTCAGATTGTATTTTTACTATTTGTGAAAAAATAATGTATTGTAGAAAATTGAAATAAATTAACCTATAACATAATTTCACATGATTATTTAAAAATAATTTATTGTAGAAGGACTCAGACTGTGTTTTTACTATTCATGAAAAAATAATGTATTATTTAAAATTCAAATAAACTATCATCGTATGTGTGTAATTTTTACTAACTTTAAATTCTCCCATATGCGATTGCATTCAATATTTACATGATGACTCTCAGCTAGGGGTTGGTAAATAGAAATTCCAAGTGATACTACATCTATCTCATGTTCATAAAATGTTCTTTTAACACCATGACTCTACTGGACAAGGCCCTTGTTTCTCTTTTATGAATTAATTATTCCTTATCATCAATTATTTGAAACATAATTAATATTGTTAAATATTTTAAAATGATTATAGTTAAAAATGGTCATGTTTACCAACAATAATAATTGACCAATGGTCCTATAAGATATAATACAAGATATTAACATTTCCTTTTATACTAACTTAAATAAAAGGGGGATTTTTTTGTATAAAAAAATTCTCAACAAATTTTTTGGAATTAGATTTCATTTAATATTATTGGATTATTAAATTCATACCCATTAGAAAAATCACCATCGAAATTTTCATCTCATTTTATATGTTGAAAAATGATGTGGGTATAACTACCTCATTTTATACTAATCTCCCACATCACTTATTCAGTAATATGTATCTTCTAAAACAAATAAACAATGTGGGTATTAATAGTGTTTAGAACCTTGTATCAATAGATAAATTTCTCTATTAGCTAATGGTCATTAGATTGATCATGTTTCTGCTATACCAGCTGCCGATTCAGTACATTTGAATGGACATATTAGAAATTCCTCAAGAGAGATATGTAAAATACATCGTGAACATGAGCAATATTTTAAGAGATGAAAGTTGAGAGTTTTTTCCCCATGTGATCAAGGATTATATTGTGGAAAATGTAAATTGGGATACGATTCTATTTCTTCCCAAACCTCATGACTCATTTTCATGGTGATATTCAATGATTGGAATTATCAATGACTTCAATCTCCTTGTCCCCTCAAATAGTGGTAACCAAAACTCTTATTCTGGCTCAAAGTATCCCTTTTGTACTATTGAATGTAATTAACATTTCTATAATTTCATACACAAGATCAGACCCATGATTCTTTATCTCACCATATTTTCCCCAAAAGTATTCTTTTATACATCTCCTTCCATAAAGAGATTTATAGGGATTCATTTTAGTACTATAATGGATTGTATTGTTGAATGTGAAATCAACTAATGGGAGGTGTTGATACCATTCACCATTATATTCCACTGATAATTTTCTCCAAATGGCCTCAAATATTTTAATATTCCATTTAAAATGGACATTAGTTTAGGGGGTGATAGACCAAAGTGAAATTTAATTCAGTACTGCTAGATTGTTGAAAATATCTCATCAATATTTATGTGATCCTTAGATCATTCTCAGAAAATATAGAAAGTGGTACACCAGGAATCCTCACAATATCCTCCATGTATATCATTCTAAGTTAGTTAAAATATAAATTATAACACCCCAACAATAGTTTCAGGGAGTGGGTGATTTATTTAATACATTGGCATGATTAAAGAGAATAAAATCCAAAAAAACTATTCAGTTTAGTATTTTTGGATACAAGATATATACGATATTTAAAAATAACAACTTGAAACTAAAAAAACATAATAACATAAAAAACCCCCATAATATCATAGATTAACCCTATAAATCATTAATAGTATAATAATATGCATAACCTATAAGGATAAAGAAAACGAAAGGGGTGAGATCAAATTCACAATAAGGGTAGGAAATACCACGAGAGATATCATAAACATTATGCATAGTGAATAACTAAAAAAACGTGCATTAAAAATGAACATGAACACATTATGAAAAAAAATAATAGATGATTAAATAATAACATATTAATGAATAAACATGTGTATTATACTAGTCTAATAACGTCATGAACATTCAATTAATAGTGACGTAAATGCATAAGTCTAAAAATCTAAATCCAACCATCAAGGACTCTCCCAATACATATAAAAATTAATAAGGACTCCACAAAATCAATATATAATAATTTTCAAGGCCAAAACAATGTCCATATATATTTGTCTTATAAGACAAACCTATTCATAGAGGGATTATTGGTTGTACACCAATCAATTAACAAGTTGAATTAATTCCTCATATGAATGGGGATCGACATAAACAACATACACCTTCATATTGAAACTAATATATCAAATGTAAAAAACATTCTCTGATCGTTATACATACACACTAAGAATAAGGATTAAAATTGTGAATGGTTTTAAGATAGAACATACATAGTCAAACTAATAATCAACCATTCAATGAAATATGTTTGATGTTATCAGACATGATAATCCTCAATGAAATACAAGATTCAACAACGAATGATGACATAGATGAAGATACTTTTAAATGAGACCATTGACTTTTTTGAGCAAACAACCCATAATCATTCCATAGTGTCCCATACCTCATTGAAACATTCAATTAAAAATAAAATATAATATCATTGTAATTAATAGACTTTTATAAGTTTTGAACAAATAATATATCTCATTAATGTAAAAGGGATATGAGAAAAAATCTTTTTAATTATGAAAGAAGCGATTTTTGGAAAATCAATTGTATTTGTCATGAAATCGGATTATAAACTTATATATCCAAAACAATAAAAGGGATAGTAATTTAAATTATACATGATAATTATATAAATTCATAATTATGTTAATAATTAAAAAACATTTTGTAAACATGCTGTAGAAAAAAAAAACATTTTAGTGTAGTTTAAGAAAATTATTAAAGGATTTTAAAGTTAAAAGGCATGTTTACTTACATAAAACCTTAAATGAACCAAAATAAATTTTAAATTATAAAATGTGTAAATTTGGAAAGATAAATATTGAATAAATCATACTATTATGTGATCATTGAAATATGAATGAATTACAGAAGTTTTATGAATCATGCTTCCAATTCAGATGAATTTTCGAAAGACTCTTTTAAAACAATTGAATAAAAATAAAATAAAGAAGGATTATGATTAGTAAATATATATATAACATTCAAACATAATTAATAAGTATCCTAAATATAAAATAATAAATTTTTTTAGGGGAATATAGAATAATAACTTCCCGAATGAAACAGGAGGTACTGGTAGAAAATATTTACAACATTATAATTAATTGGGTCATATAACCCGAAATTAATAATCATCAAATTATAAATTTAATATCATGAAAATAATTATATTCATGAATTGAAACATAAATGTGAATTATAAATACACCATAAAAAATTAATAGTTGTGAATAGAGAATATCCCACAAAATTGTATGGGAGATGAAGAAACAACGTACAAACATTTCTGCTTGGTAAGTTGTGTTATTGTGTGTGATTAATGAGATGAAAATGGTTATCATGACCATTATTTATCATAATTTATGTATGGGGATGTTCTAAAACATAACCCATTATTCACAATTCAATATTAAAGTACACACAATTGGGGGATTCCTGAATAAAAGTGAGAGAGGGGATCCCTTTCCATAAAGGCAAGGTTGTTCTTCAATGGATCTTAATGACCTGAATAACCAAATTAGGTGCATTATGTAACAATTAAATAACAATTTATTCATTTATTTGGTTATTTATAACGTTATATTGTTCAATAATGTCCTTTTATATGGGTTAATATATTCAATTTCATTGTTCGTGTGTGTATATTTTCATAATATTTATGACTGTCTCACTCGTAAAAGATTTTGGTAGTTCATGTAAGATGGGATTACAAGTCCATAAATTATTTTATATGTTATTTATAAAAATTTATAGGATAAATTTTTATAAAATTCACTTTTTTTGTAGTTAAAGAGAATCATTACATAGAACATTAATGGTAAACACTTGGAATAATTTGCAGATTTTTCTAATAATTACATTTTTTTGTAATATTAATTTACATCATCAGTGAAAAAGGATTATAGAAAATTACATAAGATAAAATGCATATATATTATAATTTTTCGACCAAAAAAATGGTTTCATGACCATAGTTGAAGAATTTAAATCAAATTGAAAGAATTATTTTCCTTGAATGTGATAAATCAACACATCTTAGACGATGTTTTAATTTTTTCATAAATAACGAGGCAAGGAGAGAGAGAGAATATTTAAAACACTTGCATAACAAAGCTAAAATACATGTATGGTACTTGAGTTTTCATTATATTTGGATGAGGTTCAGTGTGGATTGAAAAGATAACAGAGGAACATGAAAATGAATGAAAATAAAAGATGAATGCTACCTTATGAATTAATCATATATTTGAGCCTAATAAGGGAATATGATTTGTAATTTTCATGATTCCAAGGGATTCTGGTTGCGGTGGAAGAAGTTGGGGGGAGCCATGGTTATAATTTATAAATGTCAAAGGGATTTAGGGGAGTGAAGTAAAGAGGTTGGAAGTGGCGGTATTTATAGTGGAGGGGGGGGGGGGGTTCTTAATATTTTAATCATTAGTTTATTATTATTCCCTATGACATGAAATTACAATGATTCCATGAAAAAAAATTTCCTTATGTTCATGGGAGTTAAAAACATTGGTTATTACTTTATAATAACATAATCAATGATTCAATAAGTCAATTATTAAGTATTTAATGTAAATTATCTCATTTCATTGTTCACAGAAAATTCATGTATTTCAAAAAAATATCCAAAATTCACCCTAACCATTTTTCGACTTGTAAAATCCGAAGAAGATATCCATTTTTTCAATATTTATTTTCTAAATAATATTAATTTAATATTTAATTGAAATCCCAATTTATATGATAAATATTGTTTTTAGAACAATATTATACTTATTCCAAAACATAGGTACATCATAAATTTTCAAAAATACTATATATATAATCATAGGTGAAATTACTATATAAAAGAATATGTCACTATTCATATGGGTAATATTACTATTTATAAGGTTATGTAACAATTCACTAAAAATTATGTAGGTCATATCAGACCCTAAACAACATACTGATCGTAACTATGTATGTCAGTTTTTCAAAATCCAAATCATTGGGTTGGTAAAATTCAGTTTACTAGATTGTTTATAAAATTGTAGGGTTTTGTAGAGTCTAATTATTCCATTAATTAAATATTAAATTTATTTTCAAAGTATTGGGGTGTTAGATTAACCCCTCATTACAAAAATTTATTCCTAGAAATTTTATATTTCAAATTGATTGTTAATTGTTGTAACGTTAAATATTCCTTGTGAAAAACCAATATCAAAAATAGGTTTAATAGAAAATACTCTTTTAAAAGATTAAAGGAAAAAAGGTGGTTAAATTAATAATAATAATAATAATAGGAATACTAATATTTAATAAATAAATGATTAAATTAATTATTAATCCTTTCAAATGGAGTGAAATTTATTGGAATTGAAAAACTAGGAATAGAAGAAATACATAAATATTATTTTCAAATGATATAAATTAGTTTTATATGAATGTGTATTACCACAAAACCAAAAACTACAGTTATGAAAAATTTCATTAATGCTGTCAAATATTATGATTATAGAAAAAACATTTAACACTAATTTTGTATTGTTTTGGGATTATTCCACTCTATAAGTACATTAATATACGTTTATATTTCATAAACATGATCATATACTCTGATAATAACTTGGACTATATATACTTTACATTTTATCATATTGTGTGTCATGTTGTGTCATTAACCACTAAAACATCATAAAATTATCAATTTACACCATTTCATAAATGGCATAACAATTCCCAATTATTAAGATCCAATAATTTAGATTCATTACAATGGTAGTTATTACTATATAATTTACATTATCCATATATAAAATCACTCTATTCTAAAATTTACATCCCTAAATTAGCAACATAATAAGGGTTGTCTATCCCATGAACATATATTTTCTAAATGTTTGACTTGTTAATGCATCAATTTTCCTTAGTACCACTAATAATACGACCACAAATCCAAAAATTATTACAGTAAAATCCTCATATATTAAATAATTCATGTAACTATGGAATTGCTGATAAAATACTCAAATGACATGTTTCTTGACTGGGTATATTAATCATTCCACTTCAACTATAGCAGTATCCTAACATGAGGTTTATCACGTAACATCATTTATGGTATATTCCAATAATTCTTGGTATATTGATTCATATAGTGTATCATCTCCTTGAAGATATATAAGATTACATTGAAATCTTTTTTCATACCCTTGAAGTCAAGAACATGGTGTCATTTTTCTGCATACTTATATAGAACTATCATTCAAATCAATAATTTACAAGTTTTATTCATTACAAAGTTTTCACATGTTGGAAAACCCTTCTTTCCCTTCTTTCCTTTATCCATATTTATTTATACCCCACTCTTCTTATTATTCTTCCATGTAAATCCAAATGACATAGATATGTCATTAAATTTATTTTTAACACATGATACTATTTCCTCATATGATGAGGATACATTCGAGACTAATATCCATTGAAATGATGGATTAAGACAATGAGAGATATTACCCTTCTTCTTATTTACATCATGTTTGTTGGTAAAGTTGACATTATTTATTATAGGTTCCATTTTAATTAATTACATATACAATATTATATCATAATATTATTAACTTTATATAACTTTTAAAATTCTATAACACATATCATAAATATATTAATAATAAATTCTAGTACCATATACTTTGGTTACATTGTATGAATAAATCCTTCATATTAGTATGTAAGAAAAAAACATGAATTATCCCTTGCATATCCCCTAATAGTTTCATACCAGGAGAATAGTAAGGCCCGTTGTCATGTTCCAAGATACCCTGAGTCAAACCTGAAACTCTTTGTCGGAGTTGTTAATTCTAGGAATTTCTCATCTAGAACCACATCTTCTTTTGTTATCTAGATATGGGTTAATTTTGTAGAAATATAAACATAATATTTTCCTTGTATAAATTCAAGGAGAATCTTTAAATATTATCCTCAGGAATATCTGAGGATTATGGTCCCTAATCTACATTATCTAAATTTAGTTTCTAATTTTTATACTAAACATCTTTTGATTCCAACTCTATTGCTTCGACACCAGTTTCCAGAACCTAGTGCATTATTTATTATATTGACAAGATTACAAGGATTGAAATCCCAATGGGCCGATCAATTTCTAATTTTGGAAATAATATGCATACAGGAGATCAGAATTATAACTCTAAAATAAAAAAACATAATAACTTCAATTGAAAATCCAACAATCTATTTGATAATCCATGGAATCAATTATTATTATATTCATCCCTCGTAACCTGGAAGGATAAAACAAAAGAAATGGTTGATACCAAATTCTTAGTAATGGAATGAAATATATGGAATGATATCATAAACATTATCCATGGTGAATAACTAAAAACACATGCCATTAAAAATGAACATGGACACAATATGACTCGATTAAGAGATGAATACATACTGTCATATTAATGAATAAACATAGGTATTATAAAAGTTGAAATACTCATGAACATTCAATGAATTGTTTCCTAATGTGGAAAATTCATCTACCATACAATCTATAACATGCTATCAAGGCCTCATCCATGGAATATTAAAATTATAAAGGCCTCTACCAAATCAATATAAACAATTGGGAATGGATTTGTCCAAGTCCATATCTATTTGTCTCATAAAACCTACCAATGCATCGAGGTCTTATAGTGTTCCAAACAATTCACATACTATGTCTAATGAATTCATCAAATGAATGAGGATAAATATATACAACATACACATTCATATTGGAACTATGGAATGAAATGTAAATAACTTTCTTTATTCATTAAACATAAACACAAACCATTCCGAGTAATATGTTGAATGATTTCCAGATTACACATCCATATTCAAACTAATCATAAACCATTAAATAAAACATTATGGATTATATCAAAAGATATAACCCTTAATAAAACTAAAGATTCAACAAATGATTTTGACATAAATAAAGATTCTTTTAAATGATAAAATTGAATAATCATTGAGGAAATAATCCTTAATCATTCCAAAGTGTCTCATACCACCTTGATAAATTCTAATAATAATACATAATAATTTCACGAGAATTATGAGACTATTGATAAGTGGTGATCAAGGTATATATCTTATAAAAATTAAAGTGATATGAGGAAAATACTTTTTTACTCCAGAAAGAAGAGTTATTTTGGAAAATCATTTTTTATTTTTCATTAATTTAGATTGTAAAAATATATATCCTAGAAAATAAAAGGGTCATTCATTGAAATTATACTTGAGGATTATATAAAGCCTCATTTCAGTTAAATCCTTTTATTTTTTTAAAGATTCTATAATAATAAAATATTTTAGTGTGGATTAAGGAAAATATTGTAGTATTTTAAAGAACAAAGGAATGTTTAATTTTATAAAACCTAAAATGATCCAAAATAGATTTTTCATTATAATATTTATTATTTTAAACAGATAAATATTGCCTAAAATAGACTATAAAATGAACTTCAATATAGATATTAATTCAAGATGTTCCTTGAATCAGGGTTGCATTTCAGATGAATTTTTGGAAGATTCATTTAAAAAAAGTAACTCCCCATAAAATTATTAAGTATTATTATTAGTATATATATATATAATTAAAACTTAATTTATGAGTCATATATAAAAATAAATAATAATTTCATTGAGGTTAAGAGGGAATAAGTGAAACATGAATTGAAATAGTTGTTCAGGTAGAAAATACTTAAAACATTCTAATCAATTGAATCGTATTCCCAGAAATTAATAACAACAAATTATATAATTAATATCAACAAAAAAATATTCATGATATGAAACATTAATGTGATGTACAAATACACCATACACAAATAATAGTAGTAAATATAGAATATCTCACAAAATTGGAAGTGAGATGAAGAAACCCCTTTCCTACATTTGGCATATAAAATATTGATCTTGTGTGGGAATTATGAGAGGTAAAGGGGTATCCCTTAATTTCTATACCATAAGGGAAGTGTTTAGAAGGTTATTAAATAGACACCATCATTAGTAATTAAAAATAAAAGGACACACCATAAGGTAGATTCTTGAATAAAAGTGATAGAGAGGATCCCTTACCTTAATTCCAAGGGTGTTCAACGAGTGATATTAGTGAACTGAATTACCAAATTCTATTCATTAATTAACAATTAAATAACCCTTTATACATTTATGTGGTTTACTATGAATTTATTATGATCAATCTTGGCCTTTTAGATGGGTTATGGGATTCAATTTCATTGTTCAGGAGTGGTCTTTTTCATAATATTCATTATCAAATAGCATATAAAAGTGTATCGTAGTTCATCTTAGATGGGAGTTGCTGTAGATAATTGATTATAAATGTAATTACTGAACATAGTGGGCATTAATTTTTTATAAAAGTAATTTGTAATTTTGAGTGAAGGTGAATCATTTTGTAAATCCTTAATAATAAACCCATGGATAAATTTTTAGATTTTTTAAATATTGACAATGTTTTTTATTATTATTGTATATCATTAGTGAATAAGTATTCCAGAACATTAAATAAAATGAAAAAATATATATAATTCTATGGTTGTTCCTTAAAAATGGTTTTGTGACTATAGTTGAATAAGATAAATTAAATTGAAAGCATTTTCTTCGTTGAATGTGATATATCAACACATATCAGATGATGTTTCATATTTATCATAAATGAGAGTGGAAATGAAAGATGAAGATGAATTATACCATTAGAATAACCACATTATAGTACATATATGCTAATGTTGTTGTCATACAATTTGGAGAAGGAGTGGTAATGAAATTAAAGGAAAAAATGGAACTAGAAAAAGAATGAAAATAAAAAAGGAATTTTATCTCTATAATTATCTTTTTTGAGATCATATTAAGGGAAGAGTATTTGGTATTTTTATGAGACTAAATACTATGTGTCGTGGTGGAAAAGGTCGGGAGAAGATTTTTTTGGATTTTTTCAGGAATCACAAGGTGTTAGAGGAATGAAGAGAAGAGGGTGGAATAGGTAATATTTATAATGGAGGGTATGTTGGTTTTATTTTTTATATTAATCATTAGATTAATATTTGTCCATAAGACCAGAAATAGTATTGATTCCATGACCAAAAATAATATTATGTACACATGAGTTCAAACCATTATGACATACATGTAAAAACTGATGGTTTTGAAAATAAATATAGAATGCATGAAACACTGAGTCCCATCAAAACAACACATTTCTTAATCTAGTCGTCGAACACTAATTTCCATTTATATGTTTTGAATTTTGAAAAATGGTCTTCTATAGTTGCAATCAGTAAGTCATTTATCATTTAATATAACCAACATTATTTTGTTTGAATAGTAACATACACTTATGAATAGTTATATGACCCTTAAGAAATGTTTTTTTTATTTATTATTTTATTTTCATAAGGATATAAGATAATAAAATCTGGATTAAATTTTCAAGTTGATATAAAATGATTTATAGTTTTAATATTCGTAATTTTGTTAAAATTATGATATAATATAAAAATTAAATTAATCATACATAAAAAATTAATTTTAGAAAATGTAATTCATTTTTTAACACTACATGTTGAAAGTTGGGTAGGAGGGAATTTTGGGATTTTAGTTAAATTCTTGATTTTTTATGAATATTGAAATACTGTAAAATATCATATTTACAAATTATCAGTTAAATAGAATATTTATGACATCATGACTAATATAAGAACAATTGTTTCAAAAAACCATGTAATTATTACTATTATATATCACATGAATCATAAATATTGGTTTTGTTGAGAGAATTAATAAAATAATGAAGAAAATATTAAATAATTTCTCCTCTACTCCACTTTACGCCCCCCATCACTCCATCTTATCATAACTCTTATAAGACTTGAACCTCCACAAAATTCAACCCAAATACCCTACCTTTCCACTCCTCACGTCCAAGAACTCATGGCCATTAAAAATGTGAAAATCCTTTTCCCATAATGAGATTCTCAAGGAGGTGGATTCATGATGTAAATTCAAATTATATTTCATTCAATTTCATTCTAGGTTCCATTACATTATTATCCTCTCCTCACATCCTCGATACAAGTGACCATGATAAAACCATTATCATCAATATACTGGATTTATATCATTTTAAAGGATGAAAAATCATAAATTTAATTACTCTCTCTCTCTCTATTTCTCTTTAATTTTATACAGGAAATCATCATCCTTTAGGTGGGACTTTACAACATTCAGTGAAGGCGAAGTTTTGTTTATCAATTTATCCATTATTACTGGTCATGAAACCATTTTTTAGGTTGAGGCAGACTAAAATATATATTTTATAGCTTCATAATATTCACGAACCATTATTTGTACATAATATTGATTCATAGGAGCAAATTAGTTCATAATAATAAATATATAAATTAAATGATCCAATTCATTGTCATGAATGTTTCTTATAATGATTAATTCCAATTCAATGTAACTAAAATATAAAAATGACCATTAAAACTTATTAATTATTTAAAATAATGTTTAAATTAAACTCTGGAAATTTATATCCATTCTATAAGAACTCTAATACATTAAAAAACTGAACCATTTGTGAAAATAAAGAAAAAAAACTCTAAAATGACAGAATTCTATATTATAACATACCAAAAAGGAAATAAATGAACTGAAAAAAATTATGATAAAATAAATTCATGTATAATTGATTATTAAAAAATTTATTAATAAATATATTTTCAAATTCTAGGACATTAAATTCAAGAGAAAAAGACATTCGGACATAAGGTAAATGTTTTCCACCTGAACATCCATTTTCATTCAGGTTATTTTTATTGTCTAATTAAATAAATGAAATTATTATTTATTATTATTTAATCATCATAAATTCTATGTTTGTGTTCTATATATGTTTACCAACCTGAATCCTTCCTTATTTTATTACGAGTTACGCGTTTTAACAAAACATTCAAAATTATTTTCGTAATAGAAGCTCTATTCAAAGGGAATTTTTCAAATTCATATATATTTTCAAGGTCAATATATAATATTTAATTAGAGACCATTAAATTTCAAATAAAAATCATTTTATTATGAAAATACTATCTAACTTCATTTATGTTTTTATAAAATGAATATTACAATTTAACTATTCTTTTTAAAATAACATAGTATTTATCCATAGACTTACTCAATGATTTTATAATAGTACTTTCATCTATTTCAACACACATGATGATTATTATTTATTATTGAGATTAATATTTGTGATATCATCTACAATATTTAATTTTATTATTTATGAAGTTTTTTATTGTGGATGTTCTATCTTAAAACCATTCACCAATTTACATTGAATGGTTAGTGTTTAAACATAATGTTTGTGGAATGTTAATTACATTTCATATGTAAGTTTCAGTTTTTATTTATATGTTAGTTATGTTAATACCCCTCATATGTGGAATTAATTGGTCTTATTATGTGATTTTTGGGGCATATTATATCCGCTTGATGCATCGGTTGGTCTCATGAGATAAATATAGATGGACATAGTCATGGGATTGCGCATTTTGAGATATAATTTTTCCAGAGGATTTATTCAAGTTTATAAATCTTGGATTCAGACTCAATGATATGTTTTAGAATGTCTGGCATATTAGTTTACCTCAATATAAAACAAACCATTCATTATTAGGGAGGATATACTGATTATTATGTTTTAGTATGGAAATAAGTAACTCAACTCATTTTTCAGCCATAATGACTTAAATTTATTATTTATAATTTCAAGTGTTTTCAATAATTCACCATGATTAATTATTATATTATTTTCCATTTTATAGATTATTATAATTACGTTTCTGAGATCACCCGTTTCTTATATTTCATTTCCCCAGGATATGACGATGTAAATTATAAATGTCTTTCATGCATAATCTTGGAGGCATGTATTATTCTAATGGAATTAATTAGTGTTGTTTTTTAAATCATGATGTAATGTCAAACTTATATATGTATCTTGTTTCCAAATATATAAAAGTATTAATTTATCTAGGATATGACTTACTTTTAATCATGAAAACATAATGTAATATGGAACTGGCTCCAAAAAACATAGTGTTAGGTTTTTATAGTCATCATCAAAGAGAGTTCATAAGAAAACATGAAAACTGGATTTAGAAAACATATATCAGGGAACAAATCCCTAAGAAATTTATTTAGGATATGCACACAAGAACACATTGTTATTTTGGTGTGGAATCGTTTATGAGGATATTTATATAAAATGAATCCTTGTCTAGATACTAAAAGTCAGTGAAGTTCATTCATAGATGTACATAGGAGAAAAAACTAAGACAGCGAGTTTTGGGCTTCACTCATAGCATCCTTGTACACAACAACATGACGCACTATATACATGGTTTGACACTCCAAGGGGATATGGTTAGGATAATTTAAATTTTATTTATAAGCTATTATAAATGATTCATATTTAATTTTTCCTTTAAATCAACCATGTTTCTGATTATGGGATTATCCAGGAAATTGTTTTCAATTTATGCTATGTTTTCTGCAAAGATAATATTATACATTATAGTTCACAATCTAATATCATGTATGCCATTATTTATAAATGGAACCATGTTGGAGATATGGAAATTAGATGAACATGCATATCCCATGTAGGGATTACAATTTGATGCGATTTAGGCTCTACAAATGATTGTGGTGGATAGAAAGTGATAACTATATAGGGAAAACATTATCAGGGTATGAAAAATAACCTTTCCAATATGGAGCATTAGGATCCACCACATGGAGATTCTATGTTACATAACATTATATGACACCATCCTACATCGTTCAATGGGACTCGAAACCCATTTATAGTGGATCTTTGGATAAGTTCTCTTGAGATGATATTTCTCACTATGAGATGTAATGAAAGAGAAAAGGTCTTCGTGGATGTTTATAATCTATTGGGGGAATCATATTTCGGGATGTCATTATTCCAAAACAAAAAAAGAGAACGAAAATATTGAATATATGGAATGGATGTGCATTAAGGAAAACATCTTAGATATATATGTTCCTCATGAATAGTGGGTGGATATGGGATGACAATTTCTATATTTGAGGGAAAATGATGCAGAGAAATTATCAATATATAAAGATAACTCCACAAGGATAGAAATTCATATTGTGGAAAATATTAAAAATTAGAGGAGTAGTATTGATAGATTCTTTGATGGCCTAAATCTATTCCAATGACGTGCACTAGTTTCTAAAAGTTTCTCATTAAATGAATATATAGTTTATTTTGATATTAATAAAGAAAACAAAATTCAATGTTTTATGACTATAATGGAATGAGCGTGAAGAAGAGGGTTGTTGAAAACACTGGAAAAATGAAATAAGGAAATGGGGATATAGTGAAGCGGTAAATTATGACCCTCTGGTAACTGTGGAAGGAAACCCCCTAGTTCCTTCTTAAAAAAGAAAATAATTATGATAAAAATATGTATAGGAGGTAAATATTTCTTTGGATTTTAAGGGGAATAAATAATCTATTAATGTTCAATTTTATAATTTTATTGAGAAGGGAAACTATGATAAAAATTATCAAAAGGATTTTGTAAACATGCCCTAGAAAAGGAACGTGCATTAGTGACATGACTATACAATCACAACTGATGAAATTGAAGTTTCTTTTGACATGGTGGCATTAAATTTAATAATTCCCTCAAACACAACCAATTCATCGTTTAATTCTGAATCATCACATTCTTTTGTATCTTCACAGTTTTCCAAGAAAATTAGTTATTCCCAATTTAATTTAAGAAGGGAGTTGTTAGTGAAAACTCTTACGGGATGTATCATTAAAAACAATTATTTTTAGGAAGTCCCCATTAAGGCTTATAAATTTGATTTTTCTATTTATTTTATTTCCACACCCTTGATATACATTGATATAATCCTTGGTATGGATTTTATTTCAAACCATGTTGTGGAAATTTATTACAAGAGGAATGAGGATACAAAATTTTAGGAAGATGTGGAATCCATTATCTTTAATGTAGAAACATCACCATAATATTCTCATCTAGATACACCTGTAGCTTCTCTAATAAATTCAATTATTTGGGAGTAATGAAATGCAATAACAATGTGTGAGGAAGTGACTGTTTAGATATATGATTTATTGATTGTGCAATAATATGTTGATGATTTTTAAAAGGATTTACTTGGGAATCCTCTAGAGTTATAAATTCAGTTTTCCATTGACATAATATTTTATTCAGGGACCATATCTATGACCCCTTATAGAATTACCACTAAGTAGTTAGTGGAACTAAATAAAAAACTAAATTAATTGAGTGAGAAATGATTTATTCTCCCTAGTTATTCTCAATTGGGAGGCCATGATCTTTTTGTTAACAAGAAATATGGATCTATGAGGGTGTGAATTGACTACATGGAGATCAATGATAAAACAATAAAGAACATGTATCTCATTCCTTGCATTAAATATTTATTTTATCATCTTCATGGAGCCCAATATTTTTCAAAGATTGATATTCGATCTGGATATAATCATTTTCTTGTGTGGATTGAAGTCATTAAAAAAAACATTTTGAAACAGGAATGGGCCTTACGATTTTATAGTAATGCATTTTGGGCTTACTAATGAAACCATTATTTTTATGAAACTTATAAATAGTGTTTTCATGGAATATCATAATGAAATTATGGTGGTATATATTAATGATACATTGGCACACTCAATAAGCTACAAGGATTATGAAAGCCACGTTCTCACAATTCGGAAGGCACTTAGAAGAAATGAATTATATGGGATGTTTAGAAAGTGTTAATTTTAGGTTCAATATGTTTACATTCCTGGACACAATATCTATAATTATAGAATATCTGTTTATCCTGTGGAGATAAAGGTTGTGCAATAATTTCATACTCCAATATAGTTAACTGATGATCATAGTTTTTATAGGTTTAGAAGGATGTTATCAGAGTTTTTTTTTTCAAAACCACTCCAATTTATCCAACACAACGACCAAAAATACAAGTAAAGGGGTTATGTTTGTATTGAAGAATTAATGTGGGGGAATGTTTCAAATAATTGAAGCGAAGATAAGTGAATTTTCAGATCCTAACCCAACAGTCATGGAATGATGGTTTTGTGATCTGTAGAGATGCATTAATGAAAGGACATGGTTTTTTCCATGTGTAGAATGACATATTTATTTCATAAGCATCAAGGTAGTTAAAACATCATGATAAATACTACCCCACCCATGATCTTGAGTTAGTAATGAAAATATTGTCACTAAAGATACAGAGACATTACCTCTCTGGAGAAAAATGTGAGATTTATAAGGATCACAAGAGTCTGAATTATATATTCTAATAGAATGAATTCAACATGAGGTAACAAATATGGCTCTAAATTATAAAGGATTATGATTGAACTATAAATTTACTCTTAGGAATGGTAAACATGGTAGATGATGCATTGAGCATGAAGGATCATGGAGTTCTCAACAAAATGATGATTAGCAAGGATCATTTTTTACTATGATCTAGTGATGATTGATTTGGGAATTATCAATGAAGGATAAACAAAAATACTTTTTCATTTGGTATCCAAAACATATTCATTATAATGGAATAAAAGTTATTATACTCATAGAGATAACGTTGAAAATAAAATTAATGCTGTGAAAGATGGGAAGATGGATGAATTCTTATGTGAAACTGAAATTCTAAAATTTGGGATGTGGGTATGTGTTCCCTCTATACCTGAGCTAGAAAGGGAATTATTTAATGATTAGTATATTTTAAATTTCTCCATACATAATTGTAGCACTACGAAGTATAATTTGTTTAAGGAGAACATTTAACAGGATAACATGAAGTTAGAAATTACAGATTATATATCAAGTTGTTTAGTCTATCAACATGTGAATCATGAAAGGAAACATCCAAAAAGAGTCATACAACATATACCGGTTCATGAATAAAAATGGGATTGAATCACATTGGAATTTTTCTTTAGATATCTGAAACCCCAAATAATTAATGATTCAGTATGGGTAATTGTGTTTTGACTTACAAAATCTGCACATTGCTTCGCTATAAGTGTGGATTTTCTGCTGGAGCTCCATACTCGACTCTACATTAATAAATTTCTGAGAATTCACGGGGAAATACTCTCAATTGGTTATGATCTTGACCCATGATATACATTTAATTTCTATAAAGATCATCCAAAATCATTGTACATCAAACATCGATAGCATACTTTTTATCACCCAAATACTGTTGGACATTCAGAGAGGAGGATAAAAACCTTAATGAACTAATTGAGATCATGTTCACATGAAATTAAAGGTATGTAGGATCCTTATATACCTTTAGTGGTTTTTCCAACATATAATAGTTTCCATTCAAGTATTAAAATGGACCATATGAAGCATTTCAGGGGAAGAGATGTTGAACGCCAAAATATTGGGATGAAGTTGGTGAAAGGAAGCTTGTGGTCCCAAATCTTATGGGGGGGGGGAACACCATGAAGGTAATGACTATTCATGGCCATATCAAATATTATCAAATTAGTCAAAAAAGCTATGTTGATAATAAAAGGAGGGATTATAAATTTCAAGTGGGTGATCATGATTTCTTAATGGTATATCCTTGGAATGGAGTTATTTGATTTCGAATGAAAGCGAAACTAATCTATCGGTATATGGGGCCTTTTGATATTATAGAATGAATTGGGGCCATTTCACATCATTTGGATATGCTTCCGAGCCTGTCTAAAGTACACAATGTGTTCCATATCTCATAACTGAAAATGTACATGTCAGACACAATGCATGTCTTCACTTCTTAATTTATAGAGTTGGAACATGACCTATCTTATTGTGAAGATCATATCATAATTTTGGAGACTAAATAACAATTGTTTAAGAATAGGAAAATTCATTTTGTAAATATATGTTTGATATATCATGAAATCAATGAGGCTGCTTGTGAGACTAAAGATTTTATGATGAAGTCCTAACTAAATATTTTTATGTGGTAACATTATGTTAATTTTGAGGATGAAATTTCTTTAAAAAGGAGATAATGTAACATCCCATGGGTTTTAAAATAAATATTGACTTCACGAAACACAGTGTTCATACAAAACAGATCATTTTATAATAAAGATGTTAAACACAACATTTCCTCTACAATTTTTTGAATTTATAATAAAAAATCATTTATAGTTGTGATCAATAAGTCATTTGGGGTCTGATAGAATGAACTTGATTTTCTTTCAATAGTAAAATACCCTTATTAATAGTAATATGAATTTAAATATAACCCTTATGAATAGAAAATTAAATTATTAATTCATTTTCATGTGGCTAAAAGATAATGAAATCTTCATAAATTTTTCTTGGTAATATAAAATGAGTTACAGTTTTTAAATTGTTTATTTTTTAATAATGTTTGACTTTATTCGATATTTAAATTATTAATATTTAGAAAATTATTTTTAAAATATGTCATTCAATTTTTTATTCTGCACGTTGAAAAAATTTTAGGGTGAATTTTCAATTTGTTTCTAATATTCTTGAATCTATGATGAATGATAAAATGATGTAAAATATAGTATATAAAAATTATCAGATAAATACACTATTCATGACATCTTGAGTGATGTAAGAACTTTTTTTTTGGTCTCAAATGCACATATTTCTATTATGTATCACATTAATCAACAAAATTGGGTTTCTTTAGGGAACTAATAAAATAAAGAATAAAATAGTAAAAAATTACTCCTCTCCCATAAATACTATATGCCGTGAAGCTACTCTATGTTCTAGTTAAATAACATTACCTAGTCACTCCCCATTTACATGATATCTTTGTTTTTCATAAAGAGAAAATCTCCTTCCCAAAATGATTTTCCCCAGGATGTTTATTCAATAGTTAAATTCCAATTCTATTTATTTCAATTTCATTTCATGTTCCATTATACTTGTATCATTTCTTCAGAAAATCTATCCAAATGTCCTTGATAAAAATATTATCATCTATATACTATAATTATATCATGTAAAAAACCCAAAACCGTTATTCATACTCACTCTCTATATTTTATTTTATAAATGAAATCATCCGCCGCGAGGTTCCAATTTACAACCTTTGTGGAGGAAGAAGTTTCATTTTTGAATTCATCCTATATTTTTTGACATGAAACAATTATAATGGTTTATATAGACTATAATATCTATATAATAACCTACTTAATATTAATGAACCAATATATGTACATAATATCAATCCATATGACCAATGTAATTCTTAATAATCACAATATCACTTGAATAATATTTGTGTTTTTCAATAATATTTCATCTAATGATTCATCTAAATTACCTATATCCAAATTATATTAACGAAAATTAACACCTATGGAAGTTTATAAATAATGTTCAAATTCAATTATATAGATATAAATCCATTCCACATAAACTGGATTACTTAAAATAAAAGGAACTAATTACGAAAATAAAGAAAACGAACACTCTAGAATGATGTAATTCTATATATTAATGTAACATTAAGGAAAAAGATGAACTATAATAACTATGATAAACTAAATACATGTATAATATATTCTCAAATAATTTATTATTAAATCAAATTTCCTACTATTATAATGTTACCTCATGACTGAAACACATTTGAACATAAGGAAATGGTTTTCCACAAGAACACCCATTTTCATTAGTTTTTCTTTTATTGTATAATTGCCTCAATGAAATTGTTATATAATATTACGTAAACCACATAAATTATGTGTTTGTTTTCTATATATATTTTACAATAATAATCCTTCATTGTTTTATGCAGAGTTACATGTTTTAAAAGGATCTTTCAATATTATTACTAAAATCCATTCCTGATTCCATTTAATTTCTCAAATTCATACCTATTTTCAAGGGACCTCTATAATCTACTTTTAGAGTCTACAGTAATTATAAATTAACTCATTTTATTATGAAAACACTATCATATATCATTTATGGTTTTATTAAAATACATTTCTAAAATAAATCGTCTTCTCAAAATAAATGAATATTTTTCCCAAGAATTACTCAATGATTTTATAACATGATTTTTGAATGTTTCAAACCTCTTTTTGATTCTTATTTATTATGAGGATTAATCTATTATGATTTCATATAACATATATAATTTTTTAGATAATGAATAGTTTGATTGTGGATGTGACATCCTAAAACCATTCTCCAATTTGCTGTGAATGGTGAGTGTTTAAGATTAATGGGTGTAGAAATTTATTGACATTTCATTTGTTAGTTTCAATTTGTATGTATATTTTGTTTATGTTTATAACCCTCACATGAGGAATGAATTATACTTTCTATGTGACCGGTGGGCACCTATATAGCCCCTTTACGAATCGGTAGGTCTCAAGAGTCAAATAGAAATGGACTTGGCTGATGCCTTTCCCATTTTCGGATATGGTTTCGGCCGAGGACTTAATAATTTTTAGATGTATTATATGTGGCCTTGACGGTATATTTCAGAATGTAAAACATATACACTAAACTCAATATGAAGATATAAATTCTTTTTTGATGAGGTTATACCCATGATTATGATTTACAATGGATATATAAACTAATATCATATTCCTACCAGAATGAGTTAATGTTTACAATTTTTAATGGCATTTGGTTTCAATTATTCACTATAGCTAACTTTTATCTTACCTTCCACTGTATTTGGTAATCATACTAAGTGTCTGATCTCACACCATTATTATGTTTCATTTTACTAGGATATGAATATGTGAATTATGATTTACATACAAGAATAATCTAAGTGGAATTGATATTTATAATGTAATTAATTATTGTTTTTTTACTTTCATGATGTAATGTGGAACTTATATATGTATCTTGTTTAAAAATATACTAATCTATTGATTCAATATAGAAAAAAACTTCTTGTAAACATTCCAATTTAATGTAATAAGTCACTGACTCTGAGTAAATGGGGTCGGGTATTTACATTACATCATCCTAACATCATCAATTACTCAATAATTCGATTATTTAGCTTTTATTGTAAATTATTGTATTTTACTATTCACCAATAATTCAACTGAATTTGAAAAATTCAAAAAACCACAAAATTAATTTTTCAATGTGTAGAATAAAAAATGATGTTCATTTTTCCAAAATAATTTGGTAAATATGATTTATTTAATTTTAAATTAAAATCAAAATTTACTTGAAGAATATAGTTTTCAAAACATTTATTTACTTATTCCAAAACACAATTACATCATGCGATTACTTAAATCATATATATATATATACTATTGATGGTGATGTTTCTATTTATAAGGGTATTTAAGTATTTATAGGGAAAAATTATTATTAATAATTGTATCTTACTATTCTTCATAAACTATGTTTTTTATATCACACTCTAAATAAAAAACTGATCATAACAGTGTATGCCAAATTTACAAAATTCCAATCACAGGGGTTGTTAAATTATGTTTAATATCCCGGGAATAAGAAAGTGGGGTTTTTTAGATACTCAGTGTTTTATTCATTCCATATTTAATTTTTTTCAAAATCATGGGGTGTTACATATGTCTTCCCAAATATGGAAAAATGGGATGTCTTGGTGGTAGGTTCCACTATATACCATATCACATTCTTTCATTTTTATTTTTTTGGATACTAGTTACGAAGTCCATAATGATATTTTCCCAATTCAATGTTATTATGGGTAGTGGATGTAATATTCTACAGAAGTTTTCACATAGCCTTAACTATTTAACATACTAGTCAACATGTAGTGTTTTCCAGAATTTCAATTTTAATATTATCCCCCATAATAATGATCACGATGGTCACAACACATTATAGTGAATTTAGGATCAATCACAAATTAACTATATGAGCATCATATATCAATTATCTATTTCTCAACATAATAGATGGATCAAATAGTCTTGTATGAATATGACATACACCTTCTTGATCAATATTCATGTTAGGAAATGTCTCATTCTTTATATACATAATCTTCTTATGAAATAATGGATCATCAATTCATGGTTTCTTGATCATCTCAATTAATTATGGCTGATAAATCATGTTGGAGAGGGTGGATGATGTCACAAACCTTAAAATCCCCATGTATAGTTTTAATAGGTCTTTGATCATAGGTTATTTGTGAAACAACATCATTGGATGAAAAACAAGGCATTGCCTACATAATTCCTCAGAGATAATTTTTTCTCTTTTGGGGTGATAATTATTTGTACAATCATATTCATTTAAAAGATCCACCCATATCCTTTTTCTAATGTTCAATTTCATTTGGGTAAAAGTATAATTTTACCATTGGTGCTCTATGTATATATAACATTTATCTTTATAAAGATAGTTCCTCCAAATCGGTCGAGAACAAACAACCACAACAATTTTTATGTCATGATTAGTATAATTCATATCCAGAGCAACTGACGTTAGAGATTCATTAGAGATAAATTTCCAATTTTTCATGAGGAATCACCAATGATATTTCCATGATGAATTAGTAAAAATAAATAATCCTTCTCTGATATAGGGTAGAGATAACACAACTGATATAACCAATCTCTTCTTCAGATGATGGAATATTTACTCACTCTTTTTTCCTGATGAACACAACCCATTTTCGATTTAACATTGATAGTACATTAGAATGTCATACAATTTATTTCACCAACCTCTTATAATATCCTAATATAACATGGACTTTATGAATCTTAGATACAATTATAGGATTTGGCCACTCTACTATTACATTTTTCATGGAATGGTGATCTGATATTCCTTCAATGGTTGTGATGAGCCCAAAGAAACCATCTTTTTGTAACAAAAAATATCATATTTTTAATATTTCAAATTGACTATCAATCCATAGTATTCTAAATATATCATATTAATAATCCTCAATAGCCTCATGAATTTTTTAATATAGTATAATATCATCAATAAAAACTACCAAAAACATATAATTGTCGTCTTTATAGACACTATTAATCAAGTAATAAAAATAGAATGAAAATTTGTAAAGGAAACGTGCATAATAAGAAAAACATAATTCATATATAATTATCAGAATGCAGAAAATGGAATATTTTATTTCATTACACTGAATTGATCAGAACATGATCAATGATAAATCATGGAGATTAATTGATATCCAAAATACTAGTCATATATATCATCAACCATGGGTATATATTAATTTTCCCACCGTGATATTGTAATGTTATCTATAATCAATGCATTGTTTCCTTGATCCATCAGTATCCATAAAAAAATATGTTCTCCCCATGAATATAAAATTAGTTTTATAAATCTCTTCTCCAAATTTTATTCTAATAGTATCTTTAATTCCTCAAACTCTGTATATTCTATTCTATATGGGTTCATTAAAATAATCATTATTTTGGGTAAGAGTTCAATGAAAGACTCTACGTCTAATTAAATTGGAATTCCATATAACTCCATAGGAAATAAAAAATGTATTCCTTAATGATGGGGAAATAATATATTCATATACATTAATTTACTTCTTTCACCACACCTATAAATTCATTAAGTCACTACAAGAGGCGATTCTATAAAATAATGTGGTCTCAATATCACTTGATAAAAAATGTTTGTTATCCATTAAATACTAATGGGATTCTTTTCCTCATCTATAAAATGGTGATTCTATGATAATCTAACTAGGAGACTTTACTAATAGTTAAACTTCTACAAGATCCAGGTCATTTCTATATTATTTCATAATAGCGAGAAAATAATGTTATACATAGAACCCAAATCAGGAAAAGTACATTTGAAAATTTAATGAACAATGAGGGTTCCTTACATAACATTATTTGGATATTTCACACCAACCTTCATGATATAATAACACCAAAATTACTCCCGTGTCCAAATCATGGGTTTTTTGTGATTCCACTCTACTAACATTATATTAGCCCTCTGATTGGAAACATTCTTACATTATCCACACTTATAACATTGAAATTTCTGTTTGGAATGAAGCATCTTACCATTCTCATTAGTATTGATAATTTGAGGATTTGTATCACTATTAGGGTTTTGAGAAAAAAATCATCTCGTCCATTCTACAAACACTACCCTATCCAAATAATGCAGTTCATGCATTCCTTATTCACACATTTGATGCACATGGGATGTCTCACATTCTTTCACCCTCATACTTGATGAAAGATACTCCCCACATTTTTATTAAAATACCACATAATTTAATTTAATTCATTAGTGTACTTTATCTCTTTAAACAACTAATCATCTTTTAAAGCATTGTGCATGATCCCATAATTGTTTTCATAGTCTCAGTTGGATATAATCTTCAATTGATGGGGTCATAGTCCAATGATAAATCTATCAACCATACCACTATAATCTATGAAAATGATTGAGTTTTAAAGGGAATGTCTTGAAATGTTTATCTCATAGCATCCCACAACATAATTTTCCTTCTACATCACATCTATGAATTCCATCTCGATTTTTATTTGCATTTCATAGGGATTATATATTCCGAAAATAGTTCCCCTAGACTCTTCCAAATCCATATCATCAATTTTCCATCTAGGTCTGTGTTATTATTCAATTTCTACCATTGATCAACTTCACCCCCAATGCATTACAAAGTCGAGGTTGTCTTCTCTTGTTCTGTATAATGAATAAAAAAATGGACTTCTCAATATAACTTATCCAGAGTTAAACAATCAATGTGATGGTAGACCTAATAAAATATGGTGGTCATTGAGGAAACATAGTCTAAATGTAATGGTATTTCCATATTGAGGAATTGGGGCTATATATTTTATTCAATTTACTTCACATAACTTGATTTGTTACATTCATCATTCTCATGATTTCTTACAGTTCAACATTCAACAGATGGCCATCAAAACATGCTCTGTTTCTCTCAATATTTACACAATTACTCTTATTTCCTACCATGTTAAAAATAATAAAAACTTATCAAGAATAGGTTTTATGTTCATAATCATATAATTATGAAACAATTATTATTTAAAACATCATGCATAAATATTTTATTTTTACTTACCATTATATATTTATAAATACTTCATAATAGTCCAAAAATATTGTAATTGACCAAAAAAATACCATGAGAGTGTAAAAATATTTGAAATATATATATATATATATATAATGGTTTCATGTACCAGGTTACACTAGGTTAAGCCAAATGAAATTTGTCATAGTTTTTACCACTAGGTACCTTTGTGACAGAACCACGTCCACATTAACACATATGGAAAGTGAATATTTTTCTTAGAAACAACAGACAATATATTTCACCAAAATAATAGGTATTTTAAAATTTTTATTTATTTCTATAAATTTCTTCTAATAGTTAACCAATAATAATTTTTAAACATAACTAAACCTAATTTGATAACAACAATGGAATCAAATTTTTTTTTATAAATAAATTTTTATTAAAATATACAAATAGAGGATACATAATGATTAGATCATTTCAAATAATTTAAAAAAGTACATGAAATAATAAAAACTTATATTAATTTACTATAAAGGTTTTGAAAAAGGTTTATTCTATGTACATATACTATCTCAAATCATAAGGACATACATCAAAGGAATGAGTGAGAATATATCCTAGTAGGGGAAAACAAGGGAATCATTTGACATGTCAGTTATTTAAAATATCAATAATAATATGAGGAATCTCAAATGGTATGGTTTAAAGAAACAAAGGTCATATAATAGTAAAAACTGAATGAATAATAATATTTAAATGAGGATAAATTTTTATAAATATACATTCATAATCATATCAAAATGATATGTCACATAGGTTTCATAAAAATTTCAATGGTATTTCACTAAGATATACTAAAAATTAATTCCCACGAGATTAAATTCATTACTCAATGCATTAGAGAAATATTAGGGTGCACCCTTCATATGTATTACTTTTTATGTGAGGAATATATATCATAATTAATAATTTTTTAGATAACTTTCGGGGAATAAAATAATATAGGTTTCATAACAAAACCATTGTGTTTTAAACATATATATAATGTAGGATAATTATATCATTTTAACCCACATAAATGGAAATAGAGATTCATGAATGTCAAAAAAGGAATATAAAAAATATATTTTACATATTGAAGATTACCAAATTAATATAAATAAGTTTTCTTAACCACAAAATGAAAATTACATCTAATTTCATGGGGAGAAGAGAGAAATATGAGAAGTAAAATTGGCAACATAATGATTCTAAAATGTAGCTTTCAAAAATGGTAAAACTAGATAGTACAAAGGTCTATCAATATTAAAAGACTATTTATACAGTAAAATGATAGAATAAAATATATAGTAGAACATTTATTTTAAATTTTATAGAAAAAATACATAAAAATGGTATTGAATGAAAATGAGAAGTAGAGATTTCACTTACCATGGAGAGTGGTTCCTAAATCATTAGGTTTGGGACCCAAGTTTCCTGAGAAAACCTATGGATACATTATTGGGAGGTAAAACTGTCATAGATTCACAGAGGAAGAATTAAGAATGAATGAAAATGGAGTAATGGGTGGGTATCAAAGGAAAAAGTGTATGATTTTTTTATTAATATGTTTTGACACCTATGTGGTGCTAAATGAGAAACAATGGGCTTTACCATAATATTTTCCCATTGTATTTGATATGTTTGATAAGAAATATTTTATTAAAATCCAAAAGAGTTGGCCATAATATTATATTACATAATTTTTCATGAGATATTAATGTTTACAAAAGATAATATTTATAATCATAAAGTATCAAATATAAATTTTAAATGTAAATCATGTATTTGGAAATTGATTTATATATATATAAATAAATTTTATTTACTAAATAACTTATATTATTTTATAGATTTTTTTAAATTGTTATTAATTCATTATGACATTATTATGATGTCATGAGATATAATGATAATATAAAACGGTATTTTTACTATTTATGAAATAATAAATTATTATCAGAATTTCTAATAAAATTTCATATGATAATTTCAATATACTAATTTGTAAATTTATATTTTGATTATCATGATAATTATCTCAAAATAATAAATTTATTTTTTAAATAGAAAAATACATATTTATTAATAAAAATTAGGGGATTTAAAATTACTATTAAATGCATTATAAAAATTTTAACAGCTAAATAAATAATTTAATCATTTAAACATAAATAATAAATTTTTAATCATACTGTTCTATTAAAATATTATTTATTAATGTTATGTTAGATTATTATTATAATTATATCTATTGTGAAACATAAAATTTCTGTCTCAAAATTCAATTTATCAAAAAATTTCTCAATTTAATGGAGCAAGAATTATTCATAAAATGATATTAATGAAACAAAAATTTTAATTATACAAAAGAATTAAAATTTAATTAAATGGCAATTTATGAAGTTGTTTAAGGTGTTATATTGTATTATATTCATAGGGTGGCTTAGTTAATATCTCTCATATGATAATTCCCACTAACATGATCTCCCCCAAAGGAAATGTCATTCAAGATTCACATGTTGAGGATATGACTATGTTTAGTAAAGAGAGAATCACATTAATTATAACTCCATCTTATTTTTTAAAAAATTGTATTTATATAGAACTAATCAAACAGATGAGGCTAGGGTTTTTTATTTTCTAGATTAAATACTCTTTTTCATTTCTACTTATTCAAATACAATAATAATGGTAAAAATATAAACAATAATATATTTCTTAATGGTCATATAGATCAATAGACATAATTAAACTAAATTTATATAACAGTAAGAACCAGATGGTTTTGTTTCCATTTTAAGTCATTTAATTAATAAACAGACTTAGTTTTTTTTGTGAAAAAATATTTTAATACTCACATTCCGAAAAAAATTTCATTTAAAACAATTGGGTTGTCACATTGAATGTGTTTGTTTTGTGTGGTGAATGAGTTTTTTTCAATTGAGAATTATCTCATCTCTTGGGGTTTCATGTTTCATGACTCCCAACTTGTAAAAAGATAAATTTACCCACATATTCTTCTTTAAAAAAATAATTTTTCAGATATTCTCATTCAAAGGTTAAGTGTCTACCCTTAGGCTAAGAAAAATATAATTATGATTTTTTTTGAGCTCAAAAATAATGTATTAAAAGTAAAATATGATTTTAAACCATCCATGTGTATCTAACTATGGGTTTCCTTTATTATTACAAGATAGAAATGGGTTGAGTGACACTGGTAATCCAACCAGACCAACACAACATATGGCCCATGTGAATTGGCCAATTAATGATCCAGTATGAAAAGACATCAAAAACTGACCAAGGAGGTGTCAAAAAATTTGAATGAAAGCCATGAACCAACATTCACTACCCCTAGCTTCCATGTCGCTCAACCAAGGGTTACCACATGGCCCCCAATATCCTTTGTCATGTGACTACAGTGACTTAATTATTAGATGAAAATTTTAGTCAAAAATATAACATATCTTAAATATTTTTATGACATAGATATTAGTGGATGTTTTTTATTCAACAATAAAAGGGTGTTTTCAATGAGAGATTGGTAGTGGA
Organism: Viscum album; assembly: GCA_963277665.1. Taxonomy (NCBI): domain Eukaryota; kingdom Viridiplantae; phylum Streptophyta; class Magnoliopsida; order Santalales; family Viscaceae; genus Viscum; species Viscum album. Next base: position 839,481,085 of record OY728141.1, read on the forward strand.
TTGATTTATATAATCAGTATGGTGATTGGGATTGGGGAATGTTGTTCATTGAATTCATAGTTAAAGTACACCACTGACATTATTCGTTTACTTTCCATGTGTCTGTTATTTTACATCATGGATTTCAGTACCCACTCCAAGATACATGTAGTGCATGTCCTCTAGATCGACATGTATTATATTATCCATCATTGACAATTAGGTGTTGGTCATCCACCCACATAGAATAGGGTTCAATACTACCTCCAATGATGTGTCTTATAGTGAGTCTTGTGGCTTCTATACATATGGTTGATACTATTTTATTCAGGATTCAACTAATGATATTTATGTTCCAAAATATAACGTAAATTTTTTTTTGTTGGGTATCTAGTTTTGGAATGTTCAAATTTCGGTTGTTTCATGATTATTTCTCTTATATCTAGCCTATGTAGAGTGGGAGAACATTATTAGGTTTTGAATTTTTATATTTATATCCAACATGGCATGTTCTAATCATAGTTGAGAGTACACTCTTGATTATGATATATTCGTGAGAAAGGAATGGGTTCCCCTATAGGTTCCAAGAACGGATGAATTGTATTGATGATTACTAATGAAATTTTGTGGTATTTCATTGAATGAAATGTGCATATGAGTGAGTGGTTCCCCTTTACTATATGTATTATAAACGGGAATGTTCTAGAGGTGGAAAGCTTCTACTTCCTTGAGGATTGTTATTCCATAGGAGCTACCAAGTTACCTTTGGGATGAAATATAAAATATGGATATTTATGTCAGAGGTAGTATAAATTTCATTATATTGTGTATTCATTATTTTAATGTTATTTTACATGGTCATTTATTTTTTTACAAATGAATCATAGGATAGATGATGGTATCATTAGAAATAATTTTTGTTTTAGCTCTATGCTAATGATTTGTGATTCATGGTGTTGTACATTGGAGAATGGGTGTCCTAAATAGTGGAACTATTTTTTGTTACAGTAGTCCAATCTATGATAACTCACAATGGGATTGAGCTCTTTAGTCTCTCTCATCTGTCAAATTCAGGGACTTATAATTTGTACATTTTTCTTTTATTTACTCATCTGGGGTTGTATTTGTGCTTAATATTTCAATTATTTATTTTGAAACATTTAGATTTAATATATGTATATCCAACATGATTTTATAGTTATCATACGAATTGAAGATGTGGGTTTTCAAATAGAATAGGATAATGTCTATAATGTTATCTGATAGGCCAACATGGTTATAGTCACCAAACCTCATTATATTAGTGTTAGAATTCAAGTGGTTCTCATATCATATAATTCACCTATGTGGTGCCACAATTTGTTGATTATTGTCATTTTAAATCTAATGTAGAAATAATATCTAATGTGTTCAAGGATATTTCTACTTAATAATAGAAAAACTTATATTGTGTTATTGGATGATGTAGTTATGAAAAAATCTCATGAAAATCAGAGCACGTCAGTATATATTTTATCATCATTAATATAAATTGTTCTCTAAAAAATCATAAATAAAATACCATTTTAAAATTTTAATTCACAATTTTAAGGTGTTATTTGAGATTATGTAGTCCTACAATTGAATTTTTTTATTTATATTTACAATATATGTGTTTTTTGTTGGAAATTTTATCACTAGAATGGTTATTTATTTTGAGATTATTTAAATGAATTTTTTACAATTGTAATTTTTTATGCTTTTTATAATTTTGAAAAAACAATTTTACAATTTTATAATGATATATTGTTTTTTTATTATCAAGGTGTTTTTATACATAATAGTATTATTTATAATATAGTATTTTTTAATGAGACTTTTTGTGTTCATATGGTCAAACTGTCAATTTATTGAATGAAGTATGATCCATGGAGTGGGAATATATTGTTGGATGACTCCATCAATATAATTTATTTTATAAAGACACGTATAATTTATTTTTATAACATCATGTTAGTGGATGTTTTATAATATTTTAAGTGTAGTATGAAGATGAAATAATACTTATTTTAAATGATTTCCCCACATTATATTCTTAATAAATGATTAGAAAAAGTTTTTCAATGAAATAGATGGGTTAAAAAACCTCTATATGTGGTGTAAACATATATATCAATATATAAAAATGCTTTATGGACTGAGATAATTATGACATAATGGAAAATTACTCAATTAATTTAGTATGGAAGAATCCGAGAAGGGGGTTCATCTATTATTTAATAGAAAAATAATAATAAGAAGAAATATCCTAAACTATATGAAATTATTGATTTTATTCATTTTATGTCTTCATTATGATGAGTGTTGTATACAATGTTATTTATTTAAAATAATTTTTCATATCCTATAATTATAATGTGTTGATACCATATGTTATTGATGATTCAATCAATAGTCATAATGAATATAATTGAGTACATTGGACGAAATAAGTAAATTATTGTATTATTCCATGGTCTAAATGAGTTAATTTCAATGGAATACACTGATACATGTCCCCAAATTTATTTTTTATGATTATATTTTTCAATCATATTTCATGATTTTTTAAGGATGTTTTTCCATTAGTCGGTGGATTTAAAAACCTTATATTTATTTAATGTCGAAAATAATGTAAAATTACATGGAAAATTCCCATGTTTATGAATGTATCAGTCTTGATCATGATGTTAACTATTTATTTTTTTTGGTTTCATGAATTTAGGATTCAAATGACCTTTAAATTTTGAAAATGGATTTAATCCTTATAACAAGGATCCTCAGTCGGACTAAAGAACATATAATAAGGATGGAATCATACATTTATTAGATATCTGATACTACCATGTTTCACCGAGTATATACTCTTTTTTCCATATTATATGTCATATTTATGGTAATTAAACATGTACATATCATGTATTCAAGCTTCTATGGGGTCTCTACCACCATCAATTCACTACATTAATAAGTTGGATCCCATTGATGATGAATTATAAAAATAAAAAAAAATCATATAAAAAAACAAAATACATGAAGAAAATTAAATATGATTTCATTTTAATTTCTATAAACCATATAAAATAAATTAAATCTAAATATATTTTGAATTAAAAGGAAAATTTCAAAATATATTTATGTAATCAATCTATTATATTATATAATTACTATGGTCTTAACAGATTAAAATCAAATCATCAGACAACTCATAATCAAATTCATTTCAAATGATTAAAATAAAAAATTTATATAGGATCTATAAATTTTTTATAGGGAGTATTTATAATCATTGAATTTTAATAATGATCACAATAATTGTGTGAAATAGTCAAGTCCATTTAACAGATTAATGATCAATACATAAATTTGTATTTATAGTAATGTGGAAAATTATACGTGGTAGCATTCAACAAAAACATAAATATTTTCTATTAAGATGTTTTTGGGGAATATACTATTCTTCATCCAAATAGCACGTTCATATCCAAAATTGTATAATAATAAAAAAAACACATGGCAAGTTTGAGTATGATTGGAACATGGAATAAGACGATTTTATTTATATGCATGTCATTGACATCTTTTCAATGCAGCTGACACACCCTTTTTTGACTTCTGTCCACCATTTAAAGATCACAGATAATTCACATTAGTCCAAGATATTATAAATAACAACATATAGTATTATTGTCATCATTTTTGTAACTTTTCACCATTAGAATAAATCAATTGTTCAACTTAATTATTCACCATTGGATGGAAACCTTCCTATTTTAAAATGAACAATTTAAATATATTAATCCTTTCAATGTAAAATGATAATATTAATTCATTGAATTCCATCATTAACTTTTATAGTGTGAAAACATATTCATTTTTCTCACCCAAGATAAAATATGTAATTTTATATTTTATTTATATATATTAATTTATTTTCATTTATGTGATCAAATATATATGAAAAGTAATGAAAATTCATTTAACAATGAAATATATATGTATCTACTTATTCAATATAATTTTTAAAAATCATTTCAAAACCTTGTTTTTAGGATATTATTCATGGAAATAATTATTTCCTCACTATGGGTAGGATTGTAAAAACAACAATTATAGAATAAATGATGAATACACTGATGTCCTGTAGAAAATATTTAATTCAAAAAAAACCAATCAAGATCATGATAAATCATAATACATGACATAACAGTTTCATGGTTCTAGAAATATAGTGATATATTAATTACTGATGCAAGACATAAACACATGAAAATATTTATCACATTCATGATTACATTTCAATGTAATACCATTACTCATGAATGTTTTCATAAGATACTTGAGTATTCATAAATCTCAGTTATGGCGACAGTAAGAGTTTGATAGTCTCTGAAATCTCTATTTCATAAAGGAATTCATAATAATATATCTAGAATTTACTATTTCAATCATTTTACCGTCAATTGATTTGTATTTATTTGAAATTGAAACCATTAGTAAATGATTTGGTGTCTTAGACTCAAAGTGATTTTGAAGTAAACATGTTGTCAATCCTCTTCCATAAAATCATGTAAATATGAGTATTTTTCATGAAAATATATGCTCAATTATTACTTAGTACCAATGAATGAAGTTTATGGTGTCATTTTAATGTTAACATCAATAAAATTTTTTATTTATTACTCATTATTATGATCAAAAAATTGTGTGTGTTAAATATGTATTTTCTACTATTTTTAAACCTGTTGGAATGAACATGATCACTTTTTTTCTTATATATGTGTTTATTATTCAGCATCATCATCTTAATATGGTTATTGATACTCATAAATAGATTGTTATTTTTGAATAAATATAAAACATCCTCAATTTACAATATAACTTATTATATATTATATGATTTTTTCTATCAATATAACATGTCCCAAAGTTACTTTGTATGTTCCATGTGATTTTTTATTATATAAATGTTACATTAAATATAAAGAAAATCATGAATAATGTATATTAATATTGAGGAATATTTTATATTATTATCTATTTAATAATAAGATACTTAATGTGTATAAATTATAGTACTCCATAATTTTTTAAAATAATAATAATGTTTGAAAAAAATGTTAAACACTAGAAATGGTCATTATTGTGGAAACATTTGGAGTAAAAATGCGATATTAGGATTGCAGAAAAATAAAATACAAAAATAAAATACCATGAAAATAATGATATTATGATCCCACATGAGATGGAATTTTACTTGGATCAGTAAGAATACCTATATTCACAGAGAGGAAAAATGTTATTATGATTCTGGGGAAAAAATACTGGGAGAAGATTAGAGTTTAACAACCCAAAATAACCTACCATGAAATTATATAAAAAGTATATGGAACTCTTTTACATTAACCATAAAATAATTAAAATTTTCTACTATAAATGGTATGTTGAAGTCCACCTTGAAATCGTGTTGTATCCCTGAATAAATGCATACCACCGCCCTTCATATAGTCATCACACACGAACCCCCCTAGAAATACCTTATAGTCAAGGATAAACTCCATTAATGACATAGACCAGTGTGGCACCTCCTAATTTCACTCACAAGAGGTAGTCCCTATAGATAATATACACGTATCTATCACCTAGATCATATGAGTAGCATAGTTCAAAATATCATATTTTATTATGATTTCATAAGTGAAATGGCAGTGGGATGAATTATTCCATATGAAATATTAGTTGAAATCCATTACGCATTATATCTTATATATAAAGGAAATGATATGTACATGAGATACACATAATACATGTTTCTCATACACTTAATATTTTACTTAATAAATAGACAACAATTAACATGTTAATGTAATTAAGTTTCTAAAAATTTAAATATCTTTGTGAATTGTATTCTCTTTGTCTTTTTAATTATATTTACTAGGATTAAGGAATAATTTTGTAATGGGCCATTAGATATTTTAATTATAGGATAATTTATTTTATGATTCTATTTGTTTTTTAATGGATAATTTTCTGTACTTTTAACCCTGTTAAGATCTTGTAATCATAGATAAATTGGTTTGGGTTTTGAAGAAATGAATCAGATATGTTTATTTATGTATTTCACTGAATATTTCTTCAAAAGAATAATTTCATTGAATATAATGATAGAATATTTTTATAAATTATATTTTTTAAATGATTAGATTTTCTGTGATTATTGAATTCACATAATACATATAAAGTTAATATAAAATATTAATCTAATACACAAACACTAATATATATATATATATATATATTTAACACACTCACAATGATATATATATATATATATATATATATATTTCTCATGATCTTTTTAATTGATGGAGTTGGTACATATTTAAATATCTCTATAAATGTTATTATATTATTTTATTTTATTACTTTAATATATTAGTGTTAAAAATTGATTTTTTTGGGAATAAAATATTCTTCTAATGTAATGACAAATAAAATTTCATCATTACAATATAAATTTAAATATAAGTTTTTACTCATATTATATAAATTATTTAAATATTATAGTTTCATCATTCATTTTTACCCAAAAATGATTTTTAATATTGTTTCAAGAACAAATATGTAAACAAAATAGATTATACCATCAATAAAAACAACATAACTAGAAAAAAAAAGTAGGACATAAAAAAATTTCCCCAACGTGGTTATCATTCACAAATTTTTTTTATTCATTATATTGTTGTTTTTGTCATTAAAATCAATCAATAAGTAATGGTTTCAACAATACATACTCATTCATCATCCTCAATCCATATTTCATTACAATCTACAAATACATACCACCTAAATTATATGTCCATTAAAAAACAAAAAATGTACTATAAAAGATATGTGGATTGTATAAAAATTTAAATTAGAAGTGGGATTCATCCATTGATTAATTAAATGTTAGATATGATCAATTTATATAATGTATGTCAAGTCATTTGATCTATAAATAAATACATTTACAAAAATAAAATACAAAGGGGTTAAATTGTGTGTAAATTACACAATATGATTTGTTTAGGGGAAAATAATATTTTATTCCTAATTTTGAAATATTTAAAAAAACAATGAAAAAGAAGGAAAATATTGATTCATTTAAATAAAACCTGAAGAAACCACCATTTAGAATGGGTTTGTATAAAAATAGAGAATCCCATGATTGCGACAACATATATTCAATAAATTGAAAATGATAGTCACAGTTTTGAATTATAATATTTTCAATGAACTATTTTGTTCTCTTATGTAACGAGATATATCAACTCGAAATGATTTGATTAAAAAATGTAACAAATATTACACAATTATAATTTTATGATATTTTTATGTTTTCCTTATTTCAATTGTTGATTTGAATTTTATTTGTTTTAAATGTTTTGTACAAAATATCTCCCTTTAATGTGATGATTGTGTGTATTTATACATGTATAAATACCATTGGTCTTCATTTCCTTGTATTTTTAGATTTATATTGTGTGTGTGTGTATTGAGGGAAATATTTTTATAAGAAAATATGTACATGGAAATCAATATAGTGATAAGATTTTTTCTAACACATTTGATAGATTTTTACAATATATAATTATAAGGCCCATACCTTAATCCTTACTTAATATTGAATTAAATGAATAATTCACATTGAGGATTTTTTCAGGTTTAGAATTTTAGAGAATTAGGACATAACTATTACATCTCAAAAGATTACAAAGTAGAAACTTCTGCTAAGTTTCCATAAAATAAAAACTCTTAAAAAGAAACATGTCTAGTTCCATGTTTTAGGTAGCATGACTTTCCCTTGATCCCATCCTTGACCATATTCCAGCTTAAGTCCTATGAAAAACATTTCAAAAACTTGGGATGAGCATAAAAAGCTCAGTAAGGGATACACAAAGAATGAAAACTGTTAGTTTTTCAAAACAACAAGTAAAACATGTATACATTATCAAAGTAATATATTTCAACTTTTTGAAGTAGTAAAAACTCTTCACTGAATAAAAGTTCATTACTTACCCTTCTGTAACCAAAAGATTACCATAAAACCCATATAAAGATCACATAACATATAAAGGAAACTTGGAACATAAACATACTTAAGTGGAATAACCATAAGGTCGACTTCCACACATATCACTTAATAGAATATCTATTTGGCCAACATCCATACATACTTAATGGAATAGCCATACGGCCGACTTCCATACCCAATGCATTGGAGGTTATAACGTAACCACCCGTCCTGGTATTCACGGCACCACCCATCATATGGTTTGTCATGTAACCACCCGTAAAATGTCCAAGTTCCATCATTACACATAAAATATTGAAAATATAAACATTTCAATAACATCATTTCATTTTCAATCAAAATAAGTAATTCCAAGATATTGAATTAATCAATCTATTTTCAAAAATCATTTAAAAGAAATTTTTGAATCAAAGTGTCCCATACCACTTTGAAGCTTTTATTGGAATTATAATTTTAAAACATTAATGTCCATATAAATAAATACTGAAAACCATTTTGAAAAAATGGACATTAAAGATAATGATTTAGAATAATAAATCTTTAAAACATTTAAAATGATATTTTTGTTAAAGAGTTTTTAACAAAATGAGAGAATCTGGAATAAAAATAATTGCGGAATATAATTAATACGAACTCTATAATATCATGAGAATAAAGGGATTCATGATATAATATGTCAAAGGACAGTATGCACACCATATAAGAGTGAATTGGTTCATAACAACAATGTAGTCTCAAAAGAAATATAAAATGAGATGAAATCCATTATAAAGTAGGTATCCTTAAATTAAGGATAGATCAATCTCATAATTATGTGTGACAAATATAAATACACCCAATATAAGTGGATATTAAGTGTAAAACAATCAAATTTCATTCACACATATTCAAAGGATGACATATTCAATGACTACATGTTGAACCCAAAGAAATCGAAATTTGGTTAAGAAGTTCCCTTGGAAAAATTCGACAGCCTAACGACGTCACATATAATTTTACAAAAAGGGTTGATGAGAGAGATAAATGGTATCTCATCACCTGGACATATAATTTACATAAATAAGGATATATAATAACATATCCCAACATAATAGTATGTGAATTAAAAGACATAACAAAAGAAGTCTTTTAAAAAAAAGAGGGTGAAAGGTCCCCTTACCGAGTTGGGTAACATTCGAAAAGTACACCCCATGGAATAAGGTTCATACAATGAAGATGTAAATACCCATAAATGAAATTATTATACACAATTTGTATAAAAATGGGTAGTATATACACCACTCAAAGGAAATAGTGGCAAACATAGCATAAATTTCACAAAAATAAAAGTGAGATGAAAAATCCCTTACGAAAACTTGGCAGCCTAACAGCGCCATTTAAAACTTTCAGAAATGGATTTATGAGATCAAATAAAGTCTCTCATAATATGACCATAAAAATTACAGTATGAGGAATATAAAATAACATCCCCAAACATAAGAAATAATAGCTTAAAATAAATGACCAAAAAGAGAGTACTTAAAAAGAAAGAGAGAAGTTATATCTCTTACGAAAATTCGGTAGCCTAACGACACCACTCAAAACTTCCAAAATGGGTTTATGAGAGAAAATAGGGTCTCTCATCATATGAACATAAGAATTAAAGTAGGATTAATATAAAATAACATCCCAAGAACAAGAAAGATGAGCTCTAAAAGGAATGACATAAAAGAGCGTACTTAAAAAGAAAGGGAGGAGTAGGATCCCTTACCTCGGGTCCGACTTCACTCGATCGTTCATTACTCTTAGGAATAATAGAATTGAGTTAATTTTTACTTCTTTAAGAACCTTTTAAAGTTCATTATTAATTTTATATCACTTAATACCTTGTTATGAACACTATGTTATTATTTAAGTTAATAACTGTCGTTTAACGATCATTGGTACTTGAGTAAAAAATAAACTCTTTATAATTACAAGTTGTTCATGTGGTAAAATATCCATTATATCCAGAATTTTATTCATGATGTAGATATCATATATATCATATATATCCATTATATTCATGAATTTATAATATTACATAATCATTTATAAGTAAGAAATGAAATGCACCGTTCATGGAGATGGTAAGCTGTACGTACGCATGAACGCTAATTTCATTTATATCTCATATATTAATTGAAAGAAAATAATAATGATATAAAGGAATATTATAATTCAAGTATAACATCATATATAATATTTTTAAATCCATCTTTTATACGTCCCACGTATGGCATTAACAAATCAAATCACTTTGAGGGGGCGGTAGTCCGCACATTCTTAAATGAAGATATCACGTTTACCCATAATGGAAACCATAAAGGTATTCCATAAATGAAAAATACAGAAGCTTAATTAAAACATAAATATATTATATATCATATATAAACATAGTGACATCTTAATGGGCACCTTTGAAGGTGTTATATGAGTTTGAACAATCATCGTTTTGTGAGCAGAAATTCAACATCCACAGAAACAGTATGTTATTTAACCATTAGATGAAGGTGTGTGTATGTGTAGCTCGAATCATTCTTATAACAACATACTAGTATATTGAAGATACTGGAGTCGTTTCAAATTAAATTAATAAAATGATTTTAGGGGGTTAGAGAAGCAAAATAAAACAAAAGGACTCAAGTGAAGACATTACCTTAAATTTAGGTAACTTCCTTTGGTTTGAGCTCAAAGGCTTCCTTGGGAAGACTTCTGCCCAAAGTGAGGCTTCTAAGAGTAAGAGAGAGATGTGTATAGGCAGAATGGTCAGGGGTTGGCCGAGCCAGAGGCTTTGGAGTTGTGGGTTAAGAGGTAGAGGTGGGGGCCTTTTATAAGGGGGGAGGAGGGGCACTCTTGGAAAGTGATAAAAGGTTATTTTATTTTCATATCCTTTTCAGATTTTAAAGGTCCCACATTGATTTTTATCGAGGCTAAGGTGATAAGGGTTCTAAATACACTCTTCCAATAGGTTTTGGACATGTTTAGGTCATATATTTTACATTATTGTTTCATTTTATTTAAATCATTAAATAATGAGGTCATCGCTGCATCATCACGATGTCATAAATAATTTAATTTATTTAATGTCTAAAAATTATAAAAAAACTACTATGATGTAGGAAATATTTTTTGATTTCTAATAAATATTTATAGTAAAAAATCTGAGTTGTATATCCCCATGAAAAATTTGTTTTATTAAAACATCTCATGTTTGTGTCATATTTACTTTAACATTAAATAAAAGTTATATATGTCATTTCCCATCCAATGTGGCTCCATGGGGTCCCCAAGTTGACACATGGGTTGTCTTGGTCGTCCATGATAGATCCAATGAAAGTAGGACATGTTTCAAGCTCATATCATATTATTAAAACATTATTTTTACCTTAAACTACACTAATTACCTCTAATCGCGATTAAAAACTTAATAAGTTACTATTCACCAAAAAATTATTTTAATCCCATTGAACAAAATTTTACTTCCTAATGAAAACCATGTATGTCGGATTTTTGATATTCAAAACAAAAATTTGGCAAAATTTCATTTAAACGGAAAATCAGTTTTTATAATTACCACTTAGTGGTTTAACTATTCATCAAAAATTGATGTTTTTCAGAAAATTACCAAAAATTCAACCTAAGCTATATTTGATATTCCTAATTCAAAAAGGATGTCTATTTTAAAAAATTCAAAACATATAATTTGCATTAATTAATTTAATAATTTTTTCCCGCTGTCAAAACAAATAGCGTGTTTTTATGAAACAAAACTGTCAAAAGATTGACACTAGTTTAAGTCCGATTTCAATGTGAAATTAATTACAACGACCACTATTGGAATAAATGGTAAAAATATATTCTAATTTCACATTAAAACCAATTCAAAATATAATCTAATCATATAAATATATTATATTAAGAAGAGGTTTTGAATTAAAATACAACATTTTTCACTATTCATTAAAAAAATGAACGTTATCGGAAAATACCAAAAATTTACACAAAGTAAATTCTGATGTCCAGATTCTAAAAAAGAATTTACTTTGTCAAATATAACACATAAAATTGTCAAAAAGTGGATTTAAAATAGGTTCGCCATCAAAAGGTGGTTAATCAACCCTTTAAAGAATATTAGAATGTTTACGCTTAAAATTGGATTCATTCGCATTATTAATCCTCTAAAATTTATTGTAAAAAGTAAAAATATTTGAAAAACATATATAATCATTTTTTAGTTAGTTCTGTTCATTCCTTCCATTACAATGGCTAGGCGTTAACAACCATTTAAAATAATATTATTTTATTATTTGAGTGCAACATAAGATTCCCAAGAAACTCATTGTTGTGTGTTGGGTACGCCATCAAGAATAGCGTCCCCTTTAAATTAATATTTTATTAAAAAATATGGATAAATGTGAAAATTTCTTATTCTTTATTTAGCTGGGGCGTTACATCCTTACCCCCTTTTGGGAATTGCGTCATAGCACTTTTAAAATTGGGCTTGGAAACTTCATTGAAAATCCCACATCGAAACAATAGTCAGTAAAACTCTCACTTTAAAATAAAGAAAGAGAATTACAAAGGTCACCCGAGTTAACCCATACTAGGATTCCTTATATGAAAAAATGTACATGTAAGAAAAAAAAGGGTCATGTTCTGAGGGAGAGTGATAGTAAACATGTCTTGGAGAAAATTAACCATAAGAAAATCACAAACTTGTGGTGGGTTAAACGGTATTCGATTCCCGAGTAGGAAAAGTTAATAGACAACATTTTTGTTTTAAGTTACCTTTCATTGAAGAATTTATTTTTGATCTTAAGGAATCACACTTACTTTTCATGTTGACTTTCTACTTTTACTAAACTTCTTACACAAACTCATACTTTCCCCATATGATGAGTATTTAGGAAGACTTGATCACATTACGACTACTATAATCGACTTCTAGAGAATCATCTAATCCAGAAAAGAGAACTATATATTTCCCATGTATTTAGAACTTAACCAAAACCAAAATTGTTAGAACAAGATCAGATAATCCACAAATGGATAATCCTTTATAAAAAGAAAATCTATTCTTAATCTCCAAAATATGTCCAACAAAACCCAAAGTTCAACGAAGACCATTCAATAAACAATTTTCCCATAAAATTATTCAAAGAAAACCAAACTAAGATTGAAACCCAAATATTTGAAGGATTTAGTCACATAGTCTTCCTAGGTACAAATTAACTTTTATCTCCAAATAAAATCAATTGCTCTTAAATTCTAATATTGAAAAGTAATTAACCTAATCACATATCCTCGATGATAGGTTAATCATTTCAATAGCTAACCCAAAATAAACATACACTTGATTACTAAAATCATATAACTAAAAAGAATTAGTCAAATTAATGAGGTACTTCACGTAGTCCAGGGGTAGGCGATAAATACCAGTTGCACATTGGTTGTGGGTTCGATTCCCGCAGCTTTGTCCGACGCGAGGGGTTGTCACATGGTCTGCGTGTTGTCCTTTTTGAAAAACTATATAGTACATAAAACAGTCCCCAAATTGAGATAAAATCTTCAAAAATGATCATAACATATTTTAACCTCATGTTTACATCATGCCTTTAATTTTCCATCATAACATATATTAACCCATAATTACCTCAAAAGTAAGGATCATATAAACTCTAATGGTTACCTTTATAGTTATTTCTTGATCTTCCTCATCAATTGGTAATCTCGTACATGATGCATTACAGATCATACCAAGGTTCAAGTGGTTGATCATGACTCCTTGATAGTTGGTTTAGAAAAACCACTAGTTTCCTCATTGAATACCCCATTTTATATAGTATCCTAATCAGAGAACCACCACAGTTTCCTCCAAACCTGTTGTTTCTTTGGTGCCTTCTAGATCCATCCATTCACTAAAAAAAGAAATTTCATTGTGAGTATATCAACAAAACATCCATGCACTAATGAGGAATGTAAACACTAAGATATACTTACTCATTCACTTTACCTAAAACTAGGACTCTTTCTGAAATCCTAACCATTATGGTAATGTCACTTGTGATTAGAGAATACCCTAACCTATAAAGTTATCTAAACCGACCTCTGATACCAACTATAACACCCCGGCCTTAACCCTTACAAAATATTGAATTAAATGAATAATTCACATTGAGGATCTTTTTAGGTTTAGATTTTTAGAGAATTAGGACATAACAATTAGATCTCAAAAGATTAGAAAGTAGAAACTTCTACTATGTTTCCATAAAATAAAAACTCTTAAAAAGAAACATGTCTAGTTCCATGTTTTAGGTAGCATGACTTTCCCTTGATCCCATCTTTGACCGTATTCCACGTTAAGTCCTATGAAAAACATTTCAAAAACTTGGGATTAGCATAAAAAGATCAGTAAGGGATACACAAAGAATGAAAACTGTTAGTTTTTCAAAACAACATGTAAACCATGTATAATTTATCAAGGTAATAATTTTCACCTTTTCAAAGTAGTAAAAACTCTTCACTAAATAAATGTTCATTACTTACCCTTCTGTAACCAAAATATTACCATAAAACCCATATAAAGATCACATAACATATAAAGGTAACTTGGGACATAAACATACTTAAGTGGAATAAGCATAAGGTCGACTTCCACACATATCACTTAATGGAATATCCATTCGTCCAACTTCCATACATACTTAATGGAATATTCATACGGCCGACTTCCATACCCAATGCATTGGAGGTTATAACGTAACCACCCCTCCTGGTATTCACGGCACCACCCGTCATATGGTTTATCATGTAACCACCTGTGAAATGTCCAAGTACCATCATTACATATAAAATATTGAAAATATACACATTTAAATAACATCATATCATTTTCAATCAAAATAATTAATTCAAAGATATTGAATAAATCAATCTATTTTCCAAAATCATTTAAAAGAGATTTTTGAATCAAAGGGTTCCATACCACTTCGAATCTTTTATTGGAATTATAATTTTAAAACATTAATGTCCATATAAATAAATACTGAAAACCATTTTGAAAACATGGACATTAAAGATAATGATTTAGAATAATAAATCTTTAAAACATTTAAAACGATATTTTTGTTAAAGAGTTTTTAACAAAATGAGAGACTCCTGAATACAAATAATTGCGGAATAAAATTTAATCTAAACTCTATAATGTCATTAGAATAAAGGGATTCATGATATAATATGTCAAAGGACAGTATACACACCATATAAGAGTGAATTGGTGCATAACAACAATGTAGTATCAAAAGAAATATAAAATGATATGAAATCCATTATAAAGAAGGTATCCTTAAATTAAGGATAGATAAATCTCCTAATTATGTGTCGAAATTATAAATACACAGAATATAAGTGGATATTAAGTGTAAAACAATCAAAGGTAATTAACACATATTCAAAGGATGACATATTCAATAACTACATGTTGAACCCAAAGAAATTGAAATTGGGTTAAGAAGTTCCCTTGGTAAAATTCGACAGCCTAACGGCATCACATAAAATTTTACAAAAAGGGTTGATGAGAGAGATAAAGGGGATCTCATCACTTGGACATAAAATTTACATAAATAAAGATATAGAAGAACATATCCCAACATAATAGTATGTGAATTAAAAGACAGAACAAAAGATGTCTTTTAAAAAAAGGAGGGTGAAAGGTCCCCTTACCGAGTTGGGTAACTTTCGAAAAGTACACCCCATGGAATAAGGGTCATACAATGAAGATATAAATACCCATAAATGAAATTATGATACACAAAGTGTGTAAAAATGGGCAGTACATACACCACTAAAAGGAAATAGTGGCAAACGTAGCATAAATGTCATGGGAAAAAAAGTGAGATGAAAAATCTCTTACGAAAACTCGGCAGCCTAACGACGCCACTTAAAACTTCCAGAAATGGATTTATGAGATCAAATAAGGTCTCTCATAATATGACCATAAAAAGTAAAGTATGAGGAATATAAAATAACATCCCCAAACATAAGAAATATGAGCTTAAAATAAATGACATAAAAGAGAGTACTTAAAAAGAAAGAGAGAAGTTAGATCTCTTACGAAAATTCCACAGCCTAACAGAACCACTCAAAACATCCAAAATGGATTGATGATAGAAAATAGGGTTTCTCATCATATGAAAATAATAATTAAAGTATGATTAATATAAAATAACATCCCAAGAACAAGAAAGATGAGCTCTAAAAGGAATGACATAAAAGAGCGTACTTAAAAAGAAAGAGAGGGGTGGGATCCCTTACCTCGGGTCTGACATGATTCGATCATTCTTTTATCTCCTGAATAATAAACATGAGTTAATTTATACTTCCTTAAGAACCTTTTCCATGTTCATTATTCATTTTATATCACTTATTACCATTTTATGAACACAATGTTATTATTTAAGTTAATAACGGTCGTTTAACGATCATTGGTACTTGAGTCAAAAATAAACTCTTTATAATTACAATTTGTTCATGTTGTAAAACATCCATTATATCCAGAATTGTATTCATGATTTAGATATCATATATATCATATATGTCCATTATATTCATGCATTTATAATATTACATAATCATTTATAGGTAAGAAATGAAATGCACCGTTCATGGAGATGGTAAGCCATACGTACGCATGAACGCTAATTTCATTTCTATCTCATAATTTAATTGAATGAAAATAAAAATGATATAAAGGTATATTATAATTCCAGTATAATATCATATAAAATAATTTTAAATCCATCCTTTATACTTCCCACGTATGGCATTGACGAATCAAATCACTTTGAGGGGGCGGTAGTCCGCACTTCCTTAAATGATGATATCGCATTTACCAATAATGGAAACCAAAAAGGTATGCCATAAATTAAAAATACAGAATCTAATGTAAAACATAAATATATTGTATATCATATATAAACATAGTGACATCTTAATGTCCACCATTGAAGGTGTTATATGAGTTTGAACAATCATCGTTTCGTGAGGCAGAAATTCTCCATCCATAGAAATAATATGTTCTTTAAC
Organism: Viscum album; assembly: GCA_963277665.1. Lineage (NCBI taxonomy): Eukaryota > Viridiplantae > Streptophyta > Magnoliopsida > Santalales > Viscaceae > Viscum > Viscum album. Next base: position 839,498,264 of record OY728141.1, read on the forward strand.
CATTAGATGAAAGTGTGTGTAAGTTTAGCTCCAATAAATCTTATAAAAACATCCTAATATATTTAATATACTTGAGTTGTTACAAAATAAATGAATAAAAAGAGTTTAGGGGGTTGTTGAAGAAAAATTAAACAAAAGGACTCAAGTGAGGACATTACCTTAAATTCAGGTAACTCCCTTCGGTTTGAGCTCAAAAGCTTCCTTGGGAAGACTTCTGCCCAATGTGAGGCTTCTAAGAGTAATAGAGGGATGTGGAGAGTAAAAATGGGCAGGGGTAGGCCGATCCAAAGGCTTTGGAGGTGTGGGTAAAGAGGTAGAGGTGGGGGCCTTTTATAAGGGGAGAGGAGGGGCACTTTTGGAAAGTAATAAAAGGTTACTTTATTTTCAAATGCTTTTTGGATTTTAAAGGTCCCACATTAATTTTTTTCGAGGATAAGGTGATAAGGGTTCAAAATAAACCTATAAAATAGGTTTTGGACATGCTTAGGTCATATAGTTTACATTATCTTTTTATTTTATTTAAATCGTTAAATAATGAGGTCATCACTGCATCATCATGATGTCATAAATAATTTAATATATTTAATGTCTAAAAATTATAAAAAAATACTATGATGTAAGAAATATTTTTATCTTTCTAATTAATATTTACAGTCAAAAATCATACTTGTATAACCCCATGAAAAAATTGTTTTATTAAAACATTTCATGTTTGTGTCATTTTTACTTTAACAATAAATAAAAAGTTATTTATGTCATTTCCCAACCAAAGTGGCTCCATGGGGTCCCCAAGTTGACCCATGGGTTGTCTCGGTCGTAAATGACACATCCAATGAGGGTAAGACATGTTTCAAGCTCATCTCATATTATTAAAACAATATTTTTACCTTAAACTACACTAATTACCTCTAATCGCGATTAAAAACTTAATAACTTACTATTCAACAAAATATTATTTTAATCCCATTGAACAAAATTTTAAATATTAATGAAAACCATGTATGTAATATTTTTGAAATTAAAAACACAAATATGGAAAAATTTCATTTAAACGGAAAATCAATTTTTATAATTACCACATAGTGGTTTCACTATTCATCAAAAACTGATGTTTTTCAGAAAATTACCAAAAATTCACCCTAAGATATATTTGATATTCTGAATTCAAAAATGATGTCTATTTTAATAAATTAAAAAAATATAAGTTTCATTAATTAATTTAATAATTGATTCCCGCTGTCAAAACAAATAGCGTGTTTTTATGAAATAAAAAGTATCAAAAGATTGACACTAGTTTAAGTCCGATTTCAAAGTGAAATTAATTCCAACAACCACTATTGGATTAAATGGTTAAAATATATTCTAATTTCACTTTAAAACCAATTTAATAGATAATCTAATCATATAAATAAATTATATTAAGAAGAGGTTTTGAATTAAAATACAACATTTTCACTATTCATTAAAAAAATGAACTTTATCGGAAAAATACCAAAAATTTACACAAAGTAAATTTTGATGTCCTGATTCTAAAGAAGAATTTATTTTGTCAAATATAACACATAAAATTGTCAAAAAGTGCATTTAAAAGAGGTTCACCATCAAAAGGTGGATAATCGACCCTTTAAAGAATATTAGAATGTTTACGCTTAAAATTGGATTCATTCGCATTTTTAATCCTCTAACATTTATTGTTAAAAGTAAAAATATTTTACAAACATATATAATCATTTTTTAGTTAGTTATGTTCATTCACGCAATTACAACGACTAGGCGTTAACTACAATTTAAAATATTATTATTTTATAATTAGACTGCAACATAAGATTCCCAAGAAACTCGTTGTTGCGTTTTGGGTACGCCATCGAGCATATCATCCCATTTAAATTAATATTTTATTCACAAATATGGATAAATGTGAAAATTTCATATTCTTTATTTACCTATGGCGTTACAATAATAATTTGTACTAAAAAAAATAATGATTTAATTAACAACAATAATATTTAAATCAAATTCAAAAATTAATACATTCTAATTAATTTTTGAATAGTTGTGGCCATGATAGTGCATAATTTCATATTTTCTATGAATTTGTTGTTTTTAAACTTTTATTATTGATTCAAAATAAAAAAATATTCTTGGATGAATATTATTCACTTGGGGTTCTAATTGAAAATATAAGATCAATTTTTTAGTGATTATGAGTTTTTATCATCTTTATTAAATTAATATTATATATATAATTTATTTCAATTTATAATATTTTTTTTGAGAATTTATATATGATGTGGAGATACCATAAAGTGATTGGTGTTATTATGAAGAATGATGAATCACCATCATATAGATATTTTTGTTCATCAGTTGTGCATTGTTGTGGTTGAGCAATGTTGGTTAATATTTATCACCCTAATTTCAAGAAACCATAAAATGAAAACATTTATTTTAATGATATCTTACTCCATTTATTTATAACCAAAGGGAATGATATTCTGAAAAAGCATAGTAATTTTATTTATTGTGTCACAATATTCCAAAGATTGTAGGATACAAAAATTTAGTTATATATTCTAATATTTATTGATTTTAATTACTCATAGTATTTAATATTTTTTAATTATAAGGTTATATTTAAATCATTCATTTTTTCATCTCACACTATTAGGTAGAATTGAATGATTTTAATTCAGTCTTATGTTTTCACAATATTTTCAAAATATTATTGTGAGTATGTTTAAGTGTTTTAATCTCAAATATAGATACCAAAATATCAAACCTTGGACTAGGTATGTCAATGAAAATTATTTCAATGAAGTTCTTGGTTTTAAAGGACATACAGACAGGGAAGAAAAACTACATGACTATCATTGATTTTGGAAAAATTTCAAGGAACATGATGAATCTGTTGTGATTCATATTTTATGCATTAGTAATGAAATTTCATTTTTCTATTTATTTCCCATATTCTTTCTAAATATCATTTATATATTTCATAACAACCCACTATTTATTTGAATGAATTTTATTTAAAATTTAATATCTTCGATTTTTTTCCCACAACACCAGGATTAAAGCTATATTTTCTATTTAATATTAATGTTTGAATAGTAATGTCATCCTTATGAATAGTAGTATGACTAATAGAATGGTAAAATCACCTATAAATGTATAAATAAAATATTGGTCTCTTATAAATAAAAATATACTATATTTACGTCGTCGAATAATTAAATGAATGTGTTAGAAATTATAAATTATGGGATATAATTATTGTAAAACATAAATTTTTATCCACAATTTATTAAATAATATAGTAATTTAAATTAAAATTAATAAAAAGTTTCATAAATAACCATTTTGTTATCTTATAATTATAATATAATTTTATATGCTCTGGAATTATTTTTCAATATGTCATAAATCCAGTTACGGTATTAGAAACATTTATATTTCAAATAAATGATTTTTAAATTAATTATGTCTTATTTAGTGAAATATTTTATAAAATACATCTTCATTATTAATTCTAGACATTAAGAAATGTTTAGGGAGGATTTTTCTTTTTTCTTTGAAATATTTGAATATTTTAAGAACATTAAAATATTGTAATATATGGTATATATAAATTATATGATAAATACAATACTCATAAATAAAATTTACACCATAATGTGTCTACTTTATTTCATGTTATTTTAAAAGATGAGCATATCGACTGTGAGGGGGAAAATTTCCACCTTCATGGTAGACAGGTTTTCATATTTCATTAACTCTTTAATGGATTATGATAAATCAATTTTCATGTTTAATATATATTTGAAAATATTTTTGACATATTATACAATTCTTTTGAAATATTATATATAAAAAATATTAATTAATGAAACAAAAATATTTGTTGATAATCAAAAAATAGCCAAAACAATCTAAATGATTATCAATAGCATCATAACTAAAAATCCATCTTCATCTTATTTAATAAAAATACATATAGAAACATTTAGTAAATAGTAATATACATAATAACATAAATTTTTGATTTTGGACAACTATTTTTATTTTACCTGATCTTTCACATGTCTTTAAAAGTAAAACAATCATGAAAACCAAAAAACACTTTCTAAAGACAAAAAAAAAAGTAAAAATCAATAAAATATCATAAATTAAATTAATGAAATTATAATAAATAATATAAATTAATATAATATTATAAACTAATTAATTATTGGATTATACATGATTATACAAAACATTAATTTCTAGTGCATAATGTTTTTAGACACACGGTAAGGGTTTCTTCATTAACATTCATTTTTAATTCCAGTTATGCTATTTATCTATTTGTGATAATTTATTATTATTAATTATTTTTATATATCTCTTATTAATGAAATCATTATTTTCAAAATTAAAAAAACATATCATTTATAAATTCTTTTATTGGAGAATACATGTTTTAAAGGTTTCCTTATCAATTCTTCTCATTAAGAAAGCCGAATTAACGGAAACAACATAATTTCATTTCCAATCTCATGTATCATCTATTATCTCATTAAATAATCCATTATATTCATGAAATAAATACTTTTGATCATGAAAAAACAATAAATTTATATATATGGTTTTATATTATAATTCAAGAAAAATAGTAATAATTTTTTAATGAGAAATCTTCTTTGCAATGTAAAATGGGTATTTCAATATATAAATAACTGTTTAAATTTTTAAATTATTATTATCTATTTCAAAACCTATTTTGAAATATAGTATTTAATTAAATTGATGTATTATTAATACTATCTACTATATATTATTTAATGGATTATGGTTAGTATGATTGTGAATGTGCAATCTTGATATCATTTACCCAATTACTCACAATAGTTAGTGATTTTGATAATAGGTTGGGGAAATATGTTTACATTATATATGTATATGATGTTAAGTTTAACACCATTCATATGATTAATGCATTGTTCATTTTATGTTCTGGGGGGGCCCAATATAGTCACCTAATGAATTGGTAGATTTCATGAGACAAATCAGATATGGAAGTTGATGAAAGCTTGACCATTTATTTTCAGATGATATAAATTTGGCCTCGATTACATGTTAATATTTTTTATAATTAAACATTATTCAGTATGATTATAGTATTTGATATTCCACAAGTATATTTCACAAGTGGAATATTCATGGTTTTGTTTCATTCTCATTTGTTTTTTATGGCATAATTAGTTGAGTTTTTATTCTATCTACGTTATTCAAAATATTATGTACATATAACTTGTTTATTATTTATTCCCCAAGTCTTAATGACTATAATAATATATTTTTTATCATTTTTCCTTTTTGGTCATTTGAGATCTCCCATTTCCTATTAAATTTCTAGGTTGTGAAGATGTTTATTAGGAGCTGTGTGCATATATAATATATAAGTTTATGGATGTTTTCAAATGTGTTTGTTTTTAGATTTTCTTTTCATGTTATAATGTAAAAATAATGTTTTTATCAGGTTTTCCAAATATAAAAAACTATTTGGTCCTTAATTATTTGATTCATTCTAATCATTCCAATGTAATAAAATAAGGCAATAGCTCTAGGTTTCTAGGGTTTGGGGCATTATTATTGGTATCAAAAGATGATTTGTAGAAACATTAGAAACCTATTTTACAAAACATAGGTAAGGTAAAATAACCCTAATATAGTATTTTTTGATAATAATATGAGAATATCAATGAATTTTGTTATGGTAGGTATTATTCATGTATTATTTTAAATACACCACAGTGTAGATACTCTAGTTAGATGCGGTTCTAAAATTGTAGTAACATAGGGTAACCACTCCGATAAGGAGTCCCAAGCCTGACCAATTGTGACATGGTTCCTTAAAATGGCCATTATTGCACACATAGTATGACAATATTTGGGGATATTCATAGAATAATTCAAATTTTCATTGATATACGTAATCATGGATTTAAAATAAAAAATTTACCCAGACAAACCATGTTTACAATTATTAGACTAGCTATGCATAATTTTTTGAAATTATGTTATGTGTTTAACATGTTATGAATTATAAATTTTGATTCGTAACCTAATTTTGTGCTTTAAAATGTTTAAAATTCCACCACGATGAACGAATTGAAACAATATCAACACACTTATCCAATGTAGGTATTTCTATCCTATGTAAGATTTTGATATTTTAGATAGAGTGGAAAATGAGGTGAACATCCTATAACCATATTGAGATTGTTGACTTTGATTATAAAAGATAGCCATTCCCATAAAGATCACCATGATCTACAATGTGGATGAAATATATTGGACATGTTCTGTAAAACAACATTTATCTTTTAATAGGACTACAAACACATTTTTGGCTGTGTAGTGGAAAACATACTAAGAGAATATATTTTTCACTTTGGGAAGTATCAAAAGAGAGATGGCTTTCAAAGAAATTTTTTGTCTCTCATGGGATGCATATTAATGGTGGACATTAATTTAAATCACAAAGGAGGATGAAGACATTTAAAAACTAAATTTTAGATAATTATTTCCCTCCTGAATAGTTAGAGGAAATGGGGAGGTAATTAAGGAGTATTAGATAGTGATAGGTAGAAAACATTAAAAATTATGAAACTATTATTAAAATACGATCAAGGTATTGTACAGATGAAATAAATAATCCTTGTTGGAATATTTATCACTTAATTGATAGTTTAGAACCATTAATTTTCAGGGCAGTAGTCTCTCACGATTTCTCATATTACAATGATATAGACTCATGTGACATCAATATGGAGAAATAATTCTCTATCTATTATGATTTTAAGGAAAGAAATATTAGAAGAGGTTTTTAGGGTATGTAATAGATAATGGGAAGAATATAATGGGAAATCTTCCAACAAGGAAAAAATCTTGGAGGAGACATAATGGTGCCTGAATAAAAATAAAAAATATTTTTTAAAGGGCAGTTATGGAAGGACAACATGATGATGAATGAAAGGGAACAAAATAGGAAACCAAAGATAAATGATACAATTTTATAGAGATGGGACACTATGAAAATTATTGTCAGATCCTTTAAGGAAACATTACCAAAAAAGTCCTTTGGAGAAAGGAAAATCTTATGCAATCCCAAATTCTATGATTTAATTCCAAGTTATTTTGTGTTAGGTAATTTAATAATATTATGAAACATGGAAAATTACTTATTTGACAAAACATCATCAATTTATTTTTTTATCATCATGGTTTTCAAATAAAATTATTCCTTCCCCATTTGATTTAATAAATTATCTATCAGTTAAAACTCTTAAGAGATGCCTCATTACATTAATTATGTTTTCTTAAATCAATTTTATGACAAATATATTTTTCTTAGTCATCATCATTATCAACAAATATTTTATTTAATTTGAGAAAGTCATTGGCGTGGACTAAATATCAAAATATGATTCAAAAATATATTGCATGAAAAAGGAATTTACAATTTATTAAGAATATTTGGAATTCATTTTCATTAGAGATGAAACATAATAATCAAATTCATATATAGTCCCACCTCTATAATCTATAATTAATTAAATTATTTTGGATGAAGATAAATAATCATCTTGGGATTATGAGTGAAATCATCAAAATTAAACAAATACATATTTTTCATAAATACATTGATTTATTTATAGATGATTTAAATATATATCCTCTAGAGTGGACTGTTGAGTTATATATTGATTTAATCCTAGATGAAAGGAAAATATTTATATCTCCTTATAAAAATTATATTGTGGAATTAGTGGAGGTGAAAAAAAATTAGAGGAATTTAGAGATATGGAATTAATCACCATAGTGTTTCTCTATAGAGATCCCACATTATTTTATTTATGAAGAATTATGGATCCATTAAGGTTTTCATTATATATATAGAAATAAATGATATTAAATTAATGAAAAATTATTGTATTCATAAAATTCACCATTTATATGATCCAGATAACATAAATAACTATTTATTGAATATATATCTTAGTTTTAGATAACATCAATTGTGAGTAAAAAATTATGTTAAACCAATTATAGAATTTGAAGCCATGTATGAATAATATAAGGGTATAGTAGTTATATTTGGACATACCAATGAATCCTTTGTTTGTATGTATCTAATGAAAATATTTTTCAAGTAATATCTTGATGATTATATTGTGGTTTTTATTAATGATATCTAGATATAACCCAAAACATATGAGGTCTATGAGAAACACATTCTTATTTTTGTTGCGATTCATAGAAGATAAGTGTTGTAACACCCGAGATTTTTATGATTAATATTTTGTTTTTATATATCATCAAAGGAATCTTTCACTACATACTAGCTTGGCTTACTTTACACGCAATCGCGACCTTCTTTGATAGCTTGCGTTGTACGCAATCTTGAGTTTCACTAAACAACGATATGCTATTAAAATATTATTTAAAATTGCCATTATGAATAGTAATAACCACTTTTTGAAATTTTATCTTTCAAAATGGACTTCATTTTTGGATTCGGAATACTGAAATTAGACTAGGGTGAAATTTTGGTATTTTTCTGAAATCTTTCAATTTTTTATGAATAGTGAAACCACTAAGTGGTAGGTTAAAAACTGAATTTTGCATAAAACATGATTTCACCGCTTCTGTGAATGGAATTTAGAAAATCCGACAGAAACAGTTGATATCAGTAAGTAAAATGTGGTTCAATGTGAAAAAAATAATTTTTTGGTGAATAGTAACTTTTTACTTTTTTTAACCGCGGTTAATAGTAAATAGGGTAACTAAGGGTAAATATGATATTACTATTACCCTAACACAGGTCCTAATTCTATTGGATAAGTGTAATTCAACCAAAAACAACATTGTGAATATAATATGACCATTTAGTTCCACATGGATTAGATTATGACATTTAATATTATTTTATTTAATGAATAGTTAAAATAGTTAAAATCAATGTTTAATAACTAAAACATTTTTAATATGGGTTTATACATAAGATAAATTCTATTATAAATAATCATTAGAAAGATAAAACGATTTCCTACATAATTATATTTTATTTATAATTTTTATAATTTAAATAAAATAATTTATTTATAACACAACGATGATGCAGTAATTACCCTTTTAAGGAAATGTTAACATAATTGATGTTATAAATGCCCAAGTAAATGTAATTTGAGACTTTTTATGAATTCCACTAATTTTCTATTTTACTATGATATATTAGTGTTGATTTAATCAACTTTTTTCGAACATATAATTCTTTTATGACTTTCACAAATATCATATATCAAATAGTGTCAAAATTGACACAAAATAGTTTTTAAATGAAATATTATATTATTAATTGTTATTTTATACCTAAAAATCTAAGGTTCATCCAAAGGACTTAGATAATGATATATATATATTAATAATAAACAACTTGGGGTTCGTTTGGCATGTTATAGTATGTGTATCAACCATATAGTGTAAGAAAACAAAAAGACACGGTAAAAGTTAAATTATTTAACTTAGAGTTAAATCTAATTGATAAGGTTAAAATAATAACTTAAACTTGTCTAAATCCTATTGGTTGATCGGATTTCGACCCATCCCCACTTTTCCTTCGAAATAAGACCCTTTGGAACCATTATATAACGATTTTGACTTTAATATAAAATAATATTTTGAGATATTCCTAAGGTGCCCCTCTCCTCCCTTATAAAAGGGCACCTCCTCCCCCTCCTCCTCACACCAATTTGAGAACTCAATCTCGGAAAACCCCTGACAAAATACCTTCTCCACTTCCTTAGAATAATCCTAGAGGTCCTTGTCTTCTTCAAAGACCAATCTTAGTTCCCTAAGTGGAGGATTCAAAAAGGCGTTTAAAAGAAGAGGTATTATCCATTACCGATCTTTTCAATTTCATTCTTCCTCAACTTATTCTTCTTTAGTTGTTTCATGATAAAGTAATAACATCAGTATTACTTACATACTGATATGTTATTATACTGCGCGTGCGTACGTACAGAATAACGTGTCCACGCCGTGGTGTAATCTATTTTCCACCACCACCTTACTTGGATGGGTATAATGGTGTAAATAATGACTATATATGACTATTAAAAAGTGATATTGATTCTAAAATAGTATACATACACTCCAATACAATTCCATGATCATAGGAACGATATCATCACTCGTGCGTATGTACAAAATACCGTCTCCATGATGTGATGTGACTCGTTCTACATGATCATCAGTACATAGTAATTATATAAATGAATTGAATGAATAAATATTATATATGTTACACTAATACTATTCTGGATATAAGATATCTATAACCTTAAAAGAAGAATAAGAATTTATTCGGCAAAACATGCATAAGAACAAAAGTCAATAAAGACCCGAGTAACAAGTAAAAATGAAATATTACTAATAAGAAGCTAATAATATTACCATTTATGATATCATATCAATATGTATGATTCTGTAATAAGTCAATAACATTATTTAAACCATTATACAGGAGCTTCGGACATGTACAAAGCAAATCAGACCTAAGGTAAGTGGAAATATCACAATCTCACTATTATCCGAGATTGTTTATACTTTGGTATTTACTGGGGTGTATTTTATCATCCACATCCATGTTCCCTCAATATGTAATATTGTTTCCATCCACCTACAATATTTTAAATCCAATTTTACCGTTCGGTGAGTTTTTATTAAACAATATTAAAGGAATCTTTTGTTGTTTTTTTCGTACGAGGTACTTTTTGACTTTTCATACAAAAGTACGAAGAATGTTTTTTTAACTTATATGGAATGAATGGATTTTTTAAAACATTATTTCCAAGAAGCTTCCTTTACAAGTTTTCAAGTTTATTTTTAATCAACTTCTTTTAGTTTATAATTGTATGACATGTTAAGAAAAGAAAAGTGTTTTTGATGAAGAAAGGATATTTTCCTCAAGAATGGAGTTCAAGTGTTTTATCAAAATTATTTTCCATCTACGATAATAAAGGGTTCTGTTTTTTTCCCTATTATTACATTGATTTTATTATGTTGTGAGGGATATATTTTTATGAATTCATTTACCTTATATGATTTGTTTTATGATGTCATGATGTTTCAAGAATCCCATTTTTGTTACATGTGTTATGCGATGATGTATGATTTATGATTATGTGGAACACATAAGAAAGGATTCATTATAAGATTGGTGGGACCTATATCTCCCTCCAATGTATTGGATAAAGATTTATATCTCATGAGATAGACATGGCTGGAACGGAAGGTTATTTTGGTTCAGTGATACATGACTGAAACGAGGAGTGAACTCGGTTCAGAAATGGACTTTGTCCACTAAGATAGTCTTGGAAATGAGTCATGACTAACAAGAAATGATTTTCCATGATTATGTGTGCATGCCACAAAGTTTCAAGTTTTTTGTTATGATTATGGGGATCTCATTTTCACTTCTATGATTTCTTCCATGTTAAGATATTATGATCACTTTTGCAGGTTTTGATTTTCAAAAAGATATGATATGATTTTAATTTCCTTTATTTTCCCTTGCTGAGCATTTGAGCTCACCCTTTTTTTGTATGTTTTCTTTTCCCCAGGTCAGGAAGATGGATATTAAGTAGAATATTCTAAAAGGGACCCAAGATATGATGAAATAAATGGGAGACACTGTAGAAGATTTATGAACCATTTGTTTATGTTTCCCAGTTTCTAAAGACACTATACCTATACGGTCCTTTGTGGTTTTGGCATATGTTGTAATAAGTGTGCTTCAATTTTGAAGTATTAACAATGTATGTAAAGTATGGGTCGTTATAGTTGGTATTAGAGGAAAGGTATAGTCAACCTTTGGAAACTAGGATGCGAAAGCCTTTGTAAGAACCCTAAGGATAATTCTAAGCATAGAACACAATCTTAGTGTTTTAGAAATGGCCATTAATACCCTAGGATAAGACCTTAAGTGTGAAATTTTATTCTTGATTATGTGGGTTTCCTATTATAATTAGTGTTGCTCACACTATTCTTCTTGGTTTTAGTCAATGGCTAGAACCCAGAGGAACCGTGTTAATGCGGAATGAGACAGGCAATGCAATGATTGTCCCCCTGAGCAACCAAACGTTATGGGAGATGGAATGAAAAATCTTGTAGCCATGCTCACACAACTTTCTCAAGTTATTAATCATGCAGGATTTGCAAACGATCAAAGGAAGGAGCATCATTCTGTTGAATCCTTCATGAGACAACATCCACCTTCATTCAACGGGTCTACTAATCCATTAGTTACTGAACAATGGATTAGTACTACTGAAAAGTTATTTTCAGTTCTTCAATGTTCTGAGCATGATAAAGTCATCTTAGAGGTGTATCGTTTCGAAGGTGATGCTGATCAATGGTGGAATCTTATTAATAAGATGAGGCAAAGGGATGAAATCGAGTCCATGGAATGGGACGAGTTCAAGAACTTATTTTTCAATAAGTACTTCCCTGGTATTCTCCGAACAAAGATGGAGAAATAGTTTCTCGAACTGAAGAAAAAGGATGATGAATCTGTTGGTACCTATGAATCAAATTTTACAAGACTTGCAAGGTATGCTTCTGGTATTATTATCCAACCTGAGAGTAAGATCGATCGATTCTTTAGTGCCTTAAAACCAAGTCTTCGAAGGGCCTTAGCCATAAGGGACTTCAATAGCTATGAGGAAATCGTTCGATGTGCTCTCAAAGTTGATATGGAGATTGGAGTAACCCATCAATCATATGGGTTTGATAAGAAGAGGAAAATGGAATTCAAAGGAAAATCTAATGAGCACACTGAAAATTAGATGAGATTTCCCTTATGCTCAAAGTGTGGAATGAAACATGGAGGGGGGTTGTCTCAAAGGGACAAGTAAATGTTTCAAATGTGGAAAGGAAGGTCATAGGTCATTTGAATGCTGTGATAATGGGAAGAAGATGTCTAATGATGCAATCAAAGGAAGGGATACACAGAATGAACCTACTACACTTCAATGTTTCAAGTACAAGGAGATGGTGCATTATGCCAATCAATGCCCAAATCCAAGGGTTGATGATGATGGTCGACTTCAACAAACTCTTAAGGATAAAGGCAAAGGAAAGTCACATGCAATTTCTATTAGCGATGTGGAGTAAGATGACGATGTGGTGAAAGGTACACTTACCATCCACTCTAAAGTAGCAAATGTTTTATTTGATTCTGGATCCACCAACTCTTTTATTTCTGAAAATTTTTCTTAGGGTATCATCGTATTACCTCAACAATTAGATGTTGATTTAGCTGTGACAACACCTAATGGCAGAACAGTCGCATCAAAAGTTTATAATTCTTCTCCGATTGAAGTTTGTGGGAAAGTGCTTCCTGAAAATCTTCTGATCTTTCCTATAGTGGAATTTGATGTGATTCTTGGCATGGATTGGCTTTCTCTACATGGATCTCATATCAATTTCCAAAGAAGGGAAGTCACATTTCATATTCCAGATCAATCTACGATCATCTATCGATGCAAGGATGAATATAACCTTCCAGTGGAAATTCCTTCCATCTTATGGGTCTTGATTACACTAAATGAAGGTTATTTATCCCAAATGGTTGGTGAGAAACTCACGATTAAGAATATGCCCATTTTACGGGAGTTTGATGATGTCTTTCCAGAGGAATTACCTGGTCTTCAACCAAATCGTGAAGTTGAGTTTTCAATAGAACTCGTACCGGGTGCTTTTCCTATTTCATAGACACCATATAGAATGGCCCCAATTGAGTTGCAGGAATTGAAGAAGAAACTCCAAGAGAATCTTGATAAGGGACTCATACGCCCTAGTGCGTCACCTTGGGGAGCACATGTTCTATTTGTTAAGAAGAAATATGGATCAATGAGACTCTGCATTGATTATCGAGAACGTAACAAGATCACTATCAAGAACAAATATCCTCTCAATGCATTGATGACTTATTTGACCAACTACGCAGAGCTCAATACTTTTCCAAGATTGATCTTCGTTCAGGGTATCATCAATTAAGGGTCAAAAGGGATGATATAACGAAGATGGCGTTCCGTACAAGGTATGAACACTATGAATTTATAGTGATGCCATTTGGTCTTACTAATGCCCCTGCTATCTTCATGGATCTAATGAATAAAGTCTTTAGAGACAATCTTGATCAATTTGTGGTAGTCTTTATAGATGATATTCTTGTCTATTCAAAGAGAAAGGAAGAGCAAAAAGATCACTTGAGAATTATATTGAAGACCCTGAGAAAGGAGAAGCTTTATGCCAAATTTACCAAGTGTGAATTTTGGCTTTAAAAAGTTGCATTTTTGGGTCACATAATCTCAAAAGAAGGAATATATGTGGATCCAGAAAAAATAGAGGTTATCGAAAGACGGTCGAGACCAACAACAATAACAGAGATCTGATGTTTTCTTGGTTTGGCTGGATATTATCGAAGTTTCGTAAAAGATTTTTCACGATTATCTAATCCACTCACCAAGTTGACTCGGAAAGGAGTTAAGTTTGTTTGGATAGAGGAATGTGAAGAGAATTTCAAGGAGTTGAAAAGAAGGTTATCCAGTGCACCTGTGCTCACACTGCCTTGTAGTGGAGAAAGGTTTGTGATCTACAGTGATGCATCCATGAAGGTATTGGGGTGTGTTCTTATGCAAAATGATATGGTGATAGTTTATGCCTCATGACAGTTGAAAATCCAGGAGCAAAATTACCCAACACATGATTTGGAGTTAGCTGTGGTAATATTTTCATTAAATATTTGGAGGCATTACCTTTATGGTGAAAGGTGTGATATTTATACTGATCATATAAGTTTAAAGTATATTTTCACACAAAAGGAGCAGAATATGCGTCAAAGAAGATGGTTGGAGCTGATTAAGGATTATGACTGCTCAATCAATTACCACCCTGGGAAAGAAAACAAGGTGGAAGATGCATTAAGTCGACAAGACCATGCTAGTTTATCCATGATGAGGATCCCAAAAGATCCAATATTTATGGATTTACAAAGGATGGATCTTGTAATTATAATGGAAGGGGAAAAATCTTATCTTTTTCAAATGAATGTTCAACCATCTATACATGTGAAAATTAAAGAGGCACAGAAAGAATATGTAGAGTTACAAAAGAAGGTGAGAAATGTTCCTGAATTCAACTTTGATTGTGATGGGATAATAAAGATCAGGAATTGGGTTTGTGTTCCTCCCATCCCCGAATTAAAGAAGGAGCAGCTGGATGAGGCTCATAGTTCTTAATTCTCTATTAATCCTGGAAGCACGAAGATGTATAGGGACCTGAAAGAGTACTTCTGGTGGGATGGCATGAAAAGAGATCTTGCTGAATATGTCTCTAGATGCTTGGTTTGTCAAAACGTTAAAGCCAAGAGATAGAAGTCTAAGGGGATGTTACAACCATTAAAAATACCCGAATGGAAATGGGAAAACATCACTATGGACATTGTCACCGGACTTCCTAAAACATCCAAAGGCAATAATGCTATCTGGGTAATAGTTGATCATCTTACAAAGTCTGCACACTTCATTGCTATTAGAGAGGATTTCTCTCCAGATAAGCTTCCCAGGATATATGTAAAGGAAGTGGTAAGATTTCATGGAGTACCACTTTCTATTATATCTGATCGGGATTCGAGATTTACATCAAAGTTCTGGCGAAGTCTTCAGCATACTCTGGATACAGAGTTGAGTTTCAGCACTACTTATCATCCTCAGACAGATGGTCATTCTGAGAGAACAATTCAAACCCTAGAAGATATGTTGAGAGTTTGCTCTATGGATTTCAAAGGAGGTTTGGATAAACCCCTAACTTTGGTGGAATTTTCTTATAATAATAGCTTTTACTCGAGTATTCAGATGGCTCCTTATGAAGCTCTCTATGGAAAGAAATACAAGACTCCAACTTGCTGGGATGAAGTTGGGGAAAGAACGCTATTAGGACCTGATCTCGTTGATGAAATGGCAGAGAAGGTCAGATCTATTCAACAACACATAAGAGCAGCTCAGAGTCGACAGAAAAGTTATGCCGACAACCGATGAAAAGACCTAGAGTTTGAAGTGGGTGACAAAGTTTTCTTACGAATATCTCCCTGGAAGAAGGTTATGAGATTTGGAAAGAAGGGGAAGTTGAGCCCTAGATATATTGGTCCTTTCGAAGTACACTTCATTTCTATTAGAGAGGATTTCTCTCCAGATCAGCTTCCTAGGATATATGTAAAGGAAGTGGTAAGATTTCATGGAGTACCACTTTCTATTATATCTGATCGGGATCTGAGATTTACCTCGAAGTTCTAGAGAAGTCTTCAGCATACTCTGGATACAAAGTTGAGTTTCAGCACTGCTTATCATTCTCAGACAAACGGTCAGTCTGAGAGAACAATTCAAACCCTAGAAGATATGTAGAGAGCTTTATCTATGGATTTCAAAGGAGGTTGGAATCAACACCTACCTTTGGTGGAATTTTCATATAATAATAGCTTTCACTCCAGTATTTAGATGGCTCCTTATGAATCTCTCTATGGAAAGAAATGCAGGACTCCAACTTGCTGGGATGAAGTTGGGGAACGAAAGCTATTAGGACCTGATCTCGTTGATGAAATGGCAGAAAATGTCAGATCTATTCAACAACACATAAGAGCAGCTCAGAGTCGACAGAAAAGATATGCCGACAACCGAAGAAAAGACCTTGAGTTTGAAGTGGGTGATAAAGTGTTCTTACGAATATCTCCCTGGAAGAAGGTTATGAGATTTGGAAAGAAGGGGAAGTTGAGCCCTAGATATATTGGTCCTTTCGAAATACCGGATCGTGTTGGAAAGGTAGCTTACCGATTGGCGCTTCCACTGAATCTCTCTCAAGTTCACAATGTGTTCCATGTATCTCTCTGAGAATGTACATACCTGATCCTTCACATGTACTCATCTCAGAAGTTGTACCGCTGGAGCAAGATCTTTCTTATGAAGATCAACCGATAGAGATTCTGGATCGTAGCGAAAAAGTCATACGAAACAAGACCACTCGATTGGTGAAAGTTTTATGGAGGAACCACCAACTTGAAGAAGCTACATGGGAGCTTGAGGATATGATGAGGGAGAAGTATCCTCATCTGTTTGTTACAAAGTGACGAATTTCGAGGGAAAAATTCTTTTTAAGGGGGGTAGAATGTAACACCCGAGATTTTTATGAGTAAAATTTTGTTTTTATATATCATCAAAGGAATCTTTCACTACATACTAGCTTGGCTTACTTTACACGCAATCGCGACCTTCCTTTATAGCTTGTGTTGTACACAATACCGAGTTTCACTAAATGACGATATGCTATTAAAATATTATTTAAAATAGCCGTTTTGAATAGTAATAACCACTTTTTGAAATTTTATCTTTCAAAATGGACTTCATTTTTGGATTCGGAATACCGAAATTAGTGTAGGGTGAAATTTTGGTATTTTTCTGAAAACTTTCAATTTTTTATGAATAGTGAAACCACTATGTGTTAGGTTAAAAACTGAATTATGCAAAAATGTAATTATACCGCTTCTGTGAATGGAATTTCGAAAATCCGACAGACACGGTTGATATCAGTAAGTAAAATATGGTTCAATGAGATAAAAATAATTTTTTGGTGAATAGTAACTTTTTCCTTTTTTTTACCGCGGTTAAGAGTAAATAGGGTAACTAAGGGTAAATATGATATTATTGTTACCCTAACACATGTCCTAATTCTATTGGATAAGTGTAATTCGACCAAAAACAACCTTATGAATATAATATGACCATTTAGGTCCACTTGGATTAGATTATGACATTTAATATTATTTTATTTAATGAATAGTTAAAATAGTTAAAATCAATGTTTAATAAATAAAACATTTTTAATATGGGTTTTTACATAAGATAAATTCGATTATAAATATTAATTAGAAATCTAAATAGATTTCCTACATAATGATATTTTATTTATAATTTTTAGACTTTAAATAAATTAATTTATTTATGACACAACGATGATGCAATAATTACCCTTTTAAGGAAATTTTAACAAATTGATGTTATAAATGCCCAAATAAATGTAATTTGAGACTTTTTATGAATTCCACTAATTTTCTAGGTTACTATGATATATGAGTGTTGATTTAATAAACTTTTTTCGAACATATAATTCTCTTATGACTTTCACAAAAATCTTATATCAAATAGTGTCAAAATTGACACAAAATAGTTTTTAAATAAAATATTATATTATTAATTGATATTTTATACCTAAAAATCTATGGTTCGGCCAAATGACTTAGATAAGAATATATATATTAATAATAAACAACTTGGGGTTCGTTTGGCATGTTATTGTAAGTGTATTAACCATATAGTGTAAGAAAACAAAAAGACACGGTAAAAGTTAAATTATATAACTTAGAGTTAAATCTAATTGATAAGGTTAAAATAATAAACTAAACTTGTCTAAATCCTATTGGTTGATAGTATTTCGACCCATCCCCACTTTACCTTCGAAATAAGACCCTTTGGACCCATTATAAACTGATTTTGACTTTAATATAAAATAATATTTTGAGATATTCCAAAGGTGCCCCTCTCCTCCCTTATAAAAGGGCACCTCCTCCCCCTCCTCCTCACACCAATTTGAGCACTCAAGCTCGGAAAACCCCTGCCAAAATCCCTTCTCCACTTCCCTAGAATAATCCTAGAGGTCTTGGTATTCTTCAAAGACCAATCTTAGTTCCCTATGTGGAGGATTCAAAGAGCCGTTTAAAAGAAGAGGTATTATCCATTACTGATCTTTTCAATTTCAGTCTTCCTCAACTTCTTCTTATTTATTTGTTTCATGAGAAAGTAATAACATCAGTATTACTTACATACTGATATGTTATTATAAATATGAAACAATCCAAATTCCCCTTCTATCCATCCTACGGAAAAATGAAATCACCGTGCGTGCGTACGTACGGAATACCGTCTCCACGCCGTGGTGTAATCTATTTTCCACCACCACCTTACATGGATGAGTATAATGGTGTAAATAATGACTATATATTACTATTAAAAAGTGATATTGATTCTTAAATAGTATACATACACTCCAATACAATTCCATGATCATAGGAACGATATCATCACTCGTGCGTATGTACGGAATACGGTCTCCACGATGTGATGCGACTCGTTCTACATGATCATCATTACATAGTTATTATATAAATGAATTGAATGAATAAATATGATATATTTTACACTAATACCATTATGGATATATGTTATCTATAACCTTAAAAGAAGAATAAGAATTTATTCGGCAAAACATGCATAAGAACAAAAGGCAATAAAGACCCGAGTAACAAGTAACAATGAAATATTACTAATAAGAAGCTAAGAATATGACCATATATGATATAATATCAATATGTATGACTCTGTAATAAGTCAATAACATTATTTAAACCATTATACCGGAGCTTCAGACACGTACAAAGCAAATCGGACCTAAGGTAAGGGGAAATATCACAATCTCACTTTTATCTGAGATTGTTTATACTTTGGTATTTACTGGGGTGTATTTTATCATCCACATCCATGTTCCCACAATATGTAATATTGTTTCCATCCACTTACAATATTTTAAATCCAATTTTACCCTTCGGTGAGTTTTTAGTAAAGAATATGAAAGGAATCTTTTGTTGTTTTTTTCGTACGAGGTACTTTTTGACTTTTCCGACAAAAGTACGAAGAATGTTTTTTTAACTTATACTACATGAATGGATTTTTTAAAACATTATTTCCAAGAAGCTTCCTTTACAAGTTTTCAAGTTTATTTTTAATAAACTTCTTTTAGTTTATAATTGTATGACATGTTAAGAAAAGAAAAGTGTTTTTGAAGAAGAAAGGTTATTTTCCTCAGGAATGGAGTTCAAGTGTTTTATCAAAATTATATTCCATCTAAGATAATAAAGGGTTCTGTTTTTATCCATATTATTACATTGATTTGATTATTTTGTGAGGGAATTATTTTTATGATGTCATTTACCTTATATGATTTGTTTTATGATGTCATGAGGTTTCAAGAATCCCATTTTTGTTACATGTGTTATGCAATGATGTATGATTTATGATTATGTGGCACACATAAGAAATGATTCATTATAAGATGCGGGGGACCTATATCTCACTCCAATTCATTGGGTAACGATTTATATCTCATGAGATAGACATGGCTGGAATGGAAGGTTATTTCGGTTAAGTGATACAGGACTGAAACGAGGAGTGAACTCAGTTCAGAAATGGACTTTGTCCGCTAAGATAGTCTTGGCAATAAGTCATGACTAACAAGAAATGATTTTCCATGATTATGTGTGCATGACACAAAGTTTCAAGTTTTATGTTATGATTATGGGGATCTCATTTTCATTTCTATGATTTATTCCATGTTAAGATATTATGATCTCTATTGCAGGTTATGATTTTCAAAAAGATATGATATGATTTTTATTTCATTTATTTTCCTTTGCTGAGCATTTGATCTCACACTTTTTTGTATGTTTTCTTTTCCCCAGGTCAGGAAGATGGATATTAAGTAGAATATGCTAAAAGGGACCCTGGATATTATGAAATAAATGGGAGACACTGTATAAGATTTATGAACCAGTTGTTTATGTTTCCCAGTTTCTAAAGACACTATACCTATACCGTCCTTTGTGGTTTTGGCATATGTTCTAATAAGTGTGCTTCAATTTTTATGTATTAACAATGTATGTAAAGTATGCGTCGTTATAGTCGGTATCAGAGTAAAGGTATAGTCAACCTTTGGAAACTATGATGCGAAAGCCTTTGTAAGAACCCTAAGGATAATTCTAAGCATAGAACACAATATTAGGGTTTTAGAAATGGCCATGAATACCCTATGATAAGACCTTAAGTGTGAAATTTTAATCTTGATTATGTGGTTTTACTATTATAATTAGTGTTGCTCACACTATTCTTCTTGGTTTTAGTCAATGGAAGGAACCCGGAGGAACCGTGTTAATGTGGAATGCGACAAGCAATGCAATTATTTTCCCCCTGAGCAACCAAACATTATGGGAGATGGAATGAAAAATCTTGTAGCCATGCTCACACAACTTTCTCAATCTATGAATCATGCAGGATTTCCAAACGAGAAAAGGACAGAGCAACATTCTGTTGAATCCTTCATGAGACAGCGTCCACCTTCATTCAGCGGGTCTACTGATCCATTAGTTGCTGAACAATGGATTAGTACTACTGAAAAGATATTTTCAGTTCTTCAATGTTCTGAGCATGATAAAGTCATCTTAGCGGTTTATCGTTTGGAAGGTGATGTTGATCAATTGTGGAATCTTATTAAGAATATGAGGCAAAGAGATGAAATTGAGTCCATGGAATGGGACGAGTTCAAGAACTTATTTTTCAATAAGTACTTCCCTCGTATTCTCCGAACAAAGTTGGAGAAAGAGTTTCTCGAACTGAAGCAAAAGGATGATGAATCTGTTGGTACCTATGAAGAAAATTTTACAAGACTTGCAAGGTACGCTTCTGGTATTATTATCCAACCTGAGAGTAAGATCGATCGATTCTTTAGTGGCTTAAAACCAAGTCTTTGAAGGGCCTTATCCATAAGGGACTTCAATAGTTACGAGGAAATCGTTCGATGTGCTCTCAAAGTTGAGATGGAGATTGGAGTAACCCATCAATCATATGGGTTTGATAAGAAGAGGAAAATGGAATTCAATGGAAAATCTAAAGAGCACACTGAAAAGAAGATGAGCTTTCCCTAATGCTCAAAGTGTGGAAAGAATCATGGAGGGGGTTGTCTTAAAGGGAGAAGTAAATGTTTCAAATGTGGAAAGGAAGGTCATAGGGCATTTGAATGCTGTGATAATGGGAGAAGATGTCTAATGATGCAAACAAAGGAAGGGATACACAGAATGAACCAACTACACTTCAATGTTTCAAGTGCAAAGAGATGGGGCATTATGCCAATCAATGCCCAAATCCAAGGGTTGATGATGATGGTCGACGTCAACAAGCTTTTAAGGCTAAAGACAAAGGAAAGTCACATGAAATTTCTATTAGCGATGTGGAGTATGATGACGATGTGGTGAAAGGTACACTTACCATCCACTCTAAAGTAGCAAATGTTTTATTTGATTCTGGATCCACCCAATCTTTTATTTCTGAAAAATTTTCTATGGGTATCACCATATTACCTCAACAATTAGATGTTGAGTTAGCTGTGACAACACCTAATGGCACAACAGTCGCATCAAAAGTTTATAATTCTTCTCCGATTGAAGTTTGTTGGAAAGTGCTTCCTTCAAATCTTGTGATCTTTCCTATAGTGGAATTTGATGTGACTCTTGGCATGGATTGGCTTTCTCTACATGGAGCTCATATCAATTTCCAAAGAAGGGAAGTCACATTTCATATTCCAGATCAATCTACGATCATCTATCGATGCAAGGATGAATATAACCTTCCAGTGGAAATTCCTTCTATCTTATGGGTCTTGATTCCACTAAATGAAGGTTATTTATCTCAAATGGTTGGTGAGAAACTCACGATTAAGAATATTCCCATCGTACGGGAGTTTGATGATGTCTTTCCGGAGGAATTACCATGTCTTCCACCAAATCGTGAAGTTGAGTTTTCAATAGAACTCGTACTGGGTGCTTTTCCTATTTCAAAGAAACCATATAGAATGGCCCCGATTGAGTTGCAGGAATTGAAGAAGCAACTCCAAGAGAATCTTGATAAGGGTTTCATACGCTATGAATTTATAGTGATGCCATTTGGTCTTACTAATGCCCCTCCTATCATCATGGATCTAATGAATAGAGTCTTTAGAGAATATCTTGATCAATTTGTGGTAGTCTTTATAGACGATATTCTTGTCTATTCAAAGAGAAAGGAAGAGCATGAATATCACTTGAGAATTATATTGAAGAACCTGAGAAAGGAGAAGCTTTATGGAAAATTTACCAAGTGTGAATTTTGGCTTCAAAAAGGTGCATTTTGGGTCACATAATCTCAAAAGAGGGGATATATGTGGATCCAGCAAAAACAGAGGTTATCAAACGATGGTCGAGACTAACAACAGTAACTGAGATCCGAATTTTTCTTGGTTTGGCTGGATATTATCGACGTTTTGTAAAATATTTTTCACGATTATCTAATCCACTCACCAAGTTGACTCGGAAATGAGTTAAATCTTTTTGGACAGAGGAATTTGAAGAGAATTTCAAGGAGTTGAAAAGAAGGTTATTCAGTGCACCTATGCTCACACTGCCTTGTAGTGGAGAAAAGTTTTTGATCTACAGTGATGTATCCAAGAAGGGATTGGGGTGTGTTCTTATGCAAAATGATATGGGGATAGCTTATCCCTCACGATAGTTGAAAATCCATGAGCAAAATTACCCAACACATGATTTGGAGTTAGCTACGGTAATCTTTGCATTAAAGAATTGGAGGAATTACCTTTATGGTGAAAGGTGTCATATTTATACTGATCATAAATGTTTAAAGTATATTTTCACAGAAAAGGAGCTGAATATGCGTCAAAGAATATGGTTGGAGCTGATTAAGGATTATAACTGCTCAA
Organism: Viscum album; assembly: GCA_963277665.1. Taxonomy (NCBI): domain Eukaryota; kingdom Viridiplantae; phylum Streptophyta; class Magnoliopsida; order Santalales; family Viscaceae; genus Viscum; species Viscum album. The sequence goes on from OY728141.1 coordinate 839,521,994, forward strand.
TCCATTACCACTCTGGGAAATCAAACAAGGTGGAAGATGCATTAAGTCGACAAGACCATGCTAGTTTATCCATGATGAGGATCACAAAAGATCCAATATTTAGGTATTTACAAAGGATGGATCTTGGAATTATAATGGAAGGGGAAAAATATTATCTTTTTCAAATGAATGTTCAACCATCTATACATGTGAAGATTAAAGAGGCACAGAAAGAAGATGTAGTGTTACAAAAGAAGGTGAGAAATGTTCCTGAATTCAACCTTGATTGTGATGGGATAATAATGTTCAGGAATCAGGTTTGTGTTCCTCCCATCCCCGAATTAAAGGAGATGCTGGATTAGGCTCATAGTTCTTCATTCTCTATTCATCCCGGAAGCACGAAGATGTATAGGGACCTGAAAGAGTACTTCTGGTGGGATGGCATGAAAAGAGATGTTGCTGAATATGTCTCTCGATGCTTGGTTTGTCAAAAAGTTAAAGCTGAGAGACAGAAGTCTAAGGGGATGTTACAACCATTACCCATACCCGAATGGAAAAGGGAAAACATCACTATGGAATTTGTCACAGGACTTCCTAAAACATCCAAAGGTAATAATGCTATCTGGGTCATAGTTGATCGTCTTACAAAGTCTGCACACATTATCGCTATTAGAGAGGATTTCTCTCTAGATCATCTTTCCAGGATATATATAAAGGAAGTGGTAAGATTGCATGGAGTACCACTTTCTATTATATCTGATCGGGATCTGAGATTTACCTCGAAGTTCTAGAGAAGTCTTCAGCATACTCTGGATACAAAGTTGAGTTTCAGCACTGCTTATCATTCTCAGACAAACGGTCAGTCTGAGAGAACAATTCAAACCCTAGAAGATATGTAGAGAGCTTTATCTATGGATTTCAAAGGAGGTTGGAATCAACACCTACCTTTGGTGAAATTTTCATATAATAATAGCTTTCACTCCAGTATTTAGATGGCTCCTTATGAATCTCTCTATGGAAAGAAATGCAGGACTCCAACTTGCTGGGATGAAGTTGGGGAACAAAAGCTATTAGGACCTGATCTCGTTGATGAAATGGCAGAAAATGTCAGATCTATTCAACAACACATAAGAGCAGCTCAGAGTCGACAGAAAAGTTATGCCGACAACCGAAGAAAAGACCTTGAGTTTGAAGTGGGTGATAAAGTGTTCTTACGAATATCTCCCTGGAAGAAGGTTATGAGATTTGGAAAGAAGGGGAAGTTGAGCCCTAGATATATTGGTCCTTTCGAAATACCGGATCGTGTTGGAAAGGTAGCTTACCGATTGGCGCTTCCACCGAATCTCTCTCAAGTTCACAATGTGTTCCATGTATCTCTCTGAGAATGTACATACCTGATCCTTCACATGTACTCATCTCAGAAGTTGTACCGCTGGAGCAAGATCTTTCTTATGAAGAACAACCGATAGAGATTCTGGATCGTAGCGAAAAAGTCCTACGAAACAAGACCACTCGATTGGTGAAAGTTTAATGGAGGAACCACCAACTTGAAGAAGATACATGGGAGCTTGAGGATATGATGAGGGATAAGTATCCTCATCTGTTTGTTACAAAGTGACGAATTTCGAGGGTGAAATTCTATTTAAGGGGGGTAGAATGTAACACCAGAGATTTTTATGAGTAATATTTTGTTTTTATATATCATAAAATAAATCTTTCACTACATACTAGCTAGGCTTACTTAACACGCAATCACGACCTTCCTTGATAGCTTGCGTTGTACGCAATACCAAGTTTCACTAAACGACGATATGCTATAAAAATATTATTTAAAATAGCTGTTATGAATAGTAATAACCACTTTTATAAATTTTATCTTTCAAAATGGACTTCATTTTTGGATTCGGAATACCGAAATTATCCTAGGGTGAAATTTTGGTATTTTTCTGAAAACTTTCAATTTTTGATGAATAGTTAAACCACTAAGTGGTAGGTTAAAAACTGAATTTTGCATAAAACGTAATTTTACCGCTTCTGTGAATGATATTTCGAAAATCCGACAGACACGGTTGATATCAGTAAGCAAAATGTGGTTCAATGATATAAAAATAATTTTTTGGTGAATAGTAACTTTTTACTTTTTTTAACCGCGGTTAATAGTAAATGGGGTAACTAAGGGTAAATATGATATTACTATTACCCTAACACATGTCTTAATTCTATTGGATAAGTATAATTCAACCAAAAACAACCTTATGAATATAATATGACCATTTAGGTCCACTTGGATTAGATTATGACATTTAATATTATTTTATTTAATGAATAGTTAAAATAGTTAAAATCAAAGTTTAATAACTGAATCATTTTAAATATGGGTTAATACATAAGATAAATTAGATTATAAATATTCATTAGAAATATAAAAAGATTTCCTACATAATTATATTTTATTTTTAATTTTTAGACTTGAAATAAATTAATTTATTTATGACACAACGATGATTCAGTAATTACCCTTTTAAGGAAATGTTAACATAATTGATGTTATAAATGCCCAAATAAATGTAATTTGAGTCTTTTTATGAATTCCACTAATTTTATAGGTTACTATGATATATTAGTGTTGATTTAATCAACTTGTTACGAACATATAATTTTGTTATGACTTTCACAAAAATCATATATCAAATAGTGTCAAAATTGACACAAAATAGTTTTTAAATCAAATATTATATTATTAATTGTTATTTTTTACATAAAAATCTATGTTTTGGAAAAATGACTTAGATAAGGATATATATATTAATAATAAAAAACTTGGGGTTCGTTTGGCATGTTATAGTAAGTTTATTAACCATATAGTTTAAGAAAACAAAAAGACACGGTAAAAGTTAAATTATTTAACATAGAGTTAAATCTAATTGATAAGGTTAAAATGATATCCTAAACTTGTCTAAATCCTATTAGTTGATAGGATTTCGACCCATCCCCACTTTACCTTCGAAATAAGACCCTTTGGAACCATTATAAACCAATTTTGACTTTAATATAAAATAATATTTTGAGATATTCCTAAGGTGCCCCTCTCCTCCCTTATAAAAGGGCACCTCCTCCCCCTCCTCCTCACACCAATTGGAGAACTCAAGCTCGGAAAACCCCTTCCAAAATCCCTTATCCACTTCCCTTGAGTAATCCTAGAGGTCCTGGTCTTCTTCAAAGTCCAATCTTAGTTCCCTAAGAGGAGGATTCAATGAGGCGTTTAAAAGAAGAGGTATTATCCATTAACGATCTTTTAAATTTCATTCTTCATCAACTTCTTCTTCTTTAGTTGTTTCATGATAAAGTAATAACATAAGTATAACTTACATACTTATATTTTATTATAAATATGAAACAACCCTAATTCAACTTCTATCCATCCTACGGAAAAATGAAATCACCATGCGTGCGTACGTACGGAATACCGTCTCCACGCCATAGTGTAATCTATTTTCCACCACCACCTTACTTGGATGGGTATAATGGTGTAAATAATGACTATATATGACTATTAAAACGTGATATGGATTCTGAAATAGTATAAATACACTCCAATACAATTCCACGATCATAGGAACGATATCATCACTCATGCGTACGTACGGAATACCGTCTCCATGATGTGATGTGACTCCTTCTACATGATCATCATTACATAGTAATTATATAAATGAATTGAATGAATAAATATGATATATGTTACACTAATACCATTCTGGATATAATGTATCTATAACCTTAAAAGAAGAATAAGTATTTATTCGGCAAAACATGCATAAGAACAAAAGGAAATAAAGACCCGAGTAACAAGTAACAATGAAATATTACTAATAAGAAGCTAAGAATATGACCATATATGATATCATATCAATATTTATGATTCTGTAATAAGTCAATAACATTATTTAAACCATTATAAAGGGGATTTAGACACATACAAAGCAAATCAGACCTGTGGTAAGGGGAAATATCACAATCTCACTTTTATCCGAGATTGTTTATACTTTGGTATTTACTAGGGTGTATTTTATCATCCACATCCATGTTCCCTCATTATGTAATATTTTTTCCATCCACTTAAAATAGTTTAAATCCAATTTTACCATTCGTTGAGTTTTTAGTAAATAATATGAAAGGATTCTTTTGTCGTTTTTTTCGTCGGAGGTACTTTTTGACTTTTCCGACAAAAGTACGAAGAACATTTTTTTTAACTTATACGACATGAATGGATTTTTTAAAACATTATTTCCAAGAAGCTTGCTTTACATGTTTTCAAGTTTATTTTTAATCAACTTCTTTTAGTTTATAATTATATGACATGTTAAGAAAAGAAAAGAGTTTTTGAAGAAGAACATATATTTTCCTCAAGAATGGAGTTCAAGTGTTTTATTAAAATTATTTTCCATCTAAGATAATAAAGGGTTATGTTTTTATCCCTATTATTACATTGATTTGATTATGTTGTGAGGGAATTATTTTTATGAAGTAATTTACCTTATATTATTTGTTTCATGATGTCATGATGTTTCAAGAATCCCATTTTTGTTACATGTGTTATGCGATGATGTATGATTTATGATTATGTGGCACACATAAGAAAGGATTCATTATAAGATGGGTGGGACCTATATCTCCCTCCAATGCATTGGGTAAATATTTATATCTCATGAGATAGACATGGCTAGAACGGAAGGTTATTTTGGTTCAGTGATACATGACTGAAACGAGGAGTGAACTCGGTTCAGAAATGGACTTTGTCCGCTAAGATAGTCTTGGCAATGAGTCATGACTAACAAGAAATGATTTTCCATGATTATGTGTGCATGCCACAAAGTTTCAAGTTTTATGTTATGATTATGGGGATCTCATTTTCACTTCTATGATTTATTCCATGTTATGATATTATGATCTCTTTTGCATGTTATGATTTTCAAAAAGATATGATATGATCTTTATTTCCATTATTTTCCCTTGCTGAGAATTTGAGCTCACCATTTTTTGTATGTTTTCTTTTCCCCGGGCCAGGAATATGGATATTAAGTAGAATATGCTCAAACAGACCCTATATATGATGAAATAAATGGGAGACACTGTAGAAGATTTATGAACCAGTTGTTTATGTTTCCCAGTTTCTAAAGACACTATACCTATACGGTCTTTTGTGGTTTTGGAATATGTTGTAAAAAGTGTGCTTCAATTTTGAAGTATTAACAATGTATGTAAAGTATGGGTCGTTATAGGTGTTATATGGGATAATTAGAATGTGTAAATGATAGATTCGGGAAGCTACATTTCTTTGGAAAATTGTTTCCAAGGATGAAATCTCAGTTGATCCTACAAAGAAAAATGTAGTCCTGGAATGGATTACAACAACGAACATCACTGAGGTGCGTAGTATTAAAGGTTTAGCAGTTAACCATTACTATTTACATCAAAATTTATTCATATTAGCAAAATCATTAAACAATATTAGTCGTAAATGTGTTACGTTCATATGGAAATAAGAATATAAATATTGTTTTAAAAAATTGAAGATGAGATTATTAAATTCTATGATTATTAAAATACCATCGATAAATAGTGGATTTTTGATTTATAGGGATGAAACAAATAAACTACATGTCTATTTCCTTATACAGAATGATAGAGATATTCGTATTGATTCCTAGTAGTCAAAAATCATGAATTGAACTATCAAACTTCTGATCATAATGTAGTAGTCTTGAACCTTGGATTGATGATATGGTGATAATATATATTTTTTGAAAGATATGATATTTATATAGATCACTTAATTTTGAAATATATTTTCCCATAAAAGTAACTCAACATGAGGAAAATGATATGGATAGATATATTAAATCATTATAAATATTCAATAATTTTCCTCATAGGGAAGGAAAAAAGGTAGCTGGTTCTTTTACTGGGAAGAATCTAGGAGTTATATAAAAAATGAGTAATTAAAATGATATTGCGGACATGGATCATGAAATTTTGGTTATGGGAATTATCATGGAATATCAAACATCATGACATTTTAATTTTTCTCCAAATTATATTTAATTGAAAGATTAATATTTCTCTATGATGTGATGAGAATATTTAATAGTAAATTATTATTTTTAAATGATGGGAAGTTCGTAGAATTCATGTTGGAAGATGGAATTTTGAAATTTGGTAGGGGTAATGTTTTCCCTCTATAACAAAGCTAAAAAGAGAGCTATTTTATGATTAGCAAAATAAAAATTTCTACATACAAACTAGTAGAAGTATGATGTATATATATTTTATGGTTCAGTTTTAGTGGGATAATATGATGTGAGAAATTTATGATTATTTATCAACATGTTTTGTTTTTTAATAGGTTAATTCTATAGGAGATAATCCTAGACGATCTAGGAATCCTCTTCCAATTCCAACATTGTAATAAGATGATATTTTTATAGATTTTTTATCTATATCACCAAAAAATCCAAGAATGAAATATTAAATATGGTTAATAGACTATTGACATAAAAAATCTATATATTACATCATTATAAAAAAATAATTCTAACTATGTTGTATTAAATGAATCTAACTAATAATTAGTCCAATAGGCTGATCTAAACTGTATATTATATGTTTTGTTCAAGATGAATTGACTTTAAAGGACAGTATGATTAGTATATACCATTGGTATAATTTTCAATTAAGAAATGATTCCATTCATTATTCAAAAGGAATTTTATGATGAATTATATGGTATGATATGTTGTGCACCAACATGTCAGAATGAAGTTTCAAAAAGGAATCTTTTAGGTCATAAAATTGTGGAGGAAACAATATCAATTTTGATTACTATTCAAACCCATATAAAAGGATATCATATTAGAAAATAGTGTTTTGACTATTATCAAAAGAATTATTTTGAGTTCTAATTGGGAGATATTTCTTCTTGAGGTTATATCCATGGATGAATGTTATAATATTTTCAATTTTATAGGAATTAAGCCCAATGTAAATTGAACCTTTTGAAATTATTAATTGAAATTGAGCTATGCATTTATTTTTGAAATTTCCCCTAGGATTTCACATGTTCATGATGTGTTTCACATCATCTTTTTGAAGAAGTACATGCCAGACCCACTGCATGAAATAACTTCTAATGAAATAGAATTTGATCCAGAATTATCATACATTTATGTGCCATTCTATATTATGTACAATAGAGAGAAATTGTTGTGGAATCAGTTTTATCAGCTTGTGAAGGAACATTGGATTAATTATAAAATTTAAGGGGAAAAGTGTGAACCTAAGGTAATTATGATGAAGAACTACAAATATATTTTTAGGTGACATTATAGAAATTTTATGAATGAATATTTTTATGAGGAAATAACTCTATCCCCAATGTGTTTATGGTATGCCAATTTTAAAGTTTAATATCTTCGATATTTTATTCATCATGCAACAACATGATTAAAAACATATTTTATATTTGAATATGATCATTGAAATCGTTATGAGACCCAAACGAATAGTAATATGTCCTGTAGAATAACAAATTATCATATGAAAGTATAAATATTTTTAGTGTCTTATAATTTTTTTAGTGTCTTATAATTTTCTTCTATATTATCATCATGGAATGAAGTAAATTTTTTTTTTAAAATTGATAAATTATTTATTTGTATTTTTGAAAACCATAAATAATAATAATAATTTTTTAATATAATAATTTAACAGAATATTTTAATATTGATTCATAAATAAATATTTTTTTGACTTAAGATTATAATATAATTATGTAAACTGTTTACTAATTTTACAATGTCTTATAAAATTAGTTTTAATTATAAAATTGGGGGGTTTCAAATATATTATGAATTTAATTAAAAACTAAAATCAAAATATACTGAATATTATTTCCAAAAAAGGGCTAATTTATTTTAATTCTACAGGATAACAAATGATTATGTTAAATTTTTGGGATATTTATGAAATATTTCAATTTTTTTGAATACTAAAATATTGTAATCTGTAGTATATATACCTAATAAGACAACGACACTATAACATGATTAAAGAATGATTTATAGGCCATAACCCATATATTACATTCATTATATTAATATATATAGATATGATTCTCAATTTATTCATAGTCATTAATCAAAATAATAATCTAGGGAATACAGTATTCAAAAAATCCATTCTCTTATAGAATAAATATCACTACTCATCAACTATTCTACTCACACACTAAATAATTTGAAAATTTCCAAATTTCTCCCAAATCCCCTTTACAAGGCCTCCCCCATATCAAGGATCCATTCGATATATAAAAACTCTAAAATCAATCCCTATAAGGATTTTCTCAGGGAAATTAATTTAAGAGTTAAAAATACTCATTATTTAATTTTATTTTCATTTCAATTTCATTTAATTTGTAATCCTCCAAAAACAACAACTTTTTATAGTTACAACGTATAATTTATATACTAGAAGGTTATTATGCTATTTTGAAATCCACCATCAAGTGTCCTCTCTCAATAAATTTCTTTTAAAAGATGAAAATATTTCTAGTGTGGTACCGATTTAACTCTTTCACAGACAAAATGTTTTCGGTACAAAATACAACATTAATGCCTCCTCATTAAAATATTATTTTTTAAAATTAATATTATTATTTTTTAAATCTCAATAATTATTCTGGATGTAGTATATATAAGTTATTTTTATTAATTAAAAAATGTAGTTTGTGATGATCAAAAGACAAAAGAATTAATATAAATTATCATAAAAAACATATTATATATTAATTCAACCCGAACCATAGTAAATAAAGATTTATAGCACCATTTATTATTTAGTATGACAATTAATATCATAAATTTTCATTTTTAGAAATATATTCCTGAAATATTCAATATATTTTCCATGAATATTTTCCTTTATATTTTTTATTTTTAATAATTTTAAATTCATTATGTGGGAAAAATATTTCATTGGGGAAAGAACATAATAACTGGTCTATACGATTTACAAAAGGGAAAATGAAAAAGTGAAAACTATGTAATATATAATGGATAGTTTTTATAGTTAGACACTGATTAGTGTGAGTTTTTTATGCCCGTAATTCCTCAAGGAATGAAGAGTAAATGTATTAATTATTTTATAATATTTGATGAAAATTTATTTGAAATAATTGAATAAATACAAAAAGGTGTGACATTTGAGAAATATGATATCTCTATTATTATTTAAATATGTATTTTTCCATTGTAGGTGTATAACATTCAGTGGAGTCATAAATTTGGAAGACCCTGTCTTGATAAAATGTTATAAAATAATATTTAAAATATTATTTCACTAAAAACAATTAAATATCTCCTATATGGTGCATCATATTGGGAACCTATAAACAAATAAGAATCCTAAATTGGGGGTTTACCCTAGGCAGTGTATAATTCCTCTTCATAACTAACTTATTATTAATTCCACAATTCAATACTATTTTATTAAATTAAATAATTAAATTAAATAATTAATAAAACATGATTATTTTTTATTCATCTTCTCCAATGGAAGAAATCCATTTTTTACCAACATAGAATCTTGAAACATAATTTATATACAGTATTAATTGCAATAAATAATGAAAAACATTATATGGGTTAAAATGATCCAATTTTCCAACAAAAATATATTAAAACATACATCAAATGATGAGGACTAATTTTGGGTTTTTATTGAAGTCAAACCATTCAATATATCATCATTAAATACTACATTTGTTGTGTTTCGGGTTAGATTGGATCATGTGAGAATATTCTTGGTTGTTCTTTGGGTAATCCAAGTCTTCCTATTCATTATTCAAGAAGACCCATTGTGCAATCCCCCACTGTGCGAGTTCCCCTATGTGCCTCTGACAAGAGTTTTTATATCCAGTCCTCTTCAGTATAATTTTTTTAATGAAATTTTAATAGAATATTAAAAAAAATTATAGATGAATAATTATATAAAATAATATTTTAATAATTATCATTTTTCTTCTTGTTAAATATTAATTGCGAAATAATATCAAATATAAATATAATGAAATACTATGTAATTATTGCATGATTGTCAAATATGATAATATTATATGATATTTATAAGTATATAAAATACGTTTTAGTGTGTTCACACATTATTGATTTTTGGTGAATCCAAAACATAAAAAACCTATATATTTGACGTGTTGATCACCAGTGCAATAATTCAAGTCATTTAATATCTAAATATCATAGTTTGGATGTGTTCTTGTATATGAATGTTGTAGGATTTGAAGAATTTTTATCAATTGATACCACATATTGAATTAATTAATGAGTGAAATTAATTAATTTTTTTATTGTGAAATTGTGAGATTTAGGGTTCATATAATAAGATAATTAATTGTGAGGATCAATTATTTTTTTTGGTTTATGTATTTGAATGAGAAATAATAATAATTATCTATTAAATTAATTTTCTATGTAAATGATCAATAATTGAGGATAATTAAACATTGAGTTAATTATGATGTAGTCATTACTCATTATGATTAATTAATTGGTTAATTAATTACTTTATGTAGATATTTTTAAGGGTTAACTGTTAATATAATTAATTAAAAAGTAATATTTTTTTTAGTTTTTGAAATAATAAACAGATTTTTTACTTAATTTATGAATTAATTAATGGATGGAAGGTTTTGTGTTAGGCATGGAGTTCTTCACCAAAGTGATTTTAATTGTTAGAAATGACTTTATAAACCAATGATAAATAATTATATTTTGGATTTGGGGTGCTAGAAATTGTGTTCTACACATATGGGATTTTAAGTGTTATACAAGGCATTCTACAATAAAGATTAACATTTATAGAAAATATTGAATTTAATGTGTGACATGATTCAAATCATATATTCTATGTGTTTAATAAAGAATAATATATAATTTTATAACTACTAAATTATGAATTGTAATTATTTTTTTATATAACTGCATACACTTCATATTGACTGGATTGGTTTTAGACATTGTTGGTGGTGGGATAGTGAGGCGTTCACTCACCTTATATGGGATGCAGGATCGGTACATGAATAGAAATTTTTGTTGCAATATAGGTTAAGGTGAAGGGACCTTGAGTTGATTTTTTATTTTGTATTGATATTGGTTGAGGGAACTATGCATTGTACAACACCGACTTTGGAGTCACTATCATCTTATATATATGTTTAATTTCTAGGGACATGATACATATATAGTAATTGCATGTTTACATTTCAGATGAGTATTGTATTTCCAATCGTGGATATTCTTTTGGTATTTGTACACATACATATGCTTCTTATATTTAATTTCAACTTATTATGGTGTTTTACTCTGATAAAAGAGGGAATAATCTCCCTATGACTGACTTACTAGATCATAACTGGTAGTCAAGACAATATTGTGTATGTGTAGGAGGAATATAGGTAATGTGGAGAACCAGATCGTGGCACCATTGTATGGCACCCACGTTGGGACATAACAAAATAGTATCACAAAAAAATTTATTCTTTCTTATTTTGTCATATTGTTTGAGGAATGATTGATAGGAGACTACAGAGAGTTGGGGATTAGTAACGATCACATTCATGGGAATTTCAAACCAATGGACGAGGAAAACACCAAGTATTGAGGGTGTTGTTGTTGTTTTTGTTATTTGTTATTACATTTGGGTTTTGTTTCACCTTAGGTGACCTAATTTTAAGCATCTATGAGAAAAAATGTTAAAGGTATGTTTTTGAACATATACACTTTACCTATCTTGTGAATTTCAAATGAAAATGGTTCATGTATTGGAATTGATGAAAATTATATTAAAATTATTAAATTATGAAAATAATTTGGTGTTGAGTAATTTTGTAATCATTTTGAACAATAGCCTATGGTACATCTTTGGCTTTGTAGAAATATGTCTTCATGATGCTTAATAATATAACGACCTGTGGTAATAGGTTGGAATGGTGCATCATTAGTTGACCCTAAGGCACCGATGGTTTCAATAGATTATATAGGGGATTTATTTTGGGATAACTTCACTAAATATATGTATATAATTGATAGAGGCCATGGGAAGGTTTTGAAAAGTATTTTTGACTTGATGAGGGAGTTTCAATTAAAATAACCTCTATGTTTTCTATAGAATATGTCATAGAAAAATTAAATCCTTCGTATGAGTCAATATAGACTATACATGAACACTTGGTGTCTACAATTGAGTAGCATGTCACAGTGTCAACTTATTTGTTTTGTGGTTAAGCGAAGCATTGGTGGGACATCTATACTCGGGTTGGAAAACTATAAACTATGCAATATAAGGAATTTAATGAGGTGCTCATTGAGAAATTTTATCCCGATACGCTTATGGAGGAGAATGTAGTTGGGTTCGTGATATTGAAATAGGTGAATATATATGTGATGGACTATTTTGGATTTATTACAAACATACAGTGTTTTATTCCAGCATTGTTAGTAGATGGGGCTTCTTCAACAATATGATTTTACGGTGGATGTAATTTAGAAATTAAGTCTAAGGTGGATATTTTTTTGGGTTAATGAATTTACGAAAGTGTTAAATAATGGTCTAATTTCATTAGGGGAACCTAAAGGATGCATGTATTTGTATAAAAGTGATTAATATCAGATGGTAATGTAGTAAAACTGTCATGTTCTATAAGAGAAAACATGAGAATTTCATCTATAGTAGTGGAAAGCATTGTTGTCTTCCACAGGGGTTGGTTACACATGATCTATCCCATGAGGTTTTCCTCTAGTGTGGTCGGTTGGGAATCATTAGAAAACAATTTTTTGAAATCCATTAGAGTGTAGAGATAGTGGCATAATGGGACCCCATTAATAGTTATACAGGAACCCATGGTAGTCATGTAGTGATGGAGGGGATAGATAGATATAGAGTGCTAAAATATGTTCTTCTACAGCATACCAGTCTGCCAGATGGATTTCTATTGTTCAAGGAAGTAGTGTTAGTGGATTTGGTTCTTAAAGGAATGAGCACCCATTGTAATAGTGTAGTGAAACTTAGGGAATTCATACATCATCACAAGGAAGATGAACATGATAATTACATGCAATACAACGCACATCTATGGATAGAGAGGTTGGACCATCGACAGTGAGATGTACTATTCTTGTAACATCTATCATAGGTTATTCTTTATTTGAAATAGGTTCATTTGAATCATTTATATCTACAAAACATTTCAATGGATTCATTCTGTTTTTAGATTTTGTCAGCAGTGTTATGATGACAAATACACATTTTAGTGTATGGTATAGAGAAATCTGAAAACGCAAGGGATTTTCTTTTCAGATCATGGAGTACCATTTTTTGTGGGATCTCTATATCCTTGACATGAAAGGCTTCGACCTAATTCTTGTTATGGAATAGATAGTGGAATATAAATACTACATTTATTATTACCACTAGAGGGTGACATTTACATCTCATATGGGTGGAAATTACATTCACCATGTGGATTTGGATATCCCGGAAGGGCGATCATGGCCATTTATGTTGAAACTATATGATTTAATATCCAAGGTTTGTAAAATTTTACTAGATGAAAATAGTTTAATGTCTGATGTCCTTCCATCAGTGGTGGAATTGTTCCAGAATGACATTCTAAAAGAATTATTAGGTGTTCCACCTTAGAGAGATGGGGAATTAACTATTGATCTCATGTTGGTGGCTAATACAGTTCTATTACTAATACAGAATTGCAATGACAGAGCTTCATGAACCCAATGATTAGATTGAAAAAATGACAATTAAATGATTTATCTATCCAAGTGCGTCACTATGGGGATAACCTAAGTTATTTTCAATGAAGGATGATGTGAGATCACATTTTTATGAATACTATCATAGGTTGAAAAAGATGAATGTGAAAAAATTATATCTTAATTCATGTATTGATGATATATTTGACTAGTTGAATGGATATTTTATTTTCCCAATGTCCAATTTATGATTGGGGTATCATCATTTGAGTATTTAGACTTCTGATATACAATGAACATATTTTAGGAGAAGGTTTGGGCCTATGAATTTTTAATAATGACATTTTTGATGTAAGCATACTTATATTGTTTATAAACATGATTAATAGGATCTTTCATCCATAAGTGGATCAGTTTTTTGGTGGGGTTTTTGGACAACATCTTAGTAAACTCTAAGACTCAAGATATCATGCCGAACATCTATAAATTATCCAGATTATATTGAGAGATCATATTCTATACAAAAATCTATTTTGGTTTCAGATTTGGATTTACCAAGTTCACAACATTGGACACATAATCTCATAGGAAGGAGTGTCAATGGACCCAGAGAAGGAGGAGGTAGTGGTTTCTTAGAAGTATCCCAAGATTTATTTTTATATCCAAAGAATTTTGGTTTTAGATGGATATTATAATAGATTCATTACCTAATTTTACCATTTGGAAGTTCCACATACAAGAATGACCAAAAATCGGAGTAAATCTTGAATGGTGAGAGACTTAAGAGAATAACTTAAATGGGTTAACTAATTTTTTGACATCGACACCAATTTTTGTCCTACCTGAGTCAGGTGAAGAGTACACAAATTATGGGGATGCATATACGATAGAAATCATAGATGTGTGGATTAAGTGGGATAATGTCATGGTGTATGGGTCCTTGATAGTGAGGCCACATATAATTAATTACCCAATTCAAAACCTTATGTTGGCATAATTTTTTATGCATTGATGTTTTGGCGACTCTACCCCTTGAGTGATACGTTTACAATTTATACTAACCATAAGAGATTTAGGTACAAATTTTCATAGCGTGATTCGAATAATCTCTTATAGATACGAGTTGAGTTTATGCCTTATTTTTATGTGGAGGTGGTAAATACACCTTGAAAAATAAACTATATGGATGTTACTTGGAGTAGGAATACTCAGACTCACATGGTTCAGGAGTCTAGTGTAGAAAGGAAGTTGATGAATTTGTTTGATTATGAACATCATGGATTAAGAGATGCATGATGATATGGAAATGATGTTATTTGTGGTTAAGTATACACATTTGAGATGGATCAGTGATATAATGTATGAGTACATAATGTGATGGGAATTGAGGGAAATCATTGACAGTGGGGATACACCATCAGACTGGGAGTTATATAAGGATTATATCATCTATGTGAAAGAGAACATTGTTGTGACATTAAGCATGTGAGAGGATCGCATGTGCAAATTTTAGGCCTCAAAGTTGGTGGTTCATCCCTGAGTGACCAAAATGTATTGGACTAATGATCAGTATTTTGGTGGTCAAACATGAAAAATGTGATAGCAGTTTTCATGACACGATGATACACATTTTAGTATCTGAAGGAAGAGTATCGCCTACCTGGAGGTTTACTGCAAACATTTCCTATTTAAGATTTGTCATTGGATGATGCTACCTTTTCCTATTTCTTAGGTATTCTCAAGAATCATAGGAATAATAATTCTATCTGTTTCATTTTAGATCGACTAAAAAATGTAGAACATTTCATGCTGATATGGGAACCCTTTAAATTAGATCAGTTTTTAGATCTATATATACGGGGATATTTTTTTTATTCATGGGGTGACAAAATATATAATTTTAGAACTAGATTCATAATTTACATCATGCTTTTGGATGTGATGAATAAGGAACCAATGGTACACCGATTTTATTGTTTACAACCTTCCAACCAGAAATAGATGTATATTCGGGGCATACTATACTAGTGTATGATCATATTATATGTGAATATTCACTATAAATTAGTGTATCATGGGAAATTGAATTGGATATATTGGATTCTACATATAAAAATAGTTACTAGACATCTATTCAGATGGCACTATATGATCTCTTTATGGTTGACCATAAAGATAAATGTAATTCTGGATGGAAGTAGATGAGTAAGAGATTATGGGATCGAGTCTTCTGTATGAGAAAATAGATTAGGTTTATTTGATTAAGAAACATAAGGCAACAACTCAGTTTGGGATGAAATCATACACCGATATACGGAGATGACACCAATTATTTATAGTGGGTGATCATGTATTCATATGGGTGTCTCCTAGGTTGGGTTACCAAAGGGTACAACCAGAGGGAAATTTGGAACCTATGGTCATTTGGATAACCTAATCGAGGCCTCGTTGCATGGAATCCGAGCAAGGGTATTAAAATTTTCATTTTACAGTATCTTATATATGTGTATATATGTTAACAGATAATGGAAACCAATAAAACAAACACCCTAGAATGATGAAATTTACTTTTATATCTCATCAAAAAGTGAAAAAATAAAATTGAATAAATTAAAAAATATAAATTAATGTAAAAAAGTTTTTTACTTAAATACTTTATTGATATAATATTATTATCAAAAAAATTAATGTCTTATTTTGAACACTTTCATACAGAAGACATTGGTTTCATACCAATAATCCATTTTACATTTGGGTCATTCAATCTCTATCATTCCAAGAATGTAATTTTTCATAATCCTTATATAATAAATATAAATTATATTTATATATTCTATTTTCATATATACATAACATTTAATCATTACGTGATTTGGAGAATATATGTTTTACAAGGTACCCTTCTCTATTCATCACGATAAGCATGACATATTTAAGAGAACATCCCAATTTCAAACGCTTCATCAACCACAATCAATTATTTGTCTAGATACACAAATATTTTTTTAATATCACAAAATTTTTCATGAAATATATATTTTTTCGTTTTTGGTTCAATAAAATGATTTATGACACATAAAATTTATTTTCCCAAAATATCTATTCATAACAAAGTAAAACGGGTATTTCTATAAATAATTCAATATAGATATTATTAGAGTATAATAATCTATTTCAAAACTACTAGTGAATCATATTATTTATTGAAAATGATTTACATTTTATATCATCTACCATATTTCTTTAAATTTATAATGATAAGTTTAATGGTGGATGTGTTATCTTGATACAAATCAATGCATTAATGAGAATATTTAGAGATTATGTTTACTTTTAGGGGAATATTATTTAAATTTTGTATGTATTTTTTTTGATACACCCCATTTATTTTATGAAATCATTGTACATAGTTTTTAATGGGTGGTTCTAACTATATTCAATTAATGCATTGATATATCTAATGAGACAAATCAGATATGGACTTGGTCATTCCCTTTCACATTTATTTTCAAATAAAAAGGTAGAGGACTCAACAATTTTTTCATTATGTATGATATTATGAATTCCCTCATTATAATTCTAGTAATTAATATTTTATATGATTATTTTCTTAATGAATAACCATTGTTATGTTTCATTGTCATATGAATATATATATTCAATTATTTAGATGGTTTTTTATTCATTCCTAATTATGATCAAGTTTACAGTGATGTAGCATGAGTTTCTATTAATTCCCCTTGAATTATTGATTATGAATGAAAATACTGTATTGATTACCCTTATTGAGATTATTATATCACCCCAATATTATGTTTCATTTATCCCAAGGATGTTAAGATGTTTATTATGAATGAATAGCATGGATAATTTGGATGTTTATAGATGATTCCCATGGAGTTTCATTGTTGGATTTCATTTCAAGTTGTAATGTAAAATATATATTTGTATCTGGTTTATCAAATATACTAATTATAAAGTAATTTAAGATTTTATTACTTGTAATAATGAAAATAAAATAAATTAAGGGCCCATAAAAGAGAATTTGGGGTCATTGTCTTCATAGTATTTATCAAATGAATTCTATTAGAATCAATGGAATATATATTTAGAAAACTGAAATTAGTAAACATCTCCAAAATTAATTCATTGTGGATAACCATATAATAAATAATACAAATTTTTTATGGTAGTGAATATGTGAGACATTATAGAAATACCTCACTATCGGGATACTACGTCTTTATAGGGGTATTTCATAGATGAATATAAGTGTAATTACTACGAAAAGAAGTCTCAAGCTTTATTGGGGAGCCCCAATTCAAAACAATGATCATTATTACTCACCTAGTTTGACCTTTATTGGGGATATACTTAGGATAATTCACATTTTATAAAAAACCAAATATGATTAATTAAAAATAAAATATGTTCCCTAATTAATCAATGTTTAAGAATATGAGATTAGTTATGAATAAATATTTTAATTTCTGTTATGTTTTTTTCTATTTCAAAATTTTACATTTAGATTCCGAACCTAATTTATCTTATGTCATTGAATAGAAATGTTTAATAGTGGAAGGAATGGGAACCTATCAATGGATATGTTCATTAGAGATTATATTTCACAATATGGGATGTAACAAAAGGGTAATAAATATCTTGTAAATATAATGTCTCTTACAAGAAGTTTGTCAATGGTGTTCATTGATTAAAAATAAAAAAGAGGAAGGTGTAATGAAATATGTTTAATGGATGCATTTTTGGAAAATTTTATTGAATAAATATTTCAATCATGGCTAGTGAACAGATATAGATATACGATTTTGAGTCTATGATAGAAATTTCATGAAACAAATTCCATGTATGAATTTGAATTTACAAGGACTTCAATGAATGTTTTGGAGAAAATATGTAATCTATGGAGCAAGAATGATCAATTTGTTGATAGATTAAATCCATTCATCAAAATGTAAAAGGTCTCATAAAATATTTGATCATATGATGATATAGTCTCATTTTCCATCTAGACAGATGAATAATTTTATATGTATTCTAACATTAATGTAATGTAAGAAAATAAGTGGTTGGAAGACAACGAGATGGATAATGGGATGAATAATAAGGGAGTTTTATATCGTGTGATACTTGTGGAAGGGAACAACCATGTTACTACACAGAATTAAAATGATTTTTCTTAATGAAAGATGAGGATTGGAATTATGATCATGAATTAAAGGGAAATTAAGAAGATAAAAATATAAAATTTTTATTTTTAGGGATATGGGATGCTATTAAAAAAATAATCTGAATTATCAATGAAACATTCCTCAGGAATAGACAAAAGAGTATGGTAAATTCAATGTGATCACAATTATTTAGGATTCAGTTCCTAATGATGTGGGGAAAGGTAAATTATTAATTTTCCTAAAAAGTATCCCAATTAATTATTTGGTTCTAAATCATTTCATTATATTATATCATCATAAAATTCCATGAAAATTACAAATTTACATTTTAATTTATTTAGGGTGTTTTCAGTCTGAACATTAATGAGATGTCTCATTGGAAAAAGGTGTGTTGGATAGTCACCATTCAGACCAACTATTGTGATTTAGTTTTGAACCTTTTCATCATACCTATTATTGAAATTTATTTAACAATAATGAGGACTTGCTTTAAAAATATTATCTGAAAGTCTATTAAAATATAATGAACGTTACTATTTATGAGGAAGATATTGAATTCCTTATCTTTAGAGAATAAATCATTTCATTTGACTATTGTCTTGATCCACACATAATATCTATACTAAAAGCCCATATTTGGGGATTAAGATAAGACATCATCTATGGATGAAGAGATAAATCTTCAAATTTAATATGTACTTATTGTGAAACAATACATTGATGAACTTTGAGAGGATATAAATAGAAATCCTCTAGAGTGGTATGTTTAATTAACTATTGATTTAACTCTTGATGAAATACCAATACATAGTACTCATTATAGAATGGCCACTATGTAATTAGAAGAGATAATGAAAAAATTATTAGAATTCAGTGATAAAGGATTTATATGGACAAATATTTCGTTACGGGGATCTCGTGTTCAATTTTTCAACAAAGAAAAACGGATCTATGAGGCTCTACATTTTATAAAAATAAATCAATGCTTTTACATTTAATAACATGTATCCCTTTTTCCTCAGACTGTTGATTTATCTGATCAACTTCCTGGAAGTCATTTAATTTTGAAGATTGAACTTTATGTTCAGTATCAAAAATTACATATAAAAAATGTTTATATTCAGAAGACCACATTTCTAACTATATATGGACATTAAAAGTTTATAATAAATCTACTTGGGCTAACAAATGTACCCTATGTATTTATGGAAATAATGAATATACAATGTAATAAAATTTATGGTTATTTTTATATGATATTTCATGATTATATAATGATATATTCCAAAATCAATGAGGAATCTAACAACCACTCTCATTTTCTTATGGGTAGTTATTGGTGAAAGAGTTAAATATGTTGTTTAACATGTGTGAATTTTGGATTTAGAAAATATTTTTTTTCCATATTTTCACTATAGAAGGAATCTCATCTGATTCTATTAATAATAATTTTGAATTGGAATGTCTGACACCAATATACATCACTATGTAAAAAATTTTCATTTGTTTAGCATGTTACTATCAACATTTCATTTAGAATTATATAGGATTTTCTAACCCATTAATCATTCTTACATTTAAATGGGTGAGGTTTTTATGGAAAAAAGTAACCTGAACAATGTTTTGATTAATTTGAGAGGAGATTAATTATGTGTTAAGGAATGTGAATGGTTTTGTTGATATTCCTAATGATATAGTTATTACCCACGCATCGTTAATGTTAAAATCTCATGTATAGATCTATCCATATCCTAATCATGAGTTACCTACTATAATATTTTACATAATGATATGGAATCACTATCTCTATGAAGAATATTGTGAGGTATATAAAGATCAAAATACCCTGAATTATATCTTCTCAAAAAAACCTCAACATGAGTCAAAGATGATTGCTCAAGATAATAAAATATTATCATTATACAATACACTACCATTGAGGGAAAGATTATATTGTAGATGGTTATTTTAGAATAAAATAAAACGAAGTTTTCAACTAAATGAGGATTATTAAGAATTCATTGTATGTGGATATAGAAATGATCAATATGGTAAATATAATGGATGGTGAAAATTCAATACTACATTAATTTTATTACCAAATATATTTAGTTAAAAGGGTTAAAACTTCTCTATCTTAGGATGAGAATATTTTAAAGAAAATTAATGTTTTAAATGATGGGAATTTGACATACAGAATATATAAAGACAGAATTCATAAATTTTGTATGAGGCTATGTGTTCCCTCTATAATCTATCTAAAAGAAAGTTATTAAATGATTCTCATAGTATGGATATCTCTATATGCTATGGTAGCTCTAATATATATATATATACATATATATATATATATATATATATTTGATTAGAGATTTATGGAAGGATAATATGATGTGGGAAATTGATGATTATATATCAAGATGATTAGTCTTGCAATGGGTGATGGTGGAAAAACAACATCAAATAGAATCCATGCAACATCTTACTTTTCCTATATAGAAATGAGACGACATTAATATGTATTTTGAAATTAGATTTCCTAAAATCCCATAAATCAAGGATAAAATATGGGAAACATCAGATAAACATACCAAATATAAACATTTCAATAATATATGGTAGGATTTTCTATTGGAGCATCTTTCAGCACTCTATATTTGTGATGTTTTAATACATATTGGAGCACCTCTCTAGATAATTTTCTTTTCATCATCCCTTATTTAGATAAAAATTATTGAAATTTATATAGGAATATCTAGATATAGATATATATTTGATCACTAACGATCACTCTAAAACTGAAGAGAATTTAAAAAGTATGATAGCAACTCGATAATACATTTTGATTTATTTATTAGTTGACATTAACGGGGTTTGGGATAAGTATTTTCCTTTAGTAGAGTTTTACAACTTAAATAAATTTAATTATATTAATCAAATGTCACAATATAAATAATTATATGGAAATATATTCCATTCATCAACATGTTAGGTTGATGTTTGTGAATGGACGAATCTATTTCCAATAATTATGGTGGATACAAAAGAAATAGGGAAGACTATACAAACCCATATCAGATATGCTCAGTGTAGGAATAACAGTTATGCCTATAATCCACGGATGTATTTGGATCTCTAAGTGTGAGATCATGTCTTCTTGATATTATTTCTATAGAAGGGTTCTATATGATTTGGATATCAATGGAAACTGATCAGCAAATATAGTTGGTATTTTGAAATTGTATAGATAAATGAATATATGTATTATACTTTGGAAATTCACCCTAACTATCCAATGTTAAAGATGTGTTCCACATCCCCTTAATAATGAAGTACTCTCTAGAATCAGCACATGTTCTTACTTTTGAGGAAATATAACTGGATCGTGATTTATCATATATTGATGTTCGTATCTGTGTCTGAGAAAATAGAGAACAAGTGTTGGGACATCAGATGAATCAATTAGAAATGGTACATTGGACAAAAATAAAACTATAGAGGAGATGTGGGATACATAGGAACATATGATGATGAACTACCCACAAATTTTTTTGGGGAGACACTTTGGAAATTTAATGTATGAAATTTATGTTGGAAGGAATAATGTCACCCCACATGATTTTATAGAATGAATAGTTTAAAATTTAATTTCATCAATATTTTATTCATCACATTGAACTGTGATAAAAATGATAATGTAATATTGAATAGGAACTTTGAATTGGTAATGTGATCTTTAGGAATAATAATATGACCAATAAAATAGTAACATTACTATCGAATGTATAAATAAAATTTTTGTGTCTAATAAATAAAAATATCATATATTTACATCATGGAATAACTAAATAACATTTTCAAAGTTGATAAATTCTGTGTTATGGTTTTTCAAAAACATAAATTGTTGTTCAAATTTTTATTATAAATATAATCACTAAAATTAATATTTATAAAATATAATCATAAATTAATATGTAGTTATATTTATATAATTTTTTAATGTTTTAGCCGATGAATAATTTAATCAAGATTCATAAAATCAGTTATAATTTTAAAATTGAATTTATTTTGAATAAATGATGATCATAATTTAAAAATAAATTTAAAATATTAAAATGTTTTTTAAATGTAGATCCTTTTTGAATTCATCATGTCAAATAGTGAATTTGATGAATTATAGGGTTTTTGTCTGAAGTATTTGAATTTATTATGAATTGAAAAATTATGTAATATATTGTATATATACATTATATAATAAATACTCTATTCCATGAGTCATGAATGATGTATGCAACATAATATTGAACATCCATCCATTATTTTTATATATTTTGTGATAGTATCCAATAAAATCGTAACCTTGATCCATAATAATAAAAAAATGAATAAAATTATCCAAAACCCACTCCCCCACACTCTATATACCACCCCTCATCACCTCAAAAATCTCTCTCCACACACATTCCATAGTTTAAAACATCCGTAATTTCATCACAATCCTTTTTCGAAGTCCCGATCCAAAGTCCAGGGTCATTTGTTCTGATCAAAAGTCAAAACCAACCCCTTTAATGCGAATATCAAGTAGAATAATTCGTGAGGTAAATAAAACATTGTTTACATTTATTTTCTCTTCAATATATTTCATTGTATTATGATTACCTCACATCACCTCTAAAATATGAAATCATAAATTCAATATTTTTTATATACTATAGCTTTATTATGTAAAATTAAAATCAATGACCATGTCTCTTCTCCCTCATTGATTATTTTAAATGACCAAAATATCACATGTGAGGTGCTGATTGACAGCCTTCATGGATGATGTGTTTTCAATTTTCAATATTGACTTCAAGGATGGTCCTAGAAAAAATAAATGGTTAAAAATTGTAATAATTTATGGATTATATATTATTTAATGTTCAATAAATATTATATATTCATTATTTTATTTAATGAAACAAAACTAATTAGTGATGATAAATAAAATAAAAAATACACTAAATGCGTATCACTAAAAAATATCTAAAAAATCTACGTCATCCTAAATAAAAAAGGATTATATAAACATTTAAATATAAATAAGATAAATAATAAATATATTTTCTATTTTGGGATACTATTTACATATTACTTGATATTATATATGTGTATAAAGGAAAATCGATAATGAAAACAAAGGAAACGAGCACCAATAAACTATGATATATAATCATAAAACTCAACACAAAGGCTATTAATTAATTAAATAAAAATATAATAAATAAATTACATTGGTAAAAGTCTATATGTTAATGACATAACTTATTTACTTTCCTTTATCAAGGACATTAGGTCCATGATTAGAATAGTTTTATGTATAAGGAAAGGTTTTCTTCTCGATCCTCCATATTACATTCAAGTTACACTATATTTATCTATACACAAATGCAATTATTTATTATTTTTATATAATTATTCTAAATTCAGTGTATAGGTTCATAACACATATATAGATATTATTTAATATATATATTATTGAGGAATACATCATTAATAATGTTCTATTTAAAATTATTCTCAATAAGAATGCCTGATTTATTTGAACATCCGGATTTCAAAAAAACTATATAGTATTGTCCATAATCAATATGAAAAAAAAATTATTTTTTATAAAATCAATAATTATTCATGAAAAAATATATTTTTTCATTTCTTGTTTTATAAAAACATTTTTGAAAAATACAAATGTGTTTTACTAAATAAATATTCTTTGTAATGTAAATTAGGTATATCTCACAAAACAAATCCTTGAGGATTTTATTAGAGTATTATAATCTAATTTCATAAAATTATTATATATTAGGGTTTATTGAAATTGGTTTATTATGACTATCATATAACATATTTTATTAAATGTTTTATGATTATTTTGACTGTTGATGTCATATCTTATAACCATTAACCACATTACCTAGATTGGTTAGTGATTAGATATAATAGTTAGGAAATCAAATTTAGATGTCATGTTTGTATATTGTGATGTTTCACCCCATTCAATATATAAATTCATTAAACATTGTATATTGTTGGTGGAACTCACTATATCCACTCGAAGCATCAGTAGGACTCCTGTGTCAAATTTGAGATGTACTTTGCTAAGGCCATTCCAATCAATTTTTTGATATCATGGTCACGAACTTTATGGTATATTTATGATGTTTTACATTATTTATTCCTTCATTAAACTTCTAGTGGATGATATTCCATGTGATTATTTGAATACTAGAATAACCATCCTTATGTTTTATTTTCAGGTGATTATTTTTATTTAATTATGTAGTATTCTATTTATTGTTTAGATATTATACTGAAGATTATTATCCAGTAGCATGATTTTTTATTTATTAATAATTTATTAGTCATTATGATATCTTATGATTTATTTTTACCCTTAGTGAGCATCTAGGTTCTCCCCTTTATTGTGTTCTATTTTTCCCCAGGATGTGAAGATGCTTATTATAAATTACTACAGGGATAATGTAGTAGATTATGGATGTTTATAGTGAAGTGTCATTGTATTTTTTCTATTCATGATATTATGTAGAACATTTGACTGTATTTTGTTTTAAATATCTAAATAACTATTAGGCCTTTGGAATTTTATTCCCTGTATTAATTCCACCATAATGATTTAATGCATCAGATCTAGGCATACAAGGTCTAGGTCATTAATTTTTTTTTCCAAATTTAGATATATTTGATTTTGAGAGATTGGTTAGATAATAAGATAAATAATGTGTAAAAAATGTGTTGTTCTAGTAAATGATTTATGACGAACATGATATACCTTTAAATAAAATGGTATGATATTTTTATCTTTTTTTCCATTTATTTAAATTAATACATATTATTTTAATAAATTACTAATGTTTTGATGATATTATGTAAAATTAATACATTATTAGGGTTGAATAAAAAATAACTAGAGAAATATATTATTCTATTCTTTATATTGTTATTTATTATATTTTAT
Source organism: Viscum album (assembly GCA_963277665.1). Taxonomy (NCBI): domain Eukaryota; kingdom Viridiplantae; phylum Streptophyta; class Magnoliopsida; order Santalales; family Viscaceae; genus Viscum; species Viscum album. Next base: position 839,548,015 of record OY728141.1, read on the forward strand.
GAAATGTGGTGATATAATCAATATCACTTGTAACTGTTGAGGGGTAATGTCAATGTGGAATTCACACCAAATAAATAATGGATACTGATGATCTTTATTATGGTTTATGTTATATCACATATATTAAATGTTTTATAGGATTCATAAATCACTATTTTGTATAAAAATATTCTAACCATTGTAACTTTTTATTTAAGAAAAAACGGCTCTGATTTTAAAATATTGCATATGGACCCCAAAAATATTATTAATCTATACATAATTCATTTGAATGCAGTAGGTGAAATAGATTTATTTTTTTTTGTAATGAATTTTTGTGTTCTTTGATTTTTCTAAATTATATCATCTACATAATTATTTTTATTATATTTAAAAATCAATGTTTCATTGTAGGGATACCTTCCTTTTTTACTTTTTAGTAAGGGCCTTTTGTCATTCCACTTTCATTTCAACATGCTCTTCTTTTATGTATAAATGAAAATACAGTTATAATTGGATTTTTTCTAATGAATACATTCCAAATTTTTAATAGATGGTTTGATGGAATTCCACTGTTAATATAATTTTTTTCGGTTAATTTCATGTTTATATTAAGAATAATATTGTTATTAATATATAAGTAAATCATTTATGTACAATTGTGTTTACATGAAATAATTTCATTCAATTTCATATTTGGAAATTTTAATTCCATAATCTATTTAATATTCCATAAATATACTGTAAAATCCAATGGTTAACTTCATCTTTATTTGGTTCAGTATAATTTAATTATTTATTATATATCTTCATGTGTTTAATTGAATTTCCATTAATTATGTAATGAATAATCATTAGAGATACAGTTTTATATGAGTCCATAATATTATGTTTATTTTCGATTTTATGATGTTATTATATTATTTTGTTACTCTTTGCACATATCTGAATGTTTTTTCTAGTATTAGAGACAGGATATATTATTACACAATGAATCTGGATTTAGATCCACATTTAAATGGATAATCTAACAAAAATATCTATGTTTTTTTGATTTAATAAACTCTATATTTTAAGAATAATGTTATATGTTTTCTACGAATTAAATTTTTACATGTTATACTTTTGATTATTTTTTCCACTGACTACAAATTTTTTCACATTTATATTCATGGTATCCAAATCAATATACATTCATGAACCATGTGAATCTTATTTTGTGATGGCGGTGGATTTATACTATATTTCTACTCCAAAAGGAAGTTGATGAATTAAATTTCAGTATTGATGCATTTAATGTGAATATGATTACCAGAATCTATGATTCTCTTAATAGAATAAATAGATATTCACAAAAGGTTTCTATATTTAATTTTTAGTATGATATAGATGAGTATGGGAATCATTCTCTCTTCAACTCTCCTCTTTATAAATTTGACTTCTATTTTTATAGTACTTGAATATCGAGGGAGTTATTCTTTGATTGTCTTATGTATTATATATGTTTAATTTTTAAAAAATAATAATCATTTAAAATTTTGGAAATGTAGACGATGTTATATGAATTAATGATTAATTATCATTACATTCATATTTTTTTCAAATTTCTCATAATTTATTAGTGAATAATGTGTTAATATGGTAATTTATATTGACATCCACTAGTTCCATCCAATCCCTACTATATTTCAGACTAGGTAGGTAGAAGGGATACAATTAAAAATGGATAATTTCCACCAATAGCTCATGAGATGAAAAAAAGGGCCAATGGTGTCTATCAGATGAATAAGAAGAATTACCCTCTTAATTATAGATAAAATAAAAAAACTAAATATAAACTCCCCAAGGTTCAAAATAAGGGAAAAATATGTTTCCACAACCAAATGGTTTCCTTAATTATAGGACTCTATTTAAATAATACATTCTATAATGAATTGTAAAATCACTAGATCATTGTTTAATTATATCAATGTTACCCAAACAACATCTAAATTTTTTCCTCAGACTGTCAAACAAAATATTCAACAAACTATGGATGGGTGATAACATGATGTACTCATATCTATCAATACTGAATAATGGTTTTGGGATTGAAAATGTGAAACAACTAAGAAAATCATGATTGTCATTATGATTTTCGAGAAAATGTAAATTGATTTCAATTCAACTATATAAAAACTGTTATATCTTATTAATCTATGGTGTATCATATATTAGAATTGGAATTTAGAAATTATAGGTATATATTGTAATATGAGAAGAATCCCCGAAATTTAATTTCACTATAATCATACCATATCATAATTTATACCGTTATATAACAACCGCTAAAATATTTATGAAAAATTGGAATGCCCAGTTGTAATCCTTTTTTCGGCATCACCAACATATCAACTAGGTAGAGTATTTCCCAACTCTCACCTCATGTGAATCATTACATAATCACATCATGTCCACCACCACAACATCGTCATAATCACCATATTCTTCTAGAATATCCTAATATCATCAAATAATATCCTTTTTAAATAAGGTTATAACCCCAGTCCATCACATGATAAAATATTACATAACCCTAATCCATCACTGATAAAAACTACAGAAAACCTTATGAAATATGAACCTGCAAAATCAACCCATTGCACTCCTAGAATTTACACTTGTAAAAAACATCTTTTAATCAATATTAATACAATTAAATAAATAGTGGTAGAAAATTATTTTCTAAATATGTTATCTATCATGATTCATTCTATATTCATTTACTTTATCACATTTTATTCATTCAAATTCATTTCAACCATTTAATCGACCAATAAATAAAAAAACATACCATCCTTAATTTATTTATCTCTCAATATAGAAAAATATTATAATAGACATCTCTAAATCCTGAAAAAATATTAAAATATATTAGTATTGACGAATTTATAGAGTTCATTTATCAGTAGTTCAGTAGTTTGAAATTATAGATTGAATTAGGGGGTTTTATATAGTAAACACCATATTTTCTTAGAGTGAATTATCACAGTATTGAATTTTTATGTTTTAGAACCTTTTTATATATAATATGAGATGTGTCACCAAGTATTATCCTTGGAAAATTCATTTTATGGATCTAAAAATTATGTAGTTTAGTAATTAACCTCAGGATGAGTTATTGTGAAATTTAATGTGTGTTAGAGCTTTTAAATACTATATTAATAAATATATTTGATTATTAACCCTTTATGTGTACTTGTGGGGGGCGGGGATGCCATGGGAATGTCTAACCCACAATGGGTTGTGTGGCACAGTTTCGCCAGTAAGGACAACTCAATGCATGGACTAAGTTCATTAGAAATCTTGTTATTTAAATGTCTAATTCTAGCCATACCATTCTAGGATATCACATGCGTCATGTGTGGGATCAGTTAGAACCCGTCCCCTACTCCAAACATTATATGTGGATTGCCCAAGGGTATTCACATGTCCATCAATAATCTTTGTGGTGTGACTTAAATATGTTTCTTATCAGATGTATTATTCATTCAAATAATATCTTGACAATATTCTATAATGGGTATATACCACTTGATTTCCATAATGTATTTAAGTACATAATTTAATATTAATGTGGTGTGGCCCCTATAAAAAAAGTATTAAGTTCTATATCAATGTTTATTAGGTGCAAGTCCAAAAAACACAATTAATATGGTTCAATACTGCCTCGACCAAGGCATCTCCTAGTGAGGTGTCAGTCCTCTATATATATGGATGTGATAACCTAGAGTTATGTGTATTCTAAAAAGGGATGATTCCTTTACTAAAATTACATAAATATTGTAGGTTTTCTATATATTTTTTGTATTATTTTATTTTGTGTTGATTTCTCATATAGATGGCCTATTCATATTAGGGGTTCATTCATATAATTCACATTTATTAAATCAACTCCCATATGGGTGCCTCTAATAGTCAGGGATAATACCACCATGAATAAGATATATTATAGATAATGTCAAGTATTAACTAAAATTATTAAATAATAGAAGCACTATATTAATTTTTATTAGTGAAAGGAGGATGTATTTCTGTGGATGACATTATTATAACTATTAATGGTCTTCCATTCTGGTATTTAAGAGAAACTTGAATTTTGGAGAAGTTTATCGAATAAACTTCATCGATGATTGAGACTCCTTAGGTGCTCCATGGTTATAGTTGGGACTCAATGTACATTATTTCTATCAATTTAATACTTAGTATAAATCTCATTATTCCATGTATTCATAGTTTCACAGGCATTGTTCTTAAACATGTTATGTTTTTACTGATGATTCATATGATAAAAGAGGATCTCAATATAAGTGAAGATGGTATTTCTTCAAAGCTAAAGTATGGTGATGATTAGTGATGTATTAACATTCATGGACAACCAATATGGTTTTAGTGACTATAGCTACAAGAGACTAATCATGATGTACATCAAATGGGGAGGAGTTCTCTATAGTCTGGAATCTTTTAGATTCATGAACATGTTAGATGTATTGTTCCTTTAAATTTTACACATGTGTGTTTATATTTGTTCTCAATGTCCCGTTCATGAAAGGTGTACCATTTAGTTTATTATATTTGTATATCCTTCATGTTTTTCATTTAATATAATGCATTGTAGATGTGTTTATTGTTGAAATAATTTTTTAGGGTCCATATGGTTGTGTGATATGTCATTCATGGTGGTAGAAATAATCCCTAAGACTTATAGTGTAGGATATGTGGTGGTGCACTAGTCTTACAATCATCATGGGTTCAGCTTCTAGGGGTTTAGTTTTTTCATATTGAATCCTTTGAAAAACTCATGTGGAAGTAGATCATGCATACAATGGATTATTCCTCAAACAACATATATAATGATGGTTTAGGATCCAGAAATGAAATAAACAATAAAAAATAGAATTTTTTAGAATATGTTGTATCAAAAATACTATATAATAATTTTATATAATACTATTAAACAAAATATGATTTTACATTTTTAATTTAAAAATTTGTAATTTTTTTTGTGATATTTTAGTTTCCCATATTTGAATTTTATATAAAAATTGTCAACTATTATATTGTTTTATAATTTGAAAAGGTTTTAAATATAATTTTCATTTATTTAGTGATTAGTTTTTTGGTAATATGATATTTAAATTTGTTATAATATTTTATAATTTTATAAATGTAATCATATTGTTTTATAATGTCAGATTGTTTATTAATCATTAATTGTTTTTTAATCATAATTGTAGTTTTTATAATGATTTATTGTTTTCATTTGGTGATAACTAATTCCATTAAGATATTAATTCGAATTTCATTATTATTATATGATTTAACAAATAGATTAAAAAATTACTTACTATAACATAAATTTACTCAACAATATCATTAAAAAAGAACTTAAATGTTTTATTGCCTAAATTGAGAGTGTAATGTTTTATAATTTCAAAAGGACCATTTGATGATTGATGAAAGCTTCGAGAAGTGGGTATATATGGTTTGATGATTCTATAAATGTATTAGGTTTTATAAAATCAAATTTTATTCTTGTAAATTTAGTAAGGTTAGTGGTTAAATCATGTTATTTTTAGTGTTTTATAAGGATGACATATTATATATGAAAAATGAATTCATATCATTAAATTCATTGAAAATGTTTTCAATTTTTTTTGAGTAAAATACATGAATTAAAAAGCCTAAACATGGGGAATGAAAGTCCATATATATTTATAGATAATTTTTTTGACAAAGTCCAAACACATATAATTGAAATGTTCCAATGATGTTTAGTATGGTGAAATACAATAAGTAGTGACATACAATCTTTCATGGCATGAATCATATGATGATATTATATTGTAATATTTAAGAAACGATGGATAAGATTCCTTATTTATCCTCCATAATATGTGTCATTAATACAATGGTTTATGTCTGACCAAATGTTTAGTATTACTTATGTTAAAATGATACACTATATTCTTGGGGATGAAATAAGTTATCATAAATAATATCCTCTAGTACATTATATGAATTATGTAAATGGAAATAGTCATCTGTGGTGATTAATGGAACATTGAAAGGGATTAAATATAGTCTAGTATCCAAATTAATAAATAAGATATGAGATCTAAATCTGGTCTCATGTTATTTCTTATTAGATGATCTATTGGTCAGTGGCGTTCTGGAAGATGAAATTGATTTTATATCGTCAAAAAAGGTAGATTACATCCCGATGTCACATTTTGTTCAATGTATCAGTATTTATGAAGAATTTAAAATTTTATTAAAGGGGTTTTTCCAAAATTTAAGAGGTAATTAACCTTTATTGTGATGACAATATAAATATTCCTCAGGACTATGAAGCTCTATCTCATTGAAGAAGAAAATCAAGATGTATTCACTCATCTATGAGATATCATTTAATTTTATGCTTCATTTGGTATGCTCTCATTATTTCACTTTTGTTGTAGTTCTCATTTATCTGAATTTTATATGCACTTTTGATGGAAGAATGAATTTATGAGCAAGCTACCACTATCGGTTCACCACTTGTGTTTGTATGTCCCATTTTTACAAATTTATAGAATGAACATGATTTATATAAAATAAAATAAAACAAGAAAAATAATAATTAGATATTACTTCAATTTAACCATCATAATTCAAATAAAATATAGAAAAGGATTATAACTATTTTTCAAGAATGTGGAAATTTACATATATTTTAAATTATAAAAATTACTATATTAAATAATATATATGGAGAAAAAAAAACACTCAATCATCAATTTGGAATAATTCAATTTTTTTTCAATGAAATAATTTTAGAAATTTAAATTCAATTCTATAAAATTTATACATGGAAAATTAATAATCACTAAAATGTAAACAATATCTCTCCAATGGTGTTGAATAGTCCAATTAATTTATCATGTTAATGAATAATTGAGAATTATATTATTTCGATAATGTGACAAATTATACATGGGAGGAAGAAGAAAAAAATGACATGTTCCCACGAACACAAATCAAATCATATAAAAATGCTAGATGAGTATTATTTTGACTGGTAGATAGAATAAGATGATGCAATTTAGATGTACGACATTATCTTATATTCAAGGATGATGAAATTACCATCTAGAATTTGATCAAACATTCACCCATCAAAAATACAACTAATTAGTTAAACAATTATAAATTACACCCTACAACCAAGTTAACAACATGTGTGTAACTTTTCACCATCAAGAAATATTTTTTGTTCATCTTATTTTATCACATTATAGGGAAAACCTTACTTTTTTCACAAAACAAGATAAAATACCTTAAATTTTTGAATTAACAATTCCATTATTATTTTAAAACTCAAGGGATATAGTTTATATCATTGGGATCATGCAGTTCATCCAATCATATATCCCAAGACTCAATACACATTATCAAAAATTAAATGGTATGGAGTGTAAAATTAAACTATATTTTCAAACTAAGAAAAATCATCAAATGACCGAGTTATTTTTATTATTAATTTATTTGGAAGATATATAATAATTGACATTAATAATATGAAGAAAAAATATATTATTAATACAATTTCATTACTAATTGTGAAAATAAAAAATTCATAATTATTCCCCTCCATTTTCTGATTGTAAAAACGTTGATTTTTTGTCAATTATCATTATTAGAAATTCAATGAAAATATTTCATAAAATAATGCCTTTTATTCCTATTTATAATTATAACATAATGTATTCTACTATAATAATCCATAAAGTGAAAAAATTACAATTCATTACATGTTACATCAATATTTATCAGAACACATACATCTATATAAATAAAATAAAGGTAATTTTATTCCCTTTTCCTCTTTCGCTGATATGAACTGCATACTAAAATTCCTTGCATTAAAAAATCACATATGTTTTCTCATTCACGATTCATAATGGGGAAAAATATATTACTCTCCTCATACTTAATATCATTTCCATGTCTTGTTGATTAGTATGACCTTTCCACTGGTTCCACAAGGCCTTGTCTACGTGAACTGTCATGTAACAAATGTTCTCATTATTTTAAACTTGTTATAAATTTTTATATATTTAACATAATTCATTAGAGAGTTCCATATCGTTCATCTAATTAGTCATACCTTTATATTAAATAAAACTATTAATCCTAATACATAGATTATTCTCACACTCATGAGATTTTGACTCACCCCGCCTACATAGATAATATCATTTTTTAAGCACATTATTTTCATGATAAATTTACCCACTAAATTTGATCATGATGGTACCATTACTGAAAAACTACACTAATTCATCAATAAATTCCTTAAAAATAGAAAATAAATTTTCATTTCCCATCATATGGGATGATCATCCACTATTAAGATTATTGGACATTATATTCATTATATCATTGAGATCAATTTCGGTAAGGACGAGTTTTTCAATAATAATGTTTTCCTTAAATAAGATACATTATTGTGAATAGGGAATTGATGGCATTTTCACTATCATATTTGTATTCATGGGTTATGTATACTCATGATCTTCCTCCATAGGTGAAAACCAATTTAACATATATTAATATTTTATTTGGTGGGTATTTACTCTTCAATGTGTTATTTAGGAAATGTTCTCGGCCTTAATCGTTATTCAATGAATAGATTTCTGGATATAGATAGAATAAATAAATATATATATATAATATATTTATCTCATATATAAGGATGGATATCAACCCATTATCTTTCTTTTACTTTCCATAAAATCACCATCTAGATAGATCCTCACCTCTTAGATGTTTGACTTGGTATGGCCTAGATAGACACAAAATTTAAATTTCATAAGATTGAATTTCTTATAATTTCAATTTTTTCTAATATACCCTTCAATAATCAAATATTTTAATCGATGATCAATTCTATATATGTGGGGATTATTTCCAACTCTCATGTCTATTTTATTGAATGCATTAATTGTTGTAACAATTGGTTTGTCTGTGTTATTTATAATTTTTTTCTTTATTTATTTTGAATAATATTGTTTGAGACCATTGATTACTTACTATCCCATAAAAATAAAATTTTAACCATAGATGAGGATCTTTAATAATTGAATTCATTCTATACTCAGTCTAAACAAGTCATAGACCTTTATAGTAATTATTCATATGAGATTCATTCAAACTATAATATTTTCATTATTTCTCGAAAATATTACCAAGTTTAATATTTACCAATTAATTTAACAACTACTTCTCCAGGACCCTCATCTTTCTTGGACTTCCCCAACAGTATGTATTTGAAGACATAGATGATATTGGCCAATTCTTCAATCCTAAGATTCAATTATACCTCCTCTATATGTCATTCAAAAGTATTTATATGTTATTTTACTTATTATTTCATTCATTAAATTTTTAAATTAATTAGATCATAATTTTTTAAGGATTATTCCTTATCATCTCTACACTTTTTGATTATATTTAATTTATTTTTATGCATTTTAATATCATCCTCAATATCAAAATTAAGATCAGCATCAACAGTCAACTAGAAATATCCAGTTTTATCTTTTGATGGATCAAGATTTTCAATAGTATCCCTATTATATTCATTCATTATAGATTTTATTTATGGTTATTCATCCTTAAAAATTTATTCATCACCGTCTACATCAATTGAGAATAACTCATTCTCTATAACAAATTTATGTATGTGAATTCTCCATTCTTGGGAAAACATTTCTATGGTTTAAGTATGTTTTTAGTTTCAGTCTCTTCATCATCAAACCCCATTGAGAACCACAAGGAATTATTTCAAACTCAACCACAATGAAAATTTTAATAAGATAACATTTCCTAAAATTATCAATTGCCACTCTTGAATTTCATGTCAAATAGAAAAATATGTTAATATGCCTCAACACCTCCATCAATAGAATCTATATAAATCACAATTTTTTACTTTGATTTTAATTACATTACATTTCATAAATAACACATTTAATATTATTGTTTATATCTAATTTCAGATTCCACTGGTCTACATATTAAAACATCTTAAGAATGTTTTGAAAAATCCATTTCTTCATGTCCTGATACTTTTTAATTATGTAGATGTAGATTCCTTCATATTATTTTTATTATAGTCAGTGTCTTTAATATATTCCCCAATGGATGAATAACTACAAAAATTTTAGTTATTTGATTAACGAAACATTCTATATTTTCTTATTATCACTTATTCAAATCATCGAACTGAAATTTCAACCGCTTATTGAATTAGTGACCTTAAACCCTTATGTTGTGGTGAAATGAAATTTTATTACAATTATTCATATACGAGTTCCAATAACATTCATCTATAATTGGATGTTTCTTTCTTCAATGATAGGGGCTTCATTTATCATTAAATGAATTCTTAATTATAACAGAAGTGTGCATATTTATCTCCAGCATCTTATTGGCTCCGATAAAACTAGAAGGAACCAAGAACTCCCACATAAGGGATGAGTGATTAAGGGGTTAAAATTTTCATCAAGAGAGATATATCATCTTCCCACTTTGGTAGAAATTATTTAAACCTTTCATCCAGTAATATGAAATAATTAATTCATTCACATGATGTGAGACAAAACTACTATTTTAATTAGTTCACCACTAATCGCTAGTCCATGGACCATTGGCTGATAGTATATTAGTCATACATATATTCACTGATCAGAAATTTTAATGGAGTAATAGATTTTATACATAGTTACCCTATTCTAGGCACTCATACATTAAAATATTTTAGGGATGAAACACTACGTCCCTTAGAACATGTCTGTCATCTCCTCATTGGTCACTATTTTGGGAGAAGTCGTACTCATTTTATGAACATGAGGGTCACTTCATTATATTGGCTTAAAATCCATTGTCTCAGTCTAGGATGAGATTCCTCATGCATCGAAATCTTCAATTGATTCCATTAAAGGCTCTGATCAATCCATATAGATAGTAAAAATTTAAAATAAGCCCAAACCAAATCTTATGTGAAACACGTATTCATGCATGTATGATTTAGGGTTTCACATAATGTATCTTTTTCACAACCCCAGATTTATTTCACAACAACAAAATTTGTTTCTCATTGTCTATATATTCACAATAAATATTTTGAGGACACAATTTTTTTTCTATGTATTTTTTTGAAACTCTTACGCCTGATAGATACACTGTATTTTCATTTGAAAAGTATCTATTTATTCAAGAGAGAAGCAACATTTTTATTGAAAAAGATGTCCCTATATTCATGTTTTTCATCTGTCAATCCCCGTCCAAGAAAGTATATCTCTCCAAATTTAAACTTTTATGTGCACCTCATGAATGTTACATATTTTGATGATTCTATCAGAAAACAGTACTCGCAAACAACACTTTTTTGATGACGTATTTGTCTCAAAAGCGTATTCTATGTAGTATTATTTGCGTGTAAACCATTCTATTGTTTAAAATATCTATCCTAGAAAAATTCATATTTCTCCTAATGTCTTCTATTTCAATATTTTAATGAGATTATCTAGAAAAATACATTGCATGCAACATTCTAATACTCCTTCAAACGTTCACGCAAAATCCATTTCCAAAATTTTTTCTATGTTCTCCATGTTTTTAAAAAAAATTAAGAATTAACTAGGAAATGAGATTATATTTAACATTGTTGTATTCTTGTATTATTAGATCACATTCTATCAAATCACCCATATTATCCTAGTATGGATTAAAAAACCAAAACTAGATTCCATTTTTTGCAAATAAATGCCTTGGTTACAAAAATAATATATTGACATAACATAAATACTATATTTATGATATTAAATTGATTAAATTAATAAAAATTTAAATATATCAATTAATGTTATTATATTATATTTTATATTTTAGACTTCTATTTTTTATCATTTTGGATTAATTTGTTACCAGGATAAAATATAATCTTGTTATAAAATATTTCATTATATATCTTTGGTTGATTTTTTGAATGGATAATTATTTACTACTTTAATTCATGTTATGATCTTGAAATTATAGATAACTCGGTTATAGTGAGAAAAATGATGAAAATAGTAGTATTTATGTATTTTATTTAACATTCCTTCAAATAAATGTAATGAATTTTATATACATTGAACATATTTTGAATACAATGTATTGTTTATTGAATAAATATAATCTGATTATTAAATTCACATAATAGATATTATTTGACAAAAATATATAATATATTAATATAATATAAAAAGAATATGTATAATAATATATTTGTGTGTGTTTTGAACCTATATATGTTATTATATTTACATTTATAAGTGATGTTATTTATAAATATTGAAATGTTTCCGAAAATGATTTCTTATTTGTTTTTATTTTTTGAATATCAACCAATTCTTCATGAAAATCATACTTTTTTAGGGATTATAAAATTCTTCAATTATTAGAATTCATTAATTATCTTTTTCAAAATATAAATATCAAATTAAATTTTTACTCTTATTATAGAATTTAATACAAAATTATGATTCAATATTTTATTTTAGGATGAAAATATCATTAATTTTATTTATAAAATAAATATTTTCAAAAAGATAAATTTTACCGTCAAATAGATACCCCATAACTTTAAAAAAACATGGGCATAAATTTTCCCCTAATTGGTTTCCATTTATGATAATTATTTAATATTCATTATAAAATGTTTTTTATCATTAAAATATATCATCTATTACAGGGTTCAACAATAAAAAACTCATTCTAAAATTTCACGACATATTTCAAAACTAACTAAAAATATTTCTCTACATATTAAAAAGTTGGTTAAAAAATAAAAATAAAATTTAATAACAATATCTATACTACGAAAGAAAATAATTTTCCAAGGGGAGATATTAGTAGAATAATAAAAAATCCTATTAAATCCATTTATTTTTAAATATTTCATGTCATTTTATATGTAATATATTTAAATTTAGAATATAAAAATTTAAATGATTAAAATATGAGTAAATTAAACAATATGAATAATTTAGTTAAGAAATTAAATATTTACAAAAAATAATAAATGATTTAAAATAGATTCACTTATATAAGAAACGACAAAACTATAATTCTTCTTAAGTTTGTATCAAAAAGGAGATGTCCAAAATAATATATTTATTAAATTCTTTCAGAAGATTATAAATTCTCTTACCATCAAATATACTTTCAGAACCATGTTTTTTGTGATATGAATAAGATTTTTAAATATATATTATCATATTAAGAATAGTAATAATTATTAATGGATGATTAGAATCCGGTTATTTTTAATTTCAATTATTTTATTTATAGATTGGAATTTTATGTGTGGGAATTTTTTACTACATATTTATCTATTAGTTTATGAATGTTTTTGTTTATAGTTGTTTAAAATTATATTTTCTTTTATTTATAAGTTGTTTTATATTTAATGAATGTGTCTGTTTATTCCAATTGAATGTTGTTCCAGTGAAAAAGGAACATGACCTTTGAAGTAGGGACAAATATTTTTTCTAAAAAATTTAAGGTATCATTATAAATTAAAACATTTCTAATAATAAAAAATAATATCTCTATCTACAGTTATATGTTTTCAATGGATGTAAAAAAACAAAAAATGAAGAATTTTCTGAGATTTTATAGACTAAAATAGTGTATAATTTCTTCTTGTCTCAAAATCTTCTATCTGAATTCTTATAAGGTTGATTCATAAAAATAAAATATTATTTGAGGATAATAATTAATTAGGGTTCTAAGTAGAAACTTATTAATAATTTATTGTGTGATTTGATGTTTTGTTATGTTTTTATTATTAAAATGATATATTTATATGTTTTATTGTATTTATAACAGATTTTATGACTTATAATAAGATTCTTATATTTCAAAAATTAAAAATTGTAGTTAAAATACATGATAAACTGTCATCATGGAGAACTTATTGGTGTTCAGTGTGTGTGGTGAAGGGTTGAGAAAATATGCTGAATATTTGGATCCCCAATACCAAAAATCAAAAAGATTATAAAATTTGTTTTAAATATATGAAATTACATTTATTTATAACCCCTGGGATTAAAATTCTTAATACGAATAATTATTTTATGGATTATGGGGATATATTACCAACACGTTGAGGTATAATTTTATAATTTTTATTACATTTAATAAATTTCATTTGAATATCTTAATTATTTTTTTAATTATTTTGTAATATTAAAAACATGTAGTGTATTATCCCACACTGATAACCAGGTAAGAGAGATATGATTTTATACTTATGTGATTACAAAAATCCTAATCATCCATAGTCAACATGTATATGTCTATATATATATATATATTACCTTCCTCAATTCATGTAAATGTTAAATATATTTTAAAATACACTGATTTTAATCAACATACATATAGGGATGAAAACCCACACATGATTCATCGATTTTCATGAAACTTTTTGGGAGATGTCGATTCGTGGTTGATCCCTATATTGATGATTATCAATAATATTTTATTTTTCTATTTATTTTTACATTTAATTATAAATATACTTGAAACTGTTTCTAGATTTAAAAATATTTGATTATAGGATAATGGTATGATTTTAAAATTAAACAAAAACAACCTATACTTATGATTGTCTGGTTTTAATCAATGGTCATTATTAAAAATTATATATATAGAGTTTAAAAGTATGCACTACTTAATTATTTATTATTTTTATATATAAATTATATATAATACGTTAATCATTAAATATTATTTTATTGATATTATGAGAAATGATGTCATTCATGTGGTACAAAAAAATTAAATTATACTGAATAATATTGATCTCATTTTAGGTATAGAATAATTAAATATTAATGAATTTTATGATAGCCGCTCATTATGTTATAATGTAGAAATAAAAAGTCATTTTATAATGGAAAACAAATTAACAAAAGACACACAAAATAATCCTTATCTTTCATGTTATTTCACACATATTTCATTTTTTAGGATGTGCAACTCAATATGATATATTAAAATATTCCATGTTGTTTATGAATTATTAAAACAATGTCCTAATATTACTAAAATACTTTTGACCACCAATACTATATTTCTCATCCATACATGATTCAATTTATTGTTTTATGTGAAATAATTTTATATTTGTTGTAATGGATTTTGTTGGTTATTGGACTTGTATAAATTATTTCATCATATAACACATTTGAATTATATTTATAAATCCTTTTACATTTGTAGTATACCATTCTTATTTAAATTTCTGTTTAAGTTTATGGAGTCATTCCACCTTAATATATTATTTTTATTCTTTTATCTTCTAAAAAAATTGATTTTATGGGATTTTTTTCTATTTCATAAATTATAATTTTTAATAGATTATCTTATCTCATCCCACAATTAATATATAATTATTTTCTGTTCATTTAATTTCTATATTAAAAATAATAATTTATATTAATACAATATGTATTTATTTTTGAATCATTTTATAAAAATAAAATACTTCATAAAACATCATATGTGAGATTGGTATTGAAAAGTCGTTGGGAAATTGAGTACTTGTATTGTAGAAACTTCTAGTAGAATTTAATATAATTACTTTTACCTTAATGTCGTTGTTTACTATATTTCCATATGTGTTTTGTAAAATTATTGTTAATTATATAGGAATGAATCATTGGAGAAACACATGTATGTTATATAGTTCTAGTGATCATGGAAGATGAAAAAAATAAGAAAATCGACTAAAAACATTAATCTATTTTATGTTTATTTAAATCCTATTATAAATTTTCATCTACATTGTGTGTAGATGATTTTAAAATAATTTATTATATTATTAAAATTAATATATGAAGCTTGATGTAGTTTTTTTATTTGATGTTGTATTGAAAAAATTTGTTTCATGAATACCCATTCCTTTTTACATGATGCCATAATATTTCCTTGTTGTATGACATTAGGATGTTATATTATTATCAATGTCACTATGACCATAGGTTTAAATGTTTTACTAACATTATATATATGAAATTCAAATACGTAATTAATTTGAATTCAAAACCCCCTTGACAATTCTACTCTTCATCATTTCTATCAGTTTTTTGTGGATTCTATGATTGGTTTATTTTATTGTTAATGTAATATGCATTGTACGATTCACATATTTAGAAGTACAGTTATTGAAAATGTTTTCTATAAACAATAAATTTTTCAAATCTCAATTCGTTCTTTCAAAACATATATTTATTTACAAATCATGAAAAGCTTCTAAGCTGATGGTGGGGGAAGTATAAGATATTAATTTTCCAATATGAAATTGATTAATTTAATTTTATTATATAATTATTTTATTTGTAAATTTATTCAAGTATATAGGATTCTTCATGCAAGGTGATCTACTATTAACACCCGGTGTATATCATCAATTTTTACAATTCTATATAAGAATATGTGAATCATTCTTTCACAATCATTACCTCTTTTATAAATAAATATAACATTTATGTAGGACATGAATGTTGGTTTTGTTTTTGTTATCTTATAGGTAACATATTTTCAATTTCATTCAAATGATATGGACTGAAAAAAAGGGAAAATAATGATAGAAGTAATTTAAGGAAGTTGTAATTTCCACTAATTGAATAATTTTTCAATGAATTTAAAAATTTATTAGAAGAAACAATTTCATATATTATAAAATTGAGTTTTGGAGCTCGACCATCAGTTTCCAATCCCTACTGGAACCCCTCATGGGTAGGAAGAGGTGAAAATATTTTTCTCCAAAAACATCATCCAATAGGATACAATATGAAATCTATGATCGAGTGACTCATTCACATGAAGATAAGGGATTTGCCACCAAATTATCATGAAAAAAACAATAAACTAGTAAAAAATAGTTCTCATTAAGGAAAAAATATGATTCCACAACTCATTTTTTACCTACAAGACATAAAACCATAAATCATAAAATAAATAACGGATTCTAAAATATATGTATAATTCTCTAACTCTCTCCGATACATATCAAAAAAATATCTCAAATCAATCACATACATTCCATAAAAATATTAAAAACAATATTAGGTTGAGAACATGTAATAATCACTTATATTCATAAGAAATAATGGTTTTTGGATTGAAATATGTGAATCAAAAATGCAGAAAAATAGTTTAATTATGGTAGTGGGAAAAATAAATTACGTACAATTAATATTTGATCACATCACATTATATTATTAAATATGAAATATAATTTGTATGATAAGGATTTAAAATATACTAGGATATATAATAATTTTTTATGATGCTAAGAATAGAAACATCACCTCATGTCAGATCCCAATTTCTAACATAATATAACATCCATCAATATATGCTGGAAAATAGGAAAGCCCAGGTCTCAACCTATTTCAAGCATCTACAGTATGTCAATTTGGAAAAGGAATATCAAGCTCTCAAACTATGTGAATAATATCATTATTAAATCATCTCAACCACAAAAACCACTTCATCACTACAACAAGACACCACCATATCCACACAAAATAGAATACTGATCAAATATAATATTGTTACAACCTTAATCCATCATATACCAAAAAATAACATAACTATAATATATCATAGAAGGAAATAAGACATAAACCTAATAAAGATAGCTAGTAGAATCATCCAATTGAACACATATAATTCACACTCAAGAAATATACTCATCAATTATATATAAAAATATTTAAATAAATAATTGTTATATATTATTTTCACAACTTGTAATCCAATATGCTTCGTAATATTTTAATTTATAAATTTATCTTAAATTTATTACACTAAATGTGAACACTTATATCCGTCTACAAATACATAAAGCTATATTTGAAAATTTATTTATCTCGCACTGAAGAGAAAATTTATCGAATACATCTCTAAATCATGAATTCATATTAACATCCATTAACTGTGATGTGTTTTTTGAGCTTAGGTTTCAGTAGTTTAATGATTCTATATAAGGGATTGAAAGAGGGTGTTGTTTGTGATGATGAGTTTTCAAAATTTAGAACTATGTTATTTTTTCTTATTTGATGATTCAGAACCCCCTAGATGTAAAATGGTAAATTATCACAAGTAATATTCATGGAGAATTTTTTTTATAGATCATGAGATGCAGTTTGTACGCTCAGGATTAAATGTCATAGAATTATTATATTTATTGGCATAAATACAATATAATAAAAAATAATATTTTCAACCATCCATGATTATTTGAGGGTGGATATCCATGATAATGATATTACCACAATGGGTATGGTGGTGCAAGTCGACCAACTGGGCCAGCACAATGTTGGACCTAAGTGCATTGGAAATACCTTTAGCAAATCTAGTAAGTATTTTATCCCAAACTGAAGAGGGAACATGTGAGATTAATGATATCCCTACATGTACACCACATACCCTCCAACATTCCATGTGTCTCCACGAAGGGTTTTAAATGCAAACCAATAGCATTTGTGGTTTTATTTCAATGATTTTTTTGTCATATGAATGTTTCAGTCAAATAAATATTCTATCATACATATCTATTTATGTTTATCATAATGGATGTTTACTGTTCATCCAAATGGGGATGTTCTCAATAATATTTTGATCGTTTTATGATTTAGCTCTGTAGAAATAATGATGGGGTTTGGGGTATGATGTTCGACACATTCATAGGGCTAGTGATCCATTGGAAATATGATATGAAATGATATTTGGCCGTTTTTTTACATCTTGTATTTCTATACCATCCCCAGGATATGTGGAAAATATGTCCTCTATAAAAACATGTATTTTGTATTCCCTCAGTGATGATTAGGTGATGTTCAACCAAATGCAATGAATTTGGTTTAGTAATCCCTTAAATGAGGTGTATTCTAGTGAGGTGTGGGTCCTCTATACATATTTCATTACTCACATGACTATTTAATTATCCAACAATCTTTTTTTATGCTTCTATAATTCAAAAAATTATTCATAGTCCAAATTTCTAATGATGTATGCAAATTTATCTTACAGTTGGCATATAGAAAGTAGAGGATCAATCACATTTATGGAATTATCAACTTTACAACACACATTGGTGGTTATAATGGTAGGGATTAATACCACAATGACAAGAATTAATTAAAGATAAATCATGTGTTATCCTATGAGATATGTGAATGGTAGCACCATATCGACAGTTACAAATGGGAAGTTATAATATTCTCATGGATGGAATGTTTATATCATTGTTTGGGTCATTTTTTATTGTATTTATTAGATACTGGATGGTCAAAGTGGTTGAGAGATTCAAAATCTATGAGTCTTGTTAATTCTTAAGCACTACAAGGTTTCATTTTGTACATAGGGAATAGTATGTCTATAAATGTCATAATAAGAGTATATTTTATTATTAAAATTTTTTGCATTTTCATATGATATGTTCCTACACATTTCATGTGTTTTTCTATTCATTAGATTGATATATGATGGTTTTGGTAGAAGTGAATCTGGTATTACATCAATTCATACGCTTGGTGATGCTTGTTGACATATTATGGATAATAGTAGTCCATGATGGTGGTTTTGTTTTTCTGGTGGAGACCAATTTAAGAGTACTCATATTGGAGAGGGGTTCTGTAGTGTTTTTCATATGTTAGATTAAGATGCATTTCAAATGTATAATTACATTATATTTAACAATCTAGGGTTTTATCTGTTATTAATATATAATTCATGCATTATGTACTATTTTGTTGATTACATATGAATATATTATACGTGTTTCTTATCTAATTCTTCAAATATGTGTTTACTGTAAAATTAAATAGGATATGGTCTATCAGGTTTTGTGATATAACAACATGGTTCTATTCTCTAACCATCGACCTATTAATGGAGGAATTAGGTTGGCATTCATATCTTGCAATCAGCCAGGGTTCGGCTATGATGTGTATATTTTTGTGGTTTTGAATCCCAAGTAAGATCTATATTTGAATACATCAATATTAATATGGTTTATTCCATAAAAAACATAATTCATTTTATTGGAAAATCTAGAAATGAAACAAACATATGAAAATAAGACTTTTTAAATATGTTTTATCAACAATGCTATATAATTATTTTCAATAAAACATTTAAAAAAAGATGATGTATAATTGTTAATATGTAATGTTTTGATGTATTTTTTGAGATATTGGAGTGATAATGTTGAATTTATTATTCACATAGAATATTAATATTTTAACAAAATTGAAAAAAATCAATATAATATTCATTTATTTGGTGATTACCATCATTTATTTAAGATTATAATAACTTTATAAATATTTTATAATTTTATAAAAAAAATTATTTATAGTGTTATATTTTTAATCATAAATATTTATTTTCATTATAAACATAATAGTAGTTTTTATTACATTTTATTTTTTTATCAATGATGATACTAATATTCATTAAGACATTACATTAAATATTATTATGATTATATAAAATATCAAATGGATTTGAAAAAATCAATTCGAATAATTTATTCGATGATATGTTTACAATATAACCTAATGGTTTTATTGTGTAAAATAAGACTGTTATGGATTTTAATTTTCAACAGTACAATTATGGATTTCTATAACATTCTCAGAGTTGGAATATATAGTATGATGATGCTATGAATATATTTCATTTTATAAAAAAACATATTATTATTGTGTATATATGTAGGTCTGTGGATGTGTCTTGGTATATTTAGTGTTATATGTTGATGAAATACTTGTTATTGAAAATGAGCCACCAACTTTACATTCTATACAAATGTTTCGAAATTTTATGCCAATGAAATACATGAGAAAAACAACACTCATATGTGGTATAAATATCCATATATATATATAAACGTTTAATTGAATGAGTGAATATCCTATAAAAGAATATTTCTAAAGGTATTTTATATGGAGAATATTAGGAATGGGTCTCATCAATTGATCCATATCACAAATATTAGGAAGATAATTGATCGTAAATAGAAGGAAATGATGAATATGATTGATTTTGTGTCTTCCAAATGATGTTTAATGTATTAAATTTTCTCTATTTGACCTTATTCTTCTTATGCTATAAGTATAATATGTTATACAAAATATTATTCATTAGTCATTTAGTTGTTGAATGGAATATACTTGAGTAATTTAAACTAATTAAGTAACTATTACAATTCATTGAAGACGAGGATGAATGCTTTATAATAGATTACACTAATTCCATTCTGTAATTTTTTAAAAACGATATGAGTTCCCCATATCATTTCATATTCAATCGTAGATGTTTCTCCATTGGTTGGTGAAAATAAAAAATATATATTGTAGTGATGTTGAAAAAAGGAAGATCCCTTTCTAACATCACATGTTTGTGCATGTATTAGTCTTGTTCGTGAAGCTAACTATTTAAATTTCTAAGGTTTCTTGCATTGACAAGGAAATTGACCATGACTATGACAATAATAGTGGTATTCCTTTGGCCAAGGGACATTGGAGATACCATTTTAAATAAAATAGGGATAGAATCATCCATCTATGTGATTGTTGTTACAACCATGGTTAACTGATAATGTCTCCTTTTTATGTTTTTTACATTTATCTTATTTTAAAATTGATGTTTCTCTTGTTATGAAATTAGTCATCTATTATGTGGCTGCCACAACTGGTTCACCAATTATCTAATTAAGACTTGTTACATGTAAATTTTTTGAAAAAACTAGATTCATAATAAATAAAATAATACATTAATAAAAACTGATCTCATTTCATTTTCACATTAATAAAACATATAAAATGTTTTAAAAAAAATTAATTTGAATGATGAGAGAAATTTAAAAAAAATGCTTCAATAATATATCTAATATACATAATAATACTTCAGATTATACACCATAAAATTAAATCATCATCTAATAATAATCTAATTCATTTGAAAGTATTAATATTGAAATTTCAAATAGGTTTTATAAAATTCATACATGGACTATTATGAATAACTTAATCGTTAACAAGATAAAAACAACTTTTTTGAATTGTCCAATCCATTTAATAAGTTAATTTTTAATTTGGAATTGTGTATTATTACCTAATGTAAAAGTTGATATATTATAGGAAGGAAAAATAATCAAAAAAAATTTGAGATAGTTCTGGATGTGGCTTCCAATATTCTTCTTCCAAATTATGTGTTGACATCCATATTAATCAGCATAAAAAACAATGATCGAGGAGTTATATTGTTATTAGAACAAGTAATAAGAGGATACAATTTAATCATTCATATTGCAATTATTTTCAAGGTGGTGGATGCATATTTATGCATATATATCAACCATTCAAACTTCTAAAATACTTCGTATAAGCCTATGAAATTAGAAATTACACCATAGAGTCATATTGGCATCTTTTTTTCACCTTTTATCCATTATAAGAAATTTAATATTCAACATACATTTACATATTATGGAGAATACAATATATTCAATCTTGAACTATATTATGTGAATTATATATTTCTGTTATAAATGATAATATTAATTCTAATAACTCCAACTTTAATTGTTTTAGAATGAATTTTTTTATTTGATTCACCCCGTAACAAATAAATAAATTCAAATTTTATTTATATATTTTATTAATTATCAATTATATGTTTTTATGATTGTGAAATGTAATGAAAATTCATTTATAAAGAAATTTATTTTTGTCAATATGTTCAATAAAATATCCATTCTTCTTTTCCCATCCTTTTCTATGATATTTTTCATAGACAAAGTAATTTAAACAATGATCATCAGATTGTAAATATGTCTCATTTTGAAAACATAAATAAAAAATAATATATATATATAACAAAAATTTATTATTTATTTTAATGTAATGGTATTCAAGGGATTTGATTGTGATCAAGGAGTTCTTCCAAAAATATATGTTTAGATTCAAGACTCATTATAGAAAATATGATAATATGGAAATTAATAGAAAATATTATTTTCAAAATGAAAAACATCAATTACTGAACAAGAAATTTTTATTATTCACTTATTATGAAACTCTATGAAAATTGAAAAAAATAAAATGATTCAAAATTAATTTATTATTCTTAATTTTTTTCCACATAAAGTGAAAACTAAAAATAAACACTAAGAGAAATTTATTGATATATACTCTAAAAATAGATTCTTTTAAAATAATGAATAAATCAGTGTACATTTGAATAAAATCCTTTATTATCAGAAGCCACAATGAATGTTTATAGAGTTTAGTCAATAAATATGATTACAACAGAAGATATCAATCACATTACATTGAATTAATTTTCCAAAGAGTGTATTTTATTCTGGCCTTGTAAGGCCCCAACCCTTGTTACCCACTGTTAGGGAATTATTACATAACATTGGAATGATCAAAAGGAAATCATGTCTTGAAAGACCGATTGGTTTAGTATTATTGAAAACATGATTCATATATAAGTTCAACTTTACAACTTGAAAAGAAATAGCATATGAATTTATTCCATTAAAAACATCCATGCCTCCAAGATTATGACTACAAGTAACTCATTACTAACATCCTCATATCCTAGGAAAATGAAACCTAAGAATGGGGTGAGCTAAAATGCTCAATAATGGTATGCAATACAACGGAAGATATCATAAATATTAAAAATGCCAAATAATTGAAAACACATGACTCTACCAATAATAAACCTGTATAATTTTATTTTAGAAATATGAGCTAAGTATATAATTTCATAATAAAACATATTCATGAGTATTATACTTGTAGAATGACCACATGAACCATCAATATAAACTTGAATGTGAGGGAATTTATAATGCTGGACATTTTGAAACATTTTTTTAAGGCCTCATCCAAGATGTCAAAAAATGATTAAGGCCTCGGCCAAAACTATATATTAAAAATGGGAAAGGACCTCCACCAATTCCATGTCCAGATGTCTCATGAGACCTACCGATGCATTGAGGATGTATAGCGAGCTCTACCCATAACTTACTATGTTCAATACATTACCCATATGAAAATGTTGAAATTTAAAATTAACATATATATTAAAACTAGCATAAAAAATTTCAATACTTTAACCATAAACCAGGAATGGTAAAAAAATTCCACATCCACATTCAAACATATCACAAAACCTTCAATTAATTTTGGAATTTTTGTATCATAAAATATCATTATCAAATAAACATTAAATCCATCAAAGGATGTTGACATAGATGAAATCCACACCCTTTTTAGAGAAATATCTCTTTCTATTTTGAAATCATTCAAGAGTAACATAATTATTAAAAAAATCTATTTTGAAAATATTTTTATATGATTTTAAATAAATATTTGATGATGTTATAATGGAAGAAAAATGGGTCACTCGCTGTATAGGTTAAAAAATCATTCTTACATTAAATTTGACTAAAAGGTCAAAAGAAGCCTTATTTGGGAAATGACAGAAATATTCATTTCAAAACATTAAAGATATAAATAAATTTAACCCAATTTCTAGTAAATAGAAAACAATGTTTTAAAACTACATTTTTATGAAACATGGATTTGGATGATAAAGAGGTCCAAGTAGATAACCACATATAAACAACATCGGATAATGAAGAGATTTGGAAATGAACTCCTACATTGTACTTTTCCTTGGTCAAGGGTATGTTAAACTCTTATATAATGGTGAAATAATTTTTATTTTATTAAACAAGATTCATATACATTAATATGATATCATATATGATCTTTTAACATTTCACTCTTAATAATATCATTGTATTATTGTCATTACGGGTGTTAACAAATTTGTTTTACATTTTACTCGTTGTAATGAGAATCATATTTGTTATGGATGAGATGTATTTTATTAATATACATAATTATATCAAGTATTTAAAAATTATTTTTAATCACTAAATGAATGTTAGTCTTTAATGGATATGATGGGGAATGAATCACATCGCGTTCATGGAGACGGTAATCTGTATGTACGCACGAGCGACAATGTCATTATTTTGATATTAAAATAATAAATAATTGGATGGTATATCATATATACAGAATATTTATCATGTTATATTTATTATTAAAATCAATTACACATCATTATTATAACAATCATAATAATAATCTATCGAATAACTATTACACAATGATGTGGAGACGATAAGCCGTACGTAAGCATGCACTGTGACATGCCATTCAAAGGATGGATAGAATAATTATTTTTGTTGTAAAATATTTATAATAACATCAAATTACATAGAAGATACAAGATTAATTATTTTATAATGGAAAAAAATGAAAAAGGAAGTGGAAGAAGAAAGATTCTTAAAAGAGGTGGTGAGTTATTTACCACTTCTTCGGTTTCTTCCATTTGATTTGTTCATAATAGCCCCATAGGCAGGATTTATAACAAAATAAAGGACTCTAGGATTAATAGAGTATTTTTGAGAAGGTATTTGGGCAGTTTTTGGCCCAGCAAAATGGCTTTGAAGGTGAGAATTAGAGAGAAGGGGGAGTGCCCTTTTATAAGAGGGGTGAGGGGAACCTTAGGAAAAGCTAGAAAAATTATTTTATAATAAAATAATTTTCTATTTAGAATTTCTCCAAAAAAGATAATTTAAAGGATAATGGGGGTATTGGTCGAAAACCACTCATCCAATAAGATCTAGATAGGATTGGGTCACTATATTAACCTTATCATTTAGATTTACCTCTTAGTTAAATAGTTTGACATTTACCATGTCTCATTGTAATTATAATGAATATGGTTAATAAACATAGTATATACTTCCATGAGAACCTCAAGTACTTTATAAATGGCACACCTATTATTATATAAGTCTTTATTTCTGATTTTATATTTTTAGGAATAGAATATCCATTAATAATATAATATTTGTATTAAAAACTCTTTTATGTCAATTTTGACAATATTTGGAATTTTGTTTTTGCTAAATATATAACAACATTACTACTTATAAAAAATCATAAAACAAAACCTAATATGGAATATTAACCTTTAAAATTAGTTTAATTCATAAAAATTAAAATATTACATTTATTTGGATATTTATAATATCATTTATTTTTACATTTCATTAATTATGTAATTAATGCATCATAATTTGGTCATTAATATATTAAAATATTTCATGTATAAAAATTATAAATAAAATACCATTATGTAGGAGAACATTTTATATTTCTAATGAACATTTATAGTTGAATTTATCTTATGTATAACCCAATATTAAAAATGATTTAGTAATTAAACATTAATTTTAACTATTTTAACTCTTCTTTAAAGAAAATAATAATAAGTGTCATAATCAAATCCATTTAGACCAAATAGGTTCGTATTTTATTCCTAAGCTTGTTTTTGGTTGAATTATACTTATCCAATAGAAGTAAAACATGTGTTAGTGTAATAATAATATCATTTCTACCCTTAAATACCCTCTTTACTTTTACCATGGTAAATAAAAGTAAAAAGTTACTATTCACAAAAAATTATAATCATATTATTATACCACATTATTCATACTAATATTAACCGTGTCTCTTGAATTTTTGAAATTCCACTCACAGAAGTTGTAAAATTCTTTATTATGTGAATTTGCAAATTTTCCTTGGAGGTGGGTAAAATACGGTGAAAAGTTCTGTAATCTAAAATTATTATAATCTTACTCCAATGAATTACATTGAACATATATAGGTATTATGCATCTGTTTTGAACCAAAATAAATTTAAATAAACTAAATAATTATTTAAATATAAATTAGTTTTTAAACTATGACACTTTGATTTTCACTATTCATAAAAAATTGAATTTTTTCAGAAAAATACAAAAAAATTAACCCAACACTAATTTCGATATTCTGAATCCAAAAACGAAGTCCATTTTGAATGGTAAAATTTATAAAATTTAAAAAAGTGGGTATTACTATCCATAACAGATACTTTGATTTGTCACGCTATATTAGAATCTTGATGTTGTGTATGACACATGCTTCTTCATTATTTGAAGAGAAACATACCACAGGAGATTGGGGTGTTACATTCTCCTCCATTAAAATAATGTGATCTACGAAAATTCTAGAATAATTCTACATGAAAAGACTTGGGTAGTTTTTCATCATATGTTCCTATGGTTACCACGTTGCCTCTTCCATCTTATAGATTCTCCATTGAACTTTTTCTAGATGAGTCGTCTGGTTTCTAAGCACATGTTCTCTTGTATCAAGAACCTTGAAATGCTCTTCGCAATAAGTAGATCGGGTTCCTTTTCTAATTCTTCATAGGTGAGTACATGCATTGGGTTAGGCATGTATTTTTATCAATACTATTATGTGGACCACATCCTGGACATTGGAGAGAATTCGTGGCATTTCCAAACGGTAGGCTATAGCCCAAATTAGTTCTAGAATTTATAATGGCCTGATGTAACTGGGACATTATTTACCATTCATACCGATATTTATAACACCCTTCCACGGTGACACCTTAATGAAAACATTATCTCCAACCTGAAATTCCAAATCCTTCCTCTGGGTTTAGGCATAGATCTTCTGCCTACTTTGATCTTCTTTTATGTGTGTTTTCATTACCTTAAACTTTTCCATCATTTCCTCAACATGTTCTGGGCCTATGAGTTTTCTTTCACCAACTTCATCCAAACAGGTTGGTGTGCGGCATATCCTTCCGTATAACTCTTCACATGGGGCCATCTGAATATTTTAATGGAAGCTATTTTTATAGGAGATTTCTACCATTGATAACTATTGATCCCACATACGTTGAAAGCCTAGTGAGCATTATCTAAACATGTCTTATAAGGTTTTAATAGTCCAATCTGATTTTCCATCAGTTTGTGTGTGGTAGGCAGTGCTCAAACGATGTTCAGTATCTAGGGCTTTCTGATGAAATTTCATGAATCATGATGTAAAATGGGGATCACGATCAGAAACAGTCAATACGGGTACTCCATGAAGGCTCAAAACATCATTAAAATTTAGTCTTCCAAGACGTTCAAGTCATTAATATTCTCTTATTGCAATAAAATGTGCTGACATGGTAAGAAGTTCAATAATGACCCATATTCCATCGTTCCTTCTAGGAGTCTTTGGTAGTCCCGTGAAAAAGTGCATCGTGATATTATCCCATTTCCACTCCAGTATGGGAAGAGGTTGTAAGACTCCTCTAGGATGATTCTTTCAAACATTCACCTTTTTACAAACCATACATCTTGACACAAAATCATAAATCTCCATTTTCATGTTGTCCCCCCAAAAATAATTCTTCAAATATATAATAATATATGTTCTCGCAGGGTGTATAGAGGAATTGTAACTATGAGAATCATCCAACAACTCTATTTTTTGATAAGGTATTATGGGAACTCAATTTCTCTTCCCAAACATCAAAATTCCATCTTAATACACAAAGTACTCAATCTCCCTTCATTCACAACATTAATGTCCGTTTTAAACACTTCATCACTGGTCTGAGAACTCTTTATCCTTTCTAGTAAATATGGTTTGGCCACCATTTGAAAAAGAATTTATGTTTCACATTCCATGGTTATTCCTGTATCAATCTTTACTACATCCCTGTGTATATGATCCTTTTCAACTCACATCTTGTTAAAAACACCTTGATCCTTTCTATTCAAAATATCTTCCACCTTATTTTCCTTCCCCGGGTGGTATTGTAGAGAGAAAACATAATCCTTGAGTAGTTTAATCCAAAGCCTTTACCTCATATAGAGTTTATTCTGTGAGAAAATATACTTCAAACTGTTGTGATCAGTATATATATCACATGTTTCACCATAGAGTTAGTGTCTCCAAATATTCAAATTAATGAGTACAGGTGCTAACTCAAGATCATGAGTAGGATAGTTTTTCTCAGGATTTTTTAGTTGGCGTGATGCAAAGGATATTACTCTATCATTATGTATAAGGACACGACCAAGTCCTTTTTTCGATGGATCACTATAAATAACAAACACATCATTCCCTGATGGTAGAGTAAATATAGGAGCATTGACAAATCTTCTCTTCAGTCCATCAAAACAGTCTTTATAATCTTTTGTCCAAACAAATTTATCCGCTTTTCTGTGTGAGCTTTGTTAATGGGTTAGCCAACCAGGAAAAACTATGGGTGAAACATCAATAATAACCTGAAAAATAAATAAAACAGTGTACCTCAGTTATACTTGTCGGTGTTGGAAATTAATGTAATGCCTTGGTATTAGAAGTATTAATGGAGATTCCATCCTTAAAGACAAATTTCCAAGAAAAAAAACATCCTGAATGTAGAATTCAAACTTTCTAAACATCCCATATAATTCGTGTCTTCTAAGAGTATTCAGGATAATGCGCAATTGATTTTCATGATCTTCATAGCTTTTGGAGTATACCAAGATATCATATATAAATACTAGAATAAATTCATTATGATATTCCTTGAAAACTCTATTCATTAGAACCATCATGAAAGAGGGTGCATTAGTAAATCCAAAAGGAATTACTGTAAACTCATAATGCATGTACCTAGTTCGAAATGTTGTCTTTGGAATGTCTTCCTTCTTCACACACAAAAGATGATATCCAAATCAAAGGTCAATATTTGAAATGTATATAACTCCATGTAATTGGTCAAATAAATCATCAATGCGAGGTATTAGAAACTTTTTCTTTATCTTTATATCATTGCTATCCCTGTAGTCAATGCACAACTTCATAGATCCATCTTTATTCTTAACAAAAAGAACAGGGGCTCCCCATGGAGAAAGTCTAGGGTGAATAAATCTCTTATTACTCAATTCCTCTAGTTGTTTCTTCAATTACACTAATTCCACAGTATCCATTCTATATGTGGTGTTTTATGTGGTCCTTGATCTAGAAATTAAGTCAATGGAAAACTCAATTTTTAATTCTGGAGAATGTCCAGGTCAATCTTCTAGAAACAATCAATATATTCATTGTAAATAGGCAGATCCACTATTTGAGCATCCATTCCTCACCCGTAGTTATTTCTATAAGTCCCCAGCCTTAAACCGTACTTATTCTTGAGTTATTACAAGATTACACATTGAGGATAATTTCAGGTTTAGATTTTTAGAGAATTAGATTATAAAACTTGCATTACATACTACATTTAAACAAAGTAGTTACATAAAAGATAATATTCATTTTTCCCCATAAACGGAATCATATTTAAAAATAAAACCGGGATTCTTTCTTGACAATTCCTTGACACTATCATCATATCATGTACCTTTCCCTTGACCGATGAAAAACATTTCAAAAAATCATGGGATGAGCATAAAAAGCTCAGTAATGGATATAAAAATAAGGAAAGGAATCATGGTTACATATACACATAAGAATGAAATAATAATTTACCCATAAAACATAAGCACTTTAACATACCTCATCAAATCATGAATAAGTCATAGAAATCATAAGACATAAAAGGTAACTTTAGGCATTCATAACATTCTTACGTAGGGATTAACCCTGTTGGTTACGTTTGGAATACCCAACACAGTATATTCTCTAAATCTCTTCGGAGAAACCTTAAAGTTTAACCCCTTCACATTACCCAATGCATTGGAGAGCTATATCAGGCTCACCCGCCCTTAGTTTATCACAGAACCACCCGTCTTCATAACAATGCCCAAGAACCACAACATAATCGTATCACATAAAACATGCATAAAGGAAACATAACATTTCCACCTTTCAATCACAAGATATCAATACATCACATTGATATAAAAAAAACATGAAAACCATTTTCAATACCAAAATAAAATAAAAGTAAATCATGGTATTTATTTTTCTTTTAAAAAGAAGGTATGGCTTGTATAGGAAGCCGAAACTCAAATAATGGTCACGGTGGAAGAGAAGTCGTTGTCTCTGCATACATACGAAAAAAACATTCCCTTTTGTTGTTTAGTAAAATGCTTCGTATAAAAAAGATTCCTTTTGGATAAATGTAAAATTAAAATGGTTTTATATGCCATATAAAAGAAGGTTGTGTATAAAACAAAATATGCCTCAATGAAAGGAGATTGAGACGAAGTCCCATACAAAGATGGTATCCTAGGATTAAGGATAAATCAATTACATAATTATGTGTGACAAACGAATACAAAAAATATAAGTTGATATTAAGTTTAAAACTATTAGAGGTTATTCACACATATTCAGAGAACGACATATTCAAGGAGTACAAGTTTATCCCAAAGAATCAAAATTGGGTTAAGAAGTTCCCTTCCAAAAATTTGACAGCCTAACGACGTCACATCAAAATTCAGAAAATGAGTTGATGAGAGATAATAAGGGTATATCATCACATGGTCATAAAATTTACATCAATAAATATATATAATAACATATCCCAATATAATAGTATTTTAATGAAAATACATAACAAAATAAGTCTTTTTAAAAAAAGGAGGGTGAAAGGTTCCCTTACCGACTTGGGTAACTTTTGAAACGTACACCCCATTGAAGAAGGGTCATACAATGAATATGTAAATACACATAAATGAAATTATATTACAAAAATATTATAATAATTGGATGTACATACACCACTCAACAGAAATGGTGTCAAATGTAGCATAAATCTCACAGGACTAAAATTGAGTAGAAAAATCTCTTACGAAAACTCGGCAGCCTAACAGTGCCACTTAAAACATCCAAAATGGATTGGTGAGAGAAAACAGGGTATCAAATCATATGAACATGAAAATTATATTAAGATTAATATAAAATAACATCTCAATCATAAGAAAGATTAGCTTAAAAGGAATGACATAAAAGAGTCTACTTAACAAGAAAGAGAGGGGTAGGATCCCTTACCTCGGGTCCGACTTGACTCGATCGTTCTTTAATCTCCTGAATAATAAACATGAGTTAATTTCTACTTCCTTATTAACATTTTTCAAGTTCATTATTCCTTTTATATCACTTATTACCATGTCATTAGCAATATGTTATTTTTTATGTTAATAATGGTCGTTTTAATGATCTTTGGTACTTGAGTCAAAAATAAACTCTTTATAATTAGAAGTTGCTCATGTGGTAAAATATCCATTATATCCAGAATTGTATTCATGATGTAGATATCATATATATCATATATATCCAGTATATTAATTCATTTATAATATTACATAACATTTAGAGTTAAGAAATGAAATGCACCGTTCATGGAGACGGTAAGTCGTACGTACGCATGAACGCTACTTCCATTTTTATTTCATATTTAATGGAATAAAAACATAATGATACATAATATTATTTTAATTCGAGTATGGTATCATATATAATATCATTAAATATATACTTTGTATGTACCACATATGGTATTAACGAATGAAATCACTTTGAGGGGGCGGTAGTCCGCACTTCCTAAAATGAAGATATCGCGTATACCCATAATGGAAGCCATAAAGGTATGCCATAAATGAAAAATATAGAAGTTTAAGGAAAACATAAAAATATTATATATCATATATAAATGTAGTGACATAATAATGGCCACCATGAAAGGTGTTAAGAGAAGATTGAAGAATCATCATTTCGTGAGGCAGTAATTCTCCATCCACAGAAACAGTAGGTTTTTTAACCATTAGACGAAGGTGTGTGTAATTGTGGCAAGAATACTTAAAATAAAAACATCCTATTATATTGAATATACTGGTTTTGTTACAAAATAAAGGATTCAATAGAGTTTATGGGGGTGGAGAATCAAAATAAAAAAAAGGACTCAAGTGAAGACGTTACCTTAAAATCGGGTAACTCCCTTTAGTTTGAGCTAAAAGGATTCCTTGGTAGACTTATGAACATAGAAAGGCTTCAAAGAGTTATATAGGGATGGGGAGAGACAAAATAGGCAGGAGTTGGCTGAGCCAAAGGCTTTGGAAGTGTGGTTAAGGAGGTAGAGGTCGGGGCCTTTTATAAGAGGAGAGGAGGGGCACTCATTGAAAGTAAAGAAATGTTACTATATTTTTGAATTAGTTTCGGATTTTAATGGTTCCACATTGATGTGTTTCTAGGATAAGATGATAAGGGTTCTAAATCCACCCATCCAATAGGTTTTGGACATATGTAGGTCTTTTATTTTACCTTATCTTTCCATTTTATTAAAATCGGTAAATAATGAGGTCATCACTGCATCATCATGATGTCATAAATAATTTAATTTATTTAATGTCTAAAAATTATAAAAAAAATACTATGATGTAGGAAATATTTTTAACTTTACAATTAAAATTTATAGTAAAAAATATGACTTGTGTAACCCCATTGAAAAATTGTTTTAGTAAAACAACACATGTTTGTGTCATTTTAATTTTTACATTAAATAAAAATGTATTTATGTCATTTTCAAACCAAAGTAGATTCATGGTGTCCCCAAGTTGACCCATGATTCTCTTGTTCGGAAAAACCTCATCCAATGAGGGTAGGACATGTGTCTAGGTCATTTCATATTATTAAAACATTATTTTTACCTTAAACTACACTAATTACCTCTAATTGCGATTAAAACATAATAGGATACTATTCACAAAAAAATTATTTTAATCCCATTGAAAAACATTTTACTTCTTATTGACAACCATGTATGTCAGATTTTTGAAATTCAAAACACAAAGGTGGGGAAATTGCATTTAAACGGAAAATCAGTTTTTATAAGTACCACTTACAGGTTTCACTATTCATAAAAAATTGATGTTTTTCAGAAAATTACAAAAAATTCACCCTAAGCTATATCTGATATTCTGAATTCAAAATTGATGTCTATTTTATATAATTCAAAACATATAAGTTGTATTAATTAAATTAATAATTAATTCCCGCTGTCAAAACAAATAGCGTGTTTTTATGAAACAACATATATCAAAAATTGACACTAGTTTAAGTCCAATTGCAAGGTAAAATTAATTCCAATGACCACCATTTGATTTAATGGAAAAAATATATTCTAATTTCACTTTAAATACAATTTAAAAGATAATATAATCATATAAATAAATTATATTAAAAAGAGGTTTTGAATTAAAATACAACATTTTTCACTATTCAATAAAAATTGAACTTTTTCGGAAAAATACCAAAAATTTACAAAAAGTAAATTTTGATGTCCCGATTCCAAGGAAGAATTTTATTTTGTCAAATATAACAAATAAAATTGTCAAAAAGTTTATTTAAAAGAGGTTTTCCATCAAAAGGAGGCTAATCGACCTTTTATAGAATATTAGAATGTTTACGCTTAAAATTGGATTCATTCGCATTTTTAATCCTCTGTCATTTATTGTAAAAAGTAAAAATATTTGACAAACATATATAATAATTTTGTTGTTAGTTCTATTCATTCCCACCATCACAACAGCTAGGCGTTAACTACCATTTAAAATAATATTATTTTATTATTAGAGTGAAACATAAGATTCCAAAGAAACTCTTTGTTGTGTGTTGGGTACGCCCTCGGGCATAGCGTCCCCTTTAAAGTTATATTAAGATTTTATTCACAAATATGGATAAATGTAAAAATGTCATACTCTTTATTTACCTGGGGTGTTACAACCTTCTCCCCTTTTGAGAATTGTGTCCTCGCAATTTTAAAATTGGGCTTGGAAACTTCATTGAAAATCCCACATCAGAACATGAGTTAGTAAAACAGTCACTTCAAAATAAAGACAGATAAGTACGAAGGTCACCCGAGTTAACCCATACTAGGATTCCAAGTATGAATATATGGACATGGAGGAAAAAACAAAGGGTCATGTTCTGATAGAGAGTGATAGTAAAAATGTCCATGAGAAATTTAACCATAAAAAAATCACAAACTTGTGATGGGTTAAACGGTATTCGATTCCTTAGTAGGAAATGTTAAAAGAAAACACTTTTGTTTTAAGTTACTCTTCATTGAGGAATTAATTTTTGATTTTAAGGAAACATACTTACTTGTCATGTTGACCTTCAACGTTTACTATATTTCTTACACAAACTCATACTTTCCCCAAAAGACGGGTATTTAGGAAGACTTGTTCACATTAAGAGCACTATAATCAACTTCTAGAGAATCACCTAATCCAAAAAAGAGAACTATATACTTCCCATATCTTTATACCTTAACCAAAACCAAAACCAAAAAGGTTAGTACAAGATCAGATAATACCCAAAAAGGATAATCCTTTTAAAAAAACAAATCTATTCTTAATCTCTAAAATTTATCAAACAACACCCAAAGTTCAACAAAGACCATTCAATAAAAAATTGTCCATAAAATACATAAAAGTAAACCAATCTAATATTGAATCCCAAATATTTGAAGGATTTAGTCGCATAGTCTTCCAAGGTACAAATTAACACTTATCCCCAAATAGCATCAGTTACTCTTAAAGTCTCATATTGAAAAGTAATTAACCTAATCACATATCCTCCATGATAGGGTAATAATTTTCACAAATAACGCAAAATAAACTTACTATTAATTCATAGAATCACCTAACTAAAAATAATAAGTCATTCTAACCAAGGACTTCATGTAGTCTAGTTGTAGGCGATAAATACCAGTTGCATTTTGGTTTTGGGTTCGATTCCCACAGCTTTGTCCGACACGACGAGTTGTCACACGGTCTGCGTGTTGTCCTTTTTCCAGAACTATATAATTCTTAAAAAATTCTCCAACAATGAGATAAAATCCTCAAAAATAATCATAACATAATTTAACCTCAATTTTTTCTCATGCCTTTCACTTCCATCATAACATACAGTGACCCATAATTACCTCAAAAGTAAGGATCATATAAACCCAAATGGTCCTTTATAACAATGTCCACAAAAGAACAGATAACTATTCCTTGAATAAAATCTTCATATATTAAACATCAGGGTTACACATACTATAAAACAGTCTTCTAATGTAACCCCATCATCAAAAGAGACATAATACTCTTAAGAATTTCACCATAACTCTTTAATCCCTTATAAGTTGACTTCATACTCATTCAACATTCTTAATGATCCATTTACCATTCCTTTCCAGCTTATTCTGAAATACTTAATTTTTACAAACAAAATCATGAATCATATCCTAAGATTCCAAAATAGGGGAAAAAAGTTATGAAATAATCCATACCTTTGATTGGACATTGTCAGTTTTTTCATCCTCAATCGGAATGGCATTAGGTATTTCTAAACCAATATTTGTACAATCATTGTGATCCCATTCACGAAACTTCTTCATAGGACATGTGTTTTCATAATGACCATGAACACCATATTTAAAACATTAAATTGATCCCTCGGAAAGAACTTCTTTCCCTTTCCTCAAGTCAACATGATGCTTCCTTTTTCCATGGAAGGTTCTTGCTTTATGAACTTCATTTCCACATCTATAGCATATTTCTGTCCCTTTGACACATTTTCCTAGGTGTTTATTTCCACATCATTGAGACATTAGTTTTTGAACACACTTACCTTTATAATTATTACCTATAGTTCTGTAAGGATTTATTTATCGCATATATGATGCCTTAGAAAAGTCACCAAGGTTTAGGTGGTCAATCATGACTCTAGATAGTTGGTTGAGGATAAACACAAGAGTTCTCAATGTAACTCCCATATCATTTAGTTGCTTGCTCAAAAAACTGTCACAATTTCCTTCACATCCACTGTTACTTTTGTGCTTGCTAGATCCAGTCATTTACTAAAACCAAAAAGATCAGTGTGAGTATATCAACAAAACCATCATGTACTATTGAGGAAGATAAACACTAAGATATACTTACTCATTCACATTATCTAAAACTAGGACTCTTTCTGAAATCCTAACAATTATGGTAATTTCACTTATGCCTAGATAACACCCTAACCTCTAAAGTTATCTAAACTGACATATGATACCAACGATAAGGCCCCAGCCTTAAACCATACTTAATATTTTGTTATTATAAGATTACACATTGAGGTTCTTTTCAGGTTTAGATTTTTAGAGAATTAGATTATAAAACTTTCATTACGTACTACATTTAAACAAAGTGGTTACATAAAAGATAGTATTAATTTTTTCCCATCAATGGAAACATATTTAAAAATAAAACACAGATTCTTTATTGACACATTCTTGACATTATCATCATATCATGTACCTTTCCCTTGACCTGTGAAAAACATTTCACAAAATCATGGGATGATCATAAAAAGCTCAGTAAGGGATATAAAAATTTGGAAACAAAACATGAGTACATATACACATAAGAATGAAATCATACTTTACCCATTAGACATAAGAACTTTAACATACCTCATCAAATCATGAATAAGATATAGAAATTATAAGAAATGAAAGGTAACTTGAGGCATTCATAACATTCTCTCGTAGGGATTAATGCTATTGGTTACGTTTGGAATACCCACCACAGTATATTCCCTAAATCTCTTCAGAGAAACCATAATGTTTAACCCCTTCGCATTACCCAATGCATTGGAGAGATATATCAGGCTCACCCACCCTTTGTTTATCATGGAACCACCCTTCTTCAAAAAAATTACCACGAACCACAACATAATCGTATCACAGAAAATATGCATAAATGAAACATAACATTTCCACCTTTCAATCACAAGATATCAATACAACACATTGATATAAAAACATTATGAAAACCATTTTCAACACCAAAACAAAATAAAAGTAAATAATGGTATTTATTTTTCTTTTAAAAAGAAGGTATGGCATGTAGAGGAATTCGAAACTCAAATAATGGTCATGGCGGCAAAGAAGTCATTGTCGCCGCATATATACGACAAAAACATTCCCTTTGGTCGTTTAGTAAAACGCTTCGTATAAAAAAGATTCATTTTGGATAAAAGAAAAATTTAAAGGGGTTTATACACCATATAAAATAAGGTTGTGTATAAAACAAAATATGCCTTAATGAAATGAGATTGAGACGAAGTCCCATTCAAAGATGGTATCCTTGGATTAAGGATAAATCAATTACATAATTATGTGTGACAAACGAATACACCAAATATAAGTGGATATTAAGTGTAAAATAATTAG
This sequence comes from Viscum album, assembly GCA_963277665.1. Taxonomy (NCBI): domain Eukaryota; kingdom Viridiplantae; phylum Streptophyta; class Magnoliopsida; order Santalales; family Viscaceae; genus Viscum; species Viscum album. Next base: position 839,586,289 of record OY728141.1, read on the forward strand.
TGGTTATTCACACATATTCAGAGAACGACATATTCAAGGAGTACATGTTTATCCCAAAGAATCAAAATTGGGTTAAGAAGTTCCCTTCCAAAAATTCGATAGCCTAACTGCGTCACTTCACAATTCAGAAAATTAGTTGATGAGAGATAAAAAGGGTATCTCATCACTTGGTCATAAAATTTACATCAACTAGGATATATAATAACATATCCCAACATAATAATATGTGAATTAAATGACATAATAAAATAAGTCTTTTAAAAAAAAGGAGGGTGAAAGGTTCCCTTACCGACTTGGGTATCTTTTGAAACATACACCCCAATGAAGAAGGGTCATAAAATGAATATGTAAATAACCATAAATGAAATTATATTACACAAATAGTATAATAATAGGAATTACATACACCACTAAATGGAAATGGTGGAAAATGTAGCATAAATCTCACGGGACTAATAGTGAGAAGAAAAATCTCTTACGAACACTCGGCAGCCTAATGACGCCACTTAAAACTTCCAAAATGGATTGATGAGAGAAAATAGGGTATCTCATCATATGAACATAAAATGTATAGTAAGAGAAATATAAAATAAAATCTCAATCATAATAAAGATGAGCCTAATTGGAATGACATAAAAGAGTGTACTTAAAAAGAAAGAGAGGGGTAAGATCCCTTACCTCGGGTCCGACTTGACTCGATCGTTCTTTAATATCCTGAATAATAAACTTGATTTAATTTATACTTCCTTAAGAAAATTTTTCAAGTTCATTATTCCTTTTATATCACTTATTACCATGTCATGAACACTATGTTATCATTTATGTTAATAACGGTCGTTTTAACAATCATTGGTACTTGAGTCAAAAATAAACTCTTTATAATTTCAAGTTGTTCATGTGGTAAAATATCCATTATATCCATAATTTTATTCATTATGTAGATATCATATATATCATATATATATCCAGTATATTCATGCATTTATAATTTTACATAACATTTAGAGTTAAGAAATGAAATGCACCGTTCATGTAGATGGTAATGCGTACATAGTCATGAACGCTACTTCCATTTCTATTTCATATTTAATGGATTTAAAACATAATGATACATAATAGTATTTTAATTCCAGTATTTTATAATATATAATATCATTAGATATATCTTTTATACATACCACATATGGTATTAACGAATCCAATCACTTTGAGGGGGCGTTAGTCCGCACTTCCTAAAATGAAGATATCGCGTATACCCATAATGAAAGCCATAAAGGTATGCCATAAATGAAAAATTCAGAAGCTTAAGGAAAACATAAAAATATTATATATCATATATAAACGTAGTGACATCATAATGGAAACCATGAAATGTGTTAATAGAAGATTGAATAATCATCATTTCTTGAGGAAGTAATTTGCCATCCACAGAAACAGTATGTTCTTTAACAATTAGACGAAGGTGTGTGTAATTGTATCCAAAATAATTAACATAACAACATACTATTATATTGAATATACTGGTGTTGTTACAAAAGAAATGAATAAAATTATTGTAGGGGGGTGGAGAAGCAAAATAAAACAAAAGGACTCAAGTGAATACATTACCTTATAATCTGGTAACTCCCTTTGGTTTGATCTAAAAGGCTTACCTGGATAGACTTATGACAAAAGTGAGGCTTATAAGAGTTAGAGAGGGATGGGGAGAGACAAAATAGGCAGGGTTATTCCAATCCAAAGGCTTTGGAAGTGTGGGTAAAGAGGTAGAGGTGGGGGCCTTTTATAAGAGGAGAGGAGGGGCACTCTTGGAATGTAAAGAAATGTTACTTTATTTTAGAAAGGGTTTCAGATTTTAATTGTCCCAAATTGATTTTTTTCTAGTATATGGTGATAAGGGATCTAAATCCACCCATCCAATAGGTTTTGGACATGTTTGGGTCTTTGATTTTACATTATCTTCCCATTTTATTTAAATCGTTAAATAATGAGGTCATCGTTGCATCATAATGATGTCATAAATCATTTAAATTATTTAATGTTTAAAATTTATTAACAAAATACTATGATATAGGAAATCTTTTTATATTTCTGATGACTATTTATAGTAAAACATCTGACTTGTATAACCCCATTTAACAATTTCATTAGTAAAACAACTCATGTTTGTGTCATTTTAATTTTAACATTAAATAAAAAGGCATTTATGTCATTTTCCAACCAAAGTGGCTTCATGGGGTCCCCAAGATGACACATGGATTGTATTGGTCGGACATGACTCATCCAATTAGGGTAGGACATGTGTCTAGGTCATTTCATATTATTAAAACATTATTTTTACCTTAAACTACACTAATTAACTCTAATCGCGATTAAAAACTTAATAAGTTACTATTCGCCATAAAATTATTTTAATCCCATTGAACCACATTTTAATTCTTAATGATAACCATTTATGTTGGATTTTTGAAATTTAAAACACAAAGGTGGAAAAATTTCATTTAAAAGGAAAATCAGTTTTTATAAGTACCACTTAGTGGTTTCACTATTCATAAAAAATTGTAGCTTTTCAGAAAATTACCAAACATCAAACCTAAGATATATTTGATATCTATTTTATAAAATTCAAAACATATATGTTTCATTAATTAATTTAATAATTAATTCCCGTTGTCAAAAAAATAGCGTGTTTTTATGAAACAATATATATCAAAAGATTGACACTACTTTAAGTCCAATTTCGAGGTGAAATTAATTCTAATGACCACCATTGGATTTAATGGTAAAAATATATTCTAATTTCACTTTAAAACCAATTTAAAAGATAATATAATCATAAAAATAAATTATATTAAAAAGTTATTTTTAATTAAAATACAACATTTTTCCCTATTCATTAAAAATTGAACTTTTTCGGAAAAATACAAAAAATTTACACAAAGTAAATATTGATGTCCTAATTCTAAAGAAGAATTTTATTTTTTCAAATATAACTCATAAAATTGTCAAAAATTGGATTTAAAAGAGGTTCTCCATCAAAAGGCGGTAAATAGACATTTTAAAGAATATTAGAATGTTTATGCTTAAAATTGGATTCGTTCGCATTTTTAATCCTCTAACATTTATTGTAAAAAGTAAAAATATTTTACAATAATATATAATAATTTTTTAGTTAGTTCTATTCATTCCTACAATCACAACAGCTAGGCGTTAACTACCATTTAAAATAATATTATTTTATTATTAGAGTGCAACGTAAGATTCCCAAGAAGCTCGTTGTTGCGTGTTGGGTATTCCATCGAGCATAGATTCCCCTTTAAATTTATATTAATATCCTATTCAAAAATATGGATAAATGTGATAATTTCATACTCTTTATTTATCTGGGGTGTTACAATTTCATTCTCTTCCTCCCCAATAATTGAATTTAGTTGAGCTACAGGGGGTGGATCTAAATAAGATTCAGGTGGTGATGATTTTGATCAAAAGATAAGGTGTTCTTTATCATCGTCATAAAAAATGATAACCTCCTTCTTCTGACAATAAATATTTTCATCGTGGTCGGAAATACAATCCATATTAAGGATTATATCAAATTCAATCATGGATGTGATAATGAAATCAGTAGATAATGAACTTTTATGTTCTCTAATGGGGGTGAATCACAAAACATTGATGCAATTATAATTCCCTCAAGTGTTATGAATAGAATCTCTTTTGTTAAATCAAATATGTTTTATCTAATTTTTTTTGAAAATTATGAAGGTATGAATCAAATCGATGATCCAAAATCAAATAAATAAATTTCTAACCTTGAGGAAACTATTATATTACCTGCCACCAAATAATTCAGAGCTTAAACCTCAGCAGTAGTGATAACATAAGTGTGGCCATGATCCCTTGGCCTTTTTTGAGGTAAGTTCCCCTAACACTTAGTAAATTCATTCACATAATTCCCCCTTTCTCTACAATTGTAGCATTAAACATCGACATCCTCTTTCATCCCCTTACAATCACGAGCTTGGTGGCCTTTTTCAATAGACTTGTAACAAACTCCCATTCGATTCAGGCAAGTACCAGGGTGTTTCTTCCCACACATACTACAAGATGGATATTCAACTTTGTACATTCTTCCCCTTATTTCTATTTCTTGAGTGTTCATCAGATCTCCTCTTCTATTGTATTGCTTTAAAGTCGTATGACTTAGAGAATTCTTTTTCTGTCTTGATATCATATGATAGAATATCTTCGTAAGATGGGAAGGATTTTGATACTATTTCTCGATGGATAATTGATTTTAACCCATAAAAGAAATGATCAATAATACTTCTTGGGTTATGTATATAATCTACATCATTCCTCTCTAATCATGAAAATTTATCTTCATACTTTGTAACATTATCATCCTCCTTTTTCCTTAGACTCAGAAATTGACATTCCATATCAGCTCGATGGTCACAAGGAATGTATTTTTCTATGAAAATATCTTTAAACACCCTCCATTACATATTTGATATTTCATCATCTTCCTTTGTGTTTTGAATCAATAACCACCATTGATCAGCATCTCCAGTGAGGCGGTAAAATGTCATGAAATTTTTTACTTATCGCTACTCCCCATGGCATGGAATATTTTCTCTATGGAATATATCCATTGCTCAGCTACAAATGGATGTGTACTTCCATTTAATGTTGATGGTTTTCTCCTCATGAATCAATTTAACATTGATCTTCCATTTTTTGTATCATGGTTCTCCATACGGGTAAGGATATTATTCATAACCTGAGTGAGTTGTCCCAATATAGTGATTAGCTGATCAGCTCTAATAGTATCACCAGCTCCACTATAATTATCTTGAGTAGGAGGAAAATCCCTACATGGAGTGAGGGCATTGATATGGTTTCCATTTCATCCACTAGGCACCATTTCTAAACAATGGAATAAAGTAGATTAGTTTATTAATCAAAATACATAACTCCAAACCTGTAAAACACAGAATATAAATTTAACAGTTTTTGGATATAATCTATAATCCTAAAAAATGTTTTCATTGAAGAAATATATACTCATAAACCCTTCATAATTTATTTAAAGTAAAATGATAATTATCCTAATAATATCTCATGGAAATGACCAAACCAAGAGTGCATCAAGGCTCATTGTCGTGTACCCGTTCCTATTCAAGTCTATCTCAAATCGGTGTTTTCGGGTTATACCCTAGGTACATATGCGCCAGATCCGCCTCTACTGGCTCGTATCCAGATAGGGATGTATTTCATGGAAAACTCAAAAAATATCTACAATACAAAAATTCTATTATGTGAATCTATACTAATCCTCAATGTCTATCTTAGCGATATGTTCTCTAATCATAGTTTATCAAAATCTTTTTTCCAATGGTTGTAATAAACTTAATCTGATATCAACTGTAATGCCCCGAACGTTGTTACCCAGAGTCGATGCATTAGTATATAACATTGTCATGATCCTAATTAAATCATGTATCTAAAGACTTATCAGTTTACTATAATTGGAAACAATATTCATACATATGTTCAACTTTACAACATGAAAAAACATACAAAAATAATTTATTCCAATAGAAACATCCAATCATCCCAAATTATGCCTGCAAGTCACTCATAACTAACTTCTTCATATCCTGGAAAATTGAAACATAAGAAAGGGGAGTTCTCAAATGCACAGTAAGGGTAAACAATAAAGAAAAAGATAACATAAATATTAAGGATGATGAATAATTGAAACCACATGCCTTTACAAATAATAAACACGAATACATTTATGGAAGGAATATGAGGTGAGTAAATAATTCCATAATTAAACATAATCATGGGTATTCTACCAGTCGAATGACCACAAGAACTATCAATATTATTTTCATTATGAGGGAATGTATAATGTCGGACATTTTGAAATATTTTCTCAAGGACTGGGCAAAGATGTATAAAATGATTAAGGCCTCGGCCAAAACCATATATCAGAATGGGTAAGGACCACAGCCAATTCAACTTCTAGTTGTCTCAAGAGACCTACCAATGCATCGAGGAGCTAGAGCGGGCTCCACCAGTCAATTACTAAGTCATATACATTCCACATATGAAAATGTGGAAATATAACATAAACATTCGTATTAAAACAAGCATAAAAAATGTCAATACATTATCCATAAACCATGAATGGTATAAAAATTTAACATCCACTGTCAAAAATATCACAAAACAATCAATACAATATTAATGTTTTGTATCATAATATATCAATATTAAATAAACTTAAAATCCATCAAAGGATGTTGACATAGATGAAATCAACACCCTTTTTTTGAAAAAAATATTTCTTTATATTTTGAAATCATTTAATTATAACATTATAATAAGGAAAACATTTATTTTGAAAATAATATTATAATATTGTAAGGAAAGCTTTTATAACGTTATAACTATGGAAAATAGCCGCAGCCGCCGTATAAGTTGAAAACACATTCTTACCATAAATTTTTTGTAATGGTCAAAAAAGTACATTTTTTCAGAAATGAGGGAATGATTCCTTTTAAAACATATAAGGGGATAAATGACGTTATCCCATTCACTAGTAAATATAATAAATGTTTTGAAAACATTTTTATGAAACATGGATGTGGCTGATAAATAGGTCCTAGTAGATAATCACATATAAACAACATCGGATAATGAAGTGATTTTGAAATTAACACTTACCTTGTACTTTTCCACTTTCAAGTGTAGGTTAAAATATTATATAATGGTGAAATAATTTTTATTAAATTATTCAATAATAATATACATTAATATGATATCATATATTATCTTTTAACATTTCCTTGTTAACAATATCTTAGTATCATCGTCGTTTCGGGTGTTAACGGATTTTTTTTCCATTATATTCTTTATTATGTGAGTAATATTTATTATGGATGGGATGTATAATATTCATATACATAATTACATCAAGTATTTAATCATTACTTTTAATCATATAATGGAAATTATTCATTAATGGATATGATGGGGAATGAATCACATCACGTTCGTGAGACGGTAATCCGTTCGTACACACGAGTGACAATATCTTTCATTTGATATTAAATAATACATAATTGGATGGAATAACATATATACAGAATCAATATAATTTTATATTTATTATTAATATCAATTACATATCATTTGTATACCCATCCAAATAATAATTTATTGAATAATAATTACACAATGATGTGGAGATGGTAAGATGTACGTACAGACGTATGGTGACATGTCATTCAAAGAATGGATAGAATAATGAGTTTTGTTATACCATATTTATAATAACATCATAGTATATAGATGATACTAGAGTGATCCACAATGAAATGGGAATTTGAAGAATAAAGGAACATGAAAGAGGTGGTGATATATTTACCTCTTCTTCGAATTCTTACATATGTTTTCATAAAAAAGGATCCTTAGGATGAATTTATGACTAAAGGATGGCCTAAAAAATTAAGGGTATACTGTTTAGAGGGTATATGGGCATATTTTGGCTGATCCAAATTGTTTGAAGGTGTGAATTAGTGAGAAGGGGGAGTTCCGTTTTATAAGAGGGGTGAGGGGTACATTAGGAAAAGCTAGAAATGTTATTTTGTAATAAAATCATTTTCGTTTTATAATGGCTCTAAAAAATAATATTTAAATTATAAGGTGGTGGTAGGTCAAAAACAACTCAAAAAATAGGTTTTAGACAGGTTTGGGTCACTATATTAACCTTATCTTTTAGACTAAACTATTTGTTGAATAGTTTGACATTTACCATGTATCTTTGTATTTTTATATTATATGGTTAATAAACATGTTATATACTTCCAAGAGAACCCCATGTGGTTAACTAATGATAAAACTATCATTATATAAGTATTTTGGTGGATCATTATATTTTTAGTAATAGAATATTAATTAATACTATAATGTTTATTTTAAAAACACATTTATGACAATTTTGACACTATTTGGTATTTTGTTTCTGAAAAATTTGTAACCAAATTATTAATTAGAAAAAAATAATATAACCAACCACTATATGACATATTAACATATAAAATTACTGTAATTTATATAATGTCTCGTATTACATTTATTTGGATATTTATAATATCAATTATTTTTATATTTAATTAATTCTGTAATTATTGCATAATCATTGTGTCAAAAATAAATTAAATTATTTAAAGTCCAAAAATTATAAATAAAAAAACATTATTTATTAAATATTTTTATCATTATAATTAATATTTATATTTCAATTTATCTTATGTATAATCCTATATTAAATTATTTTTAGTTTTTAAACTTTGATTTTAAATCTTTTAACTCCTCCTTAAATAAAATAATAGTAAGTGTCCTAATCTAATCCATGTAGACCAAAGAGGTACATATTTTATTCCTAGGGTTGTTTTTGGTCTAATTATACTTATAAAATAAAATTAAAAAATGTGTTCGGGTAATAATAATATCATTTTTACCCATAAATACCCTATTTACTTTTAACCGTGGTAAATAAAAGATATAATTTACTATTCACAAAAAATTATTTTCACATTATTGAATGACATTTTTATTACTGATATCAACCATTTATATTGTATTTTTGAAATTCCAATCACATAAGTGGAAAAATTACGTTTTATGTGAATTTACAAATTTTCCTAAGAGGTGGGTAAAAGACGGTGAAAAGTTAAAAAAAATTATATATATAAAATTATTATAATCTGACTCCAATTAATTACATTGAGCTTATATAGGTATTATGAATCTCTTATGACCAAAAATAAATTTACCAAAAATAATAAAATTATTGAAATAATAATTCGGTTTTAAACTATGATTCAATGTTTTCACTATTCCTCAAAATTTTTAATGTTTTTAGAAAAATACCAAAAATTCACCCAAGGATAATTTCAATATTAAGAATCCTAAAATGAAGTCAATTTTGAAATAAAAAATTTATAAAATTTCCAAATGTGGGTATTACTATTCCTAAAGGCTACTTTGATTGGTTGGAGTGTGTTAGAATCTCGATGAAGAGTACAATGCAAGATAGTGCATTCTTCAAAGGGAAACGTACCGTGGATGCCTGGGGTGTTACATTCTCCCCTTCATCAAATAATTTCATCCTTGAAATTTCCAAAATAATCCCACATTAAATGACTTGGGTGGTTCTTCATCATAACATCCTCAGGTTCCCATGTTGCCTCACCCATCTTATGGATTCTCCGTAGAACTTTTACCAAACGAGTCGTCTGGTTTCTCAGCACTTGTTATCTATTATCTAGAACATTCACATGATATTCTCAATAAGACAGATCACTTTCCTCTTCTAATTCATCATAGGTGAGTACATGCGTTGGTTTAGGCAAGTATTTTCTAATTAGTGATACATGGAACACTTCGTGGACTTTGGAGATACTTGGCGGCATTGCCAAACAGAAAGCTACATCCCCAATTATTTCTATAATTTCAAAAATTCCAATGTACCTGGGACAAAATTTACCATTCTTACCGAAATGTATAACACCCTTCCATGGTGATACCCTCAAGAAAACATGATCTCTATCCAGAAATTCCAAATCCTTCATTCGGATGTAAGCATAGATCATCTTCCTATATTGATCTTCTTTGATGTGGTTTTAGATTAACTTCAACATTTCCATCATTTCAAAAAAAAAGTTATGGTCCAATTAGTTTTCATTCACTATCATCATCCCAATTGGATGGTGTGCAGCATATCTTTCTGTATAACACTTCAGATGTTACCATCGAAATACTTGAATAGAAGCTATTGTAATAGGAGAATTCTACCATAGGTAAATATTGATCCCACATACCTTGTAGGTCAAGTGAGCATGATCTCAAAATTTCATCTAAGGTTTTAATAGTCTATTCTAATTGTCCATCAGTTTGAGGGTGGTAGGAAGTGCTCAAACGAAGTTCAGTATCCAGGGATTTGTGAAGACTTTTCTTGAATCTTAATGTAAACAAGGGATCAAGATCAACAACCATCGATAGGGGTGCTCCATGAAGTATCACACCATTATTAATATATATTCTTTCTAGATGTTCAAGTGGTAAATATTCTCTTGTAGTAGGAAAATGTGATGACTCGGTTTGACGATCAAAAATGAACTATATTACATCATTCCTTCTAGGAGTCTTTGCTAGTCCCACGACAAAGTCCAACACGATATTATACCATTTATACTCCGGTATGGGAAGAGGTTTCTGGAATCTTCCAGGTTGTTCACTTCTAGCATTCACATGTTGAAAAACCATACATCTTGACACTAAATCATCAATCTATCTCTACATGTTGTCCCACCAAAAATGAATCTTCAAATATCTAATCATTTTGGTGATCCCATGGTGTATAGAGAAATTGGAACTATGATTATCATCAATCAATTCTGTTTTTAGATCTAGTATATCGGGAACACTTAGTCTATTTCCAAACATCAAAATTAAATGTTCATACACAAAGTCACTCAATCTACCTTCATTCACAGATTTAATCTTCTTTTGAAACTCTTCTTCATCAGTCTTTGAAATTTTTATCCTTTCTAGTAAACATGGGTTGGATACCATTTGAAGAAGCATTGATATTTCACCGTCCATGGTTATTCCCATATCCATCATTTTCATATCCATGTATTTAGGATACTTTTGAACTCCCATCTTGTTCAAAACTCGATGATCCTTTCTAATCAGAGCATCTTCCACCTTATTTACCTTCTCCAGGTGGTAGTGTATAGTGCAAAAATAATCCTTTAGTAGTTCAATTCATTTGCTTTCCCTCACATTGTCTTCTTTCTATGAGAAAAAATACTTCAATCTCTTGTGACTAGTATATATCTCACATTTGTCACCATAGAGATAGTGTCTCCATATATTTAAAGTTATGATTACAACTCTTATCTGAAGATCATTATTAGGATAGTTTTTTTCATGAATTTTTAGCTCTCGTATTGCATAGGCTATTACTCTATCATTCTGCATTAGGACACAACAAGGTCCTTTCTTCGATGCATCACTATTAATAATAAACCCATCATTCCATGATGGTAGAGTCAATATATTATCGTTCAGCAATATTCTCTTCAGTTCTTCAAAACATTATTCACAATCTTATGTCAAATCAAATTTAACTCCTTTTAGTTTGAGCTTTGTTAATGGGTTAGCCAACCGGCCAAAATACTGGACGAAATGTCAATAATAACCTACTAAATCAATAAAACCATGAACCATATTTATAATATTTAGAGGTGGAAATTCTTGGATTGCCTTGGTATTAGAAGGATCAATGGAAATTCCATCCTTACAGACAATATGTCCATGAAAATAAATCTTCTGGAGCCAGAATTATCAGTTGCAAAACTTCCCATATAATTCTTGTCTTCTAAGAGTCTTCATGATAATGAGAAAGTTATTTTCATGATCCTAGAAGATTTTGGAGTATTCTAATATATCATCTATAAATACCACTACAAAGACATCAATAAATCACTTGAAATATCAGTTTCTTAGACACCTGGTGATAGAGGGTGCATTAGTCAATCCAAAAGGAATTACTGTAAACTCATAATACCCATACCTAGTTCGAAATGTGGTCTTCGGAATGAACACTTTATTCAAAAACTACTGATGTTATCCAGATAAAATTTGAATCATATAAAATTATAGATATCCATGATGTTGGTTGAATAAATCATCAATTATAGGTAGGGGATACTTTTTTTTTATTGTTATTGCATTGATCTCCCTGTAGTCAATGGGAAACCTCATAGATCGATCTTTCTTCATAACAACAATAACAGGGGCTCCAAATAGAGAATCACTAGGTCAAATAAATCCTTTATTAATCAATTACTATAGTTTTTTCTTTATTTCCACTAATTACACATTGGCCATTCAATAAGGGGTCTTCGATATGGTCCTTGATATAAGAATTAAATCAACGAAAAACTAAATTTCACGTTCTGGTGGATGTCCAGGTAAATCTTCATGAAACACATCAACATATTCATTCACAATAAGTAAATCGTATATCTGAACATTCCAATCTTCACCCACAGTTATTTCATTCTCTTCCTCTACAATAATTGAATTTAGTTGAGCTAATAGGGGTGGATCTAGATAAGAACCAGGTGGTGACAATTCTTCTCTAATGATAAGGTTTTCTTTATCATCATCATAAAAAATTGTAACCTCTTTATTCTGACAATAAATATTTGCATCATGGTTCAAAAGCAAATCCATACTAAGGATTATATCAAATTAAATCATGGGTATGATAATGAGATCAGTAGATAATGACCATTTATGTGATCTAAAGGCGACTGATTAACAATTTTTTTCCAATTATACTTACCTGAAGAGTTTTGACTAAAAAATACCTTGTTAAAACAAATTGGAAATATATAATTTTCTTAGAAAATTGGAAAAATATGAATCAAATAGATGATCTAGAATCAAATAAAGCAGTTGCTAAATGTTAGAAAACCATTAAATTACATTTCACCATGTCTTTTGGAGCTTCAACCTTAGTAGTAGTGATAAAATAATATTAGCATTGATCTCATTTCCTTTTAAGAGATATGATCCCCTAACTCTTAGGAAATTCATTCAGATAATGCCCCATTTCTCAACAATTGTAGCATTCAACATCGACAGCCTATTTATTTCCCTTACAATCATGAGCTTAGTGAAATTTTTCACCATAATTATAACAGACTCCCATTCCATTCCGAAAAGTACCATGGTGTTTCTTCCCACATTTACAATAGGATGGATATTCAGATTTTACATTCTTCCCCTTATATCCATTTCCTGAGTGTTTAGATGATCTCTTCTTCTATTGCTTTGCATTAATGTTGTAAGACGTAAAGAATTCTTATTCAATCTTGATAGCACATGAGCAATAACTTTGTACAATGAGAAGGATTGTGAGACTAATGCTCAATTGAAAAATGGTATGAATCCATAAATGAAATGATCAATTTTACTTCATGGGTTATATATTTAATTTGTACCATTCCTCTCTAATCATGTAATGTTAGTTACATACTTTTCGACATTCTCACCCTCCTTTTTCCTTAGACAAGGAAATTGCCTTTCAATATCTGCTCGATGGTCATGAGGACATTATTTTTCTAGGAAAATATCATTAATATCCCTCAACATTTTATTTGATACTTTATCATCTTCCTCTATGTTTTGAATCAATGACCAGCATTGATTAGCATCTCCAATTAGGCGATAAACAGCCACGACAACTTTTTACCAATCACTACTCCTCTGGGGGTGGAATATGTTCTCTTAATAATTTATCCAGTGATAAGATAATAATGGATTTTTACTCCCATTAAATGTTGGTGGTTGTTTCCACATGAAGCGATTTAACATAGATCCTCCATGCTGTGGATCAGGGTGCTCCATACGGGTAAGGTTATTATTCATAACCTGAGTGAGTTGTCCCAATATAGTGATAAGATGATCATCAACAGTTGTATCACTAGATCCACTATAATTATCTTGGGCAAGGGGGTAATTCCTACATGGAGTGTTTTCCTTGATATTGTTTCCATTCCTTCTAATAGGCACCATTTCTAAACAATGTCATATACTAGATTTGTTTATTAATTGAAATACATAATTCCAAGAATATAAAACACTTTTTAATAAATTTAACAGTTTATTGATATAATGGATAATCATAAAATATTTTTTATTTGAGAAAATATATACTCATAAAACCTTCATAATTTCTTTTAAATAAAATTATAATTACCCTAAGCATATATCCCGGGAGTGTCGTAACCAACAGTGCAGCAAGGACCGTTGTCGTACACCAGTTCCCATTCGAGTGTAGCTCAACACGGTGTTTTCTGGTTTTACCCCTAGGTATATCAGTTCTAGAGTAGCCTCTACCCGTTCGTATCCATACAGGGATGTATTTCATGGAAAATTCACAAAATCATTACTATACCAAAATTCTAGGATATTTATCTATACTAATCCTCAATGTCTATCTTAGGGATATGTGCTCTAATAAGAATTTATCTAAATCTAGTTTCCAAGGTTTTTACTAAACTTCCTATGATACCAACTGTAATTCCCCAACCCTAGTTACCTAGAGTCGGTGCATTATTACATAACGTTATCATGATAAGAAGGAAATCATATCTCGAAAGACCAATAAGTTTAGTATTATTGGAAATAATGTTCATACATATGTTCAACATTACAACTTTAAAAGAAATAAATCATGAATTTATTCAATTAGATACATCCAAGCCTCCTAGATTATGCCTGCAAGACACTCATAACTAAATTATTCATATCCTTGGAAAATGAAACATAAGAATGTGGTGAGCTCAAAATCTCAGTAAGGGAAAGCAATACAGCGGAAGATAACATAAATATTAAGCATGGTTAATAATTGAAACCACATGACTTTACCAATAATAAACATGATTACCATTATGGAAGTAATATGAGTTGAGTAAATAATACCATAATAAGACATAATAATGGGTATTCTACTAGTCGAATGACCACATGAACAATAAAAATTATTTTTATAATGAGGGAATGTATAATTCCATACATTCTGAAACATTTTTTCAAGGAATCAGCAAAGACGTCTAAAAATGATTAAGGCCTCGGCCAAATCCATATATCAAAATATGGAAAGGACCTCGTCCAATTCCACATCTAGTTGTCTGTTGAGTCCTACCAATGCATAGAGGAGCTATAGTGACATCCACACATCACTTACTTAGCCCAATACAGTCCTCATATGAAAAGGCTGAAATATAACATAAACATTCGTATTATAACTAGCATACCATATGTCAATGCTTTAATAATAAACCATGAAAGGTATAAAAATATCACATCCATATTCAATCATATCACAAAACCTTCAATACAATATGAATGCTTTCTATCACTATATATCAACTCCAAATAAACATTAAATCCATCAAAGGATGTTGACATAGATGAGATCAACACCATTTTTAATGAAATATCTCTTTCTAATTTGAAATCATTTAAGAGTCACATAATTATATAGAAAACATTTATTTTGAAAATATTCTAATAAAATTCTATGTAATGCTTTGATAATGTCATAACGATAGAAAATATATGCACCTGTCGTATATGTTAAAAAACATTCTTACCTTAAATTTGTGAAAAAGGTCAAAAAGTACTTTGTTTCAGAAATGAAGGAAAGATTCCATTAAAAACATATAAGGGTATAAATAAATTTAACCCATTGTCTAGTAAATTGAATATATGTTTCGAAATACATTTTTATGAAACGTGGATGTGGATGATATAGAGGTCCCAGTATATAATCACGTATAAACAGCCTTGGATAATGAAGAGATTTTGAATTTAACCCATAAATTGTACTTTTACATGGTCGAGGGTAGGTTAACCTCTTGTATAAAGGTTAAATAATTGTAATTAAAATATAAAAGAATCATATAAATTAATATGATATCATATATGATCTTTTAACATTTCGTTGTTAATAATATCATAGTATTATCGTCGTTTTGGGTGTTAATAGATTCATTTTCCATTATATTCGTTGTTTTGTGAGTAATATTTTTTATGGATGGGATATATCATATTCATATACAGAATTATATCATGTATTTAAAAAATATTTTTAATCATTTAATGAAAATAATTCTTGAATGGATACAATGGAGAATGAATCACATCGTGTTCGTGGAGACGGTAATCCGTACGTACGCACGAGTGACAATATCCTTATTTTGATATTAAAATAATACATAATTCGGTGGTATATTATATACACCAAATCATTATCATGTTATATTTATCATTAACATCAATTACACATCATTATTATACCCAATCAAATAATAATGTTTTGAATAACAATTACAGCACGACGTGGAGATGGTAAGCCATACATACGCACGTATGGTGAAATGCCATTCAAAGGATGGATAGAATAATGAATTTGGTTGTAACATATTTATAATAACATCACAGTATATAGAAGATACAAGATTGATTATTTTATAACGGATACAACAAAGAATGTGGATGTGGAAGAAGAAAGAAACTTTAAAGGGGTGGTGAGATATATACCTCTTTTTTGGGTTCTTCCTGTTGATTTGATCAAAAGGGATATATAGGATGGAATTAGAACTAATGGAAGGCCTCTAGGATAAATTTCTGACTGTTTAGAGGGTAATTGGGAAGATTTTGGCCGACCCAAATGGTTTTGAAGGTGTGAATTAGAGAGAAGGGGGAGTGACCCATTATAAGAGGGGTGAGGGGAACCTTAGGAAAAGCTAGAAATTTTATTTTATAATAAAATAATTTTTGGTTTCTAATGGCGCCAAAAAAATTATTTAAATGATAAAGTGCGAATAGGTCGATAAAAACTCAACATAGGTTTTTAAAGGTTTTGGTCACTATATTAACCTTATCATTTATATCTAACTCTAAGTCAAATAGTTTTACATTTACCATGTCTCTTTGTATTTTTATATTATATAGTTATTAAAATAACTATATACATCCAAGAGGACCCAAAGGGGTTCATTAATGATAAAACTATAATTATATAAGTCTTTTGGCTAATAATTAAATTTTTGGGAATAGAATATCAATTAATTATATAATATTTGTTTTAAAAACAATTTTATGTAATCTTTGACACTATTTTTTATTTTGTTTTTGCTAAATTAATAACAGAATTATTACATAAAAAAAATATCATTTATCCAACCTTAATATGTAATATTAAGCTAGAAAATATTTTAATTTCTAAAAAGTCATATATTACATTTATTTAAATATTTATAATATCAATTATTTTAATATTTCATTAATTAGGTAATTAATTCATCATCATTGTGTCATAAATAAATTAAATTATTTAATGTCAAAAAATTATAAATAAAATACCATTATATAAGAAACATTTTTATATATCTAATGAATATTTATATTTAAAATTATATTATGTATAACATTATATTAAAAATGTTTTAGTTATTAAACATTGATTTTAATTGTTTTAACTGTTCTTTAAAAAAATAATAGGTGTTCTAATCTAATCCAAGTGGGCCAAACAAATTCATATTTTATACCTAGGGGTTTTTATGGTCGAATTATAGTTATCCAATAGAATTAGGACATGTTTTAGGGTAATAATAATATCATTTTTACACTTAAATGCCCTATTTAATTTTAACCATGGGATATAAAATAAAAATTTATTATTCACCAAAAATTATTTTCATCTAACTAAACCATATTTTTCTAAGTGATATTAAATGCATCTCTTGGATTTTTGAAATTCCACTCATAGAAGTGGTAAAATTAATTTTTATGTGAATTTTCAAATTCTCCTAGGAAAAAGGTAAAATGCGGTGAAAAGTTCAATAAAATTTTTATATATCTAAAATTAATAGAATATTAATCCAAAGAATTGCATTGATAATATATAGGTATTGTGCATCTATTTTTACCCAAAATAAAATAAAATAAATAAATAATTATTTAAATAAAATTTCACTTTTAAACTATGAATCAGTGTTTTTCATTATTCATCAAAATATTATGGTTTTAAAAATATACCAATAAATCACCCTAGTATAATTCTAATATTCCGAATCCAAATATGAATTCCATTTTGAACGATAAAATTTAAAAAAATCAATATTTGGGTATTACTATTCATAAAGGTTACATTGATTGTTCGTGATGTGTGAGAATCTCAAAGCTGCGTACAACACAAGCTATTGCATTATTCAAAGGGAAACGTGTTGTGGAAGATTAGTGTGTTACAGAACTCTCTTATCATGATCCACCTTGACCACATGGTAATAAAATTATTTTTCCAAACCATCTTCAACTAAAATCGCTTCCTTATATTTATATATCTTGTAAATATTAAACATATTGAGATACCCAATAAATATTCATTTGTTGAGGTTCACATCCCACATTGAAATATTTAATTCCAATCTCTTATTATTAATTAAGACAATTATAGTTTCATCAAATATATTTTTGTCCTATGTTTTCAATCAATAGGCCAACACAATTGCAATTCAGATACTTAATTCTATGCATCCATAATTGTATTGTGTCATGGGCTTTGACATCACATCCATTTGTTTTAACTCATATATTTCACACCTTTTTTGAGTTATGTAACCCTTATTTATATATTTTTTTGTAAATAAATTTGTCAGGTGGAGGTTTGTAGAGTTTGGGAGAGTTTTGAAATGTTTTGGAAGACTTTGGTGGCCTTTTTAAGGCTGCACAGTTTGGTAACGATTGTTGGAAATCGGGCAACATAACATTGTTGGCATTAGGGTAAACATATTTTGATTAGGGTTTTTCTAACCATTCATTGATTACATATGATCTTCCTCTTCGAGGTAGTAGCATGTGCATAGTTAGTGCATGGTTTTTCTAACCATGTGAGCTAACCATGATTTCCATAAAAATGGGTTTTTCAAATATCGTTACTTTGTATTTACCCTAAATCACACAAATCATCTCCCATACAATCCTTACATGTGGGATTTCTTCTTGAATGGCTAGGGGTTTCCTCCCACAATATATGGAAGGGTTTTGATGTGGTTTCCAGGTGGGATTAAGGGTGTTCATCTCGATTAAGTCTTCTCTCATGGTTTCTCTTTCACATAATCTAGATATACTCTTCCCTCTCTATCAAAATTCTTGATATAAATAAATTGTGTGTAGATATAGATTTTTTGTTACCTTAAATAACGAGATTATGTCATTTTGTTTTAGGGAAGATAATGTAGAGTGTATTTGGTGGATCATTTTCCAATTTTTTGGGGTGGTTTCTTGTTGGTCGATTTCATGGGAACCCTAAAGGTATCAGGATTCTCTGCTGACTCCACCTTCCAATAACATGATTCCTCATTACCAATTAAATTGTTTTTATTTAAATTAATTAGGAATATGACGTTATAATCATAACAAAAACACATTTGGTAATGAATTGTGGACATTTTCTAAAATGGGATATTGATGAAAAAGGGACTTTATTGTGTGATTGTAAATGTTATTTTTAAAAGTTGTAATGGTTTGAAGAATGAAAAAATGATTTATTAAACCATAATTTCAATAAAAATTATTATTTATTGAAATGTGGAATGGCATTGAAAAATTCTGTATGTGTTTTTTCAATAAATTGGTTATTTTATTGAAGTGGTTATGGCTTGCATTGAAATTTTTTATGTGATTTTGGAATTTCATGGTAGGAAAGTGTTATTTTCATATTGTTGTGCCCTATGGGTATATGCACTTGTTTACTATATTGGGCATTATGAAATATATGGAATGGTATGTGACGTAGTTGGAGAGTACAACTATAAAAGAGGGGACAAATAGTGGAAGGAAGGGACACCATCAATGATAAGTGGCAGGGAACTGCCCCTAGATTTGGTAACATAGTGGGATGACATAGTTGGGATGTTACTCCATGATGCATTAATGGTTTTGTTTGAGGGAGACACTATGGTGATTATTTTTGTTTTGTGTTTCTATGCATGGTGAAAAATGTTTAGGCTAATGTGTGATGGTAATATGGCTTATTCTATAGTGTAGCTCTCCCTTGTTGAAATGTCTTGGTAATTAAATGATTGGGATGTGGTAATTGTTTCACTAGTAAAGGATTTACATATTTATTTTATATAATTGTGTATATGGATTCATCATATTGGTGTGTGTAAGGTAGTAATTTCAGGAGAACCTTATGATTGTTAATAGTCACCCCATACATTTAAACTTTGGTTATTTTGTAGAAGCTATCTTCTGGGACCCATGTAAGGGAAAATATTCTCATTATGCTGATGGTTGATCTCGATGTTTGAGTGGCATGGTATTTTTTGGAGCATGGAGCATGGTGTGGATCTATTGAGAGTGTAATGGTTTTATATGGGATTCATTTTTTAGTGTTCAGTTTGGTACATTGATTATTGATATTATTGTTGTATAATTGGTATATTTTTCATCTAGTTTTTTAATACTTTTCTTGACATGTATGATATAGTGTTGGTTAGTTATGACTCAGTTGGTTGATTGGTTTATTTATAAGGGGAATATTGTTCCCCAAATTGTTCTTGAATCCCTTGATATTTATTTCAAGACTTTGCATTCTTTGTAACGTTTCCTATGGTCAAATAGCATCCCACCACCCTCTCAATCCAATGGGATGGGGAGGGTTATTACAAGTGGTATGTGTTTGTTCGGTACATCGATTTCAAGTGAAATCAGTAGTTTTGTTCTTTGGCATTGATTTTTGGTTTTGGTGGTTAAATTCGTTCTTGTTCAGTTCCTCGAGTATGGATTGTTGAAAAGTGACTTATTGTTGGAACATGAAAATTATATCATAAATTATGTAGCTAACTCTTTTATTCTGACTATCAAGTTACAAATGAATTGGGTAAATATGTGTAAGGAGACACATATATGCATTGGTAATCTAATTGTCGTGGGTGTAGCCAATGAGTTGAGCATTACACGAATGGTCAGAATGACTTCCCACAAGGATTAATATTTCAAGGTGGAATAATTATTTATGTTGTTATATGAATGTGTGTATTTTCATAAATCAAAATTGGGTGTGAAATGGTTATATGTGAAACATGGATATTAGTGGTATTATGAAAAGTGGTAAATTTTCAAAACATGGTGATTTTATTTTCAAAAAATGGGGGAACACGGGAAATGTGAATGTGTGGAAATCCTGTTTTTGATGGTTTCAATTTACATGATTACTATAAATTGAATATTTCTTTCTATCGGAGTGAGACTTCTCGTTATTTTATGATTGATAGAAATGGTACCAGGTAGGATTCATGGAGACCATCCATAGGATGCTGCTTAAAATGTGGTTTCACCTAAGCCTAATGTGACCTAGAAGATATTAAAATGTATAGTATAGTCATTCCAACCTATAGAATTTTGGAATAATGATAATGAACTGAAAAATTTGTATTATGTTGTACAGTTTAAAATTAATAATCCACTCATCATTTTGAGTGATTTGGATCCGTAAATGGTATAACCATGGTTGAATAGAATGAACAATATATTTTCATTCTTGGGAGCACTGAAAGAGGTGAATATGAACTTAACCACTTACTTGATGTTTGATCTTTCTGGGCAGTTATTTGAGTTGGTGTTCCATGTTTGGACGGACCAATGGATGACATGTGAGGGTTTTGAAGAATTTATCTACAAAATTTATATCCCAATATGATTAGAATTCAACACAAAACATATTTCTTCAGGTTGAACCAAGAGAACCTCTCAGTAATAGAATAAAAATTAAATTTATGAAAAAAAATTCACATAATGTGATAGGTAGTATGTCATTGAAGGATTTCATCCTTAATGATTGTTTGAGGTAGAACATTCATTTCAGGATAGTTGTGATATGAATCTATTCTTACAAGGAAAATTTTAAAATAACTTCAATAACAGAGTGGGTTATTTTGGGGGAGATCAGTAGAGGAATTATTTGGGACCCATAGGGAATGGTTGGAACTAAAACAAATGGATTAAGAAGAAGTGGAACACTTATGCCTTTGGGTGAGATTATGGTTCAGAATCTGACATCAGGATTGGTGAATCTTTTTAAAAGCCTCAAAGTAGGAAATGATGTTTTTGTGTGGCTCCATGGGTCACATCAAGCGGTATTTAATGGAACAAACCTCAAGATTTTATAATTGTATGCATATGCAGAATCATCAGCGTTATTGTTGAAATACATAGAGGAAGGGTGATTGTGACACTCTTCATTGGTAGTAGGGGTCATATGTCTCTACAGAATGAGGGAATTGTATACCCCTCATCTGCTGAGTAATGTTAGTAATGGTTTTTTCGAGGAATACCATGACTCTTCATCGAGGAAAATAAGAGCATAGTGTGTCTTGTAAGCAGTTCATCAGAGTTGAATAGGTTATGATAGATGATTTTTCTGGACCATACATGGCGCGAGGATCAATTATTTTATATTATATATTGAAGAATGTGTAGTCTGTTATGGGTGTTTTACAGTTTTTTATTTCTTCTCATATCATTGATTTGTTGGTTTTCACTATGGAAATGATTCCTTCTATATTAGAACATCAAAATACTTGGGGTCAAGGAGAGTATTGATCCTTCTTATATAGGGAATGTGGTGTAGTTGTGGATGTGGTTGAGATGATGTGGGATATCAATTCATGTGATGGATATGTATGATATAATATCATGAATAGATTGAATGATGTTGTTTATGGACCATATTGATTATAAAGTGTGAATTTTTAGTTTTATGATGGAGCATGGTGTTAGGCATCTTTTTTAAGGAGAAAATGTTGTAATGTTGGATGTAATAGTTTTTTTGGAACTAGATTTTTGAACGATATGATTTCATCTAGCAGTATTGTTGTGGGAATTAATAGACAGAGTTTAGATGTGAGTTTTTCTCATGGTTGTGAATCAGTCTCTGATTATCATTCACAAAATATTCATAATGTAACTGTCGATGAGAGAAGTAGAGGTTATGATATATGTCCTTCTAAGGACTAGTCCGATTTCACTTCCTTCTTACCAGATAGGACCAACAAAATTTCATCAACATATGGTGTAGTTTGAAGAATTTTTAAAAAAATGTTTCACCTCCCTTTCATGTCTCTATTTGAAGTTCCAAAGTTGTATTTCAAAAAGGAAGATAGAGCCTTGACGGGTTGTGTGGATTATTGTTAGCATAACCACATTACGATAAATCAAAGATTTCCATGTTCAAGAATTGATGATTTGTTTGATCAATTGAGGGGAGATATGTGGCTCTCCAACATTGACTTGAACTTAGGATATCATCAATTGGTGGTTTAAAATGAGGATATTCCAACTATACCTTTTAGAAGTAGATATGCCAATAATGAGAATGTTGTTATTCCATTTGGTCTAACTAAATCTCTAACAGTCTTCATTTCCTTGATTAATTAGATATTTCATAGATATCTGGTTTTTTGTCATGGTATTTGTTAATGATATAGGGGTGTATTCCAGGACAAGGGTAGATCATTAATAACACATGGTGATAGTACTATGTAACTTGAGAGATCATCATTGTATTCCAAATATTTGATTGTGACTTCTTAAAAGAGAATGGTTGTTTCCTTGGCAATGTTACTTCTAAGAGTGACTTTTCAGGTGATCGAGAATATAATGAGGTTGTTGTATCCTGGAAACCTCAAAAGAATTTCATTGAAATATTATATTTACTTGGTTTACCTGGGTACTATCTATGTTCTGTTTGTGATTTCTAATTACTGGCCTCATCAATTATATATTTCAAAAGGAATTATATTCCATTTAAATTGGATGAACAACTGCAAAAATATTTTTAGGAGCTATAGGGTCGCCTTAAAATATCACCAATCATGGTTTTCCCAGAACCAAGTAAAGGGTATATGGTGTATTGTGGCAGATCGAGATTAGGTTTGGGGTGTTTTATCATGAAAAGTGATCAAGTTGTTGCATATGGCTCATGAAAATAGTGGTTTCATGTGAATAACTACCAATCACATGATTTAGAGTTGGCAGTAGTTGTTCATTCCATGAAAATATGGCTTCATTCTCTATTCAGTTAGAAATCCTTAGTGTATTCGGACCATAAGAGATTAATGAATATTTTATCACAAAGATATTTGAACTAGGGGAAATTGGGATGGATGTATTATCTACAATAGTTTTCTTTTGAGTTATTATACACACTTGTTATAAGAAATTCGGTGACATACAAATTAAGTCTAAAATCATACGCTCAGGTAGTGAACTAGGAATCATATCAGTGGTAGATTATATGAGTCAAAGCTGAAATGCAGTTGGAATGTGAGGACCTGGGTGACATAATATAATTATTTTTGGTCTCATTGGTTGATGACTTTGATGGTTTGGTTAAAGAGGCACCGATATCTGATTCCAAATGTTTCACAATTAGGACAAAACTCAATGGTGGGGAGACCATTGAGGGATGAAAAATAAATGAGACCACATTTAGTTGTATTTGGAATCAGATATTAGTATAAGTGTCCTATTAAGAATAAAATCATAGGGATTATCATCAATTTAGATGGGATTTTCATCTTGGATATAATAAAATGTATAAGGCATTGAAACAATAATTTTTTTTTGGTAGGGATGAAAGAGAATGTGCGAGAGTTTGTTTCGAGATGATTTCCTTGTTAGTTGGTCAAGGTAGAGCATCAGCAACCAAAATATATATTACATTCCTTACCAATCCCATTGTGGAAATGGGGGAAGATAAAACTAGATATTACATGAATGGTAATGAAGCATGATGCTATTTGATTGATAGTTTATCAGCTCACAATGTACGATAATTTCATTTTGATTCGTTAGTCTTATACGGTGGAGGATCTATCTAGAATTTATATCCATGTGGTAGTAAAGAGGCATGATTTTCATGTTTTGATTGTATCAGATAGAGATACAATGTACACATCTCATATTTGGGATTCCTTGCATCAAACCCATTAGACACTTATGATGATGAGCAATGCATATAATTCATAGAAGAATGGGAAATTTGATAGGAATACTCAAATGATAGAAGATACAAAGTGGGATTGTTTATTGCATTTTGGTTGTTCATGGTAGGTTCCCCTACAATTGGTAGAGTTCTATAATAACAACAATAATCTAGATTCGATACATATGGCCCCATTTGAGGCATTGTATGAGAATTTCTGTCTTTCACCACTATGTTGGGTGGAAAAGGGTGAAACATCGATATTTTTTTTGTGGCTTGTCAAGGATACTAGAGAGAATATAATTTTGACCAGTATGAGTATGGATATGGTTGAGAGGCATGAGAAATTCAATGCAGACCATAATCGATGTCCCTTATCAGTTGAGGTGGGTGATCATGTATTCTTGAAAATATATCCTAGGCTTGGGCAACATCAGTTTAGAATTTACTGTTTGTAATCACTGAGGTATATCCAAAAAAATTGAGATGATTAATTGGATTAGAATGTAAGATTATTAGATGGATTTTCCACCAAGGTTTAATGTGGGGTAATGTCTCTTTCATGTGTCCATGCTAAAAATTTATCATCCGGATCCAAACCAAGCCATTCAATGAGATAATGTGGAGCTATAGGCGAATGATTCTTTGGAACATGCTCTAGATAAAAATTTTTATATGGAAGATAATGTTTTTTATAGAATGATAATAGTTCTAGTAGGGGTTTGTGGAATCATGGTCATATTTAAGAGGAAACTAAGGATCATGAGGGAGAGATGGAAAACCAATGGTCTTAGTTATTTCAGTATAGCAATGGTCCTATAAATTTTGAGGATGGAATGTTCGGTGGGGGTGAGAAGGTAGAATCCCATTTTTGAGGATTATAACCGTTATTTATGTATTTCTGAGTATATATAGTTATTTTGTTTAGTTTGGTAGGGCTTGGGAGTGTATGGAAAGGTTTTCGAAGACTTTGGCGGCCATATAAGGATACATAGTTTCTATAAGACTAGGTGAAATAATGTGATATAAACATGAAATTAGTGTGGTTACATATGTGTTTTACATAGTATATCTAACCATTAGTGGATGCCATATGATCTTCCCCATAATGGTATTATCAATCACACATTTATTGCATGGTTTGTCTAATCGTGTGAGCTGACCATGAGACCCTTTAAAATGATTTGAAAAAAATTGTGTTAGTCTGGTGCTTGCTAGATCCAGCCATTTACTAAATCCAAAAAGATCGGTGTGAGTATATCAATAAAACCATCATGTACTAATGAGGAAGATAAACACTAAGATATACTTACTCATTCACTTTATCAAAAACTAGGACTCTTTCTGAAATCCTAACCATTATGGTAATGTCACTTATGCCTAGATAATACCCTAACCTCTAAAGTAATCTAAACCGACCTATGATACCAACTATAAGGCCCTAGCCTTAAACCTTAATTAATCTTTTACTATTAAGAGATTACACATTGAGGTTCTTTTTAAGTTTATATTTTTAGAAAATTAGATTATAAAACTTTCATTACATACTACATTTAAACAAAGTGGTTACATAAAAGATAGTATTCATTTTTTACCTTCAATGAAACATATTTAAAAATAAAACACGGATTGTTTCTTGACACATCCTTGACACTATCATCATATCATGTACCTTTCCCTTGACCTGTGAAAAACATTTCAAATCATCTTGGGATGAGCATAAAAATCTCAATAAGGGATATAAAAATTTGGAAACGAAACATGAGTACATATACACATAGGAATGAAATCATACTTTACCCATAATACATAAGCACTTTAACATAACTCATCAAATCATGAATAAGTCATAGAAATCATAAGACATAAAAGGTAACTTGAGGCTTTCATAACATTCTTACGTAGGGATTAATGCTCTTGTTTACGTTTGGAATACCCACCACAGTATATTCCCTAAATCTCATCGGAGAAACCTTAATGTTTAACCCCTTCGTGTTACCCAATGCATTGGAGAGCTATATCGGGCTCACCCACCCTTTGTTTATCATGGAACCACCCTTCTTCAAAAAAATTTCCAAGAACCACAACATAATCGTATCACATAAAACATGCATAAATGATGCATAACATTTCTTCCATTCAATCAGAAGATATAAATACAACACATTGATATAAAAACATTATGAAAACCATTTTCAATACCAAAATAAAAGAAAAGTAAATCATGGTATTTATTTTTCATTTAAAAAGAAGGTATGGCATGTAGAGGAAGTCGAAATTCAAATAATGTTCATGGCGGCGTTGAAGTCGTTGTCGCCGCATATATACGACAAAAACATTCTCTTTTGTCGTTTAGTAAAACAGTTCATATAAAAAAGATTCATTTTGGATAAACATAAAATTCAAAGGGGTTTATACACCATATAAAATAAGGTTGTGTATAAAACAAAATATTCCTCAATGAAAGGAGATTGAGATGAAGTCCCATTAAAAGATGGTATCCTTGGATTAAGGATAAATCAATTACATAATTATTTGTGATAAACGAATACACCAAATATAAGTGGATATTAAGTGTAAAATAATCAGAGGTTATTCACACATATTCATAGAACGTCATATTCAAGGTGTACTTGTTTATCCCAAAGAATCAAAATTGGGTTAAGAAGTTCCCTTCCAAAAATTCGACAGCCTAACGGCGTCACTTCACAATTCAGAAAATTAGTTGATGAGAGATAAAAAGTGTATCTCATCACTTGGTCATAAAATTTACATCAACTAGGATATATAATAACATATCCCAACATAATAGTATGTGAATTAAAAGACATAATAAAATAAGTCGTTTTAAAAAAAGGAGGGTGAAAGGTTCCCTTACCGACTTGGGTATCTTTCGAAACGTACACCCCATTGAAGAAGGATCATAAAATGAATATGTAAATACCCATAAATGAAATTATATTACACAAATAGTATAATAATAGGAATTACATACACCACAAAATGGAAATGGTGTAAAATGTAGCATAAATCTCACGGGACTAAAAGTGAGAAGAAAAATCTCTTATGAACACTCTGCAGCCTAACGACGGCACTTAAAACATCCAAAATGGATTAATGAGAGAAAATAGGGTATATCATCATATGAACATAAAATGTATAGTAAGAGTAATATAAAATAACATCTCAATCATAAGAAATATGAGCTTAAATGAAATGACATAAAAGAGTGTACTTAAAAAGAAAGAGAGGGGTATGATCCTTTACCTCGGGTCTGACTTGACTCGATCGTTATGTAATATCCTGAATAATAAACTTGACTTAATTTATACATCCTTAAGAACATTTTTGAAGTTCATTATTCCTTTTATATCACTTATTACCATGTCATGAACACTATGTTATTATTTATGTTAATAACGGTCGTTTTAACAATCATTGGTACTTGAGTCAAAAATAAACTCTTTATAAATTCAAGTTGTTCATGTGGTAAAATATCCATTATATCGAGAATTGTATTCATGATGTAGATATCATATATATCATATATATATCCAGTATATTAATGCATTTATAATTTTACATAACATTTAGAGTTATGAAATGAAATGCACCGTTCATGGAGATGGTAAGCCGTACATACGCATGAACGCTACTTCCATTTCTATTTCATATTTAATGGAATTAAAACATAATGATACATAATATTATTTTAATTCAAGTATGGTATCATATATAATATCATTAAATATATCTTTTATAGGTACCACATATGATATTAACGAATCAAATCACTTTGAGGGGGCGGTAGTCCGCACTTCCTAAAATGAAGATACCGTGTATACCCATAATGAAAGCCATAAATCTATGTCATAAATGAAAAATTAAGAAGCTTAAGGAAAATATAAACATATTATATATCATATATAAATGGTGTGACATCATAATGGCCACCATGAAATGTGTTAAAAGAAGATTGAACAATCATCATTTCTTGAGGCAGTAATTCGCTATCCACAGAAATAGTATGTTCTTTAACAATTAGACGAAGTTGTGTGTAAGTGAATCTCAAATAATTAACATAACAACATACTATTATATTTAAGATACTGGTGTTGTTAAAAAAGAAATGAATAAAAAGATTTATGGGGGTGGAGAAGCAAAATAAAACAAAAGGACTCAAGTGAATACATTACCTTAAAATATGGTAACTCTCTTTGGTTTGAGATAAAAGGATTCCTTGGATAGACATATGACCAAAGTGAGGCTTCTAAGAGTTATATAGGGATGGGGAGAGGCAAAATAGGCAGGGTTTGGTCGAGCCAAAGGATTTGGAAGTGTTGGTAAGGAGGTAGAGGTGGGGCCTTTTATAAGAGGAGAGGAGGGGCACTCTTGGAAAGTAAAGAAATGTTACTTTATTTTAGAATGAGTTTCGAATTTTAATTGTCCCAAATTGATGTGTGTCTAGTATAAGGTGATAAGGGTTCTAAATCCTCCCATCCAATAGGTTTCGGATATGTTTTGGTCTTATATTTTACATTATCTTTCCATTTTATTTAAATCATTAAATAATGAGGTCATCGCTACATCAAAATGATGTCATAAATAATTTAAATAATTTAATGGTTAAAAATTATAAACAAAATACTAAGATATAGAAAAAAAATTTATCATTCTAATAACTATTTATAGTAAAACATCTTACTTGAATAACCCAATTTAACAATTGTTTTAGTAAAACAACTCATGTTTGTGTCATTTTAATTTTAACATTAAATAAAAAGGTATTTATGTCTTTTTCCAACCAAAGTGGCTTCATAGGGTGCCCAAGCTGACCCATGGATCGTATTGGTCGGTCATGACTCATCCAATTAGGGTAGGACATGTGTCTAGGTCATTTCATATTATTAATACATTATTTTTACCTTAAACTACACTAATTAACTCTAATCGCGATTAAAAACTTAATAAGTTACTATTCACCAAAAAAATATTTTAATCCCATTGAACCACATTTTACTTCTTAATGATAACCATGTATGTTGGATTTTTTAAATTTAAAAGACAAAGGTGGCAAAATTTCATTTAAAAGGAAAATCAGTTTTTATAAGTTCCACTAAGTGGTTTTACTATTCATCAAAAATTGTAGCTTTTCAGAAAATTACGAAACATTTAACCTAAGATATATTTGATATATATTTTATAAAATTCAAAAAATAGATGTTGAATTAATTAATTTAATAATTAATTCACGTGGTCAAAACAAATAGCGTGTTTTTATGAAACAATATATATCAAAAAATTGACACTAGTTTAAGTCCAATTTCGAGGTGAAATTAATTCCAATGACCACCATTGGATATAATGGTAAAAATAAATTCTAATTTCACTTTAAAACCAATTTAAAAGATAATATTATCATATAAATAAATTATATTAAAAAGAGATTTTTAATTAAAATACAACAATTTTCCCTATTCATTAAAAATTGAACTTTTTCGGAAAAATACCAAAAATTTACACAAAGTAAATATTGATGACCTTATTCTAAAGAAGAATTTTATTTTGTCAAATATAACACATAAAATTTTCAAAAAGTGGATTTAAAAGAGGTTCTCCATCAAAAGTCGGTGAATTGACCTTTTAAATAATCTTAGAATGTTTATGCTTAAAATTGGATTCTTTTGCATTTTTAATCCTCTAACATTTATTTTAAAAAGTAAAAATATTTTACAATCATATATAATCATTTTTTAGTTAGTTCAATTCATTCCCTCCATCACAACAGCTAGGCGTTAACTACCATTTAAAATAATATTATTTTATTATTAGAGTGCAACGTAAGATTCTCGAGAAGCTCGTTGTTGCATGATGGGTATGCCATCGAGCATAGCTTCACATTTAAATTTATATTAATAATTTATTCACAAATATGGATGAATGTAATAATTTCATACTCTTTATTTATCTGGGGTGTTATAATTTCATTCTCTTCCTCCCCAATAATTGAATTTAGTAGAGCTACAAGGGGTGGATCTAAATAAGATTCAGGTGGTGATGATTTTGATCAAAAGATAAGGTGTTCTTTATCATCGTCCTAAAAAATGAAAACCTCCTTCTTATGACAATAAACATTCGCATCGTGGTCGGAAATACAATCCATTCTAAGGATTATATCAAATTCAATCATGGATGTGATAATGAAATCAGTAGATAATGAACTTTTATGTTCTCTAATGGAGGCGAATCACAAAACATTGATGCAATTATAATTCCCTCAAGTGTTATGACTAGAATCTCTTTTGTTAAATCAAATAGGATGTATCTAATTTTTTTTGGATACTGTGAAGGTATGAATCAAATCGATGATCCAAAATCAATTAAATAAATTTCTAACCTTGAGGAAACTATTATATTACATGCCACCACATCTTTCAGAGCTCTAACCTCAATAGTAGTGATAACATAAGTGTGTCCATGATCCCTTGGCCTTTTCTGAGGTAAGTTACCCTAACACTTAGTAAATTCATTCACATAATTCCCCCTTTCTCTAAAATTGTTGCATTAAATATCGACATCCTCTTTCATCCCCTCACAATCACGAGCTTGGTGGCCTTTTTCAACAGACTTGTAACAAACTCTCATTCGATTCAGGCAAGTACTAGGGTGTTTCTTCCCACACATACTACAGGATGGATATTCAACTTTTTACATTCTTCCCCTAATTTGTATTTCTTGAGTGTTCATCAGATCTCCTCTTCTATTGTATTACTTTAAAGTCGTATGACTTAGGGAATTCTTTTTCTGTCTTTATATCATATGATAGAATATCTTTGTAAGACGAGAAGGATTTTGAGACTAATGCTCGATGGATAATTGATTTTAACCCATAAAAGAAATGATCAATAATACTTCTTGGGTTATGTATATAATCTACATCATGCCTCTCTAATCATGTAAAGTTAGCTTCATTCTTTGCAACATTATCATCCTACTTTTTCCTTAGACTCAGAAATTGACGTTCCATATCTACTCGATGGTCACAAGGAATGTATTTTTCTATGAAAATATTTTTAAACACCATCCATTACATATTTGATATTTCATCATCTTCCATTGTGTTTTGAATCAATAACCACCATTGATCAGCATCTCTAGTGAGGCGGTAAAATGCCATGAAAACTTTTTTACTTATCGCTACTCCCCATGGCATAGAATATTTCCTATATGGAATATATTCATTGCTCAGCTACAAATGGATGTGTACTCCCATTTGATGTTGGTGGGTTTTTCCCCATGAATCATTCTAACATTGATCTTCCATGTTGTGGATCATGGTTCTCCATACTGGTAAGGCTATTATTCATAACCTGAGTGAGTTGTCCCAATATAGTGATTAGCTGATCAGCTCTAATAGTATCACCAGCTCCACTATAATTATCTTGAGATAGAGGAAAATCCCTTCATGGAGTGAGGGCATTGATATGGTTTCCATTTCATCCACTAGGAACCATTTCTAAACAATGGAATAAATAAGATTAGTTTATTAATCAAAATACATAACTCCAAACCTGTAAAACACTAAATATAAATTTAACAGTTTTTGGATACAATCTATAATCCTAAAAAATATTTTCATTGAAGAAATATATACTCATAAAACCTTTATAATTGATTTAAAGGAAAATGATAATTATCCTAAGAATATCTCATGGAAGTGACCAAACCAAGAGTGCGTCAAGGCTCATTGTCGTGTACCAGTTCCTTTTCGAGTCTTGCACAAAGCGGTTTTTTCGGGTTTTCCCCTAGGTACATATGCGCCAGAGCCGCCTCTGTTGGCTCGTATCCAGATAGGGATTGATTGCATGGAAAACTCACAAAATATCTATAATACCAAAATTCTATGATGTGAATCTATACTAATCCTCAATTTCTATCTTAGGGCTATGTGTTCTAATCAGAGTATATCTAAATCTTTTTTCCAAGGGTTGTACTAAACTTAATCTGATATCAACTGTAATGCCCCGACCATAGTTACCCAGAGTCGATGCATTAGTAAATAACATTGTCACGATCCTAATTAAATCACGTATCTAATGACTGATCAGTTTACTATTATTGGAAACAATATTCATACAAATGTTCAAATTTTACAACTTGAAAAAACATACAACATGAATTTATTCCAATAGAAACATCCAATCATCCCAAATTATGCCTGCAAGTCACTCATAACTAACTTCTTCATATCCTGGGAAAATGAAACATAAGAAAGGGGAGTTATCAAATGCTCAGTAAGGGTAAACAATAAAGAATAAGATAACATAAATATTAAGGATGATGAATAATTGAAACCACATGCCTTTACCAATAATAAACACGAATACATTTATGGAAGGAATATGAGGTGAGTAAATAATGAAATAATTAAACATAATCATGGGTATTCTACTAGTCGAATGACCATAAGAACCATCAATATTATTTTCATTATGAGGGAATGTATAATGTCGGACATTCTGAAACATTTTCTCAAGGACTGGGAAAAGATGTATAAAATGATTAAGGCCTCGAACAAAACCATATATCAAAAATGGGTAAGGACCTCATCCAATTCAACTTCTAGTTGTCTCATGAGACCTACCAATGCACCGAAGAGCTAGAGCAGGCTCCACCAGTCAATTACTAAGTCATATACATTCCATATATGAAAATGTTGAAATATAACATAAACATTCGTATTAAAACAAGCATAAAAAATGTCAATATATTATCCATAAACCATGAATGGTATAAAAATTTCACATCCACTATCAAACATGTAGCAAAACCTTCAATACAATATTAATGTTTTGTATCATAATATATCAACATTAAATAATCTTAAAATCCATCAAAGGATATTGACATAGATGAAACCAACACCCTTTTTTTTATAAAAATATTTCTTTATATTTTGAAATCATTTAAGTATCACATTATAATAAGGAAAACATTTATTTTGAAAATAATCTTATAATATTGTAAGGAAAACTTTGATAATGTTATAACTATGGAAAATAGTCGCACCCGCCGTATAAGTTGAAAACACATTCTTACCATAAATTTTTTGTAAAGGTCAAAAAAGTACATTTTTCAGAAATGAGGGAATGATTCCTTTTAAATCATATAAGGGGATAAATGACTTTATCCCATTCACTGGTAATTATAATAAATGTTTTGAAAACATTTTTATGAAACATTGATGTGGCTGATAAATAGGTCCTAGTAGATAATCATATATAAACAACATCGGATAATGAAGTGATTTTGAAATTAACCCTTACCTTGCACTTTTCCATTGTCGAGGGTAGGTTAACATATTATATAATGGTGAAATAATTTTTATTAAATTATTCAAGAATAATATAAATTAATATTATATCATATATTATCTTTTAACATTTCCTTGTTAATAATATCTTAGTATCATTGTCGTTTCGTGTGTTAACGGATTTGTTTTCCATTATATTATTTATTATGTGAGTAATATTTGTTATTGATGGGATGTATAATATTCATATACATAATTATATAAAGTCTTTAAACATTAATTTTAATCATATAATGAAAATTAGTCTTGAATGGATATGATGGGGAATGAATCACATCATGTTCGTGAGACGGTAATCTGTTCGTACACATGAGTGACAATATCATTCATTTGATATTAAAATAATACATAATTGGATGGAATAACATATATACAGAATCAATATAATTTTATATTTATTGTTAATATCAATTACATATCATTTTTATACCCATCCAAATAATAATTTATTGAATAATAACTACACAATGATGTGGAGATGGTAAGATGTACGTACAGACGTATGGTGACATGTCATTCAAAGAATGGATAGAGAAATGAGTTTTGTTGTACAATATTTATAATAACATCATATTATATAGATGATACTAGAGTGATTATTTTAGAATGGAATCCATAATGAATGTGGAATTTGAAGAATAAAGGAACATGAAAGAGGTGGTGAGATATTTACCTCTTCTTCGGGTTCTTACATATGTTTTGATCAAAAAGGATCCTTAGTATGGATTTATGACTAAAGGATGGCCTCTATAATTAAGGGTATACTGTTTAGAGGGTATTTGGGTAGATTTTGGCTGATCCAAATTGTTTGAAGGTGTGAATTAGTGAGAAGGGGGAGTTCCCTTTTATAAGAGGGGTGAGGTGTACATTAGGAAAAGCTAGAAATATTATTTGGTAATAAAATAATTTTCGTTTTATAATGGCTCTAAAAAAGAATATTTAAATTATAAGGTGGTGATAGATAAAAAAAACTGAAAAAATAGGTTTTAGACAGGTTTGGGTCACTATATTAACCTTATCTTTTAGACTTAACTATTTTTTGAATAGTTTTACATTTATCATGTATCTTTGCATTTTTATATTATATGGTTAATAAACATGTTATATACTTCCAAGAGAACCCCAAGTGGTTAACTAATGATACAGATATCATTATATATGTATTTAGGTGGATCATTATATATTTAGTAATAGAATATTAATTAATTATATAATGGTTGTTTTAAAAACACATTTATGTCAATTTTGACATTATTTGGTATTTTGTTTTTGTAAAATTTGTAACCACATTATTACTTAGAAAAAAATAATACAACCAACCATTATATGTCATATTAACATATAAAATTAGTGTAATTTATATAATGTCTCGTATTACATTTATTTGGATATTTATAATATCAATTATTTTAATATTTAATTAATTCTGTAATTATTGCATAATCATTGTGTCAAACATAAATTAAATTATTTAAAGTCCAAAAATTATAAATAAAAAAACATTATTTTGAAATATTTTTATCATTATAATTAATATTTATATTTCAATTTATCTTATGTATAATCCTATATTAAATTATTTTTAGTTTTTAAACTTTGATTTTAAATCTTTTAACTCCTCTTTAAATAAAATAATAATAAGTGTCCTAATCTAATCCATGTAGACCAAAGAGGTACATATTTTATTCCTAGGGTTGTTCTTGGTCTAATTATACTTATACAATAAAATTAAAAAATGTGTTCGGGTAATAATAATATCATTTTTACCTATAAATACTCTATTTACTTTTATCCGTGGAAAATAAAAGATAAAATTTACTATTCACAAAAAATTATTTTCGAAATATTGAACGACATTTTTATTACTGATATCAACCATTTCTTTTGGATTTTTGAAATTCCAATCACATAAGTGGTAAAATTATGTTTTATGTGAATTTGAAAATTTTCCTAAGAGTTGGGTAAATGACGGTGAAACGTTAAAAAAAATTATATATATATATATATATATAATTATTATAATCTGACTCCAATTAATTACATAGAACTTATATAGGTATTATGAATCTATTATGACCAAAAATAAATTTAAAAAAAATTAAAAAAAATTATTTAAATAATATTTCGGTTTTAAACTATGACTCAATGTTTTCACTATTCATAAAAAATTTAATGTTTTCAGAAAAATACCAAAACATCACCCAAGGATAATTTCGATATTAAGAATCCTAAAATGAATTCCATTTTGAAATAAAAAATTTATAAAATTTCTAAATGTGCGTATTAATATTCCTAAAGGCTACTTTGATTGGTTGTAGTGGGTTAGAATCTCGAAGAAGAGTACAATGCAAGCTAATGCATTCTTCAAAGGGAAACGTATCGTCGAAGCCTGGGGTGTTACATTCTCCCCTTCAACAAATAATTTCATCCTTGAAATTTCCTAAATACTCCCACATTAAATGAATTGTGTGGTTCTTCATCATAACATCCTCAGGTTCCCATGTTGCCTCTTCCATCTTATGGATTCTCCGTAGAACTTTTACCAGATGAGTCGTCTGGTTTCTCAGCACTTGTTCTCTATTATCTAGAACCTTGACATGATCTTCTCAATAAGACAGATCACTTTCCTCTTCTAATTCCTCATAGGTGAGTACATTCATTGGTTTAGACATGTATTTTCTCATTAGTGATACATGGAACACTTCGTGGACTTTTGAGATACTTGGCGGCATTGCCAAACAGTAAGCTACATCCCCAATTATTTCTATATTTTCGAAATTTCCAATGTACCTGGGACTAAATTTACCCTTATTACCGAAATGTATAACACCCTTCCATGGTGATACCCTCATGAAAACATGATCTCTATCCTGAAATTCCAAATCCCTCCTTCGGATGTAAGCATATATCTTCTTCCTATATTGATCTTCTTTGATATGGTTTTGGATTACCTTCAACATTTCCATCATTTCCAAAAAAAAAGTTCTGGGCCAATGAGTTTTCTTTCACCATCATCATCCCAATTGGATGGTGTGTGGCATATCATTCCGTATAACTCTTCATATGTTTCCATCGAAATACTTTAATAGAAGCTATTGTTATAGGAGAATTCTACCATATGTAAATATTGATCCCACATACCTTGTAAGTCAAGTGAGCATGATCTCAAAATTTCATATAAGGTTTTAATAGTCTATTCTTATTTTCCATCAGTTTGGGGTTGGTAGGCAGTGCTCAAATGAAGTTCAGTATCCAAGGATTTGTGAAGAATTTTCTTGAATCTTAATGTAAACCAGGGATCAAGATCAACAACCATCGATACGGGTGCTCCATGAAGTCTCACAACATTATTAATATATAGTCTTTCGAGATGTTCAAGTGGTAAATATTCTCTTGTAGTATGAAAATGTGATGACTCGGTATGACGATCAAAAATGACCTATATTACATCATTCCTTCTAGGAGTCTTTGCTAGTCCCACGACAAAGTCCAACACGATATTATCCCATTTATACTCTGGTATGGGAAGAGGTTTCTAGACTCTTCTAGGTTGTTCACTTCTAGTATTCACATGTTGAAAAACCATATATCTTGAAACCAAATCAGCAATCTATCTCTTCATGTTGTCACACCAAAAATGAATCTTCAAATCTCTAAACATTTTGGTGCTCCCATGGTGTATAGAGAAATTGGAACTATGATTATCATCAAACAATTCTGTTTTTAGATATGATATATCGGGAACACTTAGTCTCTTTCCAAACATCAAAATTAAATGTTCATACACAAAGTCACTCAATCTCCCATCATTCACAACTTTAATCTTCTTTTGAAACTCTTCTTCATCAGTCTTTGAAATTTTTATCTTTTCTAGTAAAGATGGTTTGGATACCATTTGAGGAAGCATTGATATTTCACCTTCCATGGTTATTCCCATATCCATCTTTGTCATATCCATATATTTAGGATCTTTTTGAACTCCCATATTGTTCAAAACTCGATTATCCTTTCTACTAAAAGCATCTTCCACATTATTTACCTTCTCCGGGTGGTAGTGAATAGTGCAATAATAATCCTTTAGATGTTCAATCCATTAGTTTTCCCTCACATTGTCTTCTTTCTATGCGAAGAAAAACTTCAAACACTTGTGATCAATATATATATCACATTTTTCACCATAGAGATAGTGTCTCCAAATATTTAAATATATTATTAAAACTCTTATCTAAAGATCATTAGTAGGATAGTTTTTTCTTGAATTTTTAGCTCTCATAATGCATAGGCTATTACTCTATCATTCTGCATTAGGAAACAACAAGGCCCTTTCTTCGATTCATCACTATAAATAATAAACCCATCATTCCTTGATGGTAGAGTCAATATATTATCGTTGAGTAATCTTCTCTTTAGTTCTTCAAAACATTATTCACAATCTTTTGTCAAATCAAATTTAACTCCTTTTAGTGTGAGCTTTGTTAATGGGTTTTCCAACCGGCCAAAATACTGGACAAAATGTCAATAATAACCTACTAAATCAATAAAACCATGAACCATATTTATAATATTTGGTGGTGGAAATTCTTGGATTGCCTTGGTATTAGAAGGATCAACGGAAATTCCATCCTTATAGACAATATGGCCAAGAATATAAATATTCTGAAGCCAGAATTATTAGTTGCAAAACTTCCCATATAATTCATGTCTTCTAAGAGTCTTCAAGAAAATGAGAAAGTTATTTTCATGATCTTAGAAGCTTTTAGATTATTCCAAGATATCATCTATAAATACAACTACAAAGACATCAATAAATCACTTGAAAAATCAGTTCATTAGATCCCTGGTGATAGAGGGTGCATTAGTCAATCCAAAAAAAATTACTATAAACTCATAATACCCATACCTGGTTTGAAATGTGGTCTTCGGAATGAAAACATTATTCAAAAACTACTAATGTTATCCATATAAAAGTTAAATCATCAAAAATTATTGATCTCCATAATGTTGGTTGAATAAATCATCAATGATAGGTAGGGGATACTTGTTTTTTATCGTTATTGCATTGATCTCCTTGTACTCAATGGGCAACCTCATAGATCCATCTTTCTTCATAACAACAATAACAGGGGCTCCCAATGGAGAATAACTAGGTCAAATAAATCCCTTATTAATCAATTACTGTAGTTGTTTCTTTATTTACAATAATTACACATTGGCCATTCTATAATGGGTCTTCGATATGGTCCTTGATATAGGAATTAAATCAATGAAAAACTCAATTTCACGTTCTAGTGGATGTCCAGGTAAATATTCATGAAACACATCAACATATTCATTCACAATAGGTAAATCGTATATTTGAACATTCCAATCATCACCCACAATTATTTCATTCTCTTCCTCTACAATAATTTAATTTATTTGAGCTAATAGGGGTGGATCTAGATAAGAATCAGGTGGTGACGATTCTTCTCTAATGATAAGGTGTTCTTTATCATCATAATAAAAAATTGTAACCTCTTTATTCTTACAATAAATCATTGCATCATGGTTCGAAAGCAAATCCATACTAAGGATTATATCAAATTCAATAATGGGTATGACATTGAGATCACTATATAATGACCATTTATGTGATCTAAAGGCGACAGATTAACAATTTTTTTTGCAATTATATTTCCCTGAAGAGTTTTGACTAAAAAATACCTTGTTAAAACAAATAGAAAATATATAATTTTCTTAGAAAATTGGAAAAATATGAATCAAATAGATGATCTAGAATCAAATAAAGCATTTGATAAATGTGATAAAACCATTAAATTACATTCCACCATGTCTTTTGGAGCTTCAACCTTAGTAGCAGTGATAGAATAAAATTATCCTTGATCTCGTTGCCTTTTAAGAGATAAGATCCCATAACTCTTAGGAAATTCATTCGGATAATGCCCCATTTATCAACAATTGTAGCATTCAACATCGACAGGCTATTTATTTCTCTTGCAATCATGAGCTTAGTGGAATTTTTCACCATAATTATAACAGACTGCCATTCCATTCTGAAAAGTACCAGGGTGTTTCTTCCCACATTTACAACAGGATGGATATTCAGCTTTTACATTCTTCCCCTTATATCCATTTCCCGAGTGATTAGATGATCTCTTCTTCTATTTCTTTGCATTAAAGTAGTAAGACGTAATGAATTCTTATTCAATCTTGATAGCACATGAGCAATAACTTCGTACAATGAGAAGGATTGTGAGACTAATGATCAATTGAAAAATGGTATGATTCCATAAATGAAATGATCAATCTTACTCTTGGGTTATATATTTAATTTGTACCATTCCTCTCTAATCTTGTAATGTTAGTTTCATACTTTTCGACATTATCACCCTCCTATTTCCTTAGACACTGAAATTGCCTTTCAATATCCGCTCGATGGTCATGAAGAAATTATTTTAATATGAAAATATCATTAATAACCCTCCACTTTTTATTTGATACTTTATCATCTTCCTCTATGTTTTGAATCAATGACCAGCATTGATCAGCATCTCCAATTAGGCAGTAAACTGCCATGACAACTTTTTACCAATCACTACTCCTCTAGGGGTAGAATATGTTCTCTTAAGAATTTATCCAGTGCTAAGATAATAATGGATTTTTACTCCCATTAAATGTTGGTGGATGTTTCCTCATGAAGCGATCTAACATAGATCCTCCATGCTATGGATCAGGGTGCTCCATACGGGTAAGGTTATTATTCATAACCTGAGTGAGTTATCCCAATATAGTGATAAGATTATCAGCAGCAGTTGTATCACAAGCTCCACTATAATTATCTTGGGCAAGAGGGTAATCCCTACATGGAGTGTTTTCCTTGATATTGTTTCCATTCCTTCAAATAGGCACCATTTCTAAACAATGACATATACTAGATTTGTTTATTAATTGAAATACATAATTCTAAGCATATAAAACACTTTTTAATAAATTTAACAGTTTATTGATATAATCGATAATCATAAAATATTTTTTATTTGAGAAAATATATACTCATAAAACCTTCATAATTTCTTTTAAATAAAATTATAATTACCCTAAGAATATCTCACGGGAGTGTCGTAACCAACAATGCAGCAAGGACCGTTGTCGTACACCAGTTCCCATTCAAGTGTAGCTCAAAGCGGTGTTTTCTGGTTTTACCCCTAGGTACATCAGTTCCAGAGCAGCCTCTACCTGTTCGTATCCATATAGGGATGTATTTCATGGAAAACTCACAAAATCATTACAATAAAAAAAATTCTAGGATGTTTATCTATACTAATATTCAATGTATATCTTAGGGATATGTGCTCTAATAATAATTTATCTAAATCTAGTTTCCAAGGTTTTTACTAAACTTCTTATGATACCAACTGCAATTCCCCAACCCTAGTTACCTAGAGTTGTTGCATTATTACATAACATTATCATGATCAGAAGGAGATCATATCTCGAAAGACCAATAAGTTTAGTATTATTGGAAATAATGTTCATACATAAGTTCAACATTACATCTTTAAATGAAATAAATCATGAATTTATTCAATTAGATACATCCTAGCCTCGTAGATTATGCCTGAAAGTCACTGATAACTAAATTATTCATATCCTTGGAAAATGAAACATACGAATGGGGTGATCTCAAAAGCTCAGTTAGGGTAAGCAATACAGCGGAAGATAACATAAATATTAAGCATGGTTAATAATTGAAACCACATGACTTTACCAATAATAAACATGATTGCTTTTATGGAAGTAAAATGAGTTGAGTAAATAATACCATAATAAGACATAATAATGGGTATTCTACTAGTCGAATGACCACATGAACAATAAAAATTATTTTTATAATGAGGGAATGTATAATGCCAGACATTCTGAAACATTTTTTCAAGGCATCATAAAAGACGTCTAAAAATGATTAAGGCCTCGGCCAAATCCATATATCAAAATTTGGAAAGGACCTCTTCCAATTCCACATCTAGTTGTCTGCTGAGTCCTACCAATGCATCGAGGAGCTATAGCGACATCTATTGTGTGATGATATTGGTTTGTTTATGCATTATAAAATTTCATTATGTTTTTTAGGTGATATGAATGTGAATCTTGAGTGGCTTCAGTGGATCATTTTCCATATTGGTGTTGTGGTTTCTTGTTAGTCAATTTTTCAAAAACCTTAAAGCTTATGGATTTTCTCTCCAATCCAAATTTCTATAACATGATTCCTTGATTAAAATTAAATATTTTTTCATGAAAATTATTTTGAATTGTATGTAAAAATCATTATGGAAACTTATTTGGTGAATAATTGGTGATTTTTGTTAAAATGGGATATTGTTGAAAATGAATATTTGGTGTGTGATTTTAAATTTATAATTATAAAATTGGAAATGTTTTGAATTATGGAAAAATGATTTACGAAATTTGAATTTTAATATATTTTTTTATTGAAATGTGGGTATCCATTGAAAATTTTTTCATAGTTATTTCAATAAATTGGTGATTTATTGATGTTATTGTGGATTGCATTGAAATTGTTGATGTTCTTTTGCTATTGCTTGGTTAGAAACTAGTATTTTTATATTGATGTGGCCCAATGGGTGTATGTGCATGGTTATTGTCTTGATCACCATGGATTGTGTTAAATGTGATGTGGAGTGGTTGGTGGTACTAATATAAAATAGGGGATGTATAGAGGATGGAAGGGCCACCATCAATGTTTAGTGGTTGGGAAGTAGCACGATATTTGGGATAGTGTGATAGCGTTGACAGAATGTTCCACCATAATGGTTTAATGATTAGGGTTGAGTGTGACTATATAGTGACTCTTTGTGTTGTGTGTCTCTATTCATGATTGATTTTTTTGTGTGTGCTAATGTGTGATGGTAATATGGAATATAGCTTAGTGTGGATCTCCCATGTTGGCATGGCCAGGTAAGGGAAAATTTTTATTGTTGTAATTGTTTCACTTGTAATGGTTTTAAATAAAGATTTATATAAATGTGAAAATTGTTATATCCTACTGGCGTGTGTAGGAATGTAATTTTGAGAAAATATAATGAGTATTTTTACTCACCCCCTGCATTGGCATTTTTGTGCTTTTGTAGATGTTGTATGTTGGGACACAGTTTAGTGTAATGCATCTCATTTTTCAAGTGGTTGATCATGATGTTTGAGTGGAACAGTTTTGATTAGGGAAGGTAGTATGTTGTCGAGCAATTGAATGTGTCATGGGTTCACATGGGATTTATTATTTAGTCTTCCATTTCGTACTTTGATTATAGATATGGTGGTTGTATTAGCGCTCTTTTGGAATTGATGTGTTTTAAGACATTGTTTTACACACATCATGTAGTGTTGGTTGGTTATGACTCGTTTGGTTAATTGGTTTATTTCTACGGGAATAACAATTAAATAAATTATTCTTAAATCCCTCAGAATTTTTTCCATCCTTTGGATGCAAGGAAACCCTGCCTAAGGAGAAGTAGAATATCACCTCCCTCTCAATCCAATGGGATGGGGTGAGGTGTTACATAAACCCAACCTTGACCAAGAGGAATCATAATAAATGACATAACCTTTCCCTGGTTCTAGAAATATCATTAGATATTCATATTTTTATTAGTTCAAACATTCCTCTAGAATTATTGAACTTCATTATTCCATCTAAATAGAATTCCCATTTTTATAAATGTCATCAATACAAAAGTGGCTCTTGAGAAATCTCCGTCAAAGTGATAGTACTATTCAGCTCGTCTTTGAAACCACCATACCATAAATACATTAGTATTTGGTTTGTAACCCTAAATTATTTCATGGTACATTGTATTAAAAATCTATTGCTTCATGCAACACCGACATGACATGTGTTAAAAACAAGGATGAATTTTTGTGAAACAACACATTGGTATTATAATTACATAAGTGTTATATCTATAACGTATACTTTATTTATAGTAATATAATTAATAATAAATAGATTTTAAATATTATATATAATTTAATCTCCTAATTAGAACATATTTATAATGAAATATATATGTTTTATTAAAATAGTTATATGTTTAGATATATTATTTTAATAAATGATCTACTTTTTATGCCATTTTGTGAACAAATATAAAATTAATTTCACACACTCATTGAAATCAAATTTTGTAAAATAGACTTCATTTTTTATTTTTTAATATCAAAATTATCTAAGGGTGAATATTTAGTATTTTTATTAACATTCTGTTTTGATGAATAGTGAGAAACTAGCCATTATTGTTAAAAACAACCGTATTAATTTATTTAATTATTTTAATTTAAATTGGTTATAAATTCACAATAGACAAATAATAGCTGTATGCACCCAATATTGTTCATTTGAATCATTTTTATAATACAATTAGATATAAATATTCTTTGAACATTTTTCACTTATATATACCCACCGTATTGCCCCATTAGAAGAATAACATTATACATAATTATATTTCTTATATGAAATGAATTTAGAAAATCCAATACAAATGTTTGTAATAAGGATGACAAATTTGGTAAAAAAAGATCAAAATAATTTATATTGAATCATAACATTGGAATATTATTTACCATAATTAAAGGTAAATTGGAAAATTAATGGTAAAAATAATATTATAATATGAGAAAAATATTGATACACTAGTCCTAAAAATATTTTATG
The DNA here is from genome assembly GCA_963277665.1 of Viscum album. Classification (NCBI taxonomy): domain Eukaryota; kingdom Viridiplantae; phylum Streptophyta; class Magnoliopsida; order Santalales; family Viscaceae; genus Viscum; species Viscum album. The sequence continues at coordinate 839,631,043 of OY728141.1, forward strand.
AGTCATGTATGACCAGTAAAACCCATAGGATGAAAAATTTTTACGAATCTACATGGGTTTTATTAAGACATTTATAACATTTAATTTTATGTAAAGGTAAAAATATCATAAACACGACTCTTATTACTAAAACAATTTAAATATAGGGCTATATAAGTGATCTATTTTTCTGTATATAGTCATTAAAATGCTACATGTATTTCCTATATCAATTTTATATGTTTAATTTTTTTCATGAATTAAATAATTAAATATAATTATGACACAATGATGATTGAATAATAGTGTTATAATAATAGAATCAAATAAATGATATTATAAATTTTAAAATAAATATTATTTTAAATATTTTATGCGTTACATGAAATTTATAGGTGTCTATGACATATTATGATTCTATAAATTAACTTTTTATAACATCATGTTGTTACAAATTTAACCCAAATTTAATATTAAATAGTGTGAAAATTGTTGTAAATTTGATTTGCAAATAAATATTTCTTTATTAAATGATATAAAAGTAATAAAATATTACGGTTCATCCAAATAACACGTATAGTGTAAAAAATTCATTAATGATCCAATTTTTGTTCTATTTTAATTTTATAGTGACAATATGAACCATGAGGTGTAAAATTAAAAGAAGTAATGGTTAGAGTTAAATTATTGAATTAGGGGTTAAATCTAAATGATAAGGTTAATTTTATGACATAAACACATGTAAAACATATTTTATTAGTTTAGTTATACCTAAAATAAACATATACTCTAAATATATGAATTTTTTGAAATTAGATGCATAAAATAATTTTTTAAATAATTAATATTTCATGATTTTCCCAAAGTGCCCCTCACGTCTCTTAGAAAATGGATATTATCCATATCTTTATTTCACACATCCAATTTCATTTGACTTTGAAAAACCCAACCCATTTCATCTAAAAACGTCCCTAAATTAATTCTAGTGGAAAAACATTCAGCTCAAATCCATCTTATGGAGCACTTTTCTGCAAATCAAAAGGATATACTTGGAAAAGATATTATCAATTTATCAGACTCTTTCAATTTTATTTTATCGTTAATATACATTTACAAAGATGTGACCATACTATAATAATATATCTAGAATATATTATATGGTTAGTTTTTTTAATATTATAGGAAAACCATATTCCTCTCTTTACCTATCCTACAAAAAAATTAGTATCATTCATGTTTAAGTATGGATTACCATATCCATGTCGTAGTGTTAACAGTTAATCATCTCTACTATTTTTTGAATGGTATAATGATGATTATAAATGATTTAAATAATAAATTTAACATTATATTGTTTTGGTAAAATTGATATTCTATTATATTAAATACCATTTAAACAATAAGGAAATGATATCGATGCTCGTGACTATGTAAGGCTTACCATCTCCACGATGTGATAAGATTTATCTTCCAAGTTCACCATACAAGAATTATAATCAAAATATATATTAAGGATAAAAACTTTCGGACATAAAAATTATTCTATAATACTATATACATATATATATATGTATGTAAAAAATTTCATTCACTTACATCTATTTATTTGGATAAAAAATGGAAACAACATCCTTGTGTACATAAGACATACCATATCCGTGAATAATGTATTCCATTTCATTTGTCCACCTATAATTTATATATATATTCTAAATATATATTATATATAAATCATGATATACATTCATTACATAAGTAAATCATGATATTTTTAATACGATCATGAATATAATGTCAAAACACATGTGATAAAGATTGCAATTATTTGACGAAACGCTGATTTAACATTGAATTGTTAATAATCATGTATTATAATTTAAAAACCAAATAATATATGATATCATAAATATTATTAGGATTTATTTACATGTTAATAATAGGTTTAAAACAATTATAAAGGTTTTTAAGACACATACAGAGAGTATCAGACTTATGTTAAGGGAATTTCATCTTACAGTTCATTTTGGTGTTCTATAATCCATGTTTTCCACATATTTCTTATTTGTGGTGTATGTACATCCACTATTAAATTTTATATCATTAATAAATTTATCATCATGGTATTTAATTTTTAATTACATGAATTTGAATATATTTTTTTAATGTTCAATTTGTTTTGGGGTGTTTTGAATGATTAAATAATTTATCATCTTTCCAATTCAATGATCAAGATATTATTTTACATAACTATTTATATGGATATAAAGTGGTTAAAAATTAAATATTATGTCTAAATTTATTTTAATTCAATATTTATCAAAAAGGATTGTTTTTTATGTTTTATGTATGAGACTCTTTACCTCAAAAATCATTTAAAATATTTTAATGAGTTATTTTTCCAAACCATTTTCATTAACATCCACGTTTTCAAAAATTTTATACATATTTTTTTATAAAGAAATAATTTTAAAAAAATGATAATTCCATCCAAATGAGTAAATGTGGTATGGGAAAATTTGATACAAAAATAACTGTTTAAATATATTCTTGTATAAGTGTATGGAATTTGGATAAATGATTTAAATTAAAAAGGGTATTTCTCTAAAAATATTTCAAATTATTATATTGGAGTGTTTTAACTTATGTCAACAATGATTGATGGATATTATGCTTAATTGATTTTGATCTCTTCTTATATAATTTAAAATATTTTAATGAATCTTTTAGGATTATTTTTATTTTGGATGTTTTCTTTAGATACCATTCATGGTTAATGGTAAATGTATTCACATTTCCAATATAATATTAAATATGAATGATTATGTTTTCTAAGTATAAACATTTTCATACGAGGAATATATTGGAATTATTATGTGATTGACGAGGCCTGTGATAGCCCATGGATGCATTGTTATGTAACATGAGACCAAATTATTTGGTGATAAACCATTCACCATTGTTTCTATGGTTTTTTAAATTTTATAAAGGATATATCATGAGAAAATATGATTGTTTTATACCAACTAACTTAATCATTCAAGAGGATAGATCATGACATTAGTTAAATTTCCTAGAGAATACATCACGACACAAATCAGTTGGTTTTATTTTCCCAGACATAAACTGTAATGGGGATATATATTGGTAGTATATATCAGGAGGATATACATTGATTGTGTAGACAACAAACATTATTAATTCCCACATTATGATATTATTTACTGATAATACATGTGATTATTCATATTTTAGAATATCCTTGTGTGTTTATAAATGTAATTTTATGAAATACACCTTCCATATTATGTCCAATTTTATGTTTAAAGAGATTTTTTTATACATATACCTTGCCTTAATAGGTTATTATTATTTATTACATCTTCCACTATAATGTTTATCGTTACTAAGAATATGGGATCACCCCTTTCTTATTTTTTATTTTTCTAGGACTCCAAGAAGTTTTTTATGATTGATATGCAGGGTTAATATTGAGGAATAATGGAATTATATAACTATTATATATGTTGTATTTTATGTGAAAATTTTAATGTAATGTTCATTTTTATAATCTATTTTCCAAGAATTCTAAACTAATCACTCCTTCATGATTTGATTCCACATAATCATGAAAATTTATTAATATAATTCATTGACCATGGGGTTCTTTGGACGGGGTGTTATTGTTCGTATCATATGAATTCTAGCAATAGCCTTGGAAAAAGATTTAGAAAACATACATTTGGGATCATAACCCATTGATAGACAATGAGGATAAGAATTGATGAATTTTCTAGATTTTTAATAAAGTTAATATTATGTATGTATTTCAATAAATGCATCCCTATCAAGATACTACAAGTGGATGTGATTTGGAACATATCTTCCTTGGAGTCATAGCTATGACAAGGTTTTTTGATAAATACATGGGGTAACCTCAAACATGGTAATGGGCCTTACTGCACATCAATTTTGACACTCAAGGGGTTATGATAGGATAATTAAAATTTAATTTACCTAAAATAATAATGGATTTAAAAGTAGTGATTCCACCAATGTAACCAATGTTAATGATTTTATGACTTTTGAGGCATAAATTTATGTTTTGTTCTATACAATATTTAGGGTTAAAAAAGTGTATAACACTAAAAGTTAATAAAATATATGCCACTATATAGAAATGGTCCCAGGTATAATGAATGTGTACTCCACAAATGCATAAAATCCAAACAGTAAATATGGATTGTATTGTAGTACTATTTCCTTATTATTGGTGGAATGTTAACCCTTAATATGGTCCTAATAATTATATAATTATTTGCTAATAATTGATAATATATTTAGATAATTTAAATTTGATATTATTGAAAACTTTAGAACTGAATAATGGTTTGTTTAAGAATTGGTTTATACCATTGTTATTGGTAGTTTTAAAATTTTTTGGATTGAAGTTGTATATCAAGTATTCTATGTTTTACATAATGAATATGAAAGAATTAAAATATTTAATAAGGTTTTCTAGTAATTCAGCATATTAAAATATTCATAAAGAATTCATGATGAAGGTATCACATATATGTTATTGGAACATCCTTATATTTTTTGGGATTGTGAGTTGGGAAAGAAGAATTTTGGATAAGACTAAATGTTAGGAGGGATTATGTTTGAAATTAGATAATTTGGTTTAATATTAAAAAAATTAATATTATTATGTTTTTAATGATATAATTTTATGAATAGGACAACCCTTAGGTCCGGTGACAACCTGTCACGTCCGGTAAGAACTTGAGAATTGAACCCACAACTGAACGGTGACCTGGTTGCGTCACCTACAATCGGCCTACTGGATATCCTGTTGTGTATAATGTAGAATTTATAATTGAAAAAGTATGATAGATGATGTATAAATTCAATTTTTGAACCCTATAAAATTAGGGTAAATATAATATTTTTTAGTTTTATTATCTTTTGAGAGAAATATGAGTTTGTGGTAGAAATTAGTTAAATGGTGGAAATCTACATATCAAGTATGTATGCTTACTTTTTTTCTTATTATATGAATTTATTAATTCATAAAATTTAGGTAATGTATCAAAAAACCACAAATTTGTTCCCAGTACTTTATTTTTGAATTAATATAAGTTCCCCTTTGATCATTATCGACTTCTAACTTTGTGAATGATAACTTTTTTCTTGACACTATTCTCCATCACTCTCTATAAGAACATGATGGAAATATGTTCTGCCCATGTCTATTGTTCATATATGTAGCCCCAGTATGTGTTATCACTGGTGACCATCATATTTTCAATTCATTAAATTAAAATAGTGGTCTTAGTAACCCATTTTCGATGTGGGGTTTCAATATAGATATACCAAAAAGTCAAACCCATAGATTTTGAATACGAGTATATATTACCAGGATGAAATTTAATATAGGAGGGGAGAACGTGACACCCAAAAATTTCATGGTACGTTATCTTTGATATAATATGTTGTATGCAACAACAAATTGGATTTCATTACACAGAAGCTTGTGTTTCCGCGAAACAACACATTATTATTATACAAATTTATATGTTATATTTATAACCAATTCAATAATTTTAGTAATATAAATAGTGATAAATTAATTTACAATGTAATTTATAATGTTAATAAAATAATAAAATATTTATAATTAATTTTATATGTTTTGGTAAAATATACATATGTTTAGAAATACTATTTTCTTAAAAGAAATATTTTTATGCCATATTGTTAATAATAATAATATTTTTTTTGACACTCATAAATTCTGTGTTTTTTAAAATATAAATCATTTTTGAATTTTCAATATTGAAATTAGATTAGGTTTTATTGATTATTTTTTTCTAAAAACATTCATTTTTTATGAAAAGTGAAAACACGATATTATTCATGAAAAATATTTTCTTTATGAAATGAATTATTTTAATTTAAATTTGTTTTAAATATACAGTTGATATATAATAAATATGTAACTGAATATAGGTCATTGGAACCATTATTATAATAGATATGTATATAAAAATTCAATAATCATTTTCTGGACTTTTTACCCGTCTTCTATCCATATTAAAACATTATCATTAAACATATGTTTATTGCATCTATGAATAGAATTATGAATATCATATATATTTTTTTGTAACAACGGTAAACAAAATTTTGATAGGGGTCTATAAAGTTTTTGGTTAGTAGTATCTTTTGAGTATTATTTACTACGATTAATGGTAAATAATATAATTAATGGTAAAAATAATATTATAAAAATATAAATATACCCTAACACATTCCCTAACCATATTGGATATGTCATGGCTAACACATATAACCACGAGGATACAATTTTGGCCTTTTTAGTCCACTTGAGTTTTATTGTGACATTTATAATAATCAATTTTAGGGAACGGTAAAAATATAATTCACATGACTCTTATTACTAAAAACATTAATATGGGGCTATATTAGTTATATATTAGATTATGAATATCAATTATGAAGTGAAAAATATTTCCATAATAATGGTTATTTATTTTTAATTTTTATGAATTAAATAATTAAATTTAATAATCAGACAATAATAATTAAATAACAGAGATATTAATAAAAGAATCAAATAAATGATATTAAAAAGTTTAGAATAAATATTATTTGACATATTTTATTCTATAAAACAATGTTGTAGATTATTATGATATGTTAGGATTATGTTAATGTATTTTTTTATTGGAATCAATTTTTTATGACATTAACAAAAAGAAAGTATTTAATAGAATAATCATTGAATGAAATGAGATTTAAAAGTAATTTTTTTTAATAAATGATATAAAATTATTATAAATATAAGGATATTCCAAATAACAATAATCATGTTACAAATTTCAATAATAATTCAATTTAGGTTCTCTTGGAATTTTATAGTAACCATACTAACCATGTCCTATAAAAATAAAAGAAGACATAAAAAGTGTTAAATTATTTAACTAGGGGATAAATAAAAAAGTTATGGTATTTTAATGAAATAAACAAGTCAAAAACATATTTAATAAGATGATTTGGACTGATAATCATCAAATAATTTAAATTAATTAATTATAAGCAGTTCTGTCACAAAAATAAATTTATGATAATTTAATATTTCATGATATTCCTAATGTGCTCTCACCTCCACTATAAAATGGGACTTCTCCTTCTCTATATTTCACACATCCAAATACCTTTGTCTCTTATAACCCATACATATTTACTCTTCCAACATACCTCAATTAATCCTATATTCATAAATGTTTTAATAAATCTAACTTAAAAAGCCTTTTTATTTAAATTAGAATGAGATAAACGAAAAAGAGAGAATTGTTTTACCAAAGAACTGCATAGTAATTTTTATATTATTTCCCATTTGTAATTTTTTACCACACTAAAAATGTAACTCAATATTAATAAATATTTATATAATTTGTTATTATTATTGGATATCCATATCCTTCATTTTACAAATGGTACAAAAAACAATATCACCATGCATGCTTATTTACAACATTTTGTCTCCACACCATCATGTAAACTATTTCTCATCTATTAATTATTTACATGGTTATAATGATGAATATAAATTATTTAAATTGTATATAATACATTATATTGTTTATTTAAAATTTATATTCCACCAAAAATCATACCATATGACCATTAAGTTATTGATATTGTTACAAGTGCATATATAGGGCTTACCGTCTCCATAACGGGATGAGATACCCCTTCCACATTCACAATCAATAAATGATTATAAAAATATATATTATGAATAAGTATGAAATATATTACATAATAATTTAACTAGAATAATATATATTTATGTGTGTGTGTGTGTGTAAATATATTCCATTAACATACTTCCATTAAACACGATAATAAAATGGAAAGAACATTCTTTCATATGAACGACCTACCGTATCAATGAAAGCTGTATTCGATTTCATGAGTCTATCTAATATATATTTTTATATATATAAAATATAGGATATATAAATCTTTTTACACAATATTAATATATATTAACCTTGATTTATGTAATTCAATGAAGAATAATAAGTCAAAACAAATGTGAAAAAGAAAGCGATTATTACCTGAAACGTTGCTTTAACCCAGAATTGTTAACATATGAGTTATATAAAGTCATAATACAACAATAAATGATATAATACATATTATTATTAATATATTACACGTTAAAAATAAGTTAAAAACTGTTATAATGGTGAATCTGAGACATACAGAGAGTGTCAGACTTAAGGTTAGAGAATTTCTTATCACTTTTCCCTTGTGTGGGATAAAATCCATGTTAACCATATATTTCTTATTTTTGGTGTAGGAACATCCCTATGATATTTGATTTCATTAATACGTTTATCATAAAGTTATTTAATTATTAATTAGAAGATGTAAAACATATGATTTAAATGTTCAATGTGGTATGGGACGCTTTGAATTTTTAATGAACTAATTCTACCTTCATTTCAATATTCAATAATTTATTTTACATAAATTTTTATAGTGATATAAAATTTTAATAAAATGAATTTAATTTTTAATTTTATGTTAATTCAAATAGTTTAAAAAATTAATCTTTTTAAACTTCTATATAGGGTTCTATTTATCTAAACCATCATTATAAATGTTTTAATGATTTTTTCTTTTAAATAGTTCCTATTAAAGTCAATAATTTCAAAATGTTTTTAATTATTTTTCGGGAATGAATTTTTTAAAATTTTATTTACATTCAAATGATTTAATGTTGTATGGGAATCAATGATTCAAAAATCACTTTTTAAATATCTTTGTTATATGTGGGGTCCTTTTGAATAAATGATTAATTTTCAAAAAGGGGTATCTTTGTCAAGATATTTTTAATGATTTTATTAGTGTATTTTCATCTCCGTCCACATTCATTGTTGGATCATATTCATAATAGAGTTTAATCATTATTGATATAATTTACCGTATTTATTTGAATGGTATATGGTTAGTTTGATTGTGGATGTTCTATTTAGATACCAGTATATGTTTATGGTTAATGTATTTACATTACATAATCTAATTTAAATATGAATGTTTATGTTTTTTATGATTCAAAAATTTCTTATGAGGAATTTACTGGACTTATTATGTGACATGATGGGCCTGATATATCCCCGTGATGCATTGGCAGGTCTCACGAGAAAAAATTAGTTTGTGGAAGGACAATGACATTTATTTCCATACAGTTTTAAATTTTTATGTGGATGGATGTAAACACAAATTAGATGGGTTTCTATAGAAAAACATAAAATCTCATCATGATAGATCATGACAATAGATATATGGTTGTGACGATATATCTTGTCACAAATAAGAAGGTTTTCTACCCACAGAATGAAACTATTATGTGGATAGATCATTATATTTTTTATCTTTAGGATATATCATGTCAGTTTAGACATTAAATATCATTCATTCCCACATTATGAGCTTAGTTATTTATATTAACATTGATTATTTGATGATTATAATATCCTTGTGAGTTTTTAAAAGGCATTATTTGATTTATTCTTTCAATATTATGTTCATGTTTATGATTAATATTCTCGTTTATCAGTTTTATAACATTACATAAATGTTTATAGTTATTTACGATAGCTTACACTATATTTTACATCCTTTATCAGCATCTGATCTCTCCCATTTATTTTGTTTTTTTCCAAGATTCCGTGAATAAATTTATGATTGATATGATGGGTTAAAATTGGAAAATATTGGCATTCTCATAGGATTATCTATATTCTGTTTTATTATAGAAATTTTAATGTAATGTTCAAGTATGTAATATTTTTTTCAATACTACTAAATAGGATTGTACATAGGGATTTGATTCATTGTAATCAATCCATAGTACTAAAATAATGCACTAACTCTAGGATTCTATTGTCGAGGTGATACATAGATGTCATGAATTGAAACATTCAAAATTTATAATGTTTATTGATATGAATTTCTTATAAATGAAAATTTCTTGTGAGCGAGGAGGATCCATATATTCATTGTTATTTGGAATGAAAAAATGTTATCTAACCACTTTCTTACAGTCATGGAAATATTTTTATTTTCTTGGTTATATAAGTCCATTAAAATTCAAAATCAAATAGAGAATATTAATAATTAATTTTTTAATATAATATGAACATGGTTTTAATAATTATTAATTATTAAGATCAAAACATTATTGTGGGTTACCTTTGGATTTGTTATTATATACATCTTGATTCGACCAACATGAGAAAATGATTTCATTGGTAGATATTAATAGTAATGTTGATCTTATTATTTATGTGTTTGATGAAACAAATAAATCTATTAAGTTTTTTGAATGAATATCAAGACTTGCATAGTAGATCTTAACACATTTTATGTAATATGTGAATTTTTCTATCAAGATAACATGTTTCTTGGGTAGCTTTACATTCCAAGTTAATGTATCATAGTTTTAATTAAAATTATACATATATAAGTGTCGAAATATTGAATATTACTATTTATTGGTATTTTATATTGGAATGTATTGTATAATATGACATTTTGATGTCTATGAATATAAAACACTATAATTTGTCACTATAATTTTATATTGTGATCACAAAGGATGAATATTGGAAATGGTAATTATTGTTGAAACACCTAGGGTAGAAGAGACATAACGTCTTTTACTGAGAACAAATTCTGAATAATTGAGCATCAAAATAATGATACAATCGTATAACATGAAAAATTGATTTAAGTCATTCGATAATAATCTATATGTCCTTGGAAAGTCATAATATCACTATAATTTAGTAGCATAAATACAGAGAGAATATCAATTCTTAAAAAAATAGTGAAATATACCCTGAAATGAGATAAAAATGGGGATGAATCATTATGCCACAAACATTATAGTAAGTCCATTATGAAATAGTGAATGGAATCAAAATGTTTTCAATGCAACAATGTTACGACCACCTATGTATAATCTTCTACTGTGGTTAGTGTAATGATGTCATTGTATATAGGGTAAAACTATCTCCAAGGACTTATCTGTGATAATAGATTTTCCAATTATTGCATTACTACAGTTCCATGTTTCTCTCATGTTTCCTAATATTCTAGGTTTGGATGGATTTTCAATAGATCTACAAATATTTGGGACTATGGACTTTTTCCCCAAACCCCCAGAGTAGGGCCATGTTCCCCAAGACACACCAAACGATATAACTATGGAGATCAACCCTCTAGATTCGCATGTGTAATGTAATTCGCAAGAATCAATCCTACGTTATCTAAAAAATCAGGATTCATAAATCCTCCAATAATGATTTATTTACAATGGTTAATATAAGAATATATAAGTATTATGTACCATAGTTTTCGAGTATGATAATTTGTGATAACAAGTTAATCATCTTGAATGTTATCACATGATGTTTCCTCATATATAATAAAGTAATTATTGTGAATAAATGAATAAATATTTTTCGAAACATGAATGAAACATATAAATGTTATATAATAATTATGTAAATTAATAATGAAAAAAATTATATCTATCATTAATAAAGAAAAAAACATATATTTGTCAATAAATAATTGAATTAATTGAAGAAAAAATGAAAATTATTTATTTTTTTACTATAAAAAATAAGTTTATTCATAGATCTTCATGATCAATATGTTTATTTAAAATGAAGGGTAATCTAATTTTTAGTCTAGGCTCATTACAAGAGTTTTGGTTTTGAAATCCATGTGTAGGATATCTAGGAATGGGTAATGGTAAACTATGGATAAAAATATTGGTATTATGAAATTTAAAAGAAATGTGGTTGTACTATTTATACAAAATATGTATATTTAGTCTTTATATGTTGTATGTATATACACCACGTTTAATTATTATAAAGGAATTAATTGTGTATTGATGAGTTTTTACAATTTGGATAAAAAATGTTTGAATAATAATATTCTTTTTTTGATAAATAATAAAAATATTTTCCATATATTATGATATACTGTTATGTATCCAATGGATATATAGAATACAGTAATATTTAATGGTTTATGTTGGAAATGACTAGTCGATCAATACCCACAAATAAATAAAAACGTTTTTTATGTTTAAAATAGAAAGAAAACAAGAATGTTTTTGTGCACCACCCATATGGATGCTTTTCTAGAAGGTATCCAATGATTTATATACAAAAATCTTTATATACTTATAATTTCATAAAAACCCATTTGGGATACTTAATGAGGTCATGCAATATTGATCCATAATATTACTATTAAATAAGGAAAAAATAAATATGATTGGTGTAATGGAGTGAAATTAATCGCCACATGAAATTACTCAATAATATCATCCCCCAGTGTCTATGATGATCAATAGGTGTCAACAACATAAAATTTCACATGTGACTCCCGAGGCCGGGTGCATCCATGTGACTTCTTGAGATATTCTGAGAACTAAATATCCTTCAAGACCTCATCTCGAACAATGGCTTCACCCCATATAATTCTTCAAGAAGGAAGACATTATTTTCTTCCTGGGAATCAACATGTTTTGTCATGGGTGATGCAGATATACCATTTTTACTCCAAAGGGACTAATTTATCCTCATATTCTTATGGAAAATAGTAGACTTTCTATATCTAACAATGAAAGCAGTGAAATATTATCCTTCACCCTCACTGTCTCATAATGTGATTTCTTATGTTACTCATCAAATAATTTTTTTTCACGATCAAGCGTGTGATTATTCATAACAAAAATAGATTCGATCAACTGAAATAGTGGATTCCAACTCATCATAGTTGATCTTGTATAATGAAAACCATGGTGGTGTTATAGGCCTGATAATGTTTTCGATGGTGAAAAACTGAAGTAGGGAATCATTTTGATTGAAATATTGTATTTATTAGATTTATGACGGAGGAATGGTTAACTCCACTACCTCTAATCAGATTGGAATATCGTCAACCATGTATGCTATTTCACTATCTATATAGTGCATGTTAGTTGGTGTGGGTGATAATTTCTACTATACAAAAAAATCTCTTTCTCCACTCTACCTAGTATATGTACAAGAGTTTTCTCATTGGTGAATGAATCCTCGCTACACAACACATCATGCTTTCCATCAATACTATAATACCACTGATTGGATTCATCATAGATGGTATAATTCATCACATACATCTGTATACCATCGTGGGAATACAAGTGGTATTCCATTTATATGAATTTATTCGTGATGAAGGTCATTAGCCCACATGGGTCATCTAGATTTCTCAGATGAAACTTCATAACCATGAAATAAAAAATATATCTAATAGATTATGTATAGTGTTGTCCTAATTATTTTTCCAATCTGGCCTCATATGATGTCATCATGCACAATATTTGTTTCATTTCATAGTTGAGGATGAAAACAATGGTATTTGCGACCTCAAACCAAAATTTCTTGGGGAGAGCCTTTTCATTAAACATTCTATGATCTTGGGCTACCCTGGTAATGATGCAGTATTCAACAACATAATTCTTTTGCGAATAATAAATTTCATTGAGTTGTTCTTAATTCCAATTACTTAATTTTAATTTTTAGAATATAATTACATGAGTGGGAATGGTTGGGTGTTCGGGATTGATCATTTTTTCACTAATTAATTTCAATGTATTGGGAACTATTTAATTTAATTATTTTGAATATAAGAATTAATTAATTTATTTATTAAAATCACCCATAGAAACTCAAACACCTCTATTCCATTTCCATATTTGAAATTATTTATTTAATGTTAAACATTATATTAGTTTAATTCATTAATTAAAATAATTCGGATCCATCCTTCGGTCAAAATTAGTCAATATGTTTTCAACTCTCTATAGGATTGACAATGCACTTCCTATATCCCATGCCATATTACTTGGTGATGTTTCAGTACATTGAAATTTTTATTTTGATATCACAACATGGATTTAGTCAAGCCACATGAGCTCATCATTAAATCATTTCATATTATTTGAATGTTAGAGAATATATATTTGGTTACCCATTTGGATCTTTTTCCATTAATTTTATGGATCATTAATTAGTATAAATCACCATCGATGGTTATGTTAACATGGTTCCTATTGAAAATTTATAATAAGAGAAACCATTGATTCTTATTGATTTATTACCAGATTCATATGATAATATTTTTAGAACATTTTTATTCAAGAAATACAGTTTGGAGTTGGATGATGTTATATCATCATTGTTAATGAACAAGACCCAGTTAAAGACCTATCATGGTGTTCATTATTTTTTCATAGATACTAATTAATTTTGAAAAATAATGAAGAATAAAAACATATTCTAGACACAAATCTTCGGATTCCAAAATATGTCGTGTAATGGGTGAGGGTGATATAATATTAATTGGAGTGTATTTTCACTTGTATATATACAAAATTAACAAGTGATTAATTTGGTAGCTTCATTCCATATTACACCAAAGAGGGATGTATTTATGCATGTAAAAATGTGACTTTAGTCTATTGAATATGGAAAACTAAATTAATTCGACATCATTAATGATTGGGGTATTTTATCATTATAAATTTAGGATTAATGATAATGTCAAGGGATGTATGACATCATCCTGGTATACACCAATGAATTTTTTCTTCTTGAAATCATTGAAATATTTTGTTTTGGAGTTCATTTAGAAATGGAATATATTAATTATCCTTAGGATCGATGGTATATGTGTGATGAAATATGGATCAGAATCTCTATAATACTGATGTAATGGTGTATAATGAAGTAATTAATGTAGTTATGATGAGTAATTCATCATGATTCTGGTTCATAATGTCATATTTCATGACTAAAAGTCATTGAACAAAGATAATGACTGATTTTAATTTGAAGAATGATGTTACTGGTGCTTCGGTTTTTACACCTAAATATTTTTCTTCTATTAGTATCACTAGTAAGGGATAAATTAATATCAATGGTCCTAGTGATGCACTGAGTGATACATATTTCTTATAGGGTGTTTTGTAGACTGATCAATAAGTTTCTATAGGTACTATGAATTTTGTTGTGATCATATTTATGGGGGATCCAAATGTTGGTTCCAGTCTTCTAATGTATTCTAGTGCTCACATAGGTATGATAAAAACATTTGAGTACGTATTTCATTTGTATGAGTATCTATAATGTTTCTATCAGAGATGTAAAAGGGGACTATAATATTTTTTATTAAGGTTATTTTGATAGTGATAAATCAATGAAATATTATTCTAATTCAGTATATTTTAATTAATATCCATATTTTTTGGCATGTAAGAGGAGAATAATAGGTTCATCCCATTATTCCAATTATCCATTAGAAAATTAAAAAATCAGTGATTTATAATTTTTAGTTGTTTATAATTTCTAATCCTCGTAGTGTAATCACATGGTTTCAAAATTACGAGATAAAATTCATATCCAATGACTATCTTTTTTCAGTTAAATTATTAAACACATGTGTTATTAGGGATTCTAATGGATAATAAAAAGAGATCAACATGGGATATTTCGAATGTGTGAGTATAAAATTCATTACAGAAGAATGATACATGAAAAATAGTATTATGGGATGTGGGAAATAAGGAGAACACCCAATTCGGGTTCTGTAATGTCGATGTTGAGTTTCTTCAATGACACAATGTGTTTAGTTTTATCCTTTTAGATGAGATATTTTTCTAGGAAAACAATTTTAGAGTGAATACAGATGTAAATTATGGTTTGGATTTTAAAAATAATTTTCTACGCTATATTTTCAATTAATATTTCATGATTTTCATTAGATTATTTACACTATGATTATTTGTGGAATTTTTCAAAGTTCTATTTTTGTATTTAATCATTCTCATTCAATGGTTTTTTTCGTTAAAAATATCTTTCTCAATTTATTTCTTGCTAATTTTTCATCTCTTTTTTGCTGATGATTCTAACAATGTTTTTATCGCATTTGAGTTTTCATCCGAGTATCAATATTTTTCCTCCCAAAAATGATGGGGTTGGTTATTATATTAGTAAATATTTTGTTTCCTATATGTAGGGAGGATAAAACAATTAAGAGGAACATATTTCTTTCAAATATAAATATGGGTCTATGAAGTGGGAGATAAACTTATCACAATGGCACTGGGTATTAGATGTGTATTGGTATTTCCAACTAATAGATGTTTGAAATAAAAAAGAGATGTGTTACTAAATATAGGGAGGTCCAATTTAGTTAGGGTGCTATGTGTGCACACAATTTCTAGGTACAGGGGAATAATTAATATTTATCCTCTCAGTTTTATTTTATTTATTATTAGTTATAACTAGGGGTTACTTTGTGTTATATTCAAAAAAACATCCTCTATTTATTTGGTAATGTCTTGTTTCAATCAACTAATGATTCAGTGTGATGTACAACTCCACTTTAACCAATATATGTGGATCATGGATCATTCAAAGCCTTCTCTACTCCTTTATAACAATTATTAGATCATTCTAATATTAATTAAAATTAAAATCATCCAAATTATAATTTCATAATTTTTTTTAATGAATTTATCTCAGTTTCAATTTTATATCTTATAGAAACACCTTATTCCTTAGGAAACTCAACATTTATAAATATATCCACCAATCTATATGTATGGACTTTGATGAACTTAATTTGTACTTTGTTATTGAGATTCAATTATAACAAATTACAAGAGACTTAAAAATTTGTTGAATGTTATTTTACTACATCTTCTTATTGATCAATTTAATCTTCAATCATGTTAATGTATTCTGATGATTCATAAAGAACAACCCGTTACTTGTTTTTATATTTCAATGATTTTGAAGAATTCCAAGAGAAACATCATGTTACACCTTGAGATCAATATCAACAGTCAACTAATTATCTCTATAAATTTCTTTTTTATCGTTCTGGATTTTCAATAGTATACATAATAGAATCATGGATTCAATATTTAAAATATGGTTCTTCATCCTAAAAAAATACACTATAATCATACTCTTTATAAGACACTAAAATATATCTCAATAACATCTTCCTATATTTTATGATTTATTTTATGGAAAACATTTTATGTTACATTTTCATATTTGTAACTTCCCTTCCATCATAAAATACATCCTTGATCACTGATAGGAAATGCATCAAAATATACAAAAATTAGAATTTTCATGAAGAATCATTCCATTAAATTTTCATTTTCATATATTTAATTTCTTGAGGAAGAGAAGAATAAGTTCATCATCATCATTATTTTTGACAAATCTATCTATAGAAAAAAAATTTATTCCATGTCCTTGAAATTGATTTTGTTTCTAACATGACTTGTTAAATCATATTATTTAACTATCATTTTATATGCCATCGAGGATATGTATTGGATCATGTGTAGAGTATTTAGAATGATACCATTCCACAATTGATGAATCTTTTAGATAATACATTGGTCAAATAATAGTTAATTTTTTCATCAAAATATTAATTTCATTATTTTATTGCACAAGTCCTTGAATATCTCCAACAACATCAGTTCTGTGATTAGGAAAACTATATTCTTTTTCAACAAATTGAATCGTATGATCATTGTACTGATTTTACATGGTAGGAGGAAAAGAATAACCTTTAATTTTTATACAAGAACGGGGGAAACAACACCTTTCATTTTTTATAGTGATTTACTGATGGTGATTCTAATAATATTCATCAAATGATGTCTTCACATCCACAAAAATCATATCATAAAACAATGTCTGAATGATATTTAGTGTTATTGGTATAAGTAAAATGATGTTACAATTTTAAAAAATGACATTGAATATTGTTCTTGTCTAGTGAACTCCCCTTCTAGTCATCTATCCACCCTTAAACCATCAAAAATACATTATATCAGTCCAATAAATTTGAAATTAAACCATATAGTACATTTTTTGTCATGTATGCACTAGTTCACCATCAGAGTAAACATATCGGTAAACCCGATTTATCACTATAAGCAGAAAACCTTCATTTATATAATTAAAAAGATAAAATTCATTATTAAATTTAATGAAAATTTCAAATATCTATTCTATGAACATGATAATTAACTTTTATTATATGCAAACATATTCATTTGTTTCACCCCTTATAATATAGGTGATGATAAATTCCATTTGTATTGTTTTTTAGGCTAATGAATCTGTTTCTATGTATGTGAAATGTAATGAAATTTAATTTTCCCATGGAATAGATATATATCAACTTGGTCACCAAAATTATCATTAGACATTTACAACCATTTTTATTATATTTTTTATAAATGTAATAACTTCAATAATGAAATCCAAATTTGTAAAAAATAGATATCAAATAATTAAAAACAAATTCCACAAAAATCATATGAAAATAATTGAATAAGAAAACCGCAACCTATGTTTAAAATTATTTAAAATCGGCAAGCCAAAATGTATTCATTAGTAGTTGTGTTAGACTAATGTTAATTATGAGATATCTAAAATCTTTCAACACAAATTATTGTAAAAAAGTAAAAACATAAATAACACCTTTAAATTTTTAATATTGTTCTGAAAATAATAAGTATAATATAATATATTAACAAAATAGATTAGACCATTTATTAAAAAACCATGGGATAAAATTTATATCATTTTCAAAAACCCTTTAATCACTCTCTTTTGTTGATATACATGATTTTAAAAGAATCCCTCATTAGAACTTTCCGAAAAGATAACCCATTTTAAGGGAACATATCGATTTTTACCAAAATTTAATTGCACACTATCCTCTTTTTGAAGACATCCGGTTCTTTATAAAATCAGTATTTTATTATGAAAACCTACTAGGTTAAAATCTGATTTTATATAAAATGTTGTTCTCTTTTCTATTTTAAAATCTATATAGTAATTTCCTTTAATCCTCACAAAAATGTTTTAATTCTATTGTTTCTCAAATACATTTTTTATATGTTGTAACTTTTTTTGACCCTAGATTCAATGTTATATGACTATTTTAATTTATGCACTTCCATTTATGTTCTAATACCTTCCATTCATGGACACTTTCATGATACTATCATTGGTTATGATTCATGTTTGATTATAGTGCCCGTTTCATTCTATTGTTATTCATTATGTTTAAGCATGGTTGATTATTTATGTTTATTTATGATTCAATAGTATTCCTAAAATTTTTTATTTGTGTGTGCCCATATAACTCTACAACAAATTGGATAATGTTACGTCTCATGAGATGCGATGTGAAATTAGATTGGCAGTTATCCTTGACCCGTACTACAATGGGAAACGGGAAGGGTAGTTAGCCATGAACCTTACTAAAGACATGTTTTATGATTATACCACCTTATTAAGATTCCATGTTTATATAATCCTATTATTATATGATATGATTTCATATGTTCCCTGCTTTGGATATTATTATTTCATGGCTCATAACTCATGTGCCTAAGATGTATCATTATGTTCATTCCCGTACTCGGATTTTTAGCTTATCCCTTTGTACATGTTTTTCCCCGGGTACCCTATGCAGATGTAAGGGCTGAAAGAAAGTTATGATCTCTTTATAGAGATTAAATAAAGATGTGTTTTTAGCCCCATGTTTTCTGTTTTATGTTTTATTATTTATGTACCATGTCTTCGAAGATACTAGACTTAAAGAAAATTGGATAGTACTATGATGTATGATTATTCTTAAAATCATGTAATGCTATATGTAAAAGTCTTGGGTCACTATATATTCAACAATAACGTAGTGCACAAGTACTTCATTTTTTTATTAAAAAAATATTTTCAACAATAGATATCATTATAACCCTTATCTAAGATGAAAATTCAAAACATTATTAAATGATTTATCAAACCATACTAACATTGATTCACATGTTTATTACAAATTATCTCTTTGTTTTAACTTTCAAAATATGGGAATACCATCATCATATAATCTATGGAATCATGTTAGAAACATTTATTAACATAAATACATTTGAAGAAAATCATTCATATCTGTTTCAAAGTGTATTGGATCTATTTAATAAATCCAAAAATGTTGTAAAATTCATCAATGATAGCATAAACCAACTATCAACACGCCTAAACAACGATTCGATGTAATAAATATGTTCCAATTTACTTATTCATACCCAAAATATTATTACTCATACCACATTATCTTATTAAAAATAAAATATTAAGGGTGACCTTCCATTCATCAAAATATAAAAAAAATTAAATGAAATTTCTTATACATTATAACTATTCAACATGTTATTGAAAATCATTATAGAAGAAACATAGTAGAATAATAATTTTTTAAATTAGTTTTTATAAATCAGGAATCCAAATACATAAAAAAAATTATTAATTGTTTTTTAATACATTGATAATTCTACCTCGTCGAATTTACATAATACATCATAACTTCAAATTATTATATATATAATAATCCTCGTAAGAAATTTAATCATTAATCATAAAACCTTGCTGATTCTCTTAAAGATAATTCCCAATGGGACATTGAGTTTAATAATAAAAATTCATTCAATAATTAATACACATATATTTGAATGTTGAATTTGGTAGGCCAGTATTATCATCCATTTCATTTCCCAAACTCTTCATTGTTACATTGCAGTATCATTCGTTATGTTATTTTTTTTACATCAAAAACACATTATTGTTTTAGAAATACCTTAATGTTGTTGATTCATAACACACTATTTTCTATAAAAAATCTAAATATTTATTCCACTATGGTCTCCATAACCCGAACACAAATTAAACTCGTTATTTCTCTCCTTGGTGAGTCTGAGAGTTTGTTATGCTAAACATGGTTAGTCATGTTATATGAAAACTGATTGGGAATCATCAAAAAATCATTCACTACAATGATCATCCCATTTGACTGCTCATAAAAACTCCTAAATCACATTCTCCATTAATCTTGTTCCTTAGGGTTCCCACCTTTGACTAAAACTATAAGTATTGAGTGATAATTACTGATCATAAAAGAAAACCTCATAGTCATGAAAAAAATTACTTTTAGCAGTTATTAATATTCATATCATATATAATTTATGATTCAATAGGTTCATCCTAGGCTAATCATATCCAAATTTTATTTAAGTACTTCACGATGGATCTGGAAGTGTTTGAGAATTGGCTATTTATATCCGCCAAGAGTTCAAAATGTAATGAGACACCCTATTTGCATAGAGTCAGTTCCTTATTTAATTACATTGGAATATAATCAAAGAATAAGAATACCTAAGCGCCATGATTTTTAGTATATTTTGGAAAAAGTTATATAATTATTATTAACATTACAAAATGAAGGAAAATAAAACACAATGATTCCACTAGAAACATCATTTCTCCAGGATTATTCTTGCAAGACATTCAAAATTTAATTCTTATTTCCCTATGGAAATGAATCATAATAAAGGGGTGAGATCAAATGATCAGTAAGAGTAACCAATATAGTGGAACATATCATAAACATAAGAAATTGTTAATAATTGAAAACACATGCCTTTAATAATAAACTTAAACTCATTATGGAATGAATAGGAGATAAGTAAATAATGCCATGATAAAACATAAACATGGGTATTATAATAGACCAATAACAACATGAACATAAAATACTAGCATCTTAATGATGGATTTGCATATGACAGACATTATAACCATACCGTACATGCCTCATGCTAGGAAAATAAATAATTATTTTGACAAGGCCTTGTGTCGGGACCATAGTTTGTCTCATGAGACCTACCGATCCATAGAGGGGATATAAATTACCCATAAATCACATAATAAGTCCAATTCAATCCCCATATGAGTGGGTATGAACATAAAAAATATAAATTTATATTGAAACTATCATATGACATGTAACTAACATTCCTCAATCATTAAACATAACATTCTAAATATTCCGAGTAATATGGTGAATGGTTTTATGGTAGACCATCCACAATAATGGTAGTCAAAACCCATTAAATCAAATATTATAGATAAAAACATAAATAATTAAACCCAATAATACAAAATAATCATCATGAGTGTTGAATCAGAAAAAAATACTCTTATGAAATCCATAACCAATACTTGAGATTAATAATCTGTTATTTTTAAGAGAAGAGTTATTTTGGAATAATATTTGTATAAAACAAGAAGTAAAGTAAAATTGTATTTTCATGATAAAATGAGTTATTTTATAAAGATAATGGTTTCCAAAAAATATTTTATAGGGCCCTTGGTAATAGATAAGAATTTGAGAACATCACGTGAATCAGGATTGTATTTTAGAAATAATTTTGAATGTTCTATTTAAAATGTGTAACTATCTAATAAATAAGGATGGTTTTTGGTTTCTGAACATATATAGTAACCTCACACAGGTTTATGAGTGTTACATAAAAAAACACAAGAATTTAATTGAGCTAATTAGACAACAAATGTAACCCGAATGAAAATTGTTGTTCCGTTGAGAAAACCCTTACCTTAACTTCGAATGTGTTCCACTATTGAATATAAAATCATAGAATATGAAATTATACATATTAATAACTAATTCAAGAACCTATTATACATGTATTTAGTTTATCATAATTATAGTTAGTTCATTTATGTCCTTATTGATAATTTATTGTATTAAATAGCTTCTTTCTAGAGTGTTTGTTTTCTTTATTTTTCACAATCAGTTCACATGTTCTTATGTAATGAAGTGGTAGGGAGGTAAATAAAAAAATTTGAAATTAAATAATATTTATTAACAACTATAACTATTAATTACCATTTCTATCATTTTCTTATTTTAATTGAAGAATAATCATTATATGATAATTACCTCGATTATTTGGAGGGATTTTGATTATTATGAACTAGTTTTGTCATATTAATTTATAATATGTACATATACAGTTTATTGAATATTAATTACCTTGTAATACATATATTATAGTATGGTTCATCCATTAATTTGATTTCACTCATTTTATGGAAGGAATGATTGATGAACGAAACTCTGTTGTCCACGAATATTATAAATTGTAACTCATGGATGTTGATTTCGTCTATAAAAATAAAATGGATGGTGTAAGAATAATAATGATGGATCTTCCATTAAAATAATATAAATCTTGTATATAGATGATACTGGTTTTATGATAGTCCTTTGGACAGAGGAGGTGATGAGATGATAATAAAATAATATTATTTCAAATGAAACTAAAAGAAAAAGTAAGGTCCTTTACCTCTTGAATGAACTTCCACGAGAACCTCATTATGGGAATTGATTTTGGTCTCATGTAAAGACTAGGAGCTTCCTATTCATGGGTAGTGACTAGGGAAGGGTATTAGGGCAGAAACTTATGGAGAATCAAGTCTTAGAGGATTGTAGATAAGAGGGAGTGGTGAGGGGTTTATATAGTGGAGGAGAAGGGTATATTTTGAATATTAAATACATTATGTTATAATTTCCACCAAGAAAAACAATAGTGTTAATTCATGATACAGAAAATAGTATTAAGGGCATGTGAGTTCGAACCAAGTGGACTTACATAATTTATGATGTCATAAATAGTGTATTTAACTGATATTTTGTATATACTGTATTTTACCGTATTCCACAATTCATAAAAAATTCTAGAATTTCCTAATAATCCCAAAAATTTACCCTAATCGTTTATCGATGTGTTGAATTCAAAAATGAACTCCATTTTTTAAAATTAGTTTAATAAATATTATTAATGTAAATTTTAAATAAAGTCATAGTTAATTCAAAAAATTACAATTTTAATGGTGTAGATAGTTTTATTTCACATTGAAAAATTAATTAAGATCTCATTATATTATTTCCTTAAGAAAATAAAATAATAATATCATTTACTATTCATAAGGGTCATATTAAAACTCATATTAATATTAATATGGGTATGTTACTATTCACAAAAACAACATGTTTCTTCCATGAGACTCCAAATGACATAATGATCACAACTCTAGATGATAATTTTTTGAAATTTGAAACATAGAAGTGGATATCTAGAGTTTAACATCAAGATTATAAAACTCCCTGAATATTTATTTTCCAAACGGTAGAGTGTTACATTTTCCCCCCTTCATAAATTTCTACCTTGAAATTTCATTTTACAAACTAGGAAAAAATGTATGGGGGTACTTTTCCATCATTGCTTCTTCATGATCCCATGTTATCTCTTCATACTTATGGTTTTTCTATAATACCGAATACAGATAAGTAGTCCTGTCTGTAGAACATTGTCCCTACAATCCAAGATTTTCACTGGCTTCTCCTTATAGAAATAGTCATCCTCAAAAAATACAACCTCTGATGATAGTACATGTGAAGGGTCTCATATGTACTTCATTAAGAGGGCTACATGAAAGACATGATTTACTATAGACATGGTATGTGGAAGTGCCAGTCAATAGGACACAACTCCGACACGATCAAGGATCGTTAAGGGGATGATATACCTTGGACATAACATTCCTTTCATCCCAAGCCGCTTAAATTTCTTCCATGGATATATGCTTAGAAATATGAGGTATCCTACTTTGATCTCAAGGTCTCATAAACTTTTGTCCACATAACTCTTCTGTCAGCTTTGGGCTGCATTTATATGCAGGTAAATGGTTTTCGTCTTCTATGACATTTCATCAACTAATTTATGTCCTAGTTGATTTCACTCTCCGACTTCATCCCAATACACCAGTTTTTTTACACCTTTTCCCATAATGGGCTTCATATGGTGCCATTTAGATGGTCATGTAGAAACTATTGTTGTTTGAGAAGTCAACCAGTGGAAGATGTTGGTGCCAACCTCCATTGAATTACATATTACATGCTCTCAACATGTCTTCTAGTGTGTGAATAGTCTACTCAGATTGGCAATAAATTGAAGGATGATTGTCCATACTGAAGATAATTTCTATAAGTAATTCAAGTTAGATAGTTTTCTAGAACATAGAGGTGAATCTATTATCATGGTCAGATACAATATATAGTTGTACTCCATGCAGCCTTACCACTTATTTGATGTAAATCCACGCAAGTTGATCTAATGAAAAGTCCTCTCAATTCTGGATGAAGTTTTTTTTCTTTGTATGATAATCTACAGTAACCCATATTGCATTGTTTCTTGAAGATTTCCTTGGTATTCTTTTTATAATGTTCATGGTAATATTCTCCCACATCCATGATGGTATGGATAATGGTTTCAAATCACATTATACTTTTTCCTCTGACCCTTCATATGTTGACAAACCAGACACTTTGATATATATTCAGCATTCTCCCATTCATTATTGCCCCACCAATTGTTTTCTCGGAGATCTTGATACATCCTTGTACTACCAGGATGTATAGAGAAATTAGAGCTATGAGAATCATCCAATAGTTCTATCTTTAGATTTGGATTAGTGGGAACACATAACATATTCCCAATTTTCAAAATGACACGTTCATATGGGATTTTAGTCAACTTACCATCATTTATAGATGTAATTTTCTATTGAAACTCTTCAACATCACCCTGAGAACCTTTTTTCCTCTCTAGTTAAAAAGTTTGGGAAACCATTTGAAAATCCAATGATGTGCTACCTTCCTTTATAATTCCCATATCCATCATTACTAGGATCATGAAAATTGGATCCATTTCAATTATCATCCTGCTAATAATTTATTTTTCCCTCCTACTCAAAGCATCTTCTACATTATTTTCATTCCCCGGGTGGTAGTGTATTGTGTAATCATAATCATTTAGTAGCACAATCCATCACCTTTGTCTCATGTGGAGTTATTTCACTGAGAATATATACATCAAACTCTTATGATCTCTATATATCTCACATTTTTTGCCAAAGAGGTAATGTATCGAAATCTTTGGAGAAATTATTACCACTGTTAACTCACGATCAAGAGTTGGATAGTTTTTTTATTAATATTTAGCTGCCTAGACTCATAGGAAATCACTCAATTATTCTGCATAAGAACATAACCAAATCCATTCTTTGATGCATCCCTATAGATAAAAAACCCACCATTCGACGATGGTAGGGATAGAATTAGAGAGTTCACTAACCACCTCTTCAATACTTCAAAAAATTATTCACATTGCTTTTTCCACACGAACCTAAATCAATTTCTTGTGATCGTGGTCATTGGGATGGAAAAACGGGTGATTTCATGAACCAAACACCGATAATAACCTATTATACCAATAAAACAATGTACCTCAGTCATTTTCGACGGAGTAGGACATTATTGCACAACCTTTTTCTTTATAGGATATACATATATTCCATCCATAGAGACAATGTGGCCCAGGAAGGAGACTGATTGGAGCATAAAATCACACTTGCTAAACTTCCCATGGGTCTTTATAATAGTGTGCAAGTGACTTTCATGATATTCAAGGATTTTAGTGTATAATAGTATATCATCAATAAAAACTACTACAATGCCATTGAGATATTACTTAATGATTGTGTTCATGATATCCATTTAAATAGATGGTGCATTAGTTAGTGAAAAAGGAATTACTGTAAACTCAAAGTGCTTGTAGCTGGTTCAAAATGATTTTTTAGAATTTATTCTTTCCCCAAAAATATTTGGCTCCAGGATGTTGATCAAATATATAATCAATTCATGGAAGATGATACATATTGTTTATTGTAATAGAATTTAATTCTTTGTAATCAATGAACAACCTCATGGATCTGTCTGTCTTCTTGACAAAAAGGATTGGAGCTCCCCTTAGATAAAAACTAGGTTAAATAAAACCTTTATCATTCAATTATTATAGTTTTTTCTTTAGTTTTACTAACTCCATAGTGGCCATTCTATAAGGGGTATCTGATATGGACCATGAACCAGGAATTAAGTCAATGGAAAACTCAATTTTCCACTCTGGAGTATGTTTAGGTAAATCCTCTGGAAAGATATCAATATATTCTTGAACAATAGGTACATCTTCTATTTGAACATTTTTTTCCTCAACAATATTTTCTTAATTATATTCATCACCAATAATTATATTTATCTGAGCTACTTGGGGTGGATCTAGATGGGAATCAAATTTAGAGGTTTATTCTCTAAAGAAAAGGGATTATACACTATTCTCAAAGATTAAAACATATTTCTTCTTACAATAGATCTATCATCATAAATTTATATCCAATTATTTCTGAGAATTATATAATAGTCAAGAACTGGTATGATGATAAGGTTAAAAGCTACACCACGCTTATGTGGCATGATGGGGACTATTCAACATGCCTTTATTACAATGATACATCCACTAGGTGTTTTGACTGATAACTCTTTTATTAAATAAAGTTAGACATGTCTAATTTTCCTTGAAAACTAGGATGATATAAATGAATGCGATGATCAAGAATTAAATATTGTATTGGATAAATTTGACGAAATGATTAATTTTCATTCCACCATATCATTATGAACATTAATATCAGGAGTTGTGATCGCATAAGCTTGTCTCTACACACTTGGACTTTCTATGGCATGTTTCCTGGATGCATTGGACAATGAATAGCATTGTGTCCCATATCGTGAATGTTATAGAATTTAACATCATTAGCCTCATTATTTCCCATACAATAACCAACAACATGGATGTTTTTCCACATTTGAAACATACTAATTTTATTTTTAAGCAGGCACCATGGTGATTCTTTCCACAATTATCACAGGGTTGTAATTCAACTCTTCCATTCTTCCATGTTTCCATGTTTCCATTCCCTATAGTTTTCAATAGCCCTATTCTTCCCTTGCTTTCCCTTAAATTCATAAGACCTTGAGAATTTTTTTTCTATCCAGATAGCACATGAAACTATATCCAGATATGATGAACACCATTGGGATACCAGTGCCTACCAGAGGAATGGATTTAGGCCATCAAATAATTGATCAATTTTGAACCATGGATTACTTATATAGTCCACAATATGTCTTTCTAAAATTTTTATGTTGGATTCATACATGGAATCATTTTCATCGTCATTCTTCATCAGATTAAATAATTGTCTCTCCATATCTGCTCACTGCTCATAAGTGAATTTTTTTTCTTAGAAGGATTCCTTATAATAACTCTATTACATCTCTTATATCTCCTCCTCCTCTTTTGTGTTTTGGATTAATGACCATCACTGATTCGCTTCTCCCGATAGTCGATAGACCACCATAATGAACTTATATCTTTCATTACATCCCAAATCAAGAAATATATTCATGAGGGAACTTATCCACTGCTCAACTACAAATGGTTTTGTAATCCCATTGAATGATAAAGGATGTGTCACTGAATGAGATCTTGAATAGCTCCTCCATGTGGTGGATCTAGATGTTCTATATGGGAATGGTTTTTATTCATAACCTGAGTAAGTTGTCAGAAAATAGTTATGAGTTTCTCAATAGTAGTGCCCACATCATTATCATGAATCAGTTGAAAATCCATACAGGGGACACGTGCATTCTTCCGGTTTCCAATCCTTCCACTAAGAACCATTTCTTAATAATGTAATATAGTAGATATGGTTTTGAATAATAATTTATAATCTCAATGTTGAAAATTAATAATAATAAATTTAAATTCTATGCATATCTATCCTCTTAATCATAAATGTGGTATCTTTGAGAAAAAATTTACATTTAAATCCTTCATAATGGCATGTAAAGAAAACATGAATTATCCAAAACAAATCCCCCAGGAGTGTCGTAACCAAGAGTGCAGCACGACCCTTTGCCGTATACGAGGATACACTAGGTCATGCCCGACACACCTTGTCAGAGCATTCATTCCTAGTTATATATGTACTAGAGCCACCTCTACCAACTCGTATCCAGAAAGGGTTGCCTTTATTGAATGATCCACATAATCTATTCCTTACCAAAATACCAGGATGTTCTTGTATGTTTATCCTAAAATTCCATCTTACGGACTCTTCCCTATTCTACGTTTTCTAAATCCAGATTCCATTTTTTCTATGAAACTTTATCTAATAGCAACTGTAAGGACCCGACCCCAGTTGCCAAGAGATGGTTCCTTATTTAATTAAATTGGTTTATATTCAAGGAATAAGAATCACTAAGGACAAAGTAGTTTTGTAGATTATGTATGCAATTTACATAAATAAGTTTAACATTATATCATGAAAAAATTACAACACTAATTTTCCACTGGAAACATCATGTCTCCAAGATTATGCTTGTACGTCATTAATAATTTAATTTTTCTTTCCAATTTGAAAAGAATCATAAGAAAGGGGTGAGCTCAAACAATCAGTAAGAGATATCAATACAATGGAATATAGCATAAACATAAGACATGGTGATTAATTGAAAACACATGCCTTTAATAATATACTTGAATCCATTATTGTACGAATTTGAGCTATGTAAATAATTCCATAGTAAAACATAAACATGTGTATTATACCAGTCGAATAACCAAATTAAAATCAAATACTATCATCATAATGAAGGATGTACATATGTCGGACATCATAACCATACTATCCCGGCCTCATGCTGGGACCATAAATAATCATTTTGTCAAGATATTGTGCCTAGACCGTAGTTTGTCCCATGAGACCTACCGATGAATTCAGGGGCTATTGCTGGCCATGACCATAACATAATAATTACAATGAGTCCCACTTATGAGCATGAATAAACATAAACAACATATAAATTCATATTCAAACTGTCATATGAAATATAACTAACTTTCCCAAAAGAGTAAACATAATATTCTAACCATTTTGAGTAATATAGTGATTGGTTTTAGGATAGATCATCCACAATAAAGGTAGTCAGAAAATATCAAATAAAATCTATTAGATGATAAAATAAATTATTAAACCCAATAATTCAAATTAATCAACATTCATGGTGAATCAGACAAAAAAACTCATATAAAATCATTAAGCAATACTTGAGATAAGTACTCTATTATTTTGAAATGAACTTTTATTTCAGAAAAATCATTTTATAAAACCATAAGTTAAGTAATATTGTTTTTTGATAATCTAGTGAGTTATTTTTTAGAGATAATGAATTCAAAAAATAGATTATATAGTGCATTTGAATTTAGTTAAGAATTTGAGAACATCCCTTGAATCGGCCTTGTAATTTGGAATCAATTTTCAATGTTCCTTTTAAAATGAAAAACTATACACAAAATAACGATGGGTTATAGTTGGTAAACATAAATATAATACTAAAATACATTTATAAGGATTAAATAAAAAATAAACGAATTTAATTTAGGAAATTACACAATAAAAGTATCCTGAATAGAAATTGATGTTCGAGTAATAAAACCCTTACCTTTACTCAGAACGTGTTCCTCTCTTGAACATAAGATCATTGAAGATGAAATTAAACTTATTAATAACTTATTTATGAGCCTGTTATATTTTTATTTATTTTATCATAATTCTATGTAGTTCATTTATGTCTTTATTTATATGTTATGTATTGAATATCATCATTCTTGAGTGTTTGTTTTCCTTATTTTTCATAATCGGTTCACTTTTTCTTATGTAATGAAGTGGTATGGATGTAAATATCCAGATTTAAAATTAATTATTATTTATGAACATAAATAATTGTTAATGTCCATTTCTATCAATTGGGTTCATGAAATGGGGATGAATCATTAGATGAAAATTACTTTGATTATTTGTTAGTATTTGGATTATTATGAACTAGTTTTGTCATATAAATTAATAATATGTACATATACTTGTTCATGAATATTAAATAAGTTGTAATACATATATAATAGTCTGGTTCAACCATCAATATGGTTTCATGACCAGTAATGTAGAAAAATTATTGAAGAAAAAAACTTTGTCGTCCACGAAGGTTATAAATTGGAACCTCATGGACTTTGATTTCGTTTAAAAAAATAAAAAGGAGGGAGTAAGAATATTGATTATTTTTATTCCATTCACACGATATAAATACAATATATAAATTATACTTGAGTTAACATGGACATTTGAATAGAGTTGTTGAGGATAGGATTATAAAATATGGTAAATTCAAATGATACTAAAAGAAAAATAAAGGTGCTTTACCTCTAGAAATAACATCATTGAGAACCTCCTTAAGGGATGGAATTATGCTCTTTTGGAAAGAAAAAAATCTTCTTGGTCATGGGGAGTGACTAGGGAAGGTTATTTGGGATGAAAATTGAGTAGCTTCAATGCATATAAGAGTGATGAGAATAGGGAGTGGTGAGGGGATTTTATAGTTGTTGAGAGGGGTAAATTTTGATTATTTTATTCATTATTTTATTATTTCCCTGAAGACAACCAATATTATTGTTTCATGTGACCCATAATAGATATAAGTGCAAATGTGTTCGAACCATGTAGACTTAAATCACTTATGATATCATAAATAGTTTATTTATCTGATAATTTGTATATATGAAATACTATCGTATATCACTATTCATTAAAAATTATAGAATTTTAAAAAAATCCTAGAAATTTACCCCTAACATTTTTTGATGTGAATAATTCCGAAATAAACTCAATTTTTCAAAATTATTTTTCTAAATTTTATTTTTTTAATTTTTAAATAAATTCATAGTTAATTATAAAAATATCAATTTTAAAGGTGTAATTAGTTTTATTACACATTTGAAAATAAATTAAGATATCATTATCATATTTCCTTAAGGAAATTAAATATTATTATTATTTACTATTCATAAAGGTCGTATTACTATTCATATTCCTATTAATAAGTGTATTTTACTATTCACCCAAAAATCATGTTTGTTCTATCAGACTCCAAATGACTTACTGATCACTACTCAAGATAACCATTTTTTGAAATTTGAAAAATAGAAGTAGCAATGTTGAGTATAACATCTAGATTATAAAATCCACTCAATATTTATTTTCAAAACCTTGGGGTGTCACAAAAACCAAGTGTGCAATAAGGCCCATTTTCATTTACCAGATTTCATTGATTAAGGTCTCGATTATATTGTTTGTGTTTTCATTTCTAGATACAACTATTCTAGAGCCACATCCCCTTGATGTATTTAGAAATGGTTGTATTTCATTGAAACCATTCACGATATTCATCACAAAAATATAGGAAAATTTACTAAACATTAACTCATCCTTATACTTACCTATAGAGACAAACCAATAGATATTCTTATAACCATACCTTAGGATCTCACCATGGTTTTCTCAATATATTTATCAATGTTTAACTACAACTTATATCTTATACTGACAATAATGACCCTCAGTATTCATATATAGACCATTCATTTCATCT
This sequence comes from Viscum album, assembly GCA_963277665.1. Taxonomy (NCBI): domain Eukaryota; kingdom Viridiplantae; phylum Streptophyta; class Magnoliopsida; order Santalales; family Viscaceae; genus Viscum; species Viscum album. Next base: position 839,663,536 of record OY728141.1, read on the forward strand.
TTGGTATTATTAAAACATTATGCAAATATATTCCCAAAGACATTAATTGGTATATTTCCATTAAAATATATGAATCATAACATTGGTACATACATGAGATACATAATCTCCCAGTAGGTCCTTCATTATTTTCACCACTATTTAAAAAATCATGCATAGTATATATAATCATAACCAAGGGAAAATGAAACATAAAATGAGTGATATAAAATAAACATTATGTCTCTACAAGGGAGACATGTAACCATAAAAATGAGTATAAGTGTATGAGAATGAGATCATGAAAATAAAATATCATACCCTGCATATCAAATTTTATAATAGAAATAATGGAATAAAGAACAGAAGTTCATAAGACATGAATCATAATTAAATAAAGACCATAATACATGAATTCATAACATAAGAATAAGAAATGGAATTTTGATAGACACATAATCATATAATATGATTTACATAGATGCCATGGCATCACTACAAAGACCAAATTTTTGCGAAAAGTGATTTACTTAACCGGGTAAACCCCATTTCTATCCCAACATTACTAAACCAATAACCCCTCCTTCCATCCATATATTAATAAACCTAGAATACCTTAATTATACTTCTGTCAATATCAATATATATAATTATATAACCACATCATTTCAGAGAGATATAGATTTCAACTTTCTCATATTGAGATCGTTCATACATATTCCACAAGATCATAAATAGAAACACCATAGTCTATGGAATTAATTTAGTTTCGTAATCATTTGAACAATAATAACCTATGTAATGAAACATGTTTCATAGAAATGTCAACATAAAAATAACTCTATAAAATAACTGGGCTTCATAAACAAATAACATGTGAATAAGAAACAAATTTCATAAAAACCCCAAAATTAATAATAAACCATTCAATGAAAGGATATGAAATAACCCGTTGGAAAATTTCAATGAATAGGACATCTAATAATAATAAATGTCATTTTAGATGGATACAAATTTGAAATACCATTTCGAAATTATTCATGAGGAGAACAGAATTTTTTTTTTTGAAAATAGATATTTTAGTACATAAAACCATTTGAAAATATTTTCATAAAAACATGTAAAATTAGCATCAAAACATTTAATAAATAATTTTATTTGAAAAAACATTGAAAAAATATAACTAAACATGAAAATGTCTTGAAAATCGTTTTACATGAAATAATATAAAGGAAGATTGAAATTTATTTGACATCCATATTACTGGAATACATTTTAACGAAGTGTGAAAATGTTTTGAAAAACACTTCTTTGAAAACATTTTGAAATCGTATATGTAGTGCTTGAAAAAATTATGAATTTTTTTCCTTTAAAATACGTTAAATAAAATTTTATTATTTTTTAGAATTATGAAAATTCAATGGAGGTTTCTTTGAAATGATGGTGGGTAAATTTGTACATGGTGTATATAGTAAAAAGATATTTCTATTTACCTAGTAAAAAGGGAACAAACATTACATATTGGTAATGTGAAAAGATGATTTAGTTGAAGTTATTGGAAAAATAAAAAATTGGTAAATTTATCTATATTGGATTATATTGGAATGGTATTATATTTTCTGAATCACTTTTTGGAATACTGATTTCGAATATATTTCTAAATGAAAAGTGGGTAATGTCAATCTTTCTTAAAAAACTTTTATAAATATCTTACATACCAAAGAGTATAAAATTTGACAAATATAATATTATATAATCAAATAATCTAGTATAAGTAAACACAATAGTGTTCTTAATAAATGGGTCAAAATATTTCAATAAATGAAGCACAAACATAAACTATATCAAAAAATAGAAGAGATTGTCTCTATAATCACTTATAAAATGGAATCATTAGATACCACAATCCAAAAAATAACTTGCATGATGAATATAATATCATTAAAATATTGATATTCATTATATGAAAAATTAATTTGTATACACCTTGATGAAAGTGTTTAGCTTCATTGAAAAACATTAGTATAAATGATTGGAAATTGAGACAAAATAATTTTACTAATTGGGTATCTTTTGAAACATAAATCCCATCAAAGAAGGATCATTAAATTTTAATGTGAATAACCATAAATTCATATATAATAATCATAGAATAAAATCATGGGATTTATTTACCAAATAAAAAGGCAATGATTGGAAAACATATCATGTATCTCACATCAATAAAAAGTGAGATTGAATACCCTTACATTGTGTCTTGACTGTCGTCATAAATGTAAAATATTCCAAAAAATAAATTTATGATTATTATAAATAAAATTCATAAATTTATTATTTTTTATAATAAAATATATGGTTTTATAATGAACTAATATTACCCACTTGTTTATTATCATAAGTTATGGTTTTATTGAAGGTAATGTTTTCTATGTTTCTTCGAATGTGACTGAATTTGTTATATTGGTAGTATTAATAATAATATAATTAATAACAACATTAAATTAATATAATTATATCATGTATATCCATTATATTTATATTATAATAATCAATATCATAATGAAGTATGTAATGGAATACACTACACATATAGATGGTAACCTGTATGTACACATGGACACTATTTTCGTTTAATTGTGGTGATGAAATAATGATAGTAAAACAAATATATTTATATATTTATTATTTTTAATATATCATTATTATATCATATAAATAATATATATTCACCGAATCCATCTTTAACACAATCCATGTAGTGCATGACTGAATCATATCGCTATGAGGGGCGATAATGCACAATTCCTCAATCAAAATTATTGTAATTACATAAAATTGGAACTATAAATATTTCAATTTTAAAAGAAAAAAAAATATTAAATACATATTAATAAGAAAATATTATATATAAATATTTTACATCTTATTGGTCAACATGACTTTTGGTAAAGAAGAAATGAACAATCCTCATTTCATGAGGCAATTGTTTTTCGTTCAGAAAAAAATATGTTTGATATCTATTAGATAGAGATATGTGTAAGTTTATGTATATCCCATATCATAAAATCATAAATTTATATTTAAGATACTCTATTTTTCACCATACAATATAACAATGAGAGTGGTGGGGGTGAATATGTAAAATAATGGAAATTAGCTTCAAATAAGACATAACCTTTTAATTGTGTAACTCCATTTAGATGGTGCCAGAAGGATTATTTGAGAGGCATTATGAAAAACATTAGGCAACATGGAATAGGTTAGAGATGTTGGTGGGATACTTCAGAAGATCTTGAATGTACCTATATTGTTTGAGAGATGTAATGAATGAGTATTGGTGGTGGCATTATACCGTGGAGGATGAGTGGTTATATAAGGCCCCGACCATAATCCTTACTTAATATTGAATTAAATGAATAATTGACATTGAGGATATTTCCAGGTTTATAGTTTTAGAGAATTAGGACATAACTATTACATCTCAAAAGATTACAAAGTAGAAACTTCTACTAAGTTTCCATAAAATAAAAACTCTTAAAAAGAAACATGTCTAGTTCCATGTTTTAGGTAGCATGTATTTCCCTTGATCCCATCCTTGACCATATTCCACGTTAAGTCCTGTGAAAAACATTTCAAAAACTTGGGATGAGCATAAAAATCTCAGTAAGGGATACACAAAGAATGAAAACTGTTAGTTTTTCAAAACAACAAGTAAACCATGTATACTTTATCAAAGTAATATTGTTCACCTTTTCAAATTAGTAAAAACACTTCACTGAATAAAAGTTCATTACTTACCCTTCTGTAACCAAAAGATTACCATAAAACCCATATAAAGATCACATAACATATAAAGGTAACTTGGGACATAAACATACTTAAGTGGAATAACCATACGGTCGACTTCCACACATATCACTAAATGGAATAGCCATTCGGCCAACTTCAATACATACTTAATGGAATAGCCATACAGCCGACTTCCATACCCAATGCGTTGGAGGTTATAACGTAACCACCCGTCCTGGTATTCATGGCACCACCCGTCATATGGTTTATCACGTAACCACCCGTAAAATGTCCAAATAACATCATTACACATAAAATATAGAAAATATAATCATTTCAATAACATCATTTCATTTTCAATCAAAATAAGTAATTCCAAGATATTGAATTAATCAATCTATTTTCAAAAATCATTTAAAAGAGATTTTTGAATCAAAGTGTCCCATACCACTTTGAAACTTTTATTGGAATTATAATTTTAAAACATTAATGTCCATATAAATAAATACTGAAAACCATTTTGAAAACATGGACATTAAAGATAATGATTTAGAATAATAAATCTTTAAAACATTTAAAATGATATTTTTGTGAAAGAGTCTTTAACAAAATGAGAGACTCTTCAATAAAAATAATTTCGGAATAAAAATTAATCCGAACTATATAATATCATGACAATAAAGGGATTTATGATAAAATATGTCAAAGGACAGTATACCCACCATATAAGAGTGAATTGGTTCTTAACAACAATGTAGTCTCAAAATAAATATAAAATGAGATGAAATCCATTATAAAGAAGGTATCCTTAAATTAAGGATAGACCAATTTCATAATTATGTGCGAAAAATATAAATACACCCAATGTAAGTGGATATTAAGTGTAAAACAATCAAATGTCATTCAGACATATTAAAAGGATGACATATTCAATAACTACATGTTAAACCAAAAGAAATCGAAATTGGGTAAATATGTTCCTTTGGTAAAATTCGACAGCCTAACGGCGTCACATAAAATTTTAAAAAAAGGGTTGATGAGAGGGAAAAGGGGATCTCATCACATGGAAATAAAATTTAAATAAATAAGGATATATAAGAACATATCCCAACATAATATTTTTTGAATTAAAAGACATAATAAAAGAAGTCTTTTAAAAAAATGGAGGTTGAAAGGTCCCCTTACCGAGTTGGGTAACTTTCAAAAAGTACACCCCATGGAATAAGGGTCATACAATGAAGATGTAAATACCCATAAATTAAATTATGATACAAAAAGTGAATAAAAATGGGTAGTACATACACCACTAAATGGAAATAGTGGCAAACTTAGCGTAAATGTCACGGGAATAAAAGTGAGATGAAAAATGCCTTACGAAAACTCGGCAGCCTAACAGTGCCACTTAAAAAATCCAGAAATGGATTTATGAGATCAAATAAGGTCTCTCATAATATAACCACAAAAATTACAGTATGATGAATATAAAATAACATCCCCAAACATATGACAGATGAGAGTAAAATAAATGACATAAAAGAGAGTACTTAAAAAGAAAGTGAGAAGTTAGATCTCTTACGAAAATTCAACAGCCTAACGGCGCCACTCAAAACTTACAAAATGGATTGATGAGAGAAAATAAAGTCTCTCATCATATTAACATAATAATTACAGTAGGAGTAATTTAATAGAACATCCCACGAACAAGAAAGATGATCTCTAAAAGGAATGACATAAAAGAGCGTACTAAAAAAGAACGAGAGGAGTAGGATCCCTTACCTCGGGTCCGACATGACTCGATCGTTATTTAATCTATTGAATAATAAAAAGGAGTTAATTAATACTTCCTTAAGAACCATTTTCAAGTTCATTATTCATTTTATATGACTTATTACCATGTTATGAACACTATGTTATTATTTAAGTTAATAACGGTCATTTAACGATCATTGGAACTTGAGTCAAAAATAAACTCTTTATAATTACAAGTTTTTCATGTGGTAAAATATCCATTATATCCAGAATATTATTCATTATTTAGATATCATATATATCATATATATCCATCATATTCATGCATTTATAATATTACATAATCATTTATAGGTAAGAAGTGAAATGCACCGTTAATGGAGACGGTAAGCCGTACGTACGCATGAACAATAATTTCATTTCTATCTCATACTTTAATTGAAATAAAATAATAATGATATAAAGGTATATTATAATTCCATTATAACATCATATATAATAATTTTAAATCCATCCTTTATACGTCCCATGTATGGCATTAACGAATCAAATCACTTTGAGGGGGCAGTAGTCCGCACTTCCTTAAATGAAGATATCAAATTTACCCAAAATGGAAACCATAATGTTATGCCATAAATGAAAAATACAGAAGCTTAAGTAAAACATAAATATATTATATATCATATATAAACATAGTGACATCTTAATTTCCACCTTTGAAGGTGTTATATGAGTTTGAAGAATCATCGTTTCGTGAGGCAGAAATTCGCCATCCAGAGAAACAATATGTTCTTTCACCATTAGATGAAGGTGTGTGTAATTGTAGCTCTAATTATTCTTATAACAACATCCTAGTATATTTAAGATACTGGAGTTGTTACAAATTAAATGAATAAAAAGTGTTTAGGGGGTTATAGAAAAAAATAAAACAAAAGGAATCAAGTAAAGACATTATATTAAATTCGGGTAACTCCCTTTGGATTGTGCTCAAAGGAATTCTTGGGAAGACTTTTGCCCAAAGTGAGGCTTCTAAGAGTAATAAAGGGATGTGGATAGACAAAATGGGCAGGGTTTCGCCGATCCAAAGGCTCTGGAGGTGCGGGTAAAGAGGTAGATGTGAGGGCATTTTATAAGGGGAGAGAAGGGGAACTCATGGAAAGTGATAAAAGGTTAATTTATTTTCAAATGCTTTTCGGATTTCAAAGGTCCAAAATTGATTTTTTTCGAGGATAAGGTGATAAGGGTTCGAAATCCACCCTTAAAATAGGTTTTGTACATGTGTAGTTCATATATTTTACATTATCTTTTCATTTTATTTAAATCGTTAAATAATGAGGTCATCGCTGCATGATCATGATGTCAAAAATAATATAATTTATTTAATGTCTAAAAATTATAAAAAATAATATGTTGTAGAAATATTTTTATAATTCTAATGAATATTTATAGTCAAATATCTGACTTGTATTACCCAATGAAAAAATTGTTTTATTAAAACATCTCATGTTTGTGTCATTTTTACTTTAACATTAAATAAAAAGTTATTAATGTCATTTCCCAACCAAAGTGGCTCCATGGGGTCCCCAAGTTGACTCATGGGTTTTCCGGGTCGGCCATGACACATCCAATGAGGGTAAGACATGTGTCAAGCTCATCTCATATTATTAAAACATTATTTTTACCATAAACTACACTAATTACCTCTAATCGTGATTAAAAACTAAATAAGTTACTATTCAAAAAGAAATTATTTTAATCCCATTGAACCACATTTTACTTCTTAATGACAACCATGTATGTCGGATTTTTGAAATTCACAACAGAAATATTGAAAAATTTCATTTAAACGGTAAATCAGTTTTTATAATTACCACTTAGTGGTTTCACTATTCATCAAAAATTGAAGTTTTTCAGAAAATTACAAAAAATTTACCCTATGCTATATTTGATATTATGAATTCAAAAATGATGTCTATTTTACAAAATTAAAAACATATAAGTTGCATTAATTAATTTAATAATTGATTCCCACTGTCAAAACAAATAACATGTTTTTATGAAAAAAAATATCAAAATATTGACACTAGTTTAAGTCCGATTTCAAAGTGAAATTAATTCGAACGACCACTATTGGATTAAATGGTATAAATATATTCTAATTTAACTTTAAAACCAATTAAAAATATAATATAATCATAAAAATAAATTATATTATGAAGATGTTTTGAATTAAAATACAACATTTTTCACTATTCATTAAAAACTAAACTTTATCGAAAAAATACCAAAAATTTACACAAAGTAAATTTTGATGTCCCGATTTTAAAGATGAATTGATTTTGTCAAATATAACACATAAAATTGTCAAAAAGTGGATTTAAAAGAGGTTCTCCATCAAAAGGTGGTTAATCGACCCTTTAAAGAATATAAGAATGTTTACGCTTAAAATTGGATTCATTCGCATTTTTAATCCTCTAACATTTATTGTAAAAATTAAAAATATTTGACAAACATATATAATCATTTTTTAGTTAGTTCTATTCATTCCTGCATTTACAACTGTTAGGCATTAACTACCATTTAAAATAATATTATTTTATTATTAGAGTGTAACATAAGATTCCCAAGAAACTCGTTGTTGCGTGTTGGGTATGCCATCGAGCATAGCGTCCCATTTAAATTTATATTTTATTCAAAAATATGGATAAATGTAAAAATTTCATATTATTTATTTACCTGGGGAATTACATCCTTCCACCCTTTTGGGAATTGCATCCTCACAATTTTAAAATTGGGCTTGGAAACTTCATTGAAAATCCCACATTGAAACAATAGTCAGTAAAACTATCACATTAAAATAAAGAATGATAATTACAAAGGTCACCCAAGTTAACCCATACTAGGATTATATGTAGGAAAACATGGACATGGAAGAAAAAGAAAATGGTCATGTTCTGAGGGAGAGTGATAGTAAACATGTCTAGGAGAAAGTTAACCATAAGAAAATCACAAACTTGTGGGGGGTTAAACGGTATTCGATTCCTGAGTAGGAAAACTTAATAGACACCATTTCTGTTTTAAGTTACTTTTCATTGAGGAATTTATTTTTGATCATAAGGAAACACACTTAATTTTCATGTTAACTTTCAAATTTTACTAAAATTCATACAAAAACTCATACTTTCTTCAAATGATGAGTATTTAGGAAGACTTGTTCACATTAAGAGAACTATAATCGACTTCTAGAGAATCATCTAATCCACAAAAGGGAATTATATATTTCCCATGTCTTTAGACCTTAACCAGAACCAAAATTGTTAGAACAAGATCAGATAATCCACAAATGGGTAATCCTTTATAAAAAGAAAATATATTCTTAATCTCCAAAATTAGTCCAACAAAACCCAAAGTTCAATGAAGACCATTCAATAAACAATTTGTCCATAAAATTCTTCAAAGTAAACCAAACTAAGATTGAAACCCAAATAGTTGAAGGATTTATTAACATAGTCTTCCAAGGTACAAATTAACATTTACCCCCCAATAACATCAGTTGCTCTTAAATTCTCATATAGAAAAGTAATTAACTTAATCACATATCCTCGATGATAGGTTAATCATTTGCATAGATAACCCAAAATAAACTTACTCTTGATTCCTATAATCATCTAACTAAAAAGAATAAGTCAAACTAACTAGGTACTTCATGTAGTTCAGTGGTAGACGATCAATACCAGTCGCACATTGGTTGTGGGTTCGATTCCCACATCTTTGTCCAACGCGACGGGTTGTCACACGGTCTATGTGTTGTCCTTTTTGCAAAACTATATAGTTCTTAAAGCATTCCCCAAAACGAGATAAAATCTTCAAAAATGATCATAACATATTTTAACCTCAATTTTAACTCATGCCTTTCATTTTCCATCATAAAATATAATAACCCATAATTACCTCAAAAGTAAAGATCATATAAACTGTAATGGCTACCTTTATAATTATTACATGAACATCCACATCGATTGGTAATCTCGTACATGAAGCATTACAGATCATACCAAGGTTCAAGTGGTTTGTCATGACTCCTTGATAGTTGGTTTATAACAACCACGAGTTTCCCCATTGAATCCCCCATTTTATCCAGTATCTTAATTAGAGAACCACCACAGTTTCCTTCAAACCTGTTGTTTCTTTGGTGCCTGCTATATCCATCCATTCACTAAAAATAGAAATGTCAGTGTGAGTATATCAACAAAACCATCATGCACTAATGAGGAAGGTAAACACTAAGATATTCTTACTCATTCACTTTATATAAAACTAGGACTCTATCTAAAATCCTAACCATTATGGTAATGTCACTTGTGCTGAGAGAATACCCTAACCTCTAAAGTTATATAAGCCGACCTCTGATACCAACTATAAGGCCCCAACTTTAATCCTTACTTAATATTGAATTAAATGAATAATTCACATTGAGGATCTTTTCAGGTTTATAGTTTTAGAGAATTAGGACATAACATTACATCTCAAAAGATTACAAAGTATATACTTCTATTAAGTTTCCATAAAATAAAAACTCAAAAAAAGAAACATTCCTAGTTCTATGTTTTAGGTAGCATGACTTTCCCTTGATCCCATCCTTGACCCTATTCCACGTTAAGTCCTGTGAAAAACATTTCAAAAACTTGGGATGAGCATAAAAAGCTCAGTAAAGGATTCACAATGAATGAAAACTGTTAGTTTTTCAAAACAACAAGTAAACCATGTATACATTATCAAAGTAATATTTTTCACCTATTCGAAGTAGTAAAAACTCTTCACTGAATAAATGTTCATTACTTACCCTTCTGTAACCAAAAGATTACCATAAAACCCATATAAAGATCACATAACATATAATGGTAACTTGGGACATAAACATACTTAAGTGGAATAACCATAAGGTCAACATCCACACATATCACTTAATGGAATAGCCATTCTTCCAACTTCCATACATACTTAATGGAATATCCATACGACCGTCTTCCATACCCAATGCATTAGAGGTTATAATGTAACCACCGGTCCTGGTATTCACGGCACCACCCGTCATATGGTTTATCACATAACCACCCGTAAAATGTCCAAGTACCATCATTACACATAAAATATTGAAAATATAATCATTTAAATAACATAATTTCATTTTCAATCCAAATAAGTAATTCCAAAATATTGAATTAATCAATATATTTTAAAAAATCATTGAAAAGTGATTTTTGAATCAAAGTGTCCCATACCACTTTGATTCTTTTATTGGAATTATAATTTTAAAATATTAATGTCCATATAAATAAATACTGAAAACCATTTTGAAAACATTGACATTAAAGATAAATATTTAGAATAATAAATCTTTAAAACATTTAAAACGATATTTTTGTTAAAGTGTTTTTAACAAAATGAGAGACTCTTGAATACAAATAATTGACGAATAAAATTTAATCCGAACTCTATAATATCTTTAGAATAAAGGGATTCATGATATAATATGTTAAAGGACAGTATACACACCATATAAGAGTGAATTGGTTCATAACAACAATGTAGTCTCAAAAGAAATATAAAATGAGATGAAATCCATTATAAAGAAGGTATCCTTAAATTAAGGATAGATCAATCTCATAATTATGCGTGAAAAATATAAATACACCCAATATAAGTGGATATTAAGTGTAAAAAAATCAAAGTTCATTCACACATATTCAAAGGATGACATATTCAATAACTACATGTTGAACCCAAAAAAATCGAAATTGGGTTAAGAAGTTCCCTTGGTAAAATTCAACATCCTAACAGCGTCACATATAATTTTACAAAAAGGGTTGATGAGAGAGATAAAGGGGATATAATCAGTTGGACATAAAATTTATATAAATAATTATATAGAATATCATATCCCAACATAATAGTATGTGAATTAAAAAACATAACAAAAGTAGTCTTTTAAAAAAATAGAGGGTGAATGGTCCCCTTACCGAGTTGGGTAACTTTCAAAAAGTACACCCCAAGGAATAAGGTTCATACAATGAAGATGTAAAAACCCATAAATGAAATTATGATACAAAATGTGTATAACAATGGGATGTACATAATCCACTCAATTTAAATAGTAGCAAACATAGCATAAATGTCACGGGAATAAAAGTGAGATGAAAAATCACTTACGAAAACTCGACAGCCTAACGGTGCCACGTAAAAATTCCATAAATGGATTTATGAGATCAAATGAGGTCTCTCATAGTATGACCATAAAATTTACAGTATGAGGAATATAAAATAACATCCCCAAACATAATAAAGATGAGCTTAAAATAAATGACATAAAAGAGAGTACTTAAAAAGAAAGAGAGAAGTTAGATCTCTTACGAAAATTCGGCAGCCTAACGGCACAAATCAAAACATCCAAAATAGATTGATGAGAGAAAATAGGGTCTCTCATCATATGAACATATCAAGTACAGTAGGGGTAATATAAAATAACATCCATAGAACAAGAAATATGAGCTCTAAAAGGAATGACATAAAAGAGCGTACTTAAAAAGAAAGAGAAGAGTAGGATCCCTTACCTCATGTCCGACTTGACTCGATCGTTATTTAATCTCCTGAATAATAAACTTGAGTTAATTTAGAATTCCTTAAGAAACTTTTTCAAGTTCATTATTCATTTTATATCACTTATTACCATGTTATGAACACTATGTTGTTATTTATATTAATAACGGTCGTTTAACGATCATTGGTACTTGAGTCAAAAATAAACTTTTTATAATTTCAAGTTGTTCATGTGGTAAAATATCCATTATATCCAGACTTTTATTCGTGATGTAGATATCATTTATATCATATATATCCATTATATTCCTGCATTTATAATATTACATAATCATTTATATGTAAGAAATGAAATACACCGTTTATGGAGATGGTAAGCCGTACATAGGCATGAATGATAATTTCATTTCTATCTCATACTTTAATTGAAAGAAAATAATAATTATATAAAGGTATATTATAATTCCAGTATAACATCATATATAATAATTTTAAATCCATCCTTTATATGTCCCATGTATGGAATTAACGAATCAAATCACTTTGAGGGGGGCGGTAGTCCGCACTTCCTTAAATGAAGATATCGTGTTTACCCATAATGGAAACCATAATGGTATGCCATAAATGAAAAATAAAGAAGCTTAAGTAAAACATAAATATATTATATATCATATATATACATAGTGACATCTTAATGGCCACATTTGAAGGTGGTATTTGAGTTTGAACAATCATCATTTCGTGAGGCAGAAATTCGCCATCCACAGAAACAGTATGTTTTTTTACCATTATATGAAGGTGTGTGTAAGTGTAGCTCGAATCCTTATTATAACAACATCCTAGTATATTGAAGATAGTGGATTTGTTACAAATTAATGAATAAAAAGAGTTTAGGGGTTGGAGAAGAAAAATAAAACAAAAGGACTCAAGTGAAGACATTACCTTAAATTCGGGTAACTCCCTTTAGGATGAGCTCAAAGGCTTCCTTGGGAAGACTTATACCAAATGTGAGGATTCTAAGAGTAATAGAGGAAAGTTTAGAGGCAAAATGGGAAGGTGTTGGCTGAGCCAAAGGCTTTGGATTTGTGGGTAAATAGGTAGAGGTGGGGTCCTTTTATAAGGGGAGAGGAGGGGTACTCTTGGAAAGTGATAAAAGGTAACATTATTTTCAGATTATTTTCGGATTTTAAAGGTCCCAAATTGATTTGTTTCTAGGATAAGGTGATAAGGGTTCTAAATCCACCCTTCAAATATATTTTGGACATGTTTAGGTCATATAATTTACATTATCTTTTCATTTTATTTAAATCGTTAAATAATGAGATCATCGCTACATCAACAAGATGTCATAAATACATTAATTTATTTAATGTCTAAAAATTATAAAAAAAATACTATGATGTAGGAAATATTTTTATCTTGCTAATTAATATTTATAGTCAAATACATGACTTGTATAACCCCATGAAAATATTGTTTTATTAAAACATCTCATGTTTTTGCCATTTTTACTTTAACATTAAATAAAAAGTTATTTATGTCATTTCCCAACCGAAGTGGCTCTATAGGGTCCCCAAGTTGGCCCATTGGTTGTCTTGGTCGGACATGACACATCCAATTAGGGTAGGACATGTGTAAATCTCATCTCTTAGTATAAAAACATTATTTTTACCTTAAACTACACTAATTACCTCTAATCGCGATTAAAAACTTAATAAGTTACTATTCACCAAAAAATTATTTTAATCCCATTGAACCACATTTTACTTCTTAATTACATCCATGTATGTGGGATTTTTGAAATTCAAAACACAAATATTGAAATTTTTCATTAAAATGGAAAATTAGTTTTTATAATTACCACTTAGTGGTTTCACTATTCATCAAAAAGAAATTGATGTTTTTCAAAAAATTACCAAAAATTCACCCTAAGCTATATTTGATATTCAGAATTCCAAAATGATGTATATTTTACAATATTCAAAACATATAAGTTTCATTATGTAATTTAATAATTGATTCCCGCTGTCAAAACAAATAGCAAGTTTTTATGAAACAAAAAGTATCAAAAGATTGACACTAGTTTAAGACCGATTTAAAAGTGAAATTAATTCCAATGACCAATATTGGATTAAATGGGAAAAATATATTCTAATTTCACTTTAAAACCAATTCAAAATATAATATAATCATATAAATAAATTATATTAAGAAGTGGTTTTGAATTAAAATACAACATTTTTCACTATTCATTAAAAAATGAACTTTATCGGAAAAATACCAAAAATTTACACAAAATAAATTTTGATGTCCCGATTATAAAGAAGGATTTATTTTGTCAAATATGACATAAAAAATTGTCAAAAAGTGGATTTAAAAGAGGTTCTCTATCAAAAGGTGGTTAATCGACCCTTTAAAGAATATTAGAATGTTTACGCTTAAAATTGGATTCATTCTCATTTTTAATCTTATAACATTTATTGTAAAAAGTCAAAATATTTGAAAAAAATATAAAATCATTTTTTAGTTAGTTCTGTTCATTCCCGCCATTACAACAGCTAGGCGTTAACTACCATTTAAAATAATATTATTTTATTATTAGAGTACAACATAAGATTCCCACGAAAATAATTTATGCGTGTTGGGTATGCCAGCGAGCATAGCGTCCCATTAAAATTATTATTTTATTAAAAAATATGGATTAATGTGAAAATTTCATATTCTTTATTTACCTGGGGAGTTATAGGTAATCAGGTAAATATTTGAAGAGATAATTCCACCCATGTGTTTAATGATTCATGTTGATCCAATAATGGAACAAGGTAGATATATTTTATTATATGGTAGAGATATGTCAATAAAATGGTTTTTGGAAAAGTTTCTAGGTCTTTTATATAATAAATTTAAGGATTAATACTTTATTATCAAATTTTTTTCTTAATTGATGTAATTAATCATAACCACATTCAATAAGATTTTTTATTAACAAATCTATTTGTACGTTATAATAATTTATAAATTATTATTATTAAAAATATATAATCTGTTATTAAATTTTATAATCTTAGAAGTGGCATAAATACTTCAAAATTATTCTTACTGATGAGACCACAGTTTTATTTTTAATGTAATAATTTCCTAATTTTTCCTATGTTTTTATATCGAATTTCAATTTAAATTTATTTATAATTACATATATTGGATTATTTCGTGAAAATATTACCTATATATATAATTAATCCATTTAGAAATATAATTTATCAGAATAATTAATTTAGATGCATAAGAATTTGTGATTTAAAATCTAGTTTTTTTAACTATGCAATTATTAGTATCCTATGAATATATCATATATTTCTGTACACAATATATTTTCATTTTTTAGGTAATACTATTAAAATACATAAACATAATTTTTCGGTTATATCTCATGATAATAATATTTATAATAATATTTATTTTTATGTAACACATGATCTTGCATGTTACATAGGGCATTGAGGAAGGTCAATCTTGCATGTATTTTACACTAACATTGTTTCTCCAGGTCTTGTATGACAATTTGGGGTTTCATGTAACATATTTAAATATTTATAAATGAAAATTTAATGTTTAAATTAGTGAAAAACAATTTTTAGTTTTGGGTAATTTCAATGATATCAAATGATTAAATTTAATCAAAAAATAATTTCACAATATCTCCAAGCGTAAAATTCCATTTCCCATGTGTTTAAACCATGTAAATGTTAAACATATAGAGATACCCCATTAATATTCATTATCAGAGGTAAATTTACCTAAGTTATAATATTTGGTTCATTCTATTATGAATGATTGAGATATTATACTATTCATATTAGAGGCTCTGGATCCATGCTTATAATTTGTAGACCAACATAGATGCAAGTTAGAAATTTATTTTCATATATACGAAACAATATTGAGTCGTGTGCTCTAAAATGTAATCCTTTAAAAATAAATGAAACCCAATCTTCATCATGATGAATAAAAATACATTACATAACACTTCCACGGATCTATGAAGATGAGGATATGTGGAGAAACTTTTTGGTTGTGAAACCCCTGAATGGATTTCTTATTGTCATCATTCAATCTGAATGGAATAGACATTCTCGTCAATGTCTACATAAGAGATGAAATTCTGGAGAATGGAAATACAAGTTACAAAAGTAGTATTCTAGTCCATGAAATAAATGTATCCTAATTAATTTTATAGTAGGTTTCCATGAAATGAGAGTTTTGTCATTTTTGTTTTAGTGGATGTGTCTTTCATTGAAATAGAAATCCCAATGAAATACAGAGGTGGCAATGATTCAAAATTATTTATAAGGAACAAAAATCATTATATATATTCCTAAAAATCTTTAAAACATGTATATAATTAAGAGAATCTAATGAATCGTGAAACTCAGTATCAAAGTGATAATTTTCTAGATAAAAATTTGAAGTTAGTATAAATATTTTTTTCATTATTACTCCTTATTGAGATCAATACAGTCAGCCATGTTATGTTTGTATTTTTCTACTATAGTTCACCATGTCGCAATCAATTTGAGAACAAAATAAATCTTATAGTTATTTATATTAATATGAATCATTTTACTTATTTAGGTGTTGATACTCATAAATAGATTATGTTCTTAATGAGTATGATGAATTCCACAGTTTACTTTATCACATAATATTTAATATGTGAATTTTTATATCCATATCGCTGTATTAAAGTGTATTTTTATGTTACATTTTAATTACACATAGTATAAATTCTAAAAATAATATATAAATGCTTTTTAATATCATAAATTAATATTGATGAGTATTTTATATTTCTTTGTAATAAATAATGTTCCACTCTGAGGTGTATGAGTTAAAAATTCAATAATATTTTCATATAATATTCTTTTGTGGAGATAAATTCTTAATAATGATAGTGGAAGTTGATGTGGAATCCTTGGGTGTCACAACAACATAATAGGTTTGCAGATGAAGTAAATACAAAATAGTAGAAAAATAAAAGAATTATAAAATTATATCATAGTACACAACAATTTCCATTATTCAATTATTATATCTACATCTGAGGAAAAATACACAACCCCCTATTGCCCCTTCCCATAAATAGAAACACACGATAACCCACAAGTGTACAAGTAGTGATAAACCACCCTCTATGAAATCAAATAGTGTGTCATATCCTCATAACTGGAACTTAAGACATTCCTTCTAGATTCCATAAATACATCACACCCCTAGATCATGAGTATAGAATCGTTCGATATTAATCATTTTGTAATGTTTTATTTATGGAAATGAAATTATTACATGTTATTTCTTGTGAAATATATGTTATAAAACTTTACAAATCATATATTATATATCATGGATATTACATGAACATGAAATACACAATCTATTTGTCTGGTATACACATAATATAATTATATAATATAAATACTTCATATAAGATGTTATGTT
This sequence comes from Viscum album, assembly GCA_963277665.1. Taxonomy (NCBI): domain Eukaryota; kingdom Viridiplantae; phylum Streptophyta; class Magnoliopsida; order Santalales; family Viscaceae; genus Viscum; species Viscum album. The sequence continues at coordinate 839,681,146 of OY728141.1, forward strand.
TATTATGTAGATGAAAATTTACATATCTAAATAATTGGAATTAATATTGATTTCACTTTTATGACATAAATTTATTTGAATTAAGAAATAATTTTATATAACTCCTTTATAAATACTAGAAATATAATATTTCTTTATATGATTTTGAATTACTTATTTTTTAGTGGATAAGTTTCTTTAATTTTATACATGTTATGATTTTGTAATTCTAGTAAACCAGAATGTGGTATTGAAAATGTGATTCTCATAACAGTCTTTTTGTATATCGTTGACTATTCCATATAAAAATTTATTTCATTAAATTATTGTTGAACATATTCTGTATACGTTATATATTCTAAAATAACAGATATAATATGATTATAGAATGAAAATAATACATAAAAATTGAACATAATATATTAATATTATATATATATATATATATATATATATTTGTGGGTGTGTGTGTATTAACACACGCACACAAACACATCCATATAATTAACATAACATGATTATGTTATTGTCTAAATAAATATTTAGATAATTATGTAAATGATATATATTTTATTTTAATATTTTCAATTCATTTTAATATTCTCATATAATCATATTTTTGATTCGATACTTATATTCATTTATAGTATGAATTTATTACATTTATAAATATAAATATTAATATAAATTTTAATTTGAATATTTTTTTACAATTTAAATTTCTAACTTTATTATAAAAATTTTATTTTTTATCACAAAGTACATTGTAATTTCTTATTAATATGAAATATAGTCAAACAAATTGTAGAATGATTCAAAATCATCATACATTTCAAAAACATACTTGGCCTAAAAGAAATACGCATATATGATTTTTATCCACAAAAATGATTTTTAAGTGTTATACATCTATTTTTTTCATTAAAAACAAGAAAATAAGGGTTTAAAGAATATGTAACACATTCCTAAATCTCAAACCATATGACACTGCTAAATAAACATATGTATTCATATATTTAGAATATGTTTCGATAATAAAATTGTACTATAATAATAATGGGGATACTATGATGAAATTAATTTAACAATGTGAGTCATATATAGATTACATAAAAACACTATATAAACCATTTATAAAATTTATTTCATGTCATTTCATCTGTAATATTTTTAAATATTAAAAATTGAAATGAAAAATGTAAAATATCATAAAATTACTATGAAATAATTTTTTTTGGTGAAAATTTGTTATTTACAACTAAACAATGAAATAGAAAAAAAATTATTTTATATAGATCAAGATGACAATATCATCTAGTTTTGTTTAGAATAAAAAAGGAGATGTTCATGACTGCGATATAATATATTCAATATGCAATATATTGTAAAATATGGATAAGCTTGATTTCTAATAAATATCATGGATTTGTAAAAATAAAAACATATGTACTACCAAAATATAAACATTCAAGGTAGGAGTATATGTTTTCCATGGAAGTCACAATTCAATAAATTCTATAAATGTTTTGAAATATTGAGGACATGAAAAGATCATAATTGTCCATTGACTAAAAATATCTTGATTGTGCTACTATAGAGTGGTTTCCAAAGATTAAAATATTATATGATGACAATAATTAATGTGGTCTTCTGAGTGGAAAATGTGTAACGATTTTTTGGGGAGAAATAATTTTTCTAGTCATCATTAATAAAATATTACATTTATATAAGTTATTTAATTTTATAACTAGTTAGAATGAAATATAATATGAGGTAGTATTATCATATATGGTGTCCTATACCTAAAAAAAAATAAATCATCATGATGGTGAACTTATTACTGATCATGTGTATATGGTGGGGGGGGGGTTGAGCAATGTTGGTGAATATATTTCTACATAACTCAAAAAAATTAAAAATCACCACATTTATTTTTAAGATATAATACTCCATTTATTTATAACCCATTTGATTACTATTAAATATGATCTTATTAATATTATTGATTATGTTTCCAAATGCCTTATATGGTAAGATACATATGTAAGAAACCTGTTCTTATTTTTGTGGTACGAGATTCATATTTTCTCTTTTTCTGAAGTGTTTTTGAGGAAATATTGAAAATAGAGAAAAATCCTAAATTTTTGTACTAAATGCAATGTACATTTCCACACACTGTGTGCATTTTCCATGTGGAATGAGTACACAGGGTGTGTAACCATGTTGCTGATGAATGGTGTAAAAACAGAATTCATGCCTTGTAGTTGGTATTTACACGATGTATAGTCAGTCGGCATGTGAATAGTAAGGTGTTGAAAGCAGCCGCCAGCTGAGTTGAAGTACACACTTTGTACATACGTTTCACATTCCGTGTACTCATGTCGACAGAAGAACAGTGACACGCTCGTGAGAAGCCACCAGAGGAATAGTTAAAAAATGAATAGTACACGCCTTGTACATGAGAAGTAAACATCGTGTATTTTTTTCGCATAAAATGGGCAGTAGAATGCCATGTTCATAGGATTGGCTTAGAACTGGAGGTAGGAGTCGGGAGAGGTGGATGGATCTTCTAGGATCTCTAGATCGAGCGTCAGGAATCCATTTTCACCTCTGATGATCTCATTGGAACCGCATGGGTACGCCCTCTAATATCCTTAAGTCGTTCTTTCCAATGCATCCTCTAAGGGAAGTTATTTGTGTTTTGAAAGGGATTTATTTCACCTCAGATCAACGTCGTTCAATGACTATTCAAGTATCATCATTTTCATATACCGTTCAGGGGCGTTTAAGGTAGTTTTCTTAGTGTTTAAATTCCAACTACTGTGTGTTTTTGTGTATCTTTGAGCTACAAACCCATGTCGGGGTGTTCTGGGGCTAAGGCCTTGGATGTTTTGAATACCTAGAATTGTATAGGTAATACAAAGTGATAATAAAATTTTGTTTGGGATCACATCTTGGAACCCGGACCACCCCGGGGGTGCGTTCCTCTGTTTAGTCGTTTGGCCAAGATACCTGAGGGTATTCCATGTTTATTTTGCGCATTATTTTTTCCTTGAGTGGAAGTGTATGTTATTTTATTGTTCATATGTTTTTAATGTCCTGATTACTTGTTTAGCCCGAGGACAGTGTTTTACTTTGCCTGAGCGTAGTACATCTTTTATCCTGAGGGCAAATTATTTCGTGGCTGTGGGCAATAGACTATGTGCCTGAGGGAGACACATTGTACACCTGAGGGAAATATCAGTTATTCATGTGGGCCATAACCTGTAGGTTACGTTTCTGATTACCTGTGGGTAAGGGTTTGTGTGTCTCAGGATGCTAACTATTATGTAGAAAATCCAATGTGGTGGATTCTTTTATTGAATGATTAAATGAATATTAAAATGGAAATATAATTGTTATGATAGTTACTGTTGAGTACTTCTTAGTTTATTGCATTTTACTACTTCACACTGTTGTTTCATATTTCCACACAGTTGGGAACAGGCCTTTGGTGGATGCCTACTAGGATTTTTTTCTCAAACCCTGTCAGGGTCATGTTATCGGCCAAAACTGATTACATTTCTATAGGTGTGGACTATGGAATGGTTCCCAATACAGGTACTTGATCATTGCTGAGGAGTAAGGGAGCATGAGACCGAGCATAGTCTAGTGATGCTACTGGCTATTTTGTTTTGTGTTGTTGTACTCTTTATTGTACTGTATTGTATTGTTTTGTATCTTGTTCTGGCTGTTTTCATAGAACATGAGACATGTTGCGTCGTGATCTATATAAATGTTGGTTATCTATTAAGGCATTTGTTTATCTTAAATGTGTATGTTTTATTTCTTCCAGTGTTGTTGTATGATTTTTAGTTTATTCTGTTACACAACACTTTGAAAAATGAGGGCATAGATTCCCCACTATCATACCTGGGCCATCACCGCTATTCGGCAGCCTTTGGTGATTGAGGAAATGCGCTTGAGGACATGTGACCAACCAGGTTCAGGGCACCCGTTTAGTGGCGCCTAGAACCGGGACATTACAATGTGGTATCAGAGGTTTTCGTTTCGTCAACATAAAATTTTTAGCTCTAGTCATGGATAGGATGGAACAGCAGTTGGTAATAAGTTGTGCCCGGGCGTAGCTAACCCGTGTACAGAGAAAACCCAGTCTACCTCGAATTTGGCAATTTTTCTGATTTTCCAAATTTTACAGTTGATTTGATTTTCATAGTTGGGTGACACAATTTTTATTTTGGTGTTTATATTTAATCTCTGTGATCTATTTAGTTGCAACCCGATTAGATGAGGGTATTCCATCTCATGCATCATTTAGGAACATGCTAGGAATAACATGCCATGCATAGTTTCAATGCCATGTAGTAGCATTAAAAATTGCATGTTGTTGTGATAGTTGTTGTGCTAGAAAAAGAATGTTGTTGTGATAGCTGCTTTGATAAAATAACTGCTATGTGATATGGTATTATTGTATAAGATTAATGATAGAATGGATTCCAAACATTGTTTTTTGGGGAGTATGGGCACTCATTAACTGGAATTTGGAGGACCATTAACTATTTTCCTTGTTATATCACAAATAAGATTACAAACATTGATTAAAGGGGAGTATGGGCCCTCAAGGATCGAAATTTGACACTTAGGTGTTTTTTATGTATTTTATAGGTTCTGAAGGAGTATCTGAGCCTTACTATCGGGATAACATTGGATACACGCAATGTATTTCCTTAGACACATGCCGTGTGTTATTATGCTCAGAAGAAAATAACGATTTTTGAGTACACGCCGTGTACCCTCAGTACACGCCCTGTAGTATCTTCCCATGTCATAGACATTGTAAGAAGGGACATGGTGAAGGGAAATTCATAGGGAAAACACACCGTGTACAGGATATACACACCGTGTAGTGTTGACCCAGAGTCCACCCATGTAATTAACAACACAGAAGAAGGAGACCTTTAGACATACACACCGTGTCCACTGTGGAACACACCATGTAGTTTGACCTGGGATCCAGTTGTGTAACTAACAACAGAAGTCAGTGTAATCCTCTTGTGTACACGATGTGTGTATATAGAACACATTGTGTAGGTTGAGCCATCTATCAGGCCATGTAACTAACAACATGGTACGGCGGAGCTCGTCCAGTACACGTCGTGTTTCTGAGGGACATGTCGTGAAGTCTTGTTTGAGGACCGACCGTGTGGACTTAGCCATGTGGTAGGGAAAACAGGGTTGTGTACACACCATGGGTAGGTGTCACATGTCGTGTTGTATCAAGAATAGTAGTAGTCCGTGTCACAAATGACATGGGCAGTTTGGAAATTACACCATACACGACGTGTAGTTTTATTCAATGGGAATCATGTGGCTTAGCTATGTAAAAGGAACCTGGTAGGGGAATAAAAGTCAGGTACACACCATGTAGTCATTATACATGTTGTGTAGTATTGTTTTTCAAATCATGAAATGACTTCCTCTTGTTCCCTTTTTGGTCCATTTGTTTTCAGTCTTTGTTAATCTGGATATAAGGTGTGTGTTTGACCTTATAGAGTCATGCTGTAGAGACGACCACACATTTTTCGTAATGAGAGAAACATCGATTATTTTATAGAAATATTGGTCCATGGGCTACCAGTGTATCTTCCAATAGAGCCAAATGTAGTTCCGGCCGTTATACCAGACAGAGGCGCGGAGGTGCAGTTCTGTGAATTCTTTATGTGGTTCATTCAACCATTTTGGGGATCGCTTCCGGCTACCACATCAATGGATGAGCTGACTCATATTTTATAGCAGCAACATCCACCGACTTTCTAATGAGATGGCGTACAACAGGATGAGAAGTCTTGGATAGGGTCTATGCAGACTATCATAGAGCATCTTTAGTCACCTCCAGGGCGGAGGGTCATGATAGTGACTTATATGCAACGTGATTCTGCCAAGATGTGGTGGGATGTCACCATGCTATTAGAGCATCACAGAGACATTCCATGGGAATATTTTTAGGCATTCTTCTATGACTTCTTCTTTCAAGAGACGCTGAGGGATGATAGATCTCATGTGTTCATGAACCTATAGTAGGGCACTATGTCGGTGAAGGATTATTCTGCTCGTTTCACCAAGCATCATCATTTGGGACCTACTTTGGTGCGTGATGAGACATTGAGGGATATATGCTTTCTGTATGGTCATCGATATGACTTCTGAGAACTGTTGAATGTTTTCCGATTTCCTTTAGTACATGATATTGAGAACCAGGCGCTGATTACAGAGAGGACCCTATGGGAAGATAGTGGTGTGGGCCATCGTGGTTCAGCACCAGTTTCTTGTACTATTTCTAATGGAAAAAGGAAGAGATAGATGGACTTATCTCAGGGTGGTAGAACTAGAAAGAAGAATGTTTCAAGTGGCCAGGTCATTTGGTATTAGAGTGGTAAGGATGGGCACAAGAGACCTCAGTTTCCATGAGACCTTGTGGAGTGCTGAGTTTGAGGTAAGATGGGTCAACTACAGCGCTTTTGTAGGGCGTTTCCACCAGTGGCTAGTAAGAGGGGTTCTATATAGACTCTGCATGTGGGAGCATGACCAACAGCTTCATACCAGTTGGGAAATAGGAATACGTTAGGGAATGCATCTAGGGATGGTTCTCGTGGTCGTGGTAGCCAGACACCAGGATCTTAGAAGCAGCAGGTCGGGACAGCTTAGGGTAGCCAGGCTGTGTCATAGGGCCATGAAACTGGGCATGCATATGCAGTGCAACATACCCAACAGGAGCAGGATCCTGGACCTTCTACTGTCAGAGGTACTATTCTTGTTTCTTATGTCTTATATTTAGTATTTTTTGATACGGGTGCTATGCATAGTTTCATATCTGTAACCATGTTGGATAGACTTGGGCTATGTGTTTCTTCTTATTCTTCTGCTGTTATGACTCTAGAAACTCTGTTGGGAACTAGGACCGCTGGTGTGCGTCAGTGCAAGGAGTTCCCCCTTGACGTTGGTGGGTGTCACTTTCTATGGGACCTCTATGTCTTATAGATGATGAGCTATGACGTCATTCTCAGGATGGACTAGTTCGTTCCCTTTCAAGCCTTTGTAGATGGTTTTCATCACAGGGTGTGTTTCATGTCACCAGTGGGCAGAGAGTTTTAATACAAGGGTGAGTGGGATGTTCAGGATAGTCGAGATGGACCATGACATCATGGGCGAGATGGAGTCATAACACATATTTTGAGTTTATATATGTATGATCATGGGACTTGTCAGACGGATTTCCCTCCAGTGGTTGATCATTTCACAGATTTCTTCCCAGATGACATTTCGGGTCTACCTCCAGAGCTATAGGTGGATTTCCCTATTGATCTCATTCTAGGGGAAACACTAGTGTACATTTCTCTTTATAGGATGCTTACACCAGAGTTGAAGGAGCTCAAGAGGCAGTAAGAGGAGTTATAGGCAAAGGGTTTCATCTGACCCCGTACTTCTCCATGGGGTTCTCCTGTCCTCCTTGCGACAAAGGCAGACGGTAACCTCAGACTCTATGTGGATTATCGGAAGCAGAATCATTTTAAGGTCAAGAACCGATATCCCTTGCCGAGGATTGATGATATTTATGATCAACTTCGTGGAGCACGAGTGTTCTCAAATAATGTCCTGAGATCAGGATATCATCAGTTGCACGTGATACCATCAGATATACCACATATAGCCTTTCGGAGCAGATATGGTCTATACGAGTAATTGGTTATGACATTCGGACTCACGAACGCGCCAAGAGTTTTTATGGATTTGATTAATCAGGTGATCTAACCGTACCTGTATTCATTCATGGTTGTATTTGTGGACGATATCTTCGTGTGATCTCATACTCGACATGACCATGCCAACCATCATGAGATCGTACTATGTACACTGATAGAGAATAATCTATATGTTAAGCTATCAAAGTGCCACATTTTGATGGACAAGATTCACTTCCTGGGACATATCATCTCAGAGGAAAGAGTTTCATTAGACCTAGAGAAGGTGAAAGTGGTAGATTTTTGGGAGCAGCATATAAATGTGTTTGAGATGGAGAGTTTATTGGGGCTGGCTAGTTACTACAGATGCTTCATATAGGACTTCTCCCTCTTAGCATCACTGTTGAATGGTTTGACTAAGAAAGGTGTGAAGTTCATTTGGTCATAAGCTTGTGAGACATCTTTTCAGGAACTTAAAAGAAATATTACATTAGCTCCAATCATGATACATCCCGAGCAAGGGAAGATCTATATAGATTACTGTGATGCATCAAGTATTGGACTAAGAGTAGTGTTGATGTAGGTCGATCGAGTTTTTGCGTATGAGTCTTAGCAGTTTATGTAAAGACCCGCAAATTTCAAGGAAATTTTTTTCTTAATTTTCTTTGGAATTTTACAAGAGCGCAGCTTCAGACGGCACCTGATTCCGAGGCCCGGTGTGCCGGGAATCAATTTCCGAAGTTTGGCTCGGGTACGTTCAGTGAACGGACGAGCGGGTTTTTCTATCTTTTGAACCAGTGCCCGGAATCAAATTCTGAGGGCACCGATGAAATCGCAGCGCCGGTATTTTCTTAGAAACGCCTCTTCCGGAGTTGCGTTTGCTCAGACGTGGTTTTTAAATTTTGCGGCTTTAAGTCAGAAATAAAAATAAAGTTTGTGCGACAACTTTATTTTATTTCACTTAAACTGCTTGGAAGCCACTTAAAGTCACTTAAAGGCGGCTTGAACTGAGTTGAACTGGATAGGATGCTATCCAGAAATATCCTACCCTCTTGGTAGGATATTTGTGCGGTGGGGCCCGCACGAGCCCCGCCGTTTCTTTCGCTAAGTAACGCACCCGCGAAAACCCGTCAAAGTAACTGAAAAGTCAACCAACACGTTTTCTTTAATTCTTAACAGACAATTTAATTGGGCGGTTTATTTCGTGAATTAAATGGGCTGTTTTATTCGTTGAATTAATTCAACGAATTAAGTGGGTCGTTACTTACGCGTTTTGCGTTTGTTGGCAAAATAATAAAATAGACAAACTTGTCTATTTGGGAGGATTGCTATTCCTCTGAGCCTCCACTCTCCCCGCGAAGAACGCAAAGAACGCGAAGAACGCGAAGAACGCCGGAACCGGAATTCGACGACGCACGATCCGCGACGTCAACAGCTTTTCCGCGACCTTCTTCTTCTTCTTCTTCGGTGCCTCTTCTTCCGCGGCGAACGTGCGATCGACAACAAAGGTGAGAATCGAATCTTTTATTTCTCCCTTTTTAAATTTCAATAACAACGGATTTAATTAATTAAATCCGTCTGTTCTTGATCCGGAGATTGGCGACGCGACGCCGGATACCGCGACGACGCGACGATCTCCTTCCTCCGCGACGAGCGATTCCGCGACGACCCCTCGTCCGACGACGACGACAAGGTAAGGGTTGATTAGATTATTTTATTTCTTTTCCCGTGTTTATTCTTTTCAAATAAAGAACCCGATCGGAACAATTTTAATCTATTTAAAATTGTTGATTTGGTTAATCCTTTTCCTCCCGTGGATTATGATTAACGCGGAGGGAGCGGGTCTAACGAACAAGACCCGACAACCCTCCGCCGATCTTCTCTTTTTGTGCGGATTTGGCGGACGACGACGAACCGTGCGGCAAGGGCAATCCATTGTTTCCGCAGTGAAGATCGTCCCCCGGGAGGAGCAACGGCGCAGACGGGAAAGGAATCGGGCCACCGGAGCATCTCCGGCGGCCCGCGGAAGGCGGCGGCGGCGCGGGTCGCCGGCGCGGCGTCGCCGGCGACCGGGGGCGGCGGCGCCCGGCGCGCCGCCGTGGAGGAAGCCCGCCGCGGCTGAAGCCGCGGCGGCAGCGGCGGCCGGTTCCGCGGCCGCGCGGAACCGGGATCGGACGCGGCGGCCCGGCCGCGTCCGCGTGACAGGCGGCCCCCTGCGGGGCCGCGGTTCCCTCAAGCCGCGGGTTCAACCCGCGGCGGCGGCGGCTCCCTCGGCCGCCCGGCCGAGGCCGAGCCGGCCGGTCCGGTCGGCCGGGCCGCGCCCAGGCCGGACCGGACCCGGCCGAGCCGGTTTGGGCCGGGTCGGGCCGACCCGGTTCGGGCCGACCCGGTTCGGGCCGACCCGGTTCGGCCGACCCCAGGGGGGGTTCGGGCCGGGTCGCCCCGGGCCCAGAACCCCCGTTTCGGGCCCTCTTCAGTCTTTTGCCAATATCTTGGGCCTGGGACCTCCGATTGACGAACCGTCAGCGGCTACGCGATCCTTGGATCGAGACGGTCGTTTAGGTGTATTATACTCAAGGTTTCGGAAGACTTTGGGTTCGGCCGGGTTGGTTCGTACACGAAACCAACCGGGCCCTCGGAGCGGAAACGCTCATAACTTGAGCTACGGACGTCCGAACGACGTACCGTCAGCTGTGGTAGTTTCCTCTAAGTGAGACGGAACTTTTGGCATACTCCGCCCGAGGATCGGATACAAGCGGAGTACGGTCGGGTTGGTTTTTCCCTAAAAACCAACCGGGCCCCTGGGACGAAAATGCCAAGAACTCTCAGACCGGGCGTCCGATTGACGCGCCGTCTGTTGCGTTGAGATCCTGTTGTCGATACGGAACTTTTGGATACATCAACTTCGGACTACGTGTCAGTTGATGTATCAGCCTCTCGGCTCGTGGAGCGGACCCTCCTAAACGAGCTCGCTAAGTGCGGGAACCCTAGCGCTGGCTGTGACTGCGACGACGGCAGAGCAGAGATCCTCCGTGGACTGCGACGACGGCAGAGCAGAGATCCTCCGTGGACTGCGACGACGGCAGAGCAGAGATCCTTCGTGGACTGCGGCGACGACCGTGCAGAGATCCTCAGTGGACTGCATCGACTACTGCACTCAGTGATCCTACGTGGATCAGTGCTACAGGTTCTGTGTGAGCCCGATCCTATGTGGGTCCTTACTACCGGTTCTGTGTGAGCCACTGCCTACAGGTTCTGTGTGAGCTCGATCCTACGTGGGTCTTTTGCGGGGGTTAGTACCTATCGATCCTTCGTGGGTCCGACGACTTAGATGGATCAGTGATCATCTTTGACGTCATCTGAAAAAGTATACCTGGTTGAGCTGAATCTTATGTTACTCTCCTTTGTGGATTGTGTTGAACTATCCATTGTGGATTTACTGTTTACTCTCCTTTGTGGATTTGAGTCTTGCTTTCCTATGTGGATTGAGTTGTTCTTGAGCTCGTGAGCAGAGCTAGAAGTGGGGACTTAGGTATATGTATGAGCATATACCTAAGTCAAGTCAGATGTTACTTCGTGATTGCATCTTTCTTTTGTGCTATATCCTTTGTGGATTTCGGGAGACCTTCGGGGGTCTCGGGGTCCTTACTGAGTAGCTTGTACTCACCCCTGCACGGGCTATGCCCGCACCTTGTTGTGTTGGTTGCAGACGATGGACAGCGCTGATCACGGTTGGGGCGTGGAGCAGGACGGTACCTGGAGGTGGACCACTGGGCGGAACGTACTCGGAGCGGACGTGGGACCCGAGGAGCCTGGAGGCTATCTGTACCCACCCTTCAGGTGGGATTGCCAGTGGACGACACGAGGCCGCCGTCTTTTCTTCAGTTGCTGTACTTTACTTTTCAGTTGTACTTTACAGTTGGGCTTGTATTTCCGGCCCCTTTTCTTTTCTGCACTTTACTTTCCGCTTGCTGACTCTGTGTGGTTGTTACTTATAAAGGCAATGCCTTCCCTGTTTACTGGGATTTTACGCCTTGGTGCTAGTCGCCAGCCCCTGGCCTATGGAAGGCGGGCTTGGGGTAGTCACGGCACGGGCCCCGAGGACGGGTCGTGACAAATTGGTATCAGAGGTGGTCGGTTCTACCGCAGACTCTGATCGTCCTTTCTTTCTATGTGAAGCAATAGTGTTTAGTGTATTGAGTGTGGTTATCAGTTCAGGGAGCCCAGTGTTGGTGCGGCGGCCGACGTATCCGTACACCAGGACCCTGACTCCTGATTTCCGACTTAATGCATGAAAACATTGATTGCGTGTGTGTTTCAAGTTTTCCTTTGTGATTACTTGTGTCAGCTCACCGGGTATACTGATCTGCTTTATGAAAGTCTCAAGTTTTCCTTGTGATTACTTGTGCCAGCTCACCAGGTATACTGTTCTGACTGTGGTGCTCTTGTTCTCCTTTTCAGGATGGCCCCGCGACGACTGCCAGCTAGGGTTCCGAGTGTAGGGCGCGACGGCAGCCCACCGAGCGACGAGGCCTCGGTGCAGGGCCCTTTGCCAGCAGTGGCACCGGCGGTAGCTTTACCCGCCGAGCCACCGATGCTACCAGTACCAGACGCTGACGATGCACGTCGCCTCAGGGCACTGCATGAGTTTCAGAGCCAGCGACCGCCCAGGTTTCGCGGGGAGGCGGACCCCCAGGCCGCCGAGGACTGGCTAGAGGGGGTGGTACGGATTTTCAGACTAGTGAGGACACCAGCGGATCTCATGGTGATTCTCGCAGCGAGCCTCCTGCAGGCGGCGGCAGGACGATGGTGGAGCCTGATGCTCCAGGTTCACGATGAGGCATCCTTTCTCTGGGCGGACTTCGAGAGCCTCTTCCGCTCTGAGTTCGTCCCGGCCACCCTCCGAGCGGTGCACATCCAGGAGCTTCTCCAGCTGCGCCAGGGCAGCATGACGGTCGCTCAGTACGCGGCGAGGTTCACGGACCTATCTCGCTACTCGACCGACATGGTACGGGACCCCTTCTTCCGGGCCCGGACCTTCGAGCAGGGCTTGCGACAGGAGATTCGGGCGTCGCTGATCTCTCTCAGCATTCCGACCCAGGCGGGAGTGCTGGAGCGAGCCCTCCTGATCGAGAGCTTCCTGGCAGAGCCTTCTTCAGCAGCGAGACCCAGCGCAGGGCGGCAGGTAGCTGAGTCATCGGCAGCAGGCAGCCGACGGATGACTCACGGGTCCAGGCAGACCAGACCCCCTCGCAGACGGCCTCAGGACACCGGCTCAGCGGTGCGGGGCACACAGCGGAGTGCCAGCCTTTCGAGAGGCAGGCTGTGCTACTCTTGCGGCGGGCAGGGTCACATGGCTCGTGACTGCCCGACTCGCCGACCAGAGGAGCAGCAGACGGTGGAGGGGCCACCCAGGCAGAGGCAGAGGGTCGACCGTAGCGGTCCGCAGGGAGGAGGCGGACGAGGCAGAGGAGCTGGCCGAGCAGCGGGTGGTGGGCGACGCTTCCAGGCTCTACCCCCACCACCACCAGGAGGGCCACCTCGACCACAGGGAGCTGGTGGACAGGGACAGGCCCAGCTCCAGGCAGTGGAGGCCTATGACCCCGACATGCCAGAGATGATTCGAGGTACGATCTGTGTCTATTCCACCCTTGATGCAGTACTTATAGACACAGGAGCGAGTCACTCCTTCATAGCCTCTGCCCTTGTTCGGAGCTCGGAGATTCCGACTGAGCTGTTGGCTCGATCCTTACGGCTAGAGACTCCTACGGGAGCAGACTCGACGATTACGCACTGGTGCCGGCAGTGTGAGCTTACACTAGGAGGCGAGAGCTTCGGCTGGGATCTCCTTGTAGCGGCGTCGAGGCCTTACGACGTCATCTTGGGCATGGATTGGCTATCCACGGTTCATGCCCAGATCGACTGTTTTAGGCGCAAGGTGCGATCTGTTCGTACCGACGGGAGCAGGTTTACCTTCACCGGCGAGAAGGGAACCTTTGCAGCACAGGATGGACTTCCGCGGAGGAGAGTGCAGCCCATCTCTCATCAGTTGGCTAGCCTCATCCTAGGAGCAGTGGACGTGCGGAGTCCGGATTTTCCTGCAGTGGTGGACCAGTACGTAGACGTCTTTCCCGACAACGTTCCAGGGCTACCTCCTCGTAGAGAGGTAGACTTTTACATTGACTTGTACCCCGGGACAGCCCCGATATCTACTCCAGCATATCGGATGGCCCCCGCCGAGCTTCGGGAGCTGCGGGTACAGTTGGAGGACTTGCAGAGCAAGGGGTTTATCCGACCCAGTGTTTCACCCTGGGCTTCCCCGATTTTGTTCGCCAAGAAGGCGGACGGGAGCTTGCGACTATGTGTCAACTATCGTCGCCTGAACCAGGTGACAGTGAGGAACAAGTATCCGCTGCCACGGATTGATGACCTCATCGATCAGCTCAAGGGAGCGCGGTGGTTCTCGAAGATAGACCTCCGGTCAGGCTATCATCAGCTCAGAGTTCGAGACGAGGACGTGCAGAAGACGGCCTTCAGGTGTCGGTATGGCCATTATGAGTTCTTGGTTATGCCATTCGGCGTAACCAATGCTCCAGTAGTGTTCATGAGCCTAATGAACAGGATCTTCCAGCCATACCTTGACCGATTTGTCGTGGTCTTCATTGACGACATTTTGGTATACTCGACGACTGAGGAGGAGCATGCCTACCACCTGCGAGTTGTGCTAGACACACTGCGAGAGCACCAGCTTTATGGCAAGCTCTCTAAGTGCCAGTTCTGGTTACGTGAGGTCCATTTCTTGGGGCACGTCATTTCTGAGGCGGGAGTTGCAGTGGATCCCGCGAAGATCGAGGCAGTGCTAGCATGTGAGCCACCCAGGAGCGTGACAGAGGTGCGGAGCTTCTTGGGCCTAGCCGGATACTATCGGAGATTTGTGCCGAACTTCTCCAGAGTTGCGGCACCACTCTCAGCCTTGACGAAGAAGGGGAAACCCTTTGTGTGGTCAGACAGATGTCAGCAGAGCTTCCAGGAGCTGAGACAGAGATTGACCAGCGCACCTATCTTGAGGTTGCCTGAGGAGGGAGTTGGATACGTAGTTTACTGCGACGCATCAGGGACTGGACTCGGGTGCGTCCTGATGCAGGAGCGGTCCGTGATCGCCTACGGATCACGTCAGTTGAGGCCGCATGAGCAGAACTACGCCACTCATGACCTGGAGTTAGCAGCAGTGGTCTTCGCTCTGAAGACTTGGCGGCACTATCTGATGGGCGAGCGCTTCACAGTCTTTTCTGACCACCAGAGTCTCAGGTATATCTTCTCTCAGAAGGACCTGAACCTGAGACAGCGGAGATGGCTTGAGTTCCTCCAGGACTATGACTTTGAGATAGTCTATACTCCTGGGAAGGGGAACGTGGTAGCCGATGCCCTCAGCAGGAGGACGGGCATTCAGCTACTTGAGGAGGCGACGGAGCAGCTAGCCTCCTTACAGATATCCTTCGTGGATAGAGACGGAGCAGCCTTTCTTCAGTCTCTCACTGTCTCTCCTCCACTTCTACAGCGGGTTAGAGAGGCTCAGTGTGGGGACGCTGACTGTGAGACCCGGCGTGCACTGATATCCTCAGGTCAGGCGCCTGATGGCTTCTCCCTTGGAGCAGAGCACGACATCCTTTTTAGAGGACGTACCTTCGTACCAGTCACTTTACGAGAGGAGGTGCTGAGAGAGTTTCACACTTCTCCCTTGGCGGTACATCCCGGAGTGGCGAAGATGTACCAGGATCTCAGACGACAGCACTGGTGGCCGGGCATGAAGAAAGCTGTGGCAGAGTTCGTTTCACGATGCCTCACCTGCCAGCAGGTGAAGGCAGAGCACCAGGTACCAGCAGGCTTGGTACAGCCCTAAGGAGGTCCCGGAGTGGAAGTGGGACGGCATATCTATGGACTTCGTGACTGGACTTCCACGCACTTCCAGAGGTCACGACTCCATTTGGGTGATTGTCGACCGACTCACCAAGTCGGCACACTTCTTACCCATCAGAGAGCAGGGCTCAGTGGAGAGCTTGGGACGTCTTTACGTCCAGGAGATCGTACGGCTTCACGGTGTGCCATCGTTTATCGTCTCCGATCGAGATGCTCGTTTCACTTCCCGGCTTTGGAAGGGGTTGCAGGAGGCGTTCGGGACGCGGCTCCATCTGAGCACAGCCTTCCACCCTCAGACGGATGGTCAGACGGAGAGGACCATTCAGACACTCGAGGACATGCTCCGTGCATGTGTTCTCGACTTTGGTCGCAGCTGGGAGGACCACCTACCCTTGGTGGAGTTCGCGTACAACAACAGCTACCACTCCACCATCGGGATGGCACCATACGAGGCGTTGTACGGCAGACCCTGCAGATCACCGTTGTGCTGGACAGACCCTGGGGAGTCAACACTCGTGGGACCAGAGATGGTCCGAGCCACGACAGAGAAGGTCCAGATCATCCAGGAGAGGATGAGGACAGCTCAGAGCCGGCAGAAGTCATATGCTGACAGGAGGCGGAGGCCACTGGAGTTCGAGGATGGCGACCACGTCTTTTTGCGTGTCTCACCTCGACGTGGTTTACGGAGATTTGGCCGAGGCGGCAAGTTGTCTCCACGCTTCATCGGGCCTTTCCAGGTCCTCAGCAGGATAGGAGAGGTGGCTTATCGCCTGGCTCTACCACCTCAGTTGCACCGGGTGCACGACGTCTTCCACGTGTCTCAGCTGAGGAGATACGTGCACGACCCGACGCACATCATCGACTTTGGGGAGCTGGACATGGACGATGGGGCGACTTTTGCGGAGGTTCCAGTGGAGATCGAGGATCGACAGGAGCGGGTCCTACGTGGGCGGTCGATTCCTCTTGTGCGCGTCAGATGGCAGCACAGGAACCTCCAGGAGAGCACTTGGGAGCGGGAGGCTCAGATGCGTGCTCAGTACCCCCATTTGTTCCCCTAGTTTTTGATGTATCTTTACGGGGACGTAAAGCCCTGAGGTGGGAGTAATGTAAAGACCCGCAAATTTCAAGGAAATTTTTTTCTTAATTTTCTTTGGAATTTTACAAGAGCGCAGCTTCAGACGGCACCTGATTCCGAGGCCCGGTGTGCCCGGAATCAATTTCTGAAGTTTGGCTCGGGTATGTTCAGTGAACGGACGAGCGGGTTTTTCTATCTTTTGAACCGGTGCCCGGAATCAAATTCTGAGGGCACCGATGAAATCGCAGCGCCGGTATTTGCTTAGAAACGCCTCTTCCGGAGTTGCGTTTGCTCAGACGTGGTTTTTAAATTTTGCAACTTTAAGTCAGAAATAAAAATAAAGTTTGTGCGACAACTTTATTTTATTTCACTTAAACTGCTTAGAAGCCACTTAAAGTCACTTAAAGGCGGCTTGAACTGAGTTGAACTGGATAGGATGCTATCCAGAAATATCCTACCCTCTTGGTAGGATATTTGTGCGGTGGGGCCCGCACGAGCCCCGCCGTTTCTTTCGCTAAGTAACGCACCCGCGAAAACCCGTCAAAGTAACTGAAAAGTCAACCGACGCGTTTTCTTTAATTCTTAACAGACCATTTAATTGGGCGGTTTATTTCGTGAATTAAATGGGCTGTTTTATTCGTTGAATTAATTCAACGAATTAAGTGGGTCGTTACTTACGCGTTTTGCGTTTGTTGGAAAAATAATAAAATAGACAAACTTGTCTATTTGGGAGGATTGCTATTCCTCTGAGCCTCCACTCTCCCCGCGAAGAACGCAAAGAACGCGAAGAACGCGAAGAACGCCGGAACCGGAATTCGACGACACACGATCCGCGACGTCAACAGCTTTTCCGCGACCTTCTTCTTCTTCTTCTTCGGTGCCTCTTCTTCCACGGCGAACGTGCGATCGGCAACAATGGTGAGAATCGAATCTTTTATTTCTCCCTTTTTAAATTTCAATAACAACGGATTTAATTAATTAAATCCGTCTGTTCTTGATCCGGAGATTGGCGACGCGACGCCGGATACCGCGACGACGCGACGATCTCCTTCCTCCGCGACGAGCGATTCCGCGACGACCCCTCGTCCGACGACGACGACAAGGTAAGGGTTGATTGGATTATTTTATTTCTTTTCCCGTGTTTATTCTTTTCAAATAAAGAACCCGATCGGAACAATTTTAATCTATTTAAAATTGTTGATTTGGTTAATCCTTTTCCTCCCGTGGATTATGATTAACGCGGAGGGAGCGGGTCTAACGAACAAGACCCGACAACCCTCCGCCGATCTTCTCTTTTTGTGCGGTTTTGGCGGACGACGACGAACCGTGCGGCAAGGGCAATCCATTGTTTCCGCAGTGAAGATCGTCCCCCGGGAGGAGCAACGGCGCAGACGGGAAAGGAATCGGGCCACCGGAGCATCTCCGGCGACCGGCGGCGGCGGCGCCCGGCGCGCCGCCGTGGAGGAAGCCCGCCGCGGGTGAAGCCGCGGCGGCAGCGGCGGCCGGTTCCGCGGCCGCGCGGAACCGGGATCGGACGCGGCGGCCCGGCCGCGTCCGCGTGACAGGCGGCCCCCCGCGGGGCCGCGGTTCCCTCAAGCCGCGGGTTCAACCCGCGGCGGCGGCGGCTCCCTCGGCCGCGCGGCCGAGGCCGAGCCGGCCGGTCCGGTCGGCCGGGCCGCGCCCAGGCCGGACCGGACCCGGCCGAGCCGGTTCGGGCCGGGTCGGGCCGACCCGGTTCGGGCCGACCCGGTTCGGCCGACCCCAGGGGGGGTTCGGGCCGGGTCGCCCCGGGCCCAGAACCCCCGTTTCGGGCCATCTTCGGTCTTTTGCCCATATCTTGGGCCTGGGACCTCTGATTGACGAACCGTCAGCGGCTACGTGATCCTTGGATCGAGACGGTCGTTTCGGTGTATTATACTCAAGGTTTCGGAAGACTTTGGGTTCGGCCGGGTTGGTTCGTACACGAAACCAACCGGGCCCTCGGAGCGGAAACGCTCATAACTTGAGCTACGGACGTCCGAACGACGTACCGTCAGCTGTGGTAGTTTCCTCTAAGTGAGACGGAACTTTTGGCATACTCCGCCCGAGGATCGGACACAGGCGGAGTACGGTCGGGTTGGTTTTTCCCTAAAAACCAACCGGGCCCCTGGGACGAAAATGCCAATAACTCTCAGACCGGGCGTCCGATTGACGCGCCGTCTGTTGCGTTGAGATCCTGTTGTCGATACGGAACTTTTGGATACATCAACTTCGGACTACGTGTCAGTTGATGTATCAGCCTCTCGGCTCGTGGAGCGGACCCTCCTAAACGAGCTCGCTAAGTGCGGGAACCCTAGCGCTGGCTGTGACTGCGACGACGGCAGAGCAGAGATCCTCCGTGGACTGCGACGACGGCAGAGCAGAGATCCTCCGTGGACTGCGACGACGGCAGAGCAGAGATCCTCCGTGGACTGCGACGACGGCAGAGCAGAGATCCTTCGTGGACTGCGGCGACGACCGTGCAGAGATCCTCAGTGGACGGCATCGACTACTGCACTCAGTGATCCTACGTGGATCAGTGCTACAGGTTCTGTGTGAGCCCGATCCTATGTGGGTCCATACTACAGGTTCTGTGTGAGCCACTGCCTACAGGTTCTGTGTGAGCTCGATCCTACGTGGGTCTTTTGCGGGGGTTAGTACCTATCGATCCTTCGAGGGTCCGACGACTTAGATGGATCAGTGATCATCTTTGACGTCATCTGAAAAAGTATACCTGGTTGAGCTGAATCTTATGTTACTCTCCTTTGTGGATTGTGTTGAACTATCCATTGTGGATTTACTGTTTACTCTCCTTTGTGGATTTGAGTCTTGCTTTCCTATGTGGATTGAGTTGTTCTTGAGCTCGTGAGCAGAGCTAGAAGTGGGGACTTAGGTATATGTATGGGCATATACCTAAGTCAAGTCAGATGTTACTTCGTGATTGCATCTTTCTTTTGTGCTATATCCTTTGTGGATTTCGGGAGACCTTCGGGGGTCTCGGGGTCCTTACTGAGTAGCTTGTACTCACCCCTGCACGGGCTATGCCCGCACCTTGTTGTGTTGGTTGCAGACGACGGACAGCGCTGATCACGGTTGGGGCGTGGAGCAGGACGGTACCTGGAGGTGGACCACTGGGCGGAACGTACTCGGAGCGGACGTGGGACCCGAGGAGCCTGGAGGCTATCTGTACCCACCCTTCAGGTGGGATTGCCAGTGGACGACACGAGGCCGCCGTCTTTTCTTCAGTTGCTGTACTTTACTTTTCAGTTGTACTTTACAGTTGGGCTTGTATTTCCGGCCCCTTTTCTTTTCTGCACTTTACTTTCCGCTTGCTGACTCTGTGTGGTTGTTACTTATAAAGGCAATGCCTTCCCTGTTTACTGGGATTTTACGCCTTGGTGCTAGTCGCCAGCCCCTGGCCTATGGAAGGCGGGCTTGGGGTAGTCACGGCACGGGCCCCGAGGACGGGTCGTGACAGTTTAGGCCACATGAGAGGAATTACCTGACGCATGACCTCGAGTTGGCTGCAGTTGTTGATGTGTTGTGCTATTTTAGAAATTACCTCTTGGGAGGTTTTCACAGACCACAAAAACCTCAGGTATATATTTACTCAACATGATATGAATCTGAGGCAGCGATGTTGGGTCGAATACCTTCAGTCCTTCAACATTGAGTTTTCCTATACACCTAGTAAAGTTAGTGCAATAGCTGATGCACTGAGGAGGAAGAATCAAGTACAAGTAGTGCATTAGGCCAGTGGTGAATATATGCATAAGTATTTGTTATCTGAGATTCATCTGGAGGTGCACTATAGTCAGAGGCAGACCTATCTTTCTTCTTTATCTGTGACATCTATCCTCTTGGATAGAGTGGGGATGAGAAACTATCTGATTCAGATGTCCTAGTTCTATAGGATTCGATGGAATGTGAGTTCCCTCCTCCTAGATGGATGATAGTAATTGATGATATTCTGTGTTTCCATGGATGAGGGTAGGTTCTAGGAGATATACACGAGGAGTTGATGCAGGAGTTTCATGCATCAGCTTGGACAGTTCATCATGGAGTTAACAAGATGTATTGTGACATGAGACATTTGTACTGGTGTTCAGGTATGACGAGGGAGATAGCTGGTTTTCATAGTAGATGTTCCATCTATCAACAGGTGAAGGAGGATCATCAGAGGCTAGACGTACTGTTACAGCAGTTACCCATCTCGGAGTGGAAATGGGATGATGTCGCGATGGATTTCGTGACTAGGTTGATGAGGTCACGTCGAGGCAATTAGCCTTGTGGGTTGTCGTGGACAGACTCAGAAAAGAAGATCACTTTTATTCAATCAAGGAGACCTTCAGATTTGATGTGACCGGTAAGTTGTATATCCGAGAGATCATACATCTTCATGGGGTTCCTCGTTATATCATTTCAAATAGGGGCGCCCACTTTACGTATGATTTCTGGAAGATTCTTCAGAGGGAACTGGGTACCCAGGAGCTTCTGAGCACAGATTACCACCCTCATACTAATGGCCAGTCAGAGTGTATAATACAGGTGCTAGTGGACATGTTGCGTGCATGCATTATAGACATTGGGGGCTCTTGGGAGAAGCACGTACCCCTTTTTGAGTTTTCCTATAATAACAGTTTTCATGAAACAATAGAGATGGAACCCTACAAGGCTTTATATGGAAGGCCATTTAGATCACCTTTTAACTGGTTAGAGTCAGTTTAGGCAGCTTTACTGGGACCACGTCTTGTGAATGAGACTTTTAAGTAGGTTCAGTTGATTCAGAATCAGATGCATACCCCACAGTCTCGACAAAAATAATTTTCTGATCGCCGCAGACGACCCACGATGTTCATGGTTATGGATCAGGTTTTCTTGCGTGTGTCACTGAGGTTGGGACACAGATGGATCAAGAGACAGGGTAAACTTTCAACGAGGTATGTGGGGCTGTTTGAGATTCTGGAGAGAGTCGGGTTAGTTGCTTATCGGTTGCAGTTACCATAGAGGTACATGGACATGCACGATGTTTTTCATGTATCTCAGTAGCATCGCTATCATTCAAACCCATTTCACATCATTCAGCCTGAGGAGGTTGAGCTTCAAGTAGATGCGTCCTTTGAGGAGCATCCGATTCGTATTGTGGATAAGAGCACGAAGGTTCTCTAAGGCCAGTCAGTTCCTCTTGTACGGGAGCTATGGAATCATGGCCAATTGCAGGATGTAGCCTGGGAGCGGGACACCGACGTACATGCTTAGGGTCCAAATTTGTTCTGAGCTTTATGTTCTCCACCCTTGGAAGGTCTATTTGGGGACGAATTGCTTTAAGGGGTGAAGTTTGTAAGAACCCGGTTTATATTTTTGAGGTACGAGATTCTTCTTTTCTCTTTTCCTGATGTGTTTTTTAAGAAATAAGAAAAAATGGGGAAAATCCTAAATTTTGGGACTACATGTCGTGTAATTTTTCACACGCCATGTACTTTGGCCGTGCGGGATGAGTACATAGGGAGTGTATCCATGTTGGCGACGAAGGGTGTAAAAACCGACTACATGACGTGTAGTGGGTATTTACACGCCGTGTAGTCAGTCAGGAGGGGAATAGTAAGGCAGTGGATATATCTTCCACCCGAGCGGCAGTACACACCATGTACTCAGGTTTCAGATGTTGTGTACTCATGTCGACAGATGAACAATGCCACACTGGAGAGAAGCCGCCAAAGGAACAGTTAAAGAATGAAAAGTAAATTCCATATACATGAGAAGTACATGATAGGTAGTTTCTTTTTTTGGTTAAAATGGGTAGTATCCTACCCTGTTCATAGGATTGTCATAGAACCGGAGGAAGTAGTTGGGAGAGCAGGGCGGACCTTCGAGGATCTCCGAATCGGGCATCTAGAATCCATTTTTGCCTCTGATGATCTCATTAAAACCGCACGGGTAATTTCTCCACTCTCCATAAGTCGTTCATGCCAATAATACCACTAATGGATGTTATTTTAGTTTTAATGGGGATTTATTTCACCTCAGATCTATGTTTTTTTAGGAAGATTTGAGTATCTTCATTCAAATATACCATTCAGGGGCGTTTAAGATAGGCGGCTTAGTGGTTAATTTCCAACTGTTGTGCATTTTTGTGTATCGTTGAGATTCGAATCCATGTTGGGGTGTCATGTGGCTAAGGCCATGGATATTTTGAACACCTATAATTTAATATATAATTAAATGTGATAATAAACTGTTGTTTGGGATTGCTGCTTGGATCCAGGACCACCTCAGGGGTGCGTTCCTCTATTTAGTTGTTTGGATAGGATACCAGAGGGTATGACAAGTTTATTTTTCACATTACTTTTTCCCTGAGAGGAATTTTATGTGATTTTCTTGTTAATATGTTGGGCATGGCCCTGTTTCTTGTTTAACCTGAGGGTAGTGTTTCTCTTAGCCTGAAGGTAGTGCATCTTTCAACTTGAGGGAAACTTCTTCCGTGCCTGTGGTCAATAGACTCTGTGCCTGAGGGAGACACATTGTATGCATGGGGACAATATCTGTTATGCATGTGGGAAATTAATTTTGGTTTATGTTTCTGATTACCTAAGGGTAAGTGTTTGCGTGTCTAAGGACACTGAATATTAAATAGAAAATCCACTATGGTGGTTTCCTTTTATTGAATGATTAAATGAATAATAATATGGCAATATAACTTGTAATGATAGTTACTTGTCAGTACCACATAGTTTATTTCATTATACTACTACACACCGTTGTTGCATATTTTCACATAGTTGGTCGCATTCCTTTGGTGGATGCCTTGTGGGATTTATACCTCAATCCCTGTTTGGGTCATCTCTTCAGCCCAAACATATTACATTTCTACAGGTGTAGATAAGGGAAAGGATCCCTATACATGTACTTGATGGCTACTGAGGAATAGGGGAGCATGGGACCGGGCATAGGCTTGTGATGCTACCAGATGTTTTGTTTTGTTTTGTTGTACTCTGTATGGTACATTACTGTATTGTTGTGTAATATGTTCTAGATTTCTTCTTAGAACTTGAGACATGTTGCATCATTTTTAATATATCTTTTGGTTATCTTTTATTGCACTTTTTTATCTTAAATGTTTATGTTTTATTTCATCTTCTATTTTTTATGTGTTTTGTTTTGTTCCACTGTGCTACATATTGACAAATGAGGGCATAGTTTCCCCACTATCAGACCTGGGCCCTCGCTGCTAGTCGACAGCGTCTTGCATTTGGGGAAATGCACTTGAGGTCATGTGACCAAACTGATTTGGGGAACCGATTGAGTGGAACCCAGAACTAGGATGTGACAACATTATTTTCTTCACATTTAATAAATGTAATTACTTATATTATTTAATTATTATTCTTGTTATTATATATTTAATCTAATAATTCTATTAACCCACATTTTTTAACATAAAATGGAGATATAAATTTAGAATCATGTTATCAATCAATTTCCAAATATATATAGTCAATATCACTATGGAAATCCATCACAGATATATAAAAATAAACTACCACCCTTAGAGAATAATTTTTAATGAAAATTATTTATAAAATGATTGTGATTATAAATGACATAAATACATGTATAAAAAAATATAAGAGATTCATCGATTTTTGAGTAATTGTGTGGAACATTATATTTTTTGGTAACTCATATAATATGAATTCTTAAAAATTTCTAAATTTTCAATTTATTATTCAAATTATTTATAAAGATACCATATAATTTTTAAAAATTTATAAATTTTTTATTTCTATTTATTGGTTAGAAAATAATCTAAATAAAAACCCCATAATTTTTTAATGGTGTGGTTCCAAGAAATGGTTGTTTCCATAAATGACATACATTTCATTCAATAGAAAGTTTATTTTAGTTCTTTTTGTTTTATTTTAATGTAAATTGATACATAATAATTTAACAATGAAATTTTTTAATGAAATCTACTGCAATAATGTCGTTATTGGTGTTCAATCACAAATAAAGTACATTTCTATATAATTTTTTATTCTATTATTTATATTTCTGTTTATAATATTTTATAGAATGTGGTGATAAACCTAAAATCACATGTATATGTAGAAAGGGAATATAAAAGTGCAATGTCCTTTAAATTTATAAGGTAAACATATTAGTGTTATTATATTTCAAGTTATTTCACAGTTATTATAATTTTCTAACGATTTTAAAGCCACTACGATTTGTTATAGTATTCCATGATCCTTCTTAATTTATGAAATCATTGTTCTAATTTTAAAACATTTCATCTGGCCTTGAAAAATATTATTATAATATATAAATGATTCATTTTATTTTGATAAGTCAAATATTAATATATAATATGTAATGGATATTAAATGTTTTTCGCAATGTCTAAATATTTATTCTATATATGAATATGAATTTTACATAAATATACATGTTAATTTGTAGTCAAAAATTGCTTTTATTATTTCAATTAATTGGAATGGAATCATTGTACCTTAAAATCAATGTGAAATTATTTTTCAATAAAACTATAATATGACATAATGGAAACGTTTCTAATTTATACATACCGATTTTTAAAATGTGGCCTTATCTCATTCCATTATTTGTATATATTCAAGTTTGGTTAATTTCATTTCTTTGTTAAAAATATTATTATTTATTATGAAATTAGTAATTTATTTTTTAATCATTTTATATACATGATATAAATTGCTACAAATCATATATGGGCATTTTATTACCAAAATCATTGACTATTTCCTTAAATGTTCTTGTAGAACCCCTAGTTAATAGGATATCTTATTTATTCTCCTTAATTACACAATTTATGTTTTTTAATAAGCGTTTTTTTAATTTTATCTAATTATTTTTGGATGATTCAATATTGAAACATTTTTATGTTCAATTGTTCTTGTGATTTGTTGATGATTAAAAAAATATGTGACTGGACAGAGAACATGTAATTTTTTTTTCTATTTATCTAGTTTTGATTCTAATTTTTATATACCTTGTATTTATTTGTTTTTACAATGCTTGAATATTTAATTAAATTAATTATTTAATGTGTGATATAGTTTTTTTAATTGTTTTTTAGCTATAAACTTTTATTTATTGAATAAACATTTGTGTTTAAATGAGTCCATAATATTTTTTGGATCTGTGATTTTATGTTGTTCTTGTATGCCTTATGATATAGTGTCCAATTTATTGTTTTTTACCCAAATATTAGAGACCAAAAACTAAAATACACATTGAGTCCAAATTTAGATCCCCCATGAAAGGGGTACTCTAAAATCACTTAGTTAATTTTTTTAGTTTCTATGAATACCATAAATAATTTTGAATGCAATATGTTTTGTATGAATCACATTTTTACAACTGAAATTTTTAGAGTTGTTTTATATTATAATCAAAATTTTAAATTTTTTTATTCATTCTCGTATAACCAATATTCATTCACGAACCATTCAATTTATATATAGTTCTAGTGGTGGAATTATTGGATATTCGTATTCCACTATGAAATTTATGAATTGAATTTCATTATAATATCATTAGATGGGAAATTTAGTTCATGCATTTGTGAAGCTCCTTATAGAGTGATATGATGTTCACACATGGTGTATGTCATCAATTTTAACTATGTTATATATTTATATGATAATCCTATCTCTCCATCACCCACAATATCTAAATAGTTATACCATTGATGTAAGACATGAATATAGGTAATGTTATTCTATTTTTCATTTATAGACAATCAATATTTAATTTTATAAAATGATATAATTTTGAAAAGGGGGAAAGTGGATAGGGAAGAAAGTGGATTATGTTTTTTTGTCAGTAAATGAATATTTTTCCAATGTGTTTTAAAAAAAATTACTGAATACTCTGTCACTATTATAAAACTTTGTTTTGGACTGCCTTGAGCTGTTTCCAATCCCTACTAAATCCCCTCTTCGGTTGCCTGAAGGGATATGATTTGCACAAAATCCTGTAACCAATACTTTAATAATATAAAATTTGGACCAATGGTATCTATCAAGAGAATTGGAGGCATTTACTTCTTAATATTCATGAAATATAATAGAAATATACACCCAAAGGAACTCATTAAAGAAACAATATGTTTATTGAAGCAAATTTTTACATAAATCAAATAAAATTATAAAACACATCATTGAATATTATCAAAAATATCTATATCATTATCCAAATATTCCGATGATAACCAAAAAATAACTCACACCCCCCATAGACTATCTAGAAAAACTGTTAATAACTAATTTTGTTTGAGAAAATGACATAATCATCTATAACTTTGTGGAATAATTGTTTTGGTAATGAAAAAGAGGAAAAAACTATGAAATGTATGAGTGTGATTAAATTGTTATGAAAAAACACATCAAAAATAATCAACAATACTCAAATCATCTAATATAATAATACAATGTCGTGTCATCAGTAAGAAATGGAATTTTGAATTTTTTTGGATATATAAAATCATGGGAAGAATTATATAATAATAACATCATCATAACAACATCACATCACAAATTGATGACAAAACATAAAAACCATATAATTATTCAGGATAAATAGTAGAGAAAATATCTTAACCTATGGTAGTCATCCTCGAAATATCAACCATAAATAATACTTATTAACTCTCTACAAATGTTGACCATGCCATTATCACAACTTCACAACCACTACCAATCTATCAACAGAAAACAAATCCATTTTTAGATCAATAAAAAAATCAAATTATTACCTTATCAAGTTATGTTATAACATAAATCCCTGACAAAAAAACATCAAATACTCTTAATAAAGCATAGTCCAGAACAAGACATATCCCAAAAAATTATCAATTGATTGAATCATTCCACTGAATTACTAGAATTTAAACTATATAAAAATACTCAACAAAACCTTATTATAATTTTTAACTAAAAAATGGAATTAAATTATTTTATCTATATTTTATCACTTCTGCTTCACGAAATGTTCATCAATTTTTTATATTATATTCATTAAAATTAAATTAAAAAATTTGATCCACCCACGAGAACAGAAACCTACTTTTCTAAATTTATTTATCTCAATATCATGATTTAATTTATCAATGACTTATCTAAATACTGAAAACATTTGAACAACTATTAATCATGAAGAATTTATAAAGCATAGGGATTAATTGTTTAATGATGGAAAATTTGGGATTGAAATGGAATAGCATGTATTATAACATTATATTTCAATATAATTTACAAACGTATGATCTTTGATGTTTAGTTTCATGGAAAAAAGGTAAAAAAATTACAAGAAAAATTAAATAAAATTTAACGCACTTGAATGGAATCACGAAACGTTCTTCAAATGTTCATTTAAAAAATATAATAACAATGAGAAAATCGTGAATGGAAAGGGTGAGCATAAGGCCTATGAAGAGAAAATATGGGAAATAGTTTACATGTGAACTTATAGAAATATGAATAATAACATGTGGAATATCATGAATGAATGATCAATAAAAAAGGGAAATATCTGAAAAAAATAACATAAATCATTACCGTTGTGTGTTACAAAAACATTTAAATGAGACATTCATAATCATTTACCATTGTTTTTCACTAAGGCGTTATAAACATTTCGATGGGATTCCACCAAGGTATCATAAAACATATCATCAATAGGCATTAAATTCCATACCCAATAAAATTGATCACTGTTTTGGAATATCATTCATATTTATTAATTTTCAATGGATCCACATATATCATAATCAATGATTTAAAAAATTACACACAGAGATTAAATGTTTACCTGACAATATCATTGTGTTTCATTAGAGAAAAAAATAATGATTGATGAAGCTAATATTTTCAAATATTTTATACTGTAATTTAATGTTTATAAACCCACAATAGTGTTATTTAATGGGAAATTGTTACATATTTAGGTTTTGGTGTTATTTTGAGCTTAAATGCAAAAATGACCTAATTCTGGATTTTTAACAGATTTTTATCACAGGGGTATTTTGGTCATTTACAAAAAAATATAAATCCAAATTTTATGATTATAATTTCTTTAGAATCCTAATTTAATTTCCTTCAACTTTGTCTTCTGGACCAGGATCTGATTCTACCATCTTGAGGTCCAAACAATTCAATGAAGTTGAAGATTTTTGAGGAACACCAAGGAAGCTTCCAGGAAATTTCTTCCAGAAAAACGAAGGTTCAGTGAAATATCCATAACTCGCTCAAAACGACTTTAATGGAGCTGAACATTTGTGGATAGACGGTTAAGATGATTTGGAACAAGTTTCATTAAGGAGGACACGCCAGAAATGGCCGTGTTCAGGGATATTAATTCAGTACAAAACGGTGTTTTTCGGTTTGATGATTCTGACTAGACAGAATAAATTGTCAGAGGAAATTGGCCATAACTCTCGGAATACCTATCCAAATCCGATGATCCTTTGAGGGGACACGGCCAAGACAATTAGGAACAATATTGAAGAAGGCCTCAACGCGTGAAGAGGTCATTTATGGGGTCCAAAACGCGACAACGTTCTGGGGTCGAAATCTGCCTATAAAAGGAGGGGAGCTCCTACCTCTCAAAAAATTCCATTCTTCACCACACCATCCATCACAAAGGGGTTTGGCTTGAGAGAGCAAGAGTATAGGAGTATTCAATGATTTAATCAAGCCATGAAGGGCTAAATCCAAGTGGTGGTGGGAAACAGAGATCCGAAGACATTTCCCTTTTTGAGTTTGTGCTTTCATTGTAAAATATTTTCTTTTAAACTATCCTGGAACTTGATTGCATGAATGAATGAGGTATTTTTCTCTCGTTTTTTCAATTTCTTATAAATTATTCTAGATTTCTTATATTCTAATGAATTTAAAGTGGTTTTACTCATGGTTTAAATTTCTTTGGCGAGGTCTCGCTTTTGAGCACGATGAGTTCATCCTGTTTTGGTTACTCGGAGGTCTTCGGGTAATCAGAACACTTTCATTAGAAGATCGGCACCCATGTATGATGTTTCAATATGGTATCTAGATTATTTAGGTGTATACCTTGAGGTATTAAGGTATACATTGGATAATTTAATGAAAATATATTCGTAAACAATGATAAAGGGAGTGTCCAACGATCAACGTTTGTCCACCGCTGCTACCTTTAACTTGTTCCTTCCAGCTCGATTTTCTTTGGTATTTTAATTGATAATTTAGATTTAATATTTCATTTTGATTTAATTTTCATAATCAAAATCCCCCATATATATTATATATGTTAGTTTTATATTAGTTAAATTAAAAAGTGACAATTGAAAATATAGTACGTATAAGCGGCCTCCTTGTGATCGACCCTAGGTTGTGCCACTATGGTACTCTCTTAGGAAAATAAGAATTTAATTGAGTAGGGTAAAGCGACTGAAATCCCCAAACATCAATTTGGCGCCGTTTCCGGGGAGGCCAAGTGCTTACACACACTATTTTTTAAAGAAAAAAAAACAAAAAAAAAAGAGCCTTGTTGCCTATCATTCATTTCATCAGCCAATATGGATTTTTATGGAAATTATTATAATTATTGGCATGTGGATAACTTTTATGATAATCCAAGTAGGGAAGATACATTGAGTATTTAAATTCTTGAAAATTACCAACAATTGAAAGAAAATGCCTTGATAATTCAAGAGAATTGCAGAAATATGGAAAAAGCAAGCAAGATGATATCATCGCTGGTCGCCCAAGTTGAAGATGTTAAAGTCTTATAGATGGAACGACAAAAAATAAAAGCTGAGGAGAATGAAATACTTGATCCACCTACATTTATTGAAGATATTGATGAGGTTGAAGAAAATCTTAAGGACCCACTTCCCTCGCCAACAAATGAGTTCCCAGCTGCCTTGCTTGAAGAAAAGGGTTCGAAAGCTGAAATTTCGGAGGGAGTTTTAAATTATGAGCATTCATTTCATTCAAATTTCATTAATTTTGAATTTAAATCTAATATCCCTTATTCTGAATTTGTAGATTCAGCATCACTACTGCGGGATCTAGATGAAGAAGAAGAAGAAGGTCCGCTTGTTGAGGAGAGAATGGAGGTGCCTGTTGAGTTATGCATTGGTGCATTTGAGGATGATGGCAAAAAAGAAGAAATAATTGAAGAACCAATTTACGAACATGAACCAGAAGAGAAGCCACTTCCTATTCTTCTATTTTCAACACCGGTGGACACCACTCCTCCAGATTACAAAAACAGGGAGCACCCCTACAACCTTTTCCCTCACCCTCTTAATCTCAAATTCTATTTTCCATCTCTTCTAGGGGTTGGGGATATTTTTCTTTTCTTTGGGGGTTCTCACTTTTGGAATCCACATATGGATATCGGGAGAAATAATTTGTGGTGGTTTCTAAGCAATAAACCACATCCACCTTCGGATTGGGGTTAACCTGCTGCAACTGCCTGACTAGGGGCAGTAAAAACCTAGCACCCGCTTGGGGGTCAAACCAAGCATTATCCCTTCCCTTTCACCTTTCTAATTCATTTTTTTATTAATTGCTTTATAGGAAGAAGTAGTTCCAACTAGGAGCTTAACTCAATGGTACTGCTAGAAAAATAAATTCAGGTTGTATCTTTCCTTATATTCAGTTTTTTTTCTGTCTTCCCTTATTAATATTTTATCAAGACAAAATGAAGGGTACTGAAATTTAATTGTGGGGGGTGTGTCGACCTGCTTAATTTTTTTTTGTGTGCTTTCATTTTTTTTCATTTTTTAGGAACCTTGAGCTTTAATGATAATTCTGATCACATTTCACACAATAATTTATTTTGATAAAATTGAAATGATTTTTGAAAAAAAAAAGGATCTTAAATGATTGTTGATGTGAATTTTTTTTCCTTAAATTGGATTTTCAATCATTTTTATGAGTTTAACTGATTTTTGAAATCCAGGGACCTGAAACACTAACTCAAAATATTTTTCTCATCCTGTGAGGTATTCTAAAACACTTTTACATATTCTTTCTAATACCCACACTTTCTTGAGGGAAACCTGGATTTTTTGTGAGAACCAGAATTTGTGATTTTTCTCTTTCGAAGCTTTGGATTTCATTGAATGTTTTTAATATGATTGAGGCACTACTTTGGCTAGCCACATATTATCCTGAGACTTACCTTTACATTTATCCTTCGTTATCCCTTAGATGCCATGAATTTCCTTATAGGTTTAAGCCACAATACAAGCTAATTTATCCTTACCTACCCATTCTCTTGGTATTGTTGCATGGATATTTCAAGTTTGAGTGTGGGGGAAGGGCCATTCGTGTGTGTTCATTGGGATTTGTTTTATTGATGGGTATTGTGTGGTATGCATCAACATTTTGGGAAATGAAATAATTTGGAATGAGTCATAATCTTATTATGCTTCATTTTGTTTCATTCAGTTCTCCTTCAAAAAAAAATGAAAATAAAGCTGTGCCTTTCTGGAGCTTAAAAAATATATATATAAAAAAGGAAAATAAAGTTGTGCCTTTCTGGAGCTTTAAAAAAAAATGGGGAGAACTTGGATGATTTAATACCTTGAAATCATTGATTGGCTCATGTACTATTTAAAATAAATGGTGGTGGTGTTTTGTTTCACATTCTCAAGGTGGATTGAGTGAGGAAATTTCTGGGTTTTCACTTGATTATTCATGCATTGTACCTTAGAGTCAAACCTTCTATTTCTAGCCTTGATCTTTTAAATCATTTAACCACCAACCTAAAGCCACAGAGTCATTTGAACCGTTGATGAAAGCCCTCATGATTGAATTAATTTTTATGTTTCATGCTGTGGAGAAATGAGAATTGTCACAAGCCTATGGTGATACATGCAATTTCCAATTATGAGCATAACTACAGAATTTCTTTCTCTTGAGTGAAGAGTGACATAAAATTCAATGCGAGGTAGGTTGTGATTGATCCATGGATGGATTTATGAGGTTGAACAAATTTAAATTTTTGGAATGAAAATAAAAGGAAAATTGTTTTTCATATAAGAGACATGATGAAATTTGGTTTTTAATAAGATCATGGATGTTTTCTCATTTTGGATTGTTGTGTGAATTTTGATTTGAATATATGATAATTGCTCAGGAGTGCAATGCTTAAGTGTGGGGGATTGATGAAGCTAATATTTTCAAATATTTTATACTGTAATTTAATGTTTATAAACCCACAATAGTGTTATTTAATGGGCAATTGTTACATATTTAGGTTTTGGTGTTATTTTGAGCTTAAATGCAAAAATGACCTAATTCTGGATTTTTAACAGATTTTTATCATAGGGGTATTTTGGTCATTTACAAAAAAATATAAATCCAAATTTTATGATTATAATTTATTTAGAATCCTAATTTAATTTCCTTCAACTTTGTCTTCTGGACCAGGATCTGATTCTACCATCTTGAGGTCCAAACAATTCAATGAAGTTGAAGATTTTTGAGGAACACCAAGGAAGCTTCCAGGAAATTTCTTCCAGAAAAACGAAGGTTCAGTGAAATATCCATAACTCGCTCAAAACGACTTTAATGGAGCTGAAATTTTGTGGATAGACGGTTAAGAAGATTTGGAACAAGTTTCAGTAAGGAGGCCACGCCTGAAATGGCCGTGTTCAGGGACATTAATTCAGTACAGAACGGTGTTTTTCGGTTTGATGATTCTGACTAGACAGAATAAATTGTCAGAGGAAATTGGCCATAACTCTCGGAATACCTATCCAAATCCGCTGCGATTTTGAGGGGACACGGCCAAGACAATGATGAACAACATTGAATAAGGCCTCAACGCGTGAAGAGGTCACTTATGGGGTCCAAAACGCGACAACTCTCTGGGGTCGAAATCTGCCTATAAAAGGAGGGGAGCTCCTACCTCTCAAAAAATTCCATTCTTCACCACACCATCCATCACAAAGGGGTTTGGCTTGAGAGAGCAAGAGTATAGGAGTATTCAATGATGTAATAAAGCCATGAAGGGCTAAGTCCAAGTGGTGGTGGGAAACGGAGATCCGAAGACATTTCCCTTTTTGAGTTTGTGCTTTCATTGTAAAATATTTTCTTTTAAACTATCCTTGGAACTTGATTGCATGAATGAATGAGGTCTTTTTCTCTCGTGTTTTCAATTTCTTATAAATTATTCTAGATTGCTTATATTCTAATGAATTTAAAGTGGTTTTACTTATGGTTTAAATTTCTTTGGCGAGGTCTCGCTTTTGAGCACGATGAGTTCATCCTGTTTTGGTTACTCGGAGGTCTTCGGGTAATCAGAACACTTTCATTAGAAGATCGGCACCCATGTATGAGGTTTCAATATGGTATCTAGATTATTTATGTGTATACCTTGAAGTATTAAGGTATACATTGGATAATTTAATGAAAATATATTCGTAAACAATGATAAAGGGAGTGTCCAACGATCAACGTTTGTCCACCGCTGCTACCTTTAACTTGTTCCTTCCAGCTCGATTTTCTTTGGTATTTTAATTGATAATTTAGATTTAATATTTCATTTTGATTTAATTTTCATAATCAAAATCCCCCATATATATTATATATGTTATTTTTATATTAGTTAAATTAAAACGTGACAATTGAAAATATAGTACGTATAAGCGGCCTCCTTGTGATCGACCCTAGGTTGTGCCACTATGGTACACTCTTAGGAAAATAAGAATTTAATTGAGTAGGGTAAAGAGACTGAAATCCCCAAACATCAATGATCATCATGGTATTTTTAAACCATTGTAATAGAATGTGAGTTATATTTAATTCCTTTTCTAAATAATATAATTTTTTTCCATATTGATGATTTCCACTAGAAAGGATATTGTAAGACATTCATGAAATGAATGTAACATAGAATTTTCTAGGGTTAAAAGAGAAAGATGTGAAGAAAAATCTACATCATAACTAGCCCAAAATGTAGTTTTGAAAGAGGTTAAAACATAAAAGTCACAAGGGACCCCAACTAATAACAGTATCATAATAAAGTAAAGGAATTTAATAAAATTGATAGAATAAAATACATTTGATATTTCAATGACATACCACATATAAATGAAATAATAATGGAAAACATAAGTTGAAATTTCATGAACATTAAACAGTTATTCCAAAAACATGAGGATTTGGACCTTGGAGGATTGGGGACATCTTATGAAGACCCCTAAAAAGTAAATTTATTAAGAAATAATTGACAAAGAATTGGTAATTAATTGAAATGGAAAAATGGTTGGTTATATAGATCCAAATAAGTGGATTTTTGTATTAATTTACGTAGACTCCTAGGTAGGGGTAAATGTAAAACCATGGGACTTCCAATGGTATTTTCCCATAGTATAGGAAATTGGGGAGACCTATTATGTTATTTTAATCAAAATATTTTGAAAATTATTTTATATTACCTAATATGGCTTTAAAACATATTGGATCCACAAAATAACATTATTAATGTTAACCTTTCCATTTTAAAACTTGTAAAGTAAATCATATAATTGGAAATATGTTAAAATATATTAAAATGCATTATATTAACAAAATAAAGTATTTTATGTCAAGGAATTTGGTTAAATTATTATTATATCATTTTGAAATAATTATAATATTATTTATCATACCTTAATAGTCAAACTATAATTTACTATTCTAGATATAATAATATATTTGAAAATATTATCATAAATTCATTATAACATAATTTTAAATATCTAATTTCAAACATGGTTTTGTTTTATCATAATAAATATTTAATAAACATAAAATTATCTTTTAAATATAAAAATCATAATGTATTTAAAATAATTGGGAAAAGAAAATGAATCGTAATTGCATTATAAAATTCATGACACTAAAAAAAATTAAATAATTTTTTTCATTTACCATTAAAAATGTTTTTTTAATCATATTATTTAATTATAAAAAAAATTATTTTTAAAAAATAGGATTATTATAATAATTGTATAATATTCTAAAATTTAAATTTCTTAAAAAAAATTTATTTATAAAATTGCTTCTCAATTTTATTAAAAAATATTCATATAAAGATATTGATGAAAAAATATTTATACAATATAATTTATATTTTATTCAATATGACCATAAATATTTCCTTATAACACCCTTGTAAAACCTATGGTTAAGGTGTTTGATAGATACAATTTCATTGGGCTTCTTGGCTAACATCACCAGAGTGGTAATTTCCATTAACATGAACACCTCCTATAATAGATTTTTAAAGCATCAAATGTTAAAGCCCAATTTGGTTTTGGTCAAGAGAGAATCCTAGTGATGTTACGTCCCTCCCATGTTTTGAAAAATGGGACTCCTACACACAAATATATTTGTTATGGTCATTATTTCTCTTCCTTCTAATAATTATTATTTATTATTTATACTTACAAACAGAAATCATAACATTAAAATAACATACAAGAATATAGATCCCATTACTCAAATTGACCAAATTTCATAATTTAATAATTATAATTTAATATTCAAACCCATATAATCACATTTTCCTATATAATAAAATAATTAATGAATGTGCATGGTTTTTTTTGTGAAAAATAATATAACATTAATTTTTTCAAAACAATTTTCATTTAAAATATTTGGGTGTTTACGTTCTTCCGCCATTATAAAATTCCATCCTAGAAATTCCATCTCATTATCACTATTGTGAATTTATGTGGGAAGTTCCACCTCATTGTTTCTTCCCACATCTCATCTTCAAAAATATGATTCATACACAACACATTTATGAGGTGGGCAGTACAGTTTGGTATATCCATGTCACTACTTTCAAATATCACCACCAGCTACTGCTCATAAGAGTTTTCATGTTCCTGTTGTACCTCCCCCTTTTTAACTACATTTTAATGGAAATGTATATAGTTACTCAATATATAAACATAGACTATATCACGATATAGGACGTGCATGCAAATATGCTACTTCTCCGATGTGATAATTGATTTCCTAGGGGATATTGTACATGGGGATATGCATCCATTTCTTCAAAAAACATCATGATTCTCTTGAATTGTGATAATCGAAGGAATAATATATTGCTAACATTAAACATAATGTCCCTTCAAGGTATTTTATCATATCTCTTCTACCGACACACTATAGTCTTTATTTTTTTGGATAGAATGTACATTTTCTATCCCCACATGAAGAAGATCAAACCCATTAAGCTTTGACCCACCAGATTCATCCCAACAAGTATGAGTTCTACATGGATTTAAATAAATAGCTTAATAGGTATCCTTTTAAATACACAAATAAAATAAGTTTTTTTATGATTACTCAACTAATGAGAGGTATTGATCTCTTCCATAGCATGTTGAAGACTTATATAGAATTTTTATATGAACCCAGTACCATGATCACAAATGATAGAAAGTGTCATCACATTAAGACTCACCACATCATTATAATATATCATGTAATGTTTAGGAAGAGATATGTCTTCTCGAATAGGTATCAAATTTGATTTATTAGTGATACAATCGACTAGAACCCATATCATGTTGTTTTATTGGATCCTCGTCATTTCTAGAACAAAATTGTCTTCTTAATTAATGCATTAACTAAATTGATTTATTTTTATGGGTGATAATGAATTGAACAATCATAAAATTTTTTATGATCAAATAATATTATTTTACTAATTTTCAATTTATTTTTCATTAACACATAATTCAGACATTAGTGGTATTTTAACAAATAACATTTAACCTCACAATGATAGTGCCTCCATATATTAAAAATAAAAACAACAACAGCTTTTTCCATGTCATGCATAAGATAATAATAATCATTATTCTTATCTATTGAGATACATGTGAAATAAACTTTTAATTTATCATATGATGCACCCAATTCCATTCAAAGAAACATCACTAAATACAACAACCCCTTCTCTGATTTATTGTAGTGTTACCAAAGGATTAGTAAATGATATCTTGTTAATATCTTGGAAACATTCCTCCCACTCCTCTATCTTGAAGAACATAAAACTTTTTTGAGTAAATATGGTGAGTGGATAAGAATTTTTTAAAAATTTATAACATACTTGCTATAATATCCTTTTAAAATAAGGAAATTACATATCTTATTTACTCTTATAGGATTGTTCTTCTCATCCACAAACATTTTCGTGGTAGGGTAAAATTAGATTCCTTTATTGGATATGATATGACCTAATAAATATATATTTTGTAACCAATACTCACATTTTAAGAACATTTAAAATAGTTATTCCTTACTCATTTATTTCAATATGACCATTATACGATCTCATGCACCTCACGACTATTGGAATATATTAGAATATTGTCAATAAAAATACACAACATTATGAAGGTAGCCCATAAATATAAAGACCCGTAAATTTCACAGAATTTTTTTTTTCTTAAATTTCA
Source organism: Viscum album (assembly GCA_963277665.1). Lineage (NCBI taxonomy): Eukaryota > Viridiplantae > Streptophyta > Magnoliopsida > Santalales > Viscaceae > Viscum > Viscum album. The sequence goes on from OY728141.1 coordinate 839,719,367, forward strand.
TTGGAATTTTATAAGAACGCAGTTTTTGACGGCATGTGATTCTGAGGCACGGTGTGCCCGAAATCATTTTTTGAAGTTTGGCTGGGGTACGTTGCCCACCACCACCACGAGGTCCACCCCGACCGCCAGGAGCTGGCAGGCAGAGACAGGCACAACTCCAGGAAATGGAGGCCTACAACCAAGGTGCGCCCGAGATGATTCGAGGTACTATCTCTGTCTATTACACCCTTACGACAGTTCTTATAGACATAGGAGCGAGACACTCTTTCATAGTCGTTGCCCTTGTTCGGAACTTGGAGATTCCGACAGAGTCGTTGGCTCGATCCTGACGGCTAGAGACTCCTAAGAGAGTAGACTCGATGATTACACACTTGTGCTGACAGTGTGAGCTTACTCTAAGAGGTGAGAGCTTCAGCTAGTATCTTCTTGTAGCGGCGTTGAGGCCTTACGACGTCATCTTGGGAATGGATTGGTTATCTACAGTCCATGCTCAGATTGACTGTATTAGGCGCAAGGTGCGATGTGTACGCACCGATTGGAGCATGTTCACCTTCACCAGTGAGAAGGGAGCCTTTGCAGCATAGGATGGACTCTCTTAGTGATGAGGACAACCCATCACTCACCAGTTGGCTAGCCTCATCCTAGGAGAAGTTGATGTGCGGAGTCCTATTTTTCCTACAGTGGTGGATCCGTATGCGGACGTCTTTCCCGACGATGTTCCAGGACTACCTCCTCATAGAGAGGTAGACTTTTATATTGATCTATACCCCTGGACATCCCCGATATCCACTCCAGTGTATCGGATGGCCCCCGCAGAGCTTTGAGAGCTAGGGGTATAGTTGGAGGACATGCATGGCATGGAATTCATCCGACCCAGTGTTTCACCCTAGGCTTCCCTGATATTGTTTGCCAAGAAGGCAGATGGGAGCTTGCGACTGTGTGTCTACTATCGTCACCTGAACCAGGTGACAGTTAGGAACAAGTATCTGCTACCGAGGATTGAAGACCTCTTCGATCAGCTCATGGGGGCACGGTGGTTCTCAAACATAGACCTCAGGTCAGACTATCATCAGCTTAGAGTTCGAGATGAGGACGTGTAGAAGACGACCTTCAGATTTTGGAATGGAAACTATGAGTTCTTGGTTATGCCCTTCAGTGTAACCAACACTCTAGCAGTGTTCATGAGCCTCATGAAAAGGATCTTTCATCCATAACTCGATCGATTTGTCGTAGTCTTCATCGATGACATTTTGATATACTCGACCACGGAGGAGGAGCACGCCCACCACTTGTGGGTTGTAGTAGACACACTCCGAGAGCACCAGCTTTATGGAAATCTCTCAAAGTGCTAGTTCTGGTTATGTGAGGTCCACTTCTTGGGGCACATCATCTATGAGGCCGGAGTTGTAGAGGATCCTGTGAAGATTGAGGCAGTGCTAGCTTGGGAGCCACCCTGGAGTGTGACGGAGGTGCTGAGTTTCTTGGTACTAGGTGGATTCTATCGGCGATTTATGATAGACTTCTCCAGAGTTGCGGCACCACTCTCAGCTCTCATAAAGAAGGGGAAACCCATTGTGTGGTCAGAAAGATGTAAGCAGAGCTTTAAGGAGCTGAGACAGAGATTGACCAGTGCACATATCTTGAGGTTTCCTGAGTAGGGGGTAGGATATGTAGTTTACTGCAATGCATCAGGGACTGGAATCGGATGTTTCCTAACGCAAGAGTGGGCAGTGATCGGCTATGGATCACGTTAGTTGAGGCATCATGAGAAGAACTATGCTACCCATGACCTGGAGTTAGCAACAGTGGTCTTCGCTCTGAAGACATGGCAACACTATCTGATGGGCGAGCACTTTACAGTCATTTTTGACCACTAGAGTCTCAGGTACATCTTCTCACAGAAGGATTTGAACATGAGACAGCGGCGATGGCTCTAGTTCCTCCAGGAAAATGACTTTGAGATAGTCTATACTCCTGGGAAGGGGAACGTAGTAGCCGATTCTCTCAGCAGGAGGATGGGCATTCAACTACTCGAGGAGGCGACAGAGCAGCTAGCCGCTCTGCAGATATCCTTTGTGGATAGAGATGGAGCAGCCTTCCACTAGTCTCTCAAAGTCAATCCACCACTACTACAGTAGGTCAGAGATGCACAGCATGGGGACGCTGACTGTGAGACGCGGCGTGCACAGATATCCTCAGGTCAGGCACCTGATGGTTTCTCCCTTGGAGTAGAGCACGCCGTTCTTTTCAGAGGACGTACCTTGGTACCAGTCTCCTTAAAAGTGGATGTGCTGAGAGAGTTTCACACTTCTTTTTTGGCGGTACATCATGTAGTGGTGAAGATGTACCAGGACATCAGACGACATCACTGGTGGCCGGAAATGAAGAAATCTGTGGCAGAGTTCGTTTCTCGATGCCTCACCTGTCAGCAGGTGAAGGCGAAGCATCAGGTACCAGCAGGATTGGTATAGCCCTTGGAGGTCCCGAAGTGGATGTGGGATGAAATATCTATGTACTTCGTGACTCGACATCTATGCACTTCTAGAGGTCACGACTCCATTTGGGTGATTGTTGACAGACTCACCAAGTCGGCACACTTCTTACCCATTAGAGAGCAGGGATCACTGAAGAGCATGGGGCATCTCTACGTTCAAGAGATTGTATGGCTTCATGGTGTGCCATCATCTATTGTCTCTAATCGATATGCTCGCTTTACTTACCGACTTTGGATGGGGTTGCAGGAGGCATTCGGGACGTAGCTACGTCTGACTACCGCCTTTCACCCTCAAACAGATGGTCAGACGGAGAGGACCATTGAGACCATCGAGGACATGCTCCGCACAAGTGTCCTCGACATTGATCGCAGCTGGGAGGACCACCTACCATTGGTGGAGTTTGAGTACAACAACAACTATCACTCCACCATCAGGATGGCACCATACGAGGCATTGTACGACAGACCTTGCATTCCTCCTTTGTGTTGGACAGCCCCTGGGGAGTTAGCACTTGTGGGACCAGAGATGGTCTGGGCCACGACAGAGATGGTCCAGGTCATCCAGGAGTGGATGAGGATAGCTCAGAGCCAGCAGAAGACTTATTCTGACAGGAGGCGGAGGCCACTAGAGTTCGAGGATGGAAACCACGTCTTCTTGCATGTCTCACCTCGACGTGGATTACAGAGATTTGGCTGAGGCGACAAGTTGTCTCCAAGCATCATCAGACCATTCCAGGTCCTTAGTGGGACCAGAGATAGTCTGGGCCATGACAGAGATGGTCCAGGTCATCCAGGAGTGGATGAGGACAGCTCAGAGCCGGCAGAAGAATTATTCTGACAGGAGTCAGAGGCCAATAGAGTTCGAGGATGGCGACCACGTCTTCCTGCATGTCTCACCTCGACGTGGATTACAGAGATTTGGCCTAGGAGGCAAGTTGTCTCCATGCTTCATCGAACAATTCCAGGTCCTTAGCAGGATCAGCGAGGTGGCTTATCGCCTGGCTCTACCACCTCAGTTGCACCGGGTGCACGACGTCTTCCACGTATCTCAGCTGAGGAGAAACGTGCACGACCCGATGCATATCATTGACTATGGAGAGCTGGACGTTGATGATGGGGAGACTTTTTCAGAGGTCCTAGTGGAGATCGAGGATTGAAAGGAGTAGGTCCTATAAGGACGATAAAAATCATCTAGTACGCATCCGATGGCAGTACGGGAACCTCCAGGAGATCACTTGGGAGCGGGAGGCTCAGATGCGTGCTCAATACCCACATTTGTTTCCCAAGTTTATGATGTATCCTTACGATGACGTAAATACCTGAGGTGGGAGTGATGTAAATACCTGTAAATTTCAAGGGGTTTTTTTTTCTTAAATTTCTTTGGATTTTTACAAGAATGCATTTTTTGACGGCACGTGATTCTGAGGCCCGGTGTGCCCGGAATCATTTTCTGAAGTTTGGCTCGGGTACGTCCAGTGAACGAATAAGCGGGGTTTTCTAGCTTTTGAACCGATGCTCGAAATCGAATTCTGAGGGCACCGATGGAATCGCAGCGCCGATACATTCTTAGAAACGCCTCTTACGGAGTTGTGTTTGCTCGGGTGTGGTTTTTAATTTTTGGGGTTAAGTGAAGAAAATAAAATAAAGTGGTGCGACATCTTTATTTTATTTCACTTAAAGCCGCTTAAAGCCACTTAAAGCTGCTTAAGATGAGTTGAAGAAGATAGGGTGGAACCCAAAATATCCTACCCTCTTGGTAGGATATTTGTGAGGTGGCGCCCGCACAAGACACACCATTTCTTTTCCTCTAAGTAACGCACACGCGAAAACTCCTCAATAATGAAAGTCAACTAGGGCATTTTCTAAAACTCTTAAACGCTCCTATTAAATGGACAGTTATGTTGTTACCATTAATTCACCGAATTAATGGTTCGTTTCTTAACATGTGTTTCAAACTGTTAGCATAATAATAAAATAAATCCAACACTTTCCTTTTGAAGGGTGACTTGTTTAGAGGATTTGGAGAAATCTCTAAAGCTATAAGATCATCATCTTTCTTTTCGAAGACCTTGAAGAACGCGAAGAACGCGAAGAACGCCAAACCCTCGGATATCGATGACGTGACACTGTGTTCTGCGACATTTCATCCGCGAGGTTTCTCCTCCCGTGACAACTCTTCGATCAACTACTTGAGGTAGGAGATTTCAAATATTTTAAATTTCCTTTGTGGATTTATATCCTTAACATTGATTTAATATGTGAAATTAAATTCGTGTGTTTTCCATAACCCTCGGATATCTTCGATGCGACTCCCTTCTGTGACGATGCGACACCCTTCCGCGAAGCGAGGATCCTCTTCTTCCGTGATAGTCAATTCCGTGAAGAACTCTCATCCGACGACAGCTACGAGGTAGGGGTCATTTTGAAAATGATTATACCCATGTTTGTTTTCCTCCAAGGAAAAAATGCAGACAACCAATTATCAATTTCTTCGTGGATTATTATTGCGGGTAGAGGTTTATCAAATATTGGGATTTATGGTGTTCTTTCGAACCGCTAACGCGGTGGGTGCGAACCAATGAACAAGTCTGAACCCACCACCCTTTTGTTATTGGTGTGCGGAACGGCGGATGACGACAAAACAGACCACATAGATGATTCGTTGATTCCGTAGTGAAGAACAAGACCCGGGATGAGCCACGACGCAGATGGAAAAGAAATTGGACCACCAGAGAAACTATGGTCGCCCGCGGACTCCACCGGCGGTGCGGGGCACCGGCGCGGCGGCGCCGGCGGCCAGAGGCGGGGGCGCCCTGGCGCGCAGCCGGATGGAGCCGCCGCGGCTGAAGACACGGTGGTGGGGCGCTCTTCCGCGACCGCGTGGAACCGAAGCCAGGGACGCGGCCGACTGCTGCGTCCATTTGCGAGAGGCGGCCCCAACCGGGGTCGTGGATCCTTCACACGGGGGCAGCGTGCCCCCTCCCGTGGTCTCCCTCGCTCGGCCGCTCAACCTACCAGAGCCGAGCCATCTCTCCAGGCCAGGTCGCGCCCAACCGGGTCGGACCCGGACCCGGGTCGGCCCAGGTCGGTCCGGGCCCAGAACCCCCTGTTTTCGGACTTTTTCGGTCTTTTTACCATATCTTGGGTTATGGATATCCGATTGACGCACCGTCAGCGGAAATGCGATCCTTGGACCGAGAAGGTCGTTTTGGTAAATTACACTCTAGGTTTCAAAATAATTTTGGTTCGGCTGGAATGTTTCGTACACGAAACCAACCGGGCCCTCGGAGTGGAAACACCCATATCTTAAGCTCCGGATGTCCAATTGACGTACCGTAAACTTTTATGGATTACTTTAAGTGAGATGGATCTTTTTCCTTACTACGCCCGAGGTTTGGATGCTGGTGGAGTACCGTCAGGTTGGTTTTTCCTAAAAATCCAACCGGGCCCCTGGGACGAAAAAGCCAATAACTCTCAGACCGGGCGTCAGATTGACGCGTCGTCTGTGACGTTGTTTTCCTACTGTCGATATGGAACTTTTGGGTACATCAACTCGGGATATTGTGTTTGTCGATGTATCAGACTCTCGGATCGTTGAGCGGACCCTTCCGAACGATCTTGCTATGTGCGGGAGCCCTGGAGCTGGCTGCGTCTACGACGACAGTACATAGATATTCAGTGGATTCAACGACCACTGTACATAGATCCTCAGTGGAGTCGACGTCTACGACTACAGCACTAAGAGATCCTACGTGGATCAGAGCAACAGATCTTGTGTGGGTCTGATCCTATGTGGGTCACTTCTCAGCGGTCCTATGTGTGCCAGCACCTACAGATCCTGTTTGGGTCCGATCCTGTGTGGGTCTTTGGGGGAGTTAGTTACCTATCGATCCTGTGTGGGTCCGATCCTATGTGGGTCATTACGGGGGTTATTTACCTATCGATCCTGTGTGGTTCCGATCCTATGTGGTTCATTGTGGGGGTTAGTTACCTATCGATCCGGTGTGGGTCTGATCTTGTGTGGGACATTGCGGGGGTTAGTTACCTATCGATCCTATGTCGGTCAGATCCTATGTGGGTCATTGCGGGGGAAAGTTACCTATCGATACTGTGTGGGTCAAAACATTCCTGGGTCATTGAGGGTGTTAGTACCTATTGATCCTTTGTGGGTCCGATGACATAGATGAATCAGTGGATATATCTGATCATCTTTATCATCTTTTGAAGAAGTATACCTGTATGAGCTGAAACCTTTTTGTTTTCCTTTGTGGATTGTGTTATGCTATCCTGTGTGGATTTACGTTTTGCATTCCTATATGGACTGGGATGTGCTTGGGCTCGGATGTTGGAGCCAAATGGGAATTGATGACTTAGGTATATGTATGGACATATACCTAAGCAGTGTTGGATGTTACTTCGTGATTGTATCTTTCCATTGTGGTTTATCCTTTGTAGATTCTGGGAGACCATCGGGGGTCTCTGGGTCCCTACTAAGTAGCTTATACTCACCTCTGCATGGGATATGCCCGCACTACGTTGTGTTGGTTGCAGACGACAGACAATGCCGATCGTGGTCAAAGTTTGCGGAGCAGGATGGTACCTGGAGGTGGACCACTGGGTGGGGTGTACTCGGAGCGGACGATTGGACCATGGAGCTATGGAGGCTATCTACACCCAACCTTCAGGTGGGACTTCCAGTGGGCGGCTCGACGTTGTGGCTTTACCTTCAGTTGTTGTTTTCCCTTTTCGAGTTGTAATTTACTTTCAGTTTTGGGTTTGTATTCTTTCCCACTTACTTTTCCGCACAAACTGTTGTACAAGTTTTTACTTAATATTTACTTATATTTCTTGCTTGCTCTGTGTTGGTTGTTTACTTTACATTGTCAATGCATTCTCTATTTACCGGGATTTACACCTTGGTGCTAGTTCCCAGCCCCTGGCCTATGGAAGGCGGGCTTTGGGTAGTCACGGCACGGGCCCCGAGGACGAGTCGTGACAATAAATACTGTATTCATGAAATCCATAAAAAGAGAAGCAACATTAGTCAACATGTTGCGAATAAAATAATACATAATGACCATATATTGAATAGAAATAATTATTTGGAATATCTTTTTTCTTTACCCACAATTGATGATAATCATAATAAAGATAAATATTCACGAAAATTGATCCACGTGAAGATGGTCAAGTAAAACATAAATTATTGGAAGATGGTACTTTTTATTTAATTTGATCATATTAGGTACCCTATTATCTATAAATAACAACAGTGATCCATCAATCATTATGAAAAAATAGGTCATTATCATAGAGACTCATATGGTCATATAAACCACTTCTCTAAATTTTTTTGAGTTGTTTTTTTAATTACCCCATCTCCAAATGTTCCATTCAATAGATGATCGTAGAAATATAATTTTATCTAGTATTGAGTCAAATAATGATCTCTACATATATTTATAAGAGTGTTCCTAATAACTCCTCCTAAAATATGTCAATTTATTATTTATTTATGTAGATATTTTCTACTTGTATACATTCATTTCCTTATTTATCTCCACAAATAAAATCTAAAATGAATGAAATGAACGGTTCATCCAAAAAAAAGAACATGTCATGATATCCATTATTTAAAAACAAATATATATTATAAATTCAATAATTTTGAGATTTCAATATTTCTGCAGTTGATCATAGCCATGTATAAAGAGATCCATTCAATCTAATGTATAAGGTCAAAATCTATCTCATGAATGACAACTAGATTTGCGATGAAATTATGCTCATCATTTTAAATAGTATAGTTGATATACAGTTATGTTCATTGGTTAATACCACCAGTATTCTTGAATGGTTGTTCTAAATCATGCAGTTCAGGGACACATTCTATATTCTTCACAATAGTGAGTAAATAACGAAATATGTTGAACCAGAATCAAACCATGTACCCTAATGATTTGAAAGAACAATGGGAGTGCCTTCCACCACATCATTATGAGCTTCAACATCATAAATAAGTACTAAGAACTCAAAACCATTCTCCTAGTACTATGATGGGGTTGATAGTGATTCCCCTCAACAAACATAAAATTTTTATAATGACTAGAGTATTCTGAAATCATTACACACATCTTGTATTGGACTTCATACTGGGCCTAAACCATCATCCCATTGACAATAGTTTTGTAATGTTGAGGAGTAACATAAATATTATTAATCTAAGATATAAGGTTATCTCATCAATGATGTTACACTTCTTTATCATGAGAAGGATGTTCCCCAAATGTGTATTCCCACTTTTGTTACATGTGCAATGTTACACATGATTTCCTCCACTTTTGTGACCAATGATACTGCAATATTATTGCATTGATGATATCATTGTTTCATTCAATATATAGGACTATTGTGTTTCTCCAACGTATTGTCCAACATTTATCACACTATAAATTAATTGCTCATAGGTATCGCAGTATCTATTTCATGATTCATCTAAAAATGGGGTCTTATTCCACTAAAAATATATCAACCTTCCCATTAGTATCGAGGAAATATATTTGGTTGTAATGGTAATTTATTGTAATATTCATCTCATAGATTCACATACACTCATTTCCATATGATTCATCTATAGTAATTCAATCTACATTTTCATTTATGTTGAATGAGGGAAATATTTATTCATCAAAGTTACCATGACCTCTTCATACACTATATAACAAATATACCCTATCATTTTGGTGTTTTAAATAATTTTACACCACTATTTAGTTTATCCCTCTATGTGGTATAGAATTAGGGTTTCATTCACATTTTTTGAACAATGATTTAAATGAATGATATTTCATATATATCTTAAATATTGTTCTGAAATAAATGTATTGCTAGATCAACTTATGGATGGTGGACATTGTCAGATAAAGGATAGAAGAGAAATTTGTTACCATAACGATAAACATGTTATATCATCAATCTTTATATTATTTGCATGATACAATATTATTGGTTACTCATTATCAAGATTTTTTCAATTCAGGATTCCATCAGGGGAAGTACGTTCATGGTCTGATATGCTCAACATTTCCACAGTTTCTTATTTTTCTCACCATTTTGTAAAGAAGAAAACAATAGAGAGACATGTGTTTATATTAATAATAATAAAATTCTATTCCTATTTATGTTTTAAAACATCTTTCCTTGATATTTTATTCATTATCAATAAAAAATTTTCTATTAACCTTTATAATGGTTTATAAAAACCAAGTTATTAACCAATATATCCCCCAAGATTGTCAATCCAGGTGTATACTAAGGCATGTATAAATGTACCAGGTAATGATGAGTCAATATTAATTCCCCATGTCGTAGATTTTACAACTAGATACTTTTTCATTCCATAATTACATCCACTAGTTCGTATCCAAACAAATATTTTCTTTCTCAGAAACTAAAAACATATTATTTCCCCAAAATACTATGATTTTTTAATATATTTAAAAAATTATGAATGATTTATCCTATAGGATTTGAATAACAATTTAAATAAATATTTATTCCATACATTGAATTAAACAATTTGATTATCACTTTTTATGACATTACATTTCCTAACATTATACAAATAGAGTATCTTTAGTGATTAGTTTCGTTGAATGATGGTATAAAAAATAAATCAAAACATAAAAAATATTTTATTCCACATAATAGGATTCAACAATGTTTCATCGTATATAATTTTAAATCATCATATAACATGGGGACATACCTAAACGTAAGGGGTGAGCATAAGGTTTATTATGTGACAACAAGGGAAACCGTTTACAATAGTAATTTGAAAAATATCGATAATAACATGAGTAATTTCGTAACATTTTAATAGTGGAAAACATGTATTGTTAAAAAAAACTAACATGAATCATTAAATGAAAATTTAGCTACAATATTTAAATGTGATTAATAAAAGCATATCACTAGGGTTTGACACCAATGTTTCCAAAAAATTCGAAATGTTTTCCACCATGGAATCATAAAACATGTCAGATCAAGATATTAATTACATTCAAAAAAACAAAATTTGTTATTAAGCAACACACTTTATATTTTTTAATTTTCATGTGTACCTCATATATCATAATTACTCATTTTATAATAAACGCATGGAGAAAAAAAAGTCATGTCTCATAACAAAATCATGGTGTTTCAAAATTTACCAAAAGAATGATCATTATGTCATTTTAATCCAAAAAAAGGTATGAGGGTTTTATATATGTATAAAATAGTAGAATATATATTTTTCAAATATTATTTAATACTCCCAGAGAATGGAGTTGTTTTAGTTGTCCCAAAAAATAAAAAAAACAATGAATATCTACGGTGGAAGAGTGAAATTTGAGAAGTTGAATCAATAGAATAATGAGTCTAAAAAATTGTTTCACAAAAGGGTAAAAAGATATGATACAATAATAAACCTCTAATAAGACTACTTAATATTATAATGAAATTTTATTAAATAATTAAAATTGATGTTTTGAAATTTGAAATACATACCACCTGAAAAGGTAACATGAATGGAATGGAGATGTTGAGATTTCAATTTCTATAATGAGTTGATGTAAAAACACAAGGAATGGGATGATTGAGTAATTAAGACTCATGGTGATTTTTAACTATTATTAAATATGTTAAGAATATTTTGGAATGAATGGAAATGATGTAATGTGTGGGTATATATAGAAAATTGGGAGGAATTTTTTTAATTTCCTTAGACACCTTGGAAGTGAAAATGAATTTCAATTGGCTCACCCATGGTATTTTACAATGGAATCAGTCACATGGGAAACCTATTATGTTTTTTTATCCACAAGAGTTTTCTATAATTTAAAATTGATTAATTTTTGATGAAATTCTTAATTTTATACAGGATTACATTTTTAATGATAAAGGATCCACATTACAATTTATAAAGTAAATCATAAATTGGGAAATTAAATAAAATATTTAAAAAAAATTATACTAAAAATTAACATATTTTATGCTTTTTATTTACGTAAAACAGTTAATATATCTTTAAGAAACAATTATAATTTCATTAAACTTATCAAAAAACTCGAAATATGATTTTACAATTCACAAAAAAATAGAATATAAGTAAATTCACATAAATTCACTCTATCCTAGTTTTGATATGTTGATTTCAAAAATTATGTATATTTGTTCATAATAACTATATATGAATGATAAATATAACTTTAAATTTCAAATATCTATATTTTTTAGAAACAATACTAGATTAAAAATGCATAGTAAAAGCATAGTAAAATTTATAAAACATGAAAAAATAAATTATTTTAGAATTTATATTTTAATAGTAGTGTTTAATAATATTATTTTAATAAAATATACATTATTAATTATATCATAATCCATTATAATAATTATATGTTTTATGAAAATTACTACTTCTGTCCGAAAAATTAATTTATTATATTTTATCTCAGTTTTATTAAGAAAAAAAATCTATAAAACCAAATTTATGAACCCAAAATTTTCATTATACAATGGAATTACAATTTATGTCACTAGGTCCTTGAATGATAATGTTAATTTATGTGATGGTGGTGAATTCATGGGGTGAAATGACTAAAATTCCTCAAGTGGAAATTTCCAATAACTTGATCTTATACTATAAGAAATTTCATTCAAGTCCCACATGTCGAAAATAGTATGACACTCCAATCATTGATAAAGAAATAATTATCTCTTGTAAATTATTAAATTGAAACAAATTCTATTACAATAATGAAAAATTATCCAATGACTGATATTGATGATTTATTTGATCTATATCACGTTAGTCAATAATTTTTGAATGGTAACCTTATTTCAAGATATCATTAATTTCATGTAAAAAAGGAAAATACCCAATGATAACATTTTGAACTGTGTATGGACATTACATGTTTACAATAATTCCATTGGAACAGAATAATAAACCCTATATTTTTTTGATCTAATGAACATTGTGTTTACGGAATATCTTGATTATTTTTTGGTATTTATTAATAAATTCTCAATATATTCAAAAAGTTATGAGGAAGATTATATCCACAGTTTGGTTGTTCTATATACTCTTAAATGGAATGAGTTATGTTGTATGTTTAAAAAGTGAGAATTACGAGTTGAAGAGGTTTCTTATCCTGGAAATATTATATCTAAGGATTCAATCATTTTTATCCATCAAAGAAAAAGGAAGTCCTTGAATGGACATCATCAATGAACCTAATCATGGTATATAGTTTAATTGGATTAGAAGGATAATATTGTTGTTTCATTATAAATTTTTCCTTATTAGTTAAGTCATTGAAAAACAATGTCGTAAAGCTGTTATGTTCATATGAATAAAATAATGTGATGAATGGTTTGACGAATTAAAAAAGTTATTATGGAATGCTCTGATCATGACTATACAATTGATAAATGGTCAATTTATTATTTATAGTGACAAATAATGGAACTGAAATGTATGTGACCTTATTAATATGGATAGAATTATTACATTTCCATAAAAGTAGATTATTCTTATGGGCATAACTATCAAAATCCTGATCATGATTTAGTAGTCATAATAATTTCTACTGTGATATGGATACAATGTATCTATGGTGAAATATGTGAGATATATATAGATCACAGGAGCTTTAGATATATGTTTTTTAAAAAGGAACTTTACACGGGTATAAGATGATTTTTTGAGACTGTCAATGTTTTATATTATTCAACATACTAGAACCCATGAGTCAAAAATATATTAGTTGAAGCTTTATGAAAATGGATCATAGAGTTCTAAGAAAATAATTATTAACAAGGATATTGTGTACATGAATCTAAAAAATATTGATGGAGGATTTAGAAATGAATTTTAAACATCATTACTTTTTCAATTTGTTTCCCAAACATATTTATCACAATGGATTAAATGTTCTCAGTTTGATAATGTGAATTATGCAATGAAATTTATTGTTTTGAATGATGGGATATTTTAAGACATCACGTATGAAGTGGAAGTTACCAAATCATTATGTTCTCAATCAATAAGGGGGGACTTTCCACCAGAATGTCTTTTACTACTCTGTTTCAATGAAGCTGTAAGACTTATTTTAACACCACTTTTGATTATTTCATATCGTAACCCATGTTATAAATTGAAATTCAATAAATTTTTTTAGAATTCTATGAAAATTGATATTTATTTGAGATCTTATTATAATTATTAATCATATGTGTTGTTAGAAGAGGTAACCTGGCGAGAATATGATTAATAATCCTAAAATTCGAAGAGGCAAAGTGGGAACACATTGAATATCATGAATAACTACAAATGTAATGACCCAATGTTTTTCAATGGAAATTCCCGTCTCATAATTATGTCATCAAATTACATGAAAACACTACTTAATGAACTACTATGTGCTATGTGACCATTATACATATGTTTGACTCTACTGTGTTTGGAATTTCAAAAATCCGGTATACAAGGTTTTAATCAGTATGTTATTTAATGTCTGGTAAAAAAATATAAAATTTGGTCTATAGTAAAGTACCCTAATGAATAATAAAATAAATTTTTTAATAGTTATTTACCATAATGAATAGTAAGATCACCTATGATAGTATAAAAATAATATTCAAGATGGAGGTACGATATACCTGTATTTTAGAATAAGTCAATGAATGTTTTAAAACAGGTACATATAATAAATTAGTATTTTAATTAAATATTTAAATAATCATAATTAGAAAAATATTTTTAAAATATGTAATTTATTTTTTGATTCAAAACGTTTAAAATGGTTAGGGTTAATTTTTGGTATTTTTATAAAATAGTTGAAATGTTATATTAATAGTAAAATACAATAATTTACAATAATGATAAATAAGAGATTTATTGATTCATTGATGATGTTATACTTATGTTAGCCCACATGGTTTGGGATCACATGATAAAATTACTCTTCTTGGTCAGTGAATACTTACTATTCCATGTCTTATGATGAAATAATAAATTAATAATTATAATTTCATGAAATCCCTCCTCTGCTCCACTTTAAAACCCACCTTCACTCCCTCTTGTCTTCACTCCTCACAAGCTTAGTTCCTTTCCAATATTCTAACTGAATCTCTCCCCAAGACCCGCCCATATTTCCAAAAGATCCTAGCCTCTTCAAAATTTCAAAACGTCTCCCCTTAAGTGGTTCTCAATGGGGGAAGTCTCAAGAGGTAAATTCCTCTTCCCAATTCCTTCTTTTCTATTAAGTTCGTTTGTTTTTATTTCTTTCCTCACCTCCAGTCATAATAATAGTATGATAATGCCAGAACCATACATGTTTTTGAATTTTTTCAATATAATGGGATATTTCAATATCATTCCTCTTTTCCAACCCTTTTATTTGAACTAAATGAAACCACCGTTTGAGATTTTCTAATTTTGTACATTTAAGGACAAAAATTTATCACTTTCTATTATTATCTTTAATTATAGCGATGAAACCATTTGTGTAATGGTTTAACCAGATTATTATATATTTAATATATCATATTTTTGGTTCTGTAATCATTTTTTACAAAAGGTATTTTGATATAAATAAAAACATGTTCTTTGTAATCAAATCCTCTGATTAACAAAAACAGTTATCATGATGGTTATATATATAATAGTTCAAATTCACTCTAGGTAACCAAATTAAATTTAATACCATTTAATCTACTGAATGTTAACTAAAGAATATATCTTCAATTATCATCATCAAATATCATCTTACATATAATCCAATCTTGAATCTAAGTGAACCAATCATTAAAAGACAACTAAAAAATTATCCCAAAAAATGAAATTGAACCTTATAACTAATCAAAAAGGATTTGAATAAACTAAAAAGTGTTATAATAAAGTAATTAAATATAGAAGATGTTTTGGAACTATTAGAAAATTTTTATTATTCATGTCTTCAATAACAAGTAGATAACACCATCAGATTTAAGGTAATATATCCCCTCTATTTAACTCTTAATCAAGATTATACTATATTGAATTCCTTTTAATGTGTAATAGAAAATTATTGGGTATGTATAAGAATCTCCCCAATACTCCCATATTTATTTATAAATCATCAAAACCCCATCTTCTCTATCACCAATACATCTTGCGTGCACCCGACACATTGCTGATAATCTGTAACAAAATCTACTCAAACCTCTTCTGTTCTTTCGTGTTGTATAATCTATATTTATATCAAATTGGATTTATGTTATATGTTTTTGTCCATATTCTAAATTCTGGGTTTTGTACAAAATTATTAAATTAGGAACCTTTCATCACTCTCTTTTAGGGATATACATGCTTTTAAATTAATCCCTCTTCAGAACATCCTAATAAGCACACTCATTTTAAGGGGCTTCCCAAATTTTTAACTAAATATCAATAGAATGTTATCCACTTTTTTAAGACATCATTGTATTTATAATATTATTATTTATATTATTAAAACATTATTGGTTCAATTACGTTTTTATATAAATGATTGTCCTCTTTTCTATTTTAAAAGCGTTAGAGTATTTTCATTCAAACCGCAGATTTTTTTTAACTCTCATATTTATAAAATAAATTTCTAATATGATGTCACTTATGATTCACCCAACATACCATGTTATATACCAATTTTTCCCTATGAACATACTTGTATGCTATAATCCTTTCCTTTCATGGAAACGTTCATGATACACCCATTGGTTAGGATTTATGTCATGATTGTGGTACCCAATTCTCTCCATCGGTAACCATATGTTTATGTATTGTTGGTTATGTATGATTATATATGTGGTATGAATATTTAAGTGCCAAGAATATTCATAAAATATTGTGATGGGTGTGCCTAGATAGTGCTCTAATTAATTTGTTAAGGTTATGTCTCATTTGTTGCGATGTAAAATTAGATTGGAGTTTATCCTTCACCCGTATTGAAATGGGAAACAAGATTGGCAGCTATCCTCGACCCATACTAAAGAAATGTTTTATGATTCTTCCACATTTATATGATTCCATTTTTTTATGATCCCATGATTATATGATATTATCTCATATGTTTCATGTTTTGGATATCAATATGTCATGCCTCCTAACTCATGTGCTTAAGATGTATCCTTATGTTCATTACCATACTATTATTTTCAAATCATCAATTTGTTCATGTGTTCCCTAGGTTACACTATGAAATTGTGAGGTATCAAAGGAAGTTAGAATATATTTATGGAGATTAAATAAAGAATTGTATTTAGCCCCATGATTTATCCAATATGTTCCTAGTCTTTTAGGACACTAGACTTAACGATCCATGGATTGTACTCTAATGATTAATTATGCTTAGAATCATGAAATGTTATATGTAAAAGGTTCAAGTTGATATAGTTAGCATCATAGGATGGTTTAGTTTTTTTTGAGATTACTAATAGAGAACCTTAGTGAGAACCTTAAGGATGAGATTTAGTATAAGAAAAAAAAATTTAATTTTGGTTAGTATTAAGAAATTTTTTATCAAGAAAATACATCCTTGTTTAGATATGATTAGGTAGAGGCGGCTGTGGTACTGATGTATCTAATATAAAAACACAAACACACCTCTTTGAGCAAGACTCAATTGGGAACTGGTTCATGACAGCGGCACTTGCTGCACTATTGGTTATGAATCACCTGGAGGATATGCAATGGTAGATTAATGAGTTTAGTAAAAACCGTAATTAAGGTACAAAAAAGTCAATAAGAATATTTTTTATGAAATAGATCATGGATAACCTGAATATAATCCTAAGGAATCACAATTCAGGATATACTTCTTCTTTATATGTTTATACTATTATGTTCAATGCTTCCTTTTTATGATCAAAATCTATGTATTAAATAATCCTAATTATACAATAATTTTCATAGTTAATGGAGGGAAATCGATGAACACATTCTAACAACAAATTTGATAGGAAATGTAATAATTAACCTAATTATATGCCTAATGTGATGGAAGCATGTTCTCAAAACATCATGGTAGTACATTCTCAGCTAGATCGAGTTATTAATATTTACTCGAATTAGGTGGACCATCCTCCTCATCAATAGAAATTGATTGTTTCTATGTAATTTTTCCTGCGGCAAAGGCCTCCCTTGTTTTGTAGGTCTTATGCTCCCCTCATCGTAGAACAATGGATTAACTCAATTGAAAATATTTTCTATGTCCTCCAGTGCTCTGATAAAGAGTAATTTGTAATGCCAGTTTAAAATTTTGAAGGGGAAGCTGAGAAGTGGTGGAAATTGATCAAGAATACAAAGTCCCAAGAGTAAATTGATTCCATAGATTGGGAGGAATTTAAGAGGCAGTTTACCAACAAATATTTTCCCCTAACCATCCATCTCAATATGGAAAGAGAGTTCCTTGGACTCAAGCAGAAAGAAGATGAGTCCTTCAGGGCGTATGAAGCAAGTTGCGGAAAATGTATATTTTCCAATATTTCCTAAAGGATGAAATAGATATTGGAGACTCTCAGTCGGCTCGTGGGCCTAGTGGAAGGAAACAGAAAATTGATAACATCATGGGTGGTTCATCAAAAAAAATCCCTTGATGGAATGAAGTAACATTTTTTTCCTTAAAAAAAATTGCGGTAACAAGCATCTTGGTGAATTTCTCAAGGGAACCATGAAATGCATCAAATGTGGAATGTTTGTTCATCTAGCCAAGTACTACCGAAGGGATAAGAAAAATACCGCTAATGATGAGGAAGAATGGAAGGTTCATATCAACACTCAGCCTGCTGTGCAGTGTTACAACTAAAAGGTGCTTGGGCATTAGATGAACAATTTCTCTAAACTGAGGGTTGTCAAAGGAAACCAAAAAAACCTCCAAGGGTACAATGAAGGGATTAAAATATAACTACTATTGAGGTGGATCTCGAAAACAATGTGGTGATAGGTATGCTTGTTATTCCTTCATGAATCGTGAACATATTTTTTGATTCTGGTTCTACACATTATTTCATATCTCGCACGTTTAATAGAACTATTCAAAACCTACCTCAAAAGATAGAGGAAAATATATCTCTTAGAATAGTGAATGAGAAAATGATTGCATCCACGATTTATAACTCTTCCCCAAATAATGTTTTTGGACTAAACCTCTCAGCAAATCTCGTCATACTTCCTTTAGGGGAGTTCAAAGATATCTTTTGCAAGGATTGAATATCAATGTACAAGGATAAAATCAATTTTCAAGAAAGGGATATCAATTTTCACATCCTGAAGCATCCTCCGATTCTTTACAAATGTAGGGAGGAAAATGTGTCCAGTTTAAAATCTTCACCTCATGTTTGGATACTACTTCCTTGTGAGCAAGCATATCTAGATAAAATGATTTGTACAAATTATATAATCATGCTTGAAGACATGCACATAATGTGCGAATACACTGATGTATTCCTTGCAAATTTTCTTGGTCATCCTCCTGACCGAGAGGTTGAGTTCTAAATTGAACTTATACATGGATCTCTACCAATAACAATGACAACTTACAGAATGGCCACCGTAGTGATGGAACAGCTGAAGAAGAAGTTATAAGAGAATATGGAGAAGTGTTTTATATGACCAAGTGGTTCATTGTGGGGTGTGCCAGTCCACTTTCTCAGGATGAATTATGGATCAATGTGTCGATTAATTGATTATACTGACATCAATAAAATCCTGATAAAGAATATCTATACATTTACATAGATAGATGACTTGTTCGATCAGCTGAATATTCATGAGAAAAACTATCATATGAATGATCTGGAGTTAGAGGATGTGATCATTGCATTGAAAATATGGAGGTGTTATCTCTATGGAAAAAAAATATAAGATATATACTGAAAAGAAGATTCTCAAAAATATATTAACACAAAAAGAGCTTAATATAATTGAGAAAATATCGATAGATCTCATAAATAATTATGAATGATCAATCAACTACCATCCTAGTAATCTAAAAAAGGTGGAAGATGCTCTATGTTGAAAGGATCCTACATCTTTATAAATGATGAGAATTGAAAAGGATCTGATCTTCTTAGATTTTAAAATGATGGACATGGGTATCATTAAGGGAGGAAAATAATCAATCATTTCTCAAATGATTTCTCAAACATCCCTCATGGATAAAATAATGGATTCTCAGAGAAATGATGAGGAAAATCATAAATGGGTGGAATCTGTTAAAAATGTGAAATCCTCCGATTTGAAAATGGATGAGGAAGGAGTTGTATGATTTCAGACACAATTATGTTTACCATCTGATCCAATGTTAATGAAGGTGCTATTTTATGATTCACATTTCTCAACCTTCACTATCAATCTAAGGAGCACAAAAGACTTGTCAAGATCTCAGGGAAAACTTTTTTTGGGACATTATGAAAAGGGAGATTGTCGAATATACATCAAAGTGTCGTGTATGTCAGCAAGAGAAGGCTAGGAGAAAAAAGTATAAGGGGATGATGAAAACACTACCCATACCTTCATGGAAGATGGAGAACATTATCATGGACTATGTCACTAGATTTAAAAAGTCATCTAGAGCATAAAATGCAATATGGGTCATTTTGTGTCGTCTTACGAAGACAACTAACTTTATCGTGGTTCTAGAGGACTTCTCATTTGATCAACATGCAGAGATTTACCTCAAATAATTGGTACATCTGCATGGAGTAACACAATCTATTATATCTGATCATGATTTGAGGTTCACATCAATGCTCTAGAAAATTCCCCAACATGATTTAAGAACTAAACCAAAAATAAGTACGGCTTATCATCCTCAAACTCATGGAAAATATGAGTGAACTATTCATACATTGGAAGACATGTAAAGAGAGTGTTCAATGTAATTCAAAGAAGGATGGGACCATCATCTTCCACTAGTTGAATTATCCTCCAACAATAGTTTCCACACATGAATCTGAATAGAACCATATAAATCCCTTTATGTGAAATTGTGCAGTACACTAGCGTGATGTGATGAAGTCAGTGAGAATATGGTGATAGGACCAGAAATGGTCGAAGAAATGATGGAGAAGGTGAAAACCATTAAACATCATATCAAGGAAGCACAATGTCAACATAAGTATTATGTAGATAACCACCGATGAGACCTTGAGTTAAAAGTTTAAGACATGGTAATTATACGCATATCCCCACAGATGATGGTCATGAGGTTTTGGAAGAATGGTATGTTAATTCTCATGTACATCAGCCCCATAGAGATCATTGAATGATTCAAAGATGTGGAATATAGACTAGTACTTCCACATACCATGCCTAAAGTAAATGATTTCTTCCATATATCCCACTTATGTAAGTAAATACCAGACCCTTCACATGTACTTTCATTAGAGGTGGTACAGTTGGAGGATGATCCCTCTTACGAGGAGCAGCCAGTGAAGTTATTCTATTGAAGGGACATTATTCTACACAACCAGACTACTCATCTCATCATGGTACTATGAAGAAACCAGAAGTACAAAGAGGAGTCATGGGAAAATACCCACAACAAATTTTTTCATAGAATGTAAGACTAAATATTGTTGTAAAAGTTTAATAAGGGGGGAATAATGTAACCACCCAATTTTTTTCAATGGAAATTCAATTCTCATAATTATGTCATAAAATCACATTAAACTAAAATATAATGAAATACTAAGTGATAAGTGACCTTTATTCATATGTTTGAAACATTTTTGTTTGGAATTTCATAAATCTAGCATACATGGTTCGAATCATCTTCATCATTTAAAATTATATTCAATAGGCGTTTACAAAAAAGATAGCACTATGGAGGCCAAAAATAATGTAGACCAAGGGCATCACCCCGAATCAGATTCAATCCCTCAGGCTTCAATTGATAACCATTAGAAAAGCAGTTGACCGAGAGTTCATCGCTAGCAAGGGACGCCAAATGATCTGTCACGTTGTTACCCTCTCTCCATGTATTTGTAATGCATGTGATCCCTCTAATCAGTAAATTATTTAATGTTCAATAAGAAAAACATAATTTTTCATTAATAGTATCCTATTATAATGAATAGTAACATACCCTTATGAATATTGATATAACCTATTGAATAATAACCTCACCTATCATAGTATAAAAATAATATTCACGTTGGAAGTATAATATACATATATTTGAGAATAAATTATTGAATGTTTTTAAACTAGTTTTGATAATATATTATTGTTTTAATTAAATATTAATATAATCATATTTAAAAAATTATTTCTAAAAAAGTGCATCATTTTTGAATTCTACATGTCGAAAAATGGTTAGGATAAATTTTTGTGATTTTTCTAAAATACATGAATTTTTATATGAATAGTAAAAGACGATAATTTAAAATAAATTCTAAATAAGGGAATTTTTGAGTCATTGATGATGTTATGATGATGTATGCCCATTGGATTTAGGATCACATTATAAAATTACTATTATTTCTGATTGAATACTTATTATTCCATGTCTTTTGTTGAAATAATAAATTTATAATTAATTTTGGTCATGAAATCATTTCTGTTATTGTTGAACCATATTATTATATATATATATATATATAATATCATATTGTTGGTTCTGTAAACCATTTGTACAAATGGTATAATGTTAAAAAGAAAAACATGTTCTTTGTAAACAAATCCACTAATAAACAAAAACGGTTATCACTAAGGTTATATATAATAATTCATCTTCACTCTAAGTAACCAAATAAAATATAAAACCCTGTAATATACTAGATGTGAACTAAAGAATATAACATCAATTCTAGAAAACTAATTAAATCTTACATATAATCCTAACAAGAATATAAGAGAAACAATCTCTTAAATTCATGTAAACAAACGAGCCGGAACAATGAAATTGAACCTTATAACTAATAAAAAAGAATTTGAATGAACTAGAAATGGTTAAAATAAATAAATTTCATATAGAAGAGGTTATGGACTTATAATTTTAATTTTTTTATACAGGACATTAATATCAAGTGGAGAACACCAAAAGATTTAAGGTAAGGGATCCTCTCTATTTCACTATTAATCACGATTGTCCTCTTCGCTATGACTTTTTATGTGTAATAGAAAATGATGGGGTATGTTTACAAACCTCAAAAATACTTACCTATTGATATTTAGGTGATAATTAACCCCTTACTTTTCTCATCAATCCCTTTTACGTGAACCCTACACCATGCCGATAATCTGTAACAAAATCTACCCGAACCTCCTTTGTTCTTTCCGGTTGTCTTATCTTTACTTATATAAAAAAGGATTTATCTTATATGTTATTTTTCATCATCTAAATTCTGTTTGGTTGTACAAATTTATTTAATATGTACCCTTTAATCACTCTCTTTCTTGGCTATACATTCATTTAATTGAATCCCTCCTCAATACTTCCCAATAAGCACACTCGTTTTAAGGGGGAATCCCGAATTTTTTCACAAATTTCAAGTGCACTTTATCCTATATTTTAAGACACCACTGTCTTTATTAAATCAGTATTTTTATTATTAAAACCATCATGGATCAATTTTATTTTTATATAAATTATTTTTCTCTTTTATATTCTAAAATAACTATAGTATTTTCTTTAAAACAGCACATAAATGTTTTATGGCTAATGTCTCTAAAATATATTTATTATATGTTTTCACCTATAATTGATAGAACATACCATGTTATATGCCTATTTTACCCTATGAACATCCATGTATGTTCTAATCATTTTTATTCTTGGGCACATTCTTAATACACCCATTGTATATCATTTATGTCATGATTGTGGTACACAATTATCTCCATGGGTAACCTTATGTTTAGGTATGGTTGATTATATATGATAATATATGTAGTAACATTATTTATGTGGAATGAATATTATAGAAAATTTTGAGATGGGTGTGCCTAGATAGTTCTTCAATTCATTGGGTATGGTTGAGTCTCATGAGATGCGATGTGAAATGGGATTGGTGGTTAGCCTTGACTAAAACAGAAATAGGAAATGGGAGTTGTAGTTAACCTTGACCCGTACTAAGGATTTTTTTTTGATTCTAACACATTTATATGATTCAATGATTATATGATCCCATGATTATATGATATTATTTTATATTTTCCATGTTTTGGCTATCAATACGCCAGGCCCCCTAACTCATGTGATTAAGATGTATCATTATGTTCATTTCCTTACTGGGCCTTTCAGCTCATCCCTTTGTTTATGTGTTCCCCAGGGAGCCCTATGTAGATGTAAGGGCTCAGAGGAAGTTAGAATATCTTTATGGATATTAAATAATGATGTGTTTTTTAGCCCCATGTTTTATGTTATATGTACCTAGTCTTCCAGGACACTAGATATAATGATCCATGGTTTGTACAGTGATGATTAGTTATACATAAAATTCTGATATGTTATATGTAAAAGGTTCGGGTTGCAATAAAAAATATCATTTTTAGGTGACACTATAATAATTATGATGAGGAATATTTTTTATGAAAGTATAAAGAAACACCGGTATATTTTATAGTAGGCCCTTCAAAAAATAAATATCGTCGGTTGTTTAAGATTCACGCCACACTGAAATTAAAACTATAATGTATTGTTGAATATGTATTTTGGAATATTAATATGACCCTTATGAGTAATAATTTGAAAAATAAAATTTTAACCTCACCTATGAAAGTATAAATAAAAAGTTTGTGACGTATAAAAAAATATGTTATATTTATATCATTGAATAAGTAGCTAAATTTTCTAAAAATGACAAATTAAGTGTTAATATTTTGGTAAATAATAAATTATTTTTTTAAATATTATAAGTTGTAGTATTATTTAATATAATATGAATAAGACATATTCATAAATTAATATTTTGTTTTCATTGTATTATAATATAATTTAATGGAGCCTCATAATTTTTTAGACTGTCATAAAATCATTTATAGTTTTAAAACTGATATTTTTCATATAAATTATTATTTTAATAAAAATTTAATTTTCTTTTATTTACAAAAATATTTTAATAAAATGGAGTTTATTTTTTAATTTTACTAATTAATGAATTGTCAATTATAATTTTGTCACTTTTTCTGAAACAATGTAATTTTTGATGAATGTTAAAATATGATAATTTATTGTATACATAATCTATATGATAAATACACGATTGATTAAGAAATGATATATAACGACCCATAATTTGAATAAATTGTTATTACTTCAGAATTGAAGCACACTTATTACAACATATAACAAAACAAGGAAAGAACCGTATAGGTATAGAGTCTTTAGAAACTGGGAAACATAAACTACTGGTTCATAAAGCGTCTACACTGTCTCCCATTTATTTCATTATATCTATAGTCCCTTTTGACATATCTTACTTAATAACCTTCTTCATGACCTGGGGAAGGAAAACATACAAAAGGGGGAGCTCAAATGCTCAGAAAGGGTTAACAAAATAAATATCAATCACATCATATACATAAGAACATAACTTTTGGAAATCATAACCTGCAAAAGAAATCATAATTTCATAACATGGGATAAATCATAGTAATGAAATGTAATAAAAATAATCATAACATAAAACATAAATCTTTTTGTCATACACACATAATCATAGAGAATCATTTATTATTAGTCAAGACTCATTGCCAAGACTATCTTAGTGGACAAAGTCCATTTCTGAACCGAGTTCACTCCTCATTTTAGTCCCGTTTCACTGAACCAGATTAACCTACCGTTCCAGCCATGTCTATCTCATGAGATATAAAATATTTACCCAATTAATTGGATGGAGATATAGATCCCACACATCTCATAATGATACCATTATTATGTGTGCCACAAAATCATAAACCATACATCATAGATAACCCATGTAATAAAAATGGGAATCTTAAGCATCGTGACATCATAAAACAATTCATATAAGCTATAGGAATTCATAAAAATATTTCCATCACAACATAATCAAATCCATGTAATAATAGTGATAGAAACATAATCCTATATTATATTTGATGGAAAATAATTTTGATAAAACTCTTCAACTCCATTCATGAGGAAAATATCCTTTCTACTTCAAAAACATTTTTCCTTTCTTAACATGTCATAAAATTTTAAACTAAAAAATTTTGATTAAAAATAAATTTGAAATCTTTTAAAGGAAGATTTATGGAGATATTGTTTTAAAAATCCATTCATGCCGTATAAGTTAAAAAACATTCTTCTCGTACTTTTGTCGAAAAAGTCAAAAAGTACCTCGTACGAAAAACGACAAAAGATTCCTTTCATATATTTTACTATAAACTCACCAAAGGGTAAAAATGTATTTAAACAATTTTAGGTGGATGGAAATAATATTACATATTTAAGAAACATTGATGTGTATGATAAAATACACCCTAGTAAATACGAAATTATAAACAATCTCGGATATGAATGTGATTGTGATATTTTCCTTAACTTAGGTCCGATTTGCTTGGTAAGTGTCTGAACCTCCTGTATAATGATTTAAATAATGTTATTGACTTATTCAAGAATCATAATTATTTTTATGATATCATATATGGTCATATTCTTAGCTTCTTATTAGTAATATTTCATTACTACTTGTTTATTCGGGTGTTTATTACTTTTTGTGCTTATGTGTGTTTTGTCGAATAAATTCTTATCCTTCATTTTAGTTTATAGACACCTCATTTGTAGAATGGTATTAGTGTAATATATATCATATTAATTCATTCAATTCATTTATATAATCATTATGCAATGAATATCATGTAGATCGAGTCGCATCACATCGTGGAGACGGTATTCCATACGTACGCACAAGTGATGATATCTTTCCCATGATCATGGAATTGTATTGGAGTGTATGTATACTATTTCAGAATCAATATAACATCACAATAATCATATATATTCATTATTTACACCATTATACCTCATCCAAGTAAGGTGGTGGTGGAAAATAGATTACACCACGACGTGTAGACGATATTCCGTACGTACGCACACACAGTGTAACAGCCCAAGATTTTATAAAAAAATATTCTTTTAATTTTATTAATGTCTTGTGTTGTACGCTACACCAAAAGGAGCTTGTACAACACACATCCTTGACTTGACTTGCATTACACGCAATCGCGACCTTCCTCGATAGCGTGTGTAGTACGCAATACCGAGTTTCACTAAACAACGATATGCTATAAACATATTATTAAAACTAGCCGTTATGAATAGTAATAACCACTTTTTGAAATCCAGTAAATATTATTTTTTAAAATGAACTTTATTTTTGGATTCGGAGTATCGAATTTAGCCTAAGGTGAAATTTTGGTACTTTTCGGATAACTTTCATATTCTGATGAATAGTGAAAATTACTAAATTATAATTAAAAACAACTTTTTTAATCGAAATAATTAATAGTGATAAATCATTAATTTGAGTGGTTTTAAAGTATATTTAGAATATATTTTTACAATTTAATACAATGTTGGTCATTGGATGTAGTTTCACATTTAAACTAGACATAAACAAGTGTCAATCTTTTGATAGATATTGTTTCTTAAAAACACGCTATTTGTTTTAACAGCGGGATTTAATTATAAAATTAATTAATGCAACTTTTATGTTATGAATTTGGTAAAATAGACTTCATTTTTGAATTCGGAATATGAAATATAGCTTGGGATGAAATTTTGGCATTGTTCTGAAAAACATCAATTTTTGATGAATAGTGAAACTACTAAGTGGTAGGTTAAAAACTGAATTTTGCATAAAACTTAATTTTACCGCTTCTGTGAATGGAATTTCGAAAATCCGAGAGACACGGTTAACATCAAGGACTAAAATGTGGTTCAATGAGATGAAAATAATTTTTTGGTGAATAGTAACTTTTTACCTTTTTTACCACGGTTAATAGTAAATAGGGTAACTAAGGGTAAATATGATATTAATATTACCCTAACACATGTCCTAATTCTATTGGACAAGTGTAATTCGACCAAAAACAAACTTAGGAATAAAATATGACCATTTAGGCCCACTTGGATTAGATTAGGACATTTATTATTAATTTATTTAAAGAAGGGTTAAAATAGTTAAAATCAAAGTTTAATAAGTAAATCATTTTTAATATGGGATTATACATAAGATAAATTCGATTGTAAATATTCATTAGAAAGCTAAAACGATTTCCTACATGATGGTATTTTATTTGTAATTTTTAGACATCAAATAATATAATTTATTTGTGATACAAAGATGATGCAGTAATTATCTTATTAATGAAATATTGACATAATTGATAATATAAATACCAAAATAAATGTAATTTAAGACTTTTTATGAATTCCACTAATTTTCTAGGTTACTATGATATATTATTGTTGATTTAATCAACTTGGTTAGAACATATAATTCTGTTATGACTTTCATAAAAATCATATATCAAATAGTGTCAAAATTGACACAAAAGAGTTTTTAAATCAAATATTATATTATTAATTGTTATTTTATTCCTAAAAATCTAAGGTTCGGCCAAATGACTTAGATAAGGATACATGTATTAATAATATACAATTTGGGGTTCGTTTGGCATGTTATAGTAAGTTTATTAACCATATAGTGAAAGAAAACAAAAAGACACGGTAAAAGTTAAATTATTTAACTTAGAGTTAAATCTAATTGATAAGGTTAAAATAAGAACCTAAACTTGTCTAAATCTTATTGGTTGATAGGATTTCGACCCATCCCCACTTTATCTTCGAAATAAGACCCTTTGGAACCATTATAAACCGATTTTGACTTTAATATAAAATAATATTTTGAGATATTCCTAAGGTGCCCCTCTCCTCCCCTATAAAAGGACACCTCCTTCCCC
The DNA here is from genome assembly GCA_963277665.1 of Viscum album. NCBI lineage: Eukaryota > Viridiplantae > Streptophyta > Magnoliopsida > Santalales > Viscaceae > Viscum > Viscum album. The sequence continues at coordinate 839,747,866 of OY728141.1, forward strand.
TCCTCCTCACACCAATTTGAGCACTCAAGCTCGGACAACCCCTGCCATTTTCCCTTCTCCACTTCCCTAGAATAATCCTAGAGGTCCTGGTCTTCTCCAAAGACCAATCTTAGTTCCTTAAGTGGAGGATTCAAAAAGGCGTTCCAAAGAAGAGGTAATATCCATTACCGATCTTTTCAATTTCTTTCTTCTTCAACTTCTTCTTCTTTAGTTGTTTCATGATAAAGTAATAACATCAGTATTAATTACATACTGATATGTTATTATAAATATGAAACAACCCTAATTCACCTTCTATCCATCCTACGGAAAAATGAAATCATCGCGCGTGCGTACGTACGGAATACCGTCTCCACGCCGTGGTGTAATCTATTTTCCACCATCACCTTACAAGGATGGGTATAATGGTGTAATCAGTAACTATATATGATTATTATTAAGTAATATTGATACTGAAATAATATATATATATACTCCAATACAATTCCACGATCATAGGAACGATATCATCACTCGTGCGTACGTACGGAATACCGTCTCCACGATGTGATGCGACTCGTTCTACATGATCTTCATTTCATAATGATTATATAAATGAATTGAATGAATGAATATGGTATATAATACACTAATACCATTCTGGAAATTAATTATCTATAACTTAAAGATAAGAATAAGAATTTATTCGACAAAACACGCATAAGAACAAAAAGTTATAAAGACCCGAGTAACAAGTAACAATGAAATATTACTAACAAGAAGCTAATAATATGACCATATATGATATCATATAAATATGTATGATTCTGGAATAAGTCAATAACATTATTTAAACCATTATACAGGAGCTTCGGACACGTACAAAGATAATCGGACCTAAGGTAAGGGAAATATCACAATCTCATTTTTATCCGAGATTGTTTATTCGTAAGTATTTACTGGGGTGTATTTTATCATCCACATCCATGTTCCCTCAATATGAAATATTGTTTCCATCCACTTGCAATAGTTTAAATCCAATTTTACCCTTAGGTGAGTTTTTAGTAAATAATATGAAAGGAATCTTTTGTCGTTTTTCCGTACGAGGTACTTTTTGACTTTTCCGACAAAAGTACGAAGAATGTTTTTTTTAACTTATACGGCATGAATGGATTTTTAAAACATTACTTCAAAGAAGCTTCCTTTACAAGTTTTCAAGTTTATTTTTAATCAACTTCTTTTATTTTAAAGTTGTATGACATGTTATGAAAGGAAAAATGTTTTTGAAGAAGAAAGGATATTTTCCTCAAGAATTCAATTCAAGTGTTTTATCAAAATTATTTTCCATCTAAGATAATAAAGGGTTCTGTTTCTATCCATATTTTTACATTGGTTTGACTATGTTGTGATGGAATTATGTTTATGAATTCCTTTATCATATATGAATTGATTTATGATGTCATGATGTTTCAAGAATCCCATTTTTGTTATATGTGGCACACATAAGAAAGGATTCATTATAAGATGGGTGGGACCTATATCTCCCTCCAATGCATTGGGTAATGATTTTATATCTCATGAGATAGACATGGCTGGAACGAAAGGTTATTTCGGTTCAGTGATACAGGACTGAAACGAGGAGTGAACTCGGTTCAGAAAGGGACTTTGTCCACTAAGATAGTCTTGGCAATGAGTCATGACTAACAAGAAATGATTTTCCATGATTATGTGTGCATGCCACAAAGATTCAAGTTTTATGTTATGATTATGGGGATCTCATTTTCACTTCTATGATTTATCCCATGTTATGATATTATGAGCTCTTTTGCAGGTTAAGATTTCCAAAAAGCTATGTTCTTTTGTATATGATGTGATTGATATTTCTTTTGTTTACCCTTACTGAGCATTTGAGCTCACCCTTTTATGTTTTCTTTTCCCCAGGATATAAAGAAAGGTTTATAGGTAAAAAAAGGGAAGATCTTTATGGGAGATATTGAAGATCTTTCACCATGATTATAAGATTACGTTCCGAGTTTCCAAAGACACTAAACTATTACGATCCTTGTGTGTGTGTTTTTGTTATGTACTAAGTATTCCGCAAAAGTAATGTAATGTCCATGTACGTCAAGATACGGGTCTCTACAGTTGGTATCAGAGGAAAGGTTTAGTCAACCTTTGGAAACTAGGATGCGAAAACGTTAGTGAGATCCCTAGAGATATTTCTAAGGTATGTCTAGGGATGACCCTAAGGATAAGTATACGTATAGGATATAGTTCTAGAACTATGGTAACGATATTAGATTAAACCAAAGATGATAGATATTTAAGTTACTCCCCCTTTATTACGATTTTTGCATCTAACACTATTCTGTTTGGGTTTTAGAAAATGGCTGGAAACAAGATGATTCACAATAATGGAGGATATGATGGACAATGGAATGGTATTATTCATGAGCAACCAAATGAAATGGGATTTGGATGTCCAAACATCATTATGCCGAATCAGCAATCTCACAACATGATCAATAAAGTAAAATTTGGTAAGTTTCCTGACTCGGCTAATAAGAGAAAGATGGAGTTCCATGATGATCATAGAGGAAAGAAAGTTCAATTTCCCCTATGTAAATCATGTGGGAAGAGGCATCAAGGAGAATGTTTCAAGGGAACTGGAAGATGCTTTGGGTGTGGAAAAGAAGGACACAAAGCAAGTAAGTACAAAGGAAAAGGGTCGGTTAACACCATGGATGAGGATAATGGTATTGCTACGACATCAAAAATGGTTAAGTGTTTTAAATGTGGAATGTATGGGCATTATGCAAACAAATGCCCTAAGGGAAAGACTCATGAAGAGAATCAGTATGGTCATATGGGTAGTATTTATGTGGATGATGATGAAGAGACTACAAATGATATGTGAGATGAAAGAATTTTTGATGCTCGGTCAATGGTTTGAGAATGTAGTGGAATGATTACATGTTTATCATGTGTAATTTTGGAATAAAGAGACATCTATGGATTGTTACACTGTTGTCTTTCCTTGTGTTTTGAAAGTGTATGATTAATGTTACCAGTATCCATGAAAGGTTATTCAGATATTTTTGGAATGTAGATGATATGCGCATAATGAAGGGATAAGGAGAAAATTAAATGTTTGATAGTATTCATGAGCTCATGATTGATATAAGGACTAAGTGATATCATGGTTTGAGTATATAGAATTTTGAGGATTTTGGTATGTGGAAAGTGTTAACTTTTAACTGCACTCATGTTTTCACTAAGGTATTCAATAGAATACACGATTAAGGACTTTGAATGTTTGGAATGTGACCAACAAGACATATCTTATGATATGTGGGGATCAACGACAGTATTAAATCTCTAGTAATCGATGTCACTATATTATGAGAGTGGACTGAAGTATTATGTATAAGCCTAAAGATTAGACTGGATTATGTTGGACATAAGTTAGTATTGTTTAAGGATAGAAGATTTTCGATATTATTGATGGGATGTTATAGTAACGTAGTTTTAGAAAAAGGACAACCTGCAGGACGGGCGACAGCCCATCGCTTCGGACAAGGCTGTAGGAATCGAACCCACAACCGAAGTGCGACTGGCCTTTATCGCCTACCACTGACCTACAGGAAGTCCCTGTTTAGTAGAAACTTGTGTTATTATATTAAGCAGTATGATATATGAAGTATAAGTCCATTTTAGGAACCATATATGATTAATCTCACTATAGATCGACTTATGCATATAATTTTTTCTATCCTTTTGTTTGAGACAGATGGAATGACCCGTCGTTCTATCACATAATCTGCTAACACTTCACGAATAACAAATTCAACTTCATTTATTTAATAGATGAAGTGAAAATTGTTCAAGACACGAACAACAGTGAGATTGTACCAAAATAAAGTAAGTATTTATTCTAATTCAAATTCTTTAACTTTAGGGAAATGATCTTGGAAACCAAAAATGTTGTCCTAGTGCTCTTATATCTGATTAATCAGATGGTACCTTAGATCATCACAAATCTATGGATTTGTGATTACTGGCTTTTCCATAGCCATGTTCTCTACCACTCTCCATCAGAACATGATGGTTAGATTTCTCTTCCATATCCATATTTTCACCTATGTGGAAACCCAGTGATTAGTTTATTTGGATAATCGTTACATTTCATACTTTAGTTTTTAAAGCCAAGTTTTGGTATTCCCTTTTACGATGTGGGTTTCTATTAAAGAAACTTTCAAATAGTAAACCATTTATAACCCCGACGAATTTCGAGGGCGAAATTCATTTTAAGGGGGGTAGAATGTAACAGCCCAAGATTTTATAAAAAAAATATTCTTTTAATTTTATTAATGTCTTGTGTTGTACGCTACACCAAAAGGAGCTTGTACAACACACATCCTTGACTTGACTTGCATTACACGCAATCGCGACCTTCCTCGATAGCGTGTGTAGTACGCAATACCGAGTTTCACTAAACAACGATATGCTATAAACATATTATTAAAACTAGCCGTTATGAATAGTAATAACCACTTTTTGAAATCCAGTAAATATTATTTTTTAAAATGAACTTTATTTTTGGATTCGGAGTATCGAATTTAGCCTAAGGTGAAATTTTGGTACTTTTCGGATAACTTTCATATTCTGATGAATAGTGAAAATTACTAAATTATAATTAAAAACAACTTTTTTAATCGAAATAATTAATAGTGATAAATCATTAATTTGAGTGGTTTTAAAGTATATTTAGAATATATTTTTACAATTTAATACAATGTTGGTCATTGGATGTAGTTTCACATTTAAACTAGACATAAACAAGTGTCAATCTTTTGATAGATATTGTTTCTTAAAAACACGCTATTTGTTTTAACAGCGGGATTTAATTATAAAATTAATTAATGAAACTTTTATGTTATGAATTTGGTAAAATAGACTTCATTTTTGAATTCGGAATATGAAATATAGCTTGGGATGAAATTTTGGCATTGTTCTGAAAAACATCAATTTTTGATGAATAGTGAAACTACTAAGTGGTAGGTTAAAAACTGAATTTTGCATAAAACTTAATTTTACCGCTTCTGTGAATGGAATTTCGAAAATCCGAGAGACACGGTTAATATCAAGGACTAAAATGTGGTTCAATGAGATGAAAATAATTTTTTGGTGAATAGTAACTTTTTACCTTTTTTACCACGGTTAATAGTAAATAGGGTAACTAAGGGTAAATATGATATTAATATTACCCTAACACATGTCCTAATTCTATTGGACAAGTGTAATTCGACCAAAAACAAACTTAGGAATAAAATATGACCATTTAGGCCCACTTGGATTAGATTAGGACATTTATTATTAATTTATTTAAAGAAGGGTTAAAATAGTTAAAATCAAAGTTTAATAAGTAAATCATTTTTAATATGGGGTTATACATAAGATAAATTCGATTGTAAATATTCATTAGAAAGCTAAAACTATTTCCTACATGATGGTATTTTATTTGTAATTTTTAGACATCAAATAATATAATTTATTTATGATACAAAGATGATGCAGTAATTATCTTATTAATGAAATATTGACATAATTGATAATATAAATATCAAAATAAATGTAATTTAAGACTTTTTATGAATTACACTAATTTTATAGGTTACTATGATATATTATTGTTGATTTAATAAACTTGGTTAGAACATATAATTCTGTTATGACTTTCATAAAAATCATATATCAAATAGTGTCAAAATTGACACAAAAGAGTTTTTAAATCAAATATTATATTATTAATTGTTATTTTATTCCTAAAAATCTAAGGTTCGGCCAAATGACTTAGATAAGGATATATGTATTAATAATATACAATTTGGGGTTCGTTTGGCATGTTATAGTAAGTTTATTAACCATATAGTGAAAGAAAACAAAAAGACACGGTAAAAGTTAAATTATTTAACTTAGAGTTAAATCTAATTGATAAGGTTAAAATAAGAACCTAAACTTGTCTAAATCTTATTGGTTGATAGGATTTCGACCCATCCCCACTTTAGCTTCGAAATAAGACCCTTTGGAACCATTATAAACCGATTTTGACTTTAATATAAAATAATATTTTGAGATATTCCTAAGGTGCCCCTCTCCTCCCCTATAAAAGGACACCTCCTTCCCCTCCTCCTCACACCAATTTGAGCACTCAAGCTCGGCCAACCCCTGCCATTTTCCCTTCTCCACTTCCCTAGAATAATCCTAGAGGTCCTGGTCTTCTCCAAAGACCAATATTAGTTCCTTAAGTGGAGGATTCAAAAAGGCGTTCCAAAGAAGAGGTAATATCCATTACCGATCTTTTCAATTTCTTTCTTCTTCAACTTCTTCTTCTTTAGTTGTTTCATGATAAAGTAATAACATCAGTATTAATTACATACTGATATGTTATTATAAATATGAAACAACCCTAATTCACCTTCTATCCATCCTACGGAAAAATGAAATCACCGCGCGTGCGTACGTACGGAATACCGTCTCCACGCCGTGGTGTAATCTATTTTCCACCATCACCTTACAAGGATGGGTATAATGGTGTAATCAGTAACTATATATGATTATTATTAAGTAATATTGATACTGAAATAATATATATATATACTCCAATACAATTCCACGATCATAGGAACGATATCATCACTCGTGCGTACGTACGGAATACCGTCTCCACGATGTGATGCGACTCGTTCTACATGATCTTCATTTCATAATGATTATATAAATGAATTGAATGAATGAATATGGTATATACTACACTAATACCATTCTGGAAATTAATTATCTATAACCTAAAGATAAGAATAAGAATTTATTCGACAAAACACGCATAAGAACAAAAAGTTATAAAGACCCGAGTAACAAGTAACAATGAAATATTACTAACAAGAAGCTAATAATATGACCATATATGATATCATATAAATATGTATGATTATGGAATAAGTCAATAACATTATTTAAACCATTATACAGGAGCTTCGGACACGTACAAAGCTAATCGGACCTAAGGTAAGGGAAATATCACAATCTCATTTTTATCCGAGATTGTTTATTCGTAAGTATTTACTGGGGTGTATTTTATCATCCACATCCATGTTCCCTCAATATGAAATATTGTTTCCATCCACTTGCAATAGTTTAAATCCAATTTTACCCTTAGGTGAGTTTTTAGTAAAGAATATGAAAGGAATCTTTTGTCGTTTTTCCGTACGAGGTACTTTTTGACTTTTCCGACAAAAGTACGAAGAATGTTTTTTTTAACTTATACGACATGAATGGATTTTTAAAAAATTACTTCAAAGAAGCTTCCTTTACAAGTTTTCAAGTTTATTTTTAATCAACTTCTTTTATTTTAAAGTTGTATGTCATGTTATGAAAGGAAAAATGTTTTTGAAGAAGAAAGGATATTTTCCTCAAGAATTCAATTCAAGTGTTTTATCAAAATTATTTTCCATCTAAGATAATAAAGGGTTCTGTTTCTATCCATATTTTTACATTGGTTTGACTATGTTGTGATGGAATTATGTTTATGAATTCCTTTATCATATATGAATTGATTTATGATGTCATGATGTTTCAAGAATCCCATTTTTGTTATATGTGGCACACATAAGAAAGGATTCATTATAAGATGGGTGGGACCTATATCTCCCTCCAATGCATTGGGTAATGATTTTATATCTCATGAGATAGACATGGCTGGAACGAAAGGTTATTTCGGTTCAGTGATACAGGACTGAAACGAGGAGTGAACTCGGTTCAGAAAGGGACTTTTTCCACTAAGATAGTCTTGGCAATGAGTCATGACTAACAAGAAATGATTTTCCATGATTATGTGTGCATGCCACAAAGATTCAAGTTTTATGTTATGATTATGGGGATCTCATTTTCACTTCTATGATTTATCCCATGTTATGATATTATGAGCTCTTTTGCAGGTTAAGATTTCCAAAAAGCTATGTTCTTTTGTATATGATGTGATTGATATTTCTTTTGTTTACCCTTACTGAGCATTTGAGCTCACCCTTTTATGTTTTCTTTTCCCCAGGATATATAGAAAGGTTTATAGGTAAAAAAAGGGAAGATCTTTATGGGAGATATTGAAGATCTTTCACCACGATTAGAAGATTACGTTCCGAGTTTCCAAAGACACTAAACTATTACGATCCTTGTGTGTGTGTTTTTGTTATGTACTAAGTATTCCGCAAAAGTAATGTAATGTCCATGTACGTCAAGATACGGGTCTCTACACACAGTGATTTCATTTTCCGTAGGATGGATAGATGGTTAAATAGGGTTGTTTCATACATATAATAACATATCAATATATGAGTGACACTGAAGTTATTAATTCATAATGAAACAACTAAAGAAGAATAAGCGGAACATGAAATAAAGATAAAATAATCTGTAACAGACATTACATCTTCTTTGAAGTGCTTCTTTGAGACCACCTTTTAGGGTACTAAAATTGGTCTTTGAAGAAGAGAAGGACCTCTAGGATGTATTTAGGAATGTGCAGAGGAAAAAGTGGCAGGGTTTGGAGGAGCTTGAAGGCTCAAAGTGGTGTGAGGAAGAGGGAGAGGAGGTGCCCTTTTATAAGGGAGGAGAGGGGCTCCATTGGAAAAACTAAAAATATTATTTTATTATAAAGTCATGTTTGGTTTTAAATAGCTCCAAATTTAGTTATTTCGAATCTAAGGTGGGGATGGGTCGAAATCCTCTCATACAATATAATTTAGACAAGTTTAGGTAATTATATTAAACTTATATTTTAGATTTAACTCGTAGTTAATTTGATTGAGATTTACGATGTCACGTGTCATTTTTATATTATATAGTTAATAAACTTACCATATACTTCCAAGAGACCCCTAAGTGGTCAATTAATAATACACCTATCATTATATAAGTATCGTGGACCACCCATAGATTTTTAGGAATAAAATAACAATTAATAATATAATATTTATTTTAACAAATATTTTATGTCAATTTTGACACTATTTAGTAATTGATTTTTGTGAAAATCATAACAGAATGATTAGTTCAAAGAAAATTAATTAAATCAATAATAACATGTCATATTAATCTATAAAATTAGTTGAATTCATAAAATGTCTAAAATTATATTTATTTGGGTATTTATAACATCAATTATGTCAATATTTAATTAATAAGATAATTACTGCATCATGATTGTGTCAGAAATAAATTAAATTATTTAAAGTCTAAAAATTACAAATAAAATATCATTGTGTAGGAAATATTTTTATATTTCTAAATAATATTTATAGTCGAATTTATCTTATGTATAACCTTATATTAAAAATTATTTAGTTATTAAACTTTGATTTTAACTATTTTAACCCTTATTTAAATAAATTAATAATAAATGTCCTAATCTAATCCAAGGGGGCCTAAATGGTAATATTTTATTCCTAAGGTTGTTTTTGGTCGAATACCACTTATCCAATAGAATTAATAAATGTGATAGGGTAATAATAATATCATTTTTACCCTTAATTACCCTATTTACTTTTAAATGTGGTAATTAAAAGTAAAAAGTTACGATTCACCAAAAAAAAATTTCATCTCATTGAGCCACATTTTACATACGGACATCAACCGTGTCTCTTAGAATTTTTAAATTCCACTCATAGTAGCTGTCAAATTATGTTTTATGAAAAATTCAGTTTTTTTAACTACCACTTAGTGGTTTCAATATTCATAAAAAATTGACTGTTTTCAAGAAAAATACCAAAATTTCAACCTAGTCTAATTTAGATATTCCGAATCCAAAAATGAAGTCAATTTTGAAAAATAAAATTTCCAAAATTTCAAAAAGTGGTTATTACTATTCATAACGGCTATTTTTAATAATATTTTAATAGCATATCGTTGTTTAGTGAAACTCGGTATTGCGTACGACGCAAGATATCGAGGAAGGTCGTGATTTTGTGTAAAGCCTGCCAAGCAAGTGAAAGATTCCTTTGATGATTTATATAACATAAAAGTATAGGGTGTTACATTCTACCCCCCTTAAAATGAATATCTCCCTCAAAATTTGTCACTTTGTAACAAACAGATGAGGATACCTCTCCCTCATCATATCCTCAAGATCCCATGTAGCTTCTTCTAATTGGTGGTTCCTCCATAACTATTTCACCAATCGAGTGGTCTTGTTTCGTAGGACTTTTTTGCTATGATCCAGAATCTCTATCGGCTGTCATTCATAAGAAAGATCATGCTCCAGCGGTACAACTTCTTAGCTGAGTACATGTGAAGGATCAGGTCTGTACGTTCATAGGAGAGATACATGCAACACATCGTGAATTTGAGAGAGATTCGGTGGAAGCGCCAATAGGTAAGATACCTTCCCAACACAATCCATTATTTCGAAAGGACTGATATATCTAGGGCGCAACTTCCCCTTCCTTCCAAATATCATGACCCTCTTCCGGGGAGATATTCATAATAACACTTTATCACCCACTTAAAACTCTAAGCCTTTTTTTTGGTTGTCGGCATAACTTTTCTGTCTACTCTGAGCTGCTCTTATGTGTTGTTGAATAGATCTGACTATTTTTGACATCTCATCAACAAGATCAGGTCCTAATACCTTTCTTTCCCCAACTTCATTCCAGCATGTTGGAGTCCTGTATTTCTTTCCATAGAGAGCTTCATAACGAGCCATATGAATACTGTAGTGAAATATATTTTTATAAGAAAATTACACCAAAGGTATGTGTTTATCCCAACAACCTTTGAAATCCATAGAGCAGGATCTCAACATATCTTCTAGAGTTTGAATTGTTCACTCAGACTGACCGTCTGTCTAAGGATGATAAGCAGTGCTGAAACTCAACTCTGTATCCAGTGTATGCTGAAGACTTCACCAGAACATTGAGGTAAACCTTGGATCCTGATAAAATATAATTGAAATTGGTACTCCATGCAATCTTACCACTTCCATCACATATATCATGAGAAGTTGATCCAGAGATAAATCCTCTCTAATAGAGATGATGTGTGCAGACTTTGTAAGACGATCAACTATGACCCAGATAGCATTATTTCCTTTGGATGTTTTAGGAAGTCCGGTGACAATGTCCATAGCGATGTTTTCCCATTTCCATTCGGGTCTGGGTAATGGTTGTAACATCCCCTTAGACTTCTTCCTCTCAACTTTAACATGCTGACAAATCAAGCATCGAGAGACATATTCAGCAACATCTCTTTTCATGCCATCCCACCAGAAGTACTCTTTCATGTCCTTATACATCTTAGTGCTTCCAGGATGAATGGAGTATGAAGAACTATGGGCCTCATCCAGCGGCTACTTTATTAATTCAGGGATGGGAGGAACACAAACCAGATTCCTAAACATTATTATCCCATCACAATCAAGGTTGAATTCAGGAACAATTCTCGCCTTCTTTTTTAAATCAACATCTTCTTTCAGTGCCTCTTTAATCTTCAAATGTATAGATGGTTGAACATTCATTTGAGAAAGATACGATTTTTCCCCATTCATTATAATTCCAAGATCCATCCTTTGTAAATCCATAAATATTGGATCTTTTGTGATCCTCATCATCGATAAACTGGCATGGTCTTTTCGACTTAATGCATCTGCCACCTTGTTTGCTTTCCCAAGGTGGTAATGGATTGAGCAGTCGTAATCCTTAATCAGCTCTAACCATCTTCATTGGTGCAAATTCATCTCCTTTTGTCAGAAAATATACTTTAAACATTTATGATCAGTATAAATGTCACACCTTTCTCCATAAAGATAATGCCTCCAAATATTTCATGCAAATATTACTGCGGCTAACTCCAAATCATGAGTTGGGTAATTTTGCTCATGTATTTTCAACTATCGTGAGGCATTAGCTATCACCATATCAATTTGCATAAGAACACACCCCAATCCCTTCTTGGATGCATCACTATAGATCACAAACCATTCTTCACTACAAGGCAATGTGAGCACAGGTGCACTGGATAACCTTCTTTTCAACTCATGGAAATTTTGTTCACATTCCTCTGTCCAAGCAAACTTAACTCCTTTCCGAATCAACTTGGTGAGTAGATTAGATAATCGTGAAAAATATTTCACAAAAATTCAATAATATCCATCCAAACCAAGAAGACTTCGGATCTCAGTTACTGTTGTTGGTCTCGACTATCTTTCAATAAACTCTATTTTTGCTGGATCAATAGATATCCCCACTTTTGAGATTATGTGACCCAAAAATGACACTTTTTGAATCCAAAATTCACACTTGGTAAATTTGGAATAAATCTTCTCCTTTCTCAGGGTCTTAAATATAATTCTCAAGTGATCTTCATGTTCTTTTTTTCTCTTTGAATAGACATGAATATCATCCATAAATACTACCACAAACTGATCAAGATAGTCTTTAATGATTCTATTAATCAGAACAATGAAGATAGCAGGGGAATTAGTAAGACCAAATAACATCACTATAAATTCATAGTGTCTATACCTTGTACAGAAAGCCATCTTTGGTATATCCCCCCTTTTCACCCTTAATTGATGATACCCTGAACAAAGATCAATCTTGGAAAAGTATTGACCTCCGCGTACTTGGTCAACTAAGTCATCAATGCATGGGAGAGGATATTTTTCCTTGATAGGGATCTTGTTGAGTTCTCGATAATCGATGCAGAGTCTCATTGATCCATCTTTCTTCTTAACAAACAGAACAGGTGCTCCCCAAGGTGATGCACTAGGCCGTATGAACCCCTTATCAAGATTCTCTTGGAGTTACTTCTTCAATTCCTGCAACTCAATTGGGGCCATTCTATAAGGTGTCTTTGAAATAGGCAATGCACCCGGTACGAGTTCTATTAAAAACAAAACTTCACGATTTGGTGGAAGACCCAGGAATTCCTCTGGAAAGACATCATAAAACTCCCGTACAATGGGCATATACATAATCATGAGTTTCTCACCAACCATTTGAGATAAATAACCTTCATTTAGGGGAATCAAGACCCATAAGATGGAAGAAATTTCCACTGGAAGGTTATGTTCATCATTGCATCGATAGATGATCATAGATTGATCTGGAATTTGAAATGTGACTTCCCTACTTTGGAAATTGATATGAGCTCCATGTAAAGAAAGCCAATCCATGCCAAGAATCACATCAAATTTCACTATAGGAAGGATCACAAGATTTGTAGGAAGCACTTTCCCACAAACTTCAATCAGAGAAGAATTATAAACTTTTGATGCGACTATTGTGCCATTAAGGGTTGTCACAGATAACTCAACATCTAATTGTTGAGGTAATACGATGATACCCTTAGAATATTTTTCAGAAATAAAAGAGTGGGTGGATCCAGAATCAAATAAAACATTTGCTACATTAGATTGGATAGTAAGTGTACCTTTCACCACATCGTTACCTCACTCCACATCGCTGATAGAAATTGCATGTGACTTTCCTTTGTATTTAGCCTTAAGAGTTTGTTGATGTCAACCATCATCAACAACCCTCGTATTTGGTCATTGATTGGCATAATTCCCCATCTCCTTGCAATTGAAACATTGAAGTGTAGTAGGTTCATTATGTGTATCCCTTCCGTTATTTTCATCATTAGACATCTTCTTCCCATCATTGCGGCATTCAAATGCCCTATGACCTTCCTTTCCACATTTGAAACATTTACTTGTCCGTTTAAGACAACTCCCTCCACGTTTCATTCCACACTTTGATCATAAGGGAAAGCTCATATTCTTTTCAGTGTGCTCTTTAAATTTTCCTTTAAATTCCATTTTCCTTTTCTTATCTAACCCATATGACTGATGTGTTACTCCAGTCTCCATATCGACTTTCAGAGCACATCGAACGATTTCCTCGTAGCTATTGAAGTACCTTATGGCTAATTCCCTTCGAAGACTTGGTTTTAAGCCACTAAAGAATCGATCGATCTTACTCTCAGGTTGGAAAATAATACCAGAAGCATACCTTGCACGTCTTGTAAAATTTGCTTCATAGGTACCAACAGATTCATCATCCTTTTTCTTTAGTTCAAGAAACTCTTTCTCCATCTTTTTTCGGAGATTACGAAGGAAGTACTTATTGAAAAATAAGTTCTTGAACTCATCCCATTCCATGGACTGAATTTCATCCCTTTGCATCATATTATTATTAAGATTCCACCATTGATCTGCATCACCTTCCAAACGATACACTGCTAAGATGACTTTATCATGTTCAGAACATTGATGATCTGAAAATATCTTTTTAGTAGTACTAATCCATTGTTCAGCAACTAATGGATCAGTAGAATCGCTGAATGAAGGTGGATGCTGCCTCAGGAAGGATTTAACAGAATGTTGCTCCTTCCTTTGTTAGTATGGAAGTACTGCATGATTCATATCTTGAGAAAGTTGTGTGAGCATGGATACAAGATTTTTCATTCCAGCTCCCATAACGTTTGGTTGCTCAGGGGGACAATAATTGCCTTGCCCGTCGCATTACGCATTAACACAATTCCTTCGGGTTCCAATAATTGAATAAAAAAAATAATAATAGTGTGAGAAACACCATTTATAATAGGAAAACCACACAATCAAGAACAAAATTTAACACTTAAGGTCTTAATCTTGGTTATTCGTGGCCATTTCTAAGAAACTATGATTTTGTTCTATGCTAATATTTATCCTTAGGGTTCTTACTAACTCATTCATATCCTAGTATCCAAAGGTTGATTATACCTTTCCTCTGATACCAACTATAACGACCCATACTTTACAGACATTATTATTACATCAGATTTGAATCACACTTATTACAACATATAAAAAAACCAGGAATAGACCGTATAGGTATTGAGTCTTTAGAAACTGGGAAACATAAACAACTGGTTTATAAACCGTCTACATTGTCTCCCATTTATTTCATCATATCTATAGTCCCTTTTTATATATCTTACTTAATAACCTTCTTCCTGACCTGGGAAAATAAAACA
Organism: Viscum album; assembly: GCA_963277665.1. NCBI lineage: Eukaryota > Viridiplantae > Streptophyta > Magnoliopsida > Santalales > Viscaceae > Viscum > Viscum album. The sequence continues at coordinate 839,762,914 of OY728141.1, forward strand.
TACAAAACGGTGAGCTCAAATACTCAGTAAGGCTATACAAAAGATATAACAATCACATCATATACATAAGAACATAACTTTTGTAAATCATAACCTGCAAAAGAAATCATAATTTCATAACATGGGATAAATCATAGTAGTGAAATGTAATTATAATAATCATAACATAAAACATGAAACATTATGTCATACACAAAAAATCATAGATAATCATTTCTTATTAGTCAAGACTCATTGCCAATACTATCTTAGTGGACAAAGTCCATTTCTGAACCGAGTTCACTCCTCGTTTCAGTCATGTTTCACTGAACCGGTTTAACCTGCCATTCCAGCCATGTCTATCTCATGAGATATAAAATCTTTACCCAATGCATTGGAAGGAGATATAGGTCCCACCCATCTCATAATTATACCATTCTTATGTGTGCCACAAGATCATAAACCATACATCATAGCATAACCCATGTAATAAAAAGGGGAATCTTAAACATCGTGACATCATAACCAAATTCATATAAGATAAAGTAATTCATAAAAATATTTCCATCACAACATAATCAAATCCATGTAATAATAGGGATAGAAACTGAATCCTATATTATCTTTGATGGAAAATAATTTTGATAAAACTCTTAAACTCCATTCTTGAGGAAAATATCCTTTCTACTTCAATAACATTTTTCCTTTCTTAACATGTTATAAAATTTTAAACTAAAAGAAGTTGATTATAAATATACTTGAAAACTTGTAAATTAATATTCTTGGAAATATTGTTTTAAAAATACATTCATGCAGTATAAGTAAAAAAAACATTCTTCTCGTACTTTTGTCGGAAAAGTCAAAAAGTACCTCGTACGAAAAACGACAAAAGATTCCTTTCATATCTTTTACTATAAACTCACCAAAGGGTAAAAATGGATTTAAAAAATTTTAGGTGGATGGAAATAATATTACATATTGAGGAAACATTGATGTGGATGATAAAATAGACCCCAGTAAATACCAAATTATAAACAATCTTGGATAAAAATGAGATTGCGATATTTCCCTTACCTTAGGTCTGATTTGCTTCGTAAGTGTCTGAACCTCGTATATAATGATTTAAATAATGTTATTGAATTATTACAGAATCATAATTTTTTTATGATATCATATATGGTCATATTCTTAGCTTCTTATTAGTAATTATTCATTACTACTTGTTTATTCGGGTGTTTATTACTTTTTTTTCTTATGCATGTTTTGTCGAATAAATTATTATCCTTATTTTTAGGTTATAGATACTTAATTTCCAAAATGGTATGTGTAATATATTTCATATTAATTCATTCAATTCATTTATATAATCATTATGCAATGAAGATCATGTAGAACGAGTAGCATCACATTGTGGAGACGGTATTCCGTACGTACGCATGAGCGATGATATCATTTCCATGATCATGGAATTGTATTGGAGTGTATGTATACTATTTCAGAATCAATATAACTTCACAATAATCATATATATATATTCATTATTTACACCAATATACCCATCCAAGTAAGGTGGTGGTGGAAAATAGATTACACCACGGCGTGGAGATGGTATTCCGTACGTACACACGCGCGGTGAATTAATTTTTCGTAGGATGGATAGATGGTTAAATAGGGTTGATTCATAATTATAATAACATATCAGTATATGAGTTATACTGATGTTATTACTCCATAATAAAACAACTAAATAAGAATATGTTGAAGAATAAATAAAGAATAAAGAATCAGTAACGGACATTACCTCTTCTTTGAAGTGCTTCTTTGAGACCTCTTATTAGGGCACTAAAATTGGTCTTTGAAGAACACCAGGACCTCTAGGATGTCTCTAGGGAAGTGGAGAGGAGAAATTTTCAGGGTTTGTCCGATCATGAAGGCTCAATGTGGTGTGAGGAAGAGGGGGAGGAGGTTCCCTTTTATAATGGAGGAGAGGGGCTCCTTTAGAAAAACAAAATATATTATAGTATTATAAAGTCAAGTAAGGTTTTAAATAGCTCTAATATGAGTTATTTCTAAGCTAAGGTGGGGATGGGTCTAAATCCTCTCATCCAATATTATTTAGACAAGTTTACGTCATTATATTAACCTTATATTTTAGTTTTAACACTTGGTTAATTAGATTGACATTTACCATGTCACTTTTTATTTTTATATTATATAGTTAATAAACGTACCATATACATCCAAGAGACCCCCAATGGGTCCATTAATAATACACCTATAATGATATAAGTTTATTGGATGACCCTTAGTTTTTTAGGAATAAAATAACAATTAATAATATAATATTTGTTTTAAAAACTATTTTATGTCAATTTTGACACTATTTAGTAATTGATGTTTGTGAAAATCATTACCAAATTATTAGTTCAAAAAAGTTAATTAAATCAATACTAACATGTCATATTAACCTATAAAATTACTGGAATTCATAAAAATTCTCAAATTATATTTATTTAGGTATTTATAACATCAATTATGTCAATATTTCATTAATAAGATAATTACTTCATCATCATTGTGTCATAAATAAAATAAATTATTTAATGTCTAAAAAATACAAATAAAATATCATTATGTAGGAAATTATTTTAGATTTATAATTAATATTAATAGTATAATTTATCTTATGTATAAATTTATATTAAAAATGATTTAGTTAATAAACTTTGATTTTAACTATTTTAACCCTTCTTTAAATAAATTAATAATAAATGTCCTAATCTAACCCAAGAGGGCCTAAATGGTCATATTTTATTCCTAAGGTTGTTTTTGGTCGAATTATACTTATCGAATAGAATTAGAACATGTGGTAGGGTAATAATAATATCATTTTTACCCTTAATTACACTATTTGTTTTTAACTGTTGTAATTAAAATTAAATAGTTACTATTCACCAAAAATTATTTTCATCTCATTGAACCACATTTTACTTACTGACATCAATCGTGTCTCTCGGATTTTTGAAATAACAATCACAGTAGCGGTAAAATTAAGTTTTATGAAAAAATCAGTTTTTTAACTACCACTTAGTGGTTTCACTATTCATAAAAAATTGAAAGTTTTCAGAAAAATACCAAAATTTCACCCTAGTATAATTTCGATATTCCGAATCCAAAAAAATGAAGTCAATTTAGAAAAATAGAATTTCCAAAATTTCAAAAAGTGGTTATTACTATTCATAACGGCTAGTTTTAATAATATTTTAATAGCATATAGTTGTTCAGTGAAACTCGGTATTGCGTACGACGCAAGCTATCGAGGAAGGTCATGATTTTGTGTAAAGCAAGCCAAGCAAGTGAAAGATTTCTTTGATGATTTATATAACATAAATGTCTCAGGTGTTACATTCTACCCCCTTAAAATGAATTTCTCCCTCAAAATTCGTCACTTTGTAACAAACAGATGAGGATACCTCTCTCTCATCATATCCTCAAGCTCCCATGTAGCTTCTTCTAATTGGTGGTTCCTCCACAAAACATTCACCAATAGAGTGGTCTTGTTTCGTAGGAATTTTTCGCTATGATCAAGAATCTCTATCGGCTGTTCTTTATAAGAAATATCTTGCTCCAGCGGTACAACTTCTGAGCTGAGTACATGTGAAGGATCAGGTATGTACTTTCTTAGGAGAGATACATGGAACACATCATGAACTTGAAAGAGATTCAGTGGAAGCGCCAATCGGTAAGCTACCTTCCCAACACAATCCAGTATTTCAAAAGGACCGATATATCTAGGTCTCAACTTCCCCTTCTTTCCAAATCTCATGACCCTATTCCAGGGAGATATTCGTAATAACACTTTATCACCCTCTTTAATCTCTAAGTATTTTCTTCGGTTGTCGGCACAACTTTTATGTCGACTCTTAGCTGCTATTATGTGTTGTTGAATAGATCTGACCTTTTTTACCATCTCATCAATAAGATCAGGTCTTAATAGCTTTCTTTCCCCAACTTCATCCCAGCAATTTGGAGTCCTGCATTTCTTTCCATAGAGAGCTTCATAAGGAGCCATATGAATACTGGAGTGAAAGCTATTATTATAAGAAATTTCCATCAAAGGTTGGTGTTGATCCCAACCACCTTTGAAATCCATAGAGCAGGCTCTCAACATATCTTCTAGAGTTTGAATTGTTCTCTCAGACTGACCGTCTGTCTGAGGATGATAAGTAGTGCTGAAACTCTACTCTGTATCCAGAGTATACTGAAGACTTCGCCAGAACTTTGAGGTAAACCTCGGATCCCTATCAGATATAATAGAAAGTGGTACTCCATGAAATCTTACCACTTCGTTCAAATATATCCTGGCATGATGATCCAGAGAGAAATCCTCTCTAATAGTGATGAAGTGTGCAGACTTTGTAAGACGATCAACTCTGACCCAGATAGCATTATTTCCTTTGGATTTTTCAGGATGTTCGGTGAAAATTTCCATAGTTATGTTTTCCCATTTCCATTCAGGTATGGGTAATGGTTGTAAAATACCCTTAGACTTATGTCTCTCACATTTAACTTGAAGGCAAACTAAGCATTGAGAGACATATTCAGCAACATCTCTTTTCATGCCATCCCACCAGAAGTACTCTTTCACATCCCTATACATCTTCGTGCATCCAGGATGAATGGAGTATGAAGAACTATGAGCCTCATTCAGCAGCTCCTTATTTAATTCAAGGATGGGAGGAATAGAAACCCGATTCTTGAACTTTATTATCCAATCACAATCAAGGTTGAATTCAGGAACATTTCTCACCTTCTTTTGTAAATCGACATCTTCTTTCTGTGCCTCTTTAACCTTCAAATGTATTGATAGTTGAACATTCATTTGAGAAAGATACAATTTTCCCCTTTCATTATAATTCTGAGATTCATCCTTTGTAAATCCAAAACTATAGGATCTTTTGTGATCCTCATCAGGGATAAACTGGCATGGTCTTGTCGACTTAATGCATCTGCCACATTGTTTGCGTTCCCATGGTGGTAATGGATTGAGCAGTCATAATCCATAATCAGCTCCAACCATCTTCTTTGGCGCATATTCAGCTCCTTTTGTGTGAAAATATACTATAAACTTTTATGATCAGTATAAATGTCACACCTTTCTCCATAAAGAAAATGCCTCCAAATCTTTAATGAAAATATTACTACAGTTAACTACAAATCATGAGTTGGGTAATTTTTATCATTTATTTTCAACTGTCGTGAGGCATAAGCTATCACCGTATAATTTTTCATAAGAACACACCTCAATCCCATCTTCGATGCATCAATGTAGATCACAAACCCTTCTCCACTACAAGGCAGTGTGAGCACAGGTGCACTGGATAACCTTCTTTTCAACTCCTGTAAATTCTCTTCACATTCCTCCATCCAAACAAACATAACTCCTTTGCGAGTCAACTTGGTGAGTGGATTATATAATCATGAAAAATCATTCACAAAACGTCGATAATATCCATCCAAACCAAGAAAACATCGGATCTCAATTACTGTTGTTGGTCTCAACCATCTTTCAATAACCTCTGTTTTTCCTGGATCCACAGATATCCCCTATTTTGAGATTATGTGAGCCAAAAATGAATCTTTTTGAAACCAAAATTTACACGTGGTAAATTTGGCATAAAGCTTCTCCTTTCTCAGGGCCTTCAATATAATTCTCAAGTGATCTTCATGTTCTTCCTTGATATTTGAATAGACAAGAATATCGTCTATAAAGACTAACAAAAACTGATCAAGATAGTCTCTAAAGAATCTATTCATTAGATCCATGAAGATAGCAGGGGAATTAGTAAGACCAAATGACATCACTATAAATTCATAGTGTCCATACCTTGTATGGAAAGCCGTATTTGGTATATCATCCCTTTTGAACCTTAATTAATGATACCCTAAACGAAGATCAATCTTGGAAAAGTATTGAGCTCCGTGTAGTTGGTCAAATAACTCATCAATGTGTGGGAGAGGATATTTTTTCTTGATAGTGATCTTGTTATGTTCTCAATAATCAATGAAGAGTCTCATTGATCAAACTTTTTTCATAACAAACAGAACAGGTGCTCCCTTAGGTGATGCACTAGGGAGTATGAACACCTTATCAAGATTCTTTTGGAGTTTCCTCTTCAATTCCTGCAACTCAATTGGGGCCATTCTATAAGGTTTCTTTGAAATAGGCAAAGCACCCAGTACAAGTTCCATTGAAAACTCAACTTCAATATTTGGTGGAAGTCCCGACAATTCCTCTGGAAAGAAATCATCATACTTCCGTACAATGGGCATATTCTTAATCGCGAGTTTCTCACCAACCATTTGAGATAAATAACATTCATTTAGTGTAATCAAGACCCATAATATGGATGAAATTTCCACTGGAAGGTTATGTTCATCCTTGCATCAATAGAAGATCATAGATTGATCTGGAATATGAAATGTGACTTCCCTTATTTGGAAATTGATATGAGCTCCATGTAGAGAAATCCAATCCATGCGTTTAACTTTTATACTTTATACAACCCATTTAATTATTATTTCAATGTTAAATTAACATTTTGAATAACAATCGCTTTTATTATCATACATGTATAACTTTTTATTCTAGATCATATCATTTAGATTATGATTGAAATACATCCAGAATATAAAACATGATTTATATATAACATATATTTAGAATATTAATATGTATAATAGATAGATATATTAAATAGAAACATCGTTTATTGAGATGGTAGGTCGTACATACGCATAAATGGTGTTTCTGTTTCCATATTGTATTAAACAGAAATAAGTGAATAAGATATATGTATGTTAATATATATATATATTATCTATTAGAATTATTATTTCATATATTACATACTTATTAATAATATATATTTTTATAATAATCGTTGAATGGTGAATGATGAAATGAATCTCATTGCGTTGTGGAGACGGTATGTCGTATGTAAACACGAGATACAATATCATTATATTGTTGGTGAAATTGTGTTTAATTGGATGAAATATTATATATAAAGAATAATTGACCTGTTATATTTATTATTTACATCAAATATTCTCATTATTATACTCATTTAAATGATAAATTGTTCAATAACAAACTACACCATGACGTTGAGACTGTAAGTTGTACATACACACACATGGGGACATTATCATTCAAATGATGGATAAAAAAATGAATACCATTGTACCTTATTTATAATAACATAACACTATATAGAAGGTACTGGAGATATTATTTTGGTATAGATAAAATTATGAATGAGAAAGAAGATGATGAAAATAACATTGAAAGAGGTGATAAAATAATTACCTCTTTTTTGTGTTCTTCCTTTTGATTAGATCAGAAGGGATCCATAGGTTGACTTTATAATAAAATTAAGGAATCTAGATTGAATTTATGATAGTTTAAAGGTCATTTGGGCAGTGTTTGGCCGATCCAAATGACTTTGGAGGTGTGTAATTAAGAGATGGGGAATTACCCTTTTATAAAAGAGGTGAGGGTCACTTTTGGAAAAGATTGAAATCTTATTTTATCATTAAATTATTTTCCATTTCTAATTTATCTAGAATATAAAAATTGGTATGGGGTGAAGTAATTTCAACCAATAGGTTTTATACATGTTTATGTCACAATATTTACCGTATATTGTTTATTTAACTCTTAGTTAAATTGTTTTACTTTTAACATGTCTTCATTTATTATAATAATAAATAGTTAATAATCATACTATAAAAAGTAAAGAGAAACCCAATTGGTTGATTATTGATATATCTATCATTATATAAGTCTTTTTAAAGAACTATAGATTTATTGAAATTTTGTAACAATTAATAATATAGTATATTTATAAAAAATTCATTTAAATATATTTTTACAGTATTATGTATTTGGATTCTTTTATCATCAAAAAAAATTATTACTTATAAAAAATCCATTATTCCACTTTAAAACATCATATAAACCTATAAATTTTTTTAAATGCATCAAATGTTTCAATTTTGATTATTTAAAATATAAATAATATCAATTATTTTAATCATTCATTAATATGTAATTAATGCATCATCATTGTGTCAAAAATAAAATTAGTTATTTAATGTTTAAATATTATAAATAAAATACCTTGATATGGGAAATATTTTTATCTTAATAATGAAAATTTATAGGCCAAATTATCTTATGTATAACCCTATATTAAAAATTATTCTATTATTAATCATTGAATTTTACACTTATTACACTTTTTAAATAAAAAAATGTCATAATCTAATCAAAGTTGACAAAAAGGATGATATTTTATTGCTAAGGTAGATTTTGGTAAAAATAAACTTATCCATTTGAATTAGGACACATGTTAGTGCAATTATAATATCATTTTTACCTTTATTTACCCAATATATTTTTAACCGTGGTAAATAAAATTTAAAAGTTACTATTAATAACAAAATTCATCATATTGAACCACATTTTATATACCGAAATCAACCTAGTCTCTTGTATTATGGAAATTTAACTCACTGATGTGGAAAAATTATGTTTTTTGCAATTTTGCAAATATCCCTACAAGGTGGGTAAAAGACATTAAAAAGTTCTAAAAAATTTTATGTATCTATTATTATTATGAAATGACTATAATGAAATAAATTGGACTTATATAGGTGTTTTTTATATCTTTTCACTGAAAATAAATTTAAATTAAATATGTTATTATCTAAAAAAATGTCTATTTTAAATAATAACGTAGTGATTTCATTATTCACTGAAAATTGAATGTTTTTAGAAAAATACCAAAAATTCACCCTAAGATAATTTTGATATTTTGTATTTAAAAATAAAGTCTATTTTACAAAATTTAAATCATATATTTTACATTAATTAATTTAAAATTAATTCCCGTTGTCAAAACCAAAATGAGAGTTTTTTAAAAGTATAATCTATCATAAGGATGACACCTGTTTATTTCCAATTTAATTGTGAAATTACATATAATGAACTAATTAATATTAAATTAATGAAATATAATGTAATTATACTTAAAAATAATTCAAATATATTATTTAACACTATAAATTATTTTTAATAAAAAATATCTTTTCAATTAAAATTTTGTATCTTTCAATATTAATCAAAATATACTAGATGTAAGAAAAACACCAAAAAAATTTCCTAACTAAATTTTTATGTTCCACATATAAATAAGAAGTTTATTTTGTAAAACTGAATATATAAAAGTGACAAATATTCAATTTTAAAAAGGTTCGACATTAAAAGATGGTAAAATTTCATTTTTTTAAAAATAAATATTTTATATGAAAAATTGAATTTAATATTACATTATGTATACAAAAAACATAATATGAATTTTAAAAGTATATATGATATATATAAAATTCAAAATGTGGATAATACTATTCATAACTGCTTCTTACACTTCTTGATTGATTGGTCTTGATGTGCTTGAACTCGGTGTTGCGTATAATGTAAAATATTGAATTTCATTAAAGATAACCCATACTATAAAATAATGGGGTGTTACCTCAATAATACAGTGCTAGAAAAAGGAGTGAACATAGATTAGCAATACATGTCTGGAATAGTTAATGAACACTGTTTTTTAATACAGGTTTGAAATAGGGGGGATCGATTCCGTGATGTACTTTTTCCACTAAGATGGTCTTGGTAGAAATTTGTTGACTACTATAGAAATCATTATATATTTTTATGTTTCCAACAATATTAAATGTTCTATCCCTATGTTATTATTTAATAGATTATTTTTTTAATACCATATAACGTGTCTTTCACATCACGAATTCCTGGGAATATTATTCAACATTAACATTCTTATTCTCTTCTCTGAATGATTTACATTTTTATGGATTTATTTGTATGAAACATGCTTCATCCATATATTTTTTAACATGGTTAACTCATCATTTAATCCTAGTATTACTGACCTAATTTCACACCCCGTACCACCTATGAACTATATTAACTACTCATATTAGTTATTTTTTATATTTATATATAATGGTTTTTAATTGGTTAAATTTTTTCAAAATCAATTTTTATTGAAAATATATATTTTCTGCTTTAATTGTTTTTGATGATATTTCAAAATTATTTCCCATCATTGATGACATCCTTTTGTGATACTCGAGAAAAATTGGGATATAATAGTGTGACTCATAATAATATAATCCATAAAAGTGAAGAATATTTCATAATCATATATTTAATGAATGAGATGTCGATTTCATTAGAATGTATACCGTGAAAGTGAAATGGTTTTCATGCACATAATGTTGTCAAACCATTAACCATGAGGAAAAAATAATTATAATGATGTCGAAGTACAATTTACATAGGAAGGCATGAGTAAAACTAATGGATGACATAGATAAGAATCATGTCATAAATGTTGGTAGTTCATAAGCCCATAATTAAATGTAAATTAATAACATAATCCATGAATGAAAAAAAGTGATAAAAATTGGAATTTTTTTAGGCACATATGAATGTATAATGATTTCCATATTCGTCAACGCATTAATTTTAAATCCTACTTAGTCGACAATGTTCGTCACTATATCGAGATCACTCCTCATTCCAACCATGCATTATTGAAACGATTTTATTCTATGATCCGTCCCAGTATTATTAAACTGAGTTCACTCAACATTCTATACATAAATTACTGAAATGACTTGACTCCTCATTTCATTCATGAATTGAGTTCAATCCTCATATATGACTTATATTTTATGTTCAATAAAAAATGATTTGAAAATATATTATGTTTTCAAAGAATTTTTATAATGAAATTATATTTTCCACAACAATATTTTTTAAAATTAATTTTCAAAATTATTTTCCTTATATGATAACTTACATTGTTGTTACTCTTTCCTTATTGGGGAATTTATCTAAAATTATCATTAATAATCATTTATACTAATGGTTTATGATTTAATGTAATGATATTTATGAAATAAATTTCTTATGAACATGTTATATAATTGTGAATCCTGATTACCATTCATAAGATATATGCTTAGGAATATGTCATGTCCTTTAGTGGTAGTATTATCATGAATCAATCTTCTCATTCATGGGTTATATGCTTAATAATCCCACTTATTATCACTAGGGTTTCTTTTGATGAAATGAAAATGAAAATTATATCTTTTTATGTTGATTATGATATGATTACATTTTCATGAATCCTATTTGATTTGTGGGGTAATTATGTCATTTTTAATTATTGATAGGTACATGATTGTATGATTTCACTATGAGATTGGTTGGTCCTATAACTATATGTAACTCACTAGTTAAATATTTATATCACATGAGATAGACATTGTTGGAATGAGAAATGAACTCATCTCAGTATTAAATAGATGTAAGTATAGATAAACTCGGTTCAGTAATACATTGATATATTTAGAAATGAACTCAAATTATTATTACTTGGATTGAACACATAGTAAACTCAGTTTAGTAATACAGGTCTGGAACCAGGACTGATCTCAGTTTAGTAATTCTAGTCTGGAATAGTTAATTATATTAGATCAGAAATACAAGAATGGAATGGAGAGTGAAATCAGTTCAGCAATGGAAATCCTCTACTAAGATGGCATTGACAGTGATTCAATTACCACTACTAAAATCATTATTCATGCTTTCATGTCTTCCATAATTTCCTATTTTATCCTATGGTTATTAATTTTGGAATTATTTTCACTATTTCCTTATTATTATTTTCATATGAACATTCAACTAATTTTCTAGGATTCAAGTATATGATCTTTGATATGAATGATATGATCTTAGGTTTTCATGATCATATTTTCATACCCTTATTATCATGTTTATACTATCATTTATTCCATATTTTCACTTATTTATCATCATATATAGCCAAATTTTATGATTCTTTCCCCATGTTATTATTATATATTTCTTCTTTGGGATGAATATGATTGGTGATAGTCTTAGAGAACATAGTGGGAGATAATTTTTCTTTCTCATGTAGAAGTGATGAAGATTCCTTATTTCCAATGGCAATAATATAAAAGGGTTTTGGGTGTCCATTTGTATAATTTATTAATTATTAAATATTGTGATGTATTGTCTATGTATAAATATAATGGGTCACTATACATCAATGGATTCCTAAAACATAGACAAATGATTTATTTGACTCTGGATGAATTAATTATTTTATATGATCATTTTTTTCCAAAAACCATTAGAAATTTCACTTTTGATTTTGCAAGGGCGTTGAAAGTAAACTGTCCTAAGGAATGTCTAATATAAACAATGGTGTGTAAGTCAAGCCCCTCTATGAAATACCAAAATGATTTAGTTTTGAATCTTATCACCATAATTACAATTTATTGGGATATAATCCTCGGTATGTAATCTATTTTAAAATATTGTTCGAAAATATATAATAAGTAGAAGGATGCTACTATATATGAGGATGACATGGAATCCCAAATCATTAATGTATAAAACTCATAATATGATTCATATCAAGATCCACCCTAGTATCTCTACAGAATTATATTGTTATTTAAGAAGAGAAAAAACATTTATCAATGAAGAGAGAAATCATCAAAATGAAGATGTACCTACTGTGAAAAAATACATTGATGTATTTCAAGATGATTTACCTAGACATCCTTTAAATTGGGATGTTTAGTTCTCTATTTATATAATCACTAATTCATTACCATTGATAATTAAGGAATCTCATTTGAACTTGTGACATAAAAGAAATCTATGATTAACAATACCCCAAATAAGAAGGTCGAGTTACGTAGTTTCATTGGTGTAAAATTTTAGTATCAGCGTTTCATTTTGATATTTTCCTGATTTGATAACTACTTTTCCATGATTATTCATAGTGGTGTTATTTTTTTATGGAAAATGAATGTGAAGAATCATTTGATTATTTGAAAATGAGATTATTAAATTATTTAATCTTTACTCTAATACAAGAATATGGTTGATTTGTGATTTATTATGATCAACCAAGGAATATACATTTATTTGTCCTTATTATGAATAAAAAAGTAAATAAATATGACTCAAGGAATTTTAAAACTCATATATATAACTATACCACTCATGATATTGTGATTTATCCATAATAATTTATAATATGATATAGATACACTATCACAATAGCGATATATTTGATATATATATATATATCAAAATATATCAAAATATAATATCTCAATTAGATAACCCAACAATACGTAATGGTGATGGATCGAACTACTCAAATATTCTGATTTTTCTATACACTTCCTCCCATGGAAGGATGACAAGGTATATGATGCATTTAAAAAGAAAAATCAGTGTGTTATGAACAAAATGTGGATTAACAATGATCATGTGTACATGGATCTAGAAATGAGGGATATAGTAATTATATTTTAAGAAAAAATCGTATCTTTTTTCCATTAGATTTCCAACAATAATTATTTGAATGGAATAAAATATATATATGTGATGATGAGAATATTCAAAATTAAATTATTGTTGTGAGTTATGGGAATTTAGAAAACATCATGAATGAAGATGTAATTATGAATTTTTGGGGGAGGTTATGTATTCCCTCAATAACCGAGCTAAGAATAGAGTAATTATATGATTCCCAAAACTAAACATTTTTAATAAACCCTAATAGAAATATGATATATATAAATTTGGTGTAACACTTGTTGTGGTATTATATGAAGATATAAATTGTTGAATATGTATCAATATATTTAGTATTCCAATAGGAGAAGTACAAAAGAAAAAATCAAAGGTTAATCCTATCCAAACCCATATCAATGAAGCTCAAAGTATAAAAATAGGTATTCCTATAATTGAATGAATGGTTTGGAGTTCCATGTGGTCGATCAGGTGTTATTTAAGTAATCTCTATGGAAGGTTATGATAATATGATGTGATAATGGTAAACAATGGCATATGTTCTTTGGTGCATTAGAGATTTTGGAGAGAATAAGAGATTTGTATTATCATCTATCAATGCTACCTAGACATTCCAATGTTAATGATTTGTTTCAGATATACATATTGTTAATTTATATTCTATAAAAAACACATTTCCTTAGTTTTTATGAAATGGAATTGGATGACTTATTTGGTAATGGTATTTTAGATGAATCATAAAATTTACGAGGCGACATGTGAACTGTAAAAACTAATGATGAAGAATGAATAAATTGTTTCTGTGGTGACACTATGTAAATTTTGAGAATGGAGATTTTTTACTATTAATGAATGTAACAAATGTATATTATGTGTAATTCCTCTTTAAAAGTTTACTATCTTCGATAATTTATTCTTCTGGAAACACCCATATTAATGACATAATGTTCTATTTAATATTACCATTTGGAATTGTTCAATGACTCTTAAGAATAGTGAAATGACAAATTTAATAGTAAATTCTCTAATGAAATAATATTTTAAATTCTAGGGACATATTAGTAAATATATCTTATTTTTACATAAATGAATATGTAAAGAATTTTTTTGAAAAATAATAATTTAAGTGTTAGTAATTTTGTATTACATAAATTGCCATTTAAAATATTATAAATATTATTATTATTTAAAATAATATTTATAAAATATATTATTATACAATATTTCATTGTCTTAATAAAATAATATAATATTTAGAGCTCTTGGAAAATATTTCAATGTCTCTTTAATCCATATACGATACTAAAATTATTATTTTTACCATAAATGTAGATTTTAATTAAAATTTAAATAACTCATATATAGAAAACTATTTTAAAAACATATAGATCACATTACAATTTTACATGATGATAATTGGTTAGGGTTAATTTTTTTATATTTTTCTGTAGTAGTATATTTTTCTATGAATAATATAATATTTTAATTAACATCATATATACATTATAAAACAATGCATTTTTATTTTAGTAATGAATGATGCATGAACCATAATATATAAAATTCATTCACTATTTATATATAAATTTTTAAAATGATCAAAAAAATTATTGTTTTGAGAGAATATATAAACAAATGAATTCAATAATAAAATACCAATATTCTCCTCCACTATACATACCACCCCGTATGAAATTTTTTCCTCACACCTTCCAATATTATAGGTGTAACCGATTTCATCCCAATACACTAAAAAATCCCATCCCACATGTCTAGGAGTATTTTTTCTTTGGAAAATGTAAAGAAAAAATCACCTTAGAGAATTCTCAAGTAGAATTATGTAAGCGGAAAAAATATACTTTCTCTTCTATTATTTTCATTTCATTTTTTTTCATATGCTTCCCTGACATCCCCTATACCATTGGATTTGATAAGTATAGAAACACTTATATAATATAATGTTAATTTGATAATTTAGTATATAGAAACAACTCCATTATAAATTTCCATTTAAATTAAAAGATCAAAATATCGTCTAAGAGGTTCCGATTTACCACATTCATGGAAAACACAAATTAATTTGTAGATACAACTTTTATGGGTGCTCAAAATAGAATTTTATGGTCAATATGAGGTTTAATATAGGTAATAAATGTTATATAATTTTCAATATATAGTATATATAAATTAAATTAATTAATGAACAAAACAAGTTTGTGATGATCGAAAACCTGCCAAAATAATTTAATCAATTCTCACTAACATTTTTTATAATAAATCATTGTAACTGTAAATTACAAAAAAAATATTATATAAGATTTTTTTAATTAATATCATTAATTATATATATTATCAATTAAATACATATATTTTAATTTTACATGTACTTTTATATGTGTATAAATGAAAATTGGTAATGAAATCTAAGGAAATAGACACTCAATAATGATGATATTTAATATGATAACTCTTCTAAATGACTATTACTGAACATAATGATGTTATAAAAAATTAAAAACTGGAAGAAAAGTAATATCTTGATTGTTTAACTAATTTTATTTTATTATCCTAGACATTAATGCCAACTATAGTACAATTTTTGACATAAGGTTAGGGTTTCACCTAGAACCTCCAAATTTCATTTGGGTTATGTTATCTCTCTCATTACTCTAGTGTAATTTTTTATAGTTTATATATTAATATTATATATATTTTTTATTTCATAGAAAATATTGTATTTATATCATTTCTTATTCATTATATAGGACAATAAATGTTTTACAATCTGTTTTCTTGAATTTCTCATGATAATCAATCTCAATTAAAGGGATCTTTTTAATATAATACCCATATTCATGTATCATCCATAATATTGTTAAAGGAAACATTATTTTTATAAAATTAATAGTTTTTCATAAAAAACAGTATTTTTTCATTTATGATTTTATATGAAAATTTTCTTATAAATATAAATTATTTCTCCACATGAACTATTCATTGCAATGTAAAATCGGTATTTCTCCAATGAATTCCCGAATAAATTTTTAGAGTATTAAAATTTATTGAGATAAATCAATTGAATGAAATTATTTATTAAAAAATTTCTACTTATTATCATCTATAATATTTTATTAAATTGTTTATGATTTTTTTGGCTGTGGATGCACAATTATTATACCATTCATCACAATACTCATAATGGTTAGTGAATATTTTTACTAAATGGGGAAATTTATTTTTATTTCATACGTATCTATTTTAGAGTATCAAAAAATTCATATGACTAATGCATTGGACATAGTAAGTGATGTGAGGGGCCCACTATATCCCCATGATGCATTAGTAGGCCATTTGTGAAAAATTATATATGGACATTGTTGAGGACTTTAACATTTATTTTATAATGTCATTATCGAGGACTCAATGTTTTTGTTATGATTTCCATCATAAGGAATTCTACCACTATAATTCTATTAAATATATATTCCTTGTGAATATTCAAATAGTATAAGAATCACTGATATGTTTCATTACCATATGATTATTTATATGAAATTATTTATGCATCTTTAAAATCATTCAATATTATGACCAATCTTACATTCATGTAGAAAGTGTTTTTATTTATTGAAAATTCCATATAGATTATGAGAGTTTTTGTTTTATTGTTTTACCATACTAAGCCTCTTGGATCACCCCATTCCAATTTTGTACATTCATCGGTATTTTATGTTTATATTTTGAATGACATATGAGGATAATATATATTATTATAGATGTTTTTTGTGGTGTATCTTTGTCAATTTTTTCCTTTCAAGTTATAATGTAATACTTTCGATTTGTTTGGGTTTTCCAAATCTACTAAACATTTTGGAACATTAAGATGTTATTAAATTTAATAATGAAAATTTAATAATGTTAGGCACTTGCTCTGGGTTTCTCAGGATATAATCATTAAATTTTTTCATGAATATGGTAAATTTTATTTAGATATATAGGTTAAATCATAAGGTAAATGAACAATAGCCACAATTTAAGATGGCGTGGTAATAAGAGATGATTGATTTCAATATTGATATACCATTCATTCAAAGGTAATATCATTTCAGCTATTTTTTGTTTCTTTAAATTTAATTTGATACATATTAATTTAATCATTAATTTCCATGGTGATTATATTAGGTGAAATAAATACATTATTTGGGTTAAATCAAACGGGAAAAAAAATTCTATTGAATATTATTATTGTATTGTTTATATTGATCATTATGATATTTTATAGAATGAGGTAAGATAATCTCATTCACTATTAATTGTACAATGACAATATCAATGTCTCATGGACACCAAATTAGAATGGGATACAAATGTTCTTCAATGTGGTGCATGATATTTCACACTAAGTATATGTTTTATTGTATTGAGAAGTCATTATGAGGTATTAAAATATTACAGGTCTTTTTCATATTTATGAAAATATTTTTCAAATTTTATTACAATGAATACGAACCATAAGGAATTTTTAAAAATATATTCCTAATTCAATTGATTCATGTATGTGAAACAATTTTATATTTGATGTAATGAGTTTTACAAATTTTACGAGTTATCTAATTTATTTCTTTTGATTACACATTTTAATTATTTTTAAATATCCATGTTAAATTTTACGATAAAAATATTATTTTTTGTGTAAGTTGATTGTCTTATGTCATTCCACCATAAAATAAACATGAACATTTTAATCTAAATATCAAAATATATATTTAATTGAATGTTTTTTAATGATTATATGCCAATTATTAATAGATGGTCATATGTAATTACACCATTAATATATATTTCTTTGTTTTTCATTTCTTATATCTCTTAAGAATAATATATTTTTATTAATATATTAATAATGCATTTTTGTGTAATTTGATTGACATAAAAAACATTGTTAAACATCATATATGGGCATGTTATTTGCAAAATCACTAACAAAATCATTACATGTAGTGTCAAAATATATTTTTCACATCCTTGAAAATTATTAATCCCTAATTTAATAGTTCATTGTATGTTAATAGGATTTTATTTTCACTATTATTAATTATTTATGGATGTATTATTGTAGAAACATCAAAATGTTCAATAGTTATAGTGTTTATCGAAAGATGACAAATGAAGTTAATGGAATAAAAACCATTGATCGAGTTTTGTATTATTTAGTTTATTTTCAATTTTAAGTATTTTTTTTATATTTTATGATATTTAATTAATATTCTATTATAAATATTATCTAAATTATGTTTAATTGTTTTTTATTTTCGGTTGTGCTGGTATCTATTATTTATGGAATACCCATGAGTTTTTACATATGGTTGTAATACTATATTTATTTATGATTCAATGATATTATATTATTAATTATGTTAGTATGTTCAATGTTTTGAATTATTTTTTATTTATTATCGAAAAAAATTTCAAATACAAAATGTCTGTGAATATAGATCACTAAATAAATGGAACCTATATAATGATTATTTCAGTTTGTTGGCTTCTTTGACCACCATCATTTATTGTGAATGAAACATTTTTTATTTGAATCTTATTTTTACAATAGATACTACTTCATATATTTTCTATTATCATTACATTTTCAAACATTTAAATTCATTCTCATATAGACTATATTCATTCACATAAAAAGTTAATTTTATTTTTTTATATTGTGGAAGAATATGATATTTTTATTCCCGTATGAAATTAATGAATTAAATATCCTTATTTATGTAATTCATGGGTAACTGATTGAATGAATATGTGATGTTCTATAGTGTGAAATAATTTTTACACTAGGTGACATTCATCCATTTTAACTAAGATATATATTAATTATAGAATAATTCATTCTCCCTCTCTTTATCTACTTAATTAAAAATTAATTTGAAGTAGTACATGAATATAGGGGGAGTTATTAAATATTTATATTAAGTATCACATATTTTAATTTCAAAAAAATATATGATTCAACAAAATGGGGAAAATAGAGAGGTATGAATGTGATTTATGTTTCATATTTCGGAACATTCATATTATGTAAAATTGTTTTAAAAATGAATATTAAAAACATTGACACTATTAGAAAATTTTTAATTGGAGTGCCACCAGAATTTGAAAATCCCAACAAAATCCCTTAATGGTTAGGAAGAGGGGATAACATGGTTACCCGTTGCCTTCCACAAATAGGTGAGAGTTGACAACAAATACTATGTTTATCTATAAAAGGTAGAATAAGAATTACCCTCTTAATTCTCATGACAGTAAAAAAATTCAAATAATCAGCAAAATATTTCCATTAAATAAAGTAATAGGTTTTGAAGACTGAAGTCATTAATATATTACAAAAATCTATTAAAAATGAACCCCAGAATGTATGAAACAATCTCCTGATGTTTTTCTGACTTTATGAAAGAAACACAAAAAATAACTACATTCTCTATATTTCTATCATACAAAACAATTAACATACATTAGAGGGATGATAAATTTATGAACACAGATCTATCTATGTGGAATAATGGTTTATGGATTTACCAATGTGAAAAAAATATGAAAACCATGGGTGTGATTATACTTGTAGGAACAAATAACTTACATTGAATCCCATTATAGTTTCCTAGTCATATATTATTAAGATATTGTCTATCATATTCAAAAAATTGAATATTAAAATTTTAGTGATAGATAAAAATCATAGATTAACCATATAAATTTAACATCCTAATAATGAGACCATGTCACAATTAAAAACATAAAATCAAAACAAAAAAAAACCATTAATAATACGAAACCACAATTCTCAACTAGTGTCAATCATCCCTATCATATCTACAAATAATATGAATTCCCCCTATAAACCTTAGTGAATCATAACATTATTTCATCGCCAAAACCTAATCAATCTCATCATCATAACATTCCCCCAATATATCCCCATGATATGACATAATAACCTCAAAAACTCATCAAATTCTATGATATCCTTAATCAATAAAAGGAAAAAATATTACATAATCCTAAGACATAAATTACTAAAATAATATATAACCTTATGAAATCTCAACATATAGAATATACCCATTTGACACATATATTTTCCTTAAATTAAAAATAATCATTAAATATATATTAAAATATTCAAATCTATAGTGGTAGTAAATTATTTTCTCAATTTTTAATCCATTATGATTAAATCTATGCTAATTTATTTCCCTTTATTTTCTTCAAAACCATTTGAACATTTTTATCTACCCATGAATACATAAAAATATCTTTTTAATTTTATTAACTGACACTCATGAAATTTTTTTGTATGACTACATTAAATCATGAAAAAACTTTAAATTCTATTATTATTTATGCAATTTTATAGTTCACAACTTAGTAGTTAAATAATTAAAAATATTGGATTGAATGAGGGGATTATCTATGTTGATGAATTTACCTTCCGGTTTAGATTTAGAAAATATTTTTTTTGTTTTAAAGTTTTAGAACCTCCAATGATTTAAAATGATAAATTTAACAAATTAGTCACACCTATAAAATAATTGATTGATATTTTGATGCTATGGTGCAATTTTTATTCATAGGATTGGCTGATATATAATTAAGTGTGATGAAGAGCATGCAAATAAAATATGAATAAAATATTCTATTTTTAAACCTCATGGTGTAACTATGGGTGTGGGTACCTTGGGAATGACTAGACCTCAATGGGTCAGCCATCACAGGTTATTCAATTTGTGTAGCTCAATATGGTTCTTAGGTGCATTCACCAACCTACGATATAGTCCCGAATGTCTACCAAAACAAACCCAATAGGGATCATGTAATGTTCATGAGATCTATAAAACTACACCCCACACCCAACTTTTGGTGTGTATGTCCCATGGGTCTCTATGTGACCACAAATATCCTTTGTTGTTTTACTTTAATGATTTTCATGTTATATGTACGATTTAAGAATATAAAATAACTATCCAAATTTTTTTTCCACATTGATCATGATTTTTTTTCTATTCATCCATGTAAGTACATTTTTAAGGAGAGATATGACATTTTTGGATTTATCTTTTTCGTGATAATGATGTTTTTTTGGAATGATGTTCAATGATTACTAGAAGCTAGAATAACATTATAAGTATGATTTGAAGAGGAAATTACCCCCGTTATCCATATCATATATTAGCACCCCACCACCCCACCAAATATACATGAGGTGTGGTTACTCAAAATTGATATGGATTTGGTACTACAATGATGTAAATTATGTGTATTCCCAATACACACTACCAATAGGGTTTCGTACTCCATCAACAAAGGATTCTTCACGAGAGTCACAATTCCACTATATTTATGGTCGTTACACCCCAATGCGAGGTGTCTTTCAAGGAGGTGTGTCTCTAATATAATTACATAATGGTAGTGTGGGATTTTCATTTTAGGATGTTTACATTTTCAGATATCATTGATGATTTCTTCTCAAGATGGTCTATGCTTAGTGGGATCACTTTCATATTTTTAGAATTATCTCCATTAAATCCCATATGGGAGGTTCAAATATTAGTGTTTATTACTCCATTGGATGGGATCTATTATAGTTATGTTCTTGGGTTCTCCGTTTGGTTTCTATTTTATGGATATGATAATCAATTTATATAGAATCTGTGTGATTAATATTCAGATGAGCATAGTCATTTTATTGATTATGTGGATAAATTCCCCACATGGTAAGATACATAAAATTTAGTTTATATAATTACACTAAATAAATTAAGTTATTTCTATTAATTAATGTTTTATAATAATGAGGTTATTATGTGTGAAGGAGTTTTATCATTATTAACTTTTAACCAAAAAAGAGTGACATGATTTTTTTTCTTATGTCAGCAAACAATGTCCAATTTTCTACAGTCAACATATCTAAATAAATTCATATTAGATATGTATTTATAAATTTCTTTTATATTACAAGACATTCCTATTAAAAGCCATTGAAAAAAGAGACATATTATAAATTACATATATATAGGGATGGAACACCATATGAAATTCATTGATTTTCACTAAATAGGGTGAATCATAAATATTATTTAGTGATTCCTATTATAAACAATATCGATCATATTTTATTTTTCCAATTACTTATAAATATCCATGATGATTTTTTATAATTTATTCATATATTTGTTCAATATATTTTTTAGATCATAAGAAAAATCAACTAAATCTAGCATTTATGATTATTTGGTTCTACGAAAAGTAACACAAAATGTGATATACTTGGTGTTCAATTAAAAGATATTTTTTTCTATTTTTTATTCAGTTTTTTTGAAATTAATATATATTTTATTACAAATTAAATATTTTTTTGATGATATTAATTACAATGAATTAATTCATTGGGTTAAATAACACAGAAAAAACATTTATACTATATTTTGTATTATCATTCCTTAGATTGATATTTATTATATTTTATAGAAATTGGTGATAGATAAACAATAACATGATGTGTAGAAATATATATAAAATTAATTTACACTAAATTAATAATGGAAACATATGAGATTCATTATGGTTCCTGTAACTTACTTTCATGAATTTTTTTAGTATTTATAAGTGACTATAATTTTTCATTTGAATTATATTTAAGTATCAATTGTTATTTTTAAGATAGAATTGGTTTTTTAATTTTTAGTATATTGTGTGGTCTCATTCCACCATAAAATAAATGTTCACAATATATATATATATACTTATAATTATAGATTTAATTAAATTTTTTCTAATTCATAAATGATAATTATAAATAGACAGTTGTAGTTTGTTCCACTATTAATAAATTTTTATTGTTAATTTCACTAATATCTTAAGAATGGTATTTTCTATTAACATGTTAGAAAATATTTCTTGTATAATTTTATTAGAAATATGTAATTTTTTTATCATCTTATATGGTCAATATATTTCCATAATGTATTATATATTCTTTATAAGTTTTGTAGATACCTCTTGTTAAAATTTCACTAATGTTTTTTCTATAATATTAATATTTTTTGTTTTTTCCACATAGTGTAGTGAAATTATGATTATTTATATAGGTATGAATCTTTTAAGAAACATTTTCTTGTTCAACAGATCTAATGATTCAAGGATAATGAAAAAATAGTAGTTAATAGGATGAAAACCATTCAAATTCTATTGCATTTTTGTGTTTCTATTTTTTTCCTATTTACTTTATATATAGATGATTATACAATGATTCAAAATTTTATTAAAATAATTATCTAAAGTGTTATTTATTAAGATATTAATTTTTTGTTGTTGTTTAAAAATATATTTCATGAATACCCATGGGATTTTACATGAATATATAATGTTTAGTCTATGATTAATTTTATGATGTTATAGTATGATTTATCTATCTATGTACACATGTTTTAATTATTTCCTAATGTTAGAGACATAAATTTCAAATACAAAATGAGTATGAATTTAGGTTACCCTTGAAAATGATTATGTATAACCTTTATTTAATTTTGATGGCTCCTCTAACCACCATAAATTATTATGAATGAGATATGTTTTGTAGGAATCATATTTTGAAACATGAGGATGTATCATATGTTGTCTATTATCGGGAAATTTATTGAAAAATTTATATTCATGTTAATTAATCATATATTAATTAAATAACTATGTGATGCTTTTGTGTTGCGTGTACTAGAATTATTGCATATTAATAATAAAATGATTAATTGATGAATTGAATTGAAGAATTTATGGATTTGAATGAAAACTAAGGGAAATCATATATGATACTCCAGTGGTTTCTAATCCCTACTGAATCCTTTCCTGGGTAGATAGACATAATATAATTATCCCAGGATGATTTACACCAATAGTTCTCGAGTTGAAAAATGGGATTGATGGTATCTATCTCAATAATTTGAGGAATTATCCCCATTAATTCTCAAGAAAATAAAACATAAACGAAAAATCAACACATAAATATTCCTTATAATTAAAAAATATGACTCCACAACACAATTGTTAACTACTACACATTAAGAAAAAAATTTGTTTCCACAAAACAATTATTAACTATAATAATTAAAAAAAATAATGGAAATAATTGATGCAAAAATCTCTAGATAATTTAATATCTCTATCCAATCTACTGGAATGATAGTCCAAATATCTACAATCCTATCTAGAAAAACAATAAAAATACTATGTAGGAGTGAAAACATGATTTAATCATTTATATTAAAGTGGGATAATTTGTTTGTGATAGATATATGAAGATAAACTATGAAAACAATGAATGATAATAAAATTAGGGTAAAAATATATACAATTAAAAATTAGTCACATTAGAATATCTTTATAAAATATGGAATATCATAAGTAATAAATAGAATTTAGAATTTCTTTTTTATATCATAATTTTAGAAAAATCCTTTAAATGATATATAATCGGAATCAGCATCACTACATTCCCCACCATATCCCCACATAATAACATCATGACCTCATCGATTAATTTTATAGCCTTAAGCCATCACAGAATGACACATGATATAACCGTAATCCATCGCATTCCAAAACCAGACACAACCCTATGAAATCTATACTAGTTTAATCCTTCTATTTCATACATAGATTATTTAATAAATAAAATTATTCATCAAATAAATACTAAATTATTTAAATCAATAGTTATAGTAAATTATTTTATCAATATTTTTTCCATCGCACATCATTCTATGTTCATTTGTTTTTTCACATTAAATTCATTCATTTTCATATAAACCATTTGATCCACCCATGAATACGTAATCCTACCATCAGAAATTTAGATATCTCACACTAAATAAAAATTTTAGATGAGGAATTTTTAAATCATGAAATTATGTTACATTTTAATTTGTTTGATAAATATTTTCTAATCATGGATTAGTTGTTCAATAATAAATAATAGGGGCTTTAATGTGATTGTTTGGTGTAGTGGCTGAGGTTTTATAATTATGAATTATATCAATTATTTTTTATTAATGTTTCTGAACCAACCTACCAATAAAATGACAAATTTTTCCAATTATGTTCCAATGGATGTACAATTTGAGGAATATTCTTATTCTGAGGTTCAATATATTCCCTCGGGATGAGACATGATACAATTATGTGTATTGTGGAGATTAAAAATCAATTATTAAAAATTATATAATATTTTTAACCTTATATGTGTATTTATGAGTTGGGATTCCTTCGTAATGAATTGAACTCACTATATTGGGTGGAACTGGTTGTCCAACAAGCCTAGCTCAACGCAGGGCCCAAGTGAAATTTCCATCCATAGAGCTATAAAGGTAAGTTATACCAACCCAATCATGGAAAGAACACATGACATGGATTGGATCCATACACATACTCGTACCCCAACATACAATATGGCTAACCCAAGGGTTACCATGTGGCCACCCATCGCATTTGTGTTGTGATTTCAATGATTTTTTAGTCGGTATTATCATTCCTCTAAATAAATATAATATCATAAGTATTTTTTCACATACATCAGAACATATATTTTTATTGAAAATAAGGAAAATTTTAATGAGATATAGGCATCATTGAGATTTATATCTATATGGATGTTGTTGGTTTATTAAGAATGATGTTTAGAGCATTCACATGGCCAGTGAACCGAAATTAGTATGATATTAAGGGAATGAGGACCTTATTTCCATAATTTAATTCATTATCCCCCCAATATACATGTTGATTATGTCCTCATGATCAATATGTATTTCATACTCAATCAGGGATGATTAGGGGTAAGTCCACCACATGGTATGAATAGATTTCATTAGTCCATTACCCAAGGAGACTTCATGTGTGGTGTTAGTCCCCTATATATAATGTCAATTCATACGTAATTGAGTCATCTATCATGGATGTGTGCGCCTCCTCATTTTATTTCATAAGGTTTTCATAAGTTTCATAGTTCAATGTCTTTCATGTAGTTATCCTTAATGTGGAGTTGTGTAATGATTTATCCTACAACAAGATTATGCAGATCTGTGTTTCTTTCATATGTGTGAAAATATCACATTTACAACACACATTGGTTGTTATAATTATAGTACATAGTACCCCAGGCGACATATATCTATTTTACACAATTTCATCGATTATAAATTGGTTTTCTAGATTGAAGTCACTGTATTGCTGGTTATCAATGATAGGGTTGGGAATTCCCTTGAATGAAATGTATACTACAATGAGTGTGTTATCTTATAAGGTACTTAGAATAAACATTAATGTTAGAGATGGTGATGTATTTGATTATTTGGAGTCTTATGACTACTTAGGCACTCCATAGCTACATTTGTGACACACCATATAGTTGGGAAATAAATGTCATACTGATTATAAATTTCAGTATTCCATTTATTATTACTTGCACAGTCTTTGTTCCCACATATGTTTTGTTTTTTCAGAGAATGCAAAGGTTAGATGATGGTCTTTATAGAAGTGAAACTAGTATGAACTCAGAGCTAAGACTTGGTGATTGATGGTGATGTTTTATGGAGAATTGGGGTCCATGCTTTTGGAATTGTTTGTTTCGAATGATGAACAAAACATGGTTAATAAAAATGGGGAGGATTTCACTAGTTTCTCAGATTTCATGGATCTTTGTACTTTTCAAATGTACAATTAATTTATATTTAGCCAGGTGGGGTTTTATTTTTTTCTTGATGTTTCATTAATTCATTGAGTACCATTTAGTCGAATATATATATATATATATAATAGTGGTGCTTCTTGTTATATTTTCTATTTACTATTTGATTATTGTGAAATAAAACAGGATAAGTTCTATTATGTTCTCTGATGTGGAAACTTGGTGCTAGTCACCATATCACATCTAGTTTTTTGAGGACATCAGGTAGTGTACTCATCATACAATAATCCTAGTTGGGCCTCGATGGGTCTAGCTAAGTCACATTGAATCTCATGTAAATTTTATATGTATATAGATCAATAATATAATGTATTAATACTAAAAACATATATTATGTTAATAATGGACCATCAAATGAAATAAGATTTCTAAAATATGAATTTTAAAAATTAATTTGTATCAATTGTAGTATATATTTGTTTCTATAAAATTATTAAATAAAATTATATTTTACATTTTAAATCCTTATGTCATGAATTGTTTTTGGAGATATTGGTGTCCTCTATTTGATTTTCCAATTTAAAATTAAAATTTATGTTTTTTGGAAATGTTTTACCTATAATTTTCATATTTTCATTAATGCTATGTTTTTGAGATAATCGGATTTTTTAATAATATTATAAAATTTTATAAACATTATCATAGTGTATTTTAATGAAATATTATTTTATAATCCTCAATGTTTTTATAAATAGTATGATGATTTTTATATGTTTTATTAATTTTATTGGTAATAATAATTTCAAATTATTTAAAACTTGATATCATAAACTCATTATATGATATATAAAATTCATTTAAAAATTAAATTTTATAAGATAATTTTTTTTGAAGATATGCATACAATATGACCTAATGATATTACTAAGTCAAATGGGACTATTAGGGTTTATATGTTGGAATGATCTTTTTATGAATTGAATCATTCATCTAGACGTGGTAATAATGCTTTGGTGATGAAATAAATCTATTTATTTTTTTAATAAAATATATGACTCTTTTGTATACTTATACGTTATTTGATGAATCAAGGTATTTGTAGTGTTTAATGAAGATTAAATAATAAATAATGAATATGATATTCTATGATTGAATTCTGTAAAAATTATTTGAAAAGACATTTCAATTAAATACATGAGTTAATCAAACTATACATGTTGTTAAAGGTCAATATAGATCGATAAAAAGGTTTTTTGAACTGAATCAAGTCCATATAATGTTAATGTATAACTAAGAATTTTTTTATATAATCATATTGTATATTATACATGAGATGATGAGAGATAAACCGATATTATTTTTTAGTTGATGACGTGGCTTAAAATATTCTTCTTCCAAATGAGATTTTCCAATCCACATCAATTATCTCAAAAAACGATTGTTGATGATTATGAGTGGTGAAATGAATAATATGATACTCATTAGAGATACATCATTAAATTATTATGTAGACTACTAATATGCCCTTATAGAATTATATACACTATTTAACAATCAGAAATAGATCACATCAATATATGATATTATTCTTTACATCATATTGTGATATTTCCACCACGTCTGCCTCAAGGCGCTGTCAGAATAAATGTATTATCCAAATTATTTTTCACCATATGAATAAAACCTTCAATTATAAACTGAACAATATATAATGTACTAAAAATTTCAATGAACTATGCCAATATTAAATATATAAACTCCAAAATTAACTATTACAATATGTATACGTAATCATTTCATTACTACAATATAAATTATCTATTGAAAATTTTATTTTTTAAATGTAGATTTATTCTAATATATGCTCATTTATGTTTGTGACAATTAAAGAAAATCAATTTTAATAAAAAACTATATTCTATAGACTTGGTCTAAAAAATTATCATTACTCATTTCTCAACATTTGTCATGATATTATTCATGTACAATGGAATATCAACAATGATCATCAAATTATATGAAATATTATTTAGATAAATAAAAATGAGTTCTCTATTTTCCTCGATAAAATAATAAAAGAAAAAAACCATATTATTATTAAAGATGATTATAAAATGGAAGAAAACAAAAACTAAATATGATAAAATTGACTCATTATAATGATGTTGTAACTGATAAAATAATATAAAAAAAATTGTAAATTAGTGAAATCACAAATAGTGACTACTAATTTTTTATGTTTCGTAGACTTAGAAATAGTTTTATAATTTGTAAGGAAAGGAAAATGTAACATATATCAAAATTAAAAGGGATATGGTGTATTTTATTACGACAAAGGAGTAGTTCTAGTCATATAATCACGTCCTCAAGTCAAGATATGTGAAATTTAAAGGACAGTAAAGGATTATCAAAATGTAGTTTCAAACTAAAAATAATTAAAATATAATCATACAATTTTTATTATTAACTTGTACATCACCCGTGCATACACGCAATGTCATAAATGAAATCTGAACTACAATATGCATTAGAAATATGAGAAGAGATCAATAGAGATTAATAAATTTTGTATTGAAATTATAAATCTTTTCATAGATAAAAAGTATGAAAATCTAATAGCTAGATACATGAAATTGGAAAACATTGAAACATAAGCATGGTAAGAGAACATTATATTGGAAAAAAACATTAGTTTTCATTTTCATGTCACCTTTGAAAAAGAACTATTGAATGTTATTTAACCACAATAATAGAACATAAATAAACTTTATGTAGAATATACAAATTTGAAAACAATTATAGGAACCATGATTTTCAACAATAGTGGGTGTGCAGACCAGATTACAATCCATTTCATCAAAATGTGCAGTCAACAGCCTCCCAGTACTACCATGTGTCATTGATGTAGAGTAGCAGTTTTTCATGTTTGTTGAAAGTTATATTGATCACATAAATATATGATTATACATTAATGTTAGTAAATGTGACATATTACTTTAAAAAACTAGGTAATGTAGTTATGTGAAACCAACCAATTATTATTAAATAAAGATTAATAACTACTAATTGAAATAATAGAAGAATTGGTACTAATTTTAAAGCAGTAGTGGTTAGTTTGGGAAGCCAATCACCCTCCCCTAATTTTTCAGCATCTCCACAAATCCCCCTACCCAGCTCTACCCCTCCCCTCCACCCGTCTCTGCATATCTCCCAACCAATCCAAGTAGCTCCCCCTCCAACCTCTACCTCCCCCTGCCTAGCAGCTTACCCCACAATCCCCTGCAGATACTCTTCTCCTAGCTGCCCCCAACCCCCTGCCCTCATCCTCCCCTCCCCTCTCCTTACATCCCCTCAAACCTACCCAACCCCTCCCCTCCATTCCCCATCCAATTTCATATGGAAGACCATGATAGACTAGTTATTTCACCATAATCAATATATAAAACTAAATCATTAATGTCAATCATACTAATATTAAATCGAAATGGGTTACAAGAAAATATTGTCCAATGAAAACTTCTTTCCATGTTACATTTCATTTTATTTGACCAATAATTTTCCTTGTGGATCTAATATATCTGATTTGATTCATCTTGTAAATGATAAATCTACGTTATCAATTCCAATTACCCATCCCACATGATGAGAAACAGTGGATAGTCTGGGCTTCTTGGCATAACCCCCAATTTTTCATCAACACCTCCACCCCATATCCATATGTCCCCTCCTCTACTTGTCTCCCACCCAATCCTAGTAGCTCACCCTCCCACCTTTGCCTCCCCCTTGTCCAGCCGCTTCCCCCCACCACCCCCTGCCCAAAGTCTTCCCCCAGTACCCCCCTCCCCCGTCCCCCCTGCCATCATCCTTTCCTCACATCTCCTCCCCTCCCCTCCAACCTTCCCAAACCCTCCCCTCTATTCCTGTGCCTAGCCTCTTCCCCCACCACCCCTACACAAAGTCTCCCACCCAATCCTAGAACCTCCCCCTCATACGTACGCATCCCCTCTTCCCAGCACATTCCCCCACCACTCCCCCTACCCAACCTCTTCCCCCACTAGGCCCCTCCCCCCTGCCCTCATCCTCCACTCCCCACCCCTTCTCTCCAACCTACCTAGCCCCTCCCCTCCAATACCTATCCAACTAAGAGGAATCTCCCCTAAGCCATTCCCCATCATCCTCCGCCCCCTCCTCATCCCTCGCCTACCCAGCCCCTCCTGCCCCCCCCGCCACCCCCCCCCCCCCCGCTACCCTGCCCAGCTTGTCACCCCCCCACATTCCCAACACCTCCTCTTACCCCTACCCAGCTCTACCCCTCCCCACCCCATCATTAGGTCGTTTCCCACCAAACCTATATACTCCAAAACCTACGTATGCCTCCCCCCTTCCTAGCCCCTTCCCCCACCACCACCCCTACCCAACCTCTTCCCCCACCAGGCCTCCTACCCTTTTGTTCCCCTCCCCTACCCTCCCCTCCAACCTACCCTGACCATTTATATTTATATGAATAACAAAATGAAAACAACTTGTTAGGAATTATAAATCTATTTACTAAATAAAAACAACTATAAAAGTATTTATTGTAGCACAGAGAAATGAATTGTTTATAAGCTATTACCTTTTAATAAAAAATCACACTACAATACCTTCATTCAAATATGATATATGCATATGAGAATATCAGCAATAACCTCACATGATTGGTTTTTGTAGTCAATAAATCATGTCAAGATAGCCAATATTCTTTTGTTGTGTAATTTAATTCATATAGACCATCCAATGAGTCAATAAAAATGTCATACATAACATTACTTAAGCACATACCTCGATTATCTGTATAGAGATCCTTGAATAACCCCCACCCCAAGTTGCTATCGAACCTACAAACAAAAGTTAAAATTAGAGGATCCTTAAATTAATGTATAAGTGAACATATTTACTTATCAATGATAAAAAAACCTATATATAACAAACACCACATGCATATTCATGTTGAAAATCAATATATTTAAGTCAGTTTGGTAATAAGTAGAATCTTAATTAAAAATACATTACACAGGCTCGTCCCCCCTGCCCAACTCTACCCCCACTAGGACCGTCCCCCCCAACTCTTCCACCCTCCTTCCCATCACCACCACCACCCATGCCTAGCCCCTCCCCTCCACCCCCGGCCCAACCCCTTGCCTCCCCTCCCAACATACCAGCCTCTACTACCACAAAATCCCAGTACCTCCCACTTCCAACTCACCCCCCTCTTTCCCACCAGCAACCCAACCAGGCCCCTCCTCCCTGCCCATCCCTTTTCCAACCAGTTCCCACCAGGCCCCCTCTCCCTGACCTGCCCCAACCCCCACCAGCACTGAAATAAATCAAGTGATTTTTTATTTTTAATACTAGAAGAATAAAATAACTCACATGATAGAAAATAAATTAGAAGATACGATCACCTGATATCATATTACCTTTCATTTCTGAAGAACATACCAGTCATTATTTTCTATCTTGTATTTTAATTTATCCTTCATTCGGATTTCCATATTTCTTTCCTAACATTGACCACTGACACATATATGTGGAATATTTTGAGATTGCTCAATAAATCTTCATTAATAAATTTAGTTAGTTGTTTTTTCTTTATATAGAACATTGATAAATGTATCATCAGATGTAAGAGAAATTAAAATGTAGGAAAAATATAAAGGCTTGTAAAGAAAATTCTAATGGAAATATATATATACCTGAATAGAGGATGATACCACATACTATGTTTCAAATATAGAGTTATCCTTTTCACTAAGTCGAAATGATTTAACGTTTTTATGATTCTATGATAGAACAATAAAACATTAATCCAGTTGCATGTTTTCTTCACGCGTGGAAGTTTAAATGATGATAATGGATTATATTGTACATATATATGTTCCTGAACACTAATTACATTTGTAAAACCACTAATTTGAAGATCCTATATATAATCAATAATACAAATAACTATTTGCAATCAATCCATATTAATGGAAATAGGAATATGTATTATAATCTTCCTGATATTTTGTAATGCTATCATTGAACATGGTGATGCAGTTTTTGTTCTCGGTAATGAATATTACCATGTATGAGTCTTGTTCTGCTGAATGGTGATGATTTTTAATATTATAATTTGACACTTAAATTGATAGGAGAACCACTTTTGATTTGAAATCTGTCAATTCAATAGAAAATCTGTACACATCATCATCATTATTTAAGAAGAAATAGTAAATGTTGGTTTAATTGAAGCGAACATATTTTGTCATCATGATATTTTATTATCTAGTAGTACATGAACCAAATAATATCCTAGAACTATAGTAGTTTTAATCAAAAACCGAATTACTTGTTTACGAAATATGATACCGATATGGAGTCCGTGGAATCACTCACAAGAAGCTACACTATAAATCTGTCGATTAACAAATATGAATACAATGGGATTTATTATAAGTAATATAAATTAATATTGAAATAGAAAATAACTAATAAACCATTAAGAAGAATAAAAAATAAGAACCTAGGAACGGTGAATGTTTTAGAGATCTTACGTGTCACCTTTTCATGGATCCATGTCACCCAAAATCCTCTGATTCTGCCTCCAAATTCACAAAAAACACGGTATGCCTCTCTTCCTTGCCCCCCAATCAGGATTTCGTTCTAATTCTGCTACCCGCTCCCCTCCACTCCCCTATCTTGCTCCCATTCTTGACCATATTTTGTTTATTTTCTTTTAGGTTTCATGTCCCCTCCACTCCCCGACTACCCTATCCCGCTCCCATTCCCACCACCGCCACTACGTGCTCCACCTCCACATGCTCCACCACCGGCTCCTATTCCCACACCGCCACCAGTGTAACACCCCGAGCTTCCATGATACGCTTCTCATTCAATAATGCAATAGCTTGCATTGTACGCAACTTCGAGTTCTAAAACACCGCGACTAATCATAGTAGCCGTTATAAATAGTAATAACGACTTTTTAAAATTATAGAAATTTTATATTTCAAAATGGATTTCATTTTTTCCTAATATTGAAATTGGCCTATGTTGAATTTTTTGTAATTTTCTGAGAACTTCCGAATTTTTATGAATAGTGTAAAATAATTAAAACAACTTTATTAATCAAAATAATTTATAGTGATAAGTTATATT
This sequence comes from Viscum album, assembly GCA_963277665.1. Lineage (NCBI taxonomy): Eukaryota > Viridiplantae > Streptophyta > Magnoliopsida > Santalales > Viscaceae > Viscum > Viscum album. The sequence goes on from OY728141.1 coordinate 839,797,332, forward strand.
ATTGAGTGGTTTTAAATTATAATTAGAATATATTTTTACCATTTTATCCAATGGTGTTCATTAAAATTAATTTCACTTTGAAATTGGACATAAACAATTGCCAATCTTTTGATATAAATTGTTTCTTAAAACACGCTATTTGTTGTGACAACAGGAATTAATTATAAAATTAATTAATGCAACTTATATGTTGGGAATTTTTTGAAATGAACATCATTTTTGAATTTGGAATATCAATTATGGCTTAGGGTGAAATTTTGGCATTGTTCTGAAAAACTTCAATTTTTGATGAATAGTGAAACCACTAAGTGGTAGTTAAATAACTGATTTTTCGTTTAAATGAAATATTACCACTTCTGTGATTTGATTTTCAAAAATCCGACATACATGGTTGTCATTAAGAAGTAAAATGTGGTTCAATGAGATTAAAATAATTTTTTGGTGAATAGTAACTTTTAAGTTCTTAATCGCGATTAGAGGTAATTAGTGTAGTTTAAGGTAAAAACAATGTTTTAATAATATGATATGAGATTGACACTTGTCCTACTACTATTGGATGAGTCATGGCCGACCAAGACAACCCATGGGTCAACTTGGAGACCCCATGGAGCCACTTTGGTTGGAAAATGACATTAATATATATATATTTAATGTTAAAATTAAATTGACACAAACATGAGTTGTTTTACTAAAATAGTTTTTAAGTGGGGTTACACAAGTCCAAATCTTGATTATAAATATTCATTAGAAATATAAAAAGAATTCCTACATCATAGTATTTTTTTTATAATTTTTATACATTAAATAAATTAAATTAATTATGACCTCATGATGATGCAGTGATGACCTCATTATTTAACGATTTAAATAAAATGCGAAGATAATGAAAAATCCAAGGCATACACTTTTCCAAAGCCAATTGGATGAGGATATTTCGAACCCTTATCACCTTATCCTCGAATTATATAAGTGTGGGACCTTTAGAATCCGAAAAGCATTGTGTAATAATGTAACATTTCAATCATTCCAAAAGAGACCCTCCTCTCCACTTATAAAAGGCCCCCACCACTCCCACCTTATTCACACCATCAAGCCATTTGGCTTGGAGAACCTCTGCCAAAATACTCTCCCAACATCCCTCTATTACTCCTAGAAGCCTCACTTTGGGCAGAACTCTTCCCAAGGAAGCCTTTGGCTCAAATCAAAAAGAGTTACCCGATTTTGAGGTAATGTCTTCTCTAATGTTGTTTTGTGTTATTTTTCTTCTCCAACCCCATAAACTCTTTTTATTCATTTCTTTTGTAACAACACCAGTATCCTCAATATACTAGGATGTTGTTATAATAAGGATTCGAGCTACACGTACACACACCTACATCTAATTTGTTAAAGAACATACGGTTTCTGTGGATGGAGAATTTCTGCGTCACGAAACGATGATTGTTCAACACTCATATAACACCTTCAAAGGTGGCCATTAAGATGTCACTATTTTTATATATGATATATATTATGTTTATGTTTTACTTATTATTCTGTATTTCTCATTTATGGCATACTTTATGATTTCCATTATGGGTAAAACGCGATAATTTCATTTTAGGAAGTGCGGACTACCGCCCCCTCAAAGTGATGTGAATCGTTAATGCCATATGTGGGATGTATAAAGGATGGAGTAAATGATATTATATATGATATTATACTGGAACTATATTATACATTTATATAATTATGATTTCATTACATTAAATACGAAATAGAAATGAAAGTAGCGTTCATGCGTACGTACGACTTACCGTCTCCATGAACGGTGCATTTCATTTCTTACCTCTAAATGTTACGTAATATTATGAATGAATGTATATACTGGATATATATATGATATATATGATATCTACATCATTAATATAATTCTGGATATAATGGATATTTCACCACATGAAAAACTTTTAATTATAAGAAGTTTATTGTTGACTCAAGTACCAAAGATCGACAAAATGACCGTTATTAACTTAAATAATTACATAATGTTCATATCATTGTAATAAGTGATATAATAAGGATAATAAAATTGAAAATGGTTCTTAATAAGGTGTATATTAACTCTAGTTTATTATTCGGGAGGTTAAAGAATGGTTGAGTCAAGTCAGACACGAGGTAAGGGAACTTCTTAACCCAATTTCTATTCTTTGGGTTAATCTCCTACTTTCAAATTATGTCATGATATTATTATATCCTATATTTTATTTTTACTTTCTTTATGTCTACCTATAGTGAATACACATAATAGATCTATTTTATTTTAAAAATGATCTTTTTAAGGACTTCGTCTCGATCCCCTTTCATTGAGGCATATTTGGTTTTATACACAACTTTCTTTTATACGGTGTATAAACACCTTTGACTTTTACGTTTATTCAAAATGAATCTTTTTTATACGAAGCATTTTACTAAACGACAAAAAGGGAATGTTTTTATTTCCGTACTTATGCGGCGACAACGACTTCTCCGCCGCCGTGACCATTATTTGAGTTTCGGCTTCCTCTACAAGCCATCACTTTTTTAATGAAAAATAAATACAAAGTTTTAACTTTATTTTATTTTGGTTTTGAAAATGGTTTTTAAAAAATTTTTATTATATCAATGAGTTTTATTGATATCTTGTGATTGAAATGTGGAAATGTTATGTTTCCTTTATGCATGTTTTATGTGATACGATTATGTTATGGTTTATGATATGTTTAAACCTATTCATCTGAGGAATGCATTGGACTTAATAAGTGACGGGTGGAGCCCGCTATAGCTCCTCGATGCATCGGCAGGTCTCATGAGAAAAACTATTGTCTTGGCATGAGGCCTTGACAAAATCTTATTTGTGGTCTTGGCACGAGGCCTTGACTACGTGGTTATGATAGTCTGGCATTATGCATTCCATCATTATGAAAGTGGTTATTGATATTGCATGTGATTATTCGACCAGTAGAATATCCATGTGAATAAGTAAATGGCATTATCTCATTTTACTTTTGCCATATTATATTGCAGTTCATGTTTGAAAGGCTTTTGTTTTAGTTATACATTGCCTTAAATGCTTATGTTTATTTATGAAAGCTTCCGCAATATTGTTATCCTTACTGAGCATCTGAGCTCACCCCTTTCAATGTTTTAATATTTTCCAGGATGTGAAGAAGTATTTTATGAATGACCTGTAGGGATAGTCAGAAGAGGATATGAGTGTGGACTATGAAGACTTTGTTATTAGTTTTTCACTTTATGATGTAATGTAAGACTTATGAATGTATCTAGTGTTTCCAAGGCTACTAAACTAATCGGTCTTTCGAGACATGATCTTTTGTGATCATGCCAATGTTACGAAGTAATGCACCGACTCTGGGTAGCTGGGGTCGGGGCGTTACAGTTGGTATCAGAGGCAGTTTAGTACTAACCTTGGAAGCTAGATTTAGATAAACCCTGATTAAGAGCATATAGCCCAAAGATAGACTTTGAGTATTAGTGTAGAAGAACTTCCTAGAATTTTTCTATTGTAGAGATTTTGTGAGTTTTCTGAGAAATACATCCCTGTCTGGATATGATCAAGTAGAGGTGGCTCTGGCACAGATGTACCTAGGGGTAAAACCCGAAAACACTGCTTTGAGCTAGACTCAAACGGGAACTGGTGCACGACAACGGGCCTTGCTGCACTCTTGGTTACGACACTCCCGAGGGATATGCTTTGGATAATTCTCATTTTCTTTATAAACCACTATGAAGGGTTATGAGTATATACTTTCTCAAAGAAAACATTTTTATGGATTATATCCATAAATAGTACAATTTATGTTATGTATCTTACAAGTATGGAATTATGTATTTTGATTTATAAACTAATATAGTTTATGCCATTGTTTAGAAATGGCGCCTAGTGGAAGGAATGGAAACCTTATCAATGCACGCACTCCGTGTAGGGATTTCCCTCCTGCTCAAGATAATTATTGTGGAGCTGGAGATACAACTGGTGATGATCAACTTATTACCATACTGGGACAACTCACTCAGGTTATGAATAATAACCTTACTCGTATGGAGCACCCTGATACGCAACGTGGAGGATCAATGTTAGAACGCTTCATGAGGCAACAACCACAAACCTTCAATGGGAGTACAAATCCTATAGTAGCTGAGCAATGGTTAAATTCCTTAGAGAAAATATTCCATGCCATGGGGATTAGTGAAAGGGAGAAGGTTGTCATGGCAGTTTACCGCCTCACTGGAGATGCCGATCAGTGGTGGTCGCTGATTCAAAACACAAAGGAAGATGATAACGTATCGAATATGGAATGGAGGGAGTTCAAAGAGATTTTCTTAGAAAAATACATTCCTCGTGACCATCGAGCAGATATGGAAAGGCAATTTCTGAGTCTGAGGCAGAAGGAGGATGAGAATGTCGCAAAGTATGAGGATAACTTTACAAGGTTAGCGAGGCATGCTGCCGATTATATACGTAACCCAAGGAGTAAGATTGATCGTTTCTTTGATGGGTTAAAACCATTTCTCCATTGAGCTTTAGTATCACAATCCTTCTCATCATACGAAGATATTGTCTCGTGTGCTATCAAGACAGAAAAGGAATTCTCTAAGTCTTATGACAACAAAGTAAAGCAAGAGAAGAAGAGAACGGTGTAACAAGAGACAGATAAAGGGAAAAAGGGAAAGAAGGATTTTCCATTATGTGATAATTGTGGGAAGAATCACCCTGGTACGTGCCTAAAAGGAATGGGAGTTTGTTAAAAATGTGGAGAAAAGGGTCACCAGGCTCGTGATTGCATGGGATAGAAAGAGGCTATCAAAGTTGAATGATACAATTGTAGAGAAATGGGTCATTATGCAAATGAATGTCCTAAGCGTCAAGGAAACTTACCTCAGAAACGGCCAAGGGATCAAGGCCAATCTTATGCTGTGACTACAGTTGAAGCGGAATAATTATTGTATTTGTGTTTTTGGACTCAAGAACTAGATTATGGTTATAAGAATAATGTAATATATATAAGGATTGTACTGTATTACATGTTGTCTTCATTAAGGATTTAATATGATGAAGGTAATCATATTTTTAGTATGTGACACTAAGAGAAACTTTACTTTGTTTGGGGAATCTGAGGTTACAATTGATTTTGGAATTTAACGACCCTTTAGAGAAAGTCTAGACGGAGGTATTTTGGATAACTATAAAGGTTGGAATGGATTAAGTTAATCTTTGGATTGTATTGTTTAAGGTTAAAATATTTATGAAAATTATTTTTGGAATAGTATAGTACTATATTTTTAGGAAAAGGACAACCTGCAGGGTGGGGCATAACCCGTCACGTCGGACAAAGCTGCAGGAATCGAACCCACAACCATAGTGCGACAGGCCTTTATTTCCTACCACTAGCCTACAGGAAGTCCCTGGTTATTAAAAAATAATTTTACTAATATAAATTGTATGTGTTAACATTTGGAACCTTATACAATTAGGAAAAGTATAATATTTTTGGGTTCTATTATCTTTTTGAGTGAAAGGTGAGTTGAAGGTTGAAACTCCAATTTTCCGGCATAAATATATATATACCTTTCTGTTATTCAATGAATAAATTAATTCTTAAACTTTAGTAAAGGGATATTAAAACAAAAAATGTTTTATCCTAATACCTTATGTCTTATTGATCTGATGATATTTTAAATCAACATAGATTGAAGGCTTTGAGGCCCTCAATTTGACAGTTGATTGTGATTGATGACCTCAATCACTCCCTACAAATATTTACGTTTTTCCTCAAATTATATGTCTCTAATTTCCACCAATGTTCTCTTTATCGAGATCATAATTTGGTGGTGACTTTTTTATTTCCATTTCCCTCTTATTAAGGCTGAATTGTATTAACCTTATTTCCGATGTGGGTTTTCCACAAAGGTATTTTCTATTTTCAACCTCTTATTTTCAAAGAAAAAATTTCAAATTGCGAGGACGCAATTTATTGAAGGAGGGGAGAATGTAACACCCCTAGCTTCCATGATACGCTTCTCATTCAATAATGCAATAGCTTGCATTGTATGCAACTTCGAGTTCTAAAACACCGCGACTAATCATAGTAGCCTTTATAAATAGTAATAATGAATTTTTAAAATTATAGAAATTTTATATTTCAAAATGGACATCATTTTTTCCTAATATTGAAATTGGCCTATGTTGAATTTTTTGTAATTTTCTGAGAACTTCCGAATTTTTATGAATAGTGAAAAATAATTAAAACAAATTTTTTAATCAAAATAATTTATAGTGATAAGTTATATTATTGAGTGGTTTTAAAGTATAATTAGAATATATTTTTACCATTTTATCCAATGGTGTTCATTAGAATTAATTTCACTTTGAAATTGGACATAAACAATTGCCAATCTTTTGATATAAATTGTTTCTTAAAACACGCTATTTGTTGTGACAGTGGGAATTAATTATAAAATTAATTAATGCAACTTATAATTTGGGAATTTTTTAAAATGAACATCATTTTTGAATTTGGAATATCAATTATGGCTTAGGGTGAAATTTTGGCATTGTTCTGATAAACTTCAATTTTTGATGAATAGTGAAACCACTAAGTGGTAGTTAAATAACTGATTTTTCATTTAAATGAAATATTACCACTTCTGTGATTTGATTTTCAAAAATCCGACATACATGGTTGTCATTAAGAAGTAAAATTTGGTTCAATGAGATTAAAATAATTTTTTGGTGAATAGTAACTTTAAGTTCTTAATCGCGATTAGAGGTAATTAGTGTAGTTTAAGGTAAAAACAATGTTTTAATAATATGATATGAGTTTGAAACTTGTCCTACTCCTATTGGATGAGTCATGGCCGACCAAGAAAACCCATGGGTCAACTTGGGGACCCCATGGAGCCAATTTGGTTTGAAAATGACATTAATATATATATATTTAATGTTAAAATTAAATTGACACAAACATGAGTTGTTTTACTAAAACAGTTTTTAAGTGGGGTTACACAAGTCCAAATCTTGATTATAAATATTCCTTAGAAGGATAAAAATAATTCCTACATCATAGTATTTTTTTTCAAATTTTTATAGATTAAATAAATTAAATTAATTATGACATCATGATGATGCAGTGATGACCTCATTATTTAACGATTTAAATAAAATGGGAAGATAATGAAAAATAAAAGGCTTACACTTGTCCAAAGCCAATTGGATGAGGATATTTCGAACCCTTATCACCTTATCCTCGAATTATATAAGTGTGAGACCTTTAGAATCCGAAAAGCATTGTGTAATAATGTAACATTTCAATCTTTCCAAAAGAGCCCCTCCTCTCCACTTATAAAAGGCCCCCACCTCTCCCACCTTATTCACACCTTCAAGCCATTTGGCTCGGCCAAAATCTGCCCAAATACTCTCCCAAAATACCTCTATTACTCCTAGAAGCATCACATTGGGCAGAACTATTCCCAAGGAAGCCTTTGGCTCAAATCAAAAAGAGTTACCCGATTTAGAGGTAATGTCTTCTCTAATGTTGTTTTGTGTTAATTTTCTTCTCCAACCCCCTAAACTCTTTTTATTCATTTCTTTTGTAACAAAACCAGTATACTCAATATACTAGGATGTTGTTATAATAAGGATTCGATCTACACTTACAAACACCTAAATCTAATGGTTAAAGAACATACGGTTTCTGTGGATGGCGAATTTCTGCCTCACGAAACGATGATTGTTCAACACTCATATAACACCTTCAAAGGTGGCCATTAAGATGTAACTATTTTTATATATGATATATATTATTTTTATGTTTTACTTATGCTTCTGTATTTATCATTTATGGCATACTTTATGATTTCCATTATGGGTAAAACGCGATAATTTCATTTTAGGAAGTGCGGACTACCGCCCCCTCAAAGTGATGTGAATCGTTAATGACATATGTGGGATGTATAAAGGATGGTGTAAATGATATTATATATGATATTATACTGGAACAATATTATACCTTTATATAATTATTATTTCATTACATTAAATACGAAATAGAAATGAAAGTAGCGTTCATGCGTACGTACGGCTTACCGTCTCCATGAACGGTGCATTTCATTTCTTACCTCTAAATGTTACGTAATATTATGAATGAATGTATATAATGGATATATATGATATATATGATATCTACATCATTAATATAATTCTGGATATAACGGATATTTCACCACATGAACAACTTGTTATTATAAGAAGTTTATTGTTGACTCAAGTACCAAAGATCGACAAAACGACCGTTATTAACATAAATAATTACATAATGTTTATATCATTGTAATAAGTGATATAATAAGGATAATATAATTGAAAATGGTTCTTAATAAGGTGTATATTAACTCTATTTTATTATTCAGGAGGTTAAAGAACGGTTGAGTCAAGTCAGACACGAGGTAAGGGAACTTCTTAACCCAATTTCTATTCTTTGGGTTAATCTCCTACTTTGAAATTATGTCATGATATTATTATATCCTATTTTTTATTTTTACTTTTTTATGTACCTATAGTGAATACACATAATAGATCTATTTTATTTTAAAAATGATCTTTTTAAGGACTTCGTCTCGATCCCCTTTCATTGAGGCATATTTGGTTTTATACACATCTTTCTTTTATACGGTGTATAAACCCCTTTGACTTTTACGTTTATTCAAAAGGAATCTTTTTTATACGAAGCGTTTTACTAAACCACAAAAAGGGAATGTTTTTATTTTCGTACTTATGCGGTGACAATGACTTCTCCGCCGCCGTGACCATTATTTGAGTTTCGGCTTCCTCTACAAGTCATCACTTTTTTAATGAAAAATAAATACAAAGTTTTAACTTTATTTTATTTTGGTTTTGAAAATGGTTTTGAAAACGTTTTTATTATATCAATGAGTTTTATTGATATCTTGTGATTGAAATGTGGAAATGCTATGTTTCCTTTATGCATGTTTTATGTGATACGATTATGTTATGGTTTATGATATGTTTAAACCTATTCATATGAGGAATGCATTGGACTTAATAAGTGACGGGTGGAGCCCGCTATAGCTCCTCGATGCATCGGCAGGTCTCATGAGACAAACTAGTGTCTTGGAACGAGGCCATGACAAAATCTTATTTGTGGTCTTGGTACGAGGCCTTGACTACGTGGTTATGATAGTCTGGCATTATGCATTCCATCATTATGAAAGTGGTTATTGATATTTCATGTGATTATTCGACCAGTAGAATATCCATGTGAATAAGTAAATGGCATTATCTCATTTTACTTTTGCCATATTATGTTGCAGTTCATGTTTGAAAGGCTTTTGTTTTAGTTATACATTGCCTTAAATGCTTATGTTTATTTATGAAAGCTTCCACAATATTGTTATCCTTACTGAGCATCTGAGCTCACCCCTTTCAATGTTTTAATATTTTCCAGGATGTGAAGAAGTATTTTATGAATGACCTGCAGGGATAGTCAGAAGAGGATATGAGTGTGGACTATGAAGACTTTGTTATTAGTTTTTCACTTTATGATGTAATGTAATACTTATGAATGTATCTATTGTTTCCAAGGCTACTAAACTAATCGGTCTTTCGAGACTTGATCTTTTGTGATCATGCCAATGTTACGAAGTAATGCACCGACTCTGGGTAGCTGGGGTCGGGGCGTTACAACCATTCTTCCTTCTCTATTATGGTTCCCACATTGAGATTCATGATTCTCCTCCCACTAATAAATTTCCATTCATTCCTATTATAGTTCCCGAATATCCTCTCCTCCCTCCCTGACTCACTACTCCAACCACACCTCTGCCTCCTCTTCATCCTTCCATCTCCCTCATCCTTGATTTACCTCCTCCTGAATGACTTTGCCCATCCTCGACCCCCCTATCTACACCACCAACCTCCCCGAATCCATCCTCACCCCCTTGACACTGGCTCACTCCCCGCCCACTTCTTCGACCCCCCATCCATCATCGTCTCATATTAAATCAAACCACCGCTTCCCTGGCATGATGGAAGGAAGACGACTCGACATCTATGAAACAGGTATATCAACATAATGTTGTAGAAGTTCTCAACCTTCTATCCAACATGATTTACTAATACTTTCATAGTATACATCTCTTATTCAGAATTATCAGTATCATGATTTGTGTTAAATATTTATTTTGAAACATTGTAGTTTATCTTTCTTCTGTGTTCTATGGAGAAGCATAAATCAGTGTTGTTGTTCATAGATATGGAGTCTTCACTTACCATTGTTGCAATTTAAATTCATAACGCATTCACGAGGGTAGAAACAGATGGAATGTAGTAATGAGTTTAGATTTTCATAATACTAGATTCTTCCCTTAAATATTTTCTCTTCTTTCATTTATAGATTTCATGTATTTAAACAGGTATATCTTGTGATTATTTTTGAAATTAAAAATAGTTATGTAATTTCCATGCAAGATCATTGACAATATCAGTATTATGATTTTTGTTATATCTTTATTTTTAAATTGTGTAGTTTATCTTCTTACTGGGATCTATAGTGATTCTGAAATCTGTTCTGGTGTTGATTGAAATAGAGGCTTCACTTACCAGTGTTGCAACTTCAATTAATAACATAGTCACGAGGGTAGAAATACATCGAATACAACAGAAAGATGATGTTTTCATAATACAAGATTCTTCCCTTAGTGATTTTCTCTTCTTTCATTTATAGATTTCATGGATTTTAACATGTATATATTGTAATTATTTTTGATATTAAAAATAGTTAAGTAATGTCTATGCATGTTCATTGATGGGATTACTATACTATAAAGCAGCTTTTTAAATAACAAAATTTGGAAATTTTTGAATTATCAACACGGGATAATTTAATAAAAAATTTGATTTGTTATAAAAAAGTCATTCCCATTTAATTCAGGTGATTTAATGTTTGAGTTTCCATATCAGTTATATTTAATTCAATGGATACTGGTTTTTTTAAAATTTATAGGCCTATAATTCATTTTCTTCATTATTATGTTTCATCATATTTTGTAGTATCATTTTCCTCCACTTCCACTTGATCCGCCTATAACTGCTCCACCACTGTTTGCTTTACCTCGGTTGCCCTCAGATTTCATTCAAACGATAGGATTTATCAATTTCATATTTTTAAACCCTTACATCCCATTTCCATCGAATAGGAAATGATTCACCCCATTTCATATCTAATTTCATTTATAATTTAGCTTTGTTGGAATTTTTTTGTTTTTATTTTTTCATTTGGCTAGGATCGTGTGATTTTACACGTGTTTTAGATCCTTGATTTAATTGTTATATTATTTAGGGAAATGGGTTTTCTGTGATGGAGGTTATAACATTATAGAACCCACATTAAGAGGGAAAGTTGATGCCTTTTGAATTTAAATATTGGATTGTGATTTATTTAAAATTAGCTACTCATGCCCCTTTATCACATCTCTAGAAATTTATGTGGTATCATGTTTGGTTGTTTAATTTATTTCTATTTACAGATATTGTTTAATGTCCATGTACATATATTTAACTATATTTCATATATTTATATAATATCTATATAGATATTAATATAGTATGGGTTTTATAAATGAAAAGAAAATATTTGTAGATAATATAGGGTTCCAAATTTCCCAGCGAAGGTAAGAATTCACTATCACTATATTATTAGTGTGGCTGAAACACTTTTAGAAAGGAAACATTGTACTTAGGAAGCTCCCTATATTTTATGGGGTTTTCATTCAAGAGGTGGATTCATTAGAGGAGTATGAGATGTTACATGATTAAGAAGATGTATTATATGTGTTCAACCAGAAATAATGTATTATATATATTCTCACTTATAACCTGAATTTTATTGTAGTGTGGTTTTACTATAGGAAAATATAGGTTCTATAAGTGTTCAAAAAGAAATAATGTGTTCCTTCCTCTTTCCATTCAAGGATCAGGAAATTTTGAATCATATTATAGTTGCAACTGCTCTTGTAGTCCGAGCCACCACCATTTGGTACGCATTTTATTCATGTATAGGTGTAATTATCCAAATAAAATTGTCCATCATATTTCATAGAATATGAGATAAATATATTTATAATTGGTGATTTTTATAATTAGATTCCTCTTCACCCCATGTTAAACAGAGGTCTGCAGTCACCCAATATGTGGTCGATGCTATGACAGCTACAGTGATGATCCATAGATCGTTCAGTAGATGACTGATATTATAACAGGTTTAGATGCAGAAATAACATCTAATTACCCCCAAAACATTCCATATTTGGCAAGACTGCATGCACATTGAACAGTACATTATTAAATAGGTTGTAATTTTTTATCAGAAATTTTTTGGTTGTTTTGTTTTAAAATTTACTATATAGATCCTTAAATAATCATATATTACATATATACTAACATAATATGTAATTTTTTTACACATTATTGTGGAATGATGGTAAATATTTCTCAAGAATTGAGTTATTACTATTTTTCATAAGATACACTCGTTAGTGGGAGGTTCTATGTGAATTTTGTGATGGATATTCATCAACAAATGAGAAAGAGGATTGTTATAGAATTTAAGTCCACTGATGGTACACATATTGGTTATTTATGTGATATACATCATGGTTTTGGGTATCATGCATGGTGTTATTAGGGTTTTTGGATTATTATGAATTCTGAAAATAGGTTTCTGAAGAATATACAACTATTTTGTTTCTTTTGTTCATGTTTTTAGTATGTCTTGATTTCAATGAAGAAATTTGATTAAAATTATGTTAGTTATGTTATTTTTTCTGTATGTTAGTTTACTCATTTCCTTTGCAGCTACTTCAAACATCATTTCATCCAAAAAGGAGTTGGGTGGGTAAGATCATAATCAGAAATTGTTAAACTAGAATTAATATTCTCGATGTACCCTTGTGAGATCTGAACATGCTAGAACTAGATCCGCCAATCCTGCATATCCACTATCAGGTTCATGTGAAAATATACTTGAAATTTTTACCCAATATGATTTTATGCTATCACAGTCATTGAATCAATGATTCTGAACGTGCTGAGGATCGTGGCCCATCCCTTTATACTTTTTCTAGACTGATCTCACAGACCATTTCATTACATCATATCCATACTCTGGGAAACCCTAACCCTAGATTTATTCTTCAAGGATGAAATTGTGGGTTTGCATAATCTTAGCACACCTAAAACCCATGTCGTGAATCTTTCAAACCACCAGAACTTTCTAGAGATATATATGATTCTGATGATTGGGAGAAGCTTGAAGTATATCAATAAAACCACAATTTTACACTTCCCCATTGTCAACCAGGCCATGTTCATGATCGTTTTCATCCCTTTGGAAAGTGATGGTAGGTATTCAAGATCTTCTCTTTGTCAGTGTACCTTTTATTAGAGAAACTGATAAAGCTGTACAGGTTTATGATGATAGGAGTACATGAAGTAGTGTGTCGATCCAATCAAGAAATGGGCATCAGCATTTTTCTTCCAGAAGGATCCCGGAGGTATCACATAGTAGACGAGAGAGCATGTGGTGCGAATCATGCTTTTGGGAATTAGCAAAGTCATGTATGTAGTAATTGAAGGCAGACTATGCAAATTGCATACAACTTTATTAAATAAGTTGTAATTTTTTAACAAGAATTTATTTTTTTGTTTTGATTTAAAATTTACTATATATATCCTTAAATAATCAAATATTATATATGTACTAACATAATTTGTAACTTTTTTCACAAATTATTGTATAATTTTGGAAAATCATTCTCACGAATTGAGTTATTCCTGTTGACCAGAAGATACACTCTGTAGAGGGAGGTTCAATAGAAATATTTGGAGGGATATTCATCAAAAAATGAGAATAAAGAATGATATAGAAGTGAATTCCACTAAAAGGTACATAGATTGTTATTTTTAATATAAATGATGGCTTTGGGTATCATGCATGGTGTTATTATGATTTTTAGATTCTTATGGTTTCCTATATGATAAATTAGCGTCTTTTGATCATTTCAACCCCCTTAGTGGTATCAAACCACTTTCATGTTCTTGGGTCAAAAGGTCATATTCTAAAATGAATAAATTGCATGAGTCATTCATGATGTATAAAAATATAGCAACACATTTTATAATAGAGGGATCAAATTGTTAAATATTAGTAGAAGATGAAATAGTTAGTATTACGACATTATTATAGTTGCTTAATTAATATTACATGGTCTAACCACAAAACAAACATAAGATTAACCTACTATTAATGTCACACAGGTGTGATGGAAAACATGTCCACTACAATAGTTTATTATACAGGGTAAAACTATTTTTTATCAGTCCATACTAACTCTTATTTTTATTTATAGTGATTTTTCATTCAATTTTATGGGACTGATTTTTGGTATCCTAATTACTTTAATGTAATTTTATCCTAGGTTTCAGTACCTTAACAGGATCCAGTTTGAAATAGAATAATTGATGGTCATGAAACAAAAAACGCTTTCCTATTCAAAAGGATCCAAATATTGATATTTAGAAGGGTTCTAGAGGTAAATATATTATTATTTTTTTAATTTTATTTCATTTTCCTATCTTCATGATATATTTTTAGTTTAATTAACCTCGCACATTACAAGTATAACTATTACCTAAACTACCTTACCGTATGATTCTAAAATACAATCATCCAATTCAAATATGAAAAAGGACAACCATATACATTCTGAACTGATTACCTAATGAAATCGTTTATGAAAATAGAATATTAAATAAACTCCATGTATGGTTTATATCCTCAATATATGGTGATATAATTAACCGAACATTTGAATTTTAATAAACTATGTGTTCTGGAAAACATGTCCACTACTACTGATTGAAGCACTGGGTGAAACTATTTTATATCAGAACATAACATGTCTTATTAGAATTTACAATTTGTTGTCATTTAGTTATTTTGACTAATTTTGGGTATCCTAATTACTCTAATGGACTTTTCTCTTAGGTTGCAGTACCTTACCTGGATCGAGTCTGCAACCAAATAAGGGATGTGCATGAAACAAAAATCTTTCATGTTATGTAGGATCCTAATATTGGTAGTTATAAGGGTTCCAACATTGGAAGTAATGGTGCTAAAAATTGTGATGGAGCTACTTTTTTAAAACCATTATAAACATACTCTAAAAACAAAACCCATTTTAACTATTATGATCTATGTTTTTGCATAGAAAACCAGCTATAATAATAGTTTCTACTTTAAAATATGCTCTTTTTTAACCATTTTTTCTACTTGTAGCTTCTTCCCTAGAAATTATTATTATTGACTAACTTATCTTATTAGCGCAAATAAGAAATACACACCTTCCAAAAATAGAAAAAACATTCTTGAAGAGTAGGATGGAAAGAGTAGTATTTCTATCCAGAGGTATATATATTGTTATTATATAAATTTTATTTCATGTTCTTGTCTTCATGATATATTTTCTATTTAATTGGTCACCCACATTATAGGTCTACCTATAACCTATACTACTGTACCATCTATTTCTAAAAATCAATTTTCCAATTGAAATAAGAGGATGGACAGCCATGTACTTGCAGAACTGATGACCAAATCAAACCATTAATGAAAATAGAATATTATGGAATATTCAAGTATGATTTTAATAATCCATATATGGTGACATAGTTAACTGGACAGTAAAATTTTAATAAACACATTTTCCTCTAAAACTTATCCAGCGCTACACTTCCATGAACTGGGTAAAAATATTTTGTATCAATACATACTAACTCTTAACTGTATTTATAGTTAGTTGTCATTTAGTTTTTTGGGCTGATTTTTGGGTATCTTAATTAATCTAATGTAATTTTCTTCTAAGATGAATATCTAGTCATATGAGTGCATTTTTGGAACACACACATTCCAACAATAAATTCACCTTCATGAATAGTCAGCTCGAAAGAGTAATATTTCCATCTATATGTATGTTAATTATTATTATTTTTAATTTTATTTCATGTTATTTTCTTCATGATATATTTTATGTTTATTTGATCAGCCACATTACAGGTTTATATCTTACCTCAACCATCTAACCTTCTGAATCTCAAAACCAAAATTATAATTCAAATATCAAAAAGGACAGCCATATACTTACAGAATTGATGACATGTCGTATCTCTATCAATAGCAAAGGTTGTGTTCTTAATTTACATCATTATTTTAATGCTAAAGTAAAACAATTCTTTAACTTTATTATATTATTATCCATTTTAGATTAAATTATTCCCATTATTTTACTTTTGTCTTAATTTATTTTCAATTTATATATATTTTGACTTAGATGTTTAATAATAGGGTTTAAGTGGGATTTCCCCCTTTTAAAACACCACATTCAATAAGAGTATTCAAGATTTATGTCCCCACATATTAGGTATGGTGTTTTTGTAAAAATTTGTAATAATTATTCTATTTTCATTCCATTCAATCATTATTTTTTTCGAATGCCAAAGAAATGTTTCTGGAATCTGTATGCACTAATGTGTGTGAATATTCTATATGCACTTATAAATTTTACAAATTCATGTTTATATATAATGTTGTTATTATATCTCATGTTCTATCAAGATTCAACTTGTTCTCATATATTTTGTGATTCAATTTTAATTTTTTCAGGTATTTTGAAGTGGGTGGGAGTAATGAGATGAGAGTTGGGGGGGAGAAGATGAATTACAGATCATAGATGGATGCATGCATTTCTAGAGTTGGTGGTGGGATTGAATGCAGCCCGGTGGACAATGTTGGTTTAGTTGAAGGGTAAAAAAATGGATATTTAGAAGCTGTAAAATATTGTCCTGTTATATTTCAATGAAATACAATTACATTTGGAATATTGTATTGGGCGTGTGTGTCGTGGCCCACTGGTCAGTGTGTGCAGGTGTTATGCGAGAGCCCACCTCGCTGGAGATGATTTGATCGACCATCCTACACATTTTGTAATATGAAGGTGCAATTTACATATAGAATTTGATATGGGATATTGATCGTGTTATAATTATATCTTTTAATAATGCATTCCCGTGGCTCGGACCGACCCACAGACATCCTCTGGTGCTCTCCACCTTCATTCTCAACCACCAGTTGCCACTACTTCACCTCAGGACCTCCATGGATAACCATTTTGAGCTAGAGCATGATCCGCTAATCAACTCCTATGGATGCAGAACACATCTTTGTTTGTGGGAAATGATTTTTCTGTTTTATGATTACAATTATTCTTCTGCACGTCTCATATTTCTTAATAGAACAACTCTTCTTTAAGTAAATTCTTTTCAACTATGTGTTTCATAGTATAAAATATTGATTTCTTAAATGCAGTTTATATTGAAGGGAGGTTTCCATACTTGACTATTCCTAAGAATTTCACATTAATATTAATATTTTTTTTTGAACTATTATAATGATGTCTTATAAATATAGTCACTTCTAATTCAAAATTATTCACCACTTATTTGTGATTGAAATACATTAAACGTTATTGTTTCTTTTAAACTATTCCAATTAGTAATCTCTTTTTAAATATAATAATATTTATTACATATCACCGTGCCTACAAACTGGTGAGTACTAGTTTAGATATGTGTAGATAATGACATAATATAGTATTGTACGGGTAAATCCAGATTTTTTAAGTGCATAAATTGAATTGTACATTTTTCATACACTACATACCTGATCAATATTCTTGACTTCAGAAATGGTTTTTTTATTTTCCAATATATGAATGGGGTATTGGATGAATATGAGTTTGTTGGTGCTGGACATCGATACTCCAATTCCATTATAAACGTACATCTGAATATTGAAAAATTCAAGTCAAATGTCAATGATAATATGTACATGTATCATATATAAACATTAGACATCATATAAAAATATCACAATTTAATCAAGTATCTAGAGAACCATTATTAGAATGATTCAACATCTTCAATATCATGATTGAAAAGTATTTTCGTCGCCTTAATGTATGTTGAAATTATAAGAGAGTCTGAAAGTAATATTAAAACGAATTCAGTTGAAGTATTGGTGTAAAAATTTCTAAAGCATTGAATAAACAAAAGGGAAATAAGGAATTGGGTTATTAGAGAGCATACTATTCAATTTCTTAACTCTAACAAGTTGTAATATTAAAACAGTTACAGAACCGATATTATCTTCCATGTAAAATGACATCTAGTTAGAAAAGTTACCCCAAAAACTGCATTTATGTTGTAACCCTGTACATAAAAATATGTACCACATAATGTTAACTGTAAATAGTGGTTCAAAGATACTTAAAGGCCAAAATAACCAACCATTCATTCTGAAAGACAATTTTCATCTTGAAATTGGAATTACCCATTGCTTGAAGAGGATGTGAGCAAGATAAATATCTGATAATTAATAAAACAGATCAAAAAGAAGGAATGGTTGTGTACTGTAATGTAATAAAAGTTAAAAGTAATCCATAAAATTATATATTGAACAATATAGATAATTTAGAAACATTCATAAACTGTTAAATAAATATCAATAAATATTTGCCTATTAAATTTTGCTCTGGAACCATTCTACGAATTCTGTCTTAAAATGAAGTAAAATTGAGATAGAAATGTGGTAGCGGTGAAACACATGGCTGGACATGCGTTGTTGATGTGATAAGTACTCGACATGCATTTCTAGTTCCTAATTAAGTACATTGACTAGGTGTTGTCTGCATGTTCTGTATGAAATAGCATGTCCCATTACACAATATATTTTTGAACTTAGATAGAATTTGACACCCTTTAAAAGTACAATGTATCATTGCTTTCTGTGTAAATAAATCTCTATGAATGTCAAAATTTGAAACAAATTATATTGAAGTTGAAAAATATGTGGTATAATTGAAAAGAAAAGAGAAATAAAATAGAATAATGATAATATGCAGTATAATTTTATTCTGAATTCACCCGTAAATCTCCAAGAATCATATCAATCGTGACAACATCATTAGAGTACCTGGATGATGTGTTGCACCACAAATTCAAAATAAGCACTTGTATAATCAATGTCGCATCAATATCAGGTGTGATATCATTAAAAGGGGAAATTTATTGTGACATATTCATAAAAGTGTGATTTTTTAATTTATGTATGAAGTTATAATAAAAAAACATTGAGTTTCATAAAATTAGATATAAATATGGTGACCAGAACCAAATATTCAAAATTTATCATATAATTTGACATATACATATCAAAATCTATTAAATATTTATTTTTCGACAATATTTGGTTTTTTTTCAATAGATGTGGGATTATTATCACCAACTAATATTTTCAAACCAAATAGTGATGTGTCTCTCGATAGAGCATCCAATAATTTTCCATGACAAATTTTTTTTTTCAAAGATACAACCCAACAGAAGATTGTGATTTTCCTTGACTTTTGATAAGAGTCATACCATAAGAAACAATCAAAGGACATTATATTCTTTGTAAATTGAAAGTCCGTCAATGTTCAGAGTGTGTCATATTTAATCTTGGAGTTAAAGAAATATATCCTGAATTACATCCACATAAAATTCTTTCTCTGATTACATGATCACCCATGTGGGTAACAATCAAGCGAGCCCCATTACATAATCCCACACACTAATCTACATTTTGAAGAAACATGACAGGAACCCCAATTTTGAGTGTAATTTTATGGGCATCCATCCATGATACATTAATCACATTTTTCATTTTAGATGTATAAATGTTTCCTGGCCTATCTGTATCAAAACCTTCATTACATACTGAATCTGAGCTGAAATAATCTTTGCATTCAGAACATATAAGGGACATCATGTACGAATTTTCTTCATCAACAATATCCCTAGTTGGACCAATGATGGTACAATATTTATGATAATTAACATCAACATGGTTACCAATGAAGTTGGGATAAGTTTGTTAAACCTCTTCAGAAATATGATCTTTAGTCCAAGAAAGAAGATATGTGGCTAGAATTGGAATTGTGGTTTCACCATCATTTGGTTCTGCAATGTGACCTTCACCAATATATAATGTATATTTGAAAAATTCAAAAACCACATATGAAATAGTATAAGAATTAAAAAAGAAATATCATGTTCCTTGTCAGTGTTATAACACGAGAATGTTTCCACAAGAATGAAGAAGCTATACTTGAAAAAACTATTTAATTTCTGTTTCCACCAGGTACGATAGGTAGTATTTGCCCAAAATCCTCACCCAACACAACAGTTATTCCACCGAATTGAAAGTATGAAGAATTTTCAATTTTTACAGACATGATTTCTTTTAAATTACTGTGAAGAGCTTCAAAACAATTCTTATGAATCATTGGTTCCTTATCCCAAATAATAAACTTTGTTTACTGTATATGATTTTCAACATCACTTCCTTGATGAATATTGCAAACAGAGTTTTTAGAAATAGATATCGGGATTCGAAATTTTGAATGTGTTGTCCTCCCACTAGGTAGCAATAATGAAGCAATTCCACATGATGCAACTTCCAGAACAATATTACCTTTTGACCATTGTAACGATTTCAATCCTTTCCAAATATAATTTTTACATGTGCCTTCATGACCATGAATGAAAATGAAATCTCTAGTGGATGCAGTTAATGAAGACATAATGGTAGTCATCACCTAATTTTGTTCATCAGTAGGCTTACTTTTCAAAGTCAGATACTCATTCTGAAGAGTCACTATTATGATTATGTTCATCATATACCAATTGATTTCTTTGAGAGATCATTTCATAATCTGGAACCGGAATTGGTGGAAATTAATGAAGAGATCTACCATTCATCTGTTATAGGTTCTCTATTTCAAGCAATGCATATAACTTTTTTTGATGATCCATGAGTGATAAATCTAAATGGAATCATGAAATATTGATATTTAATTATTAAATAGTCTTAATGAAGAAAAAAACTAATTGAATTATCAACTACATAGTTTACATAATATATATTGAGCAATTTGAAAACATATACCTGACATTTGTTGCATATTTTTTGTGCGTAGTGAATGTCTTCACTGAGGATCTCCCCTGTTTCATGCCACACAATGTTTGGGCGAGACATATTGTTTGAGAACAAAATTCTGAAAAAACATCTACACAATGACCAGCCTATAGCCCATGTTGACACTTCCTTGATTGCTTCAATAAATTCACTATCATCAGCAAGAAGTCCCAATGAAGAACATGCTTCATGAAAAGTACCATAAATAATGTAGTTCATAGTTTTAATACTATCAATAAAAATTCACCTATGATCTCTGTGATCATTAATCACAATTAATATTGCTCTCAATTTTTCGGCGGCACATTACAAATACTAAAACCATGATTTCTTGGACCCCATATTTTTAAACGTTGGTAAAATACAAATCTACTTGGAATCTCTGTAAATGTGAGACATCTTCCTTCATGGTATGAAACATTAGCCTCAAACTAGGCCATAAGTATGGATTAAAAAATGTTACCCTTATGAAACACATCCTCAATATGATCAGTGTTGGTGTACGTAACACTATTTTGACCTGGTAAAAGAAAAATTAATCTTTCAACCAGAGGATATCTATAGTGGATATCATACGAAAATATCCTCCAAGAGTCCTCACAAGGAGATATGTATCGGGAATCATAATACATATTAAAATCATCGACATTATTTCCTGACTATGTTGTAGTGTTGGTTTCATACAAAGCCATTGTTCCACGATCATTACCTTTGCTAATATACTTGAACAGATATTTGATGGAAGTAGATTGATTGCATACTTCAATATTTAGATGAGCTTGATACTTCATTTCCAAGATAGGATTATATGGTATAACAAACCAATTATCTAATGGGACACCATTTTTCATTATCGTGTTTCCATCATTTCTTCACCGGTATAGAACATTACCATCATCATCAACTGTTGTACATTCAACAAATTTATTGGGAAAATTTTAGTACATTTTTGATTTTTCATACAAGGTGATCTACGATTTTCATCATCCAAAGGTCCATGCATCATAAACTTCTTAACAACCTCGTGATGTTTTTTTGAAATAACCTTTATTTGGAAATACAGTAGAAACAATTTTTCAATGCATGCAAGTGTACCTATTTTTATCTCTCTACATAAAAATAGTAAAATGTTTATATGAGGAAGTCCACAATTTTGAAATTCCTAAGTACGAACAACTGAATAGAAAGTAATGAGATAAATGAAACAGTTCAATAATAGATTGATTAAAAAAGATATAGTATGTCTCATTGAATAATTTGTATTACACTAGGTACCTTCACGTGACTTTCAAAAGAAACATCTTCCTCTTAAATCATTCATTAACTAGTAAACCTTAATATTGAAAATTTTGGAAACAATGTGCGGATAGTATGAAGGGAGAATAATGTTACGTGATACAAATCTATTGATTTCAGGCCAAAGGGGATTGAATGTAAACGTTAAAAAGAAATCCCAATATCCTACCCAATTGGAGATTCAAATTTCATCTTGATAATTTTGAATCATATACCAAGGACCACAAGTAAATGTAGATTGTAAAATGATTCTCTTCCTGCATGCATACCCATCACTATCACCTCAATGAAAATCATATTGAAACCCATTTTACAACTCAAAACTCCAGTGTTTTAGATTGAAGTGAATTAAGCATAGTCCCTGAGACTCTATCATTGTATAAGCATCAACAATAAATTGTTGCAACAGTCTTCATGAATGTTATAATATTGATGTATCACTCAAATGACACTGCAAGTGATAGGAGATGTATTCACGTATTGTAACATTCGAACCATTATACATGTACTCATAGAGTTAGATCGATTCAAAATGTGGTCAACATATCTATCTTGACCATTTGTGAAAACAAATGGATATTGCAATGCAAGGTAGACGAGATGATGCTCATCAATCCGCTACAATTCACCACTTTTACTTTGAATGATAATATCTATTTCACAGTTGAGATCTTCAATGTCACCGACAATAAGCACCACAATATCCGAAGTTGTAGGAAAGTTCTATGTCGTCGAATCTGTTTTTCTTCTCTTATGAAGGTGAAAATTTATGTTTTCAAGTTCTTGACGATCAAGAACATTCTTTTCACTTCTGAAATGACGAGCTAAATCATTTGTTTCATGAAGTATATATTCTAAGATTACAACAATATTATAATCGAACACCGTTTTTGAATTATCTCTTTCATTACTGGAAATTGAATTAAATTAGAAATGAAGTGAAAATATTACTCTCCTATTAATGTGTAAACCTACATGTTAAATATTACATGACAATTATAATACGGTTTTGAGACTCATTTGTAGTATCATAAACATATAGCTGGGAAACATAGGTGGTTGTCCCTCAGGAGGACACATACTACCTATGATATGGTAGTTTATTCCATTCAATCTGAATATAATTGGAGCTCTTCCATTATTGAATGACCTGTCAACCTTACCGCCCATTGACGTGAATGCAAACATATAATTGAAAATATACATAAATTCCTTGAATTCTATTTCCTCCAAAGTGTTTTTATTGAGGACTAACATTCGAAGGTATGAATGATAGGAAGGTAATAATTGCAAAGAGACTTTACCAAGTGCACAACATATACCAAATCATGGGTTTTCTTTGGTGCTACATTTTATATTTCTCTCATCAAACCAAAAAAATAGAACTATAATATTGGAAAATATTAAAGGGATCTCCAATATTAAAATACTTTGAAGTTATTAAATGGTTAAATGAATGGTGTTAATAAGAATGTATTTATAAATTACATAAAACTGTGATGACTTTAACAACATTATAGAAAATGCTAAACAGAATCCATTGACACGCATTTTCTTCAAGGTGAAGTAGTTGCTTTATTTCTGCAGCAGGATTTTCATTTAGTTTGTAAGGAATTTCATCAAAAATACCTATAAAGAAACAAATGATTATGTAGTAGGTTAAACCTGAATAGTCTATTCGATGAGTAATTCCAGTGTTTATTTCATGAGTTGTTAAATCTCTTTCTGAAATGAAATGACTCAATATAGATGACACATATTTTCTAGTGTAAATGATGCATTTGAATTACATTGAAATACCGATAGAATAGAGATATATATCTATGGATACAAAAGAATAATAGAGCATGATTAGAATATATATCACACATGTTCTAGGAAAATAACCTTCATTACCATTAGTGGAAGAAGTAAAATTGTTGCTATTTTAAAAATAGTATTCAAAAAATTACACTATGTGATAATTCAAAATCATTTGAAGGCATGATATGTGCTTACTCTGATAATGAGTCCGAGGAAGGGTATGTGGGAATATTTCCCTCCTTCGTTACACCTATGTAATGTAATGAAATTTTATTTTAAATGTTATATACATAATAGAGAAAAAATGTTTTTTTTCGGAACTATACGATGACAGAGTACATACCAGAGGGGTCATAATTTTCAAGATTATTTGCTAGTATATTTTTTCTCATGCAACTGGGTGCATATCATATTAACCAAGATCCACAACCATGATGAGTTGTCAATGGAATTTTATAGTTGAAAAACGATATAATGTTATGAAATAGTAAAATAAATATATATAATCACGGTTCTTTGACAGTGTAATATAACTCACCATTCGAAGATAAAGGTGAAAATGATATGGAAGATCCTCCTTTAGTGAGTATATGGTACATAAACATAGTTTTAATGATAGATCTAATTTAAGATTCAAATACTCATATACTTATAGTTAATTTTGTTACTACGACCTTTTATAATGATTCTTCTCACACTAATTGGCGTAGAGGATCCCGAATCTAGATCCACAGTCAATTGAAATGCAAAATGAGTAATGTAGATTACATTTTTTAAAATAAATATATTGATTGTATCTGAAAATGATTGTAAAATGAAAATATACTTACCATTTGTAGGTATAGGTGAAAGTGGTATGTGTGCTCCTCTGATCAAGTGGGAATTCACTAGCAATGAATCAACTATTGCAGCAAAACATAGTTGATGGTACATTATGGGTACATAGATTCAATATATAATATACTGATAAGATAATTGATAGAGAATTCATGTTTGAATTATAGTGATCGACACTTATAGTGTTATTGTAATGAACCGCACTTATACAAACATCCACAAAACATGTATTTATTACAGAGAAAATATAAATTCAAATATTCAATTTGAATATCAAATAATGCAAGAAAAGG
Source organism: Viscum album (assembly GCA_963277665.1). Classification (NCBI taxonomy): domain Eukaryota; kingdom Viridiplantae; phylum Streptophyta; class Magnoliopsida; order Santalales; family Viscaceae; genus Viscum; species Viscum album. Next base: position 839,822,746 of record OY728141.1, read on the forward strand.
TACCCATACATAAGTAGTGCATAGTTATTTCACAGATCGACTCTTATACCAATGTTATAGCAACTTCAATGAAATAACAACAACAAAGTAACATATATAAATTAGAAAGTTGCAAGAGCAGGACTGAAATTTTGTAGAATGGAGGAATCTCTATAGTTACACAGTAGAATTTACCCATAGATAAGAAGTGTTTAGTTATTGTACAGATACATGGATTTTAGTAGCATACTGATGTGCGAAATTAGACCAAATAGAGGTGAAATAAATTACTGGAATATTTTATTTGAACATCATATGGTAAAATGGAGGAATATGTGCGTATATTCATCGATGGGTGCTCACATCGAGAGAAACCAAACCTGGAATGTATAATACTGATAATGAAAGGAAGAGGATGAGTAATGTTAGTTAAACCTTCTTTGAAGCCTCCCGTCCTGAAGACACCCTAATATGGAGGTAATAGTAGATAGGTCGCCAGGCACTGAATGTAGTCGTGGGAGTTGCAACTGAAAATGGAATACTATGTCGTAGATATTTTATGAAGTAGCCCAGTAGCTCAAAACCCTAAATCGAATTTCAAGAGGGCATAGAGTGAGACCGGGAATTCTAGATGTTGTCAATAAAGGTGTTAACGAAGAGCGGAAGAATGGGGAAGGTAGTCAGAATATCGAAGAACACCGGTAGCTGTGAAACCCTATTTTAGAGGGAGCGGGGGTCAGCGTGCAAGGTGGTAGCCTATGGTGTCACACGAGGGATGAAGGAATTGTTGGGGGGAAAGAAAATGGAGGGGAATATGGATGAATGAGAGTGTGTCAAGTAGTGTAGGAATAAGCCTAGTTTATTATAGAAAACATCTTTATTATGAAAATATATAAAAATGGAAAGTAAATAATAGAGGAACCATAAAATAGATTGTTCATAAAATTTAATCATTATAGGGTCAAAGAAAAATTTTATATGAATGCCATTTGATAGTAAAAATCAATGAAATAGAGAATCATTGAATATAAAGAGAAATGCAATGTACCAATAAATAATATAGATTTATTGTAGTATTCAATAGTAAATTTTAAGGATTGTGTAGAAAATATTTATTTCCAATAGAATTTATCAATCACATTATATCAAATTCTAATTATAGAGTGTGTATTGTTTCCAAGACAATCTGTTCAATATCCTCCTTGACCACATGGATATACAATTACCAACATAAACAATCAACTTTTGAATTTTCCTCCAAAATTGTATAATCGAAGTCAACTTAAAACATATGAGATACCACATTCATCATTAATACATGTGTTTAATGTTAGTTTTTTGAAAATATATTCTTTATTATCTTATTATCTATGAAGATAGTAAGTTTGTAATCTAAGAGATTTTGGATTCATGTTTTTATTATATGTACTGCCAAATATGTTTGTAAAACAATTCCCTTCACATGTAAACAAGACTCACTATTCATGGTATAAGACATTGTTTTATGAAAATTGAATGAAAAACAATCAAAATAAAGATTTATAAAAATACATGACATAACCCAACCCTTGTTCTAGAAATATGAGGATCTGTAAGCAAGTGAATCCAGTACAAAAATCATGACTGGATTTCTATTCATCAGGAATCCATTTTAATTATAAACTCTTATTAATTAATGTTATCATAATAGAATTAAATCTTTATAAATCTCTATGATAGTAATTTAATTTTAGACAATTAAATCATTGATTCTAAAATACATTTTTATGATGTTTTCATGAAATGATAATTTCAAACATTTTAGTGTATATTGATGTTTCATTATTTGAAATTAAAATAACAATTAAATGTTAAGGATCTGTATATTTACATTATTTTTGAAGGAAATAACATTTCTAACATCTTCATTACAACAATTGGAATATGTGTATTTGAATGAGAATATAAGGTATCCAAAAACTCATGATCATTGAGATATGTTTCTTGTTTCATTTTTGAAGTTGGTATCAAAATATTTTTCTTTAGTTCTATTTATTATGATCAATTCCATCATGTGTGTTATGTTTTGTTGTTCGGATATTTTTCACCATTATGGAATCAAATTTAGAACAATAAGTTTCTATTCACTCATTATCATAATGTGCATCATTATATTTATATGGTTAATGAATCTCATAAAATGATTATGTTTTTTAAATAAACAAATACTTTAATAGTTCAATATATCATATTTATGAATGATGTGAACTTCCATCTCTGTATCCCATCTCTCATGTGAATTTGTAAATACCATATGAATTTTTTCATATTATTAAAATTACACTAAATATATCGAAGTAACCACACATTTTATATTATTATTGAATATTATTGAATATTTTAATGTATTGAAAATCAAGAAATTGTTAAATGTAATAATATAATAATCACTTAATTCATTATATTGTATTCATATTGGAATAGATATGTTGAATACCAACAATGTTAATTTCTGTAGAAACACCAGGAGTTGGAGTGACATAACAAGTTGGCAAATGAATAATATACAAAATAAATGAACATGAAAATAATTAGAAAAAGATATCATTTGAAATTATCATTTAAATTGTTTTGTAATAATTCCTACGGCCATGGAGAGGCTGAATTTTACTATGATCCATGTGCACAAAAATGATGAAAATATCACAGTGTTACAAACAGAAAAACACATGCTTACCATTGAGCTAAAAATGTGGATGAAACATATTTCCACCAAATTCATAAAATCGACAATTTTATATAGTGAATGGTATCTATAATTACACACATCAATAGTTTTGTATCCAGGGATATATTCACACCACACCCACCCCATAGCCTGCAGTTGGGGATAACCCCCCATATAGCCTAAACAACTAGATAGCCTCCCCACGATGACATCCATCAATGTAAAGTCTTTTCTTCTCCCATACATGAGGCATTGCTTTTTGACTCTATTTAAGCCACTAGACCGTATTGTTTAATATAATCATCATTCAATATTAATCAATATTTTATGATACATTTTGGGAAATCACAGCATGAGGAATAACTCATTGTGAAATATTAGTTTGAACACTTTATTCCTTAAAAATATTATACCATGACATTAAATATATATGAAATACACATAATGTGTGTCTTGCACACATATAATATTTTAGTATAATATAAACACTAAAAATAACAACTTAATGAGATTATGTGGTTACAAATTGAAATATCTCAATGATTAGACTTAAATTTGATATGGTTTTTATACGTATATTTATTATCATTGAGAATTAATTTTGGGTAGGGCATGTAGATATTATTATAATATAAAATTCTTTTCATGTTTTCTGTTTATTTTTTGAATAAATAAATTTCAATTTCTTTATGCATGTTAAGATCTATTTATTATATTATTCTTGGTTAAGGTGTTTGAAAAATGATTCACATTGGAGTATTAAGGAATATGATTGAATAATACTTCAATAACAATTAATTACATTAAATATAAATGATAAATATTTTTTTATACATTACAGTTTTTAATGAATAAATATTTAGTTTTTATTGAAGACACATATTAAATATAAAGTGAACATATTATATTAATACAAAAGAAAAAAATAATATATATATCAATATATATATATATATATATTGTAACAACCCAACCCGAGTTACCCAGAGTCATTACATTATTATATAAAGTTTTCATGATCACAAGAGATCTAATCCTGATTGGACGATTATTTTAATAGTCTTGGATGTACTAGATACATACATAAGATTAATATTACATTATGAAATGAAAAACAACAACATAGTGTCTTCTATAAATACACTCATATCCCATATCCTATTAATTAAGGTAAATAATAAATTAATTCATCACATCCTAGGAAGAATAAAGCATAAAATAATTTCTGATCTCAGATGCTCAGTAAGGATAATAATATAGTAGAAACAGTCATAAATGATTATTCACATTTAAGGCAATCTATAAGACTAAAAAACAAGCTTTTTAAACATAATCATCATAATAATATGGCAATGAAAAATAAAATTTCGTCATTTACATATTCACATGGATACTACAGTAGTCGAATAATCACATGTAATATCTATAGATAATTTTATAATGAGGTAATGAATAATGTTTGACATCAAAACCACATAGTCCAGGCCCCGTGCCATGAATACAAATAAATTTTTTTCATGGACATTTTCAATGACACTAATTTCTATAATTAGATATATAGATATATAGAGATACTATAATAGGGCCCACTCATCTCTTACTACGTCCAATGCATTCCTCATATGAAAAGTAAGAAACATAACATAGATATTCATATGAAAAATAACATTCAGAATGATAATACATTAAAAATATTCCATGAATTTTATAAAAATAGAACATCCATATTAAAAAATATTACAAATCATTCAACAAAATATGGAATATTGTGTCATAACAAATAATCTTAAAATAAATATAAAATCCCAAAAAATTGTTGATGGCATAGATGAGATCAAAACTATTTGAGAAAATACCTATTTCTATTTTTAAATAATTTAAAATCCATATAATTATATAAAGACAACAATTATATTGAAAATACTCTTAAAAGCTTTTTGGGGGATCCTAGAAGGTGTTATAATGGAAGAAAATATTTGTACACACTATATAAGTTAAAAAACATTCTTTTCTTAATTTGACGAAAAAGTCATAATGTACCTTATTCGGAAAATAGTAAAATGAATCATTAATAAATATTAATTAAGAGTCAATATATTTTATAAATTAAATTAACCCATATTCAATGATATAATAATAATTATCTGAATTTTTTTTAAATAAACATAGATATAGATGATAAAGAGGTCCTATTAGGTACATACGTATAGACAAACTTGGTTAATAAAGATATTTTAATATTAACACATACCATTTACTTTTATATAGTAGAGTGTACGTTAACCTACAATATAATGGTTTAATAATAGTAATAAAATTATAAGAGAACCAAATACAAAAATATTTTTTCAACTATGATATTCTAACATTGCATTGTTAAATATATTTTAGTATTATAATTATTTCAGAAGTTAACTCATTCGTTTTCTTTTATATGGTTGGATAGTTATGTCCTATTTGTTATGAATTAGATGTATTTCATTCCTATCCATAATTCTATATTTTTTACTAAACAGTATTTCTAATCATAAAATACATATTATTCATCAATGGATACGATGGGGGTTGAAATCTCATCGTGTAATAGAGATAGTATGTCGTACGTACACAACAACAACAATATCATTCTATTGATGGTGATAGCATTTGTAATTGGTTGGTATATTATATATAAAGAATCATTAATATGTTATATATATTATTTACTTAAATTATATTCATTATAATTCCCATCCAAATAATTATGTGTTGAATAAAAAACTACACTATGACATGGAAACAGTAAGCCAAACGTATTCACATATGATGATTTTATCATTCACATGATGGAAATAAAAATTTATATGGTTCTTATCTATTTAAAATAATATATTAGTATGTATAAGGTAATGAATTTATTATTTTATTATGGAAAACAAAATAAAGATGAAGTGGAAGAAGAAAGTAAATCTTAAAGAGGTCAGGAAAAAATTACCACTTCTTTCTGATTCATCGTTTTGATTTGGACAAAATTCATATGTATGTCGGACTTCAGATCAAATTACGACCACTAGGATTATGTGAAGGGTATATTATAAGATATTTGAGTAGGTTTTGGATGAGACAAATAAATTTTTTAAGAGTTAAATTATGATAAGTATATGTACACTTTTATAAGATAGGTGAGGGTCACTTTAGAAAAAACATGAAATATTATTTTATTATAAAATAATTTTCAGTTTATAACGGATCCAAATGGATTTAATTCTTGGATATAGTGGGGATATGTTGTAATCATCTCAACCAAAAGGTTTTAAATAATATTAGGTCACCATATTATCATTATATTTATGATTTAACACTTAGTTAAATAGTTTAACATTAACCTTATCTCCTTGTATTTTTATAGTATTTAGTATTTTGCTTTTTTGAATTTCATAAAAACATTATTATTTCCAAATAAATATCATTAATCAATAGTAAAGTGTAAAATTCAAGTAAAAAAATTTGTAGATGGCATTATAAGTTTCAATTTACATTTATATTAATTTTTATAACATCTAATATTTTCATATTTCATTAATAATGTAATAACAGGATCATCATTGTGACATAAATAAATTTAGTTATTTAATGTCTATAATATATTAAAAAAATTCCATTATATTGTAAATCTGTATAATTTCTAATGAATATTTATAATTGAATCTATCTTATGTGTTACTCTATATTAAAAATAATTTAGTTACTAATATTTTGATTTAAAACTTTTAACTCATCTTTAAAAATAATAATAAATGACCTATTTAAGATTTACCTTTAATTACTTTATTGACTTTTAAATATGTTAAAAAAATTCAATAGTTACTTTTCAGAAAAAATTATTTTCATCTCATTGAAAAAAATTTTACTTACTAATCTAAATTGTGACTCTTAGTTTTTTGAAATTCAATTAATATAAGTAGTAAAATTAATTTTTTTTTCAAATTTGTATGTGTTCCTGGAAGTCCGGTAAATGATATTAAGAAGATAAATCAATTTTTATATATCTAATATTATTATAAAATTATGACAACTAATTACATTGGTCTAATATAATATTATGTATCTATATTGAAATAAAAAAATAAATTTAAAAATAATTATTTTAATAATAATATAGTTTTAATCAATAACACAATGTTTTAATTATTCACAAAAAATTGATAGTTTTAAGATATATACCATAAAACCATCATAAGATTATTTTGATATTTCGAATTCAAAAATAGATTTAATTTTGAAAAATAAAATTTATATGATTTCAAAATGTGGGTATTACTATTCATAACTGATTTTTAAACAACTAATTTTACTTGTGCTGTTGTTCTAGAAGATGTATTTGCGTAAAATGAAAGTTAGTGAATTAATAAAAGAGAAGATTATCGTGTAAGATTGAGGTGTTACATTATATCATCATTCAAATCATTTCATCCTAGAAATTTCTATAATACGTATGCATAAAAAGATTCTGGTTCTTCTTCATCATAAGTTCCATAGGTTCACCTATTGCATCTTCTAATTTATAGTTTCTCCAAATCACTATTAACAGACGAGTCAACTAGTTTCAAATCACTTGTTATCTGCTATCATGATAAATTATAGGATGTTCACAATAAGACATTTGGGTTCCAGCTATTTTTCATCATAGGTGAGTACGTGCGTTGGAACATGCATGTATTTTCTCAATAGTGATTTGTTGAACACATCAGGAACATTAGAGAGACTTAGAAGCATTTCCAAAAAGTTAGCTACATCTCCAATTCATTCTATAATTTCGAGATGATCGATGTATCTAGGACATAATTTTCCACTCTTAATCAATCATATAACACCCTTTCATGGAGATTCATTTAAAAAAATGATCTCCTACTTGAGATTCAAAATCATTCTTTCGGTAATCAATATATCTTTTTGTCGACATTGTGCTTCTTTGATGTGGGTTTGGAAAATCATCACCTTTTCCATTATTTAATAAACATGTTCTTGGCCTCCGATTTTTCTTTCACTAAAATCATCCTATGAAGTTGGTGTGGGACTTCCATTTCTATATAAAACGTAATATGGTGCCATTTTAATACTAGAATGAAAGATATTGTTATATGAAAAATTCTACCATAAGTTAATAATGATCCCACATACCAAGAATTTAATTTGAAAAAGATATCAATATCTATTCTATGATTTGGATTGTCTATTTTTATTTTCCATCAGTTTTAGTGTGGTAGGAAGTGCTTAAATGAAGTTCAGTATCTAGTCCTTTCTAATGACTTTTCTAGAATCTTGATATAATACAAGGATCATGATGAAAAATCAATAGGGGTAGACCATGAAGTTAGAAAACATCATTAATATATATTTGTTCTAAAAATTATAGTTATAAATCCTTTATTTTTTCATGAAAATGTATTGAATTTTTATGGTGATTGACAACGACCCATATTGCATCATTCTTTATAGGAATCTTTGGTAGCCCCCTAACAAATTCCGTCGTAATATCATATCATTTCCACATAGGTATGGGATGAGGTTACATGAATCCTCTAGTATGTTGTCTTTCAAATTTAACATGTTGACAAACCATACATCTTGTCACATAATCAGCAATGTCCCTATTCATGTTGTCCCAGAAAAAATATTCTTTCCAATCTAAATAATTATTAGTGCTACCAAGGTGTATAGAGAAATTGGATCTATTCACATCATCCAAAAATTACATTTTTAGATCAGGTATATCTGTTACACGTTGTCTCTTCTAAAATTTGAAAATTCTATCTTCATATACGAATTCAATCAATCTCCCATCACTCACAGGGATAATTTTATTTAGAAACTCCAAAAAATTAGTCTAAGAACATTTTATCCAATCTATTAAATATGGTTTGTCAACCATCTAAAAAATTATTGATGTTTCAGCTTCCATGATTGTTCCCATATCCATTTTTATTATATCCATGAACATAGGATATCATTCAAATCCTATATTGTTCATAAATCCATGATTCATTTTGCTCAAACCATATGCCACCTTATTTTCCATCCCCGGGTGGTACTGTATTGTGCAATCATAATATTTGATAAGTTATATCCATCATTGTTTCCTCATATTGAGTTCTTTTTGTGATAACATATACTTAAAACTCTTATGATCAATATATTTCTCCCATTTTTAACCATAGAAATAGTGTCTCCATATCTTCAGTGAATATAGAAACAAGGCTAAATCATGATCATGAGTGGGATAGTTTTGATTTTGAATTTTCACATGTCCTGATGCATAATAAATAACTCTATCATTATGAATAAGGAAAAATCCAATTACACTCTTTGAACTATCACTATAAATAAAAAACACATCATTACGCGATTTTTGTGTCATGATATCAGCATTTACTAATATACACCTCAATTTTTCAAAAAAAAAATTCACACTATTTTGTCGAAACATGTTTAACCCCTTCACATGTGAGATTTGATAATGGGTTAGACAATTGGGAAAATGTTAAATGAATTTTCAATAGTAACCTATAAACCAATAAAATTTTATACCATAGAAATACTTGTTGGTGATTTCATTTCTTGTATTTCTTTTATTATTAAAGGATCAAAAAAGATTCCATCCTTTAAGGCAATATATCAAGAAATGAAATCTCCTGAAACAAAAATTCACAGTTTTTAAAATTACCATATAATTCATTTATTCTAAGAGTCTTTATAATATTACTCAAGTGAATTTTTTGATCTTATTATATTTTGGAGAATACCAAGACATAATCAACAAATACCACTAAAATTTCATCAATATATTCATAGAAATTTTAATTAAATCAATCCATGGAAATAGATGGTGCATTAGTTAGTCCTAAAGTCATTATAGTAAACTTGTAATGGTGGTACCTAGTTCAGAATAATGTCTTTGCAATGTATTACTTTTTCACGCAGAACTCATAGTATCCATATCAAACTTCAATATTTGAAAAATATTGATCTCCATGAATTTGATAAAATAAATCATTAATGTGAGGTATGTGGTACTTGTTCATAATTTATATAGAATTGATTTCCCTATAGTCTATGCACAATGTCAAAGATCCATCTTTCTTCCTAAAAAAAGAATAGGGGCTCCTTATGGAGAATCTCCAGGGAGAATAAATCTTTTATTACACAATTACTCTTTTTTCCAATAGTTTCACTAATTCCACAGAGGTAATTCTATATGGTATATTTGATATGGCACTTGAACTAAGAATAATGTCAATGGAAATATCAATTTACCATTCTCGATGATGTTCGAGTAAATCCTTTGGAAACACATCAACATATTCTTGCACAATAGGTACCGTCATTTAACATTCCTTTCCTAACCCATAGTTATTTTACCACTATTCTCCCTAATAATTGAATTTGTTAGAGCTACTAGGGGAGGATATAGATGAGAATCATACGGTGACGTTTCTTCTATAAATATAAGGTATTCTTATTCTTCATAAGATATTGTATCCTCCTTACGAAAAATTTTTGTATCATGGTCTGAAACCCAATCTATATAGAGGATAATATCAAATTAAATCATGGTTATGAAAATAAAATCAGATGATAATGCTTGTTTATATTCCATTATTGTTACTGATTAACAAAACAATGTTGCTATGATATTTCCCTTAGGAGTTTTGACTGAAAACACACTCGTTAAGTCAAACTAAAAATATTTTTTTTCAACTATGATGTTGTGAAACAATGAGATGATACATACTCATATAAAGCATTTCCTAATTTTTAGAAAACGATTAAAGTACCTTCCACCCTGTCATTCTGAGCTTCATTGTCAGCAGTAGTAATCACATAAACCTGGCCTTGAACCCTTGTCTTTTTCTGAGGTATGTTTCCCTAATTTATAGCACATTCATTAACATAATTCCCCATTTATCTACATTTATATCTTATACCATTGATAGACTATTTATTTCCCATGCAATCAAGAGCATGGTGTATTTTTTCTCCATACATATAACAAACTCTCATCCCTTTAAGGAAAGTAATGTGGTTTTTTTAACCACATTTACCGGCGAGTGGAAAGTAAAATTTTCCCTTCTTCCCCTTATTTCCTTTTATATAGTGTTTTAAAGATCACTTCTACACTTCAATCACTTTATTGTCATAAAACTTAGATTATTAAGTTTCTGCGATGTTAGCACATGAGACAATATTTTCATATAATGATAAGGATTCTAATACTAATGCTCAGTGGAAAAATGGTTTTAACCCATTATTAAATTGATCAATATTACTTCATCGGTTACATATATAATCTGAAGTAAGCCTTGCTAACCTTGTAATGTTATCCTCATACATTGCGACGTTCTCATCCTCCTTTTTCCTCAATGTCTGAAATTTCCTTTCCATATTCACTCGATGTTCAAGAAGAAATTATTTTTCTATGAAAATATCTTTAAGCTCCATCCATTACATATTTGAAACTTATTCTTCATACATTGTTTCTTGAATTAATAACCACCATTGATTTGAATCCCCCATTAGGTGGTATACTTCAATGAAAACATTTTCACTTTCACTACTACCCAAAGCCTAAAATATTTTCAATAAGTAACATATCCATTTATCAGGTACAAATTGATTTGTAGTCCCATTGAATGTTTGTGGTTGTTTCCTCATGATGCGGTATAACATTCATCATCCACATATTGGATCATGGGGCACCAGACATTTATGGTTATTATTGATAACAGAGTGAGTTGTCCTAGTATGGTAATAAGGTGATTAGCAGCAGTTTCATCACATGCTCAACTGTAATTATCTTGAGTATGAAGGAAATAACTACATGGATAATATGTGTTGATACGATTTCCATTCCTTCTAGTAAGATAAATTTCAAAACATTGGAATACAGAAGATTATATTATGAATCACTATAAAAAATTCAAAACATATAAAACACTTAACATAAATTCAACAGTTTATTCATATAAACCATAATAATAAAAAAAAATTTCATTAAAGAAGTATTTAATGGTTAATTTTTCATAATGGTTTTTAAAAATAATTTTAATTGTAATCATCATATCCCCCATGAGTGTAATCACCAAGAGTGAATCAAGGTCCATTGTCATGCACTGATTCTCATTTGAGTATATCTCAAAACTGTGATTTTAGGTTTTACAACAATATACATCTGCGCCAACACCACCTCTACCTTCTCATATCTAGACATAGATGTATTTCAGGGAATATTCACAAAATCTACACATTATCTAAATTCAAAGATGTTATTCTATACCAATATTAAATATATATCTTAGGGTAATGATCTCCAGTAAATGTTTTCTCAAATATAGTATACACGGTTTTTACTAAACTTCCTCTGATTCCTACTATAACGCTCGTACCCCAGTTACCCAGAGTCGGTGCATTATTACATAAAATTAGCACAATCATAAGAGATCCAGTCCTGAAAGGCAAATCAGTTTATTAGACTTTGATGTACTAGATACATACATAATATTTAAATTACATTATTAAATGAAGAACCAAAAAATAGTGTCTTCATTGAAAACAATCACATATCATAGCCTATTCTATTAGGACAATCATAAAATACCTCTCCGCATCACTGAAAAAATAAAACAAATGGAATAGGTGAGATCATATTCTTAGTAAGGATAACAATATTGTAGAAACTATCATAAATGAGAATAAACATTTAAGGAAATGTATAAGTTAAAAACACAAGATTTTTAAACATAAACATCAATATAAAATAGAAATGATAAATCATGCAATTATATTTACTTATTCACATTGATATTTTACTAGCCGAATAATCACACGTAATATAAATAGTAAATTTTATAACGATGGAAAGAATAACACCAGACATCGTAACCATAATGTCAAGGCCTCGTTCCAAGACTACAAATAAAAATTTAAACAATGCTTTGTGCCAAGACACTAATTTGACTCATGAGACCTACTGATTCATCTGGGGTCTATAATTGGCCCCTCCCATCACTTACTAAGTCTAATTCATTCTACTTATTAAAAAGATTAAACATAACATAAACATTCCTACTAATACATGCATTCAATGATTTAATACTTTAACTATAAACTAGAAATGGTATAAAAATAGCACATCCATATTCAAACATATCACAAAACCTTCAATACAATATGGAAGATAGTATTACAATAAATCAACATCAAACAATTTTAAAATACAACAAAGGATATTGACATAGATGAAATCCAAAATATTTAATAGAAATATCTCTTTATATTTTGAAATAATTTAAAAAACATTTAATTATGAGAGATAACATTTATTTTCAAAATATTCATATAAGTGTGTACAGGAATCATAGAAGGTGTTATAATAGTAGAAAATAGTTGCACCCTCCCTATAAGTTAAAAAATAAAAATTTCCATAATTTTTCAAAAAAGTAATAAAGCACATTTTTTGAAAAAGAATGGAATCATTCCATTCAAAAAAATTATAAAAACATAAAAAGGGTTTAAATGAATTTATCCCATTTTATATTAAATATTAAAAAAATTAATACATTTTCATGAAACATGGATGTGTATGATAATTAGGTCCTTGCAGAGAGTGACATATAGACATCCTCACATAACAATGAGATTGTAAAATTAACCATTACCTTTTACTTATCCTTAGGAAAGGATAAATTAATAATATGTATAATAGTTAAATAATTGATATAAAATTATACAATAAATAATTATATAAATATGATATCATATATGATATTTATAATATTTCACGGTTAATAATATTTCAGTAGAAACATTGTTTCATGTGTTAACTAATTTTTTTTCCATTATATGTTTTTTTACGTAATTCCTATTTGTTATGGAAGGAATTTATTTTATTAATATTCCGAAAGATATTAAGATCCTAAAAATTATTTTTAATCATAAAATGAAAATTATTCATTAATTTTTACTTTGGGGGTTGAAATCTCATCGTGTTGTGGAGATAGTAAGTCATGCATATGCACGATTACCAATAACATTATATTGATGATAGTGTCATATGTAATTGGTTGGAATATAACATATAAATAATACTTAACATGTTATATTTATTATTTAAATCAATTATATGCATTAGTATACCCATCCAAATAATTAATAGTTGAATAAAAAACTACACCACTATGTGGAGACAAAAAGCTATACATACACACTTATGGTGAATTTGTCATTCATATGAAGGATATAATAATTAATATGGTTGTACAATATTTATAATATCATCTCAGTATGTATAAGGTACTATATTGATTATATTATAATTAAAATAACAATGAAATAGGAAGTGGAAGAAGAAAGGCCTTTGAAAGAGGTGATGATATAATTACCTCTTCTTCAGGTTCTTTCATTGGACATGAACAAAAGGGATCGATATGTTCAATTTGTGGTAAAACTAATGCCTTATGGTAGAATTTTTGGTATTTTGGAGAATATATGAGCTCTATATTGATGTTCCAAATGGATTTGGCGGTATGAAATTATGAGAAGGGGTAATACCTTTTTATAAGGGAGGTGAGGGTCACATTATGAAAATATTAAATTATTATTTTATTTTAAAATTATTTTCGTTTCATAATGAATATAAATTGATTTATTCCATTTATTAGGTGGGTATGGGTCAAAATACTCTCAACCAATAAGTTTTATACATGTTATGGTCACCATTTTAACCTTTGATTTTAGATTTAACCCTTAGTTAAATAGTATAACAATTACCATATCTTTTTTTATTTTTATATTACCTGGTTAATAAACATAATATAAAATTCCAAAAGATCCAAAATATTTTCAAAAATGTAATATATAACCTTAAATAATTCTTTTTTCCTAAATCTTAGATTTTTAAGAATATTATATCATTTATTAATATAGTATTTGTTTTTAAATTCCATTTATATCAATTTTGACACTATATAGTATTTTGTTTTTGTGAAAGTCATAACTACTTTATTATTTCAATAATATAGATTAAAAAAATACTAAAATGTCATATTCAACTAGAAAATTGGATGATGGAATAAAATGTTTAAATTTACATATATTTTAAAATTTATAAAAACAGATATTTTAATTGTTCATTGATAAGTTAATTACTGCATCATCATTGTGTCAGAAGTAAATTTAATATTTCAATTTCCAAAAATTATAAATAATATAACAGGATATTGGAAATATATTTATATTTATGGTGAATATTTATTGTGTAATTTATATTATGTGTAACCCCATATTAAAAATATTTTAGTTACTAAACATGAAATTTAAAACTTTTAACTCTTCTTTAAATAAAAAATTATAAATGTCGTAATATACTGAAAAATGATAAAAAGGATCTTATTTTAGACCTAAGGTTTATTTTGGACTAAATACACATATCCAATATAATTATGACATGTTGTGGGGTAATTTTAATAATATTTTTATCTTTAATTACCTAATTTACTTTTAAACGTGGTAAATAAAATTCAAAAGTTACTATTCCCCAAAAACTATTTTCATCATATTCAACAACATATTACATAAATATGTCAACCATGTCTCTATATGTTTTGAAAATAAATTCACAGAATTAGTAAAATTATGTTTTATTCAAATTTTCAAATGTTCCAAGAAGGTTGGTAAACGAGGGTAAAATGTTCTATAAAATTTTATATATGTAATACTATTATAAAATGACCAAAATGAATTAAATTAGAAAAATATATGTATTATTTATATAATTTTACTTAAAAAAATTTAATTGTAAAATAAGTATTTAAATAAATATGCGGTTGTTAATAATAACGCAGTGCTTTCACAATTCACAAATAATATAATGTTATTATAAAAATACCAAGAGTCATAAAAATATAATTTTCACATTCCAAATCCAAAAATAAAGTCCATTTTGATAATTAAGATTTATTAAATTTCAAAAACTGTGTTTTTCTATTGCTATCTACTTTTTAAACGATTTGTTTGATTTTTTGTGGTCAGCTAAAACATGAAGTTGCGTTTAGGGAAAGCTATTACATTATTGAAATAGAATCATATTGTTGATGCATTGGGTGTTACTTATATATTGAATATATATATATATATAATCCACATGATGTTTTTCACTAATCAAGTAGATACAGATTGAAATATCTCTGTAAATGTTTTTATTGTATTTTCATTTTTTCACATCAATTTATTGATGTTAAATATATGATTTGTGTTGGGATTAATATATTACTATAATTTATGAATTAATTATATTTATAACTAACAATATGAATTTAAATATCAATCTTCTTTCAAATTTTAATATTTATTTAAAAAATTTAGTAACAATTTTCATTTTAATATCAAGAAAATCATTTTCATTTATACAATAAATATGCTTGAAAAAAATGATTTTACATGAATCAAAAACATCATACCATGAGAAAATCATGGAATTAATAACATTAACCCTAAATGGATTTCCTCACAAAAACATATTTTCATTCATTATAGATTTTTTTTAATTAAAATCAATCATTCAACAAGGGATCTTCAATAATAATATTATTCTATAATCTCAATCAATATAGAATTAGGAACTAAAAATAACTATCCCCATATTTTTTTTCCATTAAACAATAAATTTCACTACAAAAACAGTGGGGATACTTTGAAAAAACTAATTTAAAAATGGGATTCATCCCCATAAAAATTACAAGTCATATACAATCCATTAATTTAATTTATATCAAATTATATTATATGTAATATATTTAAATTAAAAAAAATAAAAAGATTAAAATGTGAGTAAATTACACAATAATAATTATTTATGGAATGAAAATGTTCACTGGTAAATAATTAAATATGAAAAAAAATATTGAAAAATGATTAAAAATTAGTTTACTTTATATATCACATGAATTCAATTGAATTCATCCTAGGTGTTTATGAAAAAAGTCAATTTCAAAAATTGTGACTTCATTTATTCAATATATTGAAAATCATAGTCTTTCTTTCCCATTCTAATTTTATTTCATGAGATTCTTTTTTCATGACAAGAATTTGAACGATTTAATTGAAATGATCTGCTTTGAAAAAGAAAAATTTATTAATTTATTATTAAAATTTGATGTTTTAAATTTCACATATTTCATTTTTTGATTTGAAATTTTTGTGTTAGACAAGTTTTTTCATACATATATTCCTATTATTTAAAGATTGTGAGTATTTATAGTAGTTAGAAAACTATTCATTCCCATGTATTTTTACATTGATTGTGAGTGTCTGTGAAATGAAGGGGAATGATTTTCAGATGAATGATGTACATGAACATCAAAATAGTGATATGATTTTTGTAACACATATGATAGATCTGTAAATGTAAAAACTGTTTTTCTTCTGAAAATACAATATTCTATTTACATGTATATGTTTTCAATAGATGTCATAAATGAATACATTTATTTATTTTTTTGAAATGATGACAACCAGAGTAGTCCATTATTTTATATTATCTCCAAATATTTTTATTACACTCTTACCTTAGTGTTTCAAAAGAATAAAATATTGTGTAATGATAATTAATCACGTATTTTTCTATGTGAAAAATTCAAAATTATTTTCGTGAACCTGAGTTTTCATAATTTTTAATAATTTAATATTATATTTATATATTTTATTGAATTATCAAATTGCTGTAAATGAAATTTTTACATTTATAACATATCATAAATGGTGTTTTTTTAATAAAAATAATGATGAATCATCATCATGGGGAACATATTCATTATCATGTGTTTGTGGTGGGGGATAATGAATAATATCTAAATAATTGGCTAACTCATTTAATAAATCATAAAAATGATCACAATTTTTGTAAGGAAATGTTTCTTCATTTATTTATATCCCTTTTTATTATAATTATATATAACCATAGTTATATTATTGAATACATTGATAATTACTTGCATGGTAAGATACATAAAATTTGTTTTGTTTTCTTTCATTTAATATATATAATAACTTATATTAAATTATTTTTTCTAATTATTAGTATACATTTAATGCATGTGTTGTATCATCCCTCACTGTTAGCTAGAAAATAGATACTTGATTTTAGACATAGGTAATCAAACAACACCAAAATTTGTTTTAGACAATATCTCTACGAATATCCATCTCATATATTGATATATAAATATCTTACATTGGTAAATTCATGTCAATGATAAATGATTTAAAAATGTTATTGATTATAATGAACATACATCTATGGATAAAACCAATAGCCATTTCTTCAAATATCATGAAATTTCATAGATCTTGTATATTCTCAGGTGTTTCCTATAATATGAATTATCAATAATGTTTCTTTCTTAAATTATTTTATCCCATTATTTATAAATATCCATGATATTTTTTTTATAATTATGATTTTTTTTTAATTCATGAGAATGGTTATATCATCAGGTTAATCTTTTATAGTTAGAATTTAGGATTGTGTGGTTCCAAGAAATGATTTATATCCAATACGATATACCATGCATTCAACTATAGTATCATCTTATCTATATTTTGATTTTTTATGTAAATAGAAATATATATTCCTTTATTCAATAATTATTTTATTGAAGATATTATGTGTAATGAAAAAATTCTTTGTATTCATATAGGATGAATAAAATTTTAACTAAATTTTAATATTCTAATTATTAAAATGATATTTATTAAATTTTATCTAATGTGGTGATAAACCCATAATCACTTATAAGCATAGAAAGAAAATATTAATGTTTTATGTCCATCAAATTAATTAGAGATACATAGGAGATTAATTTTGGTAATTGTAATTAGACATTTATTATATTTTTATAATATTGAACAATCACTATGATGTATTCAAATATTACATCTATTTTTTCCATATAAGAAAATATTGTCCTAATTTTAAAAATTTTCATCAAAACCCCAAAAAATTGTTAATTATCTAATCCATGGTAAATTTATTATTGTATGTGAAATTGTATTATATTATATTTAATTTATTTTACTAGTTATTGTATTTTGATAAATTATTTCATCAAAATATGGAGTTGAATTATGTTTTAATATACATGTTAATTTTTTTAAAAAAATGCTTATTTTATATTTTTTTAAATGGTCACCTATCATTAAAACATAAATCATTGTGAATACTTTTTTTCTATAAATAACAATTTATATGTATTTGGATTTTTATAATTCGTACATCAAATTTTTTAATAGAAGTCCCCATATCATTCATTAATTAATATGTATTTATTTGTGGTTCATTTCATTTATCTTGTAAGAGTAATTATTTATATTAATAAAGTACTAATACATGTTTTTATAATTTTATGAACACAAAATAAATTGTTAATCCTCATATAGGATCATGTTATTACCACACATTGTGATAAATAACTTAAATGTAGTGTATAAAAGTCTGGTGGACAACATTATTAATTGATCCTCAAAAATTTCTCTATTTATTATAATTTCATAAGAGTTTGGTCTAATTGTTCTTAATTATGTAGTGATGAATCATTAGAAAATCATCAATATGGAAAGTAGTTCTAGAGATTGCTAGAAGATTAAAAAAAGTGAATAAAAAAAACATTGAGCTATTTTTGGAATCATTATTTTCCCTTCAATTTTTTAATTACATTATATGTAGTTGGTTGTATAATTCATGAATATTTTATTAAAAAAATATCTAAAGTATTATTTAGTTAATTATATTTTCTATTATGCTAAAAATATTTATTTCTTGAATACCAACAGTGTAATTTCCCTCACATCTCTAGTCCATTCCACTGTGAAAATTCAGTAATTGGGGTTTCTGGGGGTTTTCAACCACTCATTCTGAGAGTTTGCCAAAAATATAATTTTGAACTCACATTGTTAGCATGTATGTGTTTCAGTGTGTCAATGCAACATTATGTCAGCGTGTAGGTGATAGTGAGTATAAAATAAGGGTGTCGGCGAGTAAGGGCATTAGTGTCGGCGAGTAAAGGTGTCAATGATTGTGAGTCAGGCCATCGCTGAGTTAGGGCTTTGGGGTTAGTGAACTTGGATTTCAGTGAGTTAGGGAATTGGGGTCAGTGAGTTAAGGCATCGGCATCATTGACTCATGTTGGTGAATCACACATCGGTGACCTATTTTTAGTTTTTCCTGTTTGTGATTTTTTTTTTCAGTTTCCCCCTTGTTACATTTTTTATTAAATGATAACCTTTCAAATATCAGCCTGCTCTTACACTCTTTTTACTATATGTTTATATTCCCACTGTCTCTATGTTTTAGGGTCATATTAAATCTCATTTAATTATAACAGATGAAATTTCTAAGCTATGTGGTCAAACTATGATCTGATTTCCATGCATTTTGAAATTGTATCCCCAGTTTTAGGATATGGCATTTTTGTAAGTTGAGATTCACTCTTCCTTAAACCCATTATGTTTTATCTTGGTGTGCCTATATATTTCCATCCAACCAATGTATTTTTGAGTTTATGTTATAGAATTATATTCATTTTTTCACAAGAATCTTTCATACTACTCACACGACCAATTGTTCTTGATTAAAGGAAGTGTTTTGGTCAACTGTTATTCCTCGTAGGGATTCTACTCCCTCTATTTATTTTTGAATCATGCTGGGTGGGGGTATAAATTCATTTGTAATTAATGACTGAGTCTTTTATATAACAAGTGACTGTCGATAAGATGATGATAAAGAAGATAATCATTCTATTATGATAAGACGTAGGGAGTTAAATATAGATTTTTGCCGATTTTTTTACATCTTATCTTTCTATCATATTATGGTTTGATGTGGTGGTAATGACTTCTGAAAATAATGGTCTTTAGGGGTCTTTTATTTCACATTAGTGGTATTTTGTTGTATTGGGATTCTTTTATATATGGAAGTAACTTGTAGTCTTCTTAATAACATATACATGGTTAAATCAATTTATGAAAAAGGATCAAACCCATTGTGTGATTTCCCATGATTATCATGTTTATGTAAAGAATATAGTTGGATAAATTTGAATACTCCTTCTTGAATAGGTGTGGTTGTGTGATGTGTGTCCAAGTTTGTTTTTGACGCTTTCGAGAATGTTTGAGCAATGGGGTTTGAGTTTTGGCTATCGATGTTGTGGGATTTGGGTTTGGGGTAATACATGAGATGTGGTGGAATATCATGGTGAGGTATATAATATTTGGGGAATGGAAGAACGTTTAGATATCCAGACTGCCTTTGGATGTGTGGTGGCCATGAGTTGACATTGTGCCATGGGATTGAAATGTGGTTATGTAATGGTTGTGTAGTGGGACTAGATCATGTTTTTCTTTTCTTTTTTTGGATATTTTTGGATTTATTTCCTCAATTTAGTGTCGTAATAAATTCATGTGAACCACTAATTTAAAAAATTCCATGTCGTTAAATGGAAATTTGGTTCTCGTTATGTTTTTTCTATGAATGTGGCTATTTATGTTCTTTTGAATGTAATCGTAGCAGTGAAATTTGTTTTGTGTGGGATGGTTATTTATTTTAAAAACAATTGGTTGGAATAAGTGTTTTCTTACCTATATGAAAAAAATTTACTTTCTTTTGATGGATATAAGAACCCACCATTGTTGAGAACCATGATCCAAACACCACCATGTCATGGTGGAGGGTGTCATTCCCAATATCCTAGTGGGTAATGGATGGCAAGTTAAAAACATTATTTCACTCACCCTCTTCCATGTTTTTTCTTCTCTAACATATCTGGGCATGTTTTAATGACATGAATTTTAATATAGCCTAGGATACTTCATCAAGTTTTTTTTGTGGGTGAGAGTCTTATGTGTTAATAGGAAAAGTTTGTTATCTAGTTGTCTTTGGGATCATGCATATGTGTTTTTAGGCATGGTGTTTTGTTGTTGTTTCCATTGTGTTTGCAGTCAGGATTTGTGTGTGGTTTGTGGCCTAGGTTTTTGTGGGTAGGATGGGACCATGGGACTGTGTACAGAAATAGTGGTATCATAATAATGTTAGCCGTTAGGAATGAGTAGCTAACCAGTGGGAAAGTGGTTCGGGGTACCTGATCATAGATATACTTATACTATTACTTTTTTGACCTGTGTTATTTGTTGATTGTACCATATTTAAGAAGGTTGGTTAGTTTTCCTGGTTATGTGCTTTAGGTTTTTTTGTTTTCTCAAAGGGTCATTATTATGTTTCCCTATGTGTGCACTGGTGGCTTTAATTATCCTATAGTGTATACTTGTATAATCACCCTATGTATGTAAAATTGTTTCCAGGTTTTAATGAGGACATTGAGGACTATCTTGGACATTAGTATCTCAGAAATCATGATAGCTTATGTGTTTCTAGTTAGTTTGTTTCTTTTGGTACATTTACATATATTTTTCATTGTAATTTTGTTGCAGTTTATGAGTAAATAATGCATGTGATGGATTTTGGGTTAATTAATATTAAATGACTTATGTTGTTTGTGAGATTACCATATAATCTCTAATTATAGTTTTAAATAAAAGTGGTAATTCCATCCATATTGTGTGAGATTCAATACCCATTGTGAAAGTCAACACTCTGGGGCGCACTCAAGGCATGACTCGGGGGTCATTATCTCTCTTTCAAATTGGGGAAGGAAGGGAGTGGCACATTGTTGTGCCTTCCCATATCAAGAAGAAGGCAGGTCATGAAAAAATGGTAGCAGATGTGGATTTTGATAGATAGGATGGTGTTCATAGTTAGGAATAGGGAGGATTCTATGGGATGGTACTAAAATCGTTCTAGTTGATCATGGTTCATGACATAGGACATGGAATATATGTTATGTGACAAGTTTTTAAGGCCCCTGGTAATCCAATATAGGGACTATGAGTCATCCGAATGACATAGTGAGTTTACATAGATTTCAGGGTAGAGACCTTCTGAAAGGTACATGCATCATAATTAATTTTGTTCTTGATTGAGTTTTTTGTTTTAGAAAATTATATAAATAATGTTTTAAAATCAATCTAAACAAAATTACATACTACCCATGATGATGAATGTTTTATTTATCTTTTCGTGTATGGTAACTGGATGTCTTCAATGATTGAATTAGGCATTTAGTCCACATTAGGATTTCATGGTTGATTAGTTGAAAGTGGATAGAGGGGATTATGATGACTTTTGGAAGAAGACCCTTCATGATTTCCATGGGCATATCATCAAAATGTAGGATAAAACTATTTATGACATAGAAAATGGTGGCAATATAGGGGAGCTTGGGATCACCATTACCATGATCCAGGGTTCATGGGAGTACTTGGTATTTTAGGAAGTTAGCCCGATTAGGGGATAAATGTATGAGTGGGGGATTCATTACATCAGTGAGAAGATGGAGAATGATGTTTTGTGGGATGAATTCAATAATGAGTTTTGGGCATATTTTCATCCGTCAACGATGAAGGACCCAATGATATAAAAGATTCTATCCATCCAAAATGTGAGTATGTTCGTGAGGGAATTGGGAATCACATTCAAGGATCTGATAAGATTTTCTATGGATATATTATAGAAGAAGATTCTCATGTTATGTTCTTAGCGGAGGCACACCAACATTATCTTTAGTATATTGTCACTCAATTCACTCTACCAACATAGATAGAAGTTCAGAAGAATGCTAATGTACTAGAATTGATGCACTTGGGAGCATGAGTTCTATGATAGAGAATCCAACTGTGTTCATTAAAGTGGAAGGTCATCAAAAACATATCTCCAGTGTAAGGATATTTTAGGGTTTAGATTGTGGGGAGTAGGCCATAGTAATTCTGGATCTGATATCCTTGACCATGAAATGTTCTAATTGTCCTAGGGATGATTTTTTTTCTTGTGTATGTCATGATGATATCTAGATTCTGTGTATATTTTGATCTCAGTATGGTGGTGGTAGATAGTTTTAGTTCCATCATTATTAGTAGTAGATTCCCTATAGGTCTTTCCACCACCAGCATGCCCCCACTCCAAAGAGAGAAGATGGTGTAGAAGGAGGCCGACATGAGGGTTCCCCATAGGGTCCCCGACTAGGGCATGGATAGGGATATTGTTGATAACAATGTGAATAAGGAGCTGGGTGTGGGTAGTTTTATGCCGCAGAGGTAGTAGTTCTAGTATGGTCGGAGGCCAGTCGAGGTGTGATCATTATTTTCAACACTCTTTCCTTTGCATTTTGTTATTTAGGATCCATGCACACTTTCATTGCACATAGTCTATCCCATGCTCTAGGTCTATACATAGATATATTTTTATTCCACTGGTGTTGAGTACTCTATTCTTACCTTAGACTCTCTTGGTTTATGATTTTTGGGGATTGAGGCTGATTTTGGGGCTACATCAGTCCAGAGGGGATGACATTCAATAACAGATACATCCATACAATGTTATCCTTGGGGTCGAATGGTTTTTCACTCTATATTGCATTATCTATTTCTTCTAGAAGAGAGTAGTTTTCTCTGGCACAGATTTCCATGGTGTAGATTTCATTGGAGAATGGAGTTTTCAGGTGGGTAATCGGCATGTAGAACATATTCTTTCCTTATTAGCCGAGATGTCAATGGGATCAATGGAAGATGAGATGGTGGAGGTTCTGGTGGGTTTCAGTGGGATCCAAAAATTATTCTCAGAGAATGTTGTGTCTTTATAACCTTGGCATGTCATTGAGTTTGGTATAAACAAATAAACTGATGCCCTTATGATTTTGATGTCTTCCTATTATTGACGCCTTCCGAGTTGCTGGATTTGCATATTTAGATAGATGATATGAATAAGAAGGGATTTATCTAGCACAATGTCTCACCTTGGTCTTCCCTAGTATTGCTCATAACAAATGAATATAGTGGTCTGAGGATAAGAATAGACTATGGGAGACTGAATTAGGTGATAATCAAGAACCCTTACCCTCTACAAAGGATATATGATCTCTTTGACTAGCTATGAGAATCATTATGGTAATCTTAGATTGATTCGAGGTTTTGATATCAACACACATGTTTGAAGGAGGGTGACATATCAATGACTGCTTTCATTTGTAGGTATGATAAATTTTATTTTATTTTCATGTTGTCCGGTGTTACGAATGTGACATCTATGTTATTATGGAACATGAAATATATTTTCAATAAGTTTTTTGATAGGTTCACCATCTTCTTTATCAATGACATTATGATTTACTAAAGAATATATGATGATGAAATTGATCATCTATGGGCAAGCTTGGTGGTTTTTCAGCACCAATAGCAATAATCTAAGTTCTCTATGTGAATGTTCATGAGGAATGATATACACATCCATGACATATGGTGTCTCATTAATGTATAGTACTGGGAACAATGATGATTTTGGTAGATATTCCATTTGAAAAACCCATGAATGATGATAAAGACTGTTGTATCCGAGGACATGTAGCGTATTACCGGATCTTCTTACACAACACCTATTAACTTCAATCTATGATGAAAGATTTGACCAGATAAATCATAGGACACTATGTAGACTGTGTATTTACAAGACACTTTCAACTATTATATATGGATGCTATTTAGAGATCCATTGCTCAGGTTTCCAGAGGATGGGGTGTTGTTCAAGGTGAATATTGAAACTTCTGTTCTATGTAAAGGATGAGTTCAGATGTAAAATAATAGTGTGATATCTTATTTTCTAGTGTGTTACGTCCCCACGATGGTAACTATTAAACCCATGATATAGAGCACTAAACAGTCCAGTTCTCATTGATGTTGTGGTGGAATTAACTAATTTGGGATCACATTGTCATCATTACATTTCATAATACATTGAACTATAACATTACCCAGTTAGACCTGGACATGCGAAAATGGAGGTGGATTGATTATCACCAGAACTAGGACTTTGATATCTCTTACACCATAAGCTAGGAGAACACTATGATCAATGAATTGAGAAGGAAATCGCAAAAGGTGGTAGTTTAATATTTTTTTTGATTCTTGGACGAAAATAGAGGAGTTGGATACATCAAACCTCGATGAAATAGTAGGTGGTGGTTGTGGTTATCTATTTTAGTTTTCAGTGTATTCCTCTCTAATGCGGTAGGTGGAGGAGTCTCCGTGGTGAGACACAAAGGCTATGGTGATGTGTGATCAGATTGACTAGGTTAATGGTCCAGAAGAATGGTCGAATGATAAAATGAATCACATGATGTTCAATGGTTGTGGCATGGGTTAAATCTTGTAGTGGATGAGTTTCTGGAAACATGCCTGCTGTTTAAGCATGTAATTGATGAGCATTGTGTTTCAGGAGGTTTTCTGCATCCCTTATATATTCATGAAATAATATGGTATGACATCTAAATAGATTTTATTATATTAATACACATGTCTTAGGGAGTTTGTGATGTTATCTTGGTTGTTGTGGATCAGAAGAAAAAAACAGCTCACTTCCTTATGATCATGAAGTCTATTGTAGTGGATTCCATGTCAATGTGGTATGTGGATGTGGGGGTGTGTGTACATGGGGATCCAATATATATATAGATTCAGATTGTGTTCCATGGATTACATCCTGAGCCTTAAAATAATTTTTGAATGCTTTTGAAACCCATTTAATCCTCAATAATGTATTCAACCATTAGATAGATGGGAAGATAGAGAGGATCATCCATACATTGGAGGATTTGCTACAGTCATGTGTTCTAGAATTTATAGGATCATTGGTACGAAACATTCCTTAGTTAAAGTGTTATTAAAATAATATCTATTAGTATTTCATTATCATGGGATCATTCTAATACATTTATGTGTCACATTGTCATGCACTTTTATTATGGATAGCAGTTGGGGAGGTAGGTGTTCTTGGCCTAGGGGTGCAAGACATGTTATAGATGGTCCACTCGTTCATGGGAGGATAAAGGTTCCTCAGGACCAGCAGTATTTGTATTCTTATTATAGGAGGATTCCTTTGGAGTTCAATGTTTGAGAATATGTGTTCTTGGAGAATTCCCCTCATCGACGATTCATAGGACCATTAGATGAAAAAAGAATTCTCGTATGTTCATCGGACCTTTGGAGGTTTTGGGGTGACATAGTGAGGTGGAATATCTTCTATAATATCTACCACAAATGGAGAGGATCCACAATGTATTTCATGTCTCCCAACTTCTTTGGTATCTACACGATGACTCCAATATCATGGAATTTGGAGTGTTGGACATTGAGGACTACAGAGAATTTGTGGAGCAACCATTATGGATTGAGGATGGTGAGGATAAGGTTTTGTGATGACAGACCATACCTTTGGTACATGTTGTGTGTATTCATGGTGTCCTTGAGTGTAATACTTGGGAGGGTAGGAATAGAAGAGTTCCCAATAGCCGTATCTATCTATGTTTTTGGTTCTGTGTTATACATTGGTTCTTTTTCTTATGATATATGTCATGACCTTATTTTCATTGATATGGTATTTTTCATTTTTATATTAATGTGTGTGAATTTTCCTGACATGTGGAGAGAGTATGACCAAATTATTAATCAAGATGTATTAATACAGATTCGATAAAACCCATGCATGCAAGATAGATCCTCCCAAAGTGGATAATATCTTGACATGGGGGAAGCAGGTCGTTAATTTATTTCACGGGATAGTGTGATCATTGAGTTTAATTTAGATATTTTTGGTCATAACTATCAGGGAGGTGTTATGGGATGTCAGTTTTTTCACTCCATATTAGGTTCATATTGTGGTTATCCTTAAGAGGTATCACATAAGGTGGCTGTTCAAAACACTATTTTCCCTCAATGGGTTTTAAATTCTCAATGATGATAATGTTTTTATTGGTATTTTATATAATGTTCCAGTCCCTTCCAGTCCATTCCATTGTGGAAATTTAGTTTCTGGGGTGTTTTGGGGGTTGTCTGTGACACATTCCGTGAGTCTTCCAAAAAAATCCAATTTTAAACTATAAGTTTTGGCAACTAAAAGTTCAACATGTCAGTGTATCAAAACGTCAATTCATCAATGTTGGTGAGTTTAGGGCATTGGTTTTTTTGATTTCTGGAATCAGTGTCGGTGAGCCAATGCTTCGGTATGTGAGTGCTTTATTTTGGGCAAGTTAAGGCATCCTTGAGCCAGGGCCTCGGGGTTGGTGGGTCAGGGGGTCGGTGACGGAGAGTCTCAGAGTTGGTGAGTTAGTGAATTTGTGTTAATAAATTAGGGAATCTATGAGTCAATGAGTAAGTGACTATTAGTTATCTAATCTATGAGTTTAGGTATCCACTTCAATAAATTGTGTCGGTGACTCATCCATCTATTAATCATTTCTAGTTTTTCAATTTTTTTGAGTTTTTTGAGTGTTGCTCCTATTATGTGTTTTCATTTGTTAAATGATAACTTATAAAATCTCAACGATGAATAATTCTATTTCAAAAATATCATTATATCTCTTTCTTCGCTAAGTTCGAGTTAATTATTAAATCTCAATTATCTCTAATGTATTAAACCACTGGGGAGCGAGGATAAACAATGATATGAATTTCATGAAATTTGAAATAGTATCCCTTATTTTAGGATATATCCATTTGAATTAGGATATCCTCTCTTACATAGACTATTTAAATTTTTTCATGACACATATAGATCAATCTTTCATCATCAATATTTATTACACTTTCACAATAGCTTTTTTTGAGTTTTCCATAGAGTATTTTTTTCTTCTCGTGTGACCCATTTTTGTGACACAAGAAAGTGTTTTGGTCACATGTTGTTCCATGTATTGAATATATTGCCTCTATTTAATTATGTATCATGTCGGGTAGGTGTATAAATTTTTCATTTAACTGAACAAAATAATATACTCCATAAAAATTAAAAAATGAATTTTGGGATGCTTATAATAAAGATTTAATCATATGATTATGCTAACGGGTAGGGTATTGAAGTGGGATTGTCCTGGATTTTTTAATTTACTCACTATCATTGTTTCCTATTATGGTTCGTTGTTACTATATGGTCTTCAGAAAATAATGGTTTTTATGTCAATTCTTGCATTCTCGTGTTGTTCAGTTATTTTCAAATTCTTTGATATATATCAAAAACATGGAATCTGGTTAATCACATACACATGGTTAAATAAATATTTTCTCCATTTTAAAACCCCTTCTGTGATCACCAATGTTTATCATGTGCAATTAACTAACATATAATTTAAAATCTGAATATACCTTGTTTAATAGGTGAGGTTGTGTGTTGTGTTCCCTAGTTGTGTTTTGTGGCTTATGTGGAATGTTTGAGAAGTAGGTATGCATTTCTCAATATAATTTTTGTGGTATTTGTGTTTGTGGTAATAAATATAGTTTATTGGAATCATTGGTTGGGGGATTGAAAATATCTGGAATATATGAAATCATTGTTTGTGGTGCTGCATTTGGTTGTGTGGTGGACCTGTGACATCCATGTGTAGCAGGACTACAATATTGTAATGTTCTAATTGTTCATTAGGACTAGACCATGGGTTTTCTTTTATATTAGGATGGGGGTGGATGTTAGTTACCAAGGGTAGTGCTAGAATAAATGTAAGTGAACCCCTAATTTATGTAATGAATTATACTTATATTGAAATGGGATGTGTTTATGTTTTGTTTGGAGTTGTTCTTGTGGTTATTGATGAGGGATAATATCCATAGAAGTTATTAGTGGGATAGTTTTATGTTTTAAAAGCCATAGGTTGTGTTGAGTGTTTTCTAAACTATATTTATACACTGTAGTTTCTTGGGATTTCTATTCAAACCACAACAATATTGAGAACCATGTTCTGAACACCCCCATTTTTTAGTGGAGGATGTCATTGTTGACATCCCAGGGGGAGGATGGATGGATTGTTACTAAATTTATTCCTAAAACCAACTTCAGGGTTTTTACTGCTTGATCATTTCTGGGCATGTTGAAATGGATTGTGGTTTACTATATCACAATATCCTTCAATATGGATATGTTTTGGATTGAAAGACTATGTGTTTTTTGTCCTAGTCTGTTTTCTAGGTTTCATCGGGATCATGCCCATGTGTTTTCGGGTGTGGTGTGTGGTTATTGTCAACAAGTTGTATTCATGTTGGAATTGTTTGTGGATTGTGGCCTAGGTGTGTGTAGGAAGGTTTTGGTAGTGGGACTATGTTTGAGAATATTGGTACAATCAAGACTTTATCCATGAGGAATGAGTAGATATCCAATGGGAATGTGTTGTGTGGGACCTGATCTTCAATGTTCATATACTATTACTTTTCATGACTTGCATTATCTATGTAGTGTACCATGGTGTGGCTAGGTGGATATTTTTTCCTGGTGAGGTTCTTCAACTTCTACTGTTTCTTCATAGATTCATTAGTAGGTTCCACCAAATTTTCATGGGTTTCATTAGTTTATCTATTATGTATACATATAGACTCACCGTACATATATAAAATTATTTTGTGGTTTCCTGAAGAACATATATCATCGTGTTCGACTATACTAGTTTGGGGTTTAGGAATGTTGTTGTGATGATGCTTTGTCTCTTTATTTTGGTTCCTTTTATTGGTTTTTGGATTTTAAATTTGTAGTAGTTTATGTTTAAATCAAGCATTTTCTTGATTTGAATTGATTTATTTCAATAGTTTGGGGTTATTTATGATCTCGAAGTCTTCTCTCCCAATCATGTTTTTAATATAAAATAGAATGACATCAATTTGATGTTAGATTATATAACCTTGGTGCTATATACCATTCCAGGTCCTAACGAAGGTAGGAATCAATTGTCATTATCTCTCCATAATCTTGATAATGGAAGGATGGGGACCTCTTCTGCCCCTTCCCTCATTTTCAAGAAGGTGGGTCATGACACATGGGTTTGTACAGGAGTATATATATATTAATGTTGATGTGTCATTTGATGATGTTCTAATATTATTTATGTTAACTTCACCACAAGTTTGAATTATTCTCATATATTATAGAGAGAAATTTAATATTCACAAGGAATGATAATTTAGATTTGACATAAAGATGATGCTCTACAACGTCTATGTCAGTTTGATGGATTCTATGACCACCATATTTTATCATGAATGTAATATGATTTTTCTGAATAATATTTTCAGATGGAATAATACATAATATGTTTTACTAATATTAAATCATTTTCACACATTTATATTCAGGCTAGAAAAAATTTATAATTATTCTAGAACAATCAGATACAACTTCGGTACTGGTGGGGAAATTTTAGGTTACTAAAATTCCACTAAGAAGGTTTTTAATTGAATTTCTATAATGATAAATTTAAATGGAATCTGAATGTATGAATCTTTAATTCTTCATATTGAGTGATATGATGTCAAAACAAGGTGTTTATCATCATTTTATAAATATTGAGTATGGAATAATTTAATAATTCTATTTCAACCAATTTCCCTTTTTAAATAGATAATCCATTTATGTAGAGATTAAATATGGAAGGTGTTATAGTATGCTTGTCATGTATATCATATAATATATTCGAAAAAATTATATTAATTAAAAAATGGGGTAATGGGATAGGGAAGTTAGTGAATTAATTTTTTTCAGTGCTTTTTTCTATATTTCATTATATTATAAAATTGATTATTGAAGACAATGTCATTGTAATCAAATTGAGTCTTGGAGTTCCATCAGTGCTTTTTAAACTATATATTTTACAATTCTAATTTTGATGTAGGGATTGATTTATCTCATGAAGCCTTTCACCAGTACATCATGATTTTACAATAGGGACCTAGGGTGTCAATCAAGGAATATGAGGTATTATGCTCTTAATTCACTTCAAAATAAATCCAAATTAAAAATCAACACCCCAAGATTAACATTAAGGAAAAAATATTTTTCTATAACCCAGTTGATTCCTACATGAAATAGAACTAAAAAAATAATAAATGACTTCCAAAAGATCAATTCCATTCATTATCTATACCCATTCTACCTGAGAAACTGTTAAAATCTTCCTCGGAGTACCCAGAAAATAAATTTAATAACTATGGATTGTTGATCAGTTGATGTACTCAATAATATATATTTTTAGAAATGTTTTTTGGATAAATATATATGAAAAATACGGTTAATGACTTTGGCATCCGTAGATTATTACGTATTTCTGGAAACTATTTCCCACCTTGCCATACTTTTGATGTCTTATAGAATGGCCCTCTTCACGAATGGATTAAGGTTAATGTGGATGGTGATTCCAAATGAAATCAAGGCCCTGCTGGTTATGGTGACATCTCAAAGATTCATATTGGTTAGATCATTGGTTTCTTCTACAGTAGCTGTGGAATTTCTTCCTCATTGGAAGCATAAATGATGGGTATTATTCATGTTGTATTTTGTCCAAAAAAATGTTTGGAACAAACTCTAAATTGGGAGTGATTCAACAACCATTTTGAAAGATGTTTGGAATGGTGTGATACATCAAGCATGGCCGATAACCACCCACTGGATGTACTACATATGTGCTCTTCTTGAAAACAAGGGAGTCAATCAAGACATTACCTGGCTTGATGAACTTCCTACTGACAAACATCATTTTCATAATAAAGATTTTAATATATTTCCATCTAATAGTCTTTTGTAATTCTTTTCCATTATATTTATAATGCCTTGGTTTTCTGGTCAGGAACCATCTTATAAATAAATCCAAATATTCTAAAAAACCTCTAAATCCCAAATCTCAACTTTTGTCAAACATTTCCAAAATATAAACTAATAATATGAACTCCAACTTGTCAAACAATTTGAATCATTCCATTATCTAATCATCACAACCACAACCACATCATCAATACCACATGCTCACACCATATCCCCACAACATCAGATCATGACTACATCGACTCATGTAATATCATTATGAAATCACAAACCAAAACATTACATAACCCTCATCCATCAATTCCCAAAACAAGACAAAACCCAAAAGAATTTCAACTAGTAGAATCAACCCGTTACAGTCCTAGATTTTACAATCCATAATACATCACATTTCTTATTTTAAAACATTTAAATAAACATTGGTTATAAATTATTTTATTAGTGTGTTATCCATTATGATTTATAATATGAAAATTTAATTTTATCTTTTTATTCATTCAAATCCATTACATCTATTTTGTCCACCAGTGAATACAAAATCCAACAAGGACGCATTAATCTTCCACACAGTCAAGAAACAATTAATATAAGGCTTCTATAATTCAAGAAAATATATGAAATTATAATAGCATCGATTCATTTTTAGTGTAGACTACTTAGTTTTTGAATCATTAAATAATAGTGATTCATTGAGGGGGGGTATTTTATAATGACAAAGATATTTTCAGATTGAGAATTAGCTGAATTTTTTTGTTTTTACATTTTGGAAAGTTAATAGTGGTAAAATTTTGATTCTTTCTAAGTAGTAATCCTTGGAAAATTCATTTGATTGATATGGTGATTATGGGGAGAAGTATTTAAAATAATATATTATATTTTTAGCACTTTATGTGTATTTAAAGGTGCAGGTGATTTGTGAATGACCAGACTGCACTAGGTTAGGTAGAACATGTTCCCTGTTAGGCTAGCTGAACACATGGCCCTTGTGAATTGTCCATCCTAGGATCTAGTTGTCTAAGTCATTCCAACCCAAACTAGGAGGGAATGTTCAATGTGATTGGGATCCATACACCTAAAAACCCCCACCCATCGTTCTATGTAGCTCTCCGAAGGGTCCTTATATGGACACCCATCACCATTATGGTGTGATTTGCTTGATTCTATTCTCGAATGTATGATTCATCAAAATAATTAACATAAATAGAGCCTTTATCGACATGTATCATAATGAATATTTTTTTATCTATATAATGGTGTTTTAATTGAGATATAAGCTGTTTTTGGATTCTTTTTAATTGGGATGATGACGGGTTTCAAGTCATGATGTTCATATCATTAATGGGGAATATAAAACCTGAGTAGTATGTTATTAAGGGAACATAACCCTTTTTAATCTTATATTTCTATACTCTCCCCCCACAATGATATATATGGTATCCATTCTCTAGATCGACATGTATTCCAGAAACCATCACTGGCGGTTAGGTACCAATCCCCCCCACACTTAAACTAGTATTGGGCACTCTCTCATCTGAGGTGTATTGTTGCAAGGCATGTGTCTTCTATAGACATGGTCATTACTAACCTAATTTCAGTGTCTTCCAATGAGGTTTGTGTCTCTTACTGCAACTCTATATAAATTTTATTGGTTTTTAGTTTTGGGAAAATTGAATTTGTCATGTCATGAGATGATTTATCAAGTAGTTATCCAATACTGAGTGAGGGAACATCCATATGTTTTGAATTATAATAATTTTACTCAAAATTGGTGGTTCTAATAGTATGGGTCAGTACCCCATTTAATGGGATCAATTTTGGATAAATTAATGGGTTCTCATACTATTTATGTGAATAAATGCACTATATCAATGATTATGAACACCATGAAATGGTATAAAATTATATGACATGTGGAAGTCATAGAGTGGTTCCACCATTATGGTATTTATTTTCAACATGGTAGTTGGATAGGTTGTGAAATTCAAATGCTTCCTGGATTTTTACTCCATAGGTTCTTCATCGTCGCATTTGGGATGCATTGTACAAATGTTACCTCGATGTAAAGGATAGTGTAATTTTTAGTATTCCATGTATTCAAATTTGAATAGGCTTATCTGCAACACATGTATTGTTTTTCTAGCCAAATAATTTGTTATATGATTTTCTTAGTAGAATTTTAGATTGTATTGATTTAAGTATGACTCCTGGTGATGCTTATTATTGTATTTTAGATCATGGTGGTTCATGATGGTGGAATTGTATGTTATGGATGGAGACCAATCCAATAGTACATTTAATGGGGTTAAATTCTATGTATTCTCACATATATCAAATTTATGTACATGTTAGATGTACAATTATTTTATACTTTACCCACGATGTGTTACATTTTTTCTCAAATCTCATTCATGCAGTCTGTAACATTTTTTTGATGATATATGTACATCCTACATGTGTTTCTTATTACCATATGCATTGAAGTGGTGTTTATTATCAAATGAAATAGGATAAGGACGTTTAGGTTGTCTAATATGAAAATATTCTTCTAGTCTCCATCACTCTACCGATTAGTGTATTGAATTGGGTGGTGCACTCATATCACATTCGACCCAAGTTGGGCCTCAATTGTTCTAGTCGTGTCATTTTGAATTTCATTGAAATTTAATATTTATGTTGTTCTAGAATACTATAGATTCAATACACAAAAAAATATATCATGAATGTGGTGAACATATAAATGAATATTGAATAAGAATATAACAATTTTTTATTATATGTTGTATGAAAATTAGTACATGTTTTGTTTCTATAAAATAATTAAAGAAAAAAATAAAGTACATTTTTTATATGAATTTTTTTATAGAGATTAGTGATATATTTTTTTCCTACATTTTAATTTTATATTTACATTTACTCTTTTATTAATTAGAAAATATTTTAAGTATAATTATTTTTGTATTTAATGTTGTATTTTTATGAAAATATTATTTTTTATAATTCTATAAATACTAAATAAGTTTTTATAATATTATATACATTTTAATGTTCAATGGTTATTTTATAAACATACTAGTAGTTTTAGAAATGTTTTTTGTATTTTAGGGGTGAAAAAATTCTATTAAGTTATTACATGAAGTATCATTATGACTATATGATACTTCAAATGGATTATAAAAATAAATTTCTATAAATAAATTTATTCAATGATATCTATAAAATATAAAATATATGTTTTACTATAGCAATCGATACAACAATGATTTAGAAGTACTAATGGTCAATTTATGTATTGATGAAAGATTCTCAGAGTGGGAATATATGGTTTTATCGTTCAATCAATATATTATATTATATAGAAACACATATTTCTCTTGTGATTATTTTTATATTAGTGGAAACATCATTATATATTTGTTATAGGATGTAAAAATTTTAGTTTTTGAAAATGATGTTCCAAATTATAAATAAATAAAAAAAATTATAATAAAATTCCTAAGTTAAACATCCTATAGTGGGAGTATAAAGATATATAGAGATTGATAAAAAAATTTGGACTTAGTAATTAAATATATAATTGAAATTTTATATAGTAGATTATGATGTATTACTCTGCAAAGAAGTCTATTCAAATGTTTCATAGATTGAATCTTAAGAAGATAATACATACTAAAATGTTGGAAATGATTAATAACATTAATTATAAATCCATCATATGAGGAGTTGTTTATAAAATATCCTTTGTTGAAAATTCTTTTCTTGTGCTCTAATTATAGAAAACTAATACACTATATTATTATTGAATTAATGAATTATCGAAAATAATAAACATTATATCTGTATAATAATTATGGAAATCTTCACAATCATTTAATGTCTTGTTAATTGCCTTTTAGTGGATTGAAATAACAGTAGTCCCCAAATTGATATGTATGAAATGATATTTTAATCTTGTTTCGTGTTCTGTTTAATCGATTTTTCCATTTTTTGGTGGATTTCCAAAGATGATCTTATAGTGAAATCAATAAAAAATGTACATTATATCCTAATTTGTTATATTTATTTTGTATTACTCTTGATCATGAATATTACTATGGAAAATTGTGTGGTTTCTTGCATTGGGGAGGAAATTGACCTTTATTTTTGAAATAACGGATGTATTCCTAGGGAAAAGGAACCACACACTCACCAATGTACCTGAAATACGTATTAATGTAGAAATATACCATACAACCATTGCTGTATTGGTTAATAATGTATGTACCATTTATTTATTCTTTATAGGTCTTATTTCATAGAATTGAACATTCCCTAGTGATGGAAGAAGGAATTTATGAGGCATCGTCCACCACTTGATCACCAGAGTGAATGTATTTCCCCTTTCAGTCACATGTACATAATGTAAAATATGGATATAAAATAAAATAATAAATGAAATTGGAAATTATATTTATTCTCATTTTCAACTATATAAAACAACTAACATATCAAAAAGGGGTTATTAATTTTTTATATATATAGGGAAATTTCCAAAAAAATTTCACTAATCAATCAACTATACTGAATAATATTCTTTCCCCCACCACCATAAAATTAAATCATGATTTACACATAATCCATTTCATTTTTAAAGATTAATATAGATATTTCAAATAGGTTCAATGAAATTTATACAGAGACTAAAATAAATCATTTATACGATTACATGATCTCAATAATGGTATTGAATAGTATAATTCATTTAATAGGACAATGAAAAATTCATAAATTTTTTTGAAGTGTGAAAAATTATACATTAGAGGAGGAAACAACAACCTATATTTTTTTTCTATAGAGTCGATGATGGGGTTTCATCCAAATGATTTATTTAGATCTTTATCAATGAACCCATAAAAATACATGGTGAGTTTATTTTGATTATCACAACAAATAAGATGTTAAAATTTATATTTACTTCATCAACATACTTTCACATATAATAAAATTACATTATGGACATATATCCATTATTATCCCATTAAAAATATATATCATCATTAAAATAATTCATAAATTATATGATAAAACTAATTTCCATCATTTCAATACCTGTTCACCATTAAAATAAATGTACCATTCTAATTATTTTTTAACATTTTTCTAGAAAAACTTCTTTTCTACATAGAAAAAGATGAAATGAATTATAATATTCAATGAATGATTAAAAATATTAATTATAATAACTCCATCATAAATGGTTATAGTATCCAAAAGTATTCATCTTTTCAACCACTTAAAAATTAAATGGTTTCAAATTTATTTATTATAGTTTACATAATGTTCAATAATTATTTTTGATTTATGTGATAATTGATGAAAAATAATTTAAAAATAAAATAGATATATATTGACATGGTATATAACATATCCCTCAGTCATTTCCCTTCAATTTTCATAATATTTATTTTGGAATTAAACATTTCCAAAATGATCATCCGATTGTAAAAAATAACTATTCTAGAATAAAAAAAGAATTCATCGATGTACTTTGTAAAATAATTAAAGATAAATTCCCATAATTTTATTAAATATTATTTAAAATGGAAAAAATAATAATTAACACACAAGTAATTAAATATGACCCATGAGAATGATGTGGTAATGAAAATCATTCAAATTTTTTTTAGAAAATTAATGAAATCATTAATAGAGACTTCTGATATTAAAGGTTGTGAGGACATAAATAACTATAATATAATATATAATTAAAATAAAAAAATTATTTTATTAAAAAACCAGGGCCTATAGTGTATTTTGTTGTGATTAAGTATATGTTCCAATTATAAATCAATGGTATCAAGACTATTTATGGAAAATTGAATGATTGGTATTGTAACATCGAACTGATGTTTCAAACTGATAAATATTAAAAAATGATTTTTTTTGTTAATTTATAATGAAACAATATTAAAATGGATGATTCAAACAAGACATATGAAATAAAAGGTTAATCATACAAAAGGTGGAACCACAAAATTACCAGGATGAAAATATGATATTTATAATGTTTAAAAGATATTATTCATAGAAAATAATAAAAAATATATCATACTACAAAATAATACATTGTTATGGTATAATTGAAAATAAATTTTAAGAAGTGTGATGTATTAATATAATTCCTAAATTTTTTTTAAATAATAAAACATTGAATTCACTTTACTGGGTGTGTATGATTTTCAATCCTTTATGGTCAGGATCCTCCATTCCCAATAGGTCATACAATATTTATGCCAAACCATCTACCTCTAAAATTCCATTTCCCATCTGTATAAACCATGAAAAAGTCAAATATATTAAGATACCACATCCTTCAGCATTTTCATATGTTCATATCCCTATGTGAAAATATGTGACTCAATATATTATGTTCAATGATGATATTTAACATTTAATCAAAGAGGCGATAGTTCCATTTTTTTAATGTATAGATAACATTAGTAGTTTTTTGAATAATTCATTTCTCATTTCTGTAACTTTTGTCTTCCATGTAATATGACATAGTCCCCACTAAAATGTACTCAGCCGAATATTGATACAGATGAATCAAAGTACATAACATAACCCTTCCCTGGTACTAGAAAGATGAGGATATATATATATATAATTGAGACTATTTTTTTGCACCTGAATGATTTATGTCTACCATAATTCCATTTTAATTGTTTAATGGTTCACATAAATTGATTAATAAATGAATTGAGTTAATAAATATTTTATACAATGTGATATTAATTGTGTGCTTGTCTCGGAATGCTCTGTATCACAACTAAATTCATATATAGTTATTGAGAAATTAAATTTTCAATCCTTTTTTCATTAATAGATTTGAATTTCATTGAAAATAAAATCCAATGAAAATAATTTGGTACCTTACATTTTATTCTATTTGTATGTAAATAATATGTTTAAAAGCTTCCATATAATCTTAGAAATATGAGTATTTTTAAGAGAATATGAAGCCACATTAAACTTAATATCAAAGAGATATGTTTCTATGGTAATTTTTGAAGTTATTATTTAAATTATATTTATTATTAATCTTTATTAAGATAATAAAAATCACATGTTTTATGTTTTAACTTTCTACTATTTTTCATCATGTTGGAATCAATTTTCATACTTGATTATTTTTGTAGATATATCACTTATTTTTCATCGTATTATTTTTATTGTTTAATAACAAAACAAATTGAATATGTTTACTGAAAGAAAATTAAGACTTCAATATTATACCTTTTCACATTTTATGAAATATGTGTGTTTTTCTATCAATATCCCATGTTTCAAGTGTCTTACCTGTTCGATGTGAGTATTTAATGTAATTAATATTACATATAATCTATAGTAGAATCACATATTAAATATTAATATTTAAGAATATTTCAAAATGATATGTATTGAATAATAATCCACTTTGAAGTGTAATTCTAAAAAACACCATCATTGTTGCATATAAATTTTATAGTGAACACGAAGGATGAATATTAGTAAGAGCAATCATTTCGGAAACCTGGAGAGTCATAGTGACGTAATAGGCATGAGGATGATGATAATAGAAAACAAAATAACATTAAAAGGACTAAAATGAGTTATCACATGACACATTGATATATGTGGATCAGTATTTATCCCTACCTAAAGGAAGAGGAATAATCACAACATGAATATGGACCAAAAATAATGTCATAATAGCTTATTTTCACAACATAAACAACCAGACCTCAGAATGAGCTAAAAAGGATGTTGAAACACTTTTATGATAACCACACAGTATGTTTACATTGGTAAAATTAACGATATATAAAATTCTATACTGTAACAGTGTTATAGAATAGTATAAAAGAACACCACACCCTATATCCCCAATCCTCAAATAATACTTCATTGAATCAATGTCTGACATGTAGCCTACATTCTAGGAAAAAACACCTCCAACCCAATATGACATCCGCCAATGTGATGACTCCCCATAAACACCATTAGACGCTGTAATTTTATATTCAATAGGCGCATCTATCCCCCAATGTTTAAGATAAGAATCATTTGATATTTTTTAATTTTGTAATGATTCATTTAGGTAAATGATGGTAAGATGAGTTTTTTCTTGTGTAATATTAGTTCAAAAAAATAATTAATTATAAATTATATATCATCGACATTACACACACATGAAATTGACAAAATG
The DNA here is from genome assembly GCA_963277665.1 of Viscum album. Taxonomy (NCBI): domain Eukaryota; kingdom Viridiplantae; phylum Streptophyta; class Magnoliopsida; order Santalales; family Viscaceae; genus Viscum; species Viscum album. Next base: position 839,863,414 of record OY728141.1, read on the forward strand.
TGAATCTTTCATAAACATAACATATTAATATAATCTGCAGACTACACATATATTTTAATGTTATTATTTTGATAAAATTTAATTATAAAACTGATTGTTAATTTATTTTATTTTTAAACATATTTTTATTTTAATGAATACATAATTTTTTGCACTACGTTTAGATATTCTTGTAATAAATGTTTTATGAATAATTTTTATGTTGTTTTATTTTTTATGGATATTTTTCTTTACTTTTACAAATTTTCTGATCCTCAAAATATAGTTAATCATGATATAGTTTTAATAAAATGAAGAATATTTTAGTATTAATAAATTTAATTAAATTTTTATTCAATGAATTTATTTCATTTAATAATAATTGAAAAGATTTTTCTATATAATATATTTTTTTATGAATAAATATAACGTTATTATTGAATGCATATAATACATAAAAATTTAACGAACATTATTAATATAGAAAATAAACAATAATATATATATATATACATATATATTTAGCATATATATATATAACATATCAAATTTATGTAATGGTGTGGATACATATTGAAATATCTATCCAAATAATTTTTAAATTGTTTTTATTTTTATCACTTTTATTTATTTTTTTAAAAAATATATTTTTTTATGGAATCTAGTATTACTCTAATGTGAAAATTAATTTCATTTAATATTACAAATATAAATTGATATTTTAGTTTTTTATCTATTTAAAAATTAAATTACAATTTCTTTGATTTAATATTAATATTAATCTCAAAGTAAATTCTGATTTCATTTCTAGATAAAATATTTCTAAGAAAATATATTCTACCATGAAATAGAATCATAAATCCTTAAGAAATAGTTGTCCATAATAAAATTACACGTACATTTATTTCATCTGCAAAAAAAGGATTTTAATGCATTATACACATGCTGTTTTTAATAACATAAATATTTCAATGTGGGTTTCCACAATTTAGAACTCATTACTAAATGTCAATCCATATATAATTATTAAATACAAATATTCCTCTCAATATTTGAATTATATTAAGTTATAAAATTTTTCTATATGAACTTTTGGGATACTATTAAAAAATTAATTTAATCATGGGAGTGATACATAGTTTAATTAAAAATAAGATATAATACATATATATTATTTATTACCAGAAATTCAATGTTTAATATATATAAAATTAGAAAAATAAAATGGTAATTGGTAAAATTTGAGTAAATGATAAAATGAAAGTTATTTAGAGAACAAGATTAATACATAAAATGAATAGTAAAAAATGATGAAAAAATAAATTCTTTTATATAAAACATGAAGACCCTATCATTCGACCTAAGTTTAAATCATGAAATTTAGTTCCATGATTGCAGATTCAATTATTCAAGATTTTTTAAAGAATGGTCTTTAATTTCCATTGAAATATTATCAGAATAATATGAAATTTTTTTCTGGAATGATATATTTTTAATCACAATGTTTTAAATAGAAAATGTAATATTTACTTCTCAATGATTATAAAATGATGTTTTTTAATTTCAATAATTTAGTTTGTTGATTTGAATTTTAACGGTGTAACCTCTATTCTACCTCATATTTCTATATTTTTTGATGATTTACTGTATCTATAGTTATTCATAATTTAATTCATCTTCATTATACAAAAATACTAGATTTATTTTGTTTATGTGTCCAATATAAGGACATTAGTTCTGATTAAATATTTAAAGGACCATTAAAATTTTAATATGATATTTTTCTAAGATATTTGATATATTTTTAAATATATAAACATTTATACTACCAATAAATATCTATTTAATTGTCTGGTATATGTTTTCCTCGAAGATGGAAATCAATATTATATCACCCAAGATTTAATGAATGTAGCCTTTTTAATGTATTTTTTTTAAATATCATTGTGACGATTTTGGAAGAGGTCGGCAGAGTTTGAAATGTTATTGTATAAGTTTAGAGGCTTTTCTAAGGGCACGCATCTTTAGCACGATTGGTGAAAAACGTTAGGGTTCTTTTGGAAACTGTGTAGGAGAGATATTATGCTTTTCACAGCCTACTCACGGTGTTCCAAACCATTCGTGGAAACCATATGAATCTCTTCACATGAGGCAGTGGTGTGCTAGTATGACTCCTGGTGATGCTTATTATTGTATTTTAGATCATGGTGTTCATGATGGTGGAATTGTATGTTATGGATGGAGACCAATCCAAGAGTACATTTAATGGGGTTAAATTCTACGTCTTCTCACATATAGAAAATTTAGGTACATGTTAGATGTACAATTATTTTATACTGTACCCACGTGGTGTTACATTTTTTCTCAAATCTCATTCCTGCAGTCTGTAACATATTTTTGATGATATATGTACATCCTACATGTGTTTCTTATTACCATATGCATTGAAGTGGTGCTTATTATCAAATGAAATAGGTTATGGACGTTTAGGTTGTATAATATGAAAATATGCTTCTAGTCTCCATCACTCTACCGATTAGTGTATTGAATTGGGTGGTGCACTCATATCACAATCGACCCAAGTTGGGCCTCAATTGTTCTAGTCGTGTCATTTTGAATTTCATTGAAATTGAATATTTATGTTGTTCTAGAATACTATAGATGCAATACACAAAAAAATATATCATGAATGTGTTGAACATAGAAATGAAAATTGAATAAGAATATAACTATTTTTTATTATATGTTGTATGAAAATTAGTACATGTTTTGTTTCTATAAAATAATTAAAGAAAAAAATATTGTACATTTTTTATATGAATTTTTTAATAGAGATTAGTGATATATTTTTTTCCTGCATTTGATTTTTATATTTAAATTTACTCTTTTATTAATTAGAAAATATTTTAAGTATAATTGTTTTTGTATTTAATGTTGTATTTTTATGACAATATTTTTTTTTATAATTCTATAAATACTAAATATGTTTTTATAATATTATATTCATTTTAATGTTCAATTGTTATTTTATAAACATAGTTGTAGTTTTAGAAATGTTTTTGGGATTTTAGGGGTGAAAAAATTCTATTAAGTTATTACATGAAGTGTCATTATGACTATATGATACTTCAAATGGATTATAAAAATGAATTTCTATAAATAAATTTATTCGATGGTATCTATAAAATATAAAATAAATGTTTTACTATAGAAATCGATACAACAATGATTTAGAAGTATTAATGGTCAATTTAGGTATTGATGAAAGATTCTCAGTGTGGGAATATATGTTTTTATCGTTCAATCAATATATTATTTTATATAGAAACACATATTTCTCTTGTCAATATTTTTATATTAGTGGACACATCATTATATATTTGTGGTAGGATGTAAAAATTTTAGTTTTTGAAAATGATGTTCCAAATTAAAATTATATAAAAAAAATTGTAAAAAAATTCCTAAGTTAAATATCCTATAAAGGGAGTATAAAGATATATAGAGATTGATAAAAAAAATTTGGACTTAGTAATTAAATATATAATTGAAATGTTATATAGTGGATTATGATGTATTACTCTACAATGAAGTCTATCCAAATGTTTCATAGATTGAATCTTAAGAAGATAAAACATACTAAAATGTTGGAAATGATTAATAACATTCCATATAAATCCATCATATGAAAAGTTTTTTTATAAAATATCCTTTGTTGAAATTTTTTTTCTTCTGCTCTAATTATAGAAAACTAATACACTATATTATTATTGAATTAATGAATTATCGAAAATAATAAACATTATATCTGTATAATAATTATGGAAATATTCATAATCATTTAATTTCTTGTTAAGTGCCTTTTAGTGGATTGAAATAATACTAGCCCCCAAATTGATATGTACGAAATGATATTTTAATCTTGTTCTGTGTTCTGTTTAATCGAGTTTTCCATTTTTTGGTGGATTTACAAAGATGATCTTATAGTGAAATCAATGAAAAATGTACATTATATCCTAATGTCTTAGATTTCTTATGTATTACTCTTGATCATGAATATTACTATGGAACATTGTGTGGTTTCATGCATTAGGGAGGAAATTTACCTTTATTTTGGAAATAACGGATGTATTCCCAGGAAAAAGGAACCACACAGTCACCAATATACCTGAAATACGTATTAATGTAGAAATATACCATATAACCATTGTTGTATTGGTTCATAATGTATGTACCCTTTATTTATGCTTTATAGGTCTTATTTCATAGAATTGAACATGCCCTAGTGATGGAAGAAGGAATTTATGAGGCATCGTCCACCACTGGTTCACCAGAGTGAAAGTATTTCCCCTTTCAGTCACATGTACATAATGTAAAATATGGATATAAAATAAAACAATAAATGAAATTGGAAATTATATTTATTCTCATTTTCACCTATATAAAACAACTAACATATCAAAAAGGGGTTATTAATTTTTTATATATAGAGGGAAATTTCCAAAAATATTTCACTAATCAATCTACTAAACTGAATAATATCTTTTCCCCCACCACCATAAAATTAAATCACGATTTACACATAATCCATTTCATTTTTACAGATTAATATAGATATTTCAAATAGGTCCTATAAAATATATACAGAGACTAAAATAAATCATTTATATGATTACATGATCTCAATAGTGGTGTTGAATAGTATAATTCATTTAATAGGACAATGAAAAATTCATAAATTTTTTTGAAGTGTGAAAAATTATACATTAGGAGAGGATACAACAACCTATATTATTTTTCTATAGAGTCGATGATGGGGTTTCATCCAAATGATTTATTTAGATCTTTACCAATGAACCCATAGAAATGCATGATGAGTTTATTTTTATTATCACAACAAATTAGATGTTAAAATTTATATTTACTTCATCAACATACTTTCACATCTAATAAAATTACATTATGGACATATATCCATTATTAACCCATTAAAAATATATATCATCATTAAAATAATTCATAAATTATAAGATACAACTAATTTCCATCATTTTCATACATATTCACCATTAATATAAATGTACCATTCTAATTATTTTTTCACATTTTTCTAGAAAAACTTCTTTTCTACACAGAAAAAGATAAAATGAATTATAATATTCAATTAATTATTCTAATATTAATTATAATAACTCCATCATAAACGGTTATAGTATCCAAAAATATTTATCTTTTCAACAACTTAAAAAATTAATGGTTTCAAATTTATTTATTATAGTTTACATAATGTTCATTAATTATTTTCAATGTTTGTGATAATTGATGAAAAATAATTTAAAAATGAAATAGATATGTATTGACATGGTATATAACATATCCCTTAGTCATTTCCCATCAATTTTCTTAATATTTATTTTTGAATTAAACATTTCCAAAATGATCATCCGATTGTAAAAAATAACTATTCTAGAATTAAAAAGGAATTCATCGATGTACTTTGTAAAATAATTAAGGATAAATTCCCATAATTTTCTTAAATATTATTTAAAATGGAAAAAATAATAATTAACAGACAAGTAATTAAATATGACCCATGAGAATGATGTGGTAATAAAAATCATCCAAAACATTTTTAAGAAAATTAATGAAATCATTAATAGAGACTTATGATATTAAAGGTTGTAAGGACATAAAAAACTATAATATAATATATAAATGAAATAAAAAAAATTATTTTATTAAAAAACCAGGGCCTATAGTGTATTTTATTGTGATTAAGTATATGTTCCAATTATAAATCAATGGTATCAAGACTATGTATGGAAAATTGAATGATTGGTATTGTAACATCGAACTGAAGTTTCAAACTGATAAATATTAAAAAAAGATTTTTTTTATTGTTAATTTATAATGAAACAATATTAAAATGGATGATTCAAACAACACATATGAAATTAAAGGATAATCATATAAAAGGTGGAACCACAAAATTACCAGGATGAAAATATGATATTTATATTGTTTAAAAGAAATTATTCATAGAAAATAATGAAAAATATATCATACTAAAAAATAATACATTGGTATGGTATAATTGAAAATAAATTTTAATTAGAGTGATGTATTAATATAATTCCTAAATTTTTTTAAATAATAAAACATTGAATTAACTTTACTGGGTGTGTATTATTTTCAAGCCTCTATGGTCAGGATCCTCCATTCCCAATAGGTTATACAATATTTATGCCAAACCATCTACCTCTAAAATTCCTTTTCCCATCTGTATAAACCATGAAAAAGTCCAATATATGAAGATACCACATCCTTCAGCATTATCATATGTTCATATCCATATGTAAAAATATGTGACTCAAGATATTATGATCAATGATGATATTTAACATTTAATCAAAGAGGCGATAATTCCATATTTTTAATGTATAGATAACATTAGTTGTTTTCTGAATAATTCATTTCTCATTTCTGTAAATTTTGTCTTCCATGTAATATGACATAGTCCCCACAAAAATTTATTGAACCGAATATTGATACAGATGAATCAAAGTACATAACATAACCCTTCCCTGGTACTAGCAAGATGAGGATATATATATATAATTGAGACTGTTTTTATGCACCTGAATGATTTATGACTATCATAATTCCATTTTAATTGTTTAATGGTTCACATAAATGGATTAATAAATGAATTGAGTTAATAAATATTTTATACAATTTGATATAAATTGTGTTCTTGTCTCGGAATGCTCTGTATCTCAACTAAATTCATATATAGTTATCGAGAAATTAAATTTTCAATCCTTTTTTCATTAATATATTTGAATTTCATTGAAAATAAAATCCAATGTAAATTATTTGGTACCATACATTTTATGCTATTTGTATGTAAATAATATGTTTAAAATCTTCCATATAATCATAGAAATATGAGTATTTTTTGGAGAATATGAAGCCACATTAAACTTAGTATCAAAGAGATATGTTTCTATGGTAATTTTTGAAGTTATTATTAAAATTATATTTATTATTAATCTTTATTAAGATAGTAAAAATCATGTGTTTTATGTTTTAACATTCTACTATTTTTCATCATGTTGGAATAAATTTTCATACTTGATTATTTTTGTAGATATATCACTTATTTTTCATCATATTAATTATACGGTTTAATAAGAAATCAAATTGAATACGTTTACTAAAAGAAAATTAAGACTTCAATATTATAACTTTTCACATTTTATGAAATATGTGTGTTTTTCTATCTATATCACATGTTTCAAGTGTCTAAACTGTTCGATGTGAGTATTTAATGTAATGAATATTACATATCATATATAGTAGCATCACATATTAAATATTAATATTTAAGAATATTTCATAATGATATGTATTGAATAATAAGCCACTTTGAAGTGTAATTCTAAAAAACACCATCTTTGTTGCATATAAATTTTATAGTGAACATGAAGGATTAATATTAGTAAGAGCAATCATTTCGGAAACCTGGAGAGTCATAGTGACGTAATAGGCATGAGGATGATGATAATAGAAAATAAAATAACAAGAAAAGGACTACAATGAGTTATCACATGACACATTGATATATGTGGATCAGTATTTATCCCTACCTACAGGAAGAGGCATAATCACTACATGAATATGGACCAAAAATAATGTCATAATAGCATATTTTCACAACATAAACCACCAGACCTCAGAATGAGCTAAAAAGGATGTTGAAACACTTTTCTGATAACCACAGAGTATGTTTACATTGGTAAAATTAACGATATATAAAATTCTATACTGTAAGAGTGTTATAGAATAGAATAAAAGAACACCACACCCTATTTCCCCAATACTCAAATAATACTTCATTGATTCAATGTCTGACATTTAGCCTACATTCTAGGAAAAACACCTCCAACCCAATATGACATCCGCCAATGTGACGTCTCCCCATAAACACCATTTGACGTAGTACTTTTATATTGAATAGGCGCATCTATCCCCCAATGTTTAAGATGAGAATCATTTGATATTTTTTAATTTTGTAATGATTCATTTAGGTAAATAATGGGAAGATGAGTTTTTTCTTGTGAAATATTAGTTCAAACAAATAATTAATTATAAATTATATATCATCGACATTACACACATGTGAAATTGACAAAATTTGAATCATTCATACACATAACATATTAATATAATCTACAGACTACACATAAATTTTAATGTTATTATTTAGATAAAATTTAATTATAAAACTGATTGTTAATTTATTTTATTTTTTAAACATATTTTTATTTTAATGAAAACATAATTTTTTTCACTACCTTTAGATATTCATGTTATAAATGTTTTATCAATATGTTTTATGTTGTTTTATTTTTTATGGATATTTTTCTGTACTTTTATAAATTTTCTGATCTTCATAATATAGTTAATCATGATATAGTTTTAATAAAATGAATAATATTTTAGTATTAATAAATTTAATTAAATTTTCATTCAACGAATTTATTTCATTTAATATTAATTGAGACAATTTTTCTATATAATTTATTTTTTTATGAATAAATATAATGTTATTATTGAATGCATATAATACATAAAAATTTAATGAACATTATTAATATATAAAATAAACAATAATATATATATATACATATATATTTAGAATATATATATATATAACATATCAAATTTATGTAATGGTGTGGATACATATTGAAATATATATCTAAATTATTTTTAATTTGAGTTAATTTTTATCACTTTTATTTATTTTTTTAAAAAATATATTTTGTTTATGGAATCTAGTATTACTCAAATGTGAAAATTCATTTCATTTAATATTACAAATATAAATTGATATTTTAGTTTTTTATCTATTTGAAAATTAAATTAAAATTTCTTTGATTTAATATTAATATTAATCTCAATGTAAATTCTGATTTCATTTCTAGATAAAATATCTCTAAGAAAATATATTATACCATGAAATAGAATCATCAATCCTTAAGAAATATTTGTTCATAATAAAATTACACGTACATTTATTTAATCTGCAAAAAAATGATTTTAATGCATTATACAGATGCTGTTTTTAATAATATAAATATTTCAATGTGGGTTTCCACAATATAGAACTCATTACTAAATGTCAATCCATATATAATTACTAAATAAAAATATGCCTCTCAATATTTTGAATTATATTAAGTAATAAAATTGTTCTATATGAACTTTGGGGATACTATTAAAAAATTAATTTAATCATGGGAGTGATACATAGTTTAATTAAAAATCAGATATAATACATATATATTATTTATTACACGTAATTTAATGTTTAATATATATAAAATTAGAAAAATAAAATGATAATTGGTAAAATGTGAGTAAATGATAAAATGAAAGTTATTTAGAGAACAAGATTATTACATAAAATGAACAGTAAAAATGATGAAAAAATAAATTCTTTTATATAAAACATGAAGACCTTATCATTTGACATAAGTTTAAATCATGAAATTTAGTTCCATGATTGCAGATTCAATTATTCATAAATTTTAAAAGCATGTTCTTTAATTTCCATTGAAATATTATCAGAATAATATAAATTTTTTTTCTGGAATGATATATTTTTAATCACAATGTTTTAAATAGAAAATGTAATATTTACTTCTCAATGATTATAAAATGATGTTTTTTAATTTAAATAATTTAGTTTGTTGATTTGAATTTTAAGGGTGTAATATCTATTCTACCTCATATTTCTATATTTTTCGATCATTTACTGTATCTACAGTTATTCATAATTTAATTCATCTTCATTATAAAATAATACTAGATTTATTTTGTTTCTGTGTCCAATATAAGGACATTTGTTCTGATTAAATATTTAAAGGACCATTAAAATTTTAATATGATATTTTTCTAGGATATTTTATATATTTTTAAATATATAAACATTTATACTACCAATAAATATCTATTTAATTGACTGGTATATGTTTTCCTCGAAGATGGAAATCAATATTATATCACCCAGGATTTAATGAATGTATCCTTTTTAATGTATTTTTTTTAAATATCATTGTGACGATTTTGGATGAGGTCGGCAGAGTTTGAAATGTTATTGTATAAGTTTAGAGGCTTTTCTAAGGGCACACATCTTTAGCACGATTGGTGAAAAACGTTAGGGTTCATTAGGAAACTGTGTAGGAGAGATATTATGCTTTTCACAGCCTACTCACGGTGTTCCAAACCATTCGTGGAAACCATATGAATCTCTTCACATGAGGCAGTGGTGTTCTAGTAGTTCATATTTTGGCAAACAATGCGAGCTAACCTTTCGACGACTAAAATATGGGGGATTTAAATAATGGGTCTCTAGTTTTTAACATATTTTAGTCTAAACTATCTCCCACTCATGACACACTTGAGATTTTCGGATCTCATGGATTGGATGTGCTCTTCTACTCATTAAGGAATCTATTCAAATAGGATTCATGGTAGTAATAATGTGGTTTATCTATGGTAAGTCTCTTATCATTCTTTTTCTTTGGTTTCAGGTAGATCTACCTTTCTCCCTTCCATGGTTTAATAGATCTACATCATTTTTATATTGATATAGTTTCTTCTTTCCTTGGGAAATTATTTTAAGGGATGTGGATGTTAGATAAGGGTATCTAGGGTGGTTTTATTGTTTTGTTTTCTCGAATTGGGGTGAAATTTCTTGTGGGTCAAATTTACCATAACCCTAAATGTTAGATGCTTCCCTCGTGACTCCACTTTGTTAGAAATAGAAATATTTTTCTTATTAATTGGTGTCTCTCAAATTTATTTGTTATTTTGATTGGTGAAATTGGTTAGAAAAAAATTTTGGTAATGTTTTCGGGATTTTTGGGCAAAAGGGGTCATTGTCATGTAACGTTGATGATGTTTGATTTTAAAATAGAGATTTTAATATCTGTTTCCTGGGTTGATTTCTGAAAATGGTTGATAAAAAAGGATTTCAATAAAAGTTTGGTTTTTTGAAATTAATGGTCTCCATGGAAAATAGTAAAAGAGTATTTTCAATAAATTAATGAATTATTAAAGTGAATGAACATATTTTGTAATTGTGAATGTGCTTTATGTATTTTTTGTTGGTAAATTTATTGATTACATGATGTGGTGACCTTTATTGAATATGTTTGGTTATAGGTTAAGAATGATGTCTCATGTTTATTGTGTGTGTGAAGTGGGTGGGTAGTACCACTACAAAAATAGGATGGATAATAGATGAAAGGGCCTCCATCAATGGATAAGTGTGTGGGAAGTAACACTAGTGTGGAATGGGGTGAACGGGAGAAGAAGAACAACTGTAATGGTTGTTTTGTAGTTTGTTTCTTTGCAATGATATAATTTTTTGTGACAATGAGTGATTGAGATATGGATTATAGAATGGTAGTGGATTTACCTTGTTTGACATGTCATGGTAAAGGTATATTTGGGTTTTTTCAAATTGTTGAGATATGTAAGGTTTTATATAAACTGATTTATATAAATGTGCTAATGGTTCATTCATAGTGCCTTGTGTCGGGAATCCATTTTGGGAAAACATACTGAGTATTTGTACTCACTCCTAACTTTGTCACTTGGGTGATTTTTCAGATGTTTTATTACATGACATATGTAAAGGTAAATAACATCATTACTAGTGGCTTTTGTAGATTCTTCTGAGATTTGGTGGTTATTGGAGCATGGATCATGGTGTGGAACTGTGGAGTGCGTCTTGGATTATTTTGGGTCATTTGATTGTTCTTCTATAAATAATTCTGATATTTTGTTTGGTTTTATTGTTTTGTTACTTTTATTTTGGAATAACTTGGTTGAATTTTTGGTAATACATGGTTTGGTTGCTATGTTGACATGCATCATATGCTATCATTGGTAATGGCTTTATTGGCAGATATTTCGTTTTCAAAAGGGAAAATATTTTTCCAACTACTCATTCATCACTCAGTATTTATTACCAGCCTTCGGAATCTTGGGAATGTCTCTTAAGGACATGTATCAATCCTCCTCCATTTTAGCCAATGATATAGGGTGGGTTTTTACAAGTGGTTTCTATTTTTACCCTCATTGGCTTTTAGTTGTGAACATTTTTTCAATCCTTTGGTGTTGATTTTTTGTCTTCATGTAGACATTTGTTTATTGTCTATTCATTGAGTTTGGATGGTAACATGGAATAGAATAATCAAAACATGGAATGTATAGCTTAAATAGACATATCTAAACCCTTTATTCTGAAATTTACGTTACTAGAAAGATGGGTAAATATTTTTTTGGATATAATTACTGAAATTTAATATTTCATTATCCTGGGTGTTTCCAATGAGAAAGGAATGACATGCATGGTAGAAATGAATTCCCACTCGAATTCATATTTAATTGAGAAATAATGATCTATGGTGTAATTTGAATGTTTGTATTTTTGAAAACTGTATAGGGTTTGTATACCGAAGGATTTGAAACATGGAAAAATTATGGTATTTTGAAAACTGGTTCATTTTCAAAACATGGTGGATTTTACTTAAAGAGTGAAACATTAGAAATGTGAACTTATGAAATTTTTGGATGTGGTAGTTTAAATGTATTTAAATTTTAAATTATATAACCTTTCTTATTAACAGAGTGATACATATTTTTCTTTTTGTGTTGATAGAAATGGAAATTTATAGGCCTCATAGAGGCCATGTGGATTAATTTGATGAAAATGTGGTAGTAGATGAGTCCCAGGTAAACTAGATGCTAGTGTCGAGTATATTTCAGGATTTCTAAGCTATGTGAAGTGGGAATGAAGTGGATGAATCAAAACATGTTGATTATTTGGTTTAGAATCAATGGAATAATCCTCACATGATAAGGTATGATTCAAATACATAAAGGGTTGATGAATGGATGAACAGAATTAAATAGTAATTTCACTTCATGAAAACATCGCCAAAGATGAAAGTGAAAATATCCATGTATTTATTGGAAGATCATTCCCTTCAGTTGTGGGAGTTGGAGGAAAAATCTTGGATGGAACAAAGTGTTAGATTATCAGGGATTTAGGAATTATTTATTATAAAATTCTACACTCTCATATTCAAAATTCATCATATAATTGATTTATTCGGTTTGAAGTAAGGAAACATGGATGTGAAAAAATATCTAGCATGGATTATGAAAATAGATTGGCTTCCACCCAAGGTGGTGAGTAGTACAACGTTGAAGGCACAATGTCTTGAAGGTGGGTTGAACTAGGAAATTTTTTCCAACATAGAAGTGCTATGTATAGATAATTAAATAGAAATGGTTAAGTGAGCTACAGTGAATGAGTATGATCTATTGGTGGCTGTAAGAGGGAGAAGTATGTTAGTACCTATGGGAAATTGTGGGAACTAGAATAATTGGTTCAAGAGGATGGGGGAAACATATTTCCAGTGTGGGATTACAGTTTCAAATCCGAATGTAGGATTGGTGAATCATTCTCTAAGGCCTCAGAGCAAGCCAAAATCTTTTATAGGTTGTTCTTCAAGACACATCAAGAAGGAATGTACGAAACAACCTTCAACATGTAATTATTTTAATAAGATGTGTAATATGAAGAATTATTGTTGAAATGCTTTAAGGTCTGCTGTCAATGACACTCTTTTTGGGATTTATGGTTCTTATACCTCAATTGGATGAAGGCTGCAGCATGCCCCTTTCCTGTAGAGTAAATTGGATCATGGTGATTCTTGGAATACCACAATGCCTACGAATGGTAATAAGGACCAGATTATGGTAGGTAAGTAGTTTTTTGGAGCTGAACATGTGGTTATTGATGATCAGTCAGGAACATCCATGGTGCGAGGGATGATTCATTTAAATTTATTATTGATTAAAGCTATGTTTGATATGGTTGCTTCACCTATTTTAATTGTTTTTCATCATTGATTTTTTGGGTTTATACATGAAAATAATTCCCTCTCTTTTGAAACTATAATCTCATATGGGACAAAGAGAGTGTCAACCCTTCCTTTGTCAAGGCTGTTGTTTAAATCTGGATGGCATCTAATTGATGTGGGATTTCTCAGTTCATATGATGTATGTTAATGATATAATCCTAGGAATGGATTGGTTGACAATGTTTAAGGACCACATCAATTTCTATATACAAACATTTAGTTATTTGACAGAGGATGCAGTTAGCCATCTCTTTAGATGAGACAAGTGTGGAAAGATGGGTTTCAAGGATTTGTGGCACAAACTATTGTGACGATCTTGTATTAGATAGAGGCCTTGTTGTTGTAATCAGTGGAAGGTTTCAAGTAGAGTGTTATTTCAGTAGTAGTGGATCTATATAAGGATTTATTTCATGAATAATTCTAAAGGTTTCAACCCATGTGTGGAATGGTGATTACACTTGATCTTCCTCTAAGACCCAGTCCTATCTAAATTATATATTACCGAATGGATCCATAAAAATTGTGGGAATTAAAACAGAAAAGGGTGGAGTTAGAAAACAAAGGATTCATCTGGCCTAACACATCTCTGTGGGAAACATCAATTATTCTTATTACAAAGGTAGATAGAACCTTGAATCTTTGTGTTGATTATCGTAGGATTATTCATGTGCTAATAGAGAGCTGATATCGACTTCCACACACTGATATATTTTTTCACTCATTGAGGTCAGATCAGTGCATCTCTATGATTGACATGAGGTCATGGTATCACCAATTGTGATTGAGGAAGGGGGATAATACTAGAATAGACTTCAGAAGTAGATTTGGCCATTATGAGTAATTAGTTATGCATATTGGCCTATCAAATGATGTTGTGGTGTTCTTGGAATTGATTAATTGAATATTTCAGAGATATATGGAATATTTTTTGATGATATTTCTTGAATATATACTGGTGTATTCGAGGAAAATGGTGGATCATGAGCAACAATTTTAGATAGTGTTGGGGAACTTGAGGGAACATCGGTCATATAGAAAATTGCCAAAATGTGACTTTTAGAAAAGGGAGGTTCGTTTCCATGGAAATATAAGTTTTGTGAAGGTCATTTCAGGGGATTCAAAAAATATATAGGTTGTTATCTCATGGAAATCACTAAATATTTTTTTTGAGATACATAGCTTCTTGGTCAAGGAGGATTTTATTGAGGTTTGGTTTTGTGATTTCCCAGGATTGGATTCACCAATGACAGCTTTGGAAAGGAAGAATATTTTATTTTAATGAAATTAGTAGTGTCAAAAATGTTTTGAACATCTAAAGTGTCACCTTACATCAGCACTGATCACAATATCATAATGAATATCATCTCTAAATTTGATTTGGACCTGAGGAAATGGATATTGATGGAATATCTCAAGATGATTGATTTTAACATACTATATAAACCTGTTAAAAGAAATTCAGTAAAGAATGCATTATGTAGGAAATCATATGCTCAAGAGTTGAAGCATTCATCAGATTAGTGGTAGTTGATGTTGGTCATAGTCCACATATGGTTGGAATGTTAGGAATGGGGTGAATGAGTGTTCTTCCATATTGTTTTGATGGTTCATGAATTGGAAGGTTTGGTTAAATGGGAACAATAATCAGATTCAATGTGTATGGTGATGTGGTCGAAACTTAATGGTTGGGAGACCATTGATAACTGGAAACTAAATGAATATTCTGCCTTGTGTTTTTAGAATTAGATGGTTATACCATTAGAATTTGGGGAAGAACTTGTCAGGGATTATCATTCTTCCAATGGGTGGTTATCCAACAAGGAATTCCAAAAAATTATAAGGCATTAATGGCCCAGTTCTGGAGGGAAGGTATGAAATGTAATGTGGATGTGTTTGTCTCGAGATAGTTGATTTTTCAGAATGTTTTGCCAAAGAATCAGTATCTAGTAGGCATTTCAAAACAAGTACCTATCCCAGTGTTGAAATTAGAGAAGATAAAAATTTATTTCTTTGACGAGTCTTACAGGAATTGTCCAAAAGCACAATGCAATATGGGTGATTGTCGAACAGCTCAAAATTTTGGCCCATTCCATCTTGATTCGTTAAACTAATATAGTGGAGGATCTATCCATAAACTATATCTAAGAGGTAGTAATGCAGAATAGTGTTCCGGTTTCAATTGTATCATATATAGATTTGAGGTTCTCATATTACTTCTCAATATCCTTGTAGAAATACTTTAGAAAATAGTTGATTATGAGCACAGCGTATCATCCTCAAATCGATGACCAATTTTAGAGGATGATACTAACCATGGAGGAAATTTTAAGGGTTTGTGTGATGGATTTTAGTGGTTCTTGGGAAGATAATTTACCATTGGTGGACTTGTCCTAAAATAAACATTATAAGTATTTGATACATATGGCTGTGTTTGAGGTTTTGTATCAGCACCCATATCGTTCTCTACTATGTAGAGTGGTAACATTTGAGAATTTGATGACCAAACCAAGAAGTATCCAATAGACTATAGAGAAAATATTGTTATTATGGAAGAGGATAGAGATAGATCAATTTTTTCAACAATCATAAGCAAACCATCATCGATGACTATTTTTGTTCAAGGTGGGTGATCATGTGTTTTTGAAAATCTCGACTATGATGGGACATAGTTGGTTTGGGGAGCAAGGTATGATATCTCAATGGTATATTGGGTATTGAAACATATTTTATTGGATTGGAGATCTGGATTATCGTTTTTCTTTACCACCATAGTTTATTGCGATGAACAATGTGTTTCATGTGACATTATTGAAAAAATGTCATCCGGATCATGACTATATGATTCATTTGTATCATGATGATAAAGAACTAGATGCTTCCTTGGTGCATCTTTTAGTGTGAATTATGGATTGTTAAGATAATTTTTTGCGTGGTAAATTCATCAGTTTAGTTTGTGTTTTGTGGAAGCATCGTTCGATTAAGGAGGAGACATGTGAGTGGGAAAAATAGATGGTTGAGAAATTTCCCTTGCTCTTTTGGTGAAGCAATGTTTCTCAACTACCTGAAGATGGAATATAAAATGGTTCGGAGAATATAAATACGCTAGTATGAGTTATGTAGAATTTTTTCATACCTTTTTATGTGTTTAATGTTCTTGTTATGAGTTTGAAAGTGGTTGGGAGAGTTTGGAATGAGTTTTAATAAGTAGGGATGTTTTCTATGGGCACATGTTTTGAACAAGGTTAGGGAAAACCATGCGGGTTATCTCGGAAACCTTATAGGGGGAGAAAGTAGGATTAACATAGCCCACACAAGGTTTTCCATACCATATTAGATAACGGTGGAGATCCCTTCTATCAATACTGTATCTTATGCACAATTAGTGCATGGTCTTCCAAACTCTGCGGCCTAATCGTACTTCTAGTTAAAAGTATGGGTTTTAAATTTTTGGTCCATTTTGTTTAACCTATTTTACCTCAAACACTTTCCCACTCAACCCTCACTTGGGTTTTTAGGTTCTCATGGATTGGATGGGATCCTATAATAATTTTTTAAGCATTTAATGAGATTTAATGGAGTTTTTGATGTGTTTTCTTCTGGGTATGTATCTTCTCTTGGTTTCTCATTGTTTTACTCTAGATATACTCATCTATCATTCTTAGTATTACAGATCTACATCTATTTCATGTAGATCCAGGGTCGTGGTTTCCTTGGGTGTTGATTTTAATGATTTTAGATGTTAGGGAAGGTGATCAAATGCGGTTTATGTGGTGTGTTTTCCTGGATTGGGGTGTAGTAGCTTGTGGGTTAAATTTTCCAGAACCATAAAGGTAAGTTGTTTCCCTCTCGACAAAACTTTTTTAAAACTAGATAAAATATTTCCATTAAATTATTTTTTTAAATTAATTTTTCAACTTTATGTGTGAAATTGGATAGAAATAAATTTGGTGAAGCTTTGGGGATTTTTTTAAAGTGTATTTTCTTTGTAATGTACGTGATGTCTGATTTTAAAATGGATATTTTAAAATTAGTTTCTTAGGATTATTATTGAAAATGGTTGATGAAAATGGTTTTTTATTAAAGTGTGGTTAATTGAAATGTAGGTTTTCATTGAAAAAGTTTACTGATTGTTGTCAATAGATGGGTGATTTTTTGAAGTGATTGATAATTTGTTGGAATTTATAATGTTCATAAGGTATTTTTTGGTTGTAAATGAATTTTTACATGATTTGGTGACCAAGATGTGATATGCTTGGGCATGGGTTATGAATTATTCAATTCATTGATTGTATGAGATGTGTGAGGGTCATAAAACTACTAAAAATGGATGTATAGTGTTTGGAAGGGCCTTAATAAAACGTAAAGTGGGTGAGATGTACCACTTTTTAGGAATTGTGTGAAGAGATGGGCATAAGCCCCATCATAAATATTGTTTTTTGTGTGTTTATTTGAAATGATGGAATCTATTGTGGCAATGTGTGATGGATATATAGATTTTGGTATGGTTGTGGCTTTCTTTTTTTTGACATGGATTTGTAAGGGTGTGTTTGGATTGTTGTAAATGATGTTTTATTTAATGTTTTATATAAACTACATTATATAAATGCAATAAAGGTTTTTTCCTAGTGTTGTGTGTTGGGAAGCCATTTAGGGAACATCTACAGAGTATTAGTACTCACCACCTACTACTTTATAACTTTTTGTCTTTTGCAGTTATCATATTCTAGGACATAGGTAATGGTAAAGCATCTCATTGCTTGTTGGATGTGGTGATTCTTGGGATATGTGGTGTTTCTTAGAGTATGGAGCTTGGTGTGCATCTGTGGAGTGTGTCTTGGTTAATTTTCAGATTTTTAAGTATTTTTTTTAATAATATGATAATGTGTTTGGTTTTAATGGTTATTGGGTTTTATTATGGAAACACATTGTTGTATTTTTAATAATACAAGTTTTGGTTGCTATGTTGACATGCATCATAGTTTATCATTGGTAACGACTGGTTTGGTTGGTTGTTCGTTGTTAAAATGGAAAATTGATCCCCAAATATTATTGAAGCCCACTGTATTTATTTCCAATCTTGGGAATCATGGGAAATATACATGAGGCCATGTAACCTTCATATTCCTTCTCAAAAAAATGAGATGTGGGAGAATGTTGAAAATATATTTTCTGAAATTTTTGGCAACATTAATGAAAACAATAATACAGAATCTCATCTTGTATCCAAATATTTTGAATTCACTATTATAGAGTATATTTAAAAGAATAAAATATTATATGATAATAAAAATTAATGTGGTATAGTAAATGAAATATTAATAACAAATGTTTCATTTAATAAGAGTTTTTATAGTATTTATTAACAAAAAATAATATTGTTATGCGATATTTTATTTTCAAATTGGATTTTATGAAATAAAATATAATATGGAGATATAAAATGTGTTTTTTTCATAAAAAAATTGATGAGTCATAATCATGGTGAAGATGTTGTCGATAACATGAGTTTAGTGGGGGGGGGTAAACAATTGTTGAGTAATATTAGGATCCACAAGTTCAAACATCCAAAAAATGATAAAATTTGTTGTAGTAAAATTATAAAACCTTTATTTATAACCCACGAGATTAATTTTAAAAATTAGCTTAGTCATTATATTGATTATGATTATAAATTCACCATTTGTAAGATACATAAAATTTGTTTAATTTTATTACATTTAATATATTTAATTACATATTCTGAATAATATTTTATAAATATTTGGTTATATTTAATGTTATCGGTTTATCATCCCACGATGTTAACCAAAAAAGAGAGAGATGGTTTTACAATTATTTCGTCACACAATTCACAATTATATACCATCATTATCTCTTCCTATATCCATCTTAGATATAGATAATGAAATTTACACACTTGTAAAATGTTTTTTTAATGATAAATCTTTGAATAAATATTTATAGTTTAAAGGAAATACACATAAATATGAAACCCCAATATGTGTCTTGAATTTTCAAGAAATTGTTTATGACAAGTAGATTCTCAAATGATTCCTATAAAAATAATTATCAATCCTATTTCATTTATCTATTTAATTTTACCATTTTTATAAATATTCTTGATAATTTTTTCATAATTTTTATATATTTTATATTGACAGATTTTTTCGATCATATGCTAAATATATTGCATCCATCGTTTATGATAGTGTGGTTATTGGAAGTGGCTGATTTCAGAAATGAAAATCCATGTTTTAAACTATAGTATATATATTTAGATATTTTTCCCTATATTATTTCATTTGAAATAGAAAACATTGATCATTAATAATTATTTTAGTGATATAAGTTACGATTAATTCATTCTCACAGTTCAAACATAATAAAAAAACATTTCAACTTAATTTTATTATTTAATTCACGAGACATGTATTTATTATATTTTATAGAATGTTCTTATATAACCGTAGACAGATTTGTATTTAGAAATAAAATATCAAATTTTAATATACATCAAATTGATAAGGGATATCCATGTAAAAAATTGGGTGGCATGTTATTATAGGCATATTATATGTTTACCTAGGATCAACAAATCACATTGATGTACTAAATAATTCCATAGGTTTTTTACTATTAATGAAAGATTGTCTTATTTTTTCAATAGTGCATCAGACACCAACATCTTTTTTTATCTTCCGTACCTAATTCATTTGGTATTAGTAAGTGATTTTTTTATATTAATTGTAATGGTTTTTTTCTAGTTTTAAGTGTTGTCAAAATTATTTCTTCTAATTATGAATTAAAATTATATTTAAATATTTATGTTCATTTATAGGATGCCATACTTATTTTCTATTAATAGAAAATGATATCGTGTCATTTTACCTTAAAATCAATGATTAAATTTTTCATCTTTAAAAACAAAATAATGATGTAAATTATTTATCTAATGCATATATTTTAATTTTTAATAGACTTTCCTTTATCATTCCACAATTAATATATATATATTTGGTGAATATCATATCACTTTTAAAACTAATATTTTATATTATTAAATTCCTAATGTAATTTGGAATAACTATATAAACATAACATACATTGTTAGAAAACATAAATATTCATGTAATTACAACTGTCTACAGGAAACTCATTTCGTGTAGTGTAGAGCCCTATGGTTAACATTACTGTTGTTTCACCTTAATTTCACTATTTATTGAATGATCCTATGTGTTAGTTAAAATTCATCTTAATTGGGTTTGGATGACTTATTAGAGAAACATTTTTTTTGTTCCGAATATCTCATGATCAATGGAATATAAAAAAAGAAGTAAATAGACTAAAATTCATTACAATATTTTGGGATTCAGTACTTCCTCTTATAGTTTTTGTCACCTTGTATGAAAATGAATTTCATATTATTTAATATTTTATTATATGAATTATATAAATTTTTTATTTAGTTATTTTTTATTTTATGTTCTGTTATGAACCATTATCTAAACTATTATTGAATTCATCAGTTATTTTTTAAGAATCTCTTGCATTATTTATGTTACAGTGACCTCTTGATGGAATTTTTCTCCAAATATTTGAGAAATGAAATAGAAATACTAAATGATTTTGAATTATTTCACCCATTAGAGGATAATATATAACTTATATATATGTTTATTTCATTCTCAGACCACTATCTTTTTTCATTATTGGAATATGATTTGATTGAATCCCATTTTTAAAAGGGAGACTGTTGTATATGGTTTCAATTATTAGTGTATTTTATCATATTTATATTCATCCTTGATAAATCATTATTTATTCATTAAAAATCTAACAATTTTTCGTCTTGGGGATGTAATTATATGATACTCATATTCAAATTTGAAATTGATGAATTGGATTTCTATATAGAAGACTATGAAGGGAAACATTGTTCAAGAAACTATGATGCAAAATGTAGATTGATATGATGATCACAGAAGATGTATTCCATAAATTATTACTATGCTATTTTTTATATTATTGTCATTATCTCTCCATTTCCCCGACTATTTAAATAGGTCTATCATTGATTTATGATTTGAATATTGGGTAAAAACTTCTTTGATTTTATTGAAGTTGATCTATGTTTAATTCTAAAAAATGACCTTAATTAATGATGTTTGAAAATATAGAAATAAATGAATATTTTTTTTCCATACATGCAAATTTTTTCAAACAATATTAACATTTATAAGTGTTAATTGAGTTTTTCATTTCTATAGATTTGCTCAATCACTATTAAATCCCATCTTTATTAGGAATATGGGATATTATTTTCAAAAAATACCTTCCACCAATATGTTAGATGTTTAAAACAGTGATAGAGGGTATCTATCATAAGAATAAGATGCATTAGCATATATTTTCTCATCGAAATAAGAACAAAAATACCAATCAACACCCAAATGTTCCAATTAATGAAAAATGAAGCTCTACAACCCAATTGTGACTATATGAAATAAAACCATAAAAAATATTTCAAATCATTGAATCTAAAAACTCTAGAAAATTCATTAACATTATCCAAGATACACTAACTATATCTAAAATAACCCCCATTCTATCCGTAAAAAAATTAAAGAAAATATGAATGGGTGATGACATGATGAACTCAACTATATACATATAGAATAAATTTTTTGGTGTTGACATATGTGAAATATGTAATAAAATATTTTTTGTTATTAAGATAGTGGAAAAAAATCATTACATTAAACTCAACATAATTCAAATCAACTTATCTTATTAAATTATTGTTTATCAAAAGTGATAAATAGAATTTATATGTTCTGGGTATTTATAATAATACGAGAGTAAAAACATAAAATTAGAATCATCATAATCACATCACATCAATAATTCTATCATAAGATTGAAACCGTCAAAAATTTGATGAGAAAACATGAATTGCAATATGTAAACTTGTTTTAGACATCACCGACAAGTCAAACAGTATTAGGAACTCCCATCTATCAAATTGGGTCAATCATCCCATTATCAAAAAATAAGAAACACAACCACATGAGCACGACCACAACATTACCCCTCTATATTCCCAATTAATCACATGAAGACCTCATAAAATCATGTTATTATATTAAGAAATCAAGGACAAAAACTTAAAATAATCCTATCCAACAAAAATTATAAACAAGGAATAAGCATTTGACTTCTAAACCAATAGAATAATTATATTTCAGTACTAGATATTTCAATAAATAATTTTTTTTCATCAAATGCACAATAAATAATTTAAATAAAAAGTGGTACTAATGAATATTGAAAATATTATATCCATATATATTTATACTATGTTTATTTCTGTTTTTTTAGTCATTAAATGTCATTTCAACCATTCGAACCACCAATAAATACATGAACCTACATTTCTAATTTTAATTATCTCACAGTCTAGAAAGAAACAATTATAGACTTCTTAAAATAATGAAAACATGTGAACATCCAATATGCTTGATTTATTTTTAGATAAGTAGATTATGTTTTTAAATGGTGAAAAATTGGGGGTTGAATATGGAATGTAGTGTTTTATTAAATATAATTTCATTTCATTAGACAAATAGTAAACTTTTGATGTTTAGTTTTCTTGAAATAATGTACAAATATTATATGAAAACTAAAAACATTCTATTAATATACTATAAAGGGTTTTCTAAAAGTTAATACGATGTAAAATTGTTGTATCCCATATCCAATTGACAAACTTCAAAATAATAGTTGAGCATAAGGGATAAAAATGGAAAATAGGGAAAATAGATCACATGTGTACTATGAGAAATATCAATTATACCTTGAGGAATATAAAACAAGCATGATCATTAAAAACAAGGGTTACAATAATAATAAAAAACAACAATAAAATCATGAAAATGTGGCTAAATATTTAAAAGATACATTAATAAAAATATATTGTGGTCTCTCAATGATGTGTCATAAAAATTACTATTTTTTCACCAAGGTATGTTAAAACATGTCATATATAGACTTTGAATTATATAACAAATTCATTAGAGGTATAAATCATTGATAGCATGATATTTATTATTTTTTAAGTGATCTACATATATCATAATTTATACTTTTAAAATTAACCATTGTGGAAGAATAGAGAATGAGTTTCATAACAAAATCATGTTGTTTCAAAAGTGACTATAAATAATTATCATTATTAAATTTATGAAAAATAAATGGGAATCATGGTTTTATCTATGTAAATATCTGAATAAAATATATAATTAGTAACTATTTTTTATACCATGGGAAAATAAATAGTTTTGGTAATTCAAAAATTGAAAATATAATTTTATTTATTGGTGAGAAGACTGAAATATTGGAAGTAAAATCGACAATATAACATGTCAAAATTATGGTCTCCAAAATGTTTAAAAAAAAATGAGGAAATGTTATATAATTCAGTATATAATTGTACGAATGTAACAAGATAATGTAAAAGGGATATTAGAACATGAATTTGAAATTTTAATGACATACCACATTAAAACAGTACATAAAAGGAAATGAGATGTTGGGATTTCCCGTATCATGAAGAGTGGTTCCTAAAACCATTGGAATAGGATAATGGGGGACTGAGGACACATTTGGGGGACATAATGGGGGGTTAAAAATCATATAATCATTGATGAATTATTGCTAATGAAATGAAATTATGAAATTTTTTTGTATTGAAATAAATAGATGAATATTTGATTATTAATTTCCTTGGACACATAAGTAGTTATAAATGAAAAAACCTGGGATTTACAGTGGCATTTTGTTTAGTAATTGGAAAATAAAGACACATTTTCTGTTATTTTAATCAACTAGTGTCTACCATAATTTTTTATTATGTTATTTTTATTTAATAATAAATGTTTGAAAAAAATAAATATTCAATGTTAATGTTTCAATTTTAAAAATTGGAGTGTAAATTATATATTTGGAAATAGACCAAAAACTATTATAATATAACATATTAATTAAATAACACATCATAATTCGTAGATGTTGGTTATGTTTTTTTATATAATTATTACATAAATATGATGTCATTAAAAATAATAAAAGACTCAAAATATATTTTTACTATTCATAAAAAATGACTTATTTTAGAAAATATTCATAAATTCAACATAAACATATTTTGATGAGTGGATTTAAAAAATAATTTTTTTATAATTATAATAATTATATATTATTGAGAAATTTATTTTTCAAATAATTTTTCTTATTAAAAATAAGAGTGGATTTTAAATGTATAATATATTCATTGTAAAATTACTAACACAAAAAAAATTAGCTTCACATATCGGTTTATATATGATTTCTTTAATCACACTATTTCATCAAAATAAATATTATCAATAATTCTAATTATTATAGTATTTAAATCTTTTCAGAAAAGTACAATTTTAGTCTAAAAATTAAATTTATCATTTTTAATTCCAATTTTATTAAGAAAAAATTATTTTTAAAATGGAATTTATGAAACAATAATTTTGTTTACAAAAAATAATTAAAATTTAATTAAATAGATATGTGATAAATAAAAACATATTACACCATCATAAAACATAAGGGTATGGTTCTTGTTGGTGATAGATTTATGGGGTAGCTTGATTGAAATCTCCTTATTGGTAATTTCCATTAACATTAACTTCCCCCATATGCGATTTCATTCATTCTACACATAATGAATCTCATCTTTGGCCTGGTCAAGATTAGAGCCACGTGATGAGACTTCCCTTCCATATTTTGAAAAAATGGTTTTGTACAACATGAAACCAGTGGTTGAAGTCATTTTTATATTTTCTATATTATTTATTTATTATCATTTATACTAATAATCATATATTATAACATTAAAATTATTAACATGTTTATAGATCAAAATGGTCTTATTGACCAATGGTCATAATTTTCTAACAATCATTATTGAAAAACAGTCAAATAATGGTGAAAACTAATTTGTTCTATTTCCATTTACAAACTCTTAATTAATAAAGGGGTATGGTTTTGTAATGTACACCGCAATATAACACAAATTACCAAGAAAGATAATATGAAATGATTTTTTTGTAGTTACATTTTCCTTCATTATTAAGTTTCATCCCTAGAATTTTTACATGTTATCTTAGTTATGAAAAGAGGTTGGTACTTCAACCTCATTATTTACTCAGTCTCTCACGTCACCTATTAAATCATATGTTTCCTATAAAAAAATATTGACTAGGTGGGATGTCTTGTGGCATAGAACCCTGACCCTACTGTCTAAGATCGTCACTTGTGGATTCTCATAAGAGAGGTCATGTTCTAGTTATACCACATCTATATTCAATATGTGTGAAGGGTCATGAATACACTTCCTCAAGAGATACACATGAAGTATAATATACAAATGAGATATTTTTAAATGATGTTCAAGCTGACAGGACCCTGCTCAAATAAAATCAATGATTTCATAGGGGCCAATCTACTTGGGGATAAGATTCATTTTCTTCCTAAACCTGATGAATCTATACTGTAGTGGTATACAATATATACATTTTAAAATGAACCAATATTGACATGCATGGATATTACATCATTTGAGATAAATATTCATTACGTTACAAAAATAAATTCCATAGGACTGAAATCATTTAATGTCTTTGTAAAAACAAAAGAAAAATCATATATCTGGGATAAAGATCGTCAAAATACACATTTAGTTCTCCATCTTTAGTAGTTATAACTATAACATTTCCTTATAACATGGGTAAATTACATATAAGAAATGGGGAGATGAAATGATTAGTAATGGAAACATGTTATATATATAAGCAAAATTATGATTGAAATGGTTATGAAGACATGATAATGATATTATATGATCACAACCTGCATAACAAAGAATATAATCATGAATCATGGAATAATTATTTCTAGTTCATAATACACGAATCATAAGGAAACAAAGGACATAATCCTTGAAATCATTACATAAGTGTATAATATGTAGATTATGTGATTCTTAATATATTATAAATGAATTAAATTACTGATATATTATGTAAATGGATGTAGATAATCTTTGAAATAAAACATAGTTGTATTACAAAACATGAGACTCAAACAAGGAAAATTGAGACCACACATTTTACTCATGTTGTAAATTTTGAAATATAAACACCATTACATAATGATCATAAATTTGACATGTGAATACCAATAAATTTATGTATCACATACATTGGATAAATTTTCGGGTAGTACATACACCACACAAATGGAAAGAGTGGTGAACATAACACGAATCTCACAGATATTAAAACTGAGATGAAATTACCATACCTTGTGTCATGAATCTCTCCGTATTGAAAATAGTTTCCTATAAAATAAATACCATATTACTATAAATTATTTCATAAAAAATATTTTTAAATCTATTTCCATATATTTTTTAACAATGATTTTATATTATCCTCTTTTTAACGATCCTATGTTCAGGTTTAACATCTTGTAATATTTATATTTTTCTTCACAAGTGTCTTAATTTGTTATATCATTTATCCTTATTCATATATCAAGATTATAGAATAAAAATCAACTTATAAATATTAGTTATATAAATTATATTTATATTATAATATTTTAGAGCATAATTAATTATTATATGGATTACACTATTCAGGGAGACGGTAAGTCGTATGTATGAGCGAACAACGTTTTCATTTTTAATTATCGTATTGAATGAACAAAAGAAAATGACATAGAAAAAAACACATATATATTAATATTTATATATAAAATTATTATATTTTCATGATTATCTTAATTATATTATATATTATTATTTATAAAATCTTTATTACATTCCATGTGTTTTGTAAAAGAATCATATCGTTTTGAGGGGGTCGTTGTCAACACTTCCACAAACAACTTTATCGTATTAAAGAAAAATAAAAGGTAATGATATGTGGGTTGTAGGAAGAATAAATAAGAATAAATAAATACAAAATATTATATATAACATATATATTATTGTTCATTCATTATTTTCACCATTATTGGTGGTAAAAGACACATGAAAAATCATCTATTTGTGAGGTAGTAGTTCTCCGATCAACGAAACATTATGTTCGATAACCATTTGATAGAGATGTATTAAAATATTAGTAGAATCATAAGAATTAAAAAAAAATCATATTCATTGTAATGTTGTTAAACACAATAATTGAATAAATATAGTGAATGGAGTGAATAAGGACAGAAATAAAAAGGAGCTTGAAAAAAGATGTGACCTCATAATCTGGTAAATCAATTTTTTTTGTACCAAACAGATTCACTGAGAGGGTTTCCACCTAAAGTAAATATTATTGGGAGAAGTGAAGAATTTTGGGAGGATATATTGTTATATATTCGACTGACATCATTGGTGCAGAGGTGTGAGTAATGTGTAGATCTTCTGGCCATCTTTATGGAAGGAAACTGACACACATTGAATTTTTAGATAAAAGATAGGTTTTCACATGTTATTACGAAAATATATTTTATAAAACCCAAAAAACACAATAATGGGGGCTTTGTGGGAGAACTATGGACACAAAATGTGTTTGGAACATGTTTATTGGTCATTTTGGGCACTTATTGTTATGGTTTAGTTTCTAATAAAGCATAATTTGGACTTAACCACTGGGATTACTTTTAATAACATTCAGAAAATTTTTCTTGTCAATACTTATGTTTAACATATTATATATTGAAAATAATTCTGATTTAAAATTTGAAATCCATTTTTCCAATTATAATCAAAATAGTGGTAGAAATTAATTTAAAATTAATACTGCTATTAAGACATAACTGCAGTTTTTATAGTATATGTGGGTCAAAATATGGTTATGTTTTTTCTCCAATATGAATGTTGGGATCATTCCAATGACAACATTTGGATTAAATTACAAAAAAACTATATTCTCATTACCCTTTCATATCATATTAAAATTACTTTTATAATTAAAAATAAAATAAATTAAAAAGAAGTTTTGAATTAAGAATCATTACTTTGAATATTCATCCAAAAATGATGTTTTATGGATGAATTGGAGGGGCGACTCCCATCGATGCTCGAAACTCATTTTCCCCTAAACCTGAGAACCCTTCTTCTCCATTCCTATGCAACTCAATAGAATTTCACTCAGTCGGCTCTGAACACATCAATGACACGGATGGAGGGTGTTTCATAATTGAAGATGTTCTCAGGTTTTTTAGAGAGCTCCTTTGTCCTGTTGGTGAACCGACCCACCTGAAGAATCATCCTAAAAGGAACCAAATCTCATGTTTCACTTTTAAGGACGCGATTGGTGTGCAGATCGACCTCATCAAACACTCCTTCATAGCTCAGATTTCTCTTTTAAAAGCTACGAAACCTAGGAAATTATCAGATCTTGTATCACATCCTTCTATGGTTTGCGGTTTCTCTGATTTAAAATCTATCTCATTTGGTTGGGGTAACTTCAATTTCACCTTCCCCTTTGCAGAAATCAATGGTAGGGCATGGAGCATTGGCTTTTTCAAACTCAAACCTGGAACTCTGCGGATTCATGAGTGGAAATTAGGCTTCTCTATGAATGATTTCAAAGATACGTATGCTCAAGTATGGGTAAAAATACATGGTCTGAACTAGTATTGGTGGCATCTTGAGATTATGTTTGAAATCACTTCTGCGATTTTCATTCTAATCAGAATGGATTATGCAACAACAATGGTTAGATTTGGTTATTAGGCGTGGGTGTTGGTTGAAATTGATCTATGTTCTATGCTGATTGATTGCGTCATTTTATCTACTTCTAATGATGAAATATTCTCTGGAATTGAATATGAAAAAATGCCTCCACTTTGTAAAGATTGTCAAATTATTGGAAATTAAGACCTTTAATGTAGGAGATATGTGATGTGATCTATCTATCAAATTAAGGGATATGATGCACTGCATTGTTGATGGAAGTAGAAGTAGGATGATATTCAGAAGACTGATGATGAGCCTTTGGTGGCTAATTGCCATACTGAAATGAAGGTTGTGAAACCTACTAACAAGGGCCGATGGATTGGGGTTGAGTATCCTATTCCAAGTTTTTTTCTGTTCTACATGAGGATGGAACAAGCTGGGATGATATCGCTGAAGTAAGTTATCAAAATGAGGGAAGGATCTCTTTCAATGATGATTTGGTCAGAGGAATGGATGGTGATATAAATGGATATGACTCAAAATATAGTCAATCTGAAAGGGAATGCTCAGCATTACCAGCTACAGATGATAAGACTAGGAAAAATTTGTATGATGTAAAATCAAGGAAAGGTAAGTTAATGATTGTTGTTGTAAATTTGGAGAAGTGTAAGAACAGTGGTCATGATATTAATGGTGATAGCAGTATAGCGCAAGGGCAGAATGAGGTGGTTTTGGATCCTTACCCCATTCAAGTCTCGGGTGTTCACACTGATGAGCTAGCTAAGGAAGGTACATTGGTAACCAGTGGAAATGAAGAGGTTGTGCTTGGCATTGAAACACATGAGTTGGAGAGGAATGGAAATTCTTTAGAGAAGGATCATATGCAGCCCATGCAGGATATCACAGTGACTCCTGGGAAGGTAATAAGTAATGTCAATGTTTCAAATTCATTTGAGTTTCTTGCTGCAAATTTAAGTGATGTGGATTCCACCCCTGCTGTGACTTCCAATGCTGCGAACACAACTTCAGATGATAGAGGTGGCGAATGGATTTATGCAAGTTCTGGAAGGAGAGGTCACCACTCTCGCAGCAAAGGTGGTCTCCTACCTTACCAGAGTATTAGCCCCAGCTCTAAAATAGGTTAATCTCTCTATTGTTTTCATTTTTATTTTCTTGTTTTCTTTATTCCACTCCTGGACACATTTTTTATTATTTAATAAAGAGGCCTATTCTTCTCATCATTTCTAAAAAAATAAAAAAAATCAACAAATGAAGTTTCTCCGAATAACCCAAAAAAATTTCCCATGGTAAATTTTGAAATTCATAATTAAAAAATGATTTTTATTTTATCATATTCAATATATTAATTATTCAAATATAAATTTTATTATTATAGTATGTTCATTTATGAAAACAATATTTTTATCATAAAAGGACATTACTTGACATATCATCATTCAATATGTTTTATTAATATAAATAAATTATAAAAAATATTTGAATATTAGATGTTACTATTAATATAATTATGTTTAATAGGTAGGATATAATTAACTAATTATATAATTAAAATAATAAAAAATTATGTTTCATAGAAACTCAATGATGCGTGTATCGTGCACAACTCAATATTGTGTGCATCTTACGCCAACTTGGTGTTTTATGAAACATACGACAAATAATCATAGTGTAAAATAAATCATTGACCTTGTGATGTTTGTATATATATAGTAATTATTTCTAGAGACACGTGAACTGAAAACTTTTTGAATATAAATCTATTTGAAAAAATAATTTCCCAAAATCTAGGGGGGTTACATTCTACCCCCCAAAAATGAATTTGTCCCTAAAACGTCATCTAGGTTATCAAGGGTTTAATATATTGATTTATTTTTCATAGAAACCCGCACTTTTAAATTAATTATAAAATATCTATAAAAAATTGAATCTTGGTACCATAAAAATTCTAAAAAGTAACATATAAGTCTATTTACATATAGGAGAACTTAGGTTGTGAGTAATTATTGGGCATCGAGGAAACACATAAATATTTATAGGGAGTTATTAAGTTCAGCAAACACAGAATAGTTACTGATGAAAGGAATGGTTGTGGCCTACAATTCATAAATCATCGATCACTATAAAATCCATTGCATCAACAATATTTGAATGGTTAACCATATAACCATTATCATAGATGGAGATCTATAACATTTTATGGAGAGTCACAAAATAATCACTATCATTATTCACCAATATATCAAAAAGTGTCTCAAGGTTTCCAGATATAAAACATGTGAATAACCTTATCATATATTCAATTAAAAATTGTATAATCATGAATTACAATTATTACTTTTGGAATACATGCATTCTTCCTTATAACAAAGTGTATTGGATCTATTACATAAATCCAAAAATTATATAAATTTCATCAACAAGTCCTTATATTGTTCAAAGGTAATCTATTGCATCAATTTACATATACATATCACATGTATCATTATCCATAGAACATTATCTTAACATGAAGATCATATTAAGGTTTACCTTCCATTAGTCAATATATCACTCTGACATTAAATCACATCACCAGAACAACTTAAACA
Organism: Viscum album; assembly: GCA_963277665.1. Classification (NCBI taxonomy): domain Eukaryota; kingdom Viridiplantae; phylum Streptophyta; class Magnoliopsida; order Santalales; family Viscaceae; genus Viscum; species Viscum album. The sequence goes on from OY728141.1 coordinate 839,895,774, forward strand.
TATAAATAATGAGTGAAAAAACATAATTAGGGAATAATTATTTATTTAATCATTCATAAAAGTTGAATCCAAATACATAATTACTTTAATTACCTCATCTGTAAACCATTAACAATGTTACCTCATCCTATTACATAATACCTCTTTACTTTCTTATTTCATCTATTGTCTCATCATCATTTTAAATGCAACCGTTACTCATAATACCATGTTGGTTCCCTTCAGGAACATTCATCATGGGACATTGAGTGGCATAATGACTATTTTATACTCACAAAAAACATGTATCCATTGATGATGACTTAGGAAGGAAAAAATTCTGCTCCATTTATTTAATAGAACATTTCATTTTTGAAATAAAGTCAATTTCATTGTGTGGTTATTTTGAACAATAAAAACAACTTCACATTCCTCAAAGATATTCACTTAGGTGATTATTTATTCTTTCAAAAAATAATGGAATCTATATCTTCATTCCTCTATGGTTTTTGATACCTAAACTCTCAATAAACTACTTGTTTAGCTTCCTTTGGGACTCTGTTACTTGATTAAGGTAAACAATGTTGGTCTTGTTTAGTGAAAAATGATTAGGCATGATCACAAAATCAAATTAGTCCAGTGATAATCCCACTTGATTGATCATTATAAAATCATCCATAGAATACAATATTTATCTACTTCCTTCTAGTTCAATTCATTGAATAAAACCTGAAGCATAGTGTGAGAATTTTTTATCATATCAGAAAACTTTATAGTCTATAAGATATTTACATATATGATGTTTATGTCATTACACCTTCCATAATCTATTAAACCATAGGTTGATCCTAGGTTTTTCATGCCTAACATATAGCTAAATCCATCAGGGTGGTTTGTGAAGAGTTAGTGATTTCCCAAAGAATATCCCATGGGAGTGCGAAATCCTGTGTGTGGAAATTTCCATTGTTTTTGTAACACCCCAGGTAAATAAAGAGTATGAAATGTTCAAATTTATCCATATTTGTGAATAAAATATTAATATAACTTTAAAGGGGATGCTATGATCGATGGCGTACCCAACACTCAACAATGAGTTTCTTGGAAATCTTACATTGCACTCTAATAATAAAATAATATTATTTTAAATGGTAGTAAATGCCTAGTTGTTGTGATGGTGGGAATGAATAGAACTAACTACAAAATCATTATATATGTTTTTCAAATATTTTTTCTTTTTACAATAAATGTTAGAGGATTAAAAATGAGAATGCATCTAATTTTAACCGTAAACATTCTAATATTTTTTAAAGGGTCGATTAACCGCCTTTTGATGGTGATCCTCTTTTAAATCCACTTTTTGACAATTTTATGTGTTATATTTGACAAAATAAAATTCTTCTTTAGAATCGGGACATCAAAATTTACTTTCTGTAAATTTTGGGGATTTTTCTGATAATGTTCATTTTTTTAATGAATAGTGAAAAAATGTTGTATTTTAATTCAAAACCACTTTTTAATCTAATTTATTTATATTATTATATTATCTTTTGAATTTGTTTTAAAGTATAATTATAATATATTTTTACAATTTAATCCAATATTGGTCGTTGGAATTAATTTCACATTGAAATCAGACTTAAACTAGTGTCAATCTTTTGATACATTTTGTTTCATAAAAACACGCTATTTGTGTTGACAGCGGGAAATAATTATTAAATTAATTAATGAAACTTATATGTTTGTAATTTTGTAAAATCGACATCATTTTTGAATTCAGAATTTCAAATATAGATTAGGGTGAATTTTTGGTAATTTTCTGAAAAACTTCAATTATTGATGAATAGTGAAACCAATAAGTGGTACTTATAAAAACCGATTTTCCATTTAAATGAAATTTTTCCACCTTTGTGTTTTCAATTTCAAAAATCCGACATACATGGTTGTCATTAATAAGTAAAATGTGGTTCAATGGGATTAAAATAATTTTTTTGTGAATAGTAACTTATTAAGTTTTTAATCGCGATTAGAGGTAATTAGTGTAGTTTAAGGTGAAAATAATGTTTTAATAATTTTAGATGATCTTTAAAGATGTCCTACCATCATTTTATGTGTCATGGACGAACAATACAACCCATGGGTCAACTTGGGGACCCTATAGAGCCACTTTGTTTGGGGAATGACATAAATAACTTTTTATTTAATGTTAAAGTAAAAATGACACAAACATGAGATGTTTTAAAATAACAATTTTTTGCATGGGGTTATACAAGTCAGATTTTTGACTATAAATATTAATTACAAATAAAAAAATATTTCCTACATCATAGTATTTTTTTTATAATTTTTAGACATTAAATAAATTAAATTATTTATGACATCATGATGATGCAGCGATGACCTCATTATTTAACAATTTAAATAAAATGGAAAGATAATGTAAAATGTAAGACCTACACATGTCCAAAACCTATTGTATGGGAGGATATCGAACCCTTATCACCGTATACTAGAAACACATCAATGTGGGACCATTAAAATCCGAAACTCATTCTAAAATATAGTAACATTTCCTTACATTCCAAGAGTGACCCTCCCCTCCTCTTATAAAAGGCCCCCACCTCTACCTCCTTGCCCACACTTCCAAATCCTTTGGCTCGACCAACCCCTGCCCATTTTGCCTCTACAAATCCCTATATAACTCTTAGAAGCCTCACGTTGTTCAGAAGTCTTCCCAAGGAAGCCCTTGAGCTCAAAACAAAGGGAGTTACCCGATTTTAAGGTAATGTCTTCACTTGAGTCCTTCTGTTTTATTTTGCTTCTCCAACCCCCTAAAATTTTTTTATTCATTTCTTTTGTAACAAATACAGTATCTTAAATATACTAGGATGTTGTTATAAGTATTATTCGAGCTACACTTTCACAAACCTACATCTAATGGTTAAAGAACATACTGTTTCCGAGGATGGCAATTTACTGCCTCACGAAACGAGGGTTGTCCAATATTCTTTTAATACCTTTCATGGTGGCCATTATGATGTCACTAAATTTATATATGATATATTATATGTTTATGTTTTCCTTAATCTTGTTTATTTTACATTTATGGCATACATTTATGGCTTCCATTATGGGTATACGCGATATCTTCATTTTAGGAAGTGCGGACTACTGCCCCCTCAAAGTGATTTCATTCGTGAATACTATATGTGGTACGTATAAAGGATGTATTTAATGATATTATATATGATACCATATTGGAATTAAAATACTATTATGTATCATTATTTTATAATTACATTAAATATGAAATAGAAATGGATGTAGCGTTCATGTGTACGTACAGCTTACCGTCTCCATGAACGATGCATTTCATTTCTTAACTCTAAATATTATGTAATATTATAAATGCATGAATTTACTGAATATATATTATATATATGATATCTACATCATGAATAAAATTATTGATATAATGGATATCTTACCACATGAAAGACTTATAATTATAAAGAGTTTATTTTTGACTTAAGTAGCAATGATCGTAAAAACAACAGTTATTAGCTTAAATAAAAACATAGTCTTAATGACATTGTAATAAGTTATATAAAAGGAATAATGAACTTGAAAAAGGTTTTTAAGGAAGTAAAAACTAACTCATGTTTATTATTCAGGAGATTAAAGAACGATCGAGTCATGTCGGACCTGAGGTAAGGGATCCTACTCCTTCCTTTCTTTTTAAGTACACTCTATTATGTCTTTACTTTTATGCTCATATTTCTTATTATTGGGATGTTCTTTTATATTACTCTTACTGTAATTTTTATTTTCATATGATGAGATACCCTATTTTTCCTCATCAATCCATTTTGGATGTTTAAAGTGGAGTTGTTAGGCTGCCGAGTTTTCGGAAGGGATTTTTCATCTCACTTTTAGTCTCGTGAGATTTATGCTACATTTTCTATAATTTCCTTTGAGTGGTGTATGTAATTCCAATTATTATACTCTTTGTTTAATATAGTTTCATTTATGGGTATTTACATATTCATTTTAGGACCCTTCTTCAATGGGGTGTAAATTTCGAAAGTTACCCAAGTCGATAAGGGATCCTTTCACCCTCCTCTTTTTAAAAGAATTATTTTGTTATGTCTTTTAATTCACATACTATTATGTAGGAATATGTTCTTATATATCCTTATTGATGTAAATTTTATGACCAAGTGATGAGATACCCTTTTTATCTCTCATCAACTCTTTTTATGAATTTTGAAGTGACGTCATTTGTCTGTCGAATTTTTGCAAAGGAACTTCATAACCCAATTTTGATTCTTTGGGATAAACTTGTACCCCTTGAATATGTCGTTCTATGATTATGTGTGAATGTCCTATGATTTTTATACACTTAATACCCACTTATATTTTGTGTATTCATTTGTCACACATAATTATGTAACTGATTTATCCTTAATCAAAGGATATTGTCTTTGTATGGGACTTCATCTCAATCTCCTTTCATTGAGGCATATATTGTTTTATAGAAAACTTTCTATTATACGGTTTATAAATCCCTTTGAATTTTACATTTATTCAAAAGGAATATTTTTTATATGAAGAATTTACTAAACGAAAAAAGGGAATGTTTTTCTAATACGTATGAGGCGACAACGACTTCTCCACCGTCGTGACCATTATTTGAATTTCGGCTTCCTCTACAAGCCATACCATCTTTTTAAAAGGAAAAAAATACCATGTTTTAATTTTCTTTTATTTTGGTTTTGAAAATAGTTTTCATAATGTATTTATATCAATGTGTTGTATTGATATCTTGTTATTGAAATGTGGAAATGTTATGTTTTCTTTATGCATGTTTTATGTGATAAGATTATGTTATGGTTCTTGGGAATTATTATGAAGATGGGTGCTTCTGTGATAAACTAATTGCGGGTGAGCCCGATATAGCTCTCCAATGCATTGGGTAATGAGAAGGAGTGAAACGTTAAGGTTTCTCCGAAGAGATTTAGGGAATATATTGTGGTGGGTATTCCAAACGTAACCAAGAGGGTTACTCCCTACGTAAGAATGTTATGAATGCCTCAAGTTACCTTTTATGTCTTATGATTTCTATTATTTATTCATGATTTGATGAGGTATGTTAAAGTGCTTATGTTTTATGGGTAAAGTATGATTTTATTCTTATGTATATATGAACCCATCTTTCCCTTACATATATATATAACCCTGACTGAGATTTTTATGCTCATCCCAAGTATTTTTTGAAATGTTTTTCACAGGAAATAAAGTTGAATAGGGTCAAGGATGGGATCAAGGAAATGTTAGGCTGTCTAAAACAAGGAACTAGACATGACTCTTTTGTTCAAGAGTTCTTATTTTGTGGAAAAAAATTGAAGCTGAGTAGATGTGTCTACTTTGTAATCTTTAAGATGTAATAGTTATGTAATAATTCTCTAAAACTCTAAACCTGAAAAGATACCAATGTGTAATCTTGTAATAACTCAAGATTAAGTATGGTTTAAGGTTGGGGCCTTATAGTTGGCATCAGAGGTCGGTTTAGATAACTTTAGAGGTTAGGGTATTATTTAAGCATAAGTGACATTACCATAATGGTTAGGATTTCAGAAAGAGTCCTAGTTATAGATAAAGTGAATGAGTAAGTATATCTTAGTGTTTATGTTCCTCATTAGTACATGATGTTTTTATTGATATACTCTCAATGACCTTTTTGGTTTTAGTAAATGGCTGGATCTAGTAGGGACCAAAGTAATAGTGGATGTGAAGGAAACTGTGACAGTTTTTCGAGTGAGCAACTGAATGATATGGGAGCTGTAATGAGAACTATTGTGTTTATCCTCAACCAACTATCTGGAGTTATGATTGACCACCTAAACCTTGGTGATTTCTTTAATGCATCATATATGCGAGAAACAAATCCCTACGGAACTACAGGTAACCGTCATAAAGGTAAGTGTGTTCAAAAACCTATGTGTCAAAGATGTGGAAAGAAACACCTTGGAAAATGTTTCAAAGGGACATAAATATGCTATAGATGTGGAAATGATGGTCATAATGCAAGAACCTGCCATGGAAAAAGGAAGCATCCAGTTGACTCAAGGAAAGGAAAAAATGTTCTTTCTGAGGGATCAATTGAATGTTTTAAATGTGGTGTGCATGGTCATTATGCAAACACATGTCCTATAAGGATGTTTCATGAATGGGGTCACCATGTTCGTACAAATACTCGTTTACCAATACCTAATGCCATTTCGATTGAGGATGAAGAAACTGACAATGACCAATCAATGGTATGGATTATTTCATAACTTTTGTTTTCCTATTTTTGAATCTTAGGATATGATTCATGATTTTGTTTGTAGGAAATAATTATTTCAGAATAAGTTTGAAAGGAATGGTTAATGGATCATGAAGAATGTTGAATGAGTAAGAAGTCAACATAAAAGGGCTTCAAGAGTTATGGTGAAATTCTTAAGATTATTAAGTCTCTTTTGATGATGGGGTTACATTAGAATAATTTTATAGTATGTGTAACACTGATGTTTAATATATGAAAATTTTATTCAAGGAATAGTTATTTGTTCTTTTGTGGACATAGTTATAAAGAACCATTTGGGTTTATATGATCCTTACCTTTGAGGTAATTATGGGTTACTATATGTTATAATGGATGTGAAAGGCATGAGATAAAATTGAGGTTAAATTATGTTATGGTTATTTTTAATGATTTTATCTATTTTTGGGGAATGATTTTATAATTATATAGTTTTGGAAAAAGGACAACACGAAGAGCATGTGACAACCCATCACATCGGACAAAGCTACGGGAATCAAACCCACAACCAAAGTGTAACTGGTATTTATCACCTACCACTGTACTACGTGATGTCCCTGGTTAGTTTGACCGATTCTTTTTAGTTAGAAGATTTTATGAATTAAGAGTAAGTTTATTGTTGGATATCTATTGAAATATATTAACCTATCATGGAGTATATGTGATTAGGTTAATTACTTTTCATTACGAGACTTTAAGAGCAACTGATGTAGTTTGGAGATAAATGTTACAATTTAACTTGGAGGACAATGTGACTAAATCCTTCAAATATTTGGGTTTCAATATTATATTGGTTAACTTTGAAGAATATTATGGACACAATTTTTATCTGATGGTCCTTCTTGAAATTTGGTTTTGTTTGACAAATTTTGGAGATTAAGAATATATTTTGTTTTATAAAGGGTTATCCTCTTATGGATTATCTGATCTTGTACTAACCTTTTTGGTTTTGTTTAGGGTCTAAAGAAATGGGAAGTATATAGTTCTCTTTTGTGGATTAGGTGATTCTCAGGATGTTGATTATATGACTCTTAAGGTGAACAAGACTTCCTAAAAACTCATCATTTGGAGAAAATGTGAGTTTGATTAAGGAATCTAGTAAAAGTTGAAAGTCTACATGACAAGTAAGTATGTTTCATTATGATTTAGTTTAGCTCAAAAATAAATTCCTCAATGAAAAGTAACTTAAAACAAAAATGTTGTTTGTTAGCATTTCCTACAAGGGAATCGAATACCATTTAACCCATCACAAGTTTGTGGTTTTATTATTGTTAACTTTCTCCAAAACATGATTACTATCACTCTTCATCAGAACATGACCCTTTGTTTTTTCCTCTATGTCCATATTTTCATACTTGGAATCCTAGTATGGGTTAACTCGGGTGACCTTTGTACTTACTTGATTGTTTCACAGACTCTTGTTCCGATGTGGGATTTTCAATGAAGATTCCAAGCCCCAATTTTAAAATTGCGAGGACGCAATTGCCAAAAGGGGGGAAGGATGTAACACCCCAGGTAAATAAAGAGTATGCCATTTTCACATTTATCCATATTTGTGAATAAAATATTAATATAAAATTAAAGGGGACGCTATGATCAATGGTGTACCCAACACGCAACAATGAGTTTCTTGTAAATCTTACATTGCACTCTAATAATAAAATAATATTATTTTAAATGGTAGTTAACGCCTAGGTGTTGTGATGGAGGGAATGAATAGAACTAACTACAAAATGATTATATATGTTTGTCAAATATTTTTACTTTTTACAATAAATGTTAGAGGATTAAAAATGAGAATAAATCCAATTTTAAGCGTAAACATTCGAATATTCTTTAAACGGTCGATTAACCGACTTTTGATGGAAATCCTCTTTAAATTACACTTTTTGACAATTTTATGTGTTATATTTGACAAAATAAAATTCTTATTTAGAGTCGGGTCATCAAAATTTAAATTGTGTATATTTTTGGTATTTTTTTGATAAAGTTCATTTTTTAATGAATAGTGAAAAATGTTGTATTTTAATTCAAAACCACTTTTTAATCTAATTTATTTATATGATTAGATTATCTTTTGAATTTTATTTAAAGTGAAATTAGAATATATTTTTACAATTTAATCTAATAGTGGACTTTAGAATTAATTTCACTTTGAAATCGGACTTAAACTAGTGTCAATCTTTTGATAAATTTTGTTTCATAAAAACACGCTTTTTCTTTTGACAGTGGGAATTATTCAATAAATTAATTAATGAAACTTTTATGTTTTTAATTGTGTAAAATAGACATCATTTTTGAATTCATAAAATCAAATATAGCTTAGGGTGAATTTTTGGTAATTATCTGAAAAACATCAATTTTTGATGAATAGTGAAACCACTAAGTTGTACTTATAAAAATTGAATTTCCATTTAAATGAAATTTTTCTACTTTTGTGTTTTGAATTTAAAAAATCCGACATACATGGTAGTCATTAAGATGTAAAATGTGGTTCAATGGGATTAAAATAATTTTTTGGAAAATAGTAACTTATTAAGTTTTTAATCGTGATTAGAGGTAATTAGTGTTGTTTAAGATAAAAATAATGTATTAATAATATGTTATGAGCTTGAAACATGTCCTACCCTCATTGTATGTGTCATGTATGACCATGAAAACCCATGGGTCAACTTGGGGACCCCATGGAGCCACTTTGGTTGGGAAATGAGATAAATAACTTTTTATTTAATGTTAAAGTAATAATGACACAAACATGAGATGTTTAAAAAAACAATTTTTTCATGGGGTTATACAAGTCATATTTTTGACTATAAATATTAATTATAAAGATAAAAATATTTCCTACATCATAGTATTTTTTTTATAATTTTTACACATTAAATAAATTAAATTATTTATGACATCAAGATGATGCAGCGATGACCTCATTATTTAACGATTTTAATAAAATGGAAAGATAATATAAAATCTAAGACCTAAAAATATCCAAAACATATTGGATGGGTGGATTTATAACCCTTATCACCTTATCCTTGAAACAATTCAATTTGGGACCATTAAAATTTGAAACTCATTCTAAATTAAAGTAACATTTCCTTACTTTCCAAAGGTGCCCCTCCCCTCCTCTTATAAAAGGCTCCCACATCTACCTACTTACCCACACTTCCAAAGCCTTTGGCTCTGCCAAAACCTGCCCATTTATCCTCTACACATCCCTATATAACTCTTAGAATCCTCACAATTTTCAGAAGTCTTCCCAAGGAAGCCTTTGAGCTCAAACCAAAGGGAGTTACCCGATTTTAAGGTAAGGTCTTCACTTGAGTCCTTTTGTTTTATTTTGCTTCTCCAACCCCTTAAAATCTTTTTATTCATTTATTTTGTAACATATTCAGTATCTACAATATACTAGGATGTTGTTATAAGGTTTATTCGAGATACAATTTCACACACCTACATTTAATGGTTAAAGAACATACTGTTTCCGTGGATGGCGATTTTCTGCCTCACGAAACTATGATTGTTCAATATTCATTTAACACCTTTCATGGTGGCCATTATGATGTCACTACATTTATATATGATATATATTATGTTCATGTTTTCCATAATATTACGTATTTTTCATTTATGGAAAACCTTTATGGCTTCCATTATGGGTATACGTGATATCTTCATTTTAGGAAGTGCGGACTACCGCCCCCTCAAAGTGATTTGATTCGTTAATACCATATGTGGTACGTATAAAGATATATTTAATGATATTATATATGATACCATAATGGAATTAAAATACTATTATGTATCATTATTTTTTAATTTTATTATATATGAAATAGAAATGGAATTAGCGTTCATGCGTACGTACGGCTTACCGTCTCCATGAACGGTGCATTTAATTTCTTAACTCTAAATGTTATGTAATATTATAAATGCATGAATATACTTAATATATATGATATATATGATATCTACATCAGGAATAAAATTCATGATTTAATGGATATTTTACCACATGAACAACTTGTAATTATAAAGAGTTTATGTTTGACTCATGTACCAATGATCGTTAAAACAACCGTTATTAGCATAAATAATAACATAGTGTTCATGACATAGTAATAAGTAATATAAAAGGAATAATGAACTTTACAAAGGTTCTTATGGAATTAGAAATTATCTCAAGTTTATTATTCATGAGATTAAAGAATGATCGTGTCAAGTCCGACCCGAGGAAAGGGATCATACTCCTCCCTTTCTTTTTAAGTACACTCTTTTATGTCAATACTTTTAAGCTCATATTTTTTATTATTGGGATTTTCATTTATATTAATCTTACTCTACTTTTTATGTTCATATTATGAGAGACCCTATTTTCTCTCATCAATCCATTTTCGATGTTTTAAGTGGCGCCGTTAGGCTGCCATGTTTTCAGAAGGGATTTTTCATCTCACTTTTAGTCCCGTAAGATTTATGCTACATTTTCCATCATTTCCTTTGAGTGGTGTATGTAATTCCCATTATTGTACTATTTGTGTAATATAATTTCATTTATGGGTATTTAAATATTCATTTTATGACCCTTCATCAATGGGGTGTACATTACGAATGTTACCGAAGTCGGTGAGGGAACCTTTCACCCTCCTCTTTTTAAAAGACTTATTTTGCTATGTCATTTAATTAACATACTATTATGTTGGGATATGTTCTTATATATCCTTATTGATGTAAATTTTATGACCAAGTGATGAGATACCCTTTTTATCTCTCATCAACTCTTTTTCTGAATTTTGAAATGACGCCGTTAGGCTGTCGAATTTTTGCAAGGGAACTTCTTAACCCAATTTTGATTCTTTGGGATAAACTGGTACACCTTGAATATGTTGTTCTATGATTATGTGTGAATGTCCTCTGATTTTTATACAATTTATACCCACTTATATTTTGTGTATTCATTTGTCACACATAATTATGTAACTGATTTATCCTTAATCCAAGGATATTGTCTTTGTATGAGACTTCGTCTCAATCTCCTTTCATTGAGGCATATATTGTTTTATACACAACTTTCTTTTATACGGTTTATAAACCCCTTTGTCTTTTATATTTAATCAAAATGAATCTTTTTTATACAAAGAATTTACTAAACGAGAAAAGGGAATGTTTTTGTCATACGTATGTGGCGACAACGACTTCTCCACCATCTTGACCATTATTTGAATTTCGGCTTCCTCTACAATCCATACCCTCTTTTTAAAAGAAAAATAAATATCATGTTTTACTTTTCATTTATTTTGGTATTGAAAATGGTTTTCATAATGTTTTTATATCAATGTGTTGTATTGATATCTTGTTATTTAAAGGTGGAAATGTTATGTTTTCTTTATGCATGTTTTATGTGATAAGATTATCTTATGGTTCTTGGGAATTATTATGAGGACGGGTGGTTCCGTGATAATCTAAGGGTGGGTGAGCCTGATATAGCTCTCCAATTCATTGGGTAACGTGATGGAGTGAAACGTTAACGTTTCTCCGATGAGATTTATAAAATATATTGTGGTGGGTATTCCAAACGTAACCAATAGGGCTACTCCCTACGTAAGAATGTTATGAATGCCTCAAGTTAAATTTTATGTCTTATAATTTCTATGATTTATTCATGATTTGATGAGGTATGTTAAAGTTCTTATGTTTTATGGGTAAAGTATGATTTTATTCTTATGTATATATGAACCCATATTTCCCTTCCATATTTCTATAACCCTTACTGAGCTTTTTATGCTCATCCCATGTTTTTTTTGAAATTTTTTTCACAGGACATAAAGTTGAATAGGGTAAAGGATGTGATCAAGGAAATGTCTGGCTGTCTAAAACAAGAAACTAGACATGACTCTTTTGTTCAAGAGTTTTTATTTTGTGGAAAAAAATGGAAGCTAAGTAGATGTGTCTACTTTGTAATCTTTGAGATGTAATAGTTATGTCCTAATTCTCTAAAACTCTAAACCTGAAAAGATCCGCAATGTGTAATCTCTTAATAACTCAAGATTATGTAAGGTTTAAGGCTGGGGCCTTATAGTTGTGCACCATATTAACCCTTGTTACACCAGGACCATCTTTTCAGTATTGTTACCCCTCGGTTCATCTGTGCCATAGCCACATCCACTTGTCAAATCTAGACATGTAATTTTTTCTAGGAAACCACTCACTATATCAGTTACCAACAATCCAAGACGTTTTTAAACATTAATTCACTTTTATAGTTATCCTTAGATAGATCCCGAGACATATTCATAGAAATAAACCAAGGGTTCTCAAAGAGGACTTATCATAATAGATTATAAAGTCTGACTAAACCACTCCCTGATACCAACTATAACAACCTAGGCTTCACATAAAGGTATATTACATCATTATATATGAATATTATTTAAATTACAATAATACATACTTGAGGATCATAATAGTTGTCGGTATTTCAAAATATAGAAATAAAATAATCAATTCTCGTGAAATAATTCCAAATAGCACATAATGATCTCTAACTTTTTTAATTATATCAATAACCATCATTAATAACATGGGTAAGGGAAACATAAGAAGGTTGTGAGATCAAATTATTAGTTAGTGTTAAAAGGTAGATATGTTAGTTTAATCACGAGAACAAAGGGTACATGAATATGATCAACACAATTAATGATCATACCCTGCATTGTAAATATTATTAACATGATTCATGTCTAAATTATTATTAGATCATAAGACATGATTCTTAAATTAATAATGTATATAATCAATGAATGAATAGCATAAGTGTAATATATAGAATTGTTGAAACACATAAACATATAATTCTTTCCATTATATCTAATACCATTATAGTGAAAAAATTCAATTACAAATCTAGGTTACCCCAATTACATCCCAGTATACCGAATTGAGTGACCCATGTTCTAGACATGTATTATTAAACTGTGTTACTCTCATTACAACCTTGTAATGCAGAACCGAGTAGCCCTAATTCCATTGTTGTATTACTGAACTTCATGACACCAATTCTATCACTATATTACTGCATGTTTTGAAACTCACTCTGAAAATATATAACTGAATTGAGTAACCTGAATTCTATTCCTATATTACATAACCGAGTCACACTTTTTCTAGCACAGTATTATCTCATGAGATTCAAATCATTACTCTGTGAATTGAAGAGAGATATTGATCCCACAAATCATCTAATGTAAACAAACATAAATATTCCACAAAATTATAAATAAACATATCATAATCCATGAATTGAAATGGGTATCATTAACATATGAACATATCATAACCCATGAAAATAGATAGGTTTCATAATGATATTACAATAAACAAAACCATCGAAAATAACAGGTTCCAAAATCATACAACCCATGAAAGAGAAATATATTAAATAAAAATATAACCCAAAAAATAGAAATTTGTTTCAAAAAGTCCATGAAGATAATCATAACAAATTCATATAATATATATGAGTCAAAATATTAAATAGTTTCCTAGAAAGTCTCGAATAATGTTTATGGATTTATTCAATGATAGTAAATAATTTGTAAATATGAATAAAAAACTTCTCATGAAAAAAGCAACCTTTCATGTTTGAAAAATTATTTTAAATTCATAAAACCATTATAAATCATTTTTGAAGAGATTATCATGGAAAACATAAAAATTATACATGAAATAATTTTTATTACATTTTCCATGAAAAAACTATAAAATTAAAATCAAAACATTTTAAGTACCTTTTTATTTAATAACATATAGAAAACATTTAAGGAATTCAAGAAAAAATTTTGAAAATCAGTTCATTGAAAATACATTGAAAACAAATAAATAGTGGTTAAATGTATTTTGAATAACATTTTACTTGAAATCATATAAATAAAGTTAGAAAATGTTTTGAAAACCATTTTACTATAAAACATATTACATAATCTTCAGAATATTTTGAAAATATTTTTCCTTCATAACAACGTTAAAACCTTATTTTCATAATGATTATCCCCTAAAACATGAAAAAGGTTCATCAAAGAAATCAGAGCGAGTAAATCTATACATTTCATACGAGGCCAAAAGAACATTACTTTTTCATAGTAAAATGTTATAAATATTCCTTATTCAGAAAGAAACTCGAAAATTTCAATGAATATTTTGGTAAAATACAAATTGGTGAGAAAAGTTTATTGATGAAACAATATTAATAATGTATTCCAGAAAACCCTTTTTTGAAAATACATTTTTGAAGGAACATAGTATTCTTACCAAAGAGAGTGTAATGATGGCCTTACATAAAACACATTCATAACTATTTTATTATCCAAATAGTGGAAATATGGTTCCAATACATGATTATATCATGAATATCTTGATTATAATTAATATCAGTGGAATTATTGAGATATGGAATAGAAGAATTCATAATGGTAGAAAAATCATAAATAAACTCAAAAGTTATTAGATAGTATCAATAAACACTTATAACACTTATAACATTGGATCATACTCTATATGTAATTAATGGATATTACATAAAGCATAAAATATAATTAATGAAGTAAATTCATGATATAAAATCTATATTAAAGTATATAAACCTCCAAAAATTGTTTAGGTCTATAATAAAAAATGAGTCTCAATGAAAGAAATTTGAGAAAAAAATTATATCAATTTGGTAAAAATTTAAACATAAAAACATGAAAAAATGGAAATAATTTAGACATGATAATATCAATATATTTACATATAATATACTTATGAAACAATTACGGTATGTACACACAATATAAAAAATTAAAGAGTGGTAATCATAGAATGTATCTCACAGAAATGAAAAGTGAGATGAAATCCACACACCTTGTGTCTTGCCTCTCTCAGTACACATACCAGAATCATGTATAATAAATAAATTTTTATTATAAATATTATAAAAAATATTATTCATATATATATTACCATATAATATATTATTATGTCATTAAATTATGTGCATCTAAACGAACCTATGTTCATTTGTTTTACTTTGGGTAATATTCACATTGTTCTGCAGGTTTGTCTTAATTTGTTACATCATTGACCCATATACAAATATAATGATTATATAACATAAATAATAATATAAAAATCATGAATATAACATATATTTATATTATAATAAATAATATTGTAAGGAATTATGAAATCTAAAACACTATTACTTGAGATGGTAAGTTGTACGAACGTGTGAACGTTGATTTCTTTTTTAATTATCATTTTTAATGATCAAAATAAAATATCATATATATATATAATTATATATATAATTATATATATAATTATTAAATTATAATTATAATTTTATATAAAATTAATGTTCATTAAACCCCTCCTTGATACATCCCATGTTTTGTGTGAATGAATCACATCACTTTCAGGGGATGGTAGTCAATACTTTCTCATACGATATTATCCTTTTAACACCAAATGGAAGTTAAAGAGATATGGGTTGTAAAAAAGTTTACATAATATTAATGAAATAAAAAATATAATATATTACATATATAATAGAGTTTATATCATAATGGCCTACATGATTGGTGGTAAAAGATAAATGATCAATCATCATTTTGCGAGGTAATAGTTCAACATACATAGAAACCAATTGATTTATAACCTTTATATCGATATGTGTGTAAGTATAGGTATAATATACATCAAAAAAAATTTATATTATCTTTATTATATATGTTTCCCAATAAATAATGCCATCAAGTGATTTTAGGAGGTGAATAATGAAAACAAATGAAATGACCATGAATGAAAACATTACCTCATAATCGGGTAAGTCCTATTGGATTATGCCATAAGGTTTACACGAGAGGATTTTCTCCCAATGGGATGATTAATGGTCTAGTAGTGGATTTGTGGTAGGCTACTTAAGAAGATCATGGAATTAAATAATTGTTTTCAGAGGTGTGACCACTGTATAGAATTGGTGATCTTTTATATGGATGGAAAATGACTCACATGGAGTTTTTAGAAATAAGTTATGTGTGAACATGTTAATACCTATATAAAATATTAAAAACAAACATACCTCATTAATTAAAGAATTATAGGATATATTTGGATATAAAATGGTTTTTGGACATATTCTGAGGACGTTTTGGGCCCTTAATGTCATGATTTTGACCCTAATTAAGCATAAATTGGACTTAATTAATGTGATTAATTTTAATCACATTTAGTAATATTATTTGTCAAAGAATATATGACCTTATTAGATAATAATAATTAGTCATAATAAAAATATGTAATCCATTATTCCTAATTCAAATCCCATAACATACTGAGATTAATTTCAAAATAATCACGCTTTTAGGACGACACTATGGGTTTTTTATTAAAAAAATGGGTCAAAAGTTTGGTAAAATTATTTTCCCAATTGGAATGTTGGAATTGTTTTAATAACCAAAATTGGATTGAATTATAAAAATATTATCTCTATGGAATTTTAATTAAAATTTAAATATATATTAACCCAATAAAAAAATTGAAAAAATAAATATTTTGAATTTATAATTAGTACATTTCATTATTCATCCTAAAATGATGTTTCTCAGAAAAGTCCAAAAAATTCACCCTAGGAATATTTTATCAATATGAATTCAAATATGATGTATATTTTTTCATATTTAACTTCTAATTGTGTCTAATGTATATTTTAGTATTTAATCCCGTTCATTCAGGAAAATAGTATTTATAACATAATTGAACATATGAAAAAATAAAATATTTCGAGGTTTTTTATTTTAAAAAATAATTTATAGAAAAAATTGAAAAATATTTATTACAATTCATATAACTACATTTATTTGATTGGTTATAATTATCCCATTTAAATAAATTTAACAGTAATATTATATGTTTCATAGAAACTCAATGTTGCATGTATCGTACGCCAACTCAGTGTTATGTGCATCGTTTGCTAACTCTGTGTTGCGTGTAATGTATAACAAGTCAGTTTAATGTGAATATAATCATTTACATAGTTATTTTATTATATAAATACAAAAAACTTTAGTTTTCCACATGAATGAAAAATGTTAGAATATAAATTTATTTGAAAAAAATATTTCCCAAAATATCATGGTGTAACACTTTATCACTAACATCAAACACTATGTCCCTTCAACATTTGGCAGTAGATAAATTATTGTTACTCTGAGTATCCAAAATGTGTTCTTAGATAGAAATAAACATTTCTTCCAACATATTCAAAGCATGAGTTCCAAGAATATTAATATCACTAGAATTACGCTACCATGTAGGAGTTAAACATCTCTTTCCATTATGATCAACAAACTGTTCAATTCGATTAAAGAAATAGAGGATATTTTTGATTGAGAAAAAACAAATGGGAGGTGGAGATCTCATCCTCCTTTAAATTTCAATGATAATGACTCCAAAATAAACATCAGTGTTTGAATATTCCTTTTTTACTGGAAATTATTTTGGGGGTGATAAGTATTCTTGAATTTTTTTAGTACTCTTTGCATGTTGATGACTAATCTAGAATTTGGATGTGAATCATGAATCATGATCAGAAACGATATAATATTGTATGCCATACGACCTCAATAATTCATTCGTGTATATATTGTCATGTTTTTTAGGAGATAAATCACCCCAAATAAGGGTAAAATGGACATTCATGGTGAGATAATCCACTATAACAAATATCACACTATTTATTTTGGATGTTTTTAAGAGACTGATGAAAATATACATAGTGATATTGTGCAACTCTTATACTACTCAGGGTAGTGGTTGTAATATCCTCTAAATATGTTGTTTCTCTACTGTTACTTTTTGACACAATAGGAATTGTATAGTGTATTTTGAAATATTCCATTTCATTTTATCCCACCAATAATGGTCTTGAAAGTACCAATATATTTTATTGCTTCCTTGATGTATAGAAAATGTAGATTTATGATTTTATTCCATCTGCTGATTCTTTATCACTATAATATATATAACACATAGACATGAAAAAAATATTAGTAAACCTTCATGATCAATATAATATATATGAAACATCACATTATTCATAGCATCTATTATTATGAAAAAAATGATCACCTCTCCGAGATTTAATGATCATATATAGTAATGATTGTTGATAAATAATTTTGGGATATGGGTGATCATTTCACTTCCCTTACAACTCCCATGTACATTTTTACTATGTATTTGATCAATGGATCTCCCTCAATGATCATAATTTCCAATAAAATAGGTTCCTCGATACTAGATGCATGAATACATTGTTTTCACTACTAAGGTGATGATGAATTGAAATAACATATCTTTTATTATGTACCAACCATTTCCTCTATCTCATATTCAGTTCCCTTATCATTGAAATATACATTAAAATTGGTGGTTTGTGTATATATCATATATCACACAAAAATAATAGTTCCTCCATGTATTCAATTACAAATAAATATAATATTGCTCTAGCAAATGCATTGGATGATTCCACCCTTTATCAATTAACAATAAACATTAATATGAAATCTACATAAAACTTTTCATGAGGATTCACCCTATCCCTTTCAAAGATGAATCACTAAAAAAAATTCTCTGATAGATGGTAATTATAAAAAATGTGTAATATCCAATCTCTTATTCATCTTTTAGAAACATTCCTCGCACTCTATTGTCCAAATGTACAAAAACCCTTTTCAACATAAAATTGTTAGTTGATTAGAGTGTTATGAGATTTTATTCACAAAACACCTATAATATCTTACTAAAAGAAGCATACTATTAAGAATAGTTATAAATTTAGAATTATTCCTCTCTTCAAAATATTTCGAATGGTATTTTCAACTAAGATTCCATCATTTGTGATGATTTACCCCAAGATGTCAACGTTTTTTTAACAAAAATCATGTTTTATGAACATTCCAAATTGTCATTCCTTCATTAGAGTGTTCATTTTGACCCTTATCTTATAATCATCCTCCTCATGAATTTTTTAATATATCTATACTATCATTAATAAATAATACCATAAATTTTTGATTGTATTCCTTAAGGACTTTATTCCTCGCACTCATTAATATGTAATGAATATTTGAAAAGACAAAAGTATTTACAATAAATTCCTAATTTCCATATTTTATTTAATGGATTTATTTAGAATAACACATTTCATTCTAATTAATTGATGATACAAATATTGAAGATAAATCTTGTATATGAATTATGCCTCTCAAATCTACTCAAAAAATTCAAAATACCTAGAAATTGGTACTTTTTATATAATGTGATCTTGATGTTTTCCCTATAAATAATTCACAGTTTCATTAATCCACAACATATCCACATTAAAATAATATATAATAACTATGTAGACACATCAGGTTTGATAAAAACCATTACCAATAGATCATGGAAATATTTCTTTAATTCCTCTATATGTAGATTTTATATTCTCTAAGGGGTCTTTGAAATTATATTTTATCTGGGTATGAGTTCTCGGGTCAAATAAATCCTTCTTTTCAAGGTTTGTCACAATAAAACCTCTATAAATATGTATTTTTATTAATAAATTATAATGAAATTTTAAATTTTTATATGCTCATTAACATCTTTCCCAAAACTAATAAACTCCAAAATGAATGTTACGTGATGTTCCTCTACACAATGATCCGGTCGAAATATCACTCCTTTGAAAAAAACTATATTCCTTCCATTAATTTATACTTATATTTTGAATCATTATTTATTTTATATTTTCATAATATTTTTATAGTCATTCCATCCATAGTATAGTGTCTAAATTATATTATCTGAAAGAAAACTAGTTGTGTAATGAGATTATGCACTCCAAATTAAATAATAGAGTTTCTATACCAAGTTTATGCTTCGATAATAAATCATATATTCATGATTTATTGTTCTAATTATATTAGTTAATAGATTTATTCTCTATTTTTGAAATAAAAATGTATGAAATAATGCAATACATAGAACTATAATTAAAACAGTAACATTTTAGCATTGAAAGAACACAATTGTTCCAGACAGTATATATTTTGGATCATCTACATTAGATATCATGATACTAAAATCTTAACAATTATCCCTTATACCAAATTGGGGTTTGTTAATATCACCCTCCACTACCATTAGGTTTTAACAATGTCTGGAATAGAGCCTATATTTTCCAAACTAATTTCATTGGACATCATGTTAGGTCTCCACAATATTCATTTATTCAATAGTGTGTAGAAGTTGAGGCTTCACCTCACTATGATAAATCCAAGAAATATGGGCATCTCTTCCAAACATGTAACACTTCCATCAATGAGAGTTCACATCATTGAATTCCTCATACCTTATTTTTGGCACATGGAATGTTTCACATTCATTCGTCCACTTCCATGATCAAAGTTCATCCCCATGTTTGGCACTGAATGCCACTTATTTTCTTTCAATCTCTATGTCAAAATTATCTCTTTTAACTCCATATCAACATTAAAATAACTCTACATGATCCCCTAATTACATTAATAGTCTTAATTTAGTTGATTCATCCATATATGAATTCATAGTCCAATAATTAATAAATAAGCAGTCCCATTAGGATCAATGACAACTATTAAGGTGTAATAGAATATTCCTGAAAATTTCATCTCATGTATTACTATAGAATCATTTGAGTCTTCTTAATATCTATGAATTCCTTCTCTATTTTCATTATCATCGAATGGTTAGAATATATTTTGAAAAATTTCCCATGAACTCTTCCAACTGCATATCATAAATTTCCCCTCATAGATTCATGTTTTTAATCTTTGTCCACTGCTAATCAGTTTCCCCTTCTAACCAGTATACAACCAGTGTGACATTCTCTTATTCTAAACAACAGTGTACATAAGAGATCATTTCTATATTTGTTTTCCACTATTCATTAATCAATGGGTTATTAGATCAACTAATTTAGGGTGTTCATTAAGGGATAAAGGATGCAATGGAAAATTGTTCCCTTCATAGTGAATCTCACTCCCACCATGATTCATGTAATTTACCATAACCTGAGTTAGTTGGATCATAATTCTCATGAATTATTTCATCCCATCTTTTATTGAAGTGCCAACCTCACATGCTCTGTATCCCTTATCATTTACTGTGTTCCTCATATTTCCATCCATTTTCTAATGAATAATGAAAATGAAAGAAATTTTTTCATTTTTATAATCATATAATTATAAGAAACATTATTTCTTACTATATCAGTCAAAAATACATTATTATATAACAATAATTACATTTTCCAGGATTCCATCATAATGCATCATAAAAATCATGTAACTAAACAAACATAACATCCTGGAATGTAAAACTAGGAGTGCATTAAGGCCCATTCTCGTGTACCAGGATAAGATAAATCAAGATCGACACACCTTTTCATAGTTTGTACCCCTATGTAAATTTTTTCTACAATCACATCCATATTTTCATATCTATTTTTTTTTCTCAAAAACCAATTACATACAATTTTTCCCCAATACTATAATGATTTAAAATATTTAAAAATTTATATGGGATTATTCATATAGCTGTCAAATAATAATTTCTATATATAATTATACAATCCTTTTATAACCAAAATTTATTCCCACAATTTTATTGAATATTTTTTTATTAAATTATATAGACAGATTATCCTTATTGACTAGTTTCATCGAAATAAATTTGAAAAAATAAATGGAAAGAGAAGAATTTATTTCAGTCAAATTTAAAGGATTTGATTACAGTTAAACCTATGTAATAATATATTTTTTCATTACATGGGGATATACATCAATTGATAGGGTTATTATAAGACTGCATAAGGGAAAATAAGGGAAACAGTTCAATTGTGATGTTTGAGAAATATCAATAATAACTTGAGGAATATCATAAAGGATTGATCGAAGATGAAATTGGAATATCATAATTTATTGCACCTAAATGATAAATTGGATGTTTAGATACCACATTTAAATGGGAGATTTATTATAATGTAACATTGTTTTTTCATAGAGGAGTCATAATAATTAAAAAGGTTTTTCACCATGGCATCGTAAAACATGTCATATCATGTGATTCAATTCATTATCCATTGAATTTGAGTAAAATTATTGAAATATAATACTATATATTAAATATAATTTCATCCCAAAATATCATAATTAATCCATTCATATATAAACCATATATTATAATAACAAACAGTTTTTATAAAAAAATTAGCGTCATCGAAAAGTGCTCAAAATAATGATCCTTATGTCATTTTTATCACACATAAATGGAATAAGGGTTTTATGTATATCAATACAAAATAAATTAAATTATTTTTAAAAATTATTTGTTACCCTTATAATAAATATTTTATTGGGTATTCAAATAAAAGAAAACTAAACAAAATTTCTTGGTGAGAAGTGTGAATTTTGAGATTTAATATTTCGAGCGTAAAAGTTCTAAAATATTTTATAACAATGGGTAAAGATATATTTTACATGGGTATCTAATTGAAACATTACTCTTAATCAAATAAATAGATCGAATAAAAGGGATAACAGAATATATTTTTGAAGTTTAAAAAGACATGCAAAATAAAAACTGAAAGTGAAAGGAAAAGTTATGTTGATATTACATGCATCATGAAGAGTGGTTACTAAAACTTGGGGATTGGGACCATGTTTGATTTTTCACACATATAAAGATTAAATTTGGGGTCAAAATTTTAGAGTATCATTGAGGAAGAATTTGAAATTAATTAAAATGGTGAAATGGGTGATTATTTATAGAAAAGTAGAAGGATTTGTTTATTTAAATTATTGGACACATAAGTAGTTTTTAATTAAAAATTATCGTCTTGGCCTTGGAATTTTCTCTAGGATTGTGGAAAATAGGAAAAATATTATTTTATATTATTTAATTTTTCATCAATGAATAATTTTTTCACAATACATAATTTTTAATGCTAAATATCCCATTTTAAAATTTTGAGTGTTAATATTATATTTTTAAATTGATTACAATAAATTAAATTAAATTAAATTAATCAAATAAAATATTCTTATATTTTCATTGTATTTAAATTGTTTTTATATCATTTTTAAATTGATATGTTTTCAATAATCATACTGAAAAAGAGAAACTATATATTTAATATAAAAAATAGTAATGTATTTTTGAAAACTATCATAAATTCAACCTAACAAATTTTTTATTTGATTTTTAAAAAAGAGATGTCTATTTAATTATAATTCGTATATAATACTTATAATTTATCATATTAATAAAAAAATATTAATTATTCAAAATAATAGCTAATAGAAAATTCCTAGGAAATAAATTGAAAAATTTATTGAAATTGAAAAAAAGATATTTTATCATTTAGTTTTACATAAGTGTGTCTTAATAATACTATTTCAGTAATTAATAAAATTTTAATAATATCAAATTTTTCGGGAAGATTTTTTTTTAAAATTAAAATTTCGATATGAAAATTAATTTTATGAAAATGTTTTAAAATTATATTAATAGGTAACATCTCATAATATTATATTGATTAAAAACATTATTCATAAAATGGAATTATAATTAAAGTAACAATATCCTTGAAAACTATAGGAAATGTTTGATACGATGATAAATTCCTGGGACGGATCAGATAAAAATAACTGAGTGGTAATTTCCAATAAAAATAAATTTCCATGTAGGGGATTTCATTCAAGATTTTCACGTTAACACTACGATTGAGATTGGTCATGAGTTAACCAATGTGATACTAAATCCATCCAGTGTTTAATCTAATGAGGATTTTATGGAATGGATATACTATTTGAGGTCATTATTTTTCATTTACTCATTAATAAGTCTATACCATTTCTTCATATAAACACGAATTATAATTTTATAATTACTAACTATAGTATAGTTCCTAATGGTCATACTAACTAATGGTCATAATTTTCCAAACATCATCTGAACGTAGAAACTAGAAAGATTCATTTACCCATATACGTTCTTAATTAATGAAAAGTCTATTTATAGACTAATACAAAATAATATAACTGGAATTCACTGAAACAAATTTAATTTAAAATATTTCAGTCGTTTGATTAAAATTGGTTTTTTTTCTATGGCAGTTTGTTTTCCTACTGAGGATTAGTTCATTTTTAGGGTTTTCAGGTTTTAGACCCCTTAGATGTAAAATGAATAATTTTCCCAAGTATTCATCCTTAGATGAATCATATGATGGATTTTCAAATTCTGATGTGTAGTGTTTGTCCTTGGGTTGACCCAATACATAATTTTGAGATGTTGATCTCAAAAATATCATATGAAAAATAATATATAATATTTTTAACCATCCATTTCTATTTTTGGGTGGGGGTTCCATGTTCATGAGATAACCACACTAGGTTATGTTGTTTTGTTCAACCAGTTGGACCCGCTCAACTATGGGCCCATGTTCATTGGCATATTGGCAATCCTATCAAATAGGAATTCTAAAGCCATCCCAGGAGGGACAAACAATGTGAATGGGATACATTAATTTATACCACATTACAACAACATTATATGTGTCTCACCCAAGTTTAACCATGTCGCCACTAATTTACTTTATGGTTGAATTCCATGATATTTTTCTTAGATGTATTTTTCAGTCAAATAAAATTCCAATTTTATAAATGTTTTTACATAGATCACAAAGGATTTTTAATTTGTGACCATTCACTCAATTTTTCATATATATTAATATATATATATATTCATAGTTTTTTACTCTATAGAAAAGATAATGGGGTTTTGGGGATTTTTTTTAGATCATAGACATGACCAGTACACGCATATTAGTATCCTATGATAGGGAATGGAGACCTTGTTTTCCATCAGAGAATTTTAGTACCCACAGAAACATACATGGGGATAGTGTCCTCTAGATCGACATGAATTTGATACTTAATCTATGATTATTATGTGCTAGTCCACCACAAATTATGACTAGGTTTATGTCCTCCCTTGACTAATTTCTCTTCTAACAATGTGTGAGTATACTATATATAATGTCAATACTCCCCTGATCGTGGTTTCATCCAATGATGTGTGTGTCTCCAAATATAATTTTATAAAAGTTTTTATGTATTTATGGTTTGCTATAAATTTAATTTTCGGTGTAGCAGGATGATTTCACATCTAGATGGGCTAGGTAGAGTGGGGGCTCTCTCGAATGATTGGAATTATATCCTTTAATGCACACAAGTGAGGTTCTAATTGTAGGTGTTATTACACCCTTGATTGGGACTATTATGGAGAAATTTATGTGTTATAATATGGTTTTCTTGAATAGAGGGACAACATTGATGGATTCGAATAATAGGGTGTCATATTCCATTAGATGAAATGTGCACATCAACGTGTGGGACCACAATTAAGGTATTTAGTATAAACATGAATGTGGTAGAGGTTGAGTTATTAGAATACATCATGTCTTGTGACTCACTAGGAAATTTAAGATTGCCTATGTGACACAACATTCAATAGGTCTATCGATGATAGAATTAATATTTATTTCATTATTTCATGTGGAAATTGTTTTAGTGTATTTATCCACACAAAATATGTGTTTTTTTAGATGATGCATAGGATGTATGATGGTCTCAGTAAAAGTGAAGTTGATATTACTTCAAATAAATTTACTAGTTGTTATTTTTGATGCACTATTGAGAATAATTGTCCGTTATTATAGTAGTATTTGTTGTTTCTGGAGAATAATCTATGATAATAAGTAGGGTTTTTCCCTCGTATTTCACATTTTGTAGAATCAATGAATATTTAGATGTGTGGTTTTTTTATATTTATCCATGGTGGATTTTATATTTGTTTAATGTATCATTCATTGATTTATAATTAATTAGTTTATTATATACATATATATCTCCTATAGGTGTTGAGAGTTATCATATGCGTTGAATAAGTGTTTATTGTTGAATGAAATAGGCCATGGTCTATATTGTTCTATGATATGACAACACGGTTCTACTCACCAACCCTTGACCAATTAGTAGATGAAATATGGATGATCACTCATCTTACAATCCACCCGAGTGGGGCATCAATGGGTCGAGTAATGATAATTTTATTCTCATGTAATATTGATATGTGAATAGTTCAATAATACTATTGATTAATCCTCAAAATAATTATATCATGTCAATGGAGGATGTAGAAATTAAACAAGAATAGTAAAATTTGTATTTTTCAAAATATTTATTATCAACTCTACTATATGTCGTGTTTGTATAAAATTGGTAAATGAATAGTGATTTTATATTTTTAATCTGTAATGTTTTGAACTATTTTTTGAGATATTTCAATCTTATAGATGATTATTCTATTAGCAATTATTATATATGTTTTTTAAAATTGAAATATTATCACTAAAATTTTAATTTATGACCTTCATAATTTTGTTTAATTATAAGTTGATTTTTATATAATTTTTTGATATTTTTATAAAGAAACACTGTTTTTTATTGTTTTGTATTTTTTTAAATGTAAATCGTTATTTTTTAAAAATACTAATAGTATTTTTCTAAAATAATGTTTTATTGTTTTCTTAGTAGAGATATTAATTACCACTAGGATATTACATGAAATATAATTATGACAATATGATATATCATTTGGATATAAGTATCACATTCAATAAAATAAATTTATTTGAGTCTATGTAAATATTATAAACTAAATAATTTTATGTTTCTAATGACACTGTTATTTTTTTATGATTCAAGGCTCAATTTATATATTGATGAAATATTCTTAGATTTAGAAGTTGTGGTTTGATGACACTGTCAATTTATTTTATTTAATAAAAAAAATATGATTATTGTCCATATAGGTCAGTTAGTGGATGCATAATTATATTTTTAATGTTTTATGCAAATGAAATACTACATATATTAATTGATGTCCTGAATTTATATTCCACAAAATTTTTATGAAAATTATTTTTAGTGAAATACATGGGTGTAAAAACCAACATATGTGGTATAAAGATCCATATTGATGGATAAAGCTGTTTTCAAGTTAAAGTCAAATAAGATATAATGTGAGGGTTCTAATGTGGTTTAGTACTGAAAAATCCATGAAGGTGTCTCTCCAATGATTCATTGAATATATTATAGGCAGATACTAAATCCTCTACTATAGTAAATGATGCATAAGATTCATTATAAGACTCTAATAGGATTTATCTATAATAAAATGATATTTATTTTAACAAATGATACTTTTTACACATAAATATTAATCAATTAAACATTATTCATGGTGATTAAATTAGTTTTCATAAAGAATATGCATGACTACATTAGAAGAATAATAGAAATTTTCTTTGTCATTAAAGGTGACAATTGCTGCATTAGAAGTGCATAAATTGATGATACACTCCAAATTGATAAATATGAAATGAAATATGAATATGGTATCATTTTGATTCATGGTAGTTGTTCCATTGGATAGTGGCGTTTTGAACAATAAATATTAGTGAAGTTAAAAAATGGTACATAATATTGCGATATCGGGTGTTGGGAAAAGTATCTATCATGACCATGATGTTAATTGTTGATATTGGGTGTTTTATAGCATTTTTGAGGAAATTTAGCTTTATAGTGACTATAATGAATGAATTCCACAGGTAAAGGAACCACATTATCACAAAATTATATAAAATATAGATGCATGTATCCATATATGGGATATATATCAATTCCATTGTTTATTGGGAAGCTCTTATTTTGTATATCTGTCGCATGTCCTATTTCATTAAATTGATCATGAACATCTGATGAAAGCATTCATCTATAAGGCCATTATCGACAACAATTCATAACTTCTGTATGTGGTTCCCCTATCGTGAACATATACAAAATGAACTACATGTATATAATATAAATATATACATAAAACAAAAAATAAGATATCATTTCATTTTTTCTATAGTAAAACATCTAGAATTTACAAAATAATTCTCCAACATTTTTGAAATAAATGATATTCATCCAAATATATTTCACAAAAAAATTTATTAAGAAAAATATTATCTTCAACATGACCACCATTAAATTAAATAATCAATTACTCATAATCCAATTCCTTTCAAATAAATAATATTTAAATTTTTAATAGGTTATATATATATATAATATAAGGACTATTATGAATCACAATGTGGTAAAAAATCTCATTACAACGGTGTTGAACAAAAAAATCCCTATAATTGGTTTATGTACTATTAAGAATTTTAATTTTAAAATAATGTGGAATACTATAAATGATTGGAAGAAACAAAAATATTGTATTATTTGTAGTGAGTTGGTGATGTGGATTCGAATAAAAATCATCCAAATGACATGTTACCATCCAAATTAATTTTATACTAAATAATTGATTGATTATTGTGTGTTTTGTTTGTATGAGGAATAATATTATACAATTTACATATACATCATGGAATTCCATTCAAGGCTGCTAACATCTCCTTTTGGAATTGTATCCACCATTAACCCATCCAAAATGCCTCACATAATCCCATGAAATTATATATTACACCATAAAATCATAATTACATCATGTGTTAACTTGTACACCCACAAAATAAATGCAATAATTTAATTTTTGTCACATTTTCGAGAAAAACTTCATTTCTACCGTAAACATGATAAAATAATTTAATAATTTTATTGAAAAATTCCAAAATTAATTCAATGAAATCCGACATTAACTTGTACAACATGAAATCATATTCATTTGTTTCAACCTAGAATAAAAAAATAAGAATAAATTTATTTTAATTGTTTACGTTATGCTACTTAATGTGTTTATATGTCTGTGAAAATTAATGATAATACATTTTCCAGAAAATTACCCATGTACCAACTTGGGCAGTAAAATTTTAATATTAAAATTCCCAACAATATTTATGATACATTTTATGTATATAATAATTTAATCAATCATCAATTAATTTTAATTAATAGTGAATTATGAATTATAAATGAACGGAATATATTCCCTGGGAAAATATTTAATGAAAAAATAACACCTTGTTCATGATGATGATTTAAAATGGGAAAACCAATAACAATAAAATTAGTAGTTAATTACATATCTTATGAATGATTTTGTTAAGAATGAAATACAATAAAATTAGAGTAAAAATATTGAAATTATCAATAATGGCATCTGATATTTAATGTTGACATAACATAAATAACTATCATATAATTTGGGAAACGGAAAAATATACCATCATATACAAATAAGGTAATATAACGAATTTCATTGTAATCAACGAGTTATTAAACCACATATCCATAGACTCATAACTCATTATATAAAATTTTATGGCAGGGAGAGAAACTTAAAACTATAATTTCAAAAATAAAAACATCAAGAAAGTAAAAAAAATATGTTATTCATTTATTATGAAACAATATAAAAATTTGAAATAAAAAGAAAATACAGGAAAAAATTAATTATTCATAATGATTATCCACTAATGGTGCATGAAAAAAATTTCTGAAAAATTAAAATGATTATTATAATCACTAAAATAATGAATCATAGAAAATAGTAAAAAAAATGTACAACTAGGAAATATAGATGTATATTTGAAGCCAAAATGAAATTTTACAAAGTGCAATACATTAATTTTACTCCAATAAAACATATCAATCTCATTACACTGAATTTTATTTATTATGTGTGTTTGATTTTTTAGCCACAATGGTCACATCCTCCATGACCACATGGTTTTACAATTTTTTCCCCAAACCATTATCAACTAAAATTTGATTTACATGTGTTTAAACAAAGTCAAATTCAAACATATAGAGAAACCCCATCCATATTCATTGCCTGAGATTATAGTCCCTCTATGAAAATATGTTCTTCAATATATTATTATTGATGAATATTATAAACTTTTTATCAAATAGATTTTAGAGTTAAGTTTTCAATTCATTCGACACTGTAGTTCTTTGTCAAGTATTGAATTTATCTTTCTCTAAATATTTATTAGTACTGGTATATTCCATGGACTCTAAAAAATATACAACCAAATTTATATCCATAAAAATCACAATAAATTTCATAACCATTCCTTGATTCATAAAAGATTATGCTATATGCATGTGTGAGTCGGGTCATAAAATCAATAAATAATTTCTATATATAATTATTATATTTGAATGGAATACAATTTCTAATCAATGAAATTATAATTGATGAATGTTTTGAGAAATCTCAAGAAACAAAATAGTAAAAGTCTTCTAGTCCTGGAAATATATGAATCTCAAATATATTCATAGTTAATTTTAATGAAATGAATTTTTTTTAGCAATATTGGATCAATGGGTTTATCATTCTTATAAATTATAATCATATGGAAATTATATATATCATAGACTCATTGTGATTTTAATTGAGACATCTTGTATAACCTCTTCTTTATTGACTCAGATATATAAATACTTTTAAGGCAATATAATGCAACATAAAATGTAGTATACTATATAGAAGTTTATAGTTTTATTGTATAGGTTAATATCAACATTTTATTCATTATAAATCATTATATATTTCAATATACTCTTGTCTATTATTATTGTATTTTTATTACTATTCATCATGTTGTCATCAAAATGATAAATTGAAGTCTCATGCTGTATTTTATCATATTGTGAATCATCTTATTTATATGGTTAACGAAATTCATTAATAGATTATGTTTTTTCATTGAAAAAGATGAGTAACATAGTTAAATTTATCAAATACTATGTAATATGTGAATTTTTATATCAATATCCCAGGTAAAAATATTTTTTTCTTCCATATTGAATTTTCATACTATAAATATTACATAGATTTTTTAGGTGACAAAATTTATTATATTAATATTGAGGAGTATTTCATATTTATATGTATTGAATAATAAGATACTATATTTTTTATTTATGTAAAACTCTTTAATTTTTTCATAGAATATTTATGTGTGAACATAAATGTTATATACTGGCACCAAATTTTTTTTCGAAACATTGAGACTCGATTCAACCTTATTGGATTATAGATAGGGAATTCCCAAAACAATTAAAATTAAATAATGGGAAGAAGATATCTTTTGGGACATCATTTTATTTGATTCGAAAATTATACATATATCTATAGGGAGGAAGAATCACTCTATTATTTGGGACGACAATTACAAAGAGAATATCATGGATTCACAACTCAAACAAAAAACATACCACAAAATTAAATAATATAGATGAAGAAAAATATTTACTCAAAACATAAAATATTTCTAATATGCTAGTTTCAATGATAGATATAATTATGCACTTTTACCATGGTATATCAATGGATAAATTCACACCTACCTTCTCTATATAGCCTGCAAAATTGGAAAACCCCACCTATTTCTTGCAAACTAGGATAAACACCCCTATAGGATATCAACTAGTGTGACGTCTATATGTTTATTTCAGTTAATGTAGTCCTACAAGATTATATACACACCCCATTCCATGCTTCGTATAAGCATCATCGTACAATATTTCTCATTTTATAATTAATCATTTAGGGAAACAGAATTGTGGTGAATTATTTCCAGTGAAATATTTTTGGAACATAGTTTTCATTATATTTTATAAACCAAGTATATAACATGTACATGAAATACACGTAATGTGTGTTTGTGATACAAATAATATATTAATATAATATAAAAACTGTTAATAAAATATTGATGTAATTATGGGTATTCAATTTGATATATATCAATGATTGGCGTTCTATTTTAATAGATTTTTTGGATTGAATATATTATAATTTCGACTAAATATTATGATGGGCCTTTATAAATCAATGTCATTTATTAACTCATTATATGTTTTCTAATGATAAATTTCTTTTGAATGGAATAATATCTATACATTTATTCATTCTATGATATTTTAATTCAAGTCAATATGGTTATGGTTTTGTAAAAATTAATTACATGGAGTATTTATGTATTTCCTTAAATAAAAAATTCAGAAAAAATTATTTAATTTAATAAAAATAACACATATTATCATAATTTTTTTAATGAATATAATTTTTTTATTATTCGATTCATATATAACATGTTATGCTAAAATATTATATTAATATAACACAAAATCTAATATATATATATATATATATATATATTGAACATATATAAATTTATAGAATTCAATTAAACTGGTCTTGTGATGATGTGGAAACATATTGAAATATCATAATTTTTTGAATGTCCATTTATTAGTGATAAATATTTGATTATTGTAGGGAATCTAATAATCAATTAAAATAAGTATTCATTACATTTTATAATGACAATACTAATTTAATTACTATTTTTATTCTTATATTGTGAATAATTTTAAAAAATTTGGTTAAATTTTCATATTTTCCAAAAATATAATATTCAATTTCATTATAATACAAAAAATGGTTAAAAAATTAGATGGTATCATGAAACAAAATTATCATACATTAAAAAAATATTCTCCATTAAAAATATATTCCATAGATGT
The DNA here is from genome assembly GCA_963277665.1 of Viscum album. NCBI lineage: Eukaryota > Viridiplantae > Streptophyta > Magnoliopsida > Santalales > Viscaceae > Viscum > Viscum album. Next base: position 839,928,834 of record OY728141.1, read on the forward strand.
TTTTCATCCACTAATTTTTTATGCATAATACATATTTTATTTACATTAAAATATTTCTTTCAATATGGGTTTCAACAATAACTATCTAATTTATAAATCTATATCAATATGGAATTAAAAACAAAAAATATGCCTCTACATATTGGGGAATCTATTAGAAAATTAGATTTTAATATAAAAACCTTGGAGATACTGTAAAAAATTATTTTTTAGTTGGATTTATCCATTAAATAAATTAAAAATATATATCATCAGTTTATATATTTTATTTCAGATCATTTCATTTGATATATATTAAATTGTTCAATAAAAAATATAAAAGGGGAAAAATGTTACTAAATAATAAAATTTGAATAATTTATGAAATAAAAATAATAATTGTTAAATAGTGATCTTTTTACAAAGAAACAAAGATAACAAGATAAAATTTATTTTATATAATAAATGTAGAAACATTCATTAATATTTGGTTTGAATAAAAATCTTATGGCCATTACTGTGAATTTATTTATTCAACATATTAAAAATCAATGTTATTTCATTTTAATCTAATATTTTTTGAGAACCAATTTATTCTTATTAGTAATGTTATATTTTTATTCCTAATGTAATGATTAGAAAAATTAAAATATATCTCATAATAATTAAATTCTGATGTCTTTTAATTTTTATGATAACATTTTTTGGTTTGAATTTTATGTGTTCTAATTATTTTATAATTACATATTTTTCTATTAATCGATGATTGTGTGTATTTATAGTTGTTAAAAATTTGTTTTTCTTCATTATATGTTTTATTTTGATTCATTTGTTGTGTTTGTGTAATGCAGGGATCATGCAATTCTGATGAAATATGTACAAGACCGTAAAAATGGTGACATACATTTTTCAAACCTATTTGAAGGATTTTTAAAAATAAAATCAATTTTACTAAAAAATCATGATCTAATCTACTAGTATAATTTTTAATGGATGTCAAAAATCAATACACTCTATGAATGTTTAGAAATTTTTATGACACAAAATGTTCAAAATTGCATCATGTGTATGAAATTTTTTATTTCACTCTTACATAATGGTTTCAAAAGAAAAAAGTATTCTATAATGAAAATTATAGAAACTATATTATTAGTGAAAATTTAATGGCAATTTTTTTAGTGATTATGATTTTTATTGTTTTTATTAACATCATGATATATATATATATATGTTATTGAACATTCTAATTTTTTTTATGAATTATAATATTTAGTAATATTTCATAATTGGTTTGTTTTTCTAATGAAGCATAGTGAATTGGTGTCATTGACAACTTATTATTGATCACCTATGTGTAGTGGGGGTCCAGCAAAGGTAGTTAATATTTAACACACCTTTTTAAATTTGATAAAAATGATCACATTTTTTATAGAGATATGTTACTACATTTATTTAATACCAAAGGGATTAATATTCTAGAAGAACTTATTTATATTATTAATTATTGGGATAAATTCCTCCCATGGAATGATATATAATTTTTTTACATTCACAGATTTATTATATTTAATTACTTATATAAAATATTTTTTTTATTATTAACATATATCTGAATCCTGTTTTTTATCATCACCAAATTTTAACTAGATATGATGGATGTTATTTTTTTCTTAGTTTAGCAAATAACAATGAATTTTATATATTCAGTATATCAATAACTATCCAACTTAAATAAATATATAGTAGTTTCCTCCCATTGAAAAGTCATGTTAATGTTTTATATTTGGAAAAAAGAATGATTATATTGTAGAAACATATAGGGATTTAAAATATATTGAATTTCGTTGATTTTTGTAAATTTCCAAGAACATGATGATTATGGGTTGATTCCTATACTATGAACTATCTTTCAATTTTAATTTTACTATTTATTTCAACCGTATTTTATAAATCTATTTCTTATTTTTCATAACACCCATTTGTTTACAACATCAATCCTATATAATTTACTATCTTTGATAGTTTATGTTTCACGAAACATCATGATTAAAACTATAATGTCCTATTTGATATGAAATTTGGATTCTAAATGTGACCCTAAGGAATAGTAATATGTCCAATAGAATAATAAAATCACCTCTAAAAGTAAAATTAATATATTAGTGTTTAGAAATTAAAATATGTTATATATTCATCCTATAATATGTATTTTTTTATATGATGGAGTAAATTATTCGTATTTTTGTAAAACATTATTGTTTTTATAAAATTTAATTTTTAGTATTATAATTTAAAAGAATATTTATAAAATAGTTCATAAATTAATATATATTATTTTATGATTATATTATTATTTTATGATCACTTGAATAATTATTCAATGTTCTGTAAAATAAGTTAAAAAATCAAAACTATTATTTTCTGAATCCATGATGATTTTACATTAATTTTAAATATATCAAATTTAGATATAAAATTTTAAAAAATAGAAATCATTTATTAAATTTTCATATTGAATATTGGGTAGAGTATTGTTTTTTTATTTATAAATAATTGATTTTTTATTAGTGGTAAAATATAGTATATATACATTATTATAGTACTGATGAATTCTAGGAGTCCCAAATGATGTGAATACCATAATTTAAAAATTCTATATTATTATTTCAATATATTTTTTATAATTCTACAATTATAAATAGTCGTATGAAAAAAATAATAAACATGTGAATAAAATATTCAAAAAACAACATATTCAACACTATAATTGCCACTCATAATAAAATCATTTCCATACACATTAAAATATATAAAACATGTCCAATTTCCCTCCAATACATTTATAAATAACGTTCCCCCCTTCTAGGTTCATTTTGTTATAATAAAATTTGTAAACCAATCCTCATAATGAATTTCTCAAGCAAAATAATTCAAGAGGTAATAATCTTCATTATTTTAGTTTCTCTTCATTTCAATTCATTTTCTATTAAAATCCTTCCTTCACCTTCTCTATCCAAACTAAAATAATAAATGTTCTATATCTTATATTGTGGTATTCTTTCTTGTCAATTGATGATCCATCATCATGCCTCTTCTAACATACCATTTATATTAAAAATAAAAATATCATATGTGAATTCCCGATTTTCCACCATTGTAGACAACGTGTTTACTTTTTCAATACAAACTTCAGGGATTTTCATAAACCAATTTTTTGTGTTAAAAAAATATAATAATATATGTGTTAAATATTATATTATTTTTTGAAAAAAACATATATATATATGTATATATATATATATTTATAAATGAATGAAACAAAATTAATTGGCTATGATAAATAAAACCACCAAAATTTTGAATACGATTATCAATAACATATTATATAAAAACTAATTATAAGACTAAATAATAAAGAAACTTATATTACCATTTAATCATAATTAAGCTAATTATTTATAAATATTTCAGTAATGTCCATCTATTTTCAATTTAAATGATCTGCCATGTGTATATATATTTAAACTTATCATCAATACCATGAAATTAAACAAACCACAATTAAGAAATTTAATTTTATAACACCACAAAAAGTTTATAATTGACCTTGAAAAATTTATAATATATCATATAAAAGTATAAAAATATCCGACTTATGTAATTTATTGATTTCATTTCATTATCCAAGACATTAAGGTCAAGTTCAAAACACTTTCATACATAAGGTAAGGGTTTCTTCTCGAACCCACAATATTCTGTTGGGTTACGAAATATGAATCTTTATCCCAATAAAATTCTTCATTAGTTTAATATAATTATTATTATTTATTTTTATATGTTCCATACTGATATATATAGGTCATTTAGTATTTATTTTATCGAATAATATATGTCTTATAAGATTCCCATCTCAATTCCTCTTGATAAGGAACCCTTACTTATGTGAACTTTTTGATTTATTATCCCTGATCATGTATCATCCATAATCTATTTAATTACAACATTTTGTTTTTTAATCACTCTATTTTTAGTAAAATCTATAATTTTGATTTTATTTTATATTAAAATATTTATTAAAAAATTATATTTCCAAAGGAACTCATTTTTTCAATGTAATATGTTTAATTATCTTAAGAATGTCTTGATTTTTTTATTATTGTATTATAAATTATTTCATATATATGTTGAATAATATTATGTATGAAAATTGATATGTTTATGTTTTCAATCATTAAAAATTCTCACATTATGATTCTATTAATTGAGTTCATAAGGATTATTTGACTGTTGGAATATCCATGGTTCAATTTCTTTATCATTTGATTATTTATACATGATTATATAGTTATATTTTTATTATTGTAACATTTTTTCGAAGGGTATGTTTAATTAGCAATATTTTTTATCTATTCTCCATTCCTAATTGATTATGATAGATTCTACTATATTAAAAAATCTTACAAATATTTTGAGCTCACCAATAACAATTGTTTTATTTTTTCCCCATGATACGTAGATGTTTAATATTAACGAACTACAAGGATAATCTAGATGTATATTGATGTGTTTAGTGGAGTTGATTTTCATTCTTCTATAAAATTTTAATGTTAAAATTATGTATGATCTATTTCTAGAATATATATATATCTATTTAGTCTTTTAGAACATGATTCCCTACAATCATTCAAAGGTATTAATTTAAGGCACTCACAACTAGCTATTTTGGTCTGGGTCTTTATAGTTGGTTTCATTGTAAGTTTAGTAGAAACATTGTAATGTAGTTTTAAAAATCAAATATTAGGGAAAATAAAAATTATATGGGATTTTTGGATTAGAATAGAAATACAAAATTGAATTTTTGTATTGTATATATTATTCCGACATACTAGATATTAATGCATATATTGACACTAAAAGTGAATGTGGTTCTAGAAATGATGTACCATGATGTAACAACTCTGAAAAAGTGTGTCGGAGCTGACTTGGTGTATCACCACACATGCGAATATGGCTTACTATTCACCTAGATTGACACTAATAAGGGATATTATTATGAAAAATTACATTTTCATTATAAAATATTATGATGTATTTAATCTAGAAGATTTCCACTAAGAAACCATGTTTAAGATTACGAGAATAAGTATGAGTACTTTTTTCAATTCATGTTATGTGTTTTACTAGGTCAAAATTAAGATTTGTGATTCATAACCTAATTTAGTATATTCCATTAAATATAATTGATGTGTTTTTAAAGGAATGAAAATCATATCAACTCATGTATCCCATGAAGTGGTTTTCCTCATATGCATGTTATGATATTTGAGTTGGGGTTGAAACTACTGATAAATAGCTTATAACCATTTTGGTGTAGGCGACTCATTTTATGAACAATAACCTTACCCATATGATGAATCATAATCCACAACATGGGATAATGATGATATACCACTTCATGAGAAAACAACCTGTCTTATTCAAGGGGAATATAAACCCATTTGTTGCCAAGTAGTGAATAATTACATAGATAAAATAATTATAACTTCTAGAAGTAATGAATGGGATATTGTTTGAAAATAAAATTTATCATCCCTCTAGAGTTGATGAATAATGGGGTTCATGGAATCAAAATAAAAAGGAGGTGGAATAAATATTAAAAATAGAATTAATGAATTTAATAAAAATTTCATGATGAAGTATTTCACTCAAGAATATTATGTAGATATGGAGAGAAAAATATTAGTCTAAGAAAGAAAAAGGATGAAAACATTATAATGTATGAATCATACTTTACTTGGATATCATGGTATGTCACAGACTATATGGGTAATCTAAAGGGAATAGTTGATCTATTCACTTGTGGTATAATACAATTTTTTCTAAGTGAGTGGTCTCTATGAATTTTTCATCATATGATTATATATTATCATCTAAAATGATGATACAGAATAAATAAACTACATTTTCTGACATTATAGGAATGCAAGAAAATAAGGGAAAGGAGGGACAATGAATTTTTAAACAAATGAATAGATTGGGTTGTCTATATTTTTTGAAACATATGGAATGAAACACCCCAGTGCCTACTTAAAAGAAAAATGTGATTTCTATATTAGTATTGAGAAATTTTATCTTCTTCAAAAATGTGAGGGAAATAAGAATAAAAAAAATATTCAATGTTTCTATTGAGGGATATGGGACACATTGTATAATAGTGACCAAATTGTAAAGGAAACATTACTCATAAAATGACATGGGAATAAGTCCAAGATTATGTTATCGTAAATGCTAAGGTTGACATTTTTAATAATAGTATGCGTGGTATATTAATTATTTATAAAAACTTATATAATGAATTAAATGAGTTTGGATTACGTCATATGTTTATATCAGAAATGTTTTCCATTAAAATTGAAATTTTCTCTTTTGATTTAATAAATGATCATTGAGTCACACCTCCTAAGAGACATCTCACAAAAATAAATTTGTTGTTCATTCCACTTTATGACACACAAATGTTATTTAATGGTGATACTTATCATCATTATTACGATTGAATATCACATAATCTATAGTATTGTATAAAAATGAAAATAGGATAAAAAAATTTTCCATAAAGAATGAAATTTCTTGTTATGAGGATGATGTAGAGTACCTTATAATTAGATCATAAAACTAATAATTTGTGTCATATATAGATACACCCCTAGTATTTATACCAAATGAAATTATTTGGGAAAATGATAAAACATCATCTAGGGATAAGGAGTAAAATATTAAATTTTATGATTTACCTATTTGGAATGAAATATTTTATGTATTTGAAGAGGATTAATATAGGCTTTTTCTATAACATGATTTTGAGTTCTATATTGATTTAATTATTCATTCAATGTAAATATCAAAGAAACCTAAAATAATTGTCACCATATAATTAGTTTATATGATGAAACAATTAGAGGAAATCAGTGATAAGGGATTTATCCACCATATTATATCCATTTGCGGATCCCCTACTTTCATTATCAATAAGAATTATGTATCCACTTGTCTATGAATTGATAATAGAGAAATAAAATCTATTACAATAAAAAACATATATATTCATCCTCACATTGATGACTTATTTGATGAAATTCACATAAATTTATTTTTTTAATATTTAACTTCATTCTGGATATCTTTAATTGTATGATAAATGAATTATATTCTAAAAACATAATTTTGTGTCACTTATGGAGATTACAATTTTTCCATAATTTCATTGGGACTAACAAATTCACCTTCAAAATTTGGATATAATGAATAGACTATTGAATGAATATAATGATAATTTTCATTAGTATTTATAAAATATTTCATGATATATTCTAGAAGATAATATGAAAATGAGAACAACTTGTGGGTTTTTTGGAGACTCTAAGAAGAAATGTGTTAAATTGGATATTTAGAAATTGTGAATTATAGCATGAATCAGTTTCATTTCATGAAGATATTTTCCCTATGGATTGAATATCATTTGTAACTGTAATGTTAAATGTCATATAGTAATAGAATATACCAATGAACGTAATTGATTTATATTGTTTCATTGCATTAGTGGGATGTTACTGACAATTATTTCAGAATATTTCTGATTAGATAATCGAAAAAACATTCTTACTCATAAAAGGGTTCATTTTTTATGGAAGAACAATGTAAAATATTTTTTTTCCGGAATTTGAGAAGATATTATTGAATTATTATATAATTAATATAATATATAGAAATTGTGGATTTGTGATTTTTATTTATGCATCAATTAAAGGACATGGTTATGTACTTATATATAATTATATATTTATTTATAATGAATCAATGTACTTTAAAACTCATGAACAAAAATGTACAACTCATGATCTTGTGTTTGTAGTCATAATCTATATTTTGAATATATAAAGACGCTATCTATAGGGTGAATGGTGAGATATATATATAGACCACAAGATCCTAAAAATATATATCCACAAAAATTAAACTCAATAGGAGTCATAGATGATTGATCAAGACACTCAATGATTGTAATTGTTCAATACAATAACAGCATGGGGAGGAAAATAATGTAGTTTGTGCTTTGAGTAGGACTGACCATAGAGTTCTGAAAAAATGGAGATCATCAAGTATCTTGAGTATATCAATCTAGAAAAGGGGGTTTTAGAATAATCAAAAAAAAATTAAAACATAATTATATTTTAAATTGTTTTCCCAACATTATTTAATTGAAAATATTAAATGTTCTCAGTCTGATGATGATAATCTTGAATTATAAGTTAATGTTGCGATGTATTTGATGTTTTTATTCATTACATATGATGATGGAATTATACAATTTGGTAAGAGGTTATGTAATCCCCCAATAACTATTATAATAAGGTTGTTTTTTATTCCCATAGATCAAAATTTTCAATACACCATTGTAGAACATACATTTATATAGATTTGAAGGATTTTATTGGGAAAATATAAAGCGAGAAATTTCTAATTATGTGTCAACATGTTTAGTCTTTCAATTGGTTAAGGATAAAATAAATCATCTTATATGATCCAAGAATCCTATTCCCATTCATATATCGAAATGGGATGACATTATTAAATATTTTTTACACTATAATACCAAAAGCCCCATGAATGAATGCTACAATATTTGTAATTGTTGGTCGATTAACCAAATATAAATATTTTATCACTATAAATGAGGATTATACATTGGGGAATTGTTAACAAAACTATATTAATGATGTTTTAAGTCTTCTCATATCACCATTTTTTATTGATTAATGTCATCTTTCATGACATTCATTGAAATTGAGGATGTCTCTTTAATATTCATTAGATACTAAGCCTCAGATGATAAGTTTTTATCACATTGAAACTCATGGGACGTAAAAAAAGTATGATATAATCATTAGAATATTTGTTGATATCATGCAGAAATGCCATTCAAGGAATATTGGATCCATAATTACCTTTGGTTGAGTTTCTATACAACATTAGTTTCCATTTTGTATTAAAATGGCACCAATGTAAGAATTTTTGGGAAATTGATGTATTACACTAACTCATTTCGATAATTTTTTTAAAGGATTTTCATTATACGAAAACTTGTAGAGGAAACCATTGAAAAGTTGAATAGTATTCAAACACATATGAAAGATTCTTTATGTATTAAAAAGTGTTATGCCGATAATAAAAAAGCATGACTTGGAGTTGGATGTGGGATATCATGTCCTCTTAACGGTATATTCATGGAATGGGTTCATATTATTTTAATGTAAAATGGAACTATTCCCCATGTCCATTGGTTCTTTTAAAATTATAGTGATAATTAGATATTAATATTATCATTAGGATATTTCTTATATCCAGTCATATGTTCCTGGTGTGTTATACATCTCCTTATTGAGGAAGTAAATTCCAGACACAATTAATGTCCTCACATATGATGAAATAAAATTGGAAGAAGATTAAACATACAATGATTAACATATCAGAATTATGTACAATAGAGAAGAAGTTTCAATGAATCAAATGACTAGGCTTCTAATGGAACACTAGATGATTCATAAAATTGAGGAGGATTTTTGAGAACCCAAGGAACTCATTATCACTATAGAAATATCATTGATTATTCTTTTAGTAGTGTGAAGAATGTATCACCATAGGATTTTAATGTATGATTCTTCTAAAATTTATTATCTTTGATAGTCTGTGCATCTCTAAACACTGATTTTAAAACCATAATGTACTATTGAATAAAACGTTGGAAGATTAATTTAACCGATAGGAATTGTATTATGACAAATAGAATATAATATTAATGTAGGAAAGTATAATTAAAATTTATATGTCATATAAATAAAATTATGGTATATTTACATCAGGAAATAATTAAATAATTATAGTATAATCTAGTAGAATAGTAACTCACATGAGACAAATTAGTTATGGACATATCTGAGGCTTCCCCATTTAATAAATGGTTTCATGGATGAGGCCTCAATGTTATGTTAATTTTTTTTAGAATTAAAAATTCTACAACTATAATTATAATAATTGATATTACATGTGATTATTTTACAAATAGAGTATCCATGTTTCAGTTTCAATATCATGTGATTGTTTAAATGGAATTACTTAGTATGATTTTAATTAATTCTATATTATTATAATGATTTTGTTCAAGTAGAATGTTTTTTAAATTATTCACAATGCCTTATTTGTTTTTTTCCAGGATTTTACCATGTTTATTATGAGTTCTGTTTATGGAAAGTCTAATATATTATAGATTTTTTAGTAGAGTTTCAATATAGTTTTTTCCTTTCATGTTGGATTGAAAAATTATGATTTAATTTGCTTTCCAAAATCTATGAAACTATTCAATCAATTTTTATTTTATTACATGTATTCAGTCCAAATAATTAATTTAAGGAACTAGATCCAGACTTATGTGTTCTTAAAATTTAAAGATTGTATGAAAGGTTGTTTAGTAGAGAAATTAATAACTATATTTAGAAAACATATATTAGTGAAAATAACCCTTATAAATTATCATTGGATAAGAATATAAGAACATCCGTGAAATTTTATAATGTATATGTAATGTGGGTCTTCCATGAAATATAATGTTGTCCAAATACTACAAGTGTATATTGTTTGGGGATAGATGTAAATAAGGGTAACAATTTAAACACAATGTCGTAGGCCTTACTCAGTGTAAAAAAATTCATAACATCGATCTTTTCAATTAACCTTTTTTGGAACCCCTGATAGATTTTATAGTATAACTCAAATTTTATTTCTAAACTATTATGTTTTATTTAAAATATTATTTTTCTGAAAAAACCGAGTATTTTGATAATGAGAATATCTATGAATATATTTTTCAATTTTTGTTAACCCATTTACCAGTTCAATATTATGAATTTTGATTTATAACATATTTTATTACATATCATTGTATGAAAAAGCCCATATTTGATGTAATTGAAACCTTATCAATGCACATATATCAGGAATGGATTTCCTTCTTATGTAAGATAGTGATATTTTATATTCAGATACAATGAGATCTGAATAGATTATAACCATATTTGTACAACATACTCAGGTTATAAAAAATAACCTTACTAGTATGGATCATTAATATCCACAATGTAGATGAAAAATGTGTCATTATTTCATGAGACAGCATCCCCCATTATTCAATGGCACTATGAACCCATTTTTTGATGATTAGTGGATAAGTTCCTTAGATAATATGAGTCTAAAAATTATTTTAATGAATTCCATAAGGTAATCATAGGAGTTTATTAACATTTTGGTTATTATTATGAATGGTGGTCATTTATTCAAATAAAAAATGAGGAGGAAGAAATCAAAATTTTTCAATGGAAGGATTTTATGGATATTTTCTTGTAAAAATATTTCCCTTACGAATAGTTTGTGGATATGGAGAGTAAATTAATTAGTCAGAGATTTAATGAGGATAAATATATTTCCATGTATGACACTGAATTTACAAAGATATAAATTAATGATGGGGACTATATATGTAATCTTACAAGCAATTTTGATCGGTTATTTGACCGATTAAAATTGTTACTTCAAAGGTTACTAGTCAAAAAAAATTTCTTATAATATGATAATATATTATCATGATTCATAATGATTGATAAATAATTAAATACATCTTTTAAATATATTATAATGATATATAAAAATATGATTGAATAGAAATGAAATTATAAAGAGAATAATAGAAATGGAAATTTTTTAAAGTGAGAAACCTGTGGAAGGAAACATTCATGTGCATATGTAAAATGAATAGAATTTTCATTTAAGTGCAGTGAGAATGGAAATCATGATCATGAATGAAATTGAAATAATGAATCCACCATTGTTCAATTTCATAAATGTAGTGAGAGCAGACACTATGCAAATTACATTATGAAGCATCAAGGAACAATTCTGTATAAAAGGGTATAAGAACAAGCACTAATGAAAAAAATATTAAGATGTTGGTGTTTTTCATGTCGGTTCTATATAAATGTTATGAGATAGTTGAAAATTTATTTTTTAACATCAGTTATAAAATAATAAATGTGATAAATTGAAGAGAATCAATTTTTTACTTCAGTTATAAAATAACCAACTAATAAATACTGAGACTAGATTTTTCATGTCGATTATTATATATCAATGTCCCTAGTATCATGGTAATTTCCATTATTTTTTATACCATGCTAAATATGTTTCTTGTAAAATAAACCATGTGTGTTATATCAATCATGTTCTATAATTTTTTACTACCACAATGTGTGTTCTTTCATGTTTGTGTGTGTGTACATTCATGTGTATTTCGGGGTGTCTAGGGGGGTTGGGAATGTCTTGGGGGTTGTCAAGGGTGTTGGGGGAATGCCCAATGTGGTGGTTGTGTTCATGGGGTGTCCAAGGGGGTGGTGCTGGTTCCTAGAGGGATGAGGGGGCTTTCCATTGGGGTAGGCAATGCTTAGGGGGTAGATGGGGTGTATAAGAGTGTGAGGATGATGTCCAAGGGTGTAGGGGTTTCCCGGGGGGTAGGTGTTTCTTAGGGGTTGGGGGGATGCCCAAGGGTTTTCGGGGATTTCCATGAATGTGGGAGTGTCCATGGGGGTCAGGGTGTCTTGGGGGAGGGGGTGTCTAGGGGGTAGGGTGTCCATGGGGGCGAGGGTGGTGTCCACAGCGTTGAGGGGGGTGAACAAGGGGGTTGGTGGTGTCTAGGGGGTGGGTTGGAGTTGTCCTAGAGGTGGGGATGTCTATGGGTGTGGGATCTGTCTAAGGGGTTGGGTGCGGTCCATGGGGGTGGGGATGTCACGGGGGTGAGGTTTTCTACGGGGTTTGGGGTTATCCATGGGGGTAGGGGTGTCCATGGGTGGGGGGACTGTTTAGGCGGTGGGTGTGTCTAGGGGGGTGTGGGATGTCCATGGGGGTGGGGTGTCCAGGGACTGTCAAATGGGTGGCGGTGTCTATGGGATGTTAGGACTATCCAAGGGGGTAGTTGTGTCTCGGTGTGGGGGTGTGCAGGTGGCTGTACAAGGGGGTGGGGGTGTCCTAGTAGGTGGGGGTGTCCAGGGGTGGGGGATGTTTAGTGGTTTGGGGGAAAGTCCATTGAGGTGGGGTGTCTAGGGGTTGGGGTGTCTAGGTGGTGGGGGATGTCCAGGGGGTTGGGGGGACTGTCCATGGGGGTTGGGGTCTCTAGGGGGTGTGGGGTTGTCTAGGGGGTGTCTAGTGGGGGTGTTTTTCAAAGGGGTGGGGGTGTCCAGGGGTGTCCAAGAGGGTGGGGGATGATGTATAGGGGGTGATGGGGTTTTCCAATGTGGGTTGGGTATTCCATGGTGGTGAGGGTGGTGTCCAGGCGGTGAGGGGTTTGTCCATGGGGGTAGGGGTGTCCAGGTGGTGGGGGTGTATAGGGGTGGGGTGGAGTCTAGGGGGTTGGGGGGCTTTTCATGGGGTTTGGGGTGTCCAATGGGGGTGGTTGTGTCGAGGGACTGTGGGATGTCCATCTGGGAAGGGGGTTGGACAACCCCCACCCTCGGGACACCCTCACCCCCATCGTTATCCCCCCTCCTCATAGACACCTCGAACCACCCTGCAAACCCCACCCCAATGAACCCCCCCGAATAGCCCCCACCACTTGTTTCAATAGATTAAATACTAGAGAGTGTAGTCCAATGGTTCGTGAAATGTTTGTATACATACATAACAACAATTTCCTTGAAATTATTGGAACATATTATATACTTGAAAGAATGTATACCAATGGTTCATGAACTGTTGATATATATATATCCCAAAAGATTCATTAAAAACATTGGAATATATTATCTTCAGGAATTCTATACCAACAGTTCCCATAGAGTCGTGGGTATAGGGCTATTGCAACCATCATCATGCAAAAAGTGTGTGAAACCGTAGGGATATTATATCCCAATAGTTTTAGGGGATATCCCAATGGTTTAAAATTGTTGGTATAGGTGTAATTTTCATTAGTCAATGTATACATATTTTAATATTTATACATCAAATTTATTGTTTATGGAAGGGTGAATTTTGTGTCAAGTTACACCAGGATGTATTTTTTGTGTACCACAAGATGAAAAGATCCAAGATTAATTTATACTATTATATCATGATCTATAATATAGAGATGTAATTCTATAATGATTTTCATATAAATATAAAACTATTTTATCTAAATATATTTTCTTTTTAAAATCATTTCCATGCATATCTTTTTCAAATACACATATAATTGTATAATATGTCAAAATTATTTTACATTAAAATATGAGAGTTTTTATATAAATATAAAATTGTATGTTATTATCAAAAAGTATAACTTTGATATTTTTTATAGGTAATAATGAGACGATGTAGGATTCCAGCACATTAAATGAGTAATTAATATGAGGAATGCATTGATGAAATTTTGGAATTTGGTAAACAAAATGTTCCGAGAAACAAATTTTTTTTCTGTCGATGCATGAAATGTTAGAATATTAAGATGTTGAAAAGTATTGAGATCTAAGATCATGTGATTTGTCCTGGTTTTAATCAAAGTTACATCCCTTGTATTTGGAATGGTGAAACTAGACAGAATGTTAGATCTGAAGATGATGATTTTTTAGATGGTTACATTGTTGTAATTGAAGAAATTATTCGTCATATTGCAGCACAACAAATTGTGATAGGACCGAATATTGAGAGTATATATGGTGATGTTGAAAAACCATAGTTTTATTGTTGCATGTATTTTTCATTTTTTTTTGGAGGTGTTCATAATTATAAACATGAAGTAGAATCATGGATAGAGTTATAATAGTTTAACAAAGCTACAACAATTGTTGAAATACATTCTTACAAAACAAAACGATCTTACCGATTCACATTATAAGGCCAAGAAAATATTATGAATGATGGGATTGGGATACAATAATATACATGCATGTTCGAATGACTATATAATATAAAATAAGGAATATGAATTTCTGCTAGAGTGTTATAAATGTGGGAAATCATAGTATAAGTTGAATAAAATCACAGCCTGATGTTGAGATTACAGAGACCCCTTACATGCTATATTGGTATCTTCCTATAATTCATTGGTTGAAACTTTTTTTTTAATTCACGTGATGAAAAAATGTTATGTTGATGAATGATGAACAGATAAGTGAATGAAAAATATGTCACCCAACTAATTTTTCACAATGGAATATAATTGATGATAAGTATCCTATATTCGGGAAGGAAATTTGAAATCTAAGACATGGTTTTAGAAAAGATGTAATGAATCCATACCGAACCCTCTATAGAACACATAGTTCATGGCCTATTTTATTTGAAATATACAACCTCTATCTTTATTTATGTATTAAGTGAGAATATAGCATGCTGAATATCTTGATATCTGATCTGAAGAATCCCAGAAATGATATTGATGTTTTCTAATCTCCATTAATAAGTGATTTAATACATTTATGGTTGGAAGGTATCAGGATGTATGACTCTTATAAAATGGAATATTGTCAACTGCATATAGTGCTTTTGATCACTATAAATGGCATCCCAATGTATGAAAATTTATTTAGATACAATGTTAAGGGGCATAAAGCATCTCCAATTTTGTGAACAACAGACAAAATATTATCAATTTCATCTTGGGAGGAAAACAATATACATGGGCCAATGAATGTTTTTTCCTATGGTTCAAAGTTATAGAATATTAAAAAATGAATTAAATGGCTCACAAAAATTTTATATTTCTCCGAAACATTTTTCCCGAGATGTGTATTTTGAGAAGTTAAAGTGTTAATGAGACATTGGGAATGATGCATTAATCTGGTAATGATAGACATATTTGGAATTAAATACCAATTTTTTTGAGCTAGCACATTATAGATATAATGAAGTGAAACATATTATTGATGACATGCATGTGGAGAAGAATATCTGTAATAGTTTAATGTGATCAATGGATTATATTTAAAGAAATACTAAATATGGGTTGAATTCCAGAATAGATTTACTCTCAATGGGAATAATTTTATATTTAGCTGCCACTCATAACGGAATAACAACATTTCATCCCCGACTTTTCATACATTATCCAAGATGGAGAAAATATTCTTTTAATTTTCTTCATGATATTAATGTGCATCAAAGTTATTCTCCTAATGTAAAAAATTTTCTATTTGAAGGATTCAAATTTAACAGGTGTGAAATCTCATGATTTTCATGTCATAATGCAACATATTCTACCAGTTTCATTGCATATAATATTTACCATCCAAGTCAGAAATACTATAATGATGTTGTGTTATTTTTTCAATTCAATTTGTAATAAGTTTATTTTTGTGAATGCTTTGATCATTTTGGATAATAATGAAATTTCTATACCTTTTCATTTGGAAATGTATTTTTCTCCATAATTTTGTTATATAATGGTCAATTTAATGATTCATCTCGTTCATTAAATATAGAATTGTGGACTTGTATATCTACGTTTGATGTATCATTTTTAAATGTATATAAAAATATTAAAGGGGTTGGTTATGAATCCATATCCACATAAAGCCTCCCTTATTTAATAGTATATTACTAAGGAGGTTAAAGAGTTTTGTATGCGATACATGGTTGTAGAAGAGCACATAGTATTTCCTCTATCTCTCCAGGAATGAGTTATTAATTTGGGAATGATTTTTTTTAATGAATGTCTAATAATTTTCAGCCATTAAGATGAATATTATAGAATTATAGTTCTTTAATAACATATATAATGATCAACTATATATCACATTGGATATTAATGAGTTGAAACAAAGTCATCCAAAGTAAAACGAAATTTGGAGTTCTAACGTGCAAATGGACACATTTTTTCCATGGTTTAAAAAGACATTGCAGGGTTGATCAGATGCATCATAGACATTAACATGGTCGGTGGGTGGTGCATCTTTAAATGTGATAAGATGGTCCAGGTATGAAATTAATGTCTATACATTTCATATGAAATCTTGGGACAAGATATGTGCAGTTAAGAATAGTGGTGTAATGGTATTTGGAAAAGCAATGCATTTTTCGAGATCAATAGAAAAAAAACCAATTTCTGCATCAAATGAATATAATATTTTCATTAATGAAATTTGGGAGGCTGATTAAATAAAAATAATTTTTTTTATTTTCAAATAAAATTGGTTTATCAGAAACAATAGTTTCAAACACGATGTGTTTTGAATGACTACAATTAATCTGAATAGATTGGTAGATACTATATATTCATTTATAATTGAAACACATGAAAAAAAAGATTTTCTATATAGTTGATCAATCAGATAAGCAGTGGTCTATAGTTTTACAAAGGAAAAAACAATATGTTGGTTTGGATCAACATGCTGAAGAGGATGATTAATGTAATATCCCTACATCCATGGAATGATTAGCAAGAAAACATTGATTAGAATGTTGAAGACATGGTTTCTGACATAATGAACGGTCACAAGGAATGAGTTTGGGAAAACATTCGACTTTTACATTCTAAATATTACATGTAACATATTTTTATATCATTTTTAAAATAATTATTTTCATAAAATATCAGATATTGTAATTTTTTGATAATTTAACTTCATATTAAAAAAATTATAAATTTTTGTTTATTTTAATTTCGTTTAATTTATTTTATCATGATTACAATTACATATCTTATATATCTATTGATTTTGTTGAATGATAATTAATTTACAATTTGTTCCATGTTTACCATATTATAAATAGTTTTACATATTCTAAATTTACATAATTTATATATTTATTTATTTTTTTAATGAAAATTACACTACCATGTTTACCATGTTTACCATCATTTCCATTGTTTAACAATCTTACCATATTTACCATGTTTACCATTAAATAACATAGATATGTTTTCTATTTTTTGATTACATTAGTATTGTAATATTTTAATTCATATATTTTTGAACTAATGTTTCCATTTATGATTTTATGTATAATGACAGATCAGTTAGTTGATCTACCACATGATTCTGGAGATGAGAATCATAATAATATCTCTAGGGTGGAACATTCACATGACCATGTTGATGTTGCACAATCTACGCCATATGATCACATAATGAAAAAGAATAGTTCAAGAGTTGGTAAATTTGGTTGCACATGTTTACAAAAATTATCACATGTCAATAGCTAGGACAAGAGGATATTTATTAATTTTTATGAGAATGAAATCCATAGAGTTATAGATGCAATATATTTTAAGAGTTTTTATCAACTCAGGGTAAATTAAAAGTATGAATTTTGTAAAATGATTGGAGAAGTGTGGAAATGGTGGTAATATCTATATTGTGGGGGAACATTTTGGTTAGATCTTCTGTTATCATTTGACTAATCTTTAAATGTTTCAGTATATTATGCATGACTTCTTCTTTATCTGATCTCATTTGATATTGCTAACACATGATGATTCAAGAGGAAATGTTCATATATGTATTCAAGGAAATTGATGGATTTAAAATTAACTCTCAATGTCATAAGAATCGTGAAAATACATGTCATATATATAGATCCATTCGTAGACGAAGACACATGGAAATTTTTTTTAATAGTTGAAGAAAAGATTCATTTTTTGTAACAAATATGTTAAATTTTATAAGATTTATTATATAAATGATTTTATTAATGTTTGTAATGAAACAACAATTTGACATAGTATCATCCACTTTTTCCTTGGGTCATCCAGACTTCTACAACTCATTACCATAGAGGTATGTATGTTATATCTTGTATATTATATTTAGTTAATGTTATTTTAACATTTGAAAACAAATATATTTTCCTAATTATTATAGGATTAATTCAAAGGTATTTAAACATTGAATAGTCAATAATAAAGACAAATAGCTATGACATCAGATACAGATTCTAGTAGTCCTGACTGTTTGTCAAGATATTCAAATTTGTTGGTGGATAATTATGGGTTTATAAAAGAAGATCATGTTTTTTAAGTGAAATAATTGTGGGGCTTGTGAAAATTTTTATAATTGAGCTTGTTACTGGGGATACATTGAGTATTAACATGGTGAAGATTTTTTCCATGTAAGACTTAACACCATTCCTTACATTAGATTAACAAAAATATATATATACTTATGTCTATTTATTATTAGGTATCATTATAAAATGTGTAATAAGAATGAGAATACATATGTATGTGGATTCATAGATCCATATATTATTCCCCTAAATCATAAGCATTTGATGAGGAACATATAACACTTTATAATGACGAAAGATTTGAACAAAATATAATCACATAGTGCTAGATGATACATTTATTTGAGAGGTATGAGACATATATCTGGAAAAGTGTTCTTTATCATTTAACATAAATACCACTAACCTAAAATTTTATTTTATATCATTGATCAACAGATGTTTGGTGTTTTTGGGCCAAGGGAGAAAACACTTTATTTGATATGCTCTGTCGAAGGAGATTTTCATGGATGTTTTAAGAAAATGTTGTAGAATTATGATTCATTTTCATACTAGTTGTTTATATCATAATTAATTTAATATTTATACCATTCATATTATTTTCTAACAAGGTATGGACCTACTTTTGTAAAAACACAAAGAAAAAAAATTTCGAGATCAAATATGTAAAAATAATAATAAATATCTATTAATAATTTTTTCTTTTCAATGTATTACATAGTAATGATATTTTGAATAGATACACATTTAAACATAATTTTCATGAACAACAAGGTCTCATTGAATTTGGATATTATATGTTATATTTTATGTATGAAATAATTACAATTGGAAAAATTTTGATGTCTCAACATGTTTGATTTCTATAAAAACAATGAAATTATATTTCATTTTATTTATTCATTATACTTGTTTAATACATTCCATTTATTTTTTATTTACTTTTTGACCCTCAACCATATAGTTCTCAAGAGGTCAAACACTAACATGTTGAATTGTCAATTTATTTTACAAGATTGACTGGATTTTAATTTTTTTGTTATGTAAAATGTAATTTTGAATATTGTAATTATAATTGAGTATTTTGTAGTTGATTCGGTTGGATTTAGGGTTTTTAGTTGACAATTTATGTTTTCAATTTAATATATGTGATTGTTTAATTTCTCTTGTGTTCTTCGTTTGGTCTGGTTCTAATGTTTTTCTAGTATGGATTCGGGTCTTGTTTTGGATTATATTTTGTCGGGTTTCTGCTTATTTCATGACTACATTTGTAATCATCGTAATTGTAATGAATTTTTAATAAAATTTTTTTGTTTACGTTAGTTTTTTATAATCTATTTTATAAATTCATAGGTATAGTTTATTACGTCGATATTTATATAAACGACATCATATATCCTTTTTTATGTCATTTTTTATGAACCTATGTGATAAACCCATCTAAGGTTCAATGTATCACATATGTAATTAAATATTCGATGTGATAAATCGATCCTCTCAAGGTTTTTTTAGGTGGGTTCTAAAATAACCGAACAGAAAAACACTTTATAGGCTCAATTTATCACATTGGTTGTTTAATAACTGATGTGAAAAACTATTCCACATATTTTATTAAATAACTAACGTGATAAATCGATACCCTGAAGGGTTTGTCACATCTGTTATTTAGGAACATGTGTGAAAAACTATTCTGATATTTGATTTTTATGTTTTTTTATTAAAAAATGTAAAAAAATATTTATTATATCTCCTTTAATAATGTCGGCTAAAAACCAACATAAAAATTATAAAATAACGTCCTTAAAATGAGATTTCTACGCTAGTGAAGGAAAATAATACGAGATTACAATTTCTATGGTTTATATTCTTATTGATGTTGTGAAAGGTATATTATTCATTCCCTCAAAATGGAATATATTTATTTTATTTTTTATCAATGAATTCATTTATATCATCACATTTTGCAATAAATTTGGACACTTCCAGTTTGATTTTAGAAACAAGGTATTAGTCCAAAATACTAAGATATGTTTCATTACATCATTGATTTGTCTATTTGTCACCTTTATGACACCAAAATGTTCATTAGTTATTATAATTGTCAATATACATATGATTGAATTTCATATAACACTAATTAGGGACTAGATTTAAAAATATGATGAAATAAATCTATTTCTAGAAGAAGGAAGTAACTATTTTTGAGGAAGATGTACAATCCCCTGATATTAGAGATGAAACCTAATCATCTGATTAAAATATAGATCCAACTCTAGTTATCTAATAATTAATATAATGGGGAATAAAAGAAAAATCATATATGGATAAAGACGTAAATATTTACGTTGATGATGTACCTATTATTAAAATATATGTTAATGTATTTATAGAGGATTTACATGGTCATAATCAAAAATATGATATTATGTTCTATATTGATTTAATATCCATTTCAATAAAAATATCAACGAATCCTTATAGAATGACCTCTATAAAATTATTTAATATAATGAAACAATTAGTGGAATTGTTTGATAAGGTTGTAATCCACACTATTGTCCCCCAAGGGGATCCCTTGATATATATTTCAAGAAGAAAATGGATCCATAAGGTTATGCATTGAATATAGAAAGATAAATGATATTAAAATTAAAAAAATATCATATTCCTCACACTAAATAATTATTTGACCAAATTAAAGAAATCATTATTTTATGAAAATTGACCTTTGTTCAGAATATCATCTTCTCTGAGTAAAAAAGGAAGATATTCCAAATACAACATTTTGAACTATGTATGGACATTACAAGTTCATAGTAATTCCATTTTTCCCTAACTAATGATCCCAATATTTTTGTGGATCTAATGAAAAATGATTTCAAGGAATATCATAATGTTTTTTTAATATTTTTTAGTAATATATTGACATATTGAAAAATCATTGAGCACCATGAGAACCAATTGAGTGTTATTCTATATACTCGTAGAATAATAGTGTTGTATGAGTTTTTAGCATGTTTTATTTCTAAATTTATGAAATATCATTTCATGTAAACATTTCATTTTTTGATATAATATAAGTTGATCCAACAAAGAGAAAGGATGTACAAGAAACACCTACACCACGAAAAATTACCTATATACATTGTTTCATTGGATTTTCTAGTAAGAATTAGTATATAATTCATATTTTATCTAATTTATTTGACCATTTGAAAATGATAAATCTTATTGGGGTATTTTTTATAAGGATAAAAGTATGTGATGAATTATTTGATAAATTGGAACGGATAAAATTTAATTCAATTAACTTCACTCTACCATCAAGAAATGAAGGTTTTGTGATTTACAGTGATACCTCAAGGATATGACATTATTATATCCTTATGAAGATTTATAGATTAATTACCCATCAACAATGTTAATATATCATGAATAGAACTATCAAACTCCTGATATTTATTTTTAATTAGTAAACATTTCATTAAAGTTATAGAGACAATATTTCTAATTTAAAATATGTGAAAATTATATGGATAATAGTATATATATTTGGTAGTAAATTAAAAAAAACCATAATATAAATTCTAATATAAAAATGCAACCATATGAAGAACTCTCTATAAATTGATGTGATACAGTGACATTCTAGAATGATGTTTTAGAAATTAAACATGTACACTATGAACCTGTGGAGGAAACAACTCTAATAGTGAAGACTATTCAACCGCATATCAAAGGAGCTAAATGTAGGCCAATGATGTTCTATCGATTATTTGAGGAATTTATTAGTGTTAAAAGAGGGATATCATGTTTTCAATGATGAATCTCCAAGAATGGGTGACATATGATTCATGAATAAGGGATCTAATCACTAAGTACGTTGGTCATTTTGAAATTCTGGAGAGAATTGGAGTTATATCTTACAATATGGAAAGTCCACCTTGCCTTTACAATGTCTAAAATGTGTTAAAAATCTCTTAATTGGGTAATTAAATGCCAAACCCAATTAATGTTCACACATCTAAGGAAATATAATTCGAACTAGATTTATTTTTCTTTAATTTGATGATCTAGATTATAGATAATTGGGAACAAGTTCTCATGAATCAGAACACATGACTGGTAAGGGTACTTTTGGATAATTATATATCATAAGAGGACATGTGGCAACTTGAGGAACATATATTGAAGAACTACCCAAATAATTTTATTATTAGAAAAACCAAAAAATCTATGCATGAAAAATTTTTAGATTGGAGTAATAGGACACCCAATGATTTTATGGATTAACACATTTAAAATATAAAATCATTAATAATTTAGGCTTTAGATAAGACTGTAATTAAAACCACAATGTACTATTGAATATGAAAATTATAATAGTAATGTGACCCATAGGAATAGTAATATGAAAATAATATATTAAATCCACATATAAAATTATTATTCAAATTTTCGTGTCATAAAAATATTTTGATGGCGTATTTATATCATAGAATAAGTAAACAAATTTTTTAAAATAATAAATAATATGTTACTATTTTTGGAAAACTTGAATGATTAAATAAAATTTTGTAAATAATATAACTATACAATATAATATTTAAATAATAGATACATAAATTCATTTTTCGTAGTCTTATGATTTTTATATAATTTTACGGGACATCTAATGATTTTGTGAAAGTTAGATAAAGTCAATTAAAATTTTAAAATTTGTATTTTTCAAAAAAAATGAGGATTTTTATTAAAAACGAAATTACTCATATTTATAATATAATTTTCAAAAAAATGGAGTTCATTTTTGAATTCTAAATGTAGATAAATGGTAATGGTAAATTTTAGGGACTTTTCTGAAATTGTTTAAATTTTTTAGTAAAAGAATATATTTTAATATATATATACATTATATGGAAAATAATCATTTAAATGTATCATGAATTATGTGAGAACTAGAATATGAATATTCTCTTAATAATATTAATATATTTTTTGATAATTATAAATAAATTTATTTTTTTGATAAAAAATAATTAACAAAAAAATATTTCAAATACCACACTCTCCTCCACTATAAATACAACCCCTCATCACCACTTCTTCTCACACCATCGATAATTTGATATTTTTTCAACATCACACAATACATCTTCAATGTTTCTCCCCTATATATGGGATCCATTGGACTAATGAATATTACAAACCATTCCACTAAAGAAGGTTCTCAAGATGAAAAATTCAAGAGGTAAATATCCTCTTTCTAGTATTTTTTTTTCATTTCAATTTCATTATTATATTGTCCTTAAAAGTACACCGCTATCATATTTGATATGATAAATGTAGTAATTAATATATACATGAATGTTATTATGTAAATGGGAAATATTCCATCACGTCTCCTCTCCCTATCCATTTTTTTAAAAGACATAAATACAGTTCATGTTGTGTTTGTTAAATGAAATTATGGACGACGTATTATCATTTTAAAATACTGCATTTAGAGATTGTCAAAAAAATTATGGTTCAATGATATTATTATATATTTATTAAAAATTTTCTAATTGTATCGAAACCATTTATATATAAAATATTAATTAATGTAAAAAATCATTATGGCGGTGATGTGAAAATTACTATATGAAAAAGCTAAATGACTATAAAAAACGCCTTATATAATAATTTAACCTCACTCAAAATAAACAATAGACTTATATGACAATTAAATTTTCAGTGATATCATTAATAATAGAATTTTTCAATTTTGGTGAACTGTTCTCATTTTAAATGATTTTCTATAAGTGTATAAATATAAAATGATCTTCAAAGTCAAGGAAAGAAACCCTCCAAAATGATCAAATTTTATATTATCAATCATCAAAAAATAATAAATAAAATAAATAATATAATTAAAAACATATAAATTTTATAAATGTTTTTAAATTAATTAATTAATTAATTAAACTTATTATCATATAACTTATGGTCAAGTGTATAACACATTCAAACATTGATATGGGTTTCTTCTCATGCCTCCATTTTTCATTTAGATTATGTTATATCTCTCTTTAACCAAATGTAATTTTTCATTATATTAATATAATACTATAAAATTTGGCATATATATTTGAAAATAATATATCTATGTTATTTCATATTTATTTTATTGGATAATACATTATTTTTATGGTTACATTCTCAATTCTTCTTGATAAGCCTCCCAATATAAAGGAACATCACAATAACACACCTATTTTTAGATTTCGTCAAAAATCTATTTATAGAAATTATTATTTTTTTAAAAACACTAATTATTTCATGAATTATTTTTACATTTCTTGTTTTATACATACATTAATGTGAAATTCAAATTATTTTTCCAAAAAATATGATATTTGAAAAGTATAATGAGTATTTCTGTCATGAATACCGTAATGATTTTTTAAATTATCATGAACTATTTATACAATTTTATTTATTCATATGATTTAATTAAATTGATCTATTACCAATAAAAAATAAAATATTTTATTAAATTTTAAATGATAAATTAGATGTGGATGCTCTAACATGATACAGTCCACTGCATTACTCACAATTGTTAGTGAATATGATCACTAGTTGGGGAATGTTATAAAAAATTACTATTAATATGTTGTCATGATTCACCCCATTCATATATGGAATGTATTGGGTATAGTATATAATGGGTGGGGACTCTTATATCCACTCAATGCATCAGTAGTTCCATTGATACAAATTTGACATGGACCTGGTTGAGACGTTCTCCAATTATTTTTAAATTTGATGGGCGATGCCTCTATAGTATTTTTATGTTGTCCGACATTATGAATTCACTCATTATGATTCATTTATTTGATATTGCACATGATTTTTTATTTGTATCTGTATAAAGGTTACATTTAATTCTCAGGGGATTATTTATATCGTATTATTTAGTAGGTTGTCTATATATTCTATGTTATGCACAAGATTATGGTTATGTATTATGTTTTTTTATTTATTTCACATACAATATTTACAATGATAGATTCTGGAATATTTTTTACCCTCACTGTGATTCCTGAATCAAACCATTGTTATATATTATTTTTACCTGGGATGAGAAGATGTTTAATATGAATCGATTACTGGAAGATTCAATAAATTTATAGATGTTTTCAGTGTATTATCTTAGTAGTTATTCTATTCATGTTTTCAAAGTAAAATATGTTTTTGTATATATTTTTATAAATATTTTGAACTATTCATACAATCTGTATTTCATTCCTAGTAATCATGATAATGTAATATTGTATTGAATCAACTTGGAGCATAAAGCGTGAAGGTCATTGTATTTAGTATCAAAATATTTTTTTAGAAACATTAAAAGACAGATTTAGTAAACATTGTTTAGGGAAAATAACCATATGATAATATTTATGGATAATCATAGAAGAGCATACTAGAATTTTTTATGGTAGTGACTATGTAGGTGTTTCTATAATTTCATACCTATTTAGATTCTATAAATGTATATGGTTATGTACCAGATGTACATTCGGGTAACAAATCTGACATGGTGTTTCATGGCTCACTCGAGGTAACCAAGTACACAAATAAATGAATTAATATGCAACTGGATGTACACTCTTGGGTAATATGCATAAGATACATCAAATATTCAATAAAAATGGATATAATGTATTTAAATGAAAATATGAAACCAACAAAACCATGTTTATGGATATCAGATTATCAATGAATATATTTTCCAATTTATGATAATTAGTTTACATGATCAAGATAATGTATTTTGATTTTTACCCAAATTTCAAATATGTCATTTTATAGAAATGGAGATATGGGAAATATTGGAAATATTATCAATGTTCGAATCACATAGAGGGATTTAAGTCCCATGTAAGATAATTATATGGGTGTTTCAGTTGAAACTGGAGCTGAAAAGATTAAAAGTGTACAGGGACAACTGACTCATATTCTGAAATATAGCCTTACAAAAATGGACATCCTAATCCAAATAGTGGAGCTAGAATGATATACAGTTTAATGACACAACAACATCCATTATTCAATTGTACTAAAACCCCATTAGATGATTTTTAGTGGATATATTACTTTGAGAATATATTTCTATCATTGGGATGTAATGAATGATAGATTGTTACGATGGGGATTTTTTTTCACTTAGGATATTATTATCAGTGGGTTTTTTTTAAAAACCCAATGGATGTGGAAGGAATTTTAAATATCAAATGATAGTTTATTAATGATGTTTTATTTTGGAAATATTTTCTTCACAAACATTGAGTAGATATGGAGAGGCAATTTATGAGTCTGATAAATAAATAGATATAAAAAATTGTCATGTATTAATCTAAATTTACAAGGTTTTTTATGTAATTGTAGGAAATAATTCTTATTTCAAGGGGAAATATTGATCAATTCATTTATGGATTAAAAAATATTCTAAGGGGAATCAGTCAACCAAAACATATAATTATAAGAATATATACATTAATGTTCAACTAAGATGAAATAATAATTATCTATGTTATATGACATTAGTAAAAGAAATAATAGAAGATTTTGTAAGGTCATAGAATGGGTTTAGGGATGAATATAATGAGAAATTCTCCTACGAGTGATAATTGTGGAAGAAAATACCATGGTTCCTGCATAAAAGAAAAATGAATTATCTACATTGTTGATGATAAAGGGATTCATGGTCATGAATTAATGGAATTAAATAAACTTAAAATATAAAATGTTATAATTTATGGGAGATGGGACACTATTAAAAATACTATTTAAAACATTATGGAAAAATTCATCCAAAATTGAGAAGGTATAAAGGCAATGCATATACGATCGAACTTTTGAGAATGAAAATACTAATGATGTGGTGGAAGGAACATTTATCATTTAATCAAACATAGATAATTATTTTTTTAGTTCATTAATCATCACAATATTTTATAACATCCCAGTTTTCCATGAAAATTTTATATTTCCATTTTGATTTAATAATGGATTTGTTATTCAAAACTCCTACATAATGTCTCAATAGAAAAATGATACGTAGATTCGTAACCTTTAATATACTAAAATGATATTTTTTTTCAACCTTATCATCATAACTATGATTTAATTTTATATATTCCTATCTATTGTGTGGATTTAAAAATATGATTTAAAAATATATTGAAAGAATAAAGAATGTACTTTTTATTGGAAGATGTGGAAGCCCTTATCATTTGAGCATATACCTCACCATCTGATTCTTATAGAAAACCACCCCCAATAGATCTAATATATTATATTATTGGACAAGATGAGAAATCATCGTCTATGGATGATTTAGGGAATATTTAAATTGTTGATATACCAACTATGCAAGAATATATTGATTAATTTATATGAGACTTAACTAGATGTACTCTAGATTAGGATTTTCTATCATCTATTGATTTATTCTATAATAAACGGATAACATCAATTAATCATTATATAATTTCAATAGTGTAATTAATGGATTTGATGACACAATTAGATGAATTGTGTGACAAAGGAATTATTTTACATAGTGTTACTCAAGGGGAAGGCTATTTAATTTTTTTCAAGAAAAAATATAGTTACATGAGGTTGTGGATTGATTAAAGAGAAATAAATTATATTGAAGTAAATAACATATATCATTTTCAATTGATTTACGATTTACTATATCAACTCCATGGAACTCAATATTTTTTGGATATTAACAATCATTGAGAATATCATCAACTATTATTAAAAATGGAATATATTCCAATGAAAACTTTCCGAACATGGTATGGACATTACAAGTTTACAATAATTCTTTTTGGAATAACTAATTAACACTATATTTTATTGATAAAATGAATAAATAGTTAAATTAATATCATGAAAATCTTTTAGGTGATATTTAATGATGATATCTTGATATATTCTTAATGTTATAAAGACCATCAGAACCACGTGCGTGGTGTTTGGTAGACTCTATGAATAGAATAATTATATGATAGGATTAAAAAGTTGTATTATAATCTTAAAAAAGTTTTATTATCGTCAATTATCTCTATTTATGGAATATTGATCGATCTAATGAATATAAAGGAAGTCTAGGAATTACTAATACAAAGAATCATTACTAAGGTATGTAGTTTCATTGGTTTAGAGGGTCACTAAAGGTGTTTGGTTCAATAAATATCATGATTTTCTAACCTATGAACCTAGATTACCATTAAAGGGGATATATTTGTATAGACAAAATAATGTAAAAAATATTTTGATGAATTTTAGAGGATATTAGTTACTAATCCGATAATGAATCTACCATCATGAAATGGTTTATTTTTTATTTATAGTGATGCATCATTGATATGAATTAGTTGTATCCTTATTCCAAATAATAGAGTTATATCATATACATCAAAGAAGGTAAAACCTCATAAATATATCTATCAAACTCATGATCTTGAGTTTTCTGTAGTAATTGTTTAACTGAATAAATGGAGACTCTATCTATATAGAGAATGATGTGAGATATATACAAATCATGAGAGTATAAAATATATATTCTAAAAAAAATTAAATCATCATGATGAAAAGTATATGGATCGAGCTACTCATTTATTATTATTATTCAGTACACTACAACAAAATTAAGTCATATAGTTTAGATGATTAATGTGAAACTTTTACTGAAGGAGAACCATTTAGAAAATTTACTCTCTCTTTTGGGGCGACCTATGTGACTTCTTGGTTGTCACCATCCACCTCATCCCTTCTTGGAAGGAGGGGGATGATATCCCATTACAAATATCCTCACCATTTCGTCCTCCTCCCTTCACTCCATAAACAGATCTGTCTTGACTTCCCATTCTCTCTATCCTCGATGATTTACCTATTGTTCCATAAAATGTTAATAGTGTCCTTACATTTCTATTTTCCCAATGGTGCTCACAATGGATTTCTCTTTGATGGATTTGGCAGTAGTGTCCCTCATCTGTAAGAGATGACCTTATGATGATGTCGTTGATCGTTTAAAATTTTACATTAAGATGTAGAATTATTTTTCTTTTATATGAATTTTGGATGAATGACATCTCTTGGTTTTATTTTTGCTTGATGAAGTCCTATTATCTTATTGGAATAATTCTATAATGTTTGTTTTAGATATTATATTCTCTCTCTTTTGGTGGTTGTTCGATTTCCACTTGAATCATGATGCACCAATTATTTGTGGTATAGATATTTCTTCCCACTCTATCACAGCCATTTTAAAATCCAGTGATCCTTCCTCTGATTGGAATTGTACTTGGTTGGTTCCACCACTCTGACTTTCATTCACCAAATGATGGAACTTGGATTATTCTGAGGATTTTTGTTGAAGTTGATAACTCCATAAAACCAATGGATACCATTGTCATTTAGATTGAAATTGTGTAAATCTGCTGTTATGGTTTGTCTATTAATCATGGGTTATCAACTTCTCTACATAAAGATTCCTCTGTCATAATGTAACATGTCGTAGGAATGGTTTGATTGGGGAGAATTGGACTGCACTTCCCTATGATAAACTACATATGTTTTATTCTTATATGTCATTTGATTATTATGGAATAAATATCTCAATTGATCTGTTTCCTGGGAACAACACTGAGTTTTCATTTTTTGTATGGATGTGTCCCACATTTAGACTGTAATGTGACAATTGAGGTTTTTGAAGAATCTTCTTAGCGTATAGGAATTTCTTCTTATGTTGTGATTTTGGGGGAAGCATTGAATCTGAAAACAACTAAGGTGTTTCATTATAATTCAATGGTAACTATAATTTTTAATATGGTGATTTTATATCTGGAAGGTCCTCGTTGTGACACTATGGATGTAATGGTTTCTAATTCTAGGGATTGGGATGATGTTATTCCAGATATGCACACAACTAATGAACATACATTATTGGACATAAGTGGAGATGAATTTATGAATGCTAAGGGTGCAAGGTTATCAAATTGTGAACCTATTCTATAGATATTCATGAATTAATTAGTAATAATCTAGAAGAAGTTATTAAACATTATAGTGGGTGAATTTCTAAGGATGACCATTTGTGGGGATATCAAAGACATGATTCATGCAATCAAATGAATATTGAACATGTGTAAAATCAATGAAATCAGTATTGTCTCGATTTGAATTTGAATAACCACATTGATTTCCAGAGTCCAAATGTAATGGATAAATAAATTTGAAATTGTTCCAGAGAAGTAGAGTCTCTTGAAGGTTAACACTAGGATTTCATTGTAATAGGATGGTATGGTAATGACCTACACTGTCCTAGGAGGAAAAAGTGTAGTAAATAAAATAGAGACCCATGGAGATTCATTTTCACCCAGAATCATAAACTAATGGTTTGTAAAAACTACTCTTACCTACCAAGCCTTATGTAGCCTAGGTCATCCATAATAGATATTAAATTCTTGGAAGATGGTCCATGGATAGTGGATGTAAAGAAGAAGACTCAATATGTAGGAGACACTAAGACCCCAAAGTATATGGATGCTACTCAGTATGAGGCTACCATAGAAGTTGTGGCAACTCCCCTAGGGGATAAACACCCCAATGGTCAGTAGCAAGAGCCAAACACTACCAATGGCCCTCCATGAGAGGATGTAGGTGTTATGGGTCAAAATATGGGAAAGATTATGCACTCATATGAAGAAATGTTGGAGTCATTCTAACAATTATGGAATTGAAAGAAGAGGCCAATAAAATGACGAGAATATTTCCCCTAGTCGAAACTACTATGGTGAAAATTGAGTGGATTGATAAGAAGTAATTAATATTGATTAGTGGATTCAATATGGGTATGAATAAAAAATAATAATACATGAAATAATAGTAATATCATTTATGTATCAACAATTATATCATAATGGATGATCCACATATCCTGGTAAGTTCCGTTCCATTTAATATTTTTAGGGAATTTGATTCCAACAAACATTAACTATTATTTAAAAAGTATTTAGTTTCTATTTCTGTTTCATCTAGTTATCCTATGAAAGCTATCAATTACTCTTTTAAGGTGTTAGTAAATAATTAAAATTCATTGGATGTAATTTTAAAGATTCATAAGATATAAGTATCATAGTTTTTTGATCAAATTGTGGATAAAAAACGATAATGTTTACATGGTTTTAGAAAATATAGATAGTTGAAGTTACAAGAATGGTGAAAATTCACTACATTTTCCATTGGTTTCCAAACCATAATTTTTGTAAAGGAATAAATTTTTCTTCACAAAGATGAGAATCTAAAAAAAGTAATTCTTTGTATTATGGTATATTTTTATAGTTCATATATGTGTACATAATTCATAAATATTTTACTCGTGTTCCCAAAAAACACGAGAAAAAATGAGATTCATTAGATGATTCCAATAGATCCAATGTATCTATAAACCCTAATAGAAATTACATGTATATATATTTTTAAATACCTTGTTTGTGGGATAATATAATGTTTTAAATTAATAATTATTGATCAATATGCCTAGTGTATCAAATGGTGATGGTAAAAAACACCATATAAGAGCCATGTAACCTATCCATATTCCTACATAGAAATGGGATGCCTTTAGTATTTATTTTTTTACTATATTACATAAATTTTTAGGAAATAATAGAAAAATATTATTACTCATTGATTAAATTACAATGTCATCACATTTACTCTTATAAAATATGAATTCCCACTAGGTAATCTTTCAAGACACAATATTAATAATGTTTTAATACATATTTGAGAATATATTTTCAATAATTCTGATTTTGACCCATGATTTATATTGATATTCTAGAAATTTATAACGGAATATCTGTATAATAAGATTGATTTGGGCATAACTTATATCTCTAATTCTGAAGGGATGTCAGAAAGGACAATATGAACATTATATGTCAGGTTGAGATCATTCTCACATGACATTCAAGGAATATGGGATCAATATATAACTTTATTTTTCTTTTACTAAAACCACTGTTTTTATTCTAGTATTCTAAAAGAACCACATGAAGAATATACTAGAATGAAATTTTATTAACCAACATTTAAGGGAAATGTTGGTTAAATGACACTTGTATGTCCTAAACATGTGAAGAAAACAACAATAAAGGTGAAGAATATTCAAATCCATATCAAAGAAACTCAAATTAGAAAAAATATTTATTATGATTATTAAATAAAGGATATGGACTATATGTGGGAGATCATGTATTTTTGATGTCTCCTTAATTGATGAGTATAGAAGTTATGGAAATAAAATAAATCTAATCCCTCTGTACATTTTTCCTATCGAAATAATGGGGTGAATTAGAGTTGTGAATTTTTAAATAGAAATTCCACTCAACATTTCTAATGATCAGGATGTTATCCACATCTCCTTATAAAAGAAGTACATGCTAGAACCAGTGCATGTTCTCACTTATGAAAAATTATAATTGGAACCAGATTTATCTTACTATAAAGCGCCAATAAGAATTATAGATAATAAATAACACATGTTGAGGAATCAGAAGACTGATATTTTAATGGTACATTTGATGAATCCGAAAATTGATGAGCGAACATGGGAACATGAGGAAATTATGATAACGAAAGACCCAAATAATTTTTAGGTCACACATTGAAAATTTTGATGATGTGATTTTTGAAGAGATGATGAATTCCTCACCATAATATTTTTTGTTATGCCTAATTTAATATTTAATATAAATTATTGTTCATTCATCACAAAACACGATGATTAAAACCATATTTAAATTATTAATATGACCTTTTGAAAAGTAATGTGGACCTTAAAAATATTAATATGACTAATTGAATATAATCTTCACCTATGAATGTATGAATAATGTTTTTGTGTCTTATAAATATTAATATTGTATATTTACACCACGGATTATGTAAATAAATGTTTTTAAAATGAAAATCTAACTTTAAATATTATTGTAAAACTTAGTTGACAATTTAATATTTTATAAAAAATAATAAAATTTTAAATAACATTTCCAAAAAAATTAGAAATTAAAATATTTTTAATAATATAATATAATATTATGATACAATTGTTTATGATTTGAAAATGTATTTATATTTTATTTACTTTAAAAACATATATTTTTTATTTAATGATGACTTTAAATAAATAAAAAAATTATCATATTTAGAAAACTATTTTTAATTAATGGAGTTCATTTTGGAATTTTACACTTTTAAATGTATCTAGGGTTAGTTACTGGTATATTTCTAGAGTAGTTAAATTTTTTATGAAAAGTTAAATAATGTAATTTAATGTATTTATTAATAATAAAATTAAAAAAATATTTCATGATTCATGAGTTATATAACCACAAAAATAATGAACTTCTATTAATTATTTTAATATATTTAGTGATGGTTTTCAATAAATTCATAGTCAAGATCCAAAATAATAATCAAATAAAAAAATATTCAGAAAACATCTATCCCATCAACAATAAAAACAACCGTCATAAACTTATATCCCCACACATTCCATGTTTTGGGATTTCCCATATCACTTTCCAATCATCGTTTTAATCCCCTATACCATTTAATTGATCCATTGGTATTAACAAAAAATAAAACCAATCCCCTTAAATATTTTCTCATGTAAGAGTATTAAAGAGGAAAAATTCTTCATTTTTCTATTTCCATTACAGTTTCTATTAATTTCATAGTATTCCCTCACAAATCCTATAAAAAATGAGAGGATAAATATATTTTCATTTAAATATACTAATTTCATTATATTAATGGAAAATCCAGCATCAAAACTCATCTCTTATTATATTTATTCTAAAGAATGAAAATAATGTTCGGGAGGTTCTGATTCAACACCTACAAAGATGACATGTTTTTTTCAATAAGGCCTCCAAGGATGGTCATAATTTTATTTCATTTTACAATGTTATAAAATTTGTAATTAATGTTATATAATATTCATGAAATTGAATATATACATATTATTAATTAATAAAATGAGACACGTTTGTGATGATTGATAAACAACAAAAATAATCTAAATTATTATCAAAAATGACTTATCTAACAATTCATTAAATCTATAAATATAAAATAAATTATGTTACCATTTATTCATAAATATTATAATTAACAAAATTTATATTCATTACTGGATAATGAGGTTCATTTTACATGATGTTATATTTTATAATAAAATTATTTTCTTCACAAAATCCATAGAAATAGACACCCACAAATGTTGAAAATAAAACATACAAATCATCAAAATACCAAAAAATATTCATAAGAAAATTATAATAAATAAAATTCATAATGAGAAGTTTATGAGTAAATTAATTAATGGATTTATTTTTGTTATCCATAACATTAATGCCATGTGTAGAAAACATTTAGACATAAGTTTATGGTTTCTTCCCGAAAATCCACATTTCATTAAATTTACACTATATCAATTTCTACCCAAGGGTAATTCATTATTATTGATATATATGTTTTCTAAAATCTGAAATGAATTTCAAAAATAATATATGAAGATAAATTTATCAATATTTGATTAGATAATACATGATTTAAATGGTTTCCTTCTGATTTCCTTTTAATATGAAAACCATAATTGAGGGATCTTCTCGACATATTACCATTTTTCAATTATCATACATAATATGTTTAAAGAAACCATTATTTTTATAAAATCACCAATTTTTTCACAAAAAAAAATTCATTTCATGTTTTATAGAACCACTTAAATAATTGCAAAGGATTTTAAAAAAAAATAACACATACTTTAAATATAATATGTGTACATCGCTAAAAAATTCCATTATGATTTTATTAGAGAATGATCATATTTCTCAAAAAAATAAATAAATATTATGAGTGATTATTATTTATCTATTCGGAATTATGTATTCTATATTTTATTAATTGGATTATAATATAATTCACTATGTATATACTATGTTTATACCATTAAACTCATTACTCAGATTAGATATTATTAATTTTTACTAGTTGGCCAAATAAATTTTAATTTTCTTTGTATATGTTGTTATGTTTTCCCCCGTTATTTTATTTAATTAAATGGACATATTATGTGATTGTGGGGCTACTATATCCCCTCGATGCGGCAGTAATAATCATGATAATACACAGATATATACATGGATGAGGCCTTTTCAAATTATTTTTAGATGTCATTGGTGAGGCCTTAGTGGTATATTTTTTATGTATGGAATTATTAATTCCATCATTCTGATTATATTAATTCTTAATTAATGCAATTATTTGACTAGTAAAATAACTATTTTTATGATTCATTATCCTGTGATTATTTATATTTTATTATTTCCTCATCTTTTGTATTCATTATATATATTGCTCAAGATTAGGTTCATGTAGACTGTGTTTTTATTTAAAAAATCGCCTATAGATTATGCCTGATTATTTTGTATTGTATACCCTAACTAAGAATAAATGATCACCCATTATTATGTTTTATTATTTCCCTAAAAGTGAAGATGTTCTTTATGAATGAATTTTATGGATAAACTATATTTATATGGATGTATTAAAAAGTGTTTTTTTTTTGTTTTTTTCCCATTTATGACATAATTTAAAACATATGCACTTATCTAGTTTTGGAAATTTACTAAAGCCTTCAGTTATTTGGGATTTGAATCCTTTTAATCATTCAAATGTTTTAAATTTAGTGACTGCTTCTTGGATTATTGGTTTTGGGTCTTTAAATTTTTTCATCATATATATATGTATTTAGAGATTGGTTTAATGATATACCAAATCAACTAAAACTTGTATATATGATGTTTTTGTTCTAGTAAATGATAATAGTCAAAAAAATTTATATACCTTGTGCTCTATCATATGATCTCTTTAGATATTTTTATATATATTAAATGTAAATTTATATATAATAATTTTATCAATAAGAGATGTTCTGATGATATTATTTGGAAATAATACATTATTTGGGTTTTAAAACAAGAAAAAAACATTTATAATAATTTTTATTATTTTATTTTTTTATATTTATATTTATTATATTTTATAGAATGAGGTGATAGACACATACCCACAAGTCAGTGTAGATATATATTATAATTGCAAAATTTCCATAAAATTAATAATTTATTCAAATGGAATTCATTGTGTTTCATGTTATTTCACACATATTATATGTTTTCTAGGATTGATCATACAATATAATGTATTAAAATATTCCCATTTTTACGATTTATGAAAACATTTTCCTAATTTTACCACCATTCATCTGAACCTGAGATATAGGTAATAATTCAAACCTGATTCATTGGTTTGTCTGAAGTGAAATATTTTTATATTAGATATAATGGTTTTTACCAGTTTTATGTGTTCACTATGATATAGATTATACTTATTCAATATAATTATATATCAATATCCAATATAGTTTTTTGGGTAACATTCCTATTATAAATTCTTGTAAATGGTCTAGTGTTGCTCCACCGCAAAATCAATGATCACCTTTTTCCCTATAAAATAATAATATAGGTCTATTTTGGGGGCATAGATTCCCCACTATCTCACCTAAGGCACTCAGTTCTACATGATGGACTCTAGTGTTCAGGGTAATCCACTTAAGTCCTTGTGACTAATCTGGTATAAGTCACCTTTGGGTGGCAACTAGAACTGGGATGTTAAAGATAACTTCAATTCATTTTTGTTTAATAATTATAAAAATTTATTTTATAATATTTTATAGTTTTTTCAGCAGTGATAATAAATTACATTCATATATTACATGAAATATCATTATGATTATATGATATAACAATGTGATTTCAATATAAAATCCTATAATATAAATTTATTTGATGATATATATATATATATAATATAACATAATGGTTCTAAAGTGATAAATGTGACTATTATGGTTTTTAAGCTCGAATAAAATTTAATATATTTAATAATGCTTCTCGGAGTGGTAATATATTGTTTCTTGTTCTATCATTTTATATGTTTTTATGAAAAATATTATTGCTCTTTTGTTTAAAGGTGGGTTAGTGGATGGGTCACGTTATTTTTATTTTTTGTATGTGGATAATATAAAACATATTAAAAGTAATGTTCTAATAGAACATTCATAAAAAAATGTAAAGATTTTTAAATGAAATAAATTTCTAAAACAACTAATATATGAGATATAAAGATTTATATAGATGGATAAATAGGTTTTTTGGTTTTAGTCCATGAACATATAATGGAAATGTTATAATATGGTTTACTATGGGGATGTCCCAGAATGGTTCTCATCTAGTGATTTATAGCACATATAATATAAAAATCTTAGACCCATAACAATTGGAATTGATGGATAAGAGTAATTTTATCTTCTCAATATGATGTGTTAGGTATAAATTGTTATTTATTTGACCTAACTATTTTTCAGATCTATTTATAATTATATGATACCGTATATTCTATGTAATTCAACCCTTTTTCAAAAATAATATTATTGAGTATAATAGAAGAAGTAAGGAAATGTTCTTTAACATTCACGATGGAGGATGAGCACATTGTATGGGTTTTAAATGATGTTGGTATAAATTATGATAAATATGATACGAGATCTCAATTCTATTTTTTCTTATTATATTATGATCTATTGTTTGGTGGAGTTCCAAACCATACAGTGTAGAAAAGTTCATAAAAAGGAATACTAAATCATTGTGTCACAATATTGGTGAACGTATCAGTCATGGTCATGAAGTTACTTTTAGACATATCAGCGATTTCTTGATTTGAAGATGAAATTGACATTTCTGTGAAAACAATGGATTTATTCCTCCAGCAATGGAGCCTTAGTCTCACCATGTACATAAAATAAATATGGAAGTGGCCCCCAATGAGATAGCTATTTGTGCCATTGTTCACTGGGTTAGATCACTTTTATTATGTTTGTTGAAGGTCTTATTTTCAGGAAATTCAGCATGAAACTGTGATGTAAACATGAATCTATGAGGAATCTTCCAACAAAATTTATCCACTATTGTAATTATTTCTCCTTTCATTCACATGAATATAAAGAACAACAAGATTATAATATAAAATATTATATAGAACAAAAAATTGTATCTCATTTCACACCCACTTCCATAAAACATCAATCATATCATAAACTATTCTGAAACCCTTTACATGAAAATAGAAACATCAAATTACGTTTCACTAATAAATCTAATAGAATATATAATCTGATTGCCTCAAGCTCCATAAAATTAAATCAAGAGATACATGTAATCAAATTCATTTTAAATATTTATATTGAAATAATAAATATGTTATAGAAAATTCTAACATGGTCTATTATGATTTATTTAATTATTTACAAGATCATGATATTGGGGTTGATTAGGACAGTCCATTTAGTAGGATATTGTATAATTTAGATGTTTCATTCTATAGTAATGTGGAAAATTATACATGGTATGAACAAATAAAAACCTTTTTTTTCTAGTGATTAGGTAATATTGATTCCAAAAAGGATTAAAATAAATAAAATTCCCCCATCAATATCTATTAGCATAATAAATAGTGAATGATAATATTGACTGTGATTAGTTCTTGGAATATTATGATACTATTTAGAATTATGACAACACCATCTTTTTTGGGTAGCTAACATCCCCATAGGGACTTATATCCACTATTCACCAACAAGAAATTCCATACATCATTCTAAGAAATTATATATTAAATAATGCAGTTATATTTTTTTCATGTTTGAATCTTTTCACTATGAGAATAAATGTGTTATTCATCCTCACTTTTCACCTTTTGGAGAAAACCATTATTTATACACTGAACAAGATAAAATTCATTATACACTTCTATGAACAATGTAAATATTATTTCAAAGAACTCAAAAATTTAATATTTTATTATGAAAAAATATTAATATGTTACACCCCTCTATAAATATAGAATGTTAAACATATTTTTAATAGTTTACATTATGATATTTCACATGTTTACATTTTTATGAAAAATAATGAAAATTAAATTAACAATGAAATTTATTCCTATTGAAAATGTCCATAAAATGATAATTAATTATTTCCTAACCATTTTTTGATATTCTTCATGGTCTTATTAATTTAAAAAATGATAATTGAATTATAAAATAGATATTAGATAATTAAAAATCATTTCACTAATGTCCTAAATAATATATTTATGTATGGAATGACCATATTAATGATAATGATGATTTTAAATTGGAAGGCATATAATGAATACAGTATATGTTAAATAAAACCAATGAGAATAATGTGGTGGTTGAAATTTTCAAATAAAAATTATATTACATAATTAAAATAAACAATAATGTATTCTGATGATTAAATATATGTGGACTTTAATAAAAATATTATAATTATTAAACAATGAAAAATGAAACATTTATGCACAAGTAATGGGGAATTTATTATATAATTATTATCATGGTGTTGTTCCATTGATATATACATGGCCTCAAGACTATGTATAGAAAATTAAATGGTATGGAATGTGTCATCAAAATGAAGTTTCGAACTGAAAAACATCAAAAAATGAAGATATTATTTTTATTATTCATTTATTATGAAAATAAATGACAATTAAAAATTATAACATGACACAATAAATAATATATTATCCATAAAACATTTCCACTAAATGAGGAATCTAAAGATTAAGAGGAAGAAAGAACAATATTTAAAAACTATAAAAATATAAAATCCAAGAAAATAAAAAAAATTCAATGTACAATTTCTAAATAAAATGTTATAAAAACATATAATTAGAAATTTTCGGGTCTGTGGTGAATAAATATAATTCAAATACAATTAATAAAAAAATTACATTGAATTACTTTTCCTAGGTGTGTATGATATTCAATCCACTCTTGTCATTATCCCATATATCCACTTGGTTATACCATATTTTACCGAAACCATCAAAAACTAAATTTACTATACAATTTGAATAAAACAAGTCAATGTAAAACATTTAAAGATATCCAAAACATCATCTTTTAATTAGTTTCAGGTCACAATGTTAAATGATGTTCATTAAGCTCTTCGCATTGATGAAAATTAAAAACTGTTCATCAGAGAGATGGTGTTAGAATATTTTTAAAGGTAGGACAACCTCAGTTTTCATTCTTATAATTCTTCTCTTACATCCACAACATTCTCAAGTCTTGGGATATGATATTGTTTCTTAAAAAAGAAATCAACCCAATCCAGATCGAGAAGTATCACAATAGGTGACATAACAAAACCCTATTTCTAGAAATAAGAGGATATGTGAAGAAGAGAGTGAGATATTAAAATATTTAAAGTAATTATATCATTAATTATTTCATTGTAAAGAAATAAAATATATCAATAATGTTTTCTTAAGATAAGTTCAACTTGGGAAATCATAAAAAATTCAACAATAGTGGTATGCTAGTACCAAACATTTTGATATCTGAAAGACATTCATAGGTAGTATTAATGATATGACTGTTTATATATTTTAGGGTCCATTAATATCTATTTCTTTGAAATGACATGCCCATAGAAATGGAAAGTGTTTTCTTAGATTCAATGTGACTTGGAAGAAAACAACTAGTCTATTATCTTCATTAAAATTTGGAAATATTAAAATTTTCAATAGACTATATGGCCACATAAATCATTGTATCAAAGAGAGAAGTTTATTGTTTCATTATATTATTTTAATATCATAATTTTCCTCATTATTACTCTTTATTAACATCAAAACTATCATTTCTATTATGCTTGAAATTTCTAATATTTTTATTTCATGTTGGAATCAGCATGAGCACTTAATATATA
The DNA here is from genome assembly GCA_963277665.1 of Viscum album. NCBI lineage: Eukaryota > Viridiplantae > Streptophyta > Magnoliopsida > Santalales > Viscaceae > Viscum > Viscum album. The sequence goes on from OY728141.1 coordinate 839,970,893, forward strand.
TGTTAGATAATTATCAGATTTTCCATCACCTTATATATATTTTTTATGAAACAAGTAAATAGTTTTCTATTTTTTAAAGAGAATTTTAAAATCCATAATGTAATATATAAAATATTATTTAATATGTAAATTTATGAATCAATATCCCATGTATAATGTGTCATTGTATGCTACAAGTAAATTTTTTATAGTAGAAATAAGACATAACATATATAGAAATTCTCAAATATTTTATATTTTTATTCTACTGTGTTTAATATTTTAGTTAATTTAATAATAAGATACTATAATGTTTGAAAATATAAATCTCCTTAATTTGGGAATATAATATTCATGTGTAATCATAACTATTGATTTTTTTTAATTGTAATTGCTATATAATCATCAGGAGTCACAGTGAGTAAACAAGTTTTCAAATAAATAAAAGTCAATATAAAATTACATGAAAACAACAATAAGATCTCATAGGACACGATGATTTAATTGGTTTGGTAAAAATAGATACATACATCAAGTAGAAAAATCACACAATGATTTTCAATTAAATTTATAGTGATAATATTAGATTTTCACATCATAGAAACCAAACCATGAAATGAGATAAAAATGATGATGAAACACTTTACCACAAACCACATAATATGTCCAATGTTCTATAGTGAAAGATAGATATAAATCGTAACAAAAACAATGATATGGACTTGGATAATTTCTTACATCCCCCATCTCACTATAGCCTACAATGGGAGATAACACCACACCCCCCTATCATGTAGCACTAGTATATCCTCCCCCCCCCCCCAAGACATTCAGCAGTGTGACATATCCTTGATTTCCTCCCGTGAAGTATCCCTTCCACATTCTATACATGCCTTCAATGCCCTTTTCTTAAGTGAAACATCATTTTATAATAGTTATTTTATTAAATCATTTAATGAAATAAAATCATGATGAATTATTCATTACTAAATATTATTATTAAATCATTATGAATTATGTCATATATACTATAAACATGAAATTTACAAAACATTTACATAAAATACACATATTTATTCTCCACTATGGATATAATATATTAATATAATATAAAAACATCAAAATAAATGATATTGTGATTATTTACATAAAAACTAAAATATAACTTTAATTGGTCTTATGTTTGATTTTATTTTTAGACCCCTATTTATTATCAATGAGAGTTATTTTTGGGAAGGGCATTTGGATATTCTAAGAATGAAATAATTCTTTATATGTTATATTTTTAATAGAAATGTTTTCACGTGTTTGCATGTTATAATTTTGTAAGTCTAGTTTAGTAGGCTATGGTGTTATAATAGTTATTTATATAGGTATTTATGAATTTTACTAAATATTCCTTAAAAACAATTCAATTAATATAAATGGAACATATTTTTTTACAATAAATTTTGTAATTAATAAATACTACGTCATTATTGAATTCCCATAATACATTTAATTTGAACCTTATATATTAATATAATTGATAATTTATATATATATTTAGATATATTATATATATTTATATATAAATTTCACATAGCATGTTTAATTGATGGTGTGTATATATATTGTTATATATCTAAAAAATTATATTATATTTTCTTTTTTTACATCCATTTACTATTTTTAAAAATATGATATGTATAGGGACTTTAATATTAATAAAATAACGAAATTCAATATATTTATTAATAGGAATAAAAATTATGACATAATTTTTTTTATTTTAAGATTTATTTCAAACATTTAGTTTCAATTTTCCTTTTAATATCAAAATAAATTTCATTTTCATTTCTAGATGAAATATTTTAAAAAAAATTAAATAGTACATTGAAACACAAATATCATATCATTCAAACAAACATACACATAAAAAATAGTAACCTTCATGGTTTTCATACAAAAAAATATTTTTATGACATATATATTTTATTTCCATAAAAGAAATATCATTCAATAATGGTTTCTGCAATACCTAACTCATTACTCTATCCCATACCATATAGAATTACTAACTAAAAATACATCTCTCCATAATTAAAATACTCTAAAACTAACAATTATAAAATAAAAACCATGGGGATACAACGAAAAAATTAATTTACCAATGGGAGTCATTAGTATATTAATTAAAAATTATATATAACACAGAAATATAATTTATTTCACGTAAATTTATTTGTAATATGTTTGTGTTTTCAAAAACATTATAAAGGTATAAAATGAATGTAAATTAAACAAAAATATTTATTCATATGAATTTAAATATTTGATATTAAGTAATTAATTATTTATATAAAAACAATTAAAAAGGATGAATACATAGGTTTTTTAATATAAAAAATGAAGACAATTTCAGTCTATCTGGGTTTGTATCAGAAAGGAGATTTCCATGACTAGGAATTGATTTGTTAAATATATTAATAAGCATAGTCATTCCTTTCCCTTTTGTTGTTTTTTCATGAACCATGTTTTACATTTTCACAATTAGATTTTTAAAATAATAATTTTTTCATTAGAAAATGTAACATTTACTACTAAATGATTACAGGTTTATATGTGATAACTTCACCATTTTTTTGTGGATTTTATTATAATGTGGGTGAATTTTTGTACTATATTTTGAATTATTATTCAAATATTGTTTCGTTGTATAGTTTTCTAAATTTATATTTTATTTGTTCACTAAAATTTTTAAATTTACTCACTATGTGTGCGCAAAGTTGGGGAATGTTTTTCTATTGAAATTTTTATTGTACCATTGAAATAGTGATAAAATGATTTCTCACACATATGATTGATTGGTAAAAATAAACGAATGTTTAACCAAAAAGTCATGATTCAATCTAATGCAGTGTGTTTTCAATGTATGTAACAAATCAATACATTCAAAAAAAATTGAAAATGGTGATGACATGAATAGACCATAATTGGATCTTGTCTCTAAATATTTTCATTTCAATCTAACATAATTCTTATAAAATAAAAAAAAATTACAGTGATTATTTTTCAAGTGGTTTTTTGTGTGAAAACAATAATAACAATTTTTTAATAAATATGAGTTTTATTAGTTATTATTAATAAAACATTAAATTTTGTTATGATATTCCAATTTATAATTTATTATCAATACTATTTATATGACATATATATATCATAAATGGTTTTCTGTTTTTTAAAATAATGTTTACTCTTCATTGTAGAGAACATATTGGTAGTCACGTGTGTGTGGTGGGGTTTCGAGAAATGTTTGTGAATATTTGGTTCCCCAATTTCAACCATCCTAAAAATAACCACATTTGTTTTAAAGATACATTACACCATTTATTTATCACATATTTGATTATATTCCTAATTATCTTAGTAATTATATAGTTTACTTGGATAATTTCCCCAAATGATATTATACATAAAAAGTGTTTTATATTTAAAATTTTAAAAATTAATCAAATTTATTAATAATTGATTGATAATTATTAGGTTATAATTAAAGAATTCATTATATCATCCAATTCATTTATCAAAAAACGAGAGATGTGATTTTTGTCTTTGGTCTACACACAATGCTTATTTTTTGAAAGTAAGCATATCTATTCCTATCTAGCTTAGATATAGATTCAAAAATATACTACATTAAAAAATCCATGTCAATGATAATGGTTCTCAAAAAATTCATGATTATAATGAACATACATATAGGAAAAAACCCACATCAGTTTCCTTGATTTTCTAGAAATTTCATGTGTCATTCCTATTTTTGGGTGATTCCTATGATATTAATTACAAATTATATTTCATTTTTCAAGTTTTTTCCAATTTTCGAGAAATAACATAATAATTTCTTCATAATTAATATATATATTATTTCATGATATTTGTTAGATCATTATATAAATAAACTTCATACAACATTTATGGTGGTTTAGTTCTAGGAAATGATTTATGTCAAACATGATATACCTTGCATTCAATGGTAAGATTAGTATAACTTTTTTGTTTATTTTTTAATTAAATTGATATATATTACTATAATAAATATTTATTTTTTTTATTATATTTAGTGGTATAAATTCAATCATGGATTTTTAATATAAGGAAAAATATTTCTGTTTGAATATATTTATCTATTAGATAGATTGATTTTTTTATATTTTATAGAATGTGGTGATTAACCCACAAAGAGTACTAATTTTTGAAACAAAATATCAAATTATAATGACCAAAAATTCAATAAGGAATAATCACAAGTAATGTTATATTTCTTGTAATTATGTTATTTATAAGAATGATCTTTCACTAAAATGTAATAAATATTCCATGTGTTTTTCTGATTTACAATAACATTTTCTTAATTTTACAACATTGCATCCAAACCACTAAAATAGATAATAATACAGCCCTAATTAATTTCATTGGGGATTTGGAAATAGATATATATTATTTTTATTGTATTTTAATAAATCCAGGAGTTATTTAGATTATTTATTCTATATATGAATTTGAATTATATATAAATATCAACAATCAATTATAAGATAACATTCTCATATTATTTTTTATAAAATGGAATGGTTTTATAAAACATTAAATTAAACGATAATTTTTTTTTAAATAAAAATATATGCTTAATAAAATTTCTAATAAATACATGTCAATTTTTAAAATATATTACAATGCAATTCAACCATTAAAAAAATATTTGTTAATGGTGAATTTTATTTCAATGTTACAAATAATATTGTATATAAAAACAATATAAATATAATTTTTTTTAATATTATAAACATAAAATTCATGTTTACATGTAATATTGGGGCGTTTAATTTCCACAATATATCAGATATTTCATACATGTATTGTAGAAACCTCTGGTTAACAACTCGGTTAATTTATTTTACTTAATTTCATTGTTTATTGTATAACCATATGATTTTTGTTGCATTGTGCCTAATTATGTAGGGGTGAATCATTGGAGAAACATAAACTTGTTTCAGTAGTTACATATATTCATCGAAGATGAAGAAGATAATTGAATGGAATGAAACCCTATGAACATAATTTGAGATTTTATAGTTTAACTTTAATTGTTTATGTATCATTTATGTAGATGTTTTTAAAATACATGAATATTTTTAAAAAATAATTTTCTATAGTGTGATTAATTGTTTTTTTATAAAACATTTATTTGTTTAATACCCAGGGGTTTTAGATGAGTTCATAATATTATTCTTATGTGTTATATTATGAAATTATGGTATGATTTTATTACCATTACCAATGGTTTGAATTTTTCCCTAATTTTAGAGTCATGAAATTCAAATACGCAATGATTTTAAATTTAGATAGCCATGAAAATGATAATAAAAAACTTCAATAATAGTTTGTTGTCTTTAGTGAACACCATATTTTATCGTGAATAGAATGATTTTTGTATGAATCACATCTTTAAAATCAAGATGATTGAAAATTTTCTATATTATCAGTACATTTTTGAACATTTATTTTCATTCTCATAAACCATATATTCATTCAAAAACCAATTAAACCTTCTTTGTTACTAGAGGTGTAATTAAATGATATTCATATTCCACTATGAAATTTTTTAATCGAATTGCATTATTTAATAATTTGAAGGGAAACTAACATCAAGCATATATGATAAATATTATTGAGTGATATGATATCACACAACATGTCAATCCTCAATTTTTACTGTGCTATAAAGGAAAATGAAAATAATTATATCTCTAAATCTATATCTTTTTAAATAGGTCTACCATTTATGTTGGGTTTGAATATTGGGGGGGGGGGGGGGTTCTTCAATGTATTTCCAATATATCATCTATGTTTAGTAAAAAAAATAATTAACATTAAATAATAGGGAAAAGGAGTTGTTATTATTTGAATTATGTTTTGATTTATAAATGTGAAATATATTGTTGATGTGTTCTAAAAATTATAAAGGAAAACAATGTCACTGTTATAAAATTGAGTTTTGGAGTACCACAAGTAATTTCTAATCCATTCAGAATCCCCTCTTAAGTTTATAGATGGGATGACATTATATCCACAAGCCTTCAACCAATATGTATTGAGTTAAAATTGAGGACCTATAGTATCCATCATAATAATCTAAGGCATTACCCTCTTAATTAAAATTAAAATAATGAAATTATAATCAAATATGAATGGTTTCTATTTATAATGAAATAAGATCCCAAAACCAATTTTTTCGGAAATGGAATAAAACATGTAAAAAATGAATGAATGGGCTCCAAATATTTTAGTTCATTTTCTAACCCAACCCAAGGTACCCAAAAAACATCTAAAATATCACTCATAATATATTAAAAAATAATTAAAAAATATTAATGTGTGAGAAAATTATATACTAAACTCTATCCAAGTGGAATAAATGTTTTTGGATATAAATATTTGAGATAACCATGTAATGAAATAGTTGGACTATTCTTGTGGGAAAACAATAATATAGATACAATTTAACATTAGTCAAATAATCATATCTCATTAAACAGTGTCATATCATATATAAGAAATAAAATTTACAAATTCTAGGTATATATAAAAATATAAAATAATACAAAAAATGAATCATCATCATAATAATACTACATATAAATTTCTAGCTTTTCATCAAACATATAACAATACAAAAGAGAGATATGAAATCGCAACTCTTTAACATTTTCACGTATAAGTAGTCTATCAAATAGAAATAGGAATTCCCACATCCCACCCTTTGTGGATCGTCACATTTTCACATTTTTTGATCCATGACCACATCAACATCCCCACATAATCCTACCATATTCCAACATCATCACATCATAACCTCATCAAGTCATGTTATAAAAATAATATATAATATCCCCAAACAGTAAATTTTCCAAGGTCATTATAGCCAAAAAAGAAATAACCACAAGAAAAATAAACTACTATATTCATCCCATTTCACAACATCATTTTACACTCGAAAAAAATTATCATTAAATCAAAATATAAACATCTAAATAAATATTGGATATTGATTATTTTATTAATATATTATCCTTCATTCATCATACTATTTTTATTTATTTTTTGATATTTTATTTATTCAAATTAAATTAAATGTTTTTATCCTGAAATGAATACATAATAAAAAATTAAAAACATATTTTTCACACCCTCATGAATCAATAGATAGATGAATAATTTAAATAATTAAATCATCTATCCTTCCATAATTCATGATGAATATTTTGATTTCATTGATCTATGTTCAATGATTTAAAAATATGTCATGGAAATGGGGGTTTTTATATCAAATAATGATATTCTGATTTAGAATTAGATCATTGTATGGGTTCTCAGGTTTCAGAACCTCCCTAGATGTAAAATGATAAAAATAATAATCTATTAATTTTTATAAAAATACTTTGATTTATCTTTTAATTCGTTGAAGAAGTGTTTACCCTCTAGCCATGTTAATATAGAATTAATACATCTACAGATCCTTAAAAAATATGAAAAAGAAATTATGATTTTTTAACTCCTTTTGGGTAATTTATTATGGTGATTACTTTGTCGCAACCATACCACATTTGGTATGGATGATCTGGTTTTCTAACCAGGATAGTCTAACGAACAACCCAAGTGCATTGGCCTGTCCATGAGCTTGTCAGTTATGTCTACACAACTCTACACAAGAGGGTATGTGCAGCATACATGGGAGCTATAAACATACTCCCCCACCCACATTGTTCCATGAATCTCACCACATGTTTCACTATTGACACGCATTTAATTTTTAGTGTTACATATGTTAATTTATCATCAGATGTATCATTCATGAAAATAAAAAACAAATCATAATGATATTTTGACTTAGATAATAATTGATATTTTTTGTTCATCCATCTATGTCTGGTTGTAATGAGAGATAATTTGTTTTATAATTTAGCTTTGTAGAGATAATAGTGGGGGTTGGTGCATGGTGTTTAAGGAATTCACGGGGCTAGTACACCTCATGAAGTGTTATATGAAGGGACATTCCCCTTTTCCCATCATGGATTTTAGTACCCAAACACCAATAGTAATTACATCATGGTCATCTATATCATTATGGATTTGGGATTTGATTATTATTAATTATGTATAGGTACACCACATAATACAAATACAGTTTTTTATTCCCTTGACAGAGGTTTCTTCTACAGATTGGAGGGTCCTCTATTTATATTTTCATTAGTCCCATGAGTGTGGTGTATTCTTATTAGTTGTGTGTGTCACAATATATTTTATTATATGTTGGTTGGGATTATGGTTTTTTGTAGTTATAATTAATGTTGTTGATTTCTAATGTTTCCAATGGATGGAAAATCATGAGTGGGTAGACATGCATATGTTATTTATGTTTTCTTTTACGCATCAAATGATTGGTTCTATTATTTGGGATTAGTACCCCTTAAATGTGATCTACTATGGATAATTGAATGGGTTCACATATGATTTACTATAATAGAATCACTATGACTATGGTTATGAATTACATGGTGTGGTATTCCATTGGATTACATGTTCACACCAATGAGTGGTTCCTCTATTATTGTATTTATTATAAACATGAATGATTGACTGTTTATGGTATTTGATTATTCCAAGGTGTGTGACTCCTTATGTGCTCCATGGTTTAATTTGGGATGTAGTGTATAATATCACTATCAATATTAGGAAAATAATACATTTTTATATTCCATGTATTTATAGTCGAACCTGATTTGTGTCATCACATGTAGTTTTTGTGTTGATGATATGATGGTTTGATGATGTTTCGGTATAATTGAAGGTGGTATTACATCAATGATAATGTTTGATGATGCATAGTAATGTATTATGAATCCTATATGACCATGATTTTGGTTTTTTTTGTGATTGAATACTTGTCCATGAGGACTCGAAATGGCGATGAGTTGTCTAGCATCTCACATCAGTCATATTCAGGGAATTTTTAGATGTAAAGTTCCATTATATTTTACCCCTTTGGGGTTATAATCCATCACAATCCCTCATTAATGAATTATGCACCCATTTTATGATTATACATATATATCATACATGTGTTTCATGTTATCTTATGAATTTGATATGTATTTATTTTAAAAGGAAATAGGCTATGTTCTATTTTTTGGGTGACATGCCAAAATGGTGCTAGTATCCATTCCTTGGCCTTTTATTTTTTGACTTTTGGTGGTGCACTCGACTTAAAATTGTCCTTAGCATTTCTTCATTGGGTCCATTGATTTCATATTGAATTTCATTGATAAATGAATAAATAAATAGTTTAAGAATACTATGTATCAATTCTCAATAAAATTATATAATGTTTGTGTAGGATCCAGAAATGAATCAACTATATGAAAATATATATTTTTCAAAATATGTTGTTTTAATAGTGATATATATTTTTTTCAATATTAATGTAAAATAAAAGATGATTTTTTATTATTAATATTGTATGTTCTAATGTATATTATTAACTATTGGGGTATTATATTTGAATTTTCAATTTACATTGACTATTCTTATTTTATTTATTTTGTAAAAAATTTCAATACAATTAAATATTTTTGATTAATTTTACGATTTTATGATAAAATATTTTTTCTAATTTTATAAAAATAATCAAAATACTTTATAATTTTATGTTCATTTTAATCATAAATGCTTTTTTAATAAAAATAATATTAGTTTTTGTATTATTTTGTTATTTTCAATGGGGGAACATAATGTTCATTCAAAATTTTCTTGAAATCTCATTATTAAATTTGATATAAAATTGGATGAAAAAATAACATTATATTACACTAATTTATGCCATGATATATGTATTATAACCTGTATCTTTTAATGAGCCAAATGATATTTTTATGCTTTATATATTGCAATGGTCAAATTAAAGATCGATGCATGTTTCTTAGAGTGGGAATATATGATTGAATGACATTATTAATGTATTTTGTTTTATAAAAACACATATGATTATTGTGTATATTGGTTGATTAGTGAATGCATCATGATGGTTTTTGTATTTTATACGGATAATATTCTACTTTTCGGAAATACGACCATGATTTTAAATTCTATAAACTATTTTTGAATGTACTTTTCATTGAAATACATATTTCAAAAAACATACACTTTGGATATAAGGATCTATATAGATAGATGAAATAGGGTTTTTACCAAATCAGAAGACATATAATTTAAATTTTTCGAATAGTTTTATTATAGAGAAATCCAAGAAGCTATCTCTTCCAATATTTCATATCAAGAATCATTTGAAGATCCAAGATCCAAAACTATAGGAAATGAGGGATTCGATTCATTCTATATCCTCCATAATAAGTTTAAATTAGAAAATGTTCTGTATTTTACCATATTTTACTTAAACACTATATATAATAATCAATACACTTTAATCATGGTGATTAAATCCAATGTAGTAAATTATATTCTCGAGTACATGATAAGAATTAAGGAAGTACTCCTAGTATTTTCAGGTCAAGATGTGTTAATTTTAATGGATTACAGTTATTCTTTTCCAAGAATTCAAAAATAAGACATGATATCCCAATATGGTTTAATGTTCTATCATGTATATTGGACCTTTGATTGTTGGAGTTCTAATGATTACATTGTAGTGAATTTTACAAAATTGGAAGATTATGTCATGGAATCAAAAGGTGGTGAATGTGTCAGTCATGATCATGAATTGAATTGTTCATTAAGAGGTGTTTTCATTTATTTAGTAGAAAATTTACCTTTACTAAAATAATAATATAATTATTCTTCATAACAAAGAACCTTAGTCAATAAAATGAACCAAATATAGGGATTTAATAAAACATCTACAAGGAATTTTTTACTTCCATGGTTCACCAGAATGTTCCCCATTCATTATGTTTGTTTCATGTCTCATTTCATGGAATTGAACACGCACTTGTCATGGAAGAATTCAACTATGAGGTAGCTACCAACACTAGTTCACCACTTATGTAAGAAGGATACCATTCTTTTATAAGTACAATATGAACAATATTATTATAAAATAATAGAATAAATAAAACCAAAAATTCGATCTCATTTCATTTTATCCTTTTTTAAAAAAACTAACATATCCGAAAAAGGTCTATAAATATTTATTTGGAAATGGAAAATTTCTCTATATTTTTCACCAATCAATATACTACAACAAATATTATCATCACTTTTATAGTCATACTATTAAATCATAAAATACTCCTAATTCATTTCATTTCAGTGTATGAATATATAATTTTTAGTAGGTTCAATATAATTTCTATAGGGACTATTATGAATCACTAAAATGTTAAAAAGATATCAACAACAGTGTTGAATAACACAATCCTTTAAAAAGGTTAATGTATAATTCCAGAATTGTGTATTTACGGAAATGTATCAAATTATACTTAGGAGGATGAAATAATAACCTATATTTTTTTAGTGAGTTTCTATTTGTGATTATTCCAAATTATTTGTTCCCATATATAAAAATTATCCCATAAAAATTTCATGATGAGTTTGAGTGTGATTTTTTTGAAGGAATAATATTATACAATTTAGACGTATATCATCAACATCAGTTCATTGAAGATGACATCCACACCCAGACGTCTATTAAAAATTCACCTATCAGTTATATATAACCTCCTCCAAAAAATTAGTAATTTCACCATATTGTCTAAATTCTTTCATGTGTACACCTCTACACCATCAGAATAAAAGTACTATTAAACATCCAGTTTCACTATTTGGATAAAACCCTTTTAATGAACTAAATAATATAAATTGATTATACATTTAATGAAAAAATACCAATCTTAATACAAATAACTCAATTTTTAACTATTATAAACTGAAAAATAATAATTTTTGTACAAAAAAATATAATTGGAGGTAAATTTAAATTGTATGGGTTTTTATGATCATGCATGTGATTCTCTATACGTGAAAAGTAATTAAAATTTATTTAATAAGTAAATCGATATGTATCAACATGGTCTATAAAATTTTCCTTATTTGTTTACCATCCATTTTTATAACATGCTTTATAAACATTGATAATTCCAAAAATAATGAAAGATTATAAAATATAGATGTTAAAGAATTAAAAAATGAATGTATAGAAGTCCATGAGAAAATAATTATTCAATAAAACAATACCATGTACATGATGAAGATTTAAAATCAAAAAATAAATATGAATACAATATAAATTAAATAAGAATCATGAGAATGAATTTTTTGTTAAAACCCTCCAATAAAAATTATAGTAATGAAATGAAGTCATAAATAATGGATTCTAATTTAAAATGTTGAATAGACTTATATAACTAAAATATAATATGAAATTTACCAAAAATCACAATATATAATGTATTTCCTTATGACCAATGAGTTATTCTAATCATATATCCATAGACACAAGACTCAATATGGAAAATTTAGTTATTGGGAAATTGACAAGAATTTTTCATTTCGTACATATATATTTCAATAAATGGTAAATAAATTATTATTATTAAATTATTTTGAAAATTTATTAATATGGAATATAATAACACAATTAAACAAATAATATATTATTCATAATATTTCTCAACTATAGTTTCAAGCTAAAAGTAATGGAGAAATAAATTTTATTGATATGAACACTAAAAATAGAGGACCAAAGATAATAAAGAAAAATACAACATATAACTTTCAATAAAATAGAACATATATAATCAAATAATAAAATTGTATGTATTTTGTTATATATATATATATTTACAAAATAATATATCAATCACATTACATTGAATTCCCTTTATTGGGTGGGTATGATTTTTTAACCTCCCAAGTCTTGATCCTACCTTCCAACATTGTTATTCAATTTTTTCCCAAACCATAAACCACTAAATTCTTTTTTACATCTTTATATACCATTTAAAAGATAAATAATTAGATATAACCCATGTATCATCCTTTCCTAAGGTTTATGTACCTCTATGAAAATATTTTCTTCAGGATCTAAGGAAAAATGAAGACATTAATCTATTCATCGAATAGGTTGTGTTTCCATGTTTGTAATTCATGTACAACAATAATTATGAGTCAGATAGTTATATTAATACATCTAAAACTATATCTAATCATGGAACATGGCACATTATTAGTGAAAAATAACATAACTAAATCATGGTCTATAATAATAACAAAACACAACATAATTGTTCCCTGGATTTAGCAAGATGAGTATATGTGTATAAGTAAGATTCATCTAAAAATTCATGATGGATTTATAAAACACACCATTCATTTTTAATTCAATAAAATTTTTCATCAAATTATCCATTAGAGAATATGTTCTTGAAAAAACATTTAGTAATCTACATTGATTTTTTTCCATTCCATGAAATATTTTCATCCAAAATACATTCATATGAAGTTGTCATCAAATGAATGTTTCAATATTTTTAGGTTTGATGGATTTCTATTCTATATTAATGAAATTGACATTGAAATGATAAGGATTTAAAGATTCATTTTTAATGGAAATAACTTGTGAATCCACGTCATAAAAAACATGAAAATACTTGTATTTTGAAGAGAATTCAAGATCACATTAAACTCAGTAGCACATAGAGATGTTTCAATAATCCTTTTTCAATTTAATATCAACATATTATTCATTATTACAATTTATTAGAATCAAAACAATAACATATGTAATTTTTGGATTTTCAACTATTGTTCGTTATGTTGGTGTCATGATGAGAATATGATGATTCTCATAGATATTTATCTTATTATTCATCTTCTTGTTTATATAGTTTATGAAAATAATATATAGATTTTGTGTTTTTAAATAAAATGAATTTCTCTACTATTAACATTAACTCAATTTATGTAAAATGTCAAATTTTATATCAATATATAATGTTTCAAGTCTATTAGTATATTTCATATGCATTACTAACAGTATAAATAGAACAGAGCATATATAGTAGTGTCTACATATTGTATATTAATATTGATGAATATGTCCTTTTATATATTTAATAATTATCCACAATGTAGTGTAAGTGTATAAAAATATTTTATTAGAGAATATTACAATATAGTGTGATAATGAATGTTGAATGATTTCAATGGTAGTGGTTATAGATAAACTAAGAGTCTCATTGAATAAACCTGTTTGAAGGTATTGAATATAAAAAATAAGACAACATGAAAAGAACTAGAAGGATATATCATAAGACACATAAATTTACTTAGTTATTTTAATAATACAACTTTTTAGATACTGTAATTTTTTCAGTATAATTTATTAGGAAAAATAAAATAAGAATATTAAGTTTTCACAACACAAAAAACTGTACCTCATTTTGATAGACAACTGATGATTAAACACTTTTCCACAAATTAATTAGTATGTCAATTATGATAGAGTGAATGCTAAATACCATTCAACAATAAAATAGTGAAGCAGGATGAGAGAAATGAAAACCACCTACTATAGCACCCCATCCCAATATCTCGCATTATGGGAGAAAATTACAACTTGTAGCCTATATCATAGTATAAAACCCCTGATGACATCCACCTGTGTGATGTATCCTCATAGCCCTCACATGGGGAATTCCTTCTAGATTCCATACACACCACTATTCCTCAATGCTTTAGAGTAATATCATTCAATATTTTCCATTTTATAATGATTTATTTTTGTCAGTGACAACGTGATGAATTATTCACTAAGAAATATCAGTTTGAACACATTATGCATTATATATTATATACCATGGACATGACATGTACATACAAAAAACAAATTCTGTTTCTGGAATAAACATGATATTTTAATATAATATATTGAATACATAGAATATGTTAATGTGAGTACATGGATACAAATTGAAATATCTCAATGATTTTTGTTAAATATTACTTTTATAGAATTGGATTTATTAGCATTGAGACTTCATTTTTTACATGGCCTTTAGATATTCTTCTAATATAATATTTGTTAATATCTTTGCTAATATTTTTTTAAATGGATTATATACATTTATGAATGTTATTATCTTATAATTCTTCATAACTGGGTTATTTCATTTAAATAACGAGTCATATTAGTGAATTTTTTTATGTCATTGAATATTCATTAAAAATTTATTTCATTGAATATAAATTTAACATATTTTATATAAATTATATTTTTCAATGAATATATATATTGTGACTATTTGATGCATATAATACATGAAAAGTAAACATAAAATATTAATACAACACAAAACAATAATATATAAATGTATATATTAAATGAAATATATATTTATGTTTATTTAATTCACATTACATCTTTATGTGTTTGTGTGGACACATTTGGAAATATGTATATAAATTTTTTTCGATATTATTTTCCTTTTATACAATCAATTTATTATTATTAATAATAAAATTTTGTTAGGGATTATAAAATTTTTACAAAGGGTGAATTCATTACATTTCTTATTAAAAATAATGATTTTTGTGTTAGTTTTTATAATATTTTAAAAATTATTTTCTTCTTTATATATTTTTTATAATCTCATAATTAATTTTAATTTAATTCCATAAAAAAATTTATAAAAAATGTAATTTAAAATGATTCATATTCATCATTCCAAATAAAAAAAATGTTATTAAAAAAATACTACCCATACATGGTTTTGATCCATAAAAAACAATTTTATTCATTTTAACTTTTTTTTATTAAGCTCAATCATCCAATAATGGAATCAACAATTCATAACCCATTCATAAATATCAAAATATATGGACTTAATGACTACATATATGTCTCAATATATATATATTGTAGATAAAAAATAAAATTATATTATATGAACCTCGAGGATACATTGAAAAAATTAATTTTCCAATGGGTGTCTCAATAGATAATTAAATAATCATTAATTGTATATCAATATAATTTACATCAAGTAATTTAAATTATAATGCATTAAAATATAGAAAATAAAAATTCAAAGTGGTATAATTTGAGTAAATTAAGAAATAAAATTATTTATGGATGAAATTATTTTTTTACAAAAAATAATAAAAAATGAAGAGAAAATATATTATTTTTAATAAAAAATTAAATAACTTTCATTTGGACGTTATTTGTATCAAAATGGCTATGTCATTGAAATTTACTTCATTAATTAACATTTTTTGAAAATCATAATAATTCATTCCCTTTAAAATATTTATTCATAACTGTGTTTTTCATGTGAGGAATGTGACAGTTTTAACATAAATGATCAAGACATAATAAGTAACATTCAATACGCTATGTGTAAAAGCTGATGTATTTTTTCGATCTATGATTATATATTTTTTAATTTTATTTTTAAGTGTGTGATTTTTCTTACTACCCATTTCCCTATAATCAATATTTGTGTCTGTTAATAGTTGATATAAATTCAATTTTGTTCATTCTCGAGTAGTTTTATATTTATTTCATTTGTATATACAATTTAGGGTCATGTTTTTCCAATAAAATATAGGAAATGCATAAAAAATAAGGATATGATTTTTCTTCTAACTCATTTGATGGATTTGTAAAAATATAAAATAATTTACTTGGAATAAATAAATATTCAGTTAATATGTATAAGTTTATTGTGGTAGTCATAAAACAAAAAATACATAGAATGTATACCAATTTTGATAACTAGTATATTCTATATTTTCTTCTTGTCTCTGAATCTTTTGATTGCACTCTTACAATGTGGATTCAAAATAATAAATTATTGGATGATGATAAGAAATTAAATAGTCTTATGAGTGAAAAAGTATTATTTATTTTTTTGTTATGTACGTGTTTTATAGTTTTTATGAATATAATATCAAATTAATATTTGTGACGTCCAGGACCCAGCTGCCCCTCAACCCGAGCCCCAAGCCCGGTTGGCCACATGACCCCTGGCTCATCTCCCCATAGGCCAGGGGCTGCCGACTAGCAGCATGGGTGTAATGGTATGTCATTGGGGAGACATTACCCCCATGTTAGAGTACACAAAGGTATATGAGCAAAGTAATAAAAATAGCGGAAACACAACCAATGGGAAAACATGAGAATATGGGGAAACATACCACCAAACAACAAAAGTAAGAAAAACCCTGATAAATATACAAAATCCACAAAAGCACAGTCTGATACAAAACGGATTCATGGCATTCTAGTACAATCGAAATAGAAGACAAGTATCCAATACAATAAATGAGAAAGAACATAACTAGTCCACAAACATCTCTATCCAAGCTCGATCTTTTGATATAGATCTCTAGCTAGAAAATACATGTATCAACAACCGGAATCTGGGGCTTTTCCCCTACTAGTACATGCATCAGTAAATTCTACATGGGTTCCCAAGAGGCTGTCTGGGTAGGGCATGAGACAAGTCTCAGTAGGCCACCACCAACGATGTCTATGTGTAATCCAAATTGGTGTTCGTAAGAAAAGTGTGTAATAGACATCATGTAAGTAAAGAAAAGTAAATAGACAACCCTCCCACTCAGGTTCTGGAAGGACACCTGGAGGGTCTACCTGCTTCAGCTCATGTCTGGTAAACTGAATGATCACAAGAGGTATAATAACAAAGATATTGGTTATCACTGGCACAAGGTAAACATGCCTCTCGTCTATGCTTCTCACATACGTATAATTATAACTAGACCGAGGTATGAATTACTCTCATCCAAAAGCACTATAACTTGTGTGGGGTAGAAATTCCTCTCACCCATAAAGGTTTTATGGGCATGAGGTATAAATTCCTCTTGTCATATATCACTATAGCTGGCGTGGGGATGAAATGCCTCCCACTCGTAAAGGTTTTATTGGAATGATGTACAAATGCATCTCATCCTCTAACACTGGGATTTATCTTTAATGGGGTAAGAATTCCTCCTGCCCAACACACAGGTTATCACAAGCATGTCAACACAGCAAAGCATAACCATTCACATCAAATTATATAAGGAAACTCGTCTTATATCATATCCCTTTAGCAATGCAAGGCATATCCATCTTCTAATATCACAAAATCCAAGCATGGCATACATGCATTTGAATTCATTAAATGGGTTCAGGATATCTCATCTTAGCCAACCTATAACAAAGTCATCTCATTTTCCTAACATAGAAAATTCCCTTTCAAGACATATCGTTAAGGTTCAAAGGTGAAAAAAGGCCAATTCTCAAGGCATAACACCTATGGTTGATCACTCCCGGTCCATACCAAATTCAAACACCCTAACAAGGTTAGATTCATCACTCTTACACCACATGGGTCATTTAAATATGAATAATTTATTATAAATACAGGGTTTTGTGAATGAAAAACCACGACATGACAATAATAACTCAATATGGTGAAAACCCAAAATGGAAACCACGTGACCACCTACCATAGAGATGTAGTTATAGGATCGCTTGATATCGACCTCAGATCTGCAGTAGGTTGGAAGAGATTTGAGTTCCAGTCCAATGCCCTGAAAATAGGTTATATGAGCCTAAATCAAGATAACAACATCGAAGGCACAATTTACTAATGAAATAGGGGTGATTGAGTTTAGCCTTGCCGAGGGTGATCAAATTCTTATAACAGATCAAGAATCAGGTCCTAGATGAAGGATCCAACATGAAGAGAGTGAGGAGAGGGTTTTGGATCACAATGGAGAGCTCCCCTATGTTTTTTTCATGGGTATAGAGAAGAGGAATAGGTTTTGTCTTAAATATAATTAAGGGGAAAATGGTAATTTTATCCCAGATCAGGGTCGCACAGTTTAGGCGCATGATTTTCCAAATTGTGCGGAAACCTTGCGCATCTCACTGCCTTCAAATAATGGTTCACATAGTTTAGGCACACGATTTAACCAAACCGTGTGCAAACTGTGCAAACCTACCTGCTTCAAGACCAAAGGACCCATGGTTTTCCCAAACTATGCACAAGCCTTGGGCAGGCCGTGCGCCCCTGTCTGCTAGTCCATTTCTCAAACCCCCGAGCTCCGAACAAACCCCAATCACTCCCCGGACCTTCCTTAGAACGTCACACACATTAAAAAACATAAAGGAAATATTTGAAAGAAAACTAATGATCTGTTCCTTTGCCAAAGAGTCGGGTCGTTACAACCTTCCCTCCAGAAAGAAACTCTTCCCCGAGTTGGACTTTCTAGGGTATTGAGGTGTCATAAATGAAAAGATCTAGCCATTTGAGAATGTATATGAGCCTCTCGATCCACGGTCTTGGCACGTACCTGACCGTGCTACCATAACACCAGTACAAGTGGAACGGACCCGCCACAGAGTGTCTTCATGCTCCGATCAACAATTCACATCAGATACTCCTCGAAGGAAGCATCCACATCCAGTTCAACATCATCAGGCTGAAAAACGTGAGTCAGATCTGAAAAGTACCGGTGTAACTGGGATACATGAAAAACATTATGTATGGACTATTATCTCTAGGGAAGTGGAAGCTGGTAATCTACTGGTCCGGTCTGCTTCACTACCTCATAGGGTATTACGAACCTCGGTGAAATATTACACTGCTTCCGTATACATCTCTGCCCTAACCTCAGTCAGGACTTCAAGAAAACACAGTCCCCAACCTCAAACTCTAAAGGTCACCAGTTCTTGTTATCATAGGACTACTATCTAGACTGAGCTATCTGTATACGCTTCTTAATAAGCAGTATCTACTCTGTAGACTCCTACACTAGACGTGGTCCTAGAACAGCAGCCTCCCCTACTTCAAGACAACACAAAGTTGAGATACAGGGCCTACTGTATAGGGCTTCATAGGGAGACATCTCTATGGTATCTTGGATGTTATTATTATAAATGAACTCAACAAGAGGAATGTGATTTTCCCTGGAACATCCAAAATCGAGAACACCAGAACGTAACGTATGCTATAGTACCTGTATAGTCCGGTCAGTTTGTCCATCAGTCTGCAGGTGATAGGCCATGCTCAAAAGTACTTGTGTACCCATGGCCTTCTGTAAACCTGGCCAGAACCGAGATGTAAAACCAGGATATCGGTCTGAGACAACAAAACGTGGTTCCCCATGAATGCGCACTATTTCCATGACATAAATTCTTCCCATGTCATCAACTTTGAAGGTCTCCCGTATAGGTATGGAATTTTTGAACTTCATCAGACGGTCGAAAATAACACATAATGCATCATTTCCATGAGGTGACCTTGTCAACTGGTTACAAAGTACATAGAAACATCATCCCATTTCCACTCTGGAATGGACAACAGCTACAAAATCCGTACTGGACGCTGATGTTCTACCTTCACCTGCTGACAGGTGAAACATTGCGTGATAAAACCAGCTATCTCCTGCTTCATGCTAGGCCACCAGTACTATCGTCGCAAATCATGATAAATTTTGGTGATGCCTGGGTGAACTACCCATGCTAAGGAATGGAAATCCCTAATCAGCTCCTCTATGATGTCTGCTGGGACTCATACATTCCCAAAAAACAATAATTTGTCCCCCTCATCAATGACCAAGTCTGCACCGACGTCATCATTGACATTCTCTCATAGAATAATTCCATCCAGATCTGATAACTATCATACCCTAACCCATTAAAAAAGACAAGATGTCACCACTACGGTTGGGAGAACAATCTTGCCGTGACCCTCTTGATCTTCAATGTGCATCTATAAAAAATAGGCAATCAGATTCCTCTCCTCATTAGATTATCGAAACACGTGTGACTGTGTTTTTCGACTCACCTCATCAGCTATTGAATTTCCTTTTCTAGGAGTGTAGGATAGTTCTAAATCAATGTATTGTAGGTACTCAACCCACATGCATTGCCTAAGATTTAGATCATGATGAGTGAAGATATATTTGAGGCTTTTTTGTTCAGTGTATACCAAAAAACTCTGTCCTAGAAAATAGTGTCTCCAGCAGGATAAGGCATGTAAAACGTCTGCGTGCTCGAAGTTGTGCATCAGATAATTCCATTCATGAGCTATAACTGACGATAAACATATGCCACAAATTGTTCATCCTGCATCAAGACAGCTCCAGGACCAATAAATGATGAATCACAATAGACTGTATAAGAATTCCATGGCTCCAGCAAGATCAATATCGGTGCTAATGTTAGTCTTCCATTCAGTTCTTGAAAAGCTACATCACATGGTTCTGACCAATCAAATATCACCCACATTTTGGTCAAAGGTGTAAGCGATGTAGTTATGTGTGAACTTTCCTGAATGAATAGACTATAATATCTAGAAAGCCCCATGACACTATTCATATCAAATATGTTTTTTGGTTTCCCTCACGAAATTAAATCACTCACCTTCTCTGGGTCAACTAAAACACTAGATTCAGAAATAATGCAACCCAGTAAGTTAACCATATTTATACAAAAGTGGAATTTACTGAGATTATCTTAAATTTGATGCCCTCTTATTTTATTCAGCACGATCTCAAGATGGGTTGCATGGTCGTGTCTCGAGCATGAATAGACTAATATATCTTCTAGATATACAACCACAAAAAAATCAAGGTAGGGTTGAACAATCCGATTCATAATAGCGATAAATACTGTAGGTGAATTTGTATGCCCAAACGACATGACTAGGTACTCAAAGAGACCATACCTACTCCTGAACATCGTGCGAGGTATGTCTGAAGTCCTAACATGCACCTGGTGATAGCCCGACCTCAAATCTTTCATTGAAAACACCTTCTCTCCTCGGAGCTGATCGAAGAGGTCGTCAATTCGGGGTAATGGATACCGATTTTTAATAGTTAGTTGATTTAACTAATGATAATCTATGCAAAGAAAAAAGGTACCATCTACCTTCATGCAAAAAAGAACTGGTGATCCCTATGGGGACGTAGTGGGATATATAAAGCCTTTTCCTTCCAGATCCTTCAGCTGACTCTTCAGCTCTAGAAGTTCCATAGGTTCCATCCCATAAGGAGGAAAGGTCACTGGTGATGCTCTTGTTATAAGCTCAAAATTAAACTCCACCTCTCGCCCAGGTGGTAGACCCGAGAAATCATCAGGAAAGACATCCCTGAAAAGATCCACCACCGGAGGATAAACAGGGGGTTGTAACCGATGATCATCGAGATAAAGACCGGAAACCTGTCTCATGACACCACCCAAACTCTGGTGTTCTGGTCCTGCTCGTGTCACACTAAGATCCCATTATCCCTTATGAACACACGTGTTACATTCTGGTGATGTAAACGCCACCCTCTAATGATAGTAGTCAATCCATGCCCTATAGGGAATTAACCAGTCCATCCCGATTATTACATTGAAACCTGTAATATCCAGAACATACAAGTTCCACACGAAAAGGTAACCGCCCACCTCGATGGGGCTATTTTGAAAATGATGAATGACCTCTGAACAGATACCTAATGGGGTATCTAACGTGATCATTCCTTGATATGACTCACCATTGAGGCTCAAACTTCTGATAATCACCTCTGATATAAAATAGTGAGAAGCGCCTGTGTCAAACAAAGAAGATACTAATGTAGAGGCAACTATAATTTTACCTTGTACAATAGATGGTCTGGCGTACTTCTCATGAGACATAGGCTTGATTGCATACAACTGGCCGGCCCCACGACCCTGAGTCAGAGCCTGGCTACCTTGAGCAGACCCACCATGCTCGTGCTGAGAGTCATATGCCTGCTTACATCTACCCCGACTGCCTCCACAGCCTAATCAACTGGTGGTATTACAACCACCTGAATGAAATGATCATGCCGATCCAAAAACAGATCGTGGAGTAGGTAATGATCCCAACTCACTGGTACCTGGGGTAAAAGTCATGAAGAAGCAGTGGAGATGACCCAACATAACACATCCTCTGCACTCCACTAGGTTTCACGTACACTACCTATTCATATGTCCTGGTGCCCCACAATGATGACAGATAATAGTACCACCTGAGAAATGGTTCTGACCACCACTAACACTATGAGAGTCCTCAAAATGCTGGTTTTTCCAAGAAGAAGATCCACTAGAACCATTCCGTGCCAAACAGCTTTGGTTCGCACTGTCAAATTCTCTCAAGTACCTTTCTTTGATCGATGCCTAATTAACAATTTATGAAATGTTCATCAACCTGAACATGTTATCCTGCAATGGGATTTCATAACACAACTTATCCTCAAAACTCCTAGAAGCCATGAGATCATCATCAACTAGTGTAGGATAAAAATTCTTTTACTCAGTGAAACGAGACCAACATTCCATGACTGTTATAGTCACTTGTTGCAGATTCATAAACTCCCAATATCTGTCAGCCCTCAAAGTATGTGGAATGAAATAATCATAGAAGACAGTTTGGAAATCAGTCTAGATCATATATCTCTACCGTACTGATTAGGTGATGACATCCCACCACCTCTTTGCTGAACCATGTAGCATATAAGTTTTGAGCTTTACCCTACCCTCTGGAGGCATCACATGGTTCTTGAAGATGTTTAGAATAGCTGCCAACCTGGACTCTGCAGTATGTGGTCTGCCATCTCTCATAAATGTAGGAGGATTCTGCGATTGAAACTCATGGGTCAACTCTACCATACCTAAGGCATGTCTCACTCCACCTTGCATACTCTGCATCATACACAAGAATCTCGCATGTAATTGGGTATCAGCATCCATATAAGGAATATAAAGAGGAGCCATGGGTGGCAAGACAGGATGATCAACTGGCGGCTCATGGCCCGCCACCTCAAGAATGTGATCGGTGTCGCGTTAATCACGTGCTACTCGATGATGCTTGGAGGAATAGTGCTACAATGCCAAATGAACGTATCAAAAGATGAAACCAGTAAAATTAAAGGTTGAACTCTTGAAGCTAGGAAATGTACTAATCCTTCCTACCCCTATGATAACCTATCCAAACCCATATGAAATACATAGAAAAACCCACAAATACCCAGATTTAACTTAATCCAGTGACATGGCATTTCCAATCCCATAAGGGCCCATAATCATCAAGAACTGAAATATTACACACACTTGGATGTCATTTCTCATTTACTAGTGGTGATACAGTATTTGAATTTCATTTAAAAATATTATTGGTTTAGTTGGAATGTCATTTTCTGATCCATAAGGTTCCATAAACCTTATGATCCAAAGAGTGACGCCAACTAAAATCATATCATTCACCAATTCACAGCATGCATGAAAGGATATAACAATTGAAAACATATTATCAAGCCATGAATATAAACAACAGACAATGATTGCTGAAAATTTTAAATGTGTCAGGGAAGGTTGCATGGACTAATAATATTGTGCATATCATTATTCATGTTCTATTGCATTACCCTAATTTCACCGGCTTGAACTATGAAATCCAGAATCCAACTTTGCAAATCTCAATAACATCACAAGGAAAGTGAATCGACCAATGGTGAAATGACATCAACAGTAAATAGCAGAATCATTAACAACATAAAATAGGAAATATGGTCTTTCCCTCGTACATGGGTTCTCAACGCACATTCACAGCTTATAACTATGTCCCTATGTATTCCTATTCTCCATGTATATCATCTCCAAATTTAAAAGCAAGAAAGATAGAAACCTCTGATACCACTTTGTAAAGGCATGGACCCATCTTCCCCTCAACTCGTGCCCCGAGCCCGGTTGGCCACATGACCCCTGCCTCATCTTTCGATAGGCCGGGGGATGCCTCCTAACAACGGTTGTGTAATGTTATGTTATTGGGGAGACTATACCCCTATCTAAGATAACATAGTGTTATATGAGAAAATTAACAAAAATAGCTGAAGCACGACCAATGTACAAAGAGGAGAAACGGGAAAAACATAATCCAAACAACAAAAGTATGGAAAACCCTGATAAATATTCAAAATCCACACATGTTGTGTCTGATACAAAATGCATGCATTTCTTGCTAGTATAATGGAAATAGAAGACAATAATGCTATTCAATAATACAAAAAACAACAAAAGTAGTCAATGAGCATCTCTAGCCAAGCTCGATCCTCTGCTCTAGATCTTCAGCTAGAAAATACATGTTTCAACAACCTGAAGTTGGGACTTTTCCCCTAAAAGTACCTACAGCAGTAAAGTATACATGGGTGCCCAAGAGTCCACCCGAATAGGTTGTGATAGAAGTCTCAATAGGCCACAACCATCTATGTCTACATGTAATCCAAACTGTTGTTTGTAAGAAAAGTGAGTAATAGACTGCAATTAAGTAAAGCAAAGTAAATAAAGAACCCTCCATCTCATGTTTTGGAAGGACACCTGGCGTTTCTACCTGATTTAGGTCCTGGATGGTAAACTGAACAATCCCCAAAGGTATAAGTACATAGATATAGGGTATCTGTAGCATGAGGTAAACATTCCTGCCATCCGTTCTTCTCACATACATACAATTATCACTGGCCCGAGGTATGAATGCCTCTCGTCCACAAGCACTGTCACTGGAATGAGGTAGAAATAGCTCCCACCTGTAAAGGTTATTTGGGCTCAAGGTATAAATTCCTCTCATCCTCAATCATTGTAGCTGGTGTGGGGTAGAAATGCCTCTCACCTGTAAATGTTATATGAGAACAAGGTATAAATTCCTCTCATCCTCAATCACTAAGATTTATTTTCCATGGTGTAAGAATGCCTCCCTCCCAACACATGGGTTATCACAAGCATGTCAACACAGCAATGCATAACCATTCACATCACTTTAAATAAGTAAAACCCTATTATATCATATCACATTAGCAATGCAAGGCATATCCATCTTATGATATCACATAAGAAAAGCATGGAATACTTTCATTTCAATTCATTAAAGTGTTTTAGGCTCTCTTATAAGAGCTAACCTCTAACCAAATCATCTCATTTGAGTAACATAGAAAATTCCCTTTCAAGACATATCGTTAATGTTCAATGGTAAAAAAGGTCCAATTCTCAAGGCATAACACTTATGGTTTACCACTACCGATCCATAGCAAATATAAACCCCTAACAAGGATAGATTCATCACTCTTAAACCACACGAGACATTTAGATATGATGAAATCATTATAAATATGTGGTTTGGCGAAAGAAAAACCGCGACACAACAACAATATCTCAATAAGGAGAAAACCCAAAATAGAAACCATGTGACCACCTACCTTAGAGCTATAGGCATAGGATCGCTTATATCGACCTCAGATTCGCAATAGGTTGGAAAAGATTTGAGTTCCTGTCCAATGCCCTGAAAATAGGGCATATGATCCTGCATAAAAATAACAAGATGGAAGGAAAAATTTACATGGAAAGAGGGGTGCATTAGGTTAGCCTTATCGAGGGTGATCCATCCTTCCGAAAGATCATGAATCGGGTTCTAGATGAAGGATCTACCAATAAAATATTTAGGAGAGGGTTTTGGAGCACAAATAAGAGCTCCACTCTATTATGTCCACGGGTAGGAAGAAGAAGAATAGGTTTAGGGTTAATGGAAATTAAGGAAAAAATGTTAATTTTCACCCAGATCAGGGTCACACAATTTAGGTGCGCGGTTTACCAAACCGTTTGCAAACTGTGCGCATCTCACTACCTTCAGATAAAGGGTTGCATGGTTTAGGCGTACAAATTCCCCAAACTGTGCATAAACCATGTCCACCTACCTACATCCAGACTAATGGCCGCACAGTTTACCCAAATCGTGAGCAAGCCAGGCACAGGCCGTGTGCCCCTATCTGCTAGTCCATTTCTCAAACCCTCGGGCTCCGATCCTACCCCGTACACTCCCCAGACCTTATTTAGAACATCACACACATTAAACAAGATAAAAATAATGATATGAAAGAAAACGAAGGATCCATACATTTAACAAAGAGAATGGTCATTAAAATATGACTTATTTTATTTTCTAGTTGGTTTCAATGACTTATTAAATGATTAAAAGATTATATAATTTGATAGTTGTTTTAAATAAATGTGATGAATAATCATCATAGAGGAAAAAATTTCAGATCACATGTGCATGGTGAGTGATAGATTAAAGTTTTTGAACAATTGTATCCTCAATTTGAAACATATGAAAATTGGTCAAATTTGTTTTATAAATATTATAAGCCATAATTTAAAACCAATGTGATTAATATTCCATATGTAATTTCTCATTTTATTGATTAAATGGTAAAATTCAACAGATGTTAAAAAAATTAAATACATTTTCTATGATTACATTTAATGAAATTAATTACATATTAAAATTAATATTTTATAATTATTTGGTTATATTTATAAAATGTGTTTTGTCATCACACACTATTAGCCGGAAATAAAATGTGTGACTTTAGAAAAATTCCAGTACGTAGTTCATAATCATCAATGGTCAATATATTTAATCCTATCAATAAAATATAGAGATATGAGAATATCCTCCCATTGAAGATGTGTCTTAATTATAAAGAATTGTAAGAAGTGCACATTTATAATGAAATATATATAAAGATAAAAATCCAAATGAAATTCATCTATTTCCATGAACTTTTATGAAATATGTAGATTATATATTGATTCATATTCTAAGCATTATCATTCATATTTCATTTAACGACTTATTTTTACCAAAATTTATAAATGTCCTTAAATTTTTTTCAAATTTTATAAATATTTTATTTTGACAGTAAGTAGGGATCAGAATCTAAATAAACGACAGCCAGTATATGTGATGGTTTTTTTCTAGGAAATGGTCGATGTTAAAAATGATATAGCTTGCATTCAGTTATAATATCTTATTATATATATTTTTTCATTTTTAAGTAATTTTATATATTTTAAATTAATCATTAATTAATATTTTATGATATTTATTTCATATAATTCATTCATGGGTTTCAATCATAAGAAAATAAATTTATACTGAATTATATTATTCGATTCATTGGATTTATATTTAATATATGTGATTGAACATTTGGATAGACCCATAATAACTAGTAGGTATATAAATATAATATAATTGCCTAATTTCCACCACATTAAAAATGGATACACATGAGCATCATTGTGGTCTATGTTAATTCACACATATTATAGGTTTTTTTGATTGGCTACTCACTCTGATATATTAAAATATTCCACGGGGTTTTCTAATTTATGAAGACATTACCCAAATTTTACAATCTAGCATATATTCCCCAATTTTTTTCATCCATAACTGATTCATTTTGTTATGATATTTGAAATAGTGTTATATTTGTTGAAATGTATTTTTTTTATTCTTGGAGTGTCCTAAATTATTTCCTCTATTATGAATTTTAATTATATTTAAATATATATGTTCATTTTGTAAGATAACATTAACATTTTAATTTTTAGTTAATTTTCTTTTTTATTCAACCTAGAAATAATAGTTCTGTTTTTAATCAAAAAATTAAAACATATAATTAATGGTATGTTTCCTAATGTATACAAGACAATTTTTAAGAGACGTTCTTATGTCATTCCATTTAATTATATATTTTATTTATGTTTATTTCATCCATAATTTAAGAATAATATTGAATATCAATACATTAGTAATGTAATATTGAATCATTATAACAACATAAAATACATCATACATATTATATGTGGGCATGTTATTTCCACATTCTATGAGAAATTCCATAATTTTAATTTATAAAACATTGGTTGTATTTTTTATATTTTTCAAATTAATTTTATTATTTGTTATATTTTCAAAGGTGTTTATTGTCATTTGGATTTATTATGTAGGGACAACTGATTGGAGAAACATTTATATGATCAAAAGTTATTGTGATTCATGGATGATGGAAAAATAACTCTATTAACAAAAACCAATTGATCTGTTTTCTAGATTAATTAGTTTATATGATATTATGATTAAGTACCTTGTATTTTTATTAATGGGGTGGAATAGTTTGATAAATGAATTTTCTGTATTGTTATTTAGTTATTTTTTATTTCAATTTTTGTTATACAAATTTTGTACTAGAAATCCCATGGATTATTACCTAATGCTATAAAATTTTGTTGATGTGTGATTTTATGATGTGATAGTATGAATAATGTTACTCTAAAAACTGGATTGATTTTATTTATTACATTGGCGACACAAATTTCAAATACATAATGAGTGTGAATTTAGACAACATTTACAATGATACCCTGTAACAATTTTTTATGTTTTTTATCTTCTCTGACCTCAATCAATTTTACTCAATGGAATATGTTTTGTATTAATCAAATTGTTACATGTGATCTTGTTTAAAATGTTTTTAATTATCAGTAAATTTTATCACATTAATTTTCATTCTTGAAAACCAATATTCATTAATGACCTATGTGATGATTATAGGGTTTTGGTTGGGGAATTTTAGGATATTCATATTTCACAATGAAATTGACGGATGAAATTGCCTTATAGATGCATTGGGAGGGTAAATGAGTTCACGAATCCATGATTCTCCATATAGAGTGACATGATTTTCACTATACGTAGTTGTCATC
This sequence comes from Viscum album, assembly GCA_963277665.1. Lineage (NCBI taxonomy): Eukaryota > Viridiplantae > Streptophyta > Magnoliopsida > Santalales > Viscaceae > Viscum > Viscum album. The sequence continues at coordinate 840,000,549 of OY728141.1, forward strand.
AATTATTATTGTGCTATATAGGACTATGAGAGTCATTTTCTCTCTATCTCTCACTCTTTTAAATAGTCCTACCATGGATATAGGTAATGAAAATATGTGGAATTCTTATATGTTATTGTTAGAGAAAATCTTATCTCTAGTTATAAAAAAGTATATGAATTCAAAAGGATGAAGAGAAATATTGAAGTAAATATATTATTTTTTGTTTTTATGTACAAATTTTTTTTCCAAAGTGTTTAAAATTTTATTAGTGAAAAGAGTGTAACTATTAGAATTTTTGTTCTCAAGTTCCATCAGTGGGTTCCAATCCTTATTAAATATCGTCATTGGTAGAAAATATTGATAATATTATGCCTCTATTCCAACCACGAATTTTCAATGATTTGTAAACACGGACCGAGGGAATGTATCACATTGATAGAAGGCATTTCCCTCTAAATTCTTGAGAAAATAATAGAACTAAAATCAACACTCAATGATTCCCATTTATGAAAAAATATGTTTCCACAACACAATTTTAACAAACAAGACATAAACTCGTAAAATAATAAGTGAAATAATAGAACCAAAAATCTCATTATCATTCACAATATCTTCCCAAACTACATGAACAATATCCAAAATGTCTCCCAAACAATAAAAAAACAATAAGAAACCAATATAGGGGGAGAAAATGATATATATAGTTATACAATAGTAGAAAAAAAATATTTGGATAAACATATGTGTAATATCTAAGCTAATAAATTAAGTGATTAACATATTCATAAAATAATATATTACATAAAATTCAACAATAGTCTTAACACCCTATGATATTAAACAATAGATTATGATACGTAAAAAAATGAATTTATAATGTTAGGGGATATATAATAATATGATAAGAATCTATAAAAAATTAAATCATCATAATCATATCAAATCATAATTTTTATCATTACAAAAAAAATGAAAATATTCTCACAAAACTAGAATTCTCAGCTTTAATACACTAGAAGACGTCCACATCATATCACCGAATAAAAGGAATTCACAGCTCTCAACACATCTGAATCCTCGCATTATCACATATTCAAAACCACAACTACATTATAATCACATCAAACTACCCCCATTATATCCCCACAATCTGAGACCCTGACCTTATCATATCATGTTATAAAACTATTCCACCATAGAAAAAATAACTTATATAACCCTAAGTAATCAATGAATAAAAAGAAATAACCATAAAAAATATAGATGTGTATAATCATCCAGTTACATACATATGTTTTATAGTAAAGAAAAATCATCTGCAATTCCATAAAAAAATTTCAATCAACATTTGTAATAAATTATTTTCACAATCTGTTATCCATCACGATTCTTACTATGCTCTTTTATTTTATCACTTTTTTTGATTCAAATTTAATCCAACTATTTGATCAACCAATGAATATTAAAACCTTCCATAATCAATTTATTTAACTAACAATAAAAAAGAATACAATTGAATATAACATCGAATATATAAAACATGTGGACATCCAATAATCATGATTCATTTATAGATTTCATGGCTTAGTAATTCAATGATGTGAAATTAGTGATTGAAAAAGGGTTTTTTTGTATTGAATGATATTTTTTATCATTGAGAATAAGGTCATTATTGAGTTTTTTAAGGTCAAGACCCCCCAAGATGAAAAATGCTAAATGTACCAAAGTAGTCATCATTTAAAAAACCATTTCATGGATCTACTAATTTTGAGGTTTAGTTTTTACCATTGAGATAATCCAATATAGAATTAAAATTATTGAAGATTATAAAAATAATATAAGAGTTTTCTACCATCAATGTGTAATTGTGGGTGTTTATTCCTTGAGCATAAAAGTACCTCACTATTTTGGGAATCTCATGCCAGACAATGGGGCTAGCTCAATACAAGACAAAAGTCCCATAGCCACCACATGATCCAGTCATGTAAGTCTTCCCAAACTGATCTAATATGGTACAAGGGACATGAATAATATACATAGACCAATAACACCTTACCAAAGTTGAATTTGTCTCACACAATGGTCACCACATGAACCAAAATGGATTATATTGTGTGATTTTCATGATTTTAAAATCATATGTAAGTTTCAGAAAAATAAAAAACTTATATGAAGAATTTTGTACATATAATAAAATTGATGGTTTTTATTCATGTATATGAGGCCATTTTCATTGAAAGATAAGTAGCCTTATGATTTATCTTTCTGTGTATAATGATGGAGTTTGGGGAAAGATGTTAGGAGAACTCACAAGTTCGATACTACCTAGGATGAGTTTTATAACCTGGCATGGGTAGCTATTTTTCAATCATTGATTTTAGTACCACCCAAATGATACATAGGGTCCATATCCCCTAGATCAACATGGAATCAGTACTCCATCAATTATAATTAGGTGCAGGTCCACTAAGAACTATAAATAGGGATAAATAATAACTCATCTGATTTTCCTTATATAGAATTTTGTTTCCTATATAAATATGGTTAATACTCCCCAAATTGCGGTTTATTCCAATGATGATCGTGTCTCCAACTATGATTCCATATAAGGTTCATTGGTTTCTGGTATTGTGTATTTTGATACTTCAATGTATTTTACTACTTTCTCTTATAGATGGCCTATGTAGAGTGTGGGATAATTAATTTCTTCTGAATTATCTACATTACAATAGACATGGGTGGTTATAATGGTAGGGATTTGTTCCCTCTTGATTGTGATCAATTCTGAAGAAACAGATGGAATCTCCATTGGGTATCTAGAATGTAACCCATTTATTGTTGGTTGAGAATGAATGTGTATGGTATTACATTATAATAAATGGGTATATCATTGTGGTTCTTCTATTGTAGTATTTAGTATAATAAATAATTTTGGATAGGTTCAAATGTTCAAAAATTTCATCGCATGTGCTTCTATAGGAACTACATTGTTATCATTGGGATACATCTTATAATAGTTCAATCAATGTTAGAAAAAGTAGACAATTTTTATTAATTTAATTCATAGGTTCACTGCCTCTATTCCCAAACATGTTTTGTTTTTCTTATCATAGAATAGGATAGATGGAGTTCATGGTAGATTGAATAATGTATTTTATAAAAGCTAACTCATTGTGACACAAGGTGACATAATATAGGAAATGGAAGTCAATGATGGTGGTAGTGTTTTATGAAGTTGGAGGCAAATGTAATAGTATATTAAATTTAGTGGAGTTCTCTATTGTCTCATATCTTCCAGATTTAGGGACATGTTAAATATATAGTTCAATTATATTTTCCCTCATGGGGATGTATTTTTCAATAATGTCTCTTTCATGCAGTAGGTACCATTTATTTTATTATTTATGTCTATCATAAGGGGGATTCTTATTATCTTTTGAATTTGAGATGTGTTAATTGTTTAATGAAATACGATATATTATATAATGTTTTGTGATTTACCCACATGGTGCGAGTATGCTTCTCTTCGACTACTATTAGAGGTCTCTAGGTGAAATCTCAAAAAAAAAATTGGCCTAAGTGGGGACTCATTGGGTTGATTTGTTTCATTTTGAATCTCTTGTAAAATGTAAAATAATGAAGATTAAGCAGACTATTGATAGTTCCTCAAACAACATATATAATTGAAGTGGAGGATCCATAAATGAAACAAGCAATTTTGAATATTTATTTGTCATAATATTTTTTCTGAACATTTCTATATATTTTATTTCTCTAAACTATTTAATTATAAGATAATATTACAATTTTAATATTTAATGTTTAAATTTTTTGTGATATATTGGTGTCGTATATTTTAATTCTCAATGTACATTAAAAATTTATGTATTTTAAATCTGTGAAGGGATTTAGTATAACATTCATTTTATTTTTTAATTAATGTTATTTTTTATAATAAAAGGGATTTTTTATACTATTATTTAACCTTAAATACTTTTTTCATACTAATTTATATTGAAATATTTTTTTAATCAATAATTATGATTTTTTATCTAACCATTAGTGAAGTTTTTATAATATTTTATTATTTTTTACTGGTTATAAAAATTCATGTAAGTTATTAAATGAAATATATTTATTAATATATGATATAAAAATTTTATTTAATTCACTTTTTATTACATGAAATTATATAATGATATATATATAATATAACCTAATGGTTCTAATGTTTCAAATGAGAAAAATAATGTTACTAAGTTGATAAAGTTCATTTATGGACTGATGAAATATTCTCCGAGTTAGAATATAATGTTTTTTATTCTATTAATGTATTCAGTGTTATACAAATACATAAGATTCTATGGTAAATAATAACGTTAGTGGATGCATCAAGGTATTTTTAGTGTTGTATGATTATGACACACTACTTATTAAATAATATGTCCTAACATAACATTCTATAATTTTCATTGAAAATGCCTTTAAATGAAATACATGAGTTATATGACATAAATATGATGTAGAAATATATATTTTCATGGATTAAATGTTTTTTTATTAATTCAATGCACATATAATACAAATTTAATGATGTTTTTTGGTATCGATAACTCCAAGATGTGATCTATTCCAGTGTTTCATAGAATGATTCAATGGTAGATCCAAGATCATATATTTTAGGAAATCAGGGATAAGATTTATTTTATGTACTATATATGTTTCATCATATATATTATGTTAGGAATTTTATCTAATGTTTATTATGTGCTATGTATAATTTGCAGATACCATATATTAATGATGAGTCAATTAATTTTCACAACGAATATCCTTCACTGCATTGGAAAATTTAAAGACAAGTTCATTGTGTTTCATGGTGAGGGTGAGATCATATTATATGAATATAGTGATTCTAGTATCCAAATTGTTAAATACTTTATGATATGTCAATATAACTTCATGGATGTTATTTAAAGTTGTTCCATTGGATGGTAGACTTAGAAAGACAGTTTTGTTTTCTCAATCCACTTATTGGTTGAGTGGTAACCTCACAGATATAAAAATGTTGAAAAATTCAACACATATTTCAAAATTCTAAGAATATTCCATAATTTGGAAAATATTTTAAGAATAAGAACACATTACACTTCAAAAATCATACCTTTGAATTAGACACCACAAAGGCATTGGGATGATGGACTTCCATCCCAACCCATCAACTCACTATACATAATTTTTCAATAGATTCAACATTTACAATGAAACCATTGATCAATGTAATACAAATAATATGATGAAAAAATTATTAATCCATAGAATTCGGAAGAACACCATCTCCAAAATCATAATTTTTCTACACAGTGTGAGAGAAATAAAGCACTAAATCCTAATCAAGAAACATAATTAAAAATCAAAAAACCATAATCACTATCACTGAAAACAACATTGGATCCAAAATAGACCATAAATAATGAACAAAGATAAAAAATAACAAAATAAGCATCATTAACAAGTTATTCCTTAAATTGAAAAAAATATAATATAATAGAAATGAATAACTGATAAAAAACCAAGACCATGAAAGGGGAAGTATGATTGATGGATGGAATATGAGATAACTAGAATGGAAGTTCCCTCATCTCTACCACCCAACCATCTAAAACTTCTATTAAACACCATTTTAATTTATTATAAATGACATCATTCATGTTTGTTATTTAAATAAGGTGATATAATGATCACTATAAAGTATAAAAAGAGCTGAGAAATGTGAGACATGATGTAAAAGAACACAATTAAGTGAAGCTAGTTACCACAAAATATTGGATATTTTAATGAAACCACAAATATATTCCTAATTATATAGGGTATCATCGAGTTAAACCATGTTGGGATTTATTCATGATGGTTCTAGTGACAAGAGAAAGGTCACCGGGGGTTGGATCTAGATAGAGAATATGGGAATGCGAGTGGGAGTAGGAGAATCAATCTCGACAAAAATCACCTCACCGTGAGGGGAATGATAGTGGCTGGATGATGTGGCACCGCGAATAAACCCTAGAATGAAGAGAGGGTTGAGACACATATAGTTAGTATCAATCTGGATGGGGTGATGAGAGGTTGGAAGTGGTAGGGTTGTTCTAGACATTATAGTGAATTCTAAAAAAATTAGATTGCATCATGTCTTCAATAGTTTGTGAATATATTAGTAATGTTCATGAAGTTTATTTTTGAACATGTGGTGGTTTTATAAATTTAACAGGAAATTTACATTTACTTTGAGAATAATGGATGTATTCCTCAGTCCATGGGACCATAGTCTCCAAAAATTTCCAAAAATACTAAATGATGAAAGCATCTATGATGTATCTTTTACTACAATAATTCATCAGGTCAGTCCCCCATTTTTACATTTTTTATTTTTCCAGTTTCATGAAACTGAAAATTGATATTTTTCTCGAAGCATGAATCTGTAAGGCCATTACCTCCATCAGTTCACCGGTTTTGTAATTTTGTCTACATTCATGCACAATTACTGAATTCACAACATTCATATTAAATAGAACAAAATAATCCCCAGTAAAAATTAGAACTCATTTCATTTTATATTTCATAAAAAAATATTACATATAAAAAATTGTCTACAACTACTTTTTTGTCAAATGGGAATTTCCAAATAAGTTTCACAAATCTATATACTATATTAAATAACACTTTGACCCAATTATTTTATGATTAAATCATCAACCACTCATAATAAAATTCATTTTTATGTATTAATAAATAAATTTCATATAGGTTCTCAAATTTCTTAGAGAGACTATTATTAATCAAAAATATTTTTTAACCAGAAAAAAAAACAACTTTGTTGAATATTCCTCTACATTTAACAATTTAATTTACATTTTAGAATCGTGTTTTTATAGTAATTTCAAAAATTTTAAATTGCACAGATTCCCAAAATATGTATTTTTTATAGTTTGTGGATGATGTGGATTCTAATAGGATTATTACAAATGTTGTGTTCTCATCAATATAAATTTAATCATCAAACAATGCTTGATGAGTTGTAGTGTGATTTATATAATGAATTATGAATCAAATAATATATTAATCATCAACATAATTTCGTGGATGATGATATCCCTTTATAAAAATATATTAACAATTCACCCATTAGAATCACATCACCTCAATCCATTAAATTTTTATGTACACCAGGCAGTTAGATTGAAATCATGTGTTAACATATTAACCATTTGAATAAATTTTCAATTTATTATTTCACATTTGGAGAAAACCTTCCTTGATTAAATAAAAAATATATCATGAAATATAAATTAAAATGAACAATGCCTATATTAATTCTATTTACTTTATAATTAACATTTAAAATATGAATAAATATTTATTTGGTTCACCAATTTTCAAATTACTAATGTGAGATTTTTTTGTATATTTTTTTTGATGAACATTAATTTGTTAATATATATGTTATAAATTATGAAATCATATTTAATAAAGCAATATATTTGTAAAGAGTTTTACCACCAATATTTCTTAATGATATTTCCCAACCTTTATTATGATATGATTCTTAGAGTTATTAATTTTAAAAATGATCATATAATAGAAATGAAAACTGATTAGAGAAATAAAAATGAATTCATTGAAAAAACTGGAAAAAAAAGTAATGAAAAAACACCACATTGTTCTTAATGATGATTAAAAATAGTAAATAAAATAATAAATACATTAATAGTAAAATGTGACTCATGATAACGAAGGGGTTAATGATACCATATAATACAAATTATATTAAATATGTAAAATCATCAACATTTTATAATAATTAATAATTTTTTAAGGACTTTAATAACTATCATATAATTTGGATACAAATGATAATGTACAATTTCATAAAACATCAATGCGTATAAGGTGTTTCATTGTAGTGAAAGAGTTTTTCCAGTGATATATCAATTTCCTCATGATTTGTTATGGAAAATTGAATTATCAAGAAGGTAACATCCAATTTTATTTTCAAATAGAAAACCATATATTGATAAAATTATTATTTTTATAATCAACATATTATAAATGAATATAAAATTATAAAATAATAAAAAATTCACCAAATAATATATTTTTAAATAAAATTTTTCTCTAATGGTGGTAACCATTATTTATTAGGAATATAAATTTACAATTATGATCATTGAAAATAGTTAATCGTGGAATATAATCATTTTTCAAAATTGCTTATTGTTTTGGTATGATCAAAGCCAATAAAAAAATGTAGGAAGTGTTGTGCATATATATAATTTCAAGAGAATTTATAAATAAAATTATATTGAATTTAAATTCCAATGACTATATGGATTATGATCCACACTACTCATGATCCACCAAAAAATACGGGTTAAAAAAATTCAACCAAAATCCATCAGAAACATAATTATCATTCCCATGTATATTAACAAAGTAAACCTCAATAATTTAGAGATACCCTATACAATTTGACTTCCTAAGTTTCATGTCACTATGTGAAAATATGATCTTAATTCACTTTTGATCGATTAAGATAGTAAACATTTCCACAAGGATCTTTTGGTGTTCTTTTTTTAATCCATGGAAACCTATAATTTCACATATTATAATCCCCTTCTTTCATTTGCAACAATCAAGACTCTTGAGCTATGACATGTTCTCCTGTAAAAAGGTCTCATTCAAATCCTAATATATATGAATCAAAATAAATGACATAACCCTTACATAGTTGTAAAAAGATTATGATATATACAGAAATGAGTCATTCAGTCCTGATTGTAATTCATATTCTCATTGTTCCCTTTTAATGGAATACCCTATTTCATCAATGTCTTCATAAGATAATATAGAATTGATAAATCTATGAAAAAGTTATGATAATAGTCTTCTAGTCCCAGAAAATAATGTATATCAAAGGAATGGGTTTGAAATTTTCCTAATATTTTTATTTCAATATTTTTATGGTCAATAGATGTGAATTTCATAGAAATGAATGCCCAAGGACATTAAGAGGTGTTTTAGAGTAAGTATGATATACAAGAAAACTTTTTTCCTAATATCTTCAATTCAATATGGGATATATTAGTATTTTCCATAGAATGTATGACCAATTAAAACATTTTATCAAAGATAAATGAACATAGTTTCATTTTTAATGTAAATATTAATATATCCATGGCATTAATTTTTATTATGATCAAAATAATCATATGTGTTATGTTTTTATTTTCAACTATTATTCTTTATCCAAGCATCAACATGAAAACATGGTGTTTCTGTAGTTATTTTTCATAATGTGAATCTTTTAATTTATATGGATTATATATCCCATTAATAAATAAAGTTTTCTAAAATACTTTATCATCTTAATTTATCACGTATTATGTAATATGCGATTATTTTTCAATATCCATTGTTTATAGTTTTTCTATATCATCCATGTGATTTTTTCAAAGAAAAAATATTACATAACATATTTTAAATTACACTAATATATTTTATTAATATTATAGTGTATTTTATATTAGTATGTATTGAATAAAAATCCACAATTTTGTTTAAAAATATAAAACTCCACATTTGTGAATATTATATTAATTTGAATACATAAATTTTTAATATTATAATTGGTAATTGTTGTGGAAACACTAAAATTCACCAAAACATAATAGTTTTGAAGAACAAGAAAACAATGATAAGAAAATATTGTGGATAATATATCACAAGATAATGAAATTCACTTTTTTCATTATTAATAGATATTTCCATTGAGAGATAGAATCTCACTATGATTAAGGAGTTTAAATACAAAGAGAATATCATAGTTTCAAAACATTTATAACCCTAAATCAAAATGAGCTTAAAATGATTATAACACATTGACCCACAAACATTACATTATCTAAATTATGATATAGTGAATAGTTGATAGAATAATTCATTATAACAAAGTTGTAGGAAATTATAAACGCACACCTCCCCCTCCTCCCAATAGCATGCATGATGTGATAAACCTGCCCCATATCCTACAACACGAGATAAACTACCCTTGATGAAATACACCAATTTTATGTATCCCTTTTTCCCTCACATGAGACAGTACATATATAATTTATGAATTCAACCATCCATCAATGCTTAAGAGAGGCATCATTTTATATTTCTCATAAAGTGATGAATCATCGGGAAATATAAGCATGAATTATGATTCCTTGTGAAATATTATTTCGAACACATTATTATTAATATATTATATATCATGGAATTAACAAGAACATAAAATACATATAATGTGTGTCACTTATACAATTAATATATTAATATAATATAAAAACTACACATTACATGTTAATGTGATTATGTAGATACAAATTGAATTATCTCAGTGATTAGAAATCAATTTGATTTGATTTTTCAGAATTCTCTTTAATATTATATAGAATCCAGTTTTTGTAGGGACATATGACATTATTGATATATATGATTTTATTATATGTTTTAAATTGTTTTTAATTGGATATTTTTTGTTCGTTTATTATTACTCCCCTAGATTTTGTGAATGATTTTATTGTAAATGATTTAATAATATTGATATTATTCTATTACAATAGGGCTGAATATATAATTTTTATATGAAAACACTATTTCTAGGTTGTGATATATGAAAATACATGTCAAAATTGTGATATCCGTCCTGCTTTGATTAGCTCTTCATATACACTACATAATGTTTGGGTTTTATTACACATAACAATGAGTTATTTTGATATAATGCATTTCAAAGTCAAAAATTCTACTCAAATTAAACCAAATTTCCAGGAATTCTATGATACACTTAAATGGAATTCATTACGTACAACACCTACATCGCATATATTACGTTCAACCTTTTGTTTATATGAACCATCCTTCGATTACTATTAATCAAATAACACTGCTAGAATTTATATTTATGAATAAATATGTTTTTATATAACAAAAGATATTGTTAATGAAAAATAAAATTTTTAGGTAGTATATTTTTATTTTTGTAAATACAATATTCTAATAGAAACAACATTTATTATCATTCCATGAAAAAGAAAAATTAAATTTTAAAAACTTATATAAAATTTATTTTATAAAATATAATTAATTTAAGATTTTATAATATATAATATATCATTGGGTGAGTTTTGAAGAATTTTTAAGAAACATCATTTATTAACTATTATTGTAAAATAATGATTTTTATCCAAAAATTCATTTAAAAAAATTTATTATATGGGAGAAATTATATTATAAATTGGTGTAAAATATAAATTATACTATAATATCAAATATTAATCCATTTGAGGTCATTATAATTTATTTATTTTTGAAATTTAATATAAAAACCTCAAAGACATTTTGATCATTTTTACTTTTCAAACAGGCTAAGTCATTTTCTCCACATGATTAGCATTAAAATTATTTTTGACTCTAATAAGGAAAGAATTTTGAAAAAGGATAATAAATGTTTTTAATAATTATTTTATTTACAATATAAATATATATACATAAATTTTGACCAATAATATTAGTAAAATGTAATTTGAAATAATTATAGTGATTATTTTAAAATTAATATTAAGAAGTGGCTAAACCATAATCATTAGCACCGAAAATACATTGAAACATTGAAAATAACCATTTTATGGACATATTTATTATATATTAATTTCAATTTTTAGAATGGTTGGCTTATAATTGATTTTTTTCTAAATGATCCTGTGTATACCAACCATGTTTTAAAAATTTCCCTATGTGTCCATTTCATTCCCTATAGTGGTCAGTAACTCTCCCTCTTATTAATACCTCTTAAAACTCATTGAATCATCCTTGATATGCTCAAATATATTCTAAAAATACAATTAATACTACATTATACCACTCATAGAGAATAAATCCCACCATGGGATCCCATTTTTGAAAACCTAAAGGTGTTTTCGGGTAATGATGTTGCACCCACCCTTAAGCTCATCTTCATTAGTGTATGCACACACCACCAAAATTCATGTTATTCTATTCATACTTATAATCAAAATTATCATAAATATAATGTTATTTTTTTATTCTAAAGGTCCAACCAATACTTACACATACCACCATCTAATGGGTAATGAACATATTGTTTATTTGTATGTTGAACTACCACGTCACAAAATGATGATTGCTCTTTATGTCATTACTCTCTCTTGTACTAGGAAATGACTTGTTAAATATATATATAACACATATTATATTTATAATATCATTATAATTACAAATTTCTTTAAAAACTCTATACATTATTTTTTCATCTTCTATAAATACGATAATTTTGTTTGAGGAAGTGTGGACTACCCCCCCCCCTCCCGCATCAAAATGATACAATTCATTCACAAAATACATGGAATATATCATGAATTGGTATAATAAAAATATATGACGAATATGATATTTTAATTTTAATATATTATTTATATATAATCATATATGTAATTTACATTCTTTCATTCAATACAACAAGAATTAAGAAACAGCTTTCATAGGTACGTACAACCTTCCATTTCAGTGAAATCTTTATTATACATAATATTTATATATTGAATAGATTATTACAATAAAAATAAAATGAATATACATTTTTTAATATCATGGATTAAATTTCATTAAATCATGATATAATTTTAAGGACCATAGATATAACAAATTAAGACACATGGGAAGAACGATGTAGATAATACCTGAAGTAAAATTTTAACATTGAAATTTCATCAAGATGCCAATATAAAGTCATAATATAAAAATATGATATTAAATATAAAAAAAATATTTTTTATGATTTTGAATTTAATTATATTTATTATAAAAGTGTTCTGGACAAATACGATGACAGCCAAGACACAAGGTAAGGTCATTTCTTATAGTTATTTTTATTTCTATGAGATACATTCTATATTCAACACCCATTCCTTTTGTATGCTATGTATAATTACCATGGGAGTACTCACGAATTCATAAAGATACATTTTTCAATATTCAAATATCCATTATGTGTAAATTTCAATCATGGGGTAAATTTAACAAAATATACCAAATTTGTAAGACAAACTTCTCTCAATTTACATTTCTTAAGAAATATGATCTATTATACAAATAAATTATTTTACGAAGTATATATAATTGGTTTCGAAATATTTTATATTGAATAAAATTAGTATCCATCTAATTTTGGATTTTTTAATTTATTGTTCATACATGTATATTATGATAAAATGTTAAAAAGTTGTAACAGTTTATTCAAATGATCTCATATCTTTTAGAGATTGTTATTGAATATGATTTATTTGATGGAATATTAGGATCCATAACTCCTAATATCACAAAAAATTTCTTCCCATTAGGTAATTTAATATAACATCATATTTTTGTACAAATTTTCTTTTATTTTTTAATAAATATTTTTAGAATATTTTTTTATCAAAATATGACCTTAAAATATACATCAGTCAGATATTTGATCTATTTAAATAAGCGTGTTATATAATATATTTTCAAAAAAAAATTCATAAATGATCATTTATGATTATTTTAACTGAAAAATTATTGTATAATTGTATAATTGTTTTCATATCTTCCTTTATAATCTTCCAAGTATATTTTCATAGAAAATGTATTTAATAAATGATATATATTTTAAAATGTATTTTAAACATTTTGAAGATTTATATATATGTTTTCAAATAATTTTAATGAAATGGGTTTGGAAACGTTTTCAAACATTCATTATATGATTTAAATGTAATTTTTAAAAATTGATTTCAATATTCATTTAAATATTTTGAAGGATGATTGTTTTAAAAACATTTTCATGATACTTTTAAATTTATTCAAGGAAAATGGGTATAAAACATTTTCAAGCTCCATTTATATGTTTTAAAATAAAATTGTCTTCATATATTTTTGATGAATGATTTATATGATTTCAATGGAAATGGTTTCTAGTATATATATATATATATGTATGTATAACAATATTCTATGTTAATTTTCATGAAAATGTGTTCCAAATGTTTTTTTCGTTAAAATGATTTTCCCAATGAAGAAAAGATACATAATAGAATAATTTTTTAGAAGAATATCCAAATTATCTCTATTTGAATATGACATCCTTTGTTGTTACTCCGTCACGACCTGTCCCTCAGGGCCTGTGTTGTGACTACCCCGTGCCCGCCTTCCAATGGCCAGGGGCTAGCGACTACCACCAAATGGTTAATCTCTTAAATTTGGGAAGGCATTTCCTTTATAAATGTAAACACTCACAACAGAGAAAACATATGGATACAAAACACTAATCAAAATTGTATAACAATATAGTGCTACAATGTAAAGGGGTTGAATATATAAGCCCAACTATAAAGTACATGTACAACTTAAAAGGGAAAAAACAACCGAAAGATGAAAAGCTGCTCTGGGATCATCCACCATGGATCTTACCAAAAGGGTAGTTACAAATATCCTCCTTTGTACTCCATGTATGTCAGTCACTTCTGGGTACCGACTCGTCATAAGGTCCACCTACGGGAACCATCCAATCCTAGTACACTCAGCCTCGGTCAGCGATGTATGTTGTCTACATCCAACAAAACGAGATGCGGGCATAACCCGTATAGGGGTGAGTATAAAAAATTTCAGTAGGGACCACGAGGCCCTTATGGTCTCATAGAATCCAACAAGGATAAACCAAAAGGTATGATATAAACAGATAACCCTTCTTAGGTATATGACCATAAATCTACATAAGTTATCAAGTAATAAATCTCAATAATGAGGAAAACACAAAGTTACAGACTCAGTTCACATAGATATAAAACATATGTAGAGAGGTAGAGATGATAAAATATAGCCACTGAATCATCTATTCTATAGAACCCACACTAGATCCAGTAATAGAAAACAGACTTGTCGAACCCACACAGGTTCCATGAATAGTAAACAGAGCTCTTGAACCCACACAGTATCAAGGAATATTCATCGAAGCTGTAAAACCAACACATGATCTAGGAACAGTCATTACTGTTATCAAACCCACACTAGATATAGGAACAGTCATCAGTGCTATTGAAACCACACATGATCTAGGAATAGTCATCAGTGCATAGCCAACCATAGGGTTCCATACAAAGCATGATTGATTCTGGGACGGTCCACTCCTCATGCCATGTGTCAATACATGAACTACCACGAAGCCCCAATTTGATGTATCTAAATGATCCGTCTTTCCATAAGAAACTCAACGCGATAGATGAGGCATCAATCAGACACCCGGTCTTAGAGTTATGGTAATTTTTGATCCAAGGGCCAAATTGGTTTTACGTTTGATCCAACCTGTCCAAAACCCAACTTTGTACAAACCACTAGTGCAGTATACCAAAATAAATGTCTACTTTTGAGGTATCCATTTCCATAGATGGTTCTTAAATCAGATTATTGTAGACCATGTTATGGGTAATAGAGTGACAACATGTCAAACAAGTCTGGGTCTGGTCAGGCCCAGTAGGACCAACCCCGCCTGACCCTGCCCAACCCGGGTCCGGACTGGGGTCCAACCCGGTCCGCGGGTCCGACCCAGTTTGTGGCACCGACCTAGTCTGCAGGGGCGGCCTAGCTCATGCTGGGTCCGGCCCACATAGATGGCGAACCGTGGGGTCCCCCCAAGCTATGTACAGGGGTAGGTCGCGCCCCTGGAAATCATGAATGCCTTATCCATTCGGGTGAATTTCCATCTAGAACCACGTGGCACCGGTCTGCATCATGTGGGACCCAGCGACGGGTCCCTCTCTTCTTGTCTGGCTGAGCAGTCTGTCGCCTCCCACACAGAAAATTTGCACAACACCTCCTCTGGCGACCTGACAGCTCGTGCCACTTGTCTTCCTCGTGTCCATCCTTGCACCGGTCACAACTACACCACAATGGCCAGGGGGTGGAATCCACCTTTTTACGACTCCACGTGGCACGGTTGCGTAGTTCCTTCTCTGACGACATGGCAGCTCGGGCTATCCATATTCGTTACAGATGGGTTTGTGTCGACCGCTGCGGCCCGTCGGTCGCTGGTTACTTCTCCAGCAGCATAGTTTCACCATCACCATCCATCCGATGATGGTTATCACTCCATCCTTCGTCAAAATTTCCGCAGGTCATTGGATGAGTTCTAGTGGTCTGATTCTTTTTTCGGATGTAACAACAAATTTTTTTGGACATCGCCTTCAATCCAAAATCAATGATGATGAGAATTTCTCATCCCAGTCTCATGTCACATTTAGCATCAAATTCCACAAAGAAGAAGGATGGGTCGGGCCATTTTTGTTCATCCCTCACCCTCCACTTTAGGGTTATACCATGTGGCTTAGAATTATAATACTCACGAAGAACATGAAACAATTAACAAAGTTTGTTCCCCTACGTTTGTTCGTTGATCATTGATGAAGTCGAGGAATGGCAGATGTCTATTTGGTGTAGAAGAATGCATCTAGCATCGAGTAGGTTATGAGAAAGGAAGTCGATGTTAGGATCTTGGTCGACGTTCTTTGTTAGTGGAAACGTTCTTCACTGAGATACTTATCCCATGTTCTCCCCACACCAAAGTTCCACCGAAAAGACAAATCCCAAAAAAAATAATAGATTTTCCTCACCTATTAGGTAATCATTGGCACATAATTCAAAACGACTCAAATTAATTAATTGATGATCAATTAATTAGTTGAGAGGATTTGACACCATATACTTGGGAGATCAATAGGTTTGTCCCCACATAATGGGGAGTTCAAGAGTATTTAACCTTGTGTGGTCCCCACCATATTAAATATGATGAGGAGGTTACGATTGGGTGGGCCCCAACACCATAACCTGTCATGGGGGGTTAAGGTGTGGTGGTCCCACCCACAATATCCATGTGGAGGTTTTTACCAACGAATAAAAATAAAGCCAAAAAATTTATTTTTATTTAAAAAATTCTCAAAAACCCCAAAACTATCTATATATCTCAACCAACTGCCATTGAGGTGAATGTGTTATTACATGAATACCAGCACTGTTAGTTGAACGTTGAACTCAGATTTCAATTTTGAGCACCAGTTCAAATGTTATAAAAACTCGCTTGTACATTTACTGAACGTACCCAAACAAACCTCAGAAATTGATTCCTGGAAAACCAGGAATCGAAATCACGTGCCTTCAGTTTTAACAGACTCATAAAATTCCAATGTATTTCATAAAAAATTTTACAGGGAAATTCTAGGTCTTTAAATTCTCCCCACTTCGGTGATTTACATCCTTGTAAGCATCAACATGAACTAAGGAAACAAGTTGTGATAATTAGCATGCATCTGAGCCTCCTACTCCCAAGTGCTCTCCTGGAGGTTCGCATGCTACCAATGAACGCGCACAAGAGGTATCAACACTCCCCAAAGGACCTTCTCAAGTTGATCATCAATATCCACTGGAACCAATGTAATGGTCTCCCCAACATCGATGTCCATCTTGACATGGTCGATTATGTGAGAAGGGTCAGGCATGTATCTCCTCAACTTGGATAAATGAAAGATGTTGTGCACTCGATGCAACTGAAATTGAAGAGCTAAGTTGTATTCCACCACACCAAATATGTTGAGGACTTGAAATGGTTTAATGAAACAAGGATATAACTTTCTGCCTCGGCCAAATCTCCGCAATCCACGTCAAGGTGAGACCCGTAGAAAGACATGGTCTCTATCCTCGAACTGTAGAGGTCTCCGTCTCCTGTCAGCATACAACATATGTTATCTCTGTGTAGTTTTTATCCTGTCCTAGATGATCTGCACCATCTTTGTGGTAGCTCTTTCCATCTCCACTCCCAATAGTGCTGACTCCCCAGGGTCAGTCCAGCTCAAGGATGATCTGCAAGGTCTCCCATATAACTCCTCAAAAGTTACCATCCCTATGTTGGATTAATACCTATTGATCTATGAAAACTACATCAAAGGTATGTGTTCATCCCAACTCTGACCGACATCGAGGACACAAGTACACAACATGTTCATTAGGGTCTGAATGGTCCACTCAGTCTGGCCATCTGTCTGGGGATGGAATGTGGTTCTCAGACGATGTTGTGCCCTTAAAGCCGCCTGCAACCCCTTCCATAGCAAGGAAGTAAACTGTGCCTCACGATCTGAGACAATAGAAGAAGGTACTCCATATAGCCACACAATATCCTAGAATAGAGTCTTCCCAAGTTGTCTATTGAACCCAACTCTCTAATCAATAAAAAGTGGGATGACTTGGTGTGTCAGTCAATTATCATCCAAATCGAGTCTTGACCCATGGATTTATGTGGATTTCCTAACATGAAAATAATGCTTATCCCATCCCACTTCCACACTGGGACCTCTAAATGATGATCCCTCCTTGCTGGTACCTGATGTTCCATATTCACTTATTGACAAGTGAAGCATCATGACACAAACTCCTCTACATACTTCTTCATACCTGGCCATGAGTGCTATTCTCGATGATCCAGGTACATCTTCGCCACTCCTGGATGTACCGCTAAATGGGATGTGTGGAACTCCCTCAATACATCATATGGAAGTGAAACATGTTCCATAGTACATCCTTTGAAGAGGAATACATGCTCCCCACCATCAGAAAATCTATCAGGTGCCTGCCCTATGGATATTTGTGCATGTCCTGTCTTATAGTAAGTGTCTCAATGTTGTGATTCACTGACTTGCTGAAGAAGTGGGGGAGTAACTGTAAGGGACTAAAGTAAAGTTTATCCATCTCTATCAACAATGGATATTTGCAATGTGGCCAACTGCTTTGTCTTATCTTATATGAGTTGTATACCAGATATTCTGCTTAGTGCGTCAGCAACAATGTTCCCCTTCCTGGGAGTATAGACTATCTCAAATTCATAGTCCTGTAGGAACTCAAGCCAATTTTGTTGTCTCAATTTCAGTTCCATATGATAGATGATATACCTGATACTATTGTAATCAGAGTAGAATGTGAAATACTCACCCATCAGATAGTGCTGCCAAATCATCAAGGAAAAGACTACTAATATATCTAGGTCATGGTTGGTGTAGTTCTTCTCATGTTGTCTCAAATGACGAGAAGCATAAGCAATCATGACTCACTCAAGAATTAGAACACATTCGAGTCTGGTCCCAGATGTGTCCCAGTAAACTACATACCTTATGCCTTCCTCTAGAAGATTCAAGATGGGGTAACTAGTAAGCCTCTCTATTAGCTCTTGAAAACTCTGTTGGCATCTCTCCAACCACATGAAGGGTTGCCCCATCTTCTTCAAGGATAACCGTGGTGCTGCAACTCTTGATATGTATGGTTTGAAACTCCCTTAATAACCAGCCAAACCCAGGAAACTATGTACCTCTGTCACACTCCTGGGTGGCTCCCAAGAAAGTACTAACTCAATATTCGTAGGATCTGCTACATCTCCATCCTCCTAGATGACATGTCCCAAAAAGTGAACCTCTCAAATCAATGCCTGTAACTTTGACAGAAAAAATTAAAGCTGGTTCTCTTAGAGTGTGTCCAATACTACATGAAAATGGTAGGCATTCACCTCCTCAGTAGTTGAGTATATCAGAATGTCATCGATGAAGACTACCATAAAGTGATCGAGGTATGGTTGGAAAATCCTTTTCATGAGTCTCATGAACACTGCTAGTGCATTGTATAGGCCGAAAGGAATAACCAAGAACTCTTTGTTGCCTTAACAACATCTGAAGGTTGTCTTCTATACATATTCGTCTCGAAATCTGAGCTGGTGATAGCCTGATCTGAGGTATATCTTCAAGAACCATTTTTATCCCTTCAACTGATCAAAGAGGACATCAAGCCTATGGAGTGGGTACTTATTCTTCATGGTCACCAGGTTCAGGTGACGATAATCGACACAAAGACTCATGCTCGGATCCGCCTTCTTGGCAATCAAAATTGGGGTTTCCAAAGGAGAAACACTATGAGAGATTAATATCAACCCCAGAAAGTCCTCTAGTTATACCACCACCTCACAAAGCTCAGCAGGAGACATGAAAATATACTATTTTAGATATCAGTGTCACCCCGGGGTATAGGTTAATGTAAAATTCCACCTCTCTACAAGGTGGTAGATCCGGAACATCATCAGGTAAAACATCCACATACTGGTCCACCACTACAGGATAGCTCGGACACTCCACATCAACTACTATGAGGTTAAGGCTAGCCAACTGATGAGTGATTGGCTACACCCTCCTCCATGTAAGTCTTTATTGTGATGTAAAGGATCCCTTCTCACTATGAAGGTGAAACTGGACCCATCCATGTAGAGACAAATCACTTTGCGCTAAATACATTTGAACTGAGAATGGAATGTAGATTAGAAGTCCAAACACAAGATGAAGTCATATGGCCTCGACACCGCTATGAAGAGATCACAGCTGAAGCTCTCGCCTCCTAGAGTATACTCACACAGCCGACACCAGTGCGTGATCATAAATCTACTCTCGTAGGAGTCTCTTTCCATAAAAGTTATTCAACGGCTCCATCAGAATCTTTGAGCTATGAACGAGGGAAATGGAAATGTAAGAGTGGCTGGAACCTATGTCTATAAGAACTGTATCTTTGGTGGATTAGACATAGATCGTACCTCAAATCATCCTTTGATCACCTTGATCATGTGCCTCAGCTACCTAAATCTATGATCTCTCATGTCCACCTTATCTCTACAGTTGGGGTGGACCTCCTGGAGGTGGTGGTGGTTGCGGAAACACCTCGTAACCTCACCCACCACCAACTGTATGAATAACTCCTTTGCCAAACCCACATGTGTCCTATGTATTTCCTCAATTGATCCTCTGCCTCTTCCTGGGAGGTCCCTCTACTGTCTACTGATCTTTTGAATGGAGGTTCAGAATGTAACAATCCCTGTGACCCTGTCCACCTCATGTGAAACACTACATATTCCTCGAAGGAATGGCTCTATCTCAAATGGATCATACAATTGAACCAGTGTCCTGAGGTCATCCACTAGAAGGTCTGGTCCTCTTGGGCCTCTTCGACATGTAACTGCTACCAGCTGCATAAGACTCCGCTTCATGATGTCCAGTGGTGGGTCTCATGGCTGGTGACTGCTCAGCAAGTAAACTCTCCACTAAGAGAGCTCTCTCCAACACCACCGCTTGTGTCAAGATGCTTTGGAAAATCATCGTAGCCCTGATCTCTTTCCTGATCCCCTGATCGATAGTCTGAGCTAAAAATAATGGGGCTCGCACCATATCTGTTGATTAGAGTGAGAGGTCGGTGAACCTAAATGAGTAATCTACCACCATAATTATACCATGTTGTATACGATTTTGATCATGTATCCACACTGCACGTAGGGTGGCTGGGACAAACTCCGCCTGAAACAGGCTCTCATTGTCTACCCATAGTAGTGTCACCTTGTCATGCACCTGAAGAATCAAGCTCCATTATCATCATGCTACTGCTTGACGGATACTCGCATCTAGGATCATCATAAGGTCTGCTGGTGTCCCTACCATTCTGAAGACTCTCACCATAGCCTCCAGCCAATCCTCAGTTGTTTTTGGGTCTGTCTCACCCCTATACCTGGGTGGAATATGGTGTTGGAACTCATGCAATGCGCTCAAGCAGCATACACTCTCTGTAGTTGGGGTTGGTGGAATCGGTCACCTAAACGGTAGTGGTACCACTGGTGCCTCCGTTGTGATTGGGCCCTACACCAATACCTCATTGCTCGGTGGGCTTCCATCTCGTACAAAGCCTGGAACCCTGGATGGCTATCTTCATTAAGGCATCCTGTAAAGAAACTGGTGCGCCATGGTCATAAAATTATACCTGGTAATCTGACTCAAATAGATTACAAAGAATACTCTTCAAAACTCACACACAATTAGTTTTTTTGTGCACTGAGTCGGAAATCAGAAGTCAGGGTCTAGGTGTATAGATATTCCAGCCGCCACACCAACACTGGACTCTTTGAACTAAAAACCAGTCTCAGTACCCTTAGCAAAATTTCTTCATAGAAATGATCATATTCCTACGTTCTGCAGTAGAACCGACTCCTCTGATACCAATTTTTCATGACCCATCCCCCTGGGCTCATGCCATGACAACCCCAAGATAGCCTCCATAGTCTAGGGGATGGAAACTAGAACCAAAGCCGTAATTCCCAAAATATGAGAAGACGTAGCCTTTATAACTGTAAAAACACACAACAGAACACACAAATGGACACAAAAACCTATGAAAACTGTATAAAAAGAGAGTGAAAAAAAGTTATGTTGCTGGAAATACAATCCCAACTGTAAATTACAAGTACCCCTAAAGAAGGAAAAAAGAACTGATATATGAAAATCTACTCATGGATCATCCACCACAGATTCTACATGAAGGGTAGGTACAGATAACCTCCTTAGCACACCATGTCTTTGAGTCTCCTCTCGGTACTGACTCGTCGTGAGGTCAACCTCCGGGCAACGTCCAATCTTAGTATTCTCAGCCTCGGTTAGTGTTGTATGTCATCTGCATCCAACACAAAGAGGTGTAGGGATAGCCTGTTTAGGGATGCGTATAACGATACTCAATAGGGACCCCAAGCCCATCAAGGAAACAAAAAATAGTACCAAGATTAACTAAAAGGTATGAAATCAACAAATATCTTTACATAGGTATATTCCTATACATATACCTTTTTTATCAAGTAATCAATCACAATCATGAGGAAAAACACAATGGTACTGACTCTACTCACACAGGTATAAAACATATGTAAAGAATTAGGGATGATCAGATGTAGCCACTGAATCATCTATTCTGTTGAACCAACACATGATCCATGAATAGAAATCATATCTATCGAACCCACATAGGATCCAAGAATAGTAAACCGATTTGTCGAACCCACACAGGATCTAGGAACAGTCATCGAAGTTTTCAAACCCACAAAGGATCATGTAACATTCGATAGTGTTTTTGAACCAAAATAGGATCCAGGAACAATCTTTAGTGTTGTCGAACACACACAGGACCCAGGAACAGTCATCAGTGCACAACCATCCATAGGGTTCCTCACAAAGCATGCTTCATTCTAGGAGGGTCTACTCTTAAAGTCATGTGTTGATACATCTTCTGCATTTATGTCCATAGTTTATATATCGAAATGATATGCCTCTCCATAATTAACTCAACATGAAAGACTTCACGTCAATCAGATGCCTGGTCTGAGAGTTATTGTCATTTTCGTTCTGAGGTTCTGGTTGGATTTAAGTTCAATCCAACCTGAACGCACCCCAACTATGTCCAAAACTCAAGTGGGGTATACCAAATGAACCATATTATTTCATGGTTTTCTTCACCACCGATGATTCATCAACAAGATGAATGTATCTCATGTTCCGAGTAAAAGAGTCGAAACATGTCAAACAGGTTCGGGTCCGGTCCGGCCTGGTCGGACCGACCAGGCCTGACACAGTCCACGTGTCTGACCCAGTTCGTGGGTGCTAACCAGTATGTAGGAACAGCCCGGACCACACTGCGAACTCCTCATGCAGGGTCCACCCCTCGCTAGGTCCCGCATGCGCAGGGTTCGACCCACGCGGCTGGCGGCCCGCATGGATGACGGCCTGTGGGGTCTGCCCTAACCACATCCAGGGGGGAGGTCGCGCCCCCTATAAATCCCAAATGTCTTAACCATTTGGGTGGATGTCAAATAAGTACCATGTGGCGTCGGTCCATGTCTCGTGGGACCCAGCAGCAGGTCCCTCTCGTCTCGGCTTGCCGAGCGGCCAGCCGCCTCCTATGCGGCGCAGTTGCACTACGCCTCCTCCAGCGGCCTAGTGGCTCGGGCAGCCAGTCTTCCTGAGGGAGAGCCTTGCACTAGCCACTACTACACCACCATAGACCGGGCTCCATGACCACTTTTTTCTCAACTGCACGACGTGGTTGCGCTGCGCCATCTCTAGCAACCCGGTGGCTCGGGCCGCCGGTTTTCGTCGTGGTAGGGCTTGCGCGGGCCAATACTGCACTGTCGAAGCCTGTTGGGCACAGGTTACTCCTCCGCTGGCATGTTTTTACCACCACCATCCATGCTTTGATGATTTTTGCTCCATCCATCTATGAACATTTGGCAGGGCACTGGACAAGTTCTAGTGGCCAGATTCTCGTTCTAGAAGTTTCCACGCATTACTCGTGATGTCACCATCGATCCTTAATCAATGATGACAAGATTCAGTCATCCTGGTTATAGGCTAGGTTTAATGACATATTCAACAAAGAAGGCAACAGGGTTGGGTCATGTTTGTTCAGCCTGCACCCACTGTGCTGAGGTGATACCATCCGAATTCAAATTATAGTCCTCGATGAAAAACAACGAACATGCTACAATTAACAATGATTGTACACTTACCACTGTTTGTTCGTCGTTTAAAAGTCACGAAAAGTTATACATCTATTTGTTGTAGAATAATGTGTTCTACATAGAGGAGGTTTCGAGGAGGGAAGTCGATGTAAGGATCAATGTGGATGTTCTTCGCTGGTTGGAGCATTCTTCGTTAGTGGAACATGTTCTTCACTGGGATCCTTCTCCCAAGTTATCCCCTCTCACAATTTGCAACCAAAAGACAAATTCCAACCAGAATAGAAGAGTATTCAGACCTATTATTTAATCATTTGCACATAATTCAAATAGATTCAAATTAATTGATTGATTCTCAATGAATTAATTGAGAGGATTTGACACCATAAAGTGGGGATCTCAAGAGGTTTCTCCCCACTTAATGGGGAGTTCAAGAGGTTTTAACCTCAGGTGGTTCCCACCATATTAAATATCATGAATAGGTTAGGTTCAGTTGGGCCCCACCCCTATAACATCTAATGGGAGGTTATGATGTGGGGGTCCCACCTCCAACTCCCATGTAGAGGTTTTAACCAATGAATAAAAATAATGCCACACGCTTGTTTTATTTAAAAAATTCTCTAAAACCCCAAAACTATATTCTATTCTCGACCAACTTCCCTCAAGGTGATAGTCTTCTTAAGCGAGTACGAGAACTGTGTTTTCAACGGCGGCCTCAAATATCAATTTTGAGCACCAGTTCGAAATATATTAAAAACATGCTTGTACGTTTATTAATCATACCCAAAAAACATCAGAAATTGATTCCGAGCACACCGCGACTCGGAATCATGTGTCGTCAGTTTTCACGAACTCGTAAAATTCCAATTTATTTAATATAAAAATTTCCATTGAAATTTAGGTTCTTTACATACAAATTACATTATGGAAATGTTATCCAACAATATCATTCATATTCCATTCTCCAAATGGTTTACATTTTGATGGTAGGATATTTATAAAACATATTTCTATTTCACAAGTTATATACATATAAAAACCATTTTTCATTCATTTGATATATTCTTATGAAACATGCTTCTATTTAACAATTATTTTTTTTGAATCCATCTTCTATTTTCATAGGTCATACGATTATGAACCCCATTCCGTTTCTTGGGTCATGTGATTAATAAATTCTTTCAATGTTTGTATGCTTATAAAACCCTCGTTTGTATATGGGTTATGATTTTTAACAAATTTTAATGATACAATTATCTTATCTAATAGGATATGATATAATTTCATTTTTATCACTCTAATTTATTTTAATTTGATATGATATTATATTTATGTATATTTTCAAACATTTATTTATGATTTCACTACGAGATGTGTTGAACCTATATATCCCTCCAATGATTTAGTTTAGTATTATTATTTCATGAGAAAATCATGGATGAAATGATAAATTAACTCAATTCAGTATCATAGAGCATAAACAATGAGTGTCATTGGTTCATTAATATTGGTCTAGAATAGGGACTGAACATGGTTCATTAATACATGGATGGAACATGGATTGAACATGGCTTAGTAAAACATGGTTGGAATGGGGAATCTACTCGGTTATATAATATATGGATGGAATGGGATGTGAAATCAATTTGTCAATGGGATTTTTTTACTTATATGGCCTTAGAATAGATCCTAGGACTATAATAGAAGTAATTATACATGCTTATGTGTTTTCTAAAATTCCATGTTATATTACAATGTTATTATCACATGTATTATTTTCTAAAAGTCATTATGATTCATGAATTATGAAATTACAATATTTTTCAATGATTTATGGTTATGATATTGGATTTGATTGTGTATGATCTTATATTTTCATGCTCATGTTCTCATACCCTTATGCACAGGTTTATTTTCAAATTTATTCCTTAATTAAATTTACTAATCATCTACGATCACTTCTATTTATATTTCCTTAATGATGATATGAAGATATACATCATGTATGATAAGTGTAATTTGAGTTCTACTCATGTAGAACCTAGTGGGAGATATTGTAGCTTGATGATGTACAAGTGTTTATGATTCAATGATTCCAAAGGCACTAAATTATTACAATCATTGGGGGTCTATTTTCTATAAAATTGCATATT
The DNA here is from genome assembly GCA_963277665.1 of Viscum album. Taxonomy (NCBI): domain Eukaryota; kingdom Viridiplantae; phylum Streptophyta; class Magnoliopsida; order Santalales; family Viscaceae; genus Viscum; species Viscum album. The sequence continues at coordinate 840,027,162 of OY728141.1, forward strand.
ATGCAAATGTGATGTATTTCCAATGTATTGAAATGGAGGGTCTCTATAGATGTTGTTAGATTCATGTATCATTTTTACTTTTGAATCTAGGATGATAAATATTTAATTAAATCCCTATGTTTATTACTAAGGACACGTCTAGGGATGTCTCTAACGATAGTAGTAATTCTATGATAACATTTAGGAAAATGTCCTTCAATTATTTTAAAATATATATTTTGTAGTATCTATGAAATACATCAAGGTATGGATACTAAAAATTGATTTGGATCTAGCATACATGTAACTTGGGTAATAACAACAACAATATGTTGTGTGCCTAACCCAAGGTAATATGGTACATGATTATGTGCCTTTATGCACATATCGTTTCACACTCTCAGGAGATATGCATTGGAAGTTCAAAAACCCATCACAAACCACCATTAAGGATATTTAAGGAACCTGTCTATGAATAACCAAAGTTAAATATTTGGTTTCATAGTTTATGAAAGGTGTCATAACTAAAACAAAATTTAATTATTTATGATTATTATGTTATACATCACTATGATTATTAGTTCTTATACAATTATTCATAGTTTTAGTAAATGGAGGAAACAATAAAGAACTATATTAACGTTGAGTATGATGGGAATCCATTTTATGTGTATTCAAATCAGATGATCAATATATTACATGATTTACTAATATGGCCATTTCTATTCTCCAGGAACATGATCAACACTACGATTCGTAAAAATGTTCATACACAACATGGATGATAATAAAAATTTCACTGGGATTTTATGTAATTGAGGCAATAGAGGAATGATTATTCGGTAAAATTTAAATCTTGAATTTGTAATGAATCAGCGATGAGAATGTCTTAGTGGATCATGAATGTCTTTCAAATATGGAAAGAAAAAACAATACAAGTAACTACAATAGAATGATAAATGTTCTATTTAATGAAATCGATATAAATATTGGCCCCATAAGAATTAATTATAGTTTAAATGTTTTGTGTTTGTATATAATGTACATTATGATAATCAATGTCCCATGTTGAAATATCATGTAGAGAAGTAGCTAGGTGTTATGAGTAATGGTTACATTCTGGAAAATTATGGGGCTTCAAATGAAATGTGAAAGGAAAGGGGTATTATATAATATGATGAGGTTCCCATTCTAAATCCTTAAACATAACGTAGAATAACAAAATTAAATAACATTTTTGTTTCCCGATTTATGAAATATGATATACAAATGGATTTTTCACATTATGTTTTTATAAGGATTATAAGAATATGTTGAAATGTTATGATGGAATAAAAATGTGATATCATGAAATATTATACTATTTTAAGGGAAAGTAATGCATATTGTATTATAGATTTTTGAATATTGTTGTTTGGATAATGACATGTTGTTTCTGGATTCAGTATATCTTAATGTGTTTATTATCTCAGAACTGATAATGTATTTGTTAAAGAGTACTTTAGAAATAATAATGTTAATGGATTTAAGGAATATTCCTACTGTACTATTGAATAATGAAGTATGAATATTTTAATAATGTTTTACTAGTAATTTAGGATACTACCATTCTTTAAAAGAATATATGATGAAAGTATTCAAATGTTTATAATTTAGAAACAAAGAGATACATTGTGTTATATGGGAGATCAATGATACAATTGATTCATGAACTTCCTTTAATAACATTGGATTTTAAGCATTTAGATGGTTTGTAAGGTTATATATTTATATTATTTTTAATCTATATATTTTATGAGGGTTATGAGATTAATATATTGTCTCACCAAATTAAGATTTATGAATAATGGAATACTAGTTTTATCCATTTGATGCTGATGGGATCTAAAGAGATATTTAATTGCTTATAATCAATATCCTGATCAATTAATAATTCATGATTGAAAAACCCACCTTCATTTTCACAATAAAGATATTATTAGGATGTTTTTCAACGTTTTACAAAGGATGTGATTGTACTGAATCAATTACGTATATCATCTCACGAAAAATGATCGACTCTAGAGAAATGAACATGAAATAGAAATGGTTATCATAATGAAATTGTTTCTGATGAATCAAATTATCCCATATACATTCATATATTTATGTACATACAACTGTTAATGTTATCTTGGACATTTCCTCTATAACTCTGTAGAATAACTTGATGGTTATATTAATTGGAAATATCTTTTTTTTCATGTTCCTACAATGTTGTCCAATATGGAAATCTAGTTTTGAGTTAACTTTGTTAGACATTATGATTACATATATAATTTTTAATTAATTTGTTTTGATTTCATTTCGATGATGTGGGTTTTAATAAAAGCAACTTTTATGTATTAATCCTTTGCTGACCTAGAATAATTTCATGTGTTAAATTAATTTTGAGTTTTCTAGAATGTAACACCCTAAGATATTTGTAAATTTTTTTTATAAAAATAATTTAATAATTTTGATTTTTACATTTTACATAATAAAAAGTATATTTTTTATATGAAATTGATGATCTTTAGATTATGGAATATGGAACTCCATGTCAAGATTGTGCTACATGCAACATGTGGATATGCATGCGGTATATACAACAATAGAATTTACTTTTGTTACATACATCACATCATTCATTTTATATCATGCATTTATCTAATTCAATCACCACACTCACATGGAACCAATATGGATTATATTACATGAAACACTAACTTGGAGTACCTAACAGAGGACACCAACATGGAATACATTATACCAAACACCGCATTTTAATAAACCATCATTATAATATAATTATTATTTAGAAAAGACAATGATAAAATATCTATTTTACATAGTAATATTAATATTAATAACTAAATTTAAAATAATTTTTATAATATTATAAAATCAATAAATCATTTTGATAATGAGTTGCGCAATTTTCAATGAAGTCATTATATGTGTAAAAATAATATTTCCTAAAATAAATTTTTTCCCATATCCTACTGTGAAAATAATAAATTAAATTTTAAACAGTTTTAGAAATATAATTCGATAAATAAACAATGTTTTTTTAATTTAGAATGATAAAATATTATTAGTGATTATTTATGGTATTTTTATAATAACTGTCATTTTTGAATGTATAGTGAAAAATAATGAATTATAATTCAAACCTTATTTTTAATAATATTTTTACCGATAAGGTTAAATTATATTTTAAATTGGATTCAAATTTTAATTAGATAATAACATTACCAATTATTTCAATTTATGTAGTTATAATAAATATCAATTTAGAATTGGATATAAAAACCTAGCAACATTTTAGATGATTTTTATTTTAAAAACTCTTTTTGTCATCCCATCTATAGAATTTGCATTAATCGTAAATTTGATCCTTATGTGAGTTGAATTTAGAAATATAACCATTAAAGGTTGAAATAAATTTTTTATTTAGTGTATAATATTCTTAACTTAATGTATGACAAAAAGTATAATTAAAAAGTGAAAAAAATTTATTTATAGAGATTAATTTAAATTTAAAACTAACTAGTGAAGAAACCATAAATATAAGTTCCCAAGTAAAAATGAAGCTTCACGAAAACAATTTTCCGGGAAAAATTTGTCGATAAAACTAAATTATTTTTTTAATGAGATTTAATAACTTTTTTAGGTAATAACAAGTATATACATATATTTTTCAAAAATCCTATGTGTTTCATTTCCCATCATTGTAAAATGCCACAAACATTCCATATTGTTCACACCACTCAAATAATAATGTTTGGCCTAGATATGTCCAAATAGACTTGCAACAGTCCTTCCCTCCACCATGAATCCACTATATGGAAGGACATCTTTCAAAGGAATCCCTTTGGTGCAATCAAAAGGAATCACCCAATTAAAAGGTAACACCCACAATCGAAGCTCATTTCTATTAATTTCCTTCCCCACCACCACAATTTTTTTATTATGAGCTTTAATATCATCATAAATATCTTGAATATACTTATATGATGTTATGATAAGGTTTAGACATAAACATACACACAACTCTATCTAATGTTTAACAAACACACCATTCTTGTGTATCATGAACTGACAGCTAACAAAACTATGATTGTCCATTATTTTTTTACCCCTATCATGGTGGTAATAATGATGAAAACACTATTTATATATAATATTACTGATATTTATAAGGTATTTAAGATTATTTAATTATTTTATAGCATATTCTTGTAAAATTTTCATCCTTTATAAATAAAATTATTTCTTTTGATGAAATGTGGACTACCGCCCCCTCAATGAAATATAATTCCATCACGTACTATCCGGAATGTATTATGGATGGGTTTAGTCCAATTTTATAAATAATAATATATTATATTGTTTCTAGAATAAATATATTATTACATATATATATATATATTCGTATATTTCATTTTCTATCTCACATTCAATAACACAGTAATTCCGAAACAACGTTCATTCTTACGTATGGCCTACCATCCCCATGAAAAGTGCATTGTAATTATTCTTATATATTCCATTAATTATATTAATAAACTTATATTAAATAAAAATTAATTGTATATCATTTTTACACTCTGTAAGTCTTTATATAAAAGTAATGATCAAGGATTTAATAAATTACGACACATGGAAAAAATAAGATATTAGACAATGTGAATCCTTAAAATAGTATTATTAAAAATATAGTAGTATAATCTCATAATAATGCCATATATTTTATTATATATAAGTATATAGTTTTTTAGTGATGGATAATTAACATAAATTTATTATAATATAGTTTTGAATAAGTAAAACATGAGTCAATACACATGGTACAGTGATTTCATCTCAAATATTTTATTTCCATTGTATAAATTGTTTATTCACCAAAAATTATTTTATGTAGTTTGTATACTTACCTTGGTTTTATTTAGTTATTATTATTCCTAAATTTATGGGTATTTACGTATCCATTATATTACCATTATGTTTAATTTGTCTCCATAGTTAGATGAAATATTATGATACATTTACTATGAATGCTTATTTAATTTATTATAATTTGGTTAATCCATGAAGTTAACACCAAGAAGGTAGAATTAACCCACATGTATGACCATTAAGATAACACAAAAAAGGTAAAAGACTCATCTCACCCCAGTTATATAAAGTAAAGAACAGATCTATAAAATAGTAATTGAGATGCTAGATCATCTTACTCATCAATAGGCACAACTACAGACCATACAGAGTCTGACCCACATAGGATCGATAAGAACTAACAACAGGAATGACCCACATAGGATCAAACCCAACTGGAGTCGATAGGTACTAACCCCCGATGACCCACACAATATTGGTAGGCGCTGACCCACAAAGGATCGCTGACTACTGACCCTCAAAGGATCAGACCCACACATGATTGATATGTGCTAACCCACATAGGATTGTTGAGCACTAACCCACACAGGGTCTGACACACGGAGTATAGTAATGCACTAACTCACATAGGATCACTAAGAGATGACTGACATAGGATCTGAACAACACATGATCAGTAAATGCTAACCCACACATGATCGCTCTGTACTAACCACAACAATATCTACCCCCAACCTCCGCCTCACTGCTAGACACTTGATTCACTCTCCTAGCATGCCTGATTGTGGGTGAACATATTTTCAATACTTCGGTCATACATCAACCACCTCTGTGTTCTATGAAGTGAAATCCTAATGGATTTTCATTTCATAAGGTTTACACCGTGATAGATTACGTGTCAATCAGATGCTTGGTCTATGAATTATATGCATTTTAGTTCCGAGGGCCCGGTTGGATATGGGTTCGGTCCAACTCGGTTGTACTCCAACATTCCCCAAAACTCAAGTGGATTATACCCAAAGGACCGCCACATCTTAATGGTTCTGGCGTCTCAGAGGCTTCTTCAAACAGACATTGAGTCTGCTAGTTACACCCATTTTAATGAAAAGGGTGTGGTCGCACCACCGTCCGACCCTGCGTCATCAGGCCCGCTAGAATATGTTAGAGGGACCACTTCCTAAAGGGGTCACAACGTGACTGCAGGAATGTTGAATGAAAACCCAATTTTTCAGTTACAAATATATCATTATTTGAGGACTGATTGGGTCTCAGCCCGGTCCACCTTGGTTAGGTCAGCATGACGCAATAGGTATCATTGTAAACATGACCCCGCTCGGGACTAGCCCACTAAGGGTCATCCCAGTTTGTTGGGTCTGGAACCTCTTGGTAGGCTAGGCCACCAGACAACGGGTCCTTCTGGGACTACTGGGCGGGTCCGATGAGCAGCAGCATGATCATCCTAGAGGAGAACTGTTCCTCCAAGCAGGACCCATGATATCAGGGTAGTTCTCCAACCAATGGGGCACTGCCCCACCATAATTATTAGTCCGTCGGTTAGCCGATCGGGTCACTACAATGTGTCAGGCCGCACCTTCTTGACGAGGTGGAAACCACATGCGGCTTGAGCCGGTGCCTCACTTGTCCCATGCGACCGTCTCGGGTCAGCCACCACTGGTTGTTGTGGCACACCATCTCACGTCGCCTTCAACCGCCCGTGGCTGGTTTCAGTGGGTCACCTCTGGCCCCCTCTGGATGTCACCGACATGGTGCACCAGTGGTTTTTCCACGTGTCATGGGATGCTTTACGTTGTCCATTCATGGTACCGTCAGTGCCTGATCCTTATTCGTTTATACCACGCCATCATGGTTAAGGTGATAGCATGAAGGAGAGGATTTGATTTTTCAAAGGGAAATTTCAAAATAAACACCCTACCTCAAGATTGTTGAAGAATGCATGAAATTTAGGAAGAGTTGGTGTTTTTCATCCCCACAAAAACCACCAACATTGTTGTCCAAACGACATCCTTCGGATAAATATTTTTTGTCGCTCATCATCACCCATTGGAACCAGCTCCATCCACTATGTGCATGGAATTGTGACACTTTATCAGAACATCGCCACTTTGTGTAGTTGCACCAATACCTCTCCACAACCTCCCTATAAATAAGAAAGGCGGAGAGTGACTAATTCTCATAGAATTAATGGGGTTCATTTAATAGAATCATTCCTAATTCCAAAGACCATATTTGAAAGGATTTGAAGAGTAAATTAATTTAATGGATTGAATCATTGTTGGTCCCTCCATATCCAATTTTTCATTTTATGAACAAATATTAGAGAAATAAAATAACTATGTTATTTTATTATTCATTCAAAACGTCCCAAAAATTATCTTTTTTTCAGGACCTGCTACAATTGAAGTGAAGCCTCCAATAATCAAATCTCAACGATGTTGATTCAATGGTGCTATGGGATTTTTTATCATAGAAATGAGTCAAAATATAGAAAATGCCTCCCTTGAATTTACAATAGATAGAGCACACAACTAGATACCAAAAACTAATAAAAATTGTATAAGAATAGAGTGTTAAAATGTAATGGGGCTGAAAATAAAAGCCCAACTATAAAGTATAAGTACAAGTGAAAAGAGACAAAATAGCTGAAAGATGAAAACCATCTCTTGGATCATCCACCGTGGATCCTACCTGATGGGTATGTCCATATAGCCTCCTCAGCACACCATGTCCTTCAGTCACATATGGGTACCGACTCATCATGACGTCAACCTCTGGGTACTGTCCAGTCCTTGTACACTTAGCCTCGGTTAGCGATGTCTGTCGTTTGCATCCAACACAATTATGTGTGGGCATAGCCAATACAGGGGTGAGTATAAAGATACTCATTAGGGACACCAATACCCTCAATATCTCACAAAATCAAAGAGGGATAAACCAAAATGTATGAAATCATCAGATTATCCTACTTAGTTATATTCCCATACATATACCTATGTTATCATGTAATCCATCTAAATCACGAGGAAAACAAAAATTTACTAACTCATATGAAACAGGTATAAAAATGATTTACTATGATAGAGATTACTAGATGTAGCCACTGAATAATTTATTCTGTTGAACCCACACAGGATCCAAGAACATAAATTTGAACTGTCGAACCCAAATAGGATCCAGGAATAGTAAACTGAGCTGTCGAACCCACATATGATCCAGGAACAGTCATCAAAGCTATTGAACCCACACACGATCCAAGAACAGTCATCAGTGTTGTTGATCCCATATAGGATACATGAGAAATCATCAGTGATGTCGAACCCACACAGGATCTAGGAACATTCATCATTGCACAAGCAACCCTAAGGTTCCACCAAAAGTAGGCTTGATTCTGGGATGGTCCACTTCTCATGCTAAGTGCCAATTCATCAGAATCCACGAAGTCCCATTTTGATGTATCTAAATGATACATATTTCCATAATAAACATAATGAAACAGATGGAACATCAATCGGAAGCCCATTCTGAGATTTATTGGGATTTCCGTTCTGAGGGCCTAGATTAATTTATGTTCGATCCAACCCGGTTGTACCCGAACTATGTCCAAACCTCTTGTGAGGTATACCAGAATAACTGTATCATTCAATGGTTTTCGTCTGCATAGACAGTTCTTTAATCAGATTCTCATAGCTCATGTTATATGAAAAATAGTGAAAACATGTCAAACAGGTCTGGGTCCAGTCTGGCCTTGTCGGACCGACCTATCCCAACCTGGTTCATGGGACCGACCCAGTCCGTGGGTCCGACCCGGTCTGAGAGGGCGGACTACACTGCAGTCGACCCATTGGGTCGGCCCTAGCTGCTTCCAGGAAGAGGCCATGCCTCCTTGAAATCTTGAACGGCTTATCCGTTCGGGTGGAAGTCAAACTAGCACCACGTGGCACATGTCTGCGTCACGCAGGACCCAGCAACAGGTCCCGCTCTTCATGTCTGTCTGAGCGGCCAACCACCTCTCGCGTGGCACAGTCTCACTGCGCCTCCTATGGTTACCCGGCAGCTCAGGCCGCCAGTCATCCTCACGGCTGGCCTTACACCAGCCGCCGCTGCATCACCATGGCTTGGGGGCCGCGTCCCCCTTTTTTCTCAACCACACGACATGATTACGCCACACCTTCTCTAGTGACCTGACAGCTTGGGCCACCAGTTTTCAACATAGCTGAGTATGTGCAAGACGCTGCTACGTCACTACAGCCCATCGGATGCTGGTTACTCTTCTGTAGGGGTCATTATCCAGCCACCATCCATGCATTGATTTTTTCTCTCCATCCGTCATCAAACATTACGCGGGTCATCATACGAGTTATGGTGGTCTGATTCTCGTTATGAATGTATCCTCTCCTTCCTCGGGACATCTCCATCAATCAATAGTCAATGTTGACAAGAATAGACCATCCCGGTCTCATGTCGTGTTTAGCATCAAATTCCACATATAAAGAGGATGGTTTGGGCCTTGTTTTTTCAGACCGCACCATCCATGTTAGGGATATATCCTACGACATAGAATTATAATCATCGATGGAAAATGAAGAACATGAAACAATTAACAATTCTTGCACACATACCTTTGTTCATTGATCGTTGACGAAGTCGCGAAAAGGAGGACATTGATTCATTGTAGAAGAATGATTCTAACATCGAGGAGGTTCCAAGGAAGGAAGATGAAGTTGGGATCGTGGTCAAAATTCTTCGTCGGTGGGAGTGTTCTTCGTCGGTGGAATACGTTCTTAGCTGGTATTCTTCTCGCATGTTCTCCACTCTCCCATGTTCCAATGAAATGATAAATTCTAACCAAAATAATAGATAATCCTTACTTATTATTTTATCATTGGCACATAATTACAAACAATTCAAATTAATTAATTGATGCTCAATTAATTAATTGGGAGGATTTGACTCCACAAAGTGTGGAACTCAAGAGGTTTTCCCCAACTTAATGGGGAGTTTATGTTGTTTTGACCTCATGTGGTCCCAACCATATTAAATATAAAGATGATGTTAGGTTTTGGTGGGCCCCCAAAAAATAACCTTTCATTAGAGGTTAAGGTGTGGTGGTCTCACCTCCAACATCCATTTTGTGCTTTTATCCAATGAATAAAAATAAAACCACAAACTTTATTTTTATTTAAAACATTCTCTAAAAACCCCAAAACTATATTTTATTCTCGACCAACTGCCGTAGAGGTGAAAGTCTACTAAAGTGAATACTGGCACTACGAGTTCAAAAGTGCCTCAGATTTCAATTCTGATCACCAGTTAAAATGTTATATAAAACATCTCAAACGTTTACTCAACGTACCCGAACAAACATCATAAATTGATTTCGGGCAAACCTGGCCTCGGAATCATCCGTCGTTAGTTTTCACGGACTCGTAAAATTCACATGTATTTCAGAAGAAAATTTCCATAGAAATTCTTGGTCATTTCATTCTCCCCGCCTCAGGGATTTACGTCCGCATAATCTACAACACGAATTATAGAAACAAGTGGGTATACTTAGTAGGCATCTGAGCTTCCTGCTCCCATGTTCTCTCCTAGAGATTCTCGTGCTGCAAATGAACATGCAATAGAGGTCGAAAATCCAAGAAGTACCTGCTCTTGTAGATCCCTAATCTCTTATTGAACCTCCATAAATGTCGCCCCATTTTCAATGTCCAACTCTCCATGTTGGATGTAGTGAGAAGGGTCATTCATGTATCTCCTCAGCTAGGATACATGAAAGACATCGTGCACCTGATTCAACTGAGGTAGAAGAGTTAAGCAGTATTCCACCTTGCCAAATCTTCTGAATTCTTGAAAATGTCTGATGAAATGTGGAGATAACATGTCTCAGCCAAATCTCCATATTCCTCATTGAGGTGACACCCGTAGACAGATGTGGTCTCCATCCTCGAACTCTAGTGGTCTCCGCATCCTTTTAGCATACGACTTCTATTTTCTCAGTATAGTCTTCATCCGCCCCTTTAGGATCTACACATTCTTCATGGTAGCTCATATCATTTTTATGTGAATGCTTCTTCAGATCATCAATCCTATTGTACAGGATTTATAGTTATTATTGATTTATTTTTCTATCTACTTCATATATATTTTCTTTTTTCACCTACATTGGATTTTCTGAGATGAAACTCATCACCTTTAGAAATATCTGATCAGAAATGGTTACAAGGATTGCATTCAGCACTTTAGTTTCTACATCATGAATTTTCCTATCTGCATTATTCATAGCCCACCCTATTCGATTAGTGACTTTTATTACTTGTGAAATAGAATATAAGACTTCCATTATAATATATCTTAGATTATATCTCAATATATTCATTTAGATCTAAAAATAACTTCCATCGAAGAGGGGGACTCCCCTAACATTGTCTGAATTATCCCTGACGATATAAGATAGATAAAACACAAATGATCTTCACTTTGATTCCACTTGACGAACCCAAAATACCCTGAGAGTGGATGCGTGAATTAGGGTGTCAACATTTTATTCTAAAGGTTGTAAATAGTATTTCCACATTACTAAGAAGGTGCTAAATCTATTAGACAAAATAATGCAGGGATATGACATCAACCATTTACATGGTTCACTACAAAGGGATCTGTTAAAGGAGTAAACACCGATAGTGTGTCGGTCGTACCTAAATCAACTAATAATTATCTGTTTTGGAATACATGTGTTTTGGCACATACACTATATTATATGCATACTTCCTTTACAAATTATCATAGATAACTCACCATTCCCCATGGAACACTTCCAAATACACCCCATAGCTCACTACTATGTGTGAAGTATAACTATGTTTATCTACTTAAAGGTCACTTCAATAGATTGGCATTGAATTCATTGAACCTATCCCGAATTAAACACTTCATGCATCATGGACCTGAGTAGATGAACACTGAAATACCTAGCCACTCTGAACATATAGTAAAAAAACCGTTCACAATGCCCCTTAAAATGCTCAACCCTTCACGAAGCTCACTGCCTTGCGGAGTATACACCTTCTTCATGGCCTTTTGCAATGCTCAACTCTTCACAAAGAACACCTCCTCATGATAAAACCAACATCACAATGCTCATTGAGCTAATGTGAAACCCCATATCCTCATTAACATCATATTCCATAAGATCACAAACCTTTTTAGGAATTTGGAAGTCTCTTGGGGAAGCACAAGCTCCCTTATAACAACCTTCTTCGCATAACACCCTTTCGTGTAGCACCATTGATCGTTAAAAATGTCTTTGCAACAATTCCTCTATCTTGAAAAGCTTCGTTGAAATTTATGGTTCACAGATCTCTTCATAACCATTGAGATCGCCATTAAAAGCCTTCACATCGCCATAAAGCACCACTACAATGCTCCTTTACTTCGATGTTTGTGATGCTCTTCATAATCCCACAAAAACCCCGTCTCAAATCACAATGTTTCATTTAAGTGAAATTATCATTCGAGTCTTGGTGAAATCCATGCATTTTCCATAAAAATATTATTTAGATTCTAAAACAATACCATTCGTGAAGCTGAATTGTCATACATTCGTAATCACAGAGAACACTACCTCAAATCTTCTAGAATATGAAAAATCCATTTCATGAAGCATATATCATGAAACTCCTTCCTTTTTCATATATTCATAATTCATTCAAGATGAACAACTTTTATCAAAGCTTTACATTCCACAAATATGGTTTCCCAATAATTTTACAATATTTTGGAAATGACGCCACCTTTAATACTTCTTACTGGTTGATTAGTATCATCCATTTCCTTGAAATATCCCTAATCATCAATTTTAGTATTGGAAATAAGAACCAACCATGCTCTTCAACAATCAAATAATAACCATGGTTCAAATAATTTCCCTCTTTGGGTTGGTTGGAAATCACCTAAAAAATTCATAGATGAGGTGACTAAGATCAAAACCAGAACCTTTATGAAACAACTCACCCATCACTCTATGTCTACATGAGTATGGAACAATGCAGAAAACAAGAGGGAAGACATGAATTGTACTCTCATGTGTTTTTATTCCAAATTAAATTGAGAAACTTATGCCCTAATGGAAATAAACCCATAGACCAGGATTTAAAATTTACAGAGATCAAAATAGATTCCCCCTATATTGTATCTCCCACATAAACATACAAAGGTTCCACAAACAAATTAAACAAGTTAAAAAACTTTTGGGAGAGCGGAATTCTGTATCCTCATTAAGCTCATGGAGGTGGATTAACCTAGAGGTTAAACTGATGTCTCTGAAAAATATCCATTGATAGTGGAATGGTCAGGATATCATCCACATTCTTTTCAGGTCCATCATGATCTATTATAATAATGGCATGTTCCAATATTTCCTTGATGATTTGAAATCTAGTTTATATATGTTTTGTATGAGAAAGATGAACCTGATTATTCATAAGATCAATTTTTCTATTGTTATCAAATTAAATCACTATTGGTTGTTTCACCTCGTCACCAGTGATAGTTAGTTGTTGTTTCATCCCATGTAACTAAGGGAATTCTTTTGTAGTAGATATATACACTACTTCAATAGCACTAAGAAAAGTACATTATAATTTCATTCTCAACCAACCAATACATTTCTGCCCAATATATTATGCTCCATCATTGGTGGAATTTCTATCATCTACATCACTGGCCCATTAAACATCAAAAGATTATGATAATTCACAATTCCTTAATATAGAAAAGCTCAAGGAATAATTGTGAGTACCTTGAAAAAACCTCCTGTTTCATTTCATTGGTGCCATATACTCTTCATTAAGATTACTCTAAAAGTCGGCCGCTAAGCATGTTACAATGACCCTGTTTGGTCATGTTGATTTCAGGTAAAATAATCTCCCAATTATCATCCAATAAATATTAGGATCTACATATGTCACATCCTTGTGATTTCCATTTTTTGTTCCAACCGGCAATGGAGTCGACATTGGTTTGGGTTTATTCATGTTAAATTTCTTCAATAGCTCCATTGTAATTTTTTTTCTGAGAAAATAATGTATACTTCTTCATTGAATCACTTGAAGACCTAGAAAATATGTGAGATCCCCAATATTGGACATTTAAAATTCATAGTTCATGTAATTGGAAAATTCATCCCCTGATCCCAGACTACATCCACTGAAATTTATATCATCCACATACACCAATCCCATGAACTGATCTTGCTATGAATTCATCACATATAGGTTATAAACTAATCCTCCTATTTGAAATTCAATATTTAATAAACAATAATCCAATTGAGAGTACCACACCCATGGTTCCTATTTCAATCTATAGAGTTCCTTATTTAGTTTGAAAACATGTGTTTCATTAGTACCAAGAAGAGAACCCATTGGCTGTTCAATGTTGAATTCTTCTTCGAGAACAACATTCAAGAATGTTTTCTTGACATCTATTTGATATAATTTATATCCTATTTGGATTTCCATGAAAAGAAGCATGAAATACTCTAGTCTATTCACTGGAGAAAATTCTTCTACAACATTGACACATTCAATTGTGGAATATCCTTTACATACCAATCATTAGTTATTTATAATAACAATTCCATGCTGATCAAACATTTTCCTGAATATCCACTATATACAGAACACATTATGGACTTCGAGTTTCTTTAATAGATCTCATGTCTAATGATTGTCAATCTGATATATCTCTTCAGTCATGCCATACACCCAAGATTCATCCTTTATTGATTCTTCAAATGAAGATGGTTACATAATTGACAAAAATGTAGATTGCGCATTATTACTCATGCTCCATGTTTTTGTGTGTCCACTCTTATCTCCAATAATGTTAGATGGATCAATATTATCAAATCAATTTCTCTTATGAGGTTATGTCACATAATCTCTATCCAAGGATTCCTCTTCAAATGCTTCATCTTAGTCAACATCCAGATGTGACTCCTATGGATTTTTTAAACCCTCCTCTATTTCTTTATTTTGTTATAATCTACGTACACTTTATTCCTCTTTTTTTATCACATCAACATTTTAAATCCTTGATGCACTGGTATTTTTTCTTCAATGATATTATCATCACTTCATTATAAAATACATCCAATGTGCTTTTTAGAACACTTGTAGGAATTGATGATCATTTTGTATCCTTGGAAAATTCTATCAACAACATTGTCATCATACATCCCTTGGTTTCCTTCTTTGATTATAATGAAGCATTTACATCAAAAAAACATGAAATAATTTCAAATAGGGTATCCTTCCATGACACAATTCATATGGTGTATTCGTCTCAACCATATAAAACCATGTCTGATTTTGAATATTAACTAAATATTGGATGGCCTCTTCCCAGTAATTAAAATCAATAAGACTCTCAATCAGAATAGTTATTTCCATTTATTCACCTATCAGTCCCTATGCTCAACAACTTCATTTTGTTGTTGAGTTCTCATAATAAATACCTCATGTTATATCCCATGATTATCTAGGTAATATTAAAAAACACTTGACATGTATTCCTTTCTATTTAAAAAATCACATCACTTTGATAGTTTGTCCAGTATCATTCTCGACAATTCGATGATATGTCTTCATGTTATCAATGAATTATTGTTTTCTGTGTATAACCGACGCACATTAAATTCTACAATAATCATCTATTAAAATGAAAAATAACCTTTCTCCATGAGTTCCTTAAAAATTTCTCAGGCCACTTATGTTTGTATGAATGCAATAAAGATGATTTGATACCATTTTCTTCATTATATGATATGAACTACTAACCTGCTTATCCCGCATGCAAGAATCAATATATTTTTCATGTCCACACATCATGTTTGGAATATCTATAACAATCATATGTTTTTTATCTTATCCATGTATTTATGATTTATGTCCCACAGTGTCTGATGCCACATGTTATTTTTTCTTCAACAATCATGTAGAAATTATTTTCTTTACTATGTACTTGATACATGCTTCCTTCTATTCTCCATCCTTTCATTTGTGAATTTATTGTCTCTCCCTTAATAGCGTGTCTTTTCTGACTAAATGTATATAAAAACCCTAATTCACATAGTTTAATCACACTGATGATATTATGATATAGGTCTTCCACATAAAGGACATCAGTTTTCTTTATCTCTCAATTTTAATGATCAGTACTTACACAACTTTTGATTTTCAGAGATCTATCATTACCAAACCATACTGTTCCATCAACCATCCACATGACATTCATCAACATTTTTGCATTTCTTGTTACATGGGATGATCAATCGTTCTTTAGAATCCATATGATTACACCTTTTTTAGCATTGATGGGTACCTATGAATGTTTGGATTTCTAAATTTTCATCATTTCAATCAATGTGAAATTGGATTAGGTGTATAACAATATTGGTATTTCAATACTATCTTCCATGTTCATGGGTTATTCAATATTAAAGACTTCTTACAAAGAAGGAATCCTATTTCAAAGAGAAACATTGTCTTGGTGACGAAGTTTTACTTATTTTAGGCTCTGGTATGAGGTGTACATGTTCCTCCTCTGTCGGCAATCAGTGTCCATAGACCATAGTAATAACAATGAATAAAATATCCATAAAAATTTCCTAATCTGTAATAGGAAGGATATGAGTTTGTTAACCACTGTTTAGCTCCAAGTTCTCCCCCATTCAGATTGATCATTGCCTCTTCAATGTGTGAAATTATATTTCCCATATATCCACAGAACTAACACATCATTGGAGGAAATGCCTACTTACATCTATTGGTCATCCTCACTTCTTTTTTGGGATTCTTTAATGAATATCATTCATAGAAGTCATGGAAACTCTTTTTCTATCCCTCTAGTTGGAATTAAGTGTCTCTTTTTTAGTAATTCTGGTTATTTTCCACATGATAAAATTTTATCATTCATTTATTATGGCCCAAATTATCTCGATCATTTGATGTTTTATCATTTCAATTGACTCTAATGTTTACCATGTGTATGGGTCTTCAATCATTAAAAATTGTTTTCTCTACATCAGACCCTCATTTTTCTATCTCAAGTAACTCAATATCTGATAACCGACCAAATTGTATTTTCTTCTTTACTTATGTTGATGTTGATTTACTTTTGATCCCACTCCTAATAGTAACAACATCTCCTTTATATCCCTCATCATTTTTGAACTTATTCTCTAGTCTCAAGGTAAGGTCAAAATTGATGTTTTCCTGATATTCGATTTTTAGCTTTTGTTTCACTACATCATTTATCCATCCTCGAATTGATTATTTAACTTTTACCAATAGATCTAGTAAATCAATTTAAAATTCAATAGATCAAGAAATTCTGATGATTCATCCACCATTTCATTCCACATATTGTGTCACTTAGACTAATTGTCAATCTTGTCAAACACTTCCTTAACTTTTAACTATAGATTGAATGTATTTTTCAACTGGTTATATCTAGAATTAACTGCTTATGGTTATAACATTACAAATGTATCCATCATGGATGAGTGTTTTCTAATTTTAAATTCAGGTTCTTCTTGTTCATTGAACCTGTTATCATCATCTTTCCCTTCATTAAAAATACACTACTTCTGTTATTTCATTCTATATTTGATGTCTACCCTTCGTAAAAAAAATTTATGAGGCTTTTCATTGTGTTCATATTCTCTTCCAACATCGTTCCTATTCCTTGTTCACTGAGAGGAAATGTGCTGAAATATTCCACAATGAATGGAAGCCATAGGTAATTTCCATTTAAACTACCCTTTTCCCTTAAAAAAGTTCTTTGAAATGAAATAATGAATTTATTTTTCCTCATTGTTTTCACCACAACAATATTTGTAAATTTTCAGTATTTCCATGGATTTGAATGCAATTACCTTGCTTACAAAATTTTTAGATTCATCCTGCATTACATTCATTTCATATTTCACTAGGCTACTCTGCTGATCGTCTAGAGGATGTTTGGAATGATACCATTTCCTAAAGAGCGGACACCTTTTCACTGTATAGGGGTTGATGTATTCTTAGAATTTTATTCAAAATTTCAAAATCATTGATTTTCTTAACCTAAACCTCAAATTTCACCAACCAATTTAGTAATTTGATTGATAAAGTTTTCATTCCCATCATGATGCAACTTCAAATCATCCAACCTATAGTGACAGGCTTGTAGATTAAGCTCCTTTACATGACAATATCCTTCATAGATATTTTTATGGTTATCCCACATGAACATTACTAATGATTAACTCATCGCCTATATAATGATCTGGTTCAAAAGGGATGCGGTGAGTGAATTATAAGCTTTATCATCTGCATCAAGAATATGAATGTCTATGGCTATCATAGCTTGTTATGTTGGATCAATGGCTCATATTCCATGTATAGTACCAAATAGGATATACCTTCCAAGATAACTTATATAGGATCTCATTGTATTCTTCTAGATCTGAAAAAATACTTCCATTAAAGAGGGGTCTTAATTGAAATTGGATAAATTCTTCACAACGTTATAAGATAAATCAAACACAAGGGAAACTCCCTATGATACCACATGAAGTAACATGAAACACCCTGATAGATATGGGGTGAAACATGGTGTCATCTTTTTTATATTAAAGAAGTGGATCTTGTTCCCTCATCGGTAGGAACCAGTTAAATCTGTCGGAAAAAAAGAAAGCAGGGAGATGACACAAAACTTTTACATGGTTCACCACAATAGCCTACTTTAAAGGTCCATATTCCGATAGTGTGTCAGAAATAGCTATAACAACTAATCTTTACCAGTTGTGGAGTAATTTTTTTTGGTAACATACACTCTGTTCCTGGAACATTTCCCTTAAAAAAGTTTATGGATGAGTCACAACATCCCTTGGAAGACATCTGTAAACTCCCCATTGCACACTACTGTGAGAGAATCCTAACTCTGTTTATCAACATGAAGGTCACTTCAATAGACTAAAATTGAACTATTTGTCTCTATATAGTATGAGACACTTCTTTATCTAAGGATTTTAGTAGATTCCCATTGAAATCGTTATCTAATATTTACTTCTAGTCAAAACAACCCTTCGAAATTCCCCTTCTCAATGCTCAGTCCTTTGCGAAGCTCACAACCTCACATAACACAACCATTAATGATGCCCATTAATAGTGTTTAACCCTTTGAGAATCACACTTCCTTTTAATGTTTACAACCTTGTGAAACTCACTGTGCCAAAGTAGAACCCCTATCTTCGTGAACCACATATTCTTTATGAGAAAAACTATTTTTAGGACATTGGATGTCTCTTCGTGAAGCACAAGCACTCTTATTGCTTCCTACATCACAAAACACCCCTTTCTTCACAAAGTCTCAACGAATGAAGATTTTATATCTAAAAAGTCATCCTGAATAAAAATGGGTGGACTATAATTTATAAAAACAGTCTCTCAAGAAGCTCCACTTCTACAGGCATGAAATCTTAATCAGTGAAAACGTCTTCATTGTTCTTCCTCCATCTCGTAAAGGTCTACTGAAATTTTGGGATCACAAGGCACGTCGTAACCACGATGCTCCCTGTCAAAAGCCTTCGCATCAGCACAATGCAACACAACGATTCTTCTTCCCTTAACTATTCGCGATGATCAATATAATAGAAAAGAAACACCATCTCAAATCATGAAGCATCATTTCATTAAAATTATCTTTCTGAACATAATGAAATCCATGCCCTGTATTGAAATATTAAATGTAGACTCTAAATGATTATGTTTCACGTTTCTCAAAGATCAAACTATCATAATAGTAGAACACACCGCCTCAAATCATGTAGTATTGAAAAATACACATAATCAATCATATCTATGTGAAACTCCTACCATCACCACGTTTTCATAAGGTCATTAAGAAGAAAAAATTTTATAATGCTTTCCATTATCCAAATCTTGGACCCCAATAATTTGGGAATCATTGGGAAATGAAGTAACCTTCAAAACTGCTTAATGGTTGAACTGTATGATCCCTTTATG
This sequence comes from Viscum album, assembly GCA_963277665.1. Classification (NCBI taxonomy): domain Eukaryota; kingdom Viridiplantae; phylum Streptophyta; class Magnoliopsida; order Santalales; family Viscaceae; genus Viscum; species Viscum album. Next base: position 840,047,150 of record OY728141.1, read on the forward strand.
TGGAATATCACTGATCATACAATAGAGTATTGACCACAAACACAAACCATATACTTTTTTAAGAAATTTGAAACCCTTCTTCCATCAAAAATATGTTCCCTCAATACAACTAGTACCTACATTATGTAAAACCATCAATAAAATAAATGAACCAATGGAATAAAAATTCTCATGATCATTCTATGACTCTACCCAATCTACCCAAACTACATTTCAAATCCCTCGTAAACTATCTAGAAATAAAATTAAGTTACTATGTAGGGTTGATCACTTTATGTACAAATCATTTTCCATGTTGAATAAATGTTTGGAGGTAGAAAAATGAGTAAAACAGAATGAATGTATGAGTAAGATTGATCTAGTGGGAAAAAAATACATTACATATAATTCACAAATAATGTCAAAATATTATCTTATGAAACTATTATCTATCATAATTATGAAATTTATTAATGAATTTTCAAGGACATATAAAAATATGATGAGTTTACCAAGAATAAAAATTCATTATAATCGTACCACATTATAATCAATAACAAACCAACAATACCATGAATTTATTTACTAAAAATTGGAAATATAGTTTCACAATAAATTTTAAGAACCATCATATCAACCAAAAACATGCATTCTCAACTATCAACCTGTATGAATCATACCATTATCACATTATCACAACCAAAAACATATCATCATAACCACAACATGATTCCAACATATCCCACATCATCCCATAACACACTCATTGAATCATGTAATATTCTTACATCATAATGTAAATAACTAAACATAAACCTTTTAAATCACATCCCAAAATAAGAAAAAACACTAAGAAATCTCAACATGATAAATTATTCAATTTCACACAATGATTTTACAATCCTGAAAAATATTCATCAAATCCATATTAAATAATTTAAATAAAAAGTGGTATATAATTAATTTCTTAATATAATATCTAATACGATTTGATCTATGTTTTTTTATTTTTCACTTTGAATTCATTAAAAATAATTACATCTATTTGATCACTCAATGATTATTTAAACACTCCAACCAAATTTATTTTAAATAACACATAATAAAAAAACTATTGATGCCTTGACTAAATTATGAAAACATTTAAACATACATTATGCTTCATTTATTTAATGAGTTCATGTATTATTTTTTCATTAACACACAATTACGTTGTGAAATGGAATCCAGCTTTTTTCAAAATTAACTTCTCAAATCATTTTACCAATAGAGGATATATGACGATTAATTTCATTGAAAAAAGTTATGAAAAATACATGAAAACTAAAGTATTATTTTAATACACTTGAAAGGAATAACCAAAGGTTAATCATAAGTTCATTTACTACATCACATAACCTGGGGACATATATCAATGGAAAGGGTGGTAATATTACCCAATAAGAGAAAACCGGGAAACAATTTACTTGTTAACTTTGTGAAATATCCATTATAACACGAGGAATAAAATAATGTAAATATTGAATAAAATGGTAATATCATAATAAAAATAACATGAATCATTACATAGAAATATGGAAACTACATTTAATAGAGTCATTCATAATAATATCACAATTTTTTCCACTAATGTATCATTAATGTTACAATCTTTTATGAAAATGATATTTTATTGTATTTTATCTTTAGAAATTAAATAGGTCACCCATTTAACTTTCCCACTTTTAGAGAAAAATATTAATATTTATTAATTTTCATGTTATATACATATATAAAAATTTATCATTTCAAAAATATCCTTGGCAGAATAAATGGGAACCGGTTTCATAACAAAATAATCGTGTTAAAAAACATCATAAAAATAATGATCATTATGTCATTTTTAGCCAATAGAAAAGGAATGGATGTTTTATGTATGTCAATAGAAGAATAAAATAAATATTACTTATATATGGTTGACACAATTGATATAGACTGTTTTTTTTATTTCAGAAAAATAACTTAACGTTAAATTTCGTGAGGAGAATAGAGAAATTTCATATGTTAATTCCCCAACATAACATGCCTAAAATGATGTTTTAGAAAAATGGTATAAATAGAGTATAAAAGGACATAACATTAATAAAATATACTTAATAAAATATAGGTATGTTATACAATGGATATAATAACATATTTTTGAAAATTCAATGACTTTCCACATAAAAAGTGATCATTAAAAGAAAAGATATGTTAAAATTTCACATAAAATTAAATATGGTTCCTAAAACATGATTATTGGGACCTTGGGGGCTTGATGAATCCATTTGGGGAATCCCAATGAGGTGAAACTATCATAATATCATTGTGAAATAATTGGGAATTAATGGAAATGCAGTAGTTGGTGGGTATTTATAAAAAAGAGGAGGATTTGTTTGTTAAATTTTATAGGCACCTAGGTATTACTAAATGAAAAATCATGGGATTGACCATTGAATTAGACACTAGGAAAACATGTTACTTTATATTAATACATAAAACTAGACCATGATTTTAAATTAGTTATTTTTCCATGAGATAATTATGTTTAAAAAAATTTAATGATACAATTTAAATTTTAAAATTTTGGCTGGGTTTAAAATAATATGAAATTTATTAAAATCTTTTAAAATATATAATATTATTAAAATATCATATTCATACTCATGGATATTTTTTAAATATTTATATATAATTAGGATTAAATAATTCTGTCATTACACATACTGAAAGACTCAAACAATATTTCAACTACTCCAGAAAAATAAAGTGTAATAAAAAATTATAATAAATTAACCATAACTGAATTTTGACACACTAAATTCCTTAATTATATATATTATATCACATAAATAACAAATAATTATAAAATTATCATTTAAATAACAAATCCTTATTTTTTTAAAAAAATATAACATTGATACTTCCTAATAAAATCACAGAAAAATTTCAAGGACTAGACAAAAATAAAATGGTTTTATCATTTAGTTTTATATATGTGAGTTTTAAAAAAAATATAGCATTAAGATAAACCTTATTGATACTAAATTAGTTTATTATAAAAACTATATCTTTTTTGGGGAGTACAATTTGAAGAGAAAAATATGTTTATGAAATTTCATCTTAATTTTATTTAGAAAATAATATCTTTAAACTTTAATTGATGAATCAACTATTTTATATATGGAAAATAATTAAAAATAAATTATCTAGGTACAAGAAACATAATATACTATAACACGCTTAAATTTCTTAAGGGTATAGTGTGTAATGGTTCTAGATTCATAGGGTAGCTTATCTAACATAAGATGAGTTGTAATTTCCCCTAACATTGATATCTCTTATATAAAGATTAATTAATTCATTTCATGTTGATGTATGGATTTCCATTGGTCAATAGTTAATCCCATTTAATCTACCTCCCTCCCATGTTTTTATTAATTATATTCATATGTAAAATCTACTAATGGGAGATTTTTATCCCATCCACTATTAAATTCAATTGATAATTTTCATTGAATTTCCACAAGTCATTTAATATCACATTTAAGCTACATAATATTTTGGGGGTGATAGGCCATACAAAAATTTAAGTCACTAATCAGAACATATTGAATGATTCTATTTGATTTTTCTATAATCCTCGGTTCATGATAAAACAAGATATAAAAGAGTTCCCCATGAAGCCTCACTACAATATTCCTATGTATCTTATAATGTATTTATACATGAAAATCATCTCAAATTGGGATAAAATGTGAACTCTTGGTGAGACTATCCAATATAACCCATATTATATTGGTTTCATTGAATTTTTTGTGAGACCAATGAGAAATTATATATTTTTATTGTCTCGTAACTATGTTGATGTGGATAGTGATTAGAAGACACAATTATGATATTATCACTCTAAATTATATAGTTGAAACACTTTACACCTTATTTTGTAGTCAGAAATATCCTTCCACATGTTAATACAAAAATAAATATAATTATGGTTCCTATACATTTTAGTGCTTCTAGTATGTATACATAATGATGATCTATAAGATTCATCCATCATTTATTTATGTTTCTAAAAAATTTATGGAAAAAATATTATGGTTTGAAATTTCCATAGAACTTCTAGATCAATATTGAGTAATGAAAAATTCAAATTCATCAAAACGTGTATCTTCTTATATAAAACTGGATCATCTCCAGTAGATTTTGTGATATTCATAAAAAATTATGGATGAGAAATAATTAGTGACATGATTGATGTTACCCCTTCCCTTACAACACACATGTCTAGTTTTAATAATTCTTTAATCAATGCATCTCATTGTATAATCATAATTGATAGAAAAAACATTGAGTTTCCAAATTAATCCATCAATGAAATTATTTTATCATCAGGGTTGTTGATGAATTGAAAAATTATATTCACTAAGAAGTTATAAACTGCTATTTTTTCCAATGTTCAATTCCTTTTTGGTGTGGAATTTCTTCAATCGTTGGTGGTCTAAGTATATAATAAAATATTTCCCAATAAAGATAGTGCATCAATGTCTATAGAGAAAAAAAACTACTGGAAGTCCAATGTCAAGCGTAGGATAATTATTCTAATGATTCATTTTTTATTGACATGCATAACCAATCAGATTTTCAATTTCCATAAGGAATTAACTATTCCATTTCATATATGTGTCACAAAAAATAACAAATCATAGTTTTATAATGGGTGGATTTAACAAAGATTCAGTGACCAATTTATTATTCGAAACATGGATGCATTCCTCAAACTCATTTTTCAGAAAAAAGTTAATAAATTTGTGAGTTAACGTTGTTATTTTATTATAATGTAATTAAATTATTTTAACAAACCAACTTTAATATATAGTTAATCCTAAGAATGTATGAATCCTATTATACGATGTAAGATGTGGCCACTCCACTACAACCTTTATATTTCTAGGTGGAACTCAAATTCCTTAATTAGTTAAAATATACCCAAATAAATTAACTTGTTTTAAAAAAGAAATATATTTTTTATTTTCCAAACAATGATTCTTTCGAAAACTATTTAATACAACCCTTGATGGTCATGATTCTACTCATGAATTTTAAATTATTTCAGAGTATCATCAATAAATAAAATTCAAGGGAGTACTTATATACTAAATCTATCAAATCCACTAGAGATTATATAAAATTTTTCAATATAATCGAAATAAAATAACAATAAAAATTCTGTTATCCGGGATGGAATGCGTTCTTTAGAATATATTATATCATTACAATCAATTGATAATGACCAGATTGAAGATAAATTTTTGAGAAGAATTGAACACATGAAGTTGTTCAAATAAATCATCATTCCTTTGAATAGGGTACTTTTTCATCATTGTGATCTCATTATATTATATAAAATCAATTCATAACTTCATTTATCTATCCTTATTCATAAAAAAATAAAAATGCTTTCCCCATAGAGACCCACATGACTTGATAAATCCTTTCTCTTAAATACTCTATATTGTTTCATTAATTCATGATGCTCCAAATTTTTTTTTCTATAGAGGGTCGTAAACATTAATAATTAACCAAGTATGAGCACCATGCATAACTCTAGATATCTTACTAAGGGATGTACCCATATCATGTTTTCAAATACATTTATGTATTCTTGAACTATTGGTACATTTTATATTCTTATTATTTCCTTTCCTTCTTTCTTCTAACTAATAAAATACTTATTTCATTCATTAGGTATTTATTGTATGAAAATATAATATCATGATATCAATACATTAATAACGAATATATAATATCCATTCATATCTAATGATATTTCATTTCTTCTTTATTTTTCCATGTAATTATACATTGAGATCCAAACCATCAATAGTATAATGACAAATTACTGAATTGGGATGTATACTATATTTTCAATGAGGTGATGCAATCCAATGAAAATAATATATTTTCTAAACATTGTTGATGCTTGGATAATAAATCTTGGTTTTATGACAGATATTTTTAATTCAAGAGAATCTATTATTTATTTTATATTCTTGGAATACTTTTAATAAATACTTCTATTCATAGAACATGAATAAAACAAATTATATGCTAGCATTGAAAGAACAACGAGAGTTCCTTCCACCACATCATTTTGAGATTCAATATCATCTATATAGGTCTCAAAATAATTTTTTTTTCTCATATGTCCTATTTCTTGGGAAATTGAAATTCTGCTAAGCAACATTCAGATTTGGATAGATATTGGAAAAGATCCCATGAATCCCACACTTATATTATTAGCCTTCAGTTTTGGATAACACCAACATCCATTTCTCATTATAAGTGATAATTTGAGCTTCATATCACATTAATTGTTCCATGGAAAATAAAAATCTCTTCAAAATTTCTAACACATTCTACTCAGTAGGAGGTAGTTCCCCAAATGCTTCTGTTCACATTTGTTTAACATGGAATGTTTTAATTTCATTCTTTATTTTCCATGATAATAGATCTTCCCCTTGATTGTTCCAAATATCTATTATATTCAATATATATATCTAGGAAAACTGTATTTCCCTTAACTATTGGTCATGTTCCATAGCACACTACCTGATTTTATCATAGATTTCATTGACATACTTTTCTATATTTTTCCATAGATGTGGTCATTGTCCATTGAATAATATATCAAACATTACATTAGGATCCACGATTAAGAATGAGGAGTAAAAGGAATTTCATGATAGGTTCATATCAATCCTTTCCATATATTTTTTTACTTATACGTTATATCTAACAATTAATTATCTATTTTCATTCACATCAAACGGGGGAAATTTTCATTATAAATAGTCCCCCTATTGTGATCCCACTCCATAGAATCCATATCCCGACTTGAATTTCAGTTTTTAATTAGTTTTTACCATTGATCCCCTAGTTTCTCAACGTGTTACACATCCAGAGCTACATTTACATATTTTGAACAATGATTTATAAAAATGATATATTCTATTGATCGTATTCTTTGTACAAAAATGAATGGGATAGTTGTTCCACTGAAATATGGTGGTCGATGGCACATATACGACTCAATAAATATATTTTCAAATCACGGTGAATCTAGTATCTAAGCATTATTCATGTTATTTACCATACATTGAGTCATTAGGTTCATCATTCTCATTAACATTTCTAGTCCAACTTTATTGCAGGGATATCAGTACTTGGTCAGTTTCACTCTCTAATTACATGGTTCATTCTATTTCCCACCATTTTCTATTGAAGAAATACATAGTGGGAAACACATTCTTTTAACAAATATATAATTAAAAAATTATATGTCTGAAAACATCAATATTAAATATGTAATTCTTTGAAAATAATTATTTTATCTATAAAACAATAATAGTGGTTCTTAAAAGGTGTTTAATTAACAAAATATTTACCCCATGAGTATCGAACAATGATCATTGTAAAGGCCATTGTCATGTACTAGGTTATGATGATTCTGTCCAATACACCTTTTTTAATTTGATATCCCAATGTTCTTATATGCCATAACAACATCCACTTTGTCATATCTAGGGATATATTTATTTTCCTGGAAACCAATCTCAAAATATTTCACTATAATAATTGGATGTTTTACTATATTTAAGCAAGTATATATTATTCTTCTCATTGATTTGAAATCCTAATTTCCCAAAAATCTAAACATTATTTTAATAAAAACTATGGATTACCTTTTTTTAAAATACACAATAGTTCATTACATGATACAAATAAAGAATAATCAATGATTACATTGTTTGATATAAGAATAAAAAATAAATTAAACCATATAAAATTATTTTAATCAACTTGAAAAATTATCAAAAGGATAATCTAAATTATATTTATTGTATCTCATAACCTAGGTACATATATCAATGGAACATGTAAGCATATGTCCATGTATGGGAAATTACGGTATATAGTTTACATAGGAACATTGTGAAAAATCATTAATGGAATGTGGAAAGTAATAACGGAATGATGGAAGCAAAAATGGGCATATCATAAAAAATATTCAATAATCAGGACCTGTATATGTTTCAAAAATATTTAATGTAGATAAATATAATAATATCACTAATGGATTGTTAATGAGTAGTTAGGTAAATTACTATAATTTTCCTACATGTTACTATAAAGAAAGTCAAATCTATAGATTAAATCATTTTACCAATGCATTGGATAACTATCATGATGAACCCTTAATATATATTAATTTTAATAGGACCAGAATATATCATAATTAAACATCTAATAAAAATAATTGCGACGAAAAGAAAAATGTGTTATAGAAAATTGTAATGTCTTAATAATATTCCACGACTAAAGAGTAAAAAATTTCATTGGTGGGCATTAGATGACATACCCATGATAAAATAGGCTTTTAATAAATTCTGATGGGTTTCACAGAATGTGGGTGATGATTTACCATTTACATTATAAAAAATAGGCAAACCATCAACAATCAATTCACTATATGATGCATGAAATAAACAAAAAAAATTCAAATCATTCTCTTTAAAAACTACCATCCAAGGTATGCGGCAGTAGAAGACTAACCGAAAATAATGAAAAGAAGATGAAAGACAATGAGTAATTTCCATGATGACAATAAGACTCCATGCTTAACAAGATCCATTCTCCAACATCACCAAGTAGTCCAAATTATCACAACATTATAATAATTAAGTGTGATACCATACCTTTTAACATGTCCCAGAAGGTAGTATCTTAAAAAGTACCAATGTTACAAAGCATGAGTTAGTATATAACATTGTAAGTTTTTTTTCAAAGACATACATACTCACACCCCATGGATATAATCTTTAAAACATTATATAATATATTTTATATAAATAATTTTACAAAACCATTTATTACCAAATATAAAAATGTTCAAAAACTAATAATCACCATGAGTAAAACAAGAAAATGAAACCACTTTTAAACAAAATATATTCCAAATAAAATTACTAGTAAAAGATTATAAACACATTCTGATTATTATTATGACATACCCATTACATTGTTCAAAACACACCCACACATTCATGCTTCACTCGGTAGTTCAATTCTTATGAGAATTATATGATCCAATATCTCTGTATCCCAATGAAACACAACCCTAATCTTGGGTTAGAAACCTTTTACCACAATGGTACATGTTCCTTATTTAGGGGCTGGTCAAACATTAACACACACCACAAATTTTTAAAACCCCATTCAAATAATCCACTTCAATCCATTTCAATAAAACCTTACTTTTAAAGAAAACCAATGATCGATCCAATTTCCAAAAACCATTTCTTTTCAATAAAACGAAGCCATTTATTCAAAAAATAAAATCAATTTCATGTGCCACAATTCAAGAAAATACCCAATTTTTCAGATTTCCCCAATTTTCCAATCAATCACAGTGAAGGGATCTCAACTATTGATGAACTAAAAAATCAAAACTAGTTAAACACATGATATTCAATTTCTAGGAATTACCTTCAATTATAATTAATGGAGATGAGAGAGAAGCCTCCTACCTTAAAGGTTATGATGAAACCTGACAAGAGATGACGAATACTTAAAAACATAGTCAAATTTTCAAAGAACCTTTTTAGTCTCCTCACCTAGAAAGATCATGACCAAATATAAACATTGTTGGAATACACACTCATAGATCTAACCCCCATGGGTTTATATCTAAGAAACCATTAAGATAGTGGATGTAGATCTAAGTAGATCAATGAAATTTACCAAGAACGAAGATGAAAAATTACATATTTATAAGATATCGGTTCTAAATGCCAAGGGAAGACATTGGATTGACTCCAACTAATATGGGAGATATTATTATGCCTTAAAGAATGGGACATGCCGAGTTATGGAAATTTAGGAGAAAAAATTCACTACATAGAGGTAAAAAGGTTCAATATCCATTTTTCAGATTCTCATTTAAACCATGATCATAGTTAGTTTTCACTCTTGGAAAAACCCTGCATAACCATGAATTAGCTAGTACCTATGAAATCCCTCATATGAACCCCTCGCATGGTCTCCCTAACCATGTTCCCATTCTGCCAAAACTCTTAACATCAAATCATATCATGCACATGGTTTCTACTAGGAGATCCCCATGATTTGGATAAAACTGACATAGAACGTTAGCCTCACTTTTCCCCCCAAAACAGAGTTATAGATCACCAAAACCGCCCATAATTCCCACATATTGTTTATATATTGGAATCACAATGAAAAGGTTATGTACCAGAACCCAGGGGTAACTACATTATCCCCTCTATCTTTCCTTATTTTTGAAGGAATATAGTAATCATTTTCAACTATGGATGTGTTCTGGACATTCCTCGTGAATTTCATTCTCTTGTTTCTATGTTTCTTACTTAATTTGACCATGCTTCCATAAAACCTAAACTAGACCAATGAATGTTCCCGGCAAGTCTTTATTTTCTTTATCCAAATTTTATACGATTATATGTAATAATGATGCATCCACCTCTAGGTCAATATGATACAATCTAATCCCATGGATGGGATCATCCTGATAAATTTAAAAACTGAGTCATGTGAGACATATAATTCACCTAAGTGAACTACGTTGGTAATTCCAATCGATAATCCACCACTCTGACCCGTTCAAGAATCTCATAAGGGCCAATTTATCTTGAAGATAACATTCCACCCTTCCCAAAATGACGATGTCCAAGACTTAGAGAGATCCTCAAGAACACATGATCCCTCCCGACAAATGAAAACGACCTTCGAAGATGGTCATCATAATATTTCTAATTACATTAATCATCCTCCAAACACATTCTGATTAATTTAATCTTCTCTATTGTTCACATGATAATTCTCGGCACATCTAGTGATGTTTCACTTTTTTCCACCAAGCATAGTGGAGAACATCAAGGATTCACATTAAATGATTCAAATGGCATCATAATATATTCTATTATATCAGAACATCTCTAATGTTAAATTATCCTCCATTGAAAATCCAAAATCCATTACACAGGCCCACATCAGGTCCTCCAACATTTCAACTGTCCATACAAATTTCCCATCCATATAATGATGATACGTTGTGCGCATATTTAAATGACTTCCAAGAGAATTATCTAAGGAATCCAATATATGAGGTGTGAACATCAGATCATGTTCTAATAATATTGACATTGCTATGTTGTGCCTCTTTATCACTTCACATATATAGATTTTAGATAGATCATAAACAATACGGGTTTCATGAATTGAAATGAAATCGGCCGACATAGAACGACAATCCACTATAACCCATATGGAATAATTTTTATGCACCATTCATTGAAGACCTGAACCAAAATACATCTCTATCTTATCCCATTTCCACACTAGGATATGTAAAGACTGCAACATTCTAGTTGGTTTCTGATGGTCTGCCATTACATGATGACATGTTAAGAATGTTGAAAAATACTAGTCTACCTTTATTTTCATTCTTCTCCACCAAAAAATTCCTTCAATTCCTTATACATATTCTATGTTCTAGAATGTAAATTCTATTGCGAATGGTTGTAAGAATGAAACAGTTGATCCAAAAAACCAAAGGTACCATTATCCAATCACAAAAATAGAAAACTGGACTCCCATCATGTATTTTTACCTCAATGGTCTCCCCACCATTGACTTTATAACACATAATTATGCATTATGCATCAGATATTTTTTCACCTTTTATAATATTTACCAAATCTAGAACAAGAATATCTAGAAAGAAAATTCCAACATCTCCTCGTTCTTTGCATTCGAAATTTTTTTCCGCATGAACTCAAATAAACTACAATTTATCTATATCTTATTTCACCAACTGAGTATATAAATTTTCTACTAAATGTATCCGCCACTAATTTCATTTTCCCTAGTGTATACATAAAGACAATGTCCAACATCTATAGATACTATATCCATACCCTTCTATTAAACTTCAAATATCAATATGAGAAAATTTGTTTCATGTTTTTTTGGTCTGTGAACGCAGTAAATTTCTAACCCACATGATAATGAAAACATGTCTTCAAGGAATGGATAATTGTAGATAACTCCAATTTTTTTTGGGAAATTCTTCTCATGCACCCCTACATTCCTTGAACCATAAGAAACAACGTAGTTTCCTTGCATGAGAACACTACCCAAACCTGATACAAAAGTATCTTAGTACACCAAATATGCCTGCAATAATTCCTATATAAATAATTATTGGTGACAATGTATGATGAAGGTTTAGTTCCTATAATGGCATGTGGAATTCTTAAGTCTATGGGAATGGATCCTTCTTATTTTTCATAGCTATCATTGGTGAATCTAGTCATGAGAAATCACACACAATGTGCCTATAATGACCAGATAGACAATGAAACCTTTTTATATTGATGATATTATTCATTTGTTGACATGATATAATAAATTATATAGTGTTTTATAAATATAAATGAATTTTTTAGAAATAAAATTTCGATGAAAATTTACTTCATGTACCCAATAATCACAATTTCATATTTTTCCATAAAAATTGTGATCTCTCTAGATTTGTTAGACGGTTTCCATGTGTTCCTCAAGGTTAGCCATTTTCATTGAATACACAAAGATTTCATCCACAAACACCACAAAAAATAGTGAAGATACCACAGAAATATACTATTAATAAAATAAAATAAGACTATTGGGGAATTAATTAGACTGAAAGGCATAACTACATATTCATAGTGGCTATAACTCTTTCTAAAAGGTATCTTTAGAATATCATCCATCCAAACTCACAATTGGTGATATCAGGATAACATATTAATCATGGATAACCACTATGCTCCCCTTAATAGATAGAACTAATCATTAATTAACGGTTGTGGGTATGTATCTTTATCTTATCATGATTATGCTTATGATAATTAACCTACATCTAATGATTTACATCTATTATCTTCAAGAACAAGACTTCATTCATCCCACAAATACATACATGGTGGAATGAAACCCTTTTTTTATAGATACTCCAACTACACTTTTAATTATCATAAATATATTGGTTACATCCTATAAGGAATAAGGGAAATATGATTGGTCCCCGAAAATTAATCAATTATAAATTCCAATTCCCATAAAGGCTGTATCCCTTAGATGTTTTTGGGAATTACAACTTGAAATTGAACCACAAATTATGGAAAAATATTTTTCTTGATCTCTTAAAAATATTCCAAAGGCAACACCATCATCTTTTAAGAGGAGATTCCATTTGTTGATGCCAACAAGTTCATTGCACCTTTATTTACCACTATCTCGCCTCTGAAGAGATTTTTGAATCCATCCTGAATTCTGAAACTGAATGTTTTACTATAAATGTTAATTTGATTCATTGATGTTTTCAAAAAATTCTCCTCAAGATTTCATCGTAGACATCCATGTCCATGACTGAGAAGTACCATTACAACTCTTCTAAATCAAATGTTACATCACCTACTCTACACAAAATGGCATGACATTTTCATTCCTCATGAGGAGTTTGTATTTATAAAATAGAAGGAATGATTTTCAACAATAAAAACTGAAAAATCAGAAACACGAGAATCAATGAATGAATTTGATGCATTAGTATAACATAGAACATTCATAAGGGTAGAATTAAATTGAATTGTACCTTTAACTGTAGATGGTCCTATATGTTCATTGATAATAATCTACATAGCTAAAAAATAGCTTAATCATTGAAAATGTTATCCTTGTTTCCATTCCCCAAATTCAATTTTTGTGGAGTAATTTTATTTGTAGAATCAATATTTCCAAGTCTTCTCTCATGATGATACTGATCCAGTTATCGTCACCCTGTCAAAGAATACGATGCTTGAGATGACTAGGAAGTGTCTTGAGAACGTTTTCTTGTAGTAAAGTTATAATAAAATGATATATTAACCATCATATTGTAGTTATGGAATCGTAGAGGTTATTATGTACAATATATCATAATGTAACCAAATTTGAAACATTGAAAAAAAACATGCTCTTCTCTTAGGTCGTGGAGGAAGGTTCACTGATCCAGCTGTCTGATTCCTATTTCAACTTACACATAGGAAATATGGCCCTTTCCCACTTTCTCAAAAGATTTTATATCCCACTATTCTATTTAAGTATCATCATACCACTTCCCATATATCTAGAGATATCAAATTCATCCATAGTCACTCTGTTTACCATCTCTGTATAATCAGTAATACAGAGCACCAGAATCTTTGATCCAATCTCCTATCAAAGCCTCAATTCAATGATGTGTTCCCTCAAGGCCAATAATGCCCCAAATATTTGTGAATAGAAATCTAAATTCATGAATTTATCGAAATATTCCATGAAAGATATAGTATCGAGCTTCAGGATAATGAAGTCCATAATTTTGTGGATTTTGAACGTAAGGGGATGGAATTGTTTGATGAACAATTATTCAAAATAATCCCACGTAAGGCCTCAATCCAATATATCCTGCACTGCTAAATCCTTCCACTAGCTTGAAAGAACCAAAATAATCAAAATTTCCATCTTGAATTTGTGATCTGATGTTATTCCAATTAAATCAAATATAAGATTCATCCTACCCAGCCACACCTCTTTTTTTAGGTCAGCATCACTCTAAAAGATGTGTGTATTTATATTTATGATCATCAGGGAATGATCAACATTCCATGGCTCATTCATCCTATTCCCTGTACCCATTGCTTGAAAAGGTTGTACAATAACTTGAAATAGCTCTTTGTTCACTTATGGTTCTAGTGAAACCACATTCTCTATAACTTATTCGGTTTTGTTTTGAAGACGCCTACCCAGTTCCATTTTCTAAACCAACAACAATATTTGTCAATATATCTCTCTCACAATTGATTCCTTGACATTTCAAATTATATAACATTATTGTTTTTAATAAAATACATTTTTACATGTCCATTTTTTCAAAACTATTATCTTGTTGTTTGATAACTAATGTGTTTTTAAAAGACAAAAAAAATTCATTTTTAAAATATATCAATTGAACAAAAAAAATGTACTTTTTATAAAATAAACTTTTATTCACAACATGAATCATTACCTAAAATTATTTACGCACCGTTAATGGGAATTAAATCCTATAAAATCTATATCATGCTCATATCATTGCTAAACCCATGAAAATGAGGATTCAAAATCCATGATGTGTCTCCTAAAACTTATGTACCCATCTTATGGTAACCTGAAGTTCAATATAGAATATTTAGCTACATCTTTTTATGATATACATTTTATGTTCTGAAAATCCTAATACCTTATATTATTCCACCCAAAGGAATAGACAAGTTATAATTCCAACTTCAGGACATAGAACATTGATACCTAATTGTTAGGAAGTGACCGAAAAATCTAATACCATTTTCAATGTCCTGCTAATTATAATTGTATTTAGAGTGAAACGAGTCATTAATAGACCTTAAGAGAAATACCCAAGATTCCAATGGTTATAAATAAATTTCTATGTTTTTAAAAAAAATGTAGCGGATGCTTTACCATTTAATGTATAAAAACAACTACTCGGAAAACCATCAACAACCAGATCACTATAAGATGAATGAAATATACAAAGTCATTTAAAATCATTCAATTTAAAACAACCAACCATTGTATTCTACAGTGGAAGAGAAACAAACACCAAATTAAAAAATTTTATGAATGAAAATAAACTCCATGGGGACAACAAGACCACTTTCTCAAAAAACTATATGTTCGAATATCACCAAGTAGACCAATGTATCAAGACATGGTGATAAAGAAACATGATACCTTAACATTTCCCATGTCTTGGAATTTATCATCCTCAAATGAGCCAAAGTTCCAATTAACATGTGAGTATATAAATTTGATGGTCATCCCAAGTGGATTCCTTAATCACACAACTTGTATAGAATAGTTTACACATTATATAAAATAGTTTATAGAAAACAATTTACCAATACAGTTTATAACCAAATACAAAGAAGTTCAAAAACCCATCATCACCATGTGTAAAAAAATTAAATAATTCCAATTTTCAGAAATTTATTTTCAATAAAATAACTAATAAATTATTATAAACAAATTCGGATAATTATTTTGGCATACCCATTCCATTTTTCACAACACAGAAACACATGGATCTTTCGTTCGACAGTTCTACTCTCCTGAGTGTTCTCTTATCCACTCACTTTGCTTCCAAATGATAGACACCCCAAATATAGGGTCATGAAATTTCTAACCTAATGGTACATGTCCCTTATTTAGGGGAACATCAACCATGAATTCCTACCATACATATCTTCAAAATCAATTCAAATGGACTAATTCATTCCATTTCAATAAAAGTTTACATTATTGAAACCCATTGAAGAATAAAATCTTCAATATCCTTCTCAAAATAATAAAAAATCACATTTTATTAAAAACATAAAATTAAATTCATGTTCCTATATTTCAAAAAATAGAAAATTTAAAATCACACTTTTAATATCAGGAACAGTAGATCTTTATTCAAATACCCAATTTTCATGATTTCCTAAATTATCCTAAAAATCAAAAAGAATGGTTTCCAACGATTGTAAAATAGGAAAATCATGATCAATTCAATGCCTGATATTAAATTTTAAATCATTATCATCAGTTTTACTAAGTGCAGTTGAGTGAGAAACCACCAACATCAATAGTTTTGACGAAACATGTCAATGGAAGAAGAAACCTGAATAAAATCGAGGCGATTCTTCACTGATCCTTAATATATCTCTTATCCATACAAGATGAATAAAAAATCTCAACATATAAGTAATAAAATCTCATTTATCTACACATAATATGTTTAGATATATGAAAATACTAATATAGAACAAGTAGATTTACATATATCTCAGATATAGATCTAGAAAGATGAAGAATGATCACATACCTCTAAAATATGTACTTGAAAAACAAAGGTATTCATTAATATTAACTCCAAATCAATTGGGATAGGTTATTATACCTTCAAGGAATATTTGTTCTGGGTTATGGACTCTTACATGGAAAATATGAGAATCATTGAATCCAAAATGTTTGTGAATCATTTTTTATGATCTCTATTAAACCGTGCGCTGGCCATGAGCCACTACTTTTGTTCCTAGAGCACAGTGAAATATGAATAAACTCTCCAAAAATTCCTTATTATAAAATATATTGATGAAAACATATATATAGGGTTTAATAAATGAAATTTGTTGAACAATAAAAAGCATGTTGTTTCAAAATTGGTTTGATATAATGATTAATATGCCATTTTTTACACACTAAAATGGATAATGTTTTTTATATTCCTCAATAATAGATTAAAATTAAATAAATTTAAATAATGGTTAATACCTATTGAAATAAAATATATTTTTTATTCAAAAAATGAATATAACATTGAATTTAAGGTTTATAATATATAAATTTGAGATGTAAAATAGGTAGCATAATGGGTCTAAAACATTGTTTTGATAAAGGGTAAAAAGATAGTGTTAAAGGGATTCTCATTGAGACAATATTATCTATATAGTAACAAAATATAATAAAACTGAAATATGAAATTTTTTTAGTTTTTAATGATATACCATATAAAAATAGATCATGAAGGTCAATGAGATTTAGAGATTCCCCTTACATAATGTAATGGGTGAAATGGATGGTTGTTTATAGACAAAGTGGATGTTTTTTTTAAGAATTTACTAGGAATCCATTGTATTGTTAAATTCAATTCCTTATGTATTACCATGGTATTTTCACATTGTTTTCTTGACATGGGATAACTATTAGGATATTTTATACATAAAGAGTCGAACCTAATTTTATATTACATCACTTGGAATGAAACCTTAAATTTTCTACATTATAACAATTATAATGTAAAATAGTCTTTTTTTAAAAAAATTATAGTAAATTATATATTTGTAAATTTATTACAATAAATTATAAATATTTATATTTAAAATTAAACAATTTTTTGAGTATATTATTTATATTATTATTATATTATTATAAAATAATTATTATTTCATAAAACATATGGAAACCCAGAAAATTTATTTTATCTATTCATGAAAAGTAATATATTCTAGGAAATTTTCATAAGAACACCATACCCTACTTTGAATTTTATGATTTCATAAATTTTGTTTTTGATATCAACTAGGAATAGAAAATCTATCCTTTAAATTTAAAAATAATTATTTATTAAAAATTAAAATGGATATAAAATGAGTTGTAAATGTATAGTAAAAATTTTGAAACTTGAAAAAAACATTATACAGTAATTTATTTTATATAACTGTGTTTCCTAAAACAATTTCCTTAAAATAAAATATATTAATAACACCTTGGTTTATTATAATTATATATATTTATTAAAAGGTAATATTTATGCTTGAAAAATCAACTTATCAAATTTCATCTCAATTTTATTACAAAAAACAATTCCGAAAAACAAATTAGTAAAAAAAAATTATAAATAAAAAGGAATTAAAATTTACATATATAGGGGAATGAAACATATTGGTGTGGTGTTTTATAGTGATTGATTTTTGGGGATGTTGGACTAACATCACATGAGTGGTAATTTCTACAAACCATAACTTCTTCTATAGTCGATTTCATTCATAGCTAACACGACGATGCTAGTCTCAGGTTTATTCAAGACTGAATCCCCTTTATTCATCCTCACAACAATATTAAAAAAATTAGGCACTATATGGAATGAATTTAATTTTTGAGGAAATTGATTCTCTTATATACATTAATTATTCTTTATTATTTAGACATTTTATCACAAAACATTATGTTAAAATTATTATAAGAGTATAGTTCAAAATGCTAATATTGACCAAAAGTCCAACAAGGGTCCAACGTAGATAGTCACATTTCCCATTATTCATAATTAATAAAAGGATATGGTTTTCTAGTGTGCATTATATTATAAAAGATATTTTAATAATGAAATTCAATATAAATGTTTTGGGTCATGACATTGGAAGTGGGTGTCCAATGTAGTGACAATAATATTTCCCGACACAAAACAATATCCATTTTTGGGAAATCATGTTTCACAACCCCCTTGATATAAAATGGTAACGTTACCCATGTAACCATCCTTTAAAAAATTTATTTGATGGATCTGATGATTTTAAGGTGTGGTGATTGCCCTCAAACTGGGCCAAAAAAACATTATGAGATTTGTGGAGATAAAAAATAACGTAAGAACATTATCTGTCTAGGTGTATTTTTTGATTGGAGTACCTTTATCATTAAAATACCACATTGGGTTGGATGGTACAATACAATTAGCCAGAACAACTCAACGCATGGACCAACTAAAATGGTCGTGCCATGATCTAGTACGATAAGTTTTTTGAGGCCAAAACAGGAGGGAAAACATATAAACAATACTATGTATTTTTTGACATAGAGGACAATGGATGTGTGATATTTCGTTGTCCAAAGAAATTTTTAATGATGAATTATTATTTTTTAGGTTTTTGCTTTATGTAAATGATTATGGGGTTATGAGGATGATATTTTGAGAATTCATTGAGGAAATACACCCTTGTTTGTGTTTTATGTCGGATCATTGGTCCATTGTTTTCCATAAAAAATTTTAGTACCCACCCAAGGATTCTTGTGGAACATTTCCTCTATATAGACTGGGATTTGGTACTCCATTGGTGAAGATTTGGTGATTTTCCACTACATTATGAAAATAGGGTAGGTTCACCATGTACCATGGTGTCATCGAGTAACGTGCTGGCCTTCAATACAAATAATCAATAATCCCCTGATTGGGGTTTCTTCCATGAAGGAGTGTTTTCTCTACTATTATTCTATAAATGTTTCATGTGATGATTGATTGGGGTATCTTGAAGTATCATTGATGCATGTCGATTACTCATATATCTGGCCTAAGCATAGTGATGTATTATTAATATGTTTAGAGTTATTTCTATTGTGACACACATGGGTGGTTCTAATAATAGTTGTTAATACACATTAAATTTGGATCTGTTCTAGGGAAAGGATTGGGTTCTCATATGGGTTTTTAGAATGAAATAATTGTATCCATGGGTACAAATAATAGGATATGTCATTTCCTTGGATGAGATGTGTACATCAATGAGTGGGTCCCAATTTATGGTATTTATTAGAGACAGAAATTTTTTAGAGGTTGAATGATTCAACTACTTAAATATTTGTGACACCTTCAGACCTCTACTGTTACCATTTTGTGGATTATATTTGTATATACTAAAATAGATGATGGTTATCATATAAATGGATGATGTTTTTTGTGGAATTAAATACACTAAGTCCAATCAGGTTTTGTGATATGCCAACATGGGGCCTGCCTCCATCCGTTGGCATATATGTGAGGGACACAAGGCAGCATACTCAGCTTACATTTAGGCTGATTGGGGCTATGATGGGCTGAGTCGTATAATTACAAATCCAATGAAAATTCAATATTTAAATATTTCAAGCATAGTATGAATTAATTATCAAACAACATATACAAATTATGTCTAGTTTCTAAAAATGAAACCAGAATTCAAAAATATGAATTAGTTTAAAAAATTAAAATAATCATTTCTATATATTTTGAATCTATAAAATTTTTAAATTAAATATGAATTTAAAAATTTTAATCTGCTTTTTATTAATGTTTTTTTATATTGAAGTCCTATTATTTAATTATCTATTTATATTAACTAATTATAATATATTTTATTTAAAATAATTTCACTCTAATTTTCATTTATTTTGTGATAAATTTTAAAATTTTAGTGATCAAATGATTTTTTTAGAAAATATTTTTATTATTTTTAGAAACATAATTGTAGTTTTGTGTAATGTAAAAATGTTTTTTAGTCATCAATTGGATTTTTATAAACATAATATTAGAATTTTTAATTATATTGTTTTTAGAGTAAATAATAAACGACATTAAGATATTACTTTAAATCTCATTTTGATTATATGATATATAAACTGGATTTAAAAATAACATTCTATAAAATAAATTTATTCAATGATTTTTTTATAATAAATCCTATGGTATAAATATTTGAAATGATATTATTAGGGTTTATGAGTTGAAACTTCCTATTTATGGATTTGTCACATGATTCACATAGTGGGAATATATGGGTTTATGATACTATCAATGTATTACATTTTATAAAAACATATATTGTTCATGTGTATACAAGAAGTTTAGTGAATACATAATTGTATTTTTAGTGTTGAATACAGATGAGAAACTATATATGGAAAACGATTACCATACTTTACAAACTTTAAAAACTGGTTGAAATTGTTTCTCAACAAATTACATTAGTTTTAGAAGCTATATATGGGGTATAAAGATCTGCATATATTGACAAAACAGTTTTCCATGAAAAATCAAATTACATGTAACAGAAATGTTATAAAGTGGTTTAATATGGAAAAAATGTAGAAGGGGACC
Source organism: Viscum album (assembly GCA_963277665.1). NCBI lineage: Eukaryota > Viridiplantae > Streptophyta > Magnoliopsida > Santalales > Viscaceae > Viscum > Viscum album. Next base: position 840,068,760 of record OY728141.1, read on the forward strand.
ATTAAAGTTTTCCATAGAAAACATATTAGGAAGATCCAATATCTTAAACAACATAAAAGTAGGGATAATGGTCATACTATGTCTACCATTGATGTTATTTATATAAAATGTTATATATTTTACATAATGTTTCTTTTTCACTAATTATAATTAAATGATAGCCTAAATTTTTATTGAATCAATCAGCTGTCTTAATTAATATACTTGAAATATTTAATGTAATTTTTGAGGTTTACTTATAAAAGGGGTGGTATACACATCACACCAATTATGTAAGTGGTAAACATGACATTTATCTAACAAATGTCAATGTGAGATGAGAATCTATATCCTTGTGTTTCCCTTTAGGTGAACAACCTCAACATAATGTATAATAAATTTATGTTAAATATAATCATTATTTACAACATTTATCATGATTTTAATTTTATTTATCTGAATTATTAATATGTTGTTTAAAAATACAAAATCAATTATATTTACATCATTTTTATTGAAAAAAATTGGTTTATGTGTTAAAAAAATTGGTATGTCAACTATAGTGAAAGGGTTCATTATATAATTTCTACAGAATAGTAATGCTGACATAATTATAATATTTATACCATAATTATAATTTTAAATAAATGTATTACACATGGTTTTGAAAAATTAATTAATGTTACAATCATGGAGACGATTGGTCATACGTATGCATGAATAATGTTCTCGTTATTAAATGACAATTATTGGAAAATGACAAGTAACACCATATCATTACATATTAGTAATTATAAAAAAAATTAATTTTATTTAAATCAATATTCTTATATATTTAATTCTTGTGTTTTAAAAGGAATCACATCAGGATTAGAAGATGGTAGTTCACACCTTTATGACTGATGGTATCAATTTTTTTTTCGTGTTAAAGGGTTATAAGGAATATATATATATATATATTATTAAATACAATATAATTATGTCTTTACTAAAATATATATGTTATTTATACCTCATAATATAAAATATAACCATAATTTATACATTCCTTATATCTAATGAAAAAATAACATCACTTTGAGGTGGTAGTATTCATCATTTCCCCCAATAATGTTGTTCTATTGATATAAAATTGTTATTATTAAATGTATGTGTAATAAAATAATAAATGAATTATATTTATATAATAAATATAATTTGTAAAATATATAAACTGAGGCATTTTTTATCTGTATAGAGAGACAACAGATTCGTTTCCCACTATATTGATGTTTGTGTTAGTGCAATAATATACCTGTACATAAAAAAATCTAGTAATTTTATGATAAATATATTTTTTCATAATAATTTAAAAAATAAATTTTATGTGGTGGATTTCTGAAACAAATCAAAAAAGTTAATGTAGTGATGTTACCTCTTAATCTGTGAACTCCTTTTGGATTGAAGCAATATATTCCTTGTATTTATTTATGCCTAAGGAGAGGAAGTAATGATGAGATTAAGGATTTTGAGGGGTTATTTGATGACAAATAGTTTGATTAAATTATTTTGTGATGTGTGAGGAAGTGGGTGTATGGGAGGTCATTTTATAATGGATGAGGTGTTGCACTCTTGTAATATTTTTACAGGAGAATTATTCCATAGTTTTCATGTTTAATGATTCCCCAATAATGGACCTAATTAGATACTAGAGAGTTTAGGATCGATATATGACTATTCAATAGATGATGGACTAGTGTATTTATAAATTTGGGAACTATGGTTTAACAGTAGTTCTATTGTTGTGCTTAATTTTACCTTATTTGATGTAAATAACATTAATTATGTTTAGTAATATTTTTGGTATGAAATATAAATATTCATATTATAAATTATAAATTATAAATATTCAAAACATGCGATCAATTTTTCCAAATTTCAATCGTACATGTAGAAGAATGTAATATAACATTCAATCCTCGGATGGGACAACAATAGAGGTTCTTAAATTATAAACATTTAAATATTAGATATTTTTTATTTAAATTTAAAAGGAAAATTTTTCAAAATGATATAAATGGGATTAATTGATAAATATATTATATAATGGACCTTTAAAAAGAATTAAATGCATAGTTTATTCTTTTAAATAAATTATATTAAAATGATGTATTGAACTAAAAATCAAAAAATTTATCTATTATTTAAAAATTATAATTTTTTTTTAAAATATATTATCTTATCCCTAAAAATTCCAATGAAAATATTAAAAATGATGATGTTTTTTGGGATATTAAATAAATTTAACATTCATAATACATATTTAAAAGGGTTTATCCAATAAATGGTAATACAATTAAATTAATAAAAATATATGTTTTTACGTGGGAAAAAGATATTTTTTGTCTTATTTATATCAATCATGGTGAATGAATATAAAGAACTTTTTATTGAATATATAAAAATATATTTTATTAAAATTAATAAACAATTATAAATAAATATGATTTTTAATACAAAAATCATTTAGAATAATAAATATTATAATACTTCTCTTTATATCTAATAGGTAGTTATTATAATTTTCCAATTAATTGCTAACAAATGAATTTATTTTATATTTATAAAAACCAAAAATTACCATAAGATAGATATTATTATTTTTAACCATAAGAATTAAGTCTAGGATAAAAATAATATTATATTAAATAATATTATTTAAATTTTTTATCGTACTTTTGTGAAAGTAATTGTAGCTTGTAACACAATATATTGAGGAAGGACGATCTTGTATGTAAAAAAAATTTCGAGGAAGGGCTATTTTGAAGGTAAGGAAAGATAACACAAAGTTACGTTCATTAGAAGATATATTTTGTATTGAATTTATTTTAAATGATAATAAAATATTAGAGTGTTAATATTATATATTACTGTATATCCATGGTGATTTGAGTCATATATGTTGCTACAAATAATGTTATAATATTTAATTTAATGGTGATATAGGTATTTGAATGAAATAAACTACGATTTTTAGTGAAATAATAGGTTTTAAGATGGTGAAAATAAAAAATTAAAAAATTGAATGACTAGAAAAAAATTTCACAGTAGAGAACATATTTTGGGGATCAGTCTTAATCCATACTTCCACTTAGAGGCAGAATCTCACTATGATTTGTGATAAAATAATATAGAGAGATTATTTTTGTTTCAATACAAAGATAATTATACCTTGAAATGAGGAATAACGGATGTTAAACCCCATGTCCACCAACCATAATGTATGTACGCTATTATATATAAAACAATTATAACATGTCCACACTGTAGTAGTTCATCAGCCCGAGATTAACTCCCATTTCCCATATATCCCCCCACTCATATCATGTAGCATGTGACACCCCCACATATCCAACATCTGTGGATGAACTCCCCCTCTCGATTACATCAACCAGTGTGATGTATCCCTAAATCCATCACCTGGGGAGTTCTTTATGGAATATATACATGTCCTCATCCACTATTTTTAAGAGTAATATTGTTCTATATTTCTCATTATACGATGATTAATTTAGGTAATGGATTCGTCAGGAATAATCCAATAAGAAATACTATTTTAAACACATTATAAATTATAAATTATATATCTTGGAAATTTAATTAATATTAAATTTTCATAATGTGTGTTCTCATACACATAATTGAAGTACCCTAGAACTCTATGAAAGAGGATGAGAGAATCAATCCTCATGGGTTGTAGTCACATATTTATATTCATAGATGTACTTTTTTTGTACGTTCCTTGCGTATCAATCCCCATATGTGTCCATTAGAAATTGATGTCGCATTTGATGCATGTGTCTCCTTTCCTCAATCTCATATTTTTCACGCACATAATTTCATTGATATATTTTGGATTGTCTATCACAAAACATATATATTTTGTGACTATAGTTTGATATAATATTTGGATCATTGGACTCATCTGTATAGATTTATTTGCATTTAAAATATTGTTTCATGTAAACTATCATTCTTCGGGAAATATATCTTTTGCGTGATTCTTTCATTATATATATATTGATGACATGATCCTAAAAAATAAATTGTTTGAACCATTATAATACACTTTCTACCATGGATGAAACAACTATTTCAAAAATACATATTTCTCCATTCATCAATTTTTAACCAAAATATTCGAAAACAATCAGAAACGACATTATCTTCATCATTTTTGTCTTCTTGTACCAAAATAACACATTATTTGAAAACACCATGACCCACCTAGTTTGGATTGAAAATATACCAAAAATGACTCATTCTATATTTAATAAAGGTCATGGTTCTAATAATTGTTACATTTGGTTTTATTGACAAACATTAGATAAATTCAATAAAGCACTAGAAAATTTCAAAATGAAAAATGCAAGAGACGTGTTTTCCAACACTATATGTTTACATTAGATAAACACATTATAGAAATATAGAGGTAATTAATCAATTATGATATCATTTTCTCTAATTCATATTGATGTTAATTCTATAATATATTGGATTCCATAAAACACTAAATTCTTAGTCTCTCCCATTACACTGTGGTTGAATTTTTCCATTTTATCTACCATTGTTTATAAACATTATAAAACTATATTTGTAATTGCACAGTGAAAAAACAATTCACCTATATTGTATATACCCTATAAACCACCATCACATCCACAAACATGCCTATAATGTTTAAAAAAATGGGGATTGGGGAATATTTGTAACATCCTCATGCAGTAGGAGATGAATGAACATAATGGTTCAATAGGGGTTATTCAAACTCATTTTCTACTATTGTATTTTTCAAAATTCCGTCCTCTTGGTATTCAATTACATCATACATTTTTATAATCAATTTGTTTCCAAATGTTTCATAATGAAATTCTATCTCATCATAGTATGTTTTGATTGGGTGTATTGAACAATGTTTTTTGTGAGATCGATTATGATCTTTTTGTCACTATGAATCAACATATTATGTTTAACATCATAACCAATATCCATTAGTTCTTCTCTAATTCACAATATCAATGTGAAATCCATTTTTGATGAAATATATTATCAATCATTTGTACAACGAGAAGTTACTTATTGTTTTTGATCTTCTAGACCACTAATTAATCATGAATTGAAAAATTCTCCACCCCATGTGGAATTTATATCTACAACTTCACAAGCCACCTTATCATCCAAAAATGAAGATAATTAATTATATTATCATACATAAATTAATTAGCCCAAATATAGTTTTCCATCAATGTAAATCCTGATTCGTTTAACTACTATGAATTTTGTTTCCAATAGACTAATTTTATAGATGACTGCTAATTATGTTAAAAAGATGATATATGGTCATGATGTAGTTCAGTATAATATGATTCCAATAATATTCATTTATAACATGGGACCCAAAATATCTCTATCATCATGGTTTCTATGTTACTTTTCATCAATAATCAGTTTCAACATTGTATTGGAAGAATTCACGTTGAATTATTTCTTAATATATTTTGAATATTTTTACCATTAAATTAATGTATATTCTTTCGTTTAATATACCAATAGCCAAATATGTATGTGAGATCAGCAGTATGCAACATCTCATATTCACATTTCATTTGATTATAAAATTAATCCATTAATCCCATCCAGCTTTCCCCAAAAATAATATCATCTTCGTATACAATCACTATAAATTATCTCTATAAGGATTCCTTACTTGTTGATTATGATATACTAATCCTCTATTGAATTAATGATTATTTTTAGGAGAATTCAGTCATTAATAAAACTATCAAGGATCATTTATCAGACAATAGAGTGACTTCATTAATTTAAAAAAATTATATTCATCATTAGAAATCATAAATCCAACTTCAATTTCAATGTAGGATTCTTATTCAAAACAATCATTCCATAATGTAGTTTTAAAATATATATTATAAATATTTTATTCTCTGTTAATTATCATATCTAGGAAAATATTAATGGATTCCAATATCAATATAATAAAAAATTAGTCATTATCATAAACTTCATGAATCTATGCATAACTTATAGAATCCATGTATACAAAATTTACCAGAATAGTTATATGATTATAGAATTTAATTATAATTTTCCACTTCATTTCAATAATAATGTGATGTTATGGTATCTTAACATTATAAAATTTATTATTCCTTAAAATATGATCCAGTTATCCAAAAACCAAATTAACCTAGGATTCATTCTTCACAACATCTTCAAAAGACGTCAGTTCCATAAATGATTTAAAGGTAATAGTTTTTTCATTACTTCACTATCTTGTTTTCTTATGTGTGGTCCAAATTGAATCTATATTGTACTGATAAATTAATTCTATTAATAACATCATGTGTTGTGAGATGAATGAACATAGAGGTTTAATCATTGTTTTTAAAAAAAAATTCCTACCAGTGGAAAGATGAAGAAATCATCCACTTGTCCATGAGTTCTATAATTCTCAGTTTTATTCACACATTCATAATCATTATCCTAATGAAATTATATCTAATTGGAATATGATTTTTATGAATATGATGAACTAAGTTCTTTGTCAAATTTATCACACTATTATTGTCTATGTAAATCAGCTTAATCTTTTTAGCAGTATAGAAAATGTCAATCTGTTTTTGATTTATCCACAATATCTGAGTCATATTTTTTGTTGAATATATATATTCATCTTCAGTAGTACTAAGAGTTTTGGGTTCTTTTTTCTTGTTCCACCTACCAACAAATTCATTTCTAATAAAAAATTCCACAACTATTGTGGACATTCTATCAATCACATATGCATCTAAGTATGCATTATAACATTTCAATAAGTCATTATCTATTGATTATGAAAAAAATAATTCAAAATTTAGTGTAACTTTATTATAATACCCTATACATTTATATACTACCAAATTTTATTCCTTGAAATTCCTTTGAAATCAGACTGTTAGTTGAAAATATTGAATCTGTCTATATTGTGGTTAATTATAACATCCTTCAAATATTTCTCCTATACTATTTTGAATCCACAAAAGACCATCCTCATTCAATCCATGTTGTTTTCTGTCAAAAATCAAAGTTGACATTGGTATTTCATTCATTCATGTTGAATTCCATGAAAATTACATTTCTATATTTTTTCTAGGAAATGAATGTTTATGATTTTTTCATACCACCTATACTGCTAATAAGAATGTCCATGCACTAATCATAGATGTCTAACTTTCTTATTTCATGTTATTATATGATTATAAATCTCATCCATGGGTGCTTCTCCCATAAATAATATCATCTTTGTAAAATATAACTATAAAATGATATTCTAGGGAATTAAAAACATATAGATTATGATCGATAGCTCAAATATAAGATTTAATTTAAATATATAATATTTCATTGGGGAATACCGTTCTCAAGGTTTCTACATCAGACCATATAGTGTGTTCATTTATTTTTGAAAACATATGTTCATCATTAGGAATAAAAAATATATCATCTCGGTCATTGTAATCTTCTAATTCATGAAATTTATTTTGGAAGGAATTTTTGACATCTATTTGATTAAAATCTGATACTCTCATAGTATCTATAGAATATAAAATATATATTAGTTCCAGTATCACAACATGAGAAAATGAATCTTTAGAATTAACGTCTTCAATTTGAGAATTTTCATTGAAACAAATTTTTCATTATTTCTGATCAAATTCCATTTCACATTAAATTCATTTTTAATGATCCACATAATTATAATTACATTATGATTCTAAATTATCATAATATCACCTGATGTATGATTTAGGGAAATCTAATTAAATTCATCATTCACTGATTTATCCCATGATTCATCCTTCAATTTTTCATCAAATGAGGTTTTTTCCACCATTGATAGAAATGTAGAGTGTGCCTAATCCCACTTTCTCTAGTCTATATTGGTTCCTTCCAATCTGATATGACAATGTATTGAACAATTTATACATTTATATTAATACTTTTGTGTTATGATGAAAATTCGTCAACCATGGATTCAATATATTATTCTTCTTCGGAGTCAACTTCATTTTGTGACCCCAAAATGCTTACGCCACCTTCCTCAACATTTGTATTTGAATGTTTTCCATGACCACTTTCTTATCCATGTTATTTAATATCAACATGTGATGTTCTATATGTATTTTTAATTTTTTTTCAAGGAAATTAAAATTACCACCTTCCACAATTTTTCCATGTAGATTGATGAATCACTTGTAGTATTATCTCTTCATGTAACATCCCGTGAATATTCTCTCATCTTCGCTTCAATATAAATTCCATTATTACAATCATTGTTTCTAATGGAAAATTTACTTAAAAAATCATGATAATAAATAATATATGATATAATTCAATACCGCAATTCGTATGTTTCCTTGGTTTCTCCAATATAAATCCTTATTAAATTTTGATTTTATATTTCCACATGAAAAAAGTCTATATAGTAATGATGTATGATATGAATCTCATTCAGTATAGTTCTGTCATTTTTTTCTTGTCTAGTCATGTACTCAAAATTCCATTTTGATGAGTGGATTCCATTACAACAATATCATTCAACGTTTCAAGACATTATAGTTAATTTTATAATGATATTGATTTGTATTTCTCTCCATTTCCTGATTCTAGAACATTGATTGTGTGTCCAATATCATTCTCCGCAATTCGATGATAAATTTTTGTTTAGTGAAGAACATTTTGTTTTTTTCATATAAACATACTAAATTCCATTCAACTATAATCGTCATTAAATTGAATAATTTAACTTTATCGACAAGTCCTAGCCATGTTTATAAATCAACATAAATATGTGCGGATGAGATCAAGATGAATTTATTCACTTTTCTTCTTCGTTGGATGCCAACATCATACCATCATTATTCTTATAAGAGCGTCACTTGTCTAATATTCTTCATGATTCATATTAGGGATATCGATTAATATTATAATCATAGATATCATATCTATTTAATTTTTATTAATGAAAACTATAATTTAGTGTCAAATTTTTTATTCTTCTTCCAATGTTAGGGAAACTTTGATCACATTACATGCAACAAAATATAAATTTCAATCTATTCAGAGTCAATTCATGATATTATTCCATGTCTTTCCTCTGGCAGTGCATCTCATTTGATTAAATATTAGTATCTGTCTTGAGTAATAAATTGATTCATAGTTAGTTTATTTTGATGAAACACTTCTACTCAATGAACTTCAGGTTTCTTAAGTTCATAATTTTCTAGAAATATATATCCACCTCAAATGATCTTCAGGGAACCATTATTTCCGACGATAGTGTTCATCAACCCTTCTTGTAACATTATTCAACAAATATACATTTCACACCATATATTTTGAAAATACACTATCATAAATGCATTTTATATAGATCAAGGTAGCTTTGAGAGCAATTTATATAATGTTTTATATTCAATTTTCTATTTTTCCATCCACAAGATAATTGATAGGTTGGAGGGATCATAAGTCTATTGCACAATGAAATTATTATGAATGGGTTCTTCAAACACATGTTCTTATTACAGGGGATAAAATATATTTATGATAATAACATCTCTTGGTTGTATAATATTTAATTTTCTCTATGTTTTGATTGAAAATATTCCCTTCAGACATTTACATGAAATGAATAGTTTTTTTTCTATAGATAGAAAATTAAAAAAACATTCATACAAAACAATTATTTATATGTTGAATAATATTATTTCATCATACATCAATAAATTTTATCTTCATCCCCATTTAGAAATTTCCTCATGTCTTCTTAATATGGAATGGAATGGATCTTATATCCATGAAATCCACTTTTCATAAGAGGAAATTTATTCCCATTTACATACCACCATGTGTCACCTTCTATCATATATTAATTTGATTGATGGGTATTTATTCGTACATAGTGATAAAAACCATACCTCCTCTCTATTTTATATTATGCAGACCTTTTGGGACATGGGATTTCATTTCAACATGTTCATCTCATTCTTCCCATTACCTTTGATATTCCTAATTCCATCCATTGATGATTCAATATCACATTCATTTATTCTTTAAACTATACATACAACTCATTGATAAATAAAAATACTATTCTATTATTTGAGAAAATCTCTTATATTGTTTTAATATCTCTAAATTATTGAATATTCAAAACTGTAATTTATTCCTTTCTTATCTTGAATTTAACTGATTTTCATTTTTTACTTCATATAGTAACAACTTGTCCTTCAAGTACCTCAACAATCAGTGACTTATCATTATTTATCTATGTAATATCATTGTTGAAAAAGTCTTGCTATTAGACCATGAGCTTCAATTCTAACAAATCTTATAAGATTTCAATAGTTTTTATGTAATATTTTAAATATTATTATAGTTGAACAATTTACTCTTTTAGATAATAAACATATTTTGATGAATATTCTAAAACCTCTCTTCATTTTTCTATATTTTTTTGATTTTAAATTAGAGAAAGTGCATCCCAAAGTTACATCATTATATCAAAATCAACATTAAATTGATTATCTTTATAATTATCTATAAATGGGTTGTAAATTTTAAAAGTAAAAATAATGTATGCATGTGTTCTATATTTAATATAAAATTATTTATCCACCATAATTTCATCATCATCGTCATCATCTTTAGTGAAAATACTATTTTATTTTATATTCTTTATATAATTAAAGACTGCATTTTCAAAAACCATATTTCGATTCAATGTCATGTTTCCATATTATTTGTCACCATTAAAAAAATAACTTGATAACCATTAGAAAATGCACCCATTTCAATGAAAATTTAAATAGGCCAGAGTAATATTTCTTTCAAATTTAACTTTTTCTCTGTTAAATTATCACATAAAAGAGAGAATGAAGTCCATATTCCTCATTATCATCATTCAAAAAAATATACAAATGATGTGATTTTTTAAGGCCTTGAAATTAATTTTTTTCTTAAAAGACTAATTATATGCTACATTTTAAATCATAGTTTATATGAAAAATGAAATTTAATATATCATCCAATGAATGCTTAAAATGATCCCAATCCTCAATGGCTAAAACATTTTGATTATACTGAGGTTGAAAACATGTTAACAATTTATTTACAATTTCAATGTCCATAATTTCATACCCCAATCCAAAAATATCTACAAAAACAATAATTATGAAATTTATGAAACTATAGTCATTTTCATTTGTCACATCTACATACAGTGAACAGAATGTGGAAAACGTGGAATTTTATATCCTTCTATTTTTGTCACCGTCATATATATTTTCATGTTCTTCACAAAAAAAAACATTTTCATCATTAATTCATCTCCATTAAATATATTTTATCATAATTTCTACTTATCTGGTAATTATGTGCATTATAATCTACATCATGTATTTTTTTATCTGAATAAATCAATGACATTCATGTTACATCTCTTAACAAAATACCATAGGATGTGGGTATAGAACATCATTTACAATGGATCTTAGATGAGATATAATAATATTATTTCATATCTATAATTTTATCACATTGAATATAGGTACCCCCTGATAGTTTTTAAATTATATATGATAGCACAAGAAGAAAATTTTAACTATAACAACATGTATTCTCTGATACCAAAAGAATGCCCCCAAAACACCATTAGAATGGAGGGGTGATTTCGAGTGTATAAATTTTCATCAAAAGTGACCAATATTTTCCCAAAAATTAATCCAATCAGATAGAAAGGCGTAATTATTAAATAATCCACATATAGAAATACAACGCAACAATTTTACATGGTTCTCATCTATGTTCTAGTATAAGGATCATATCCCGATACTCTGTCTGTTGTACCTATAGCGACTAATCATCAGTAGTTTTGGAATTTAATTGGTCGGACATAGTCACTCTATGGTAGGAACAATACCTTTATAATATTTTAGTTATATAACACATTGTTCTTTACACCATTGAATCGGATCCCCTCATAATAGAACTATAGGAGAAGTCAAACATAGTTTATCTATATTAAGGTCACCCCTACTATTTAGAAATTATGTACTCAACCAAATAATTCAAGACTATAAAATCATAAAATTCATGATTTAATTTCCATAAATACACTAATAATAATATAGGATATTTAAATCCATAAAATAATCTCATCTCATTACATGGAGATGAAAATTATTCTTATGAACATTCTATAGGATTGTCATGTAATGTATCTTTCTCACAAAGATTTCTCTTTCTTGCAACCACATCAAGAGAATAAATTTTTCTATATAGTCACTATTAAAATTCTTCATAAAAAAATTTCTATGCATAAGGATTTTTATCTCAACTATTATGTGCATGAATTACACCATATTTTCATTGAAAAAATGTTCTATGTCTTCAAGGGGGTTGTTGCATATTTATTGACCAATATTTCACTACACACATGTTCATTTAATGTTTAACCCCATATGCATAATTATGAATATGAAATCAAATATTACACGTAATATACTTCTCTCAATCTCATGGTTTTCCCACACATGATGCATTTTAGATATTTTGGAGATTTGATCTCAATACTACGCTTATTCCCATCTCTAGATTGATGCCGTATTTACTTTGAATGATTATTCTATGCAGGTTTCCATTCATTTAAGACATTATTCAATGTAAAAAATCTTTCATGAAAAAACAAATCTAGTGAATGATTACATCATTTTAAATATTTTAATGAGACAGTAATGATGTGTGATTTTCATAATGCACTAATATAATCCTTCGACCATTCACGAAAATTATTTTTCCAAAAAAACCATTCTCCCTTTTCAAAATTATGGACACAGACATAGAAAACACAATGTAAAACCACTATCCTAAGCATTATTGTTAGATTGTACTATTAGATAAAATTCCATCAAATTTCATTGATTAGTTTATTATGTATTGAAAACAAACACAGACTAGGCTCCATTTCTAATAAAGAATGTCCTTGGTTCCAACAATAATATATTATTATAATATATAGACTTCACATAATATAATAAATTGATTGTGTGGAATAAAATTGACATATCTAAATTATTTGGCTTATATTTGATTTTATTTATTATTTATCAATTTATTATATAAGGTAATTAAATTCTTGAATGGGATTTTTAGAATATTGAAATTAACGATTCATTATTAGTTCTCTATTGTTTTATATTTATAGCATGGAAAATATTATGTATCTTTATTCATGATAATATTTTTTCAATTTTATTTAATGATGTTATGATGTTGAAAAAATGATACAGATTAGACTATTTATGTTATTAATTAAATACATCTTCAAAATAATTATTCCATTTAATAAAACTATTATATAATATCAGTACATTATATGTTTCATAGATTACATATAATTTTCATATTGAATGAATATAATACTTATAATGTAATAATAATATATAAATTATTAATATAAAAAAATTAGATATATATATTTGTATTTATTGAACACACACAGACACACATATAGATATATTTATATATATATATATTCACATTACATGTTTATCTAATTGTGTGGATGAGTATTGAAATATCACTATATATTTTTTTATATTTTATTTTATAATATAGACATAAATTTATAATTGAAAAAATAATTTTTTTAGGGATTACAATATAATTATAAGTGAATAATTAATTACATTTTTTATTCACAATATGATTTTCAATTTATATTTTTATTCTTATTTTAACCAAAATTAATTTTATCCTAAAATATAACTACAATACCCTGAATAAAACATGGACATATAAATCATTACCCCTACTTCAATTTCTTTGACCATAAAAATTGTTTTCAATTATTCTTCTGTAGTCATTAAGATCTATATTTTAATAAGGGTTCCAAGAATGAAAAACTAATTCGTGAATCTCAATTCATGTGTAATTAAAAGCTAGAACATGGATCACTATATATATAATCATGATACTCATTAATATTTTTGTTATGAACCCCAGGGTAATAAGGATGAAATTATTTTAACAATGATAATCATTTGTAGAAAATATTTTCAAATTTCCCTAATTTGATTTGATGATATAAATTTTCTATGTGTGATTATTTTTAATTTTTATTTCACAATTTTTAAATATATTTGTTTATAAATATATTTTTAAATTTATATATTTCGTCATTTAATTGTATTTTTATGATTTTTTTATGTGACTGAAATCTACAGGAATTTTGTTTTGAAGAAATATATACAAGACCATCAAAATGGGGATAAGATTTTTTATCACATAGTTGATGAATTTTTATAAATACAATCATTTGTAACAATCAAATAATATTTAATATATTGTTATATGGATTATATGAATTTAAAAAAAATACATTTTAGGAATTTCAATCAAAGTGAAATACTAAAATTGATCAGAATTACATCTCATTTTCAAATAATTTGTTAGCACTCTCACTGAGTGGTTTCGAAAAAATAAAATGTTGTATGATGATAAGTATTCAAGAGGTACTATTTTTGGAATTATTGTAACTATTTTTATGTGATTATGAGTTTTTGTAGTTTTTATTAATAAAATATTACATTTATTTGAGTTTTTACCTTTTATATTTTAATTTTATGATTTATTATATGACGTAGATATACCATAAATGGTTTTTTGTTACTGAAAACCTGATGGATCATTATTTTGTATAATTTATTTCTGATCATTCATACATGGTGGGGTTAATGAAAACATGGTGATTATATGGATCCCCTATATTAAACATCTGGAAAATGACTAGATTTGTTTAATGGATATTATACTATATTTATTCCTAAGACATGTTATTAATATTCTATTTGAGCATAATAATTTCACTGATTATTTTGAAACAATACACACATGATAAGATTATTTTTTAATATTATATCATTTAATAAATTTTAATACTTAATTTTTTTAATATTTCACAGTTAATATGTCATATTTGAATCAAGTGTTGTATCATCCAACACAGTTTACTAGAAAAGTGATATGTGATTTTAGACTAATATTATCACACAATGCACAATTTTATTTATAAATATCTCTTTTAATATCCAAACTAGATATCAATAATGTTATTTTTCCCTTTAAGAGTTGTTCCAATTATAATTCCATTAGAATTGATCATTATATGAAGGACGTACATTTAGTAATGGAAAAAACACGAGTTTCTTCAACTATCAAGAAATGGTGTATAACCTGTAGTTCTTAGGTGATTCCTATAATATGAATTAAAAACCATGTATTATTTGTATATATATTTTCTCCAATTTGTATTTTTCATATTTTATAAATATTTTATTTGAAGATAATTTTTCATCAAAATATTAGTTAATTGTATATGATGATTTTTATGATGTTGGTTCAGGAAATGATTGATGTCAAACATGATATAAATTTCCTTCAATGTTATGATATTTTTAGCTATTTGTTATTTTTTTAACTAGGTAGATACATATTAATATAATTATTAATGAATTATTTTGATGATATTATATTTAATGAATTTATTCTTGCGGTTAAATAACTAACAAAAACTATTCAAATTAATATAATTATTTTAATCATTTTATTACAAATTTTTATATTTTATAGAATTTGGTGAAACACCAAATTTCGTTTTTTTGTATAGAATGAAAAAAATGTATTTCCCATCAAATCAACAATAGATACACATTATAATAATTGTAGTGCATGTTAATTTAAGCTTATTATATGTTTTTTGATTGATCACTAGATATGACCCATCAAAACGTTTCATTTATTTTTCAGATTTAAGAAATCAATGAATTTTTTTAAAAAATATTCAAATGATCGACAAAAATAATAATTACAATCCATACCATATTATTTTAATTTCCAAAAAAGTAATTTTATATGATATGTAATGAATTTTACTAGTTTTAGATGTTGTCAAAATTATATCATCTTCTTTTTAATTATAATTATATTTAAATGTGTATGATCGTATTTATGATAAGATTCTATTTTTAATTTTTCATTAAATAGTGTGGTGTCAATCAACCTTAAAATCAATGTCCATGTTTTATATATATATACGAAATAATATACATTTAATCGGATTAATTCTAATTAATACATGTATTTTTTTTAATATTTCAATTTCATTCACAAAATAATATATATATATATATATATATTCAAGACATTTTGTTACTAAATTAAGAATAATACTATATATGAATAAATTAGAATGTATTTTTTCATCATTTTAAAAAATTAACACTTTTTTAAATGTTGAAAATGGTCCTGATATGGCCATAATATGTGAGGAATTCATTAGATGTTGTGTATAAACCTCTAGTTAACATCATTGTTAATAGTTTCACCTTAATATAAATATTTATAGCATGTTTATAAGAGTAAAATGATATAATGATTAATTATATATGGATGACTCGTTGGAGAATCATTTTCAAGTTAAATAGTTCTATTGATTCATATTAGATGAAAAAAATAGTTATTAGACATAAAATAATTGAATTATTTTCTAATTCAGTTGATTATGTTCATTTATATTTATATACATGTAGATGATTTTACAATGCTTTAATATAATATTGAAATAATTATCAAATTTCTGATTTAGTTAGTTTCTTTTGTGATGTAAATGTTAATTTTTTAAATACACATAAGTTTTTAAATGATTTCATAATATATAATTGGTGTCTGATTTGATAAATATATATGATTCTAAAGATTAATGTGACCAATAGTATGAATTTTTTTTATAATTGTAGAGAATATAATTTCAAATAAAATATATGTGTAAATTTAGATACCCTTGAATATGCTACACTCAAATGTTTTTTGTAAGTTTGTTCAATTCTATTAAATCATTCTTTAATCATTAATGAAATATATTGTTTATGAATCTAATTTTTAAAACTAATAGTAAATAATATGTTTTCTATTATTATTATATTTTCAACCATTTATTTTCATATAATGAAACCTATATTCATTCACCAACCATGTTTACTATTTTTGGTGAAGGTGGAGGAAAACTATGATATTCTAATTCCTATATTAAATTTGATGAATTGACTTTCCTAATTTATGTATTTGAAGGGAAACTGAATGAAAGAATATAGTATGCTTATTATATAGTGTTATTTTGTTCACACAAAGTATCTATAATCAATCATTACTATACTATATAAGAATATGAAAATCATTCTCTCTCCACCTCCCACTCTTTTCAAATTTGCCTACCATTAATGTATGACTTAAATACTGGAGGATTTATTTTATGTTTTTATTACGTGTCATCCATGTTTAATTCAATAAGTTGATATGAATTTATAAAATGGTTAAAAATAAATGGAAGAAAATGATTATGTTTTTTTCTTATTAATTTCATATTATTAGTGTTTTTTATATTAGACTATGTAAATTATTGTAACTATATAAATGTTTATTTTTAGTGTTCCACTAACAGTCGACCATAGTTACTAATTCCACTCATATGTTGGTAGAGTTTATAATATTATCCCATAAATACAACAACCAATAGGTCATGTGTTGATGATAGAGACTGTGGGTATCTATAATAAGATTAAGAGGAATTACTGCACTAATTTAAATTAACATAACAGAAAACTACAAATTAATAGCCAAATGATCCCATTGACAAAAAATTATTTCAAAATAAAATTATTTTTACTTGCATTACATAGAAATATAAATAAATATGTTATTTAATTGATCACGAAATCCTTTGATCAACCACTAACACTACCTAAGATACTGAAAGAAAAACTCAAATATCAATTTGACAATCCAAATAACCAATTATCTAAATATAGATGGTTGATAACATGATGTTCTATCCGATATCCATGTGGAATGATGGTTCTGGGATACAAATCTGATGTATAACTATGGAAATAAGGATACTGAATAATATAGTGGGAAAACAATACTTACAATTCAACTTTACTCACATCTATATAAATCTTTAATCATTGGAATATCTAAAGTAAAAATATATTTTACAATTTCTAGTGATATAAAATATTATTAGTGGAATATCAGAAATGTTGCATCAATATAATCATGTAACATAACATTTTCTACCCTAAGATAACAATAATAAAAATATTCAAGAAACATTAGAAATCCAATCTCTCAACAAATGTATGATATCACCAACATATCAATTAGCAGTAGGAATTTTCAGACCTCATCCTTTTTGAATAATCTCATTATGATATCATCGCAACCACATCAACATAATCTACACCACATAGTCTGACCATATTCTCACATCATCACATCATGACCTCAATGAATCGTGTTTACGTGAAGCCATTACGGTCAAAAAACATGACATAACCCTATGATATCATGGTATAAAAAGAGACATAACCCTATAAAATCTCAGACAATAGAATCATCTTATTTCACACCTATAATTTACATTACATAAAAATCTCCATCATAGTAATATGAAATCATTTAAATTAATAGTGGTATGAAATTATATGCCTAATTTTTTTAACCATCACGATTAATACTATATTTATATATTATTTCACTTTTTATTAATTCAAATTAAATTTTAATATTTCATCCACCAAAAAATACATATAACATAATTTCAAAAGTTAGTCTTTTCAAAGTAAAGAAAAAATATATTTAATACTTCTGTAAATGATGAAATCGTTTAAACATCCAACATATATGATGGATTAATAAAGTTCATGGAATATTAGTCCAACGATTTATAATGAGTGCCCAAATGAAGGGATTTTATGTAGTTTAAATGATTTCTTCTAATATATAATTTGATCAATTTTTTGTTTTTAATCATTCAGAACCACCCAATTAGTAAAATTATAAATTTTCCCTTGTAGGCATCATCAGAAAAAAAAATTGATAGATCTGATGATTTTGAATTGTGGTGTATACCCTATGGATGATCTCCCATAATATTAACAGGGTTTTGGAGATTGAAAATAATCTAGTAAAAATAATATAATATTATTGACCATGTATGTTTATTTAATTATTTTGGTGACTTGGGAACGAATAGAGCACACTAGGCCAATTGGCACTTGTTGGCCAACCGGGCTTCGAAAACATAGGGACCAAGTTAATTTTATAGAATGATTGTCATTCATGTATGTCTTCATTACCCAACCTAGTATGTATAATGTTAACTTAATGATATACATACACATATTCCCAATAACCCCTATGTGTAGTGCGTATCACCCAAAGGACGCCACATTGACACCCATCACATTTGTGGTGGGATTTCCATTATTTTATTATCACATGTACATTTAATGAAAATATATAACCAATACTATGTATTTTTGGAATTATATCACAATGGATATTTTTTTCAACCCAATGTGGATATTTCCAAAGAGAGATAGACATCATTAGGATTTAGCACTATAGAGTTGATGATGGGTTTTGGTGCATTATTTTTAGTGCATTCAATATGATTGTACTCCCTATGATGTTTTCAATTATTTGTGAACGTCCCTTGTTTCAATCATGGTTTTTTTACACCCATGATACATGGGGTTCATATCCTTTATATGGACATGGATTTGGAACTCCATTTCTTTTTATTAGGGGTAGGTCCACCACACTCTATGAATAGATGGAAGTACACCCTTGACCAATGTGACTTTGGGGAGGAGCATGTCCTCAATACACATGGTAAATAATTATTGTATTGATGTGTATTTTGAAAAGGGTTGTGTATCCCACTATAATTCCATAATTGTTTCATGGGCTGAGGGTTTTGGGTAGTTCGAATTTTTGGAGATGTCTGTTGATTTCATTTATTGTTGGCCTGTGTACTGTGGTGGATCATTCATATTTTCAGAATTATATCATTTAAAATACAAATTGGTTTTTCTAATAATAATGGATTTTACACCTATTATCTCGAATTTATTCTATATAATTTATTGAGTTTTCTAACTAGTTTCTATAATGGTTTCATTGTATCCATGATTATAAATGATAAGGTGTGTTATTACCTTGGATGAAATGTGTACTTCAATGTGTGGGTACTCCATTATGCTACATAGTAGAAACATGAATATTGGAGAGGTTGATGTATTAAAATTCATTATGGAATGTGACTTTTATAGTTATCCTTATTTTCATATTGGTATGTAGCATACAATAGAACTATTGATGTGAGGCTTAGTATACATTTTTGTATTCTAACTATTTGTGGATGCACAAAATTTAGGCCTATTCATATTGTGTCTTTGCAAATGATATGAATGTTAGATGATGATTTTTCTAGAAGTGAGAATAGTAATTCATTAAATTTAAGGCATGGTGATGCATGGTGAATAATTATATAGCATGGATGTCCAAGAGTTGGAAGTGTTTTTTGAATTTGGAGACCAATCCAAGAGTACATTTAATAGAAAGTAGTTCTATACCATCTCACATATTTATGATTCAGGACATGTTAGATGTGTAGTTCCCCTATACATATCCATGTTGGGTATTATTTACTCTTAATTTTCATTCATGCATTGTATACAATTTAGTTAGTTAAATATTTATATCCAAGAGGTGATTCTATATTTCTTATGCATTTATGTTGTGTTTTCAATTTAATGAAATTTGTTAAGGTCTATCATGTTGTTTGATATTGAAATATGGGGATAGTTGCAAAACATCGGCCTATTTTTTGTGGAAAAATCATGGTGTGATCAACTTACAATAATCCCTGATGGGTCCTCTATGGATCTAGTTCTGCATGTTTGAATTTCATTTAAAATTCATATTTGAATATTTTATACATAATAATGATTAATCTCCATACAACTAATGTGATGTTAGTGGAGGATCTAGAAATGAATCAAGCATATATAGAACAATAATTTTCAAAATATTTTGATTCAACAATACTATATTTTTAATTTCTATAAAATATTTAATTTAAATAATATATTATAATTTTAATTCATAATGTTGTAAAATGTTTTATGAGAATATTGTGTCCTATATTTGATTTCCTTATTTACACTGACCATTTATATATTTTTTTAATTGAAAATGATTCCACTCAAATATTGATGAATTTTTTGAATAAAATATTTTTTAATGATAATTATAATTTTATAAACATTATCATAGAATATTATATTGTATTATTGTTTTTCAATAATATATAATTTTTTTTTTCTAAAAATATTATTTTTTTTATATTGTTTTATTGTTTTTAGTTTCAATAAAACATTCCATTCGTATATCACTTTATATCCCATTATGATTATATTATATATCAAATAGATGTCAAAATCAATTTGTATGAAATAAATATATTCGAAATTATCTATAAAATAAAACCTAAATGTTTTATGGTGCCAAAAAATACTGTTAAGAATTATAGGTTGTAAAAATTCTCTTACTTATTAAAGAATGATTTCTATGGTATGAATATATTTTTTGTTGACACTATCAATATATTTCGTTTTATAAAAACAAATTTGATTCTGGTATATACATATATGTTTGTGGTTTCATTACAGTATTTTTAGTGTTGTATAATGACTGAATACAACTTACATAAACTTTTTTTAAGACTTTACATTCTATAGAAATGAATTATAAATGTTTGTCACTATATTAAATGAGTAAAAAAATATATATAGAGTGAATAAATTTACATATATATGGGAAAAAAGTCTTATTATACTGATTCAACAGAAATATAATGGAATATTTCTCAAGTGGATTACATTGGAGACTTGATGATCGGATGTCTTCTAGTGTTTCATAGGATTAATCATTTAGTGATCTATGATCCTAATTTATACGAACTAATGGCTAATATTCCATATGATTCCTTCATGTGGTGTCTCATATATACAATTATATATATTTGATCTAATGTTTCATATTTTTTATGTATAATATGTTGATACTGTATATTCTTGGTGATTCATTCAATTGTTGAAAACAAAAAAAAAACTAGTAAATTAGAAGTATTATAATAACATTTCATATCATTCATGTTTATGAAGAGTACATTGTAAGAAAATAAATTAATTCTAGACTTCAAATTTATATACATGATGTGAATACTCTATCTCATTTTATGTATTTTCATTTTAGTTTCTCCATAGGGTTGTGGAGTTCAAAAATATACCTTATAGTGGTGTCGAAAAAAAATGATGGATTACATAATTGTGTCACATGTAGGTTAACATGAAATGATTGAACAAAAATTTAATTGATAAACATGGGGTGGGTTCTTTCAGTGGGGAGTGAATTAATCTTCCCTGTGACAATAATGTAAGTATTCTTCAAAAAAAGGTATCCCAGTCTCACCAATTTAACTAAAATAAGGATGTTGTAAGACATCTATGAGACAGTAGTTACTGTAATGGTTCATATGTTACGTCCTGATTTTTATGTTTGTTTATGGACTGATTTATTACAATTGAATTTTCACATGGCTAGGAAGTAGGTGTGTATGAGGCTACTGCTAACCATTATTGACCACCTATGTGAGTATGTCCCCATTCTTGCACATGTAAAAAAGTACAACATGCATATGAAATAAAAAATATATCAATATATATATATATATTATTTAATTCTCACTTTCATAAAAAATAATACATATAAAAAATGATCTAAATTTTATTATCAATAATATAATATATTCCAAATATGATTCTCTAAAAAAACAATAATATATAATCTATTCACCTCGACCACGATAATATTAAATTATCATATACTAATAACCCAAATAATTTTCTAGGATTTGTTTAGAAATCATGAATACAATATATTAAATTTTTACATGGTCTATTTAGAATCACTAAATTTTTAACAATATATCAAAATTATTGTTGATTTTTATAATTCAATTTAATAGGTTAATGATTGAATAAAAATCAGGGGTTTACTGTAATGTGTGAAATTATACACTGGAGGAAGAAAAAAAACCTCAATTTTCCTTATGAGTTGCTGATGTGCATTCCAATTGGATTCATCCATATAATATGTTATCATATACAATAATCAGCTTAGAAATCAAAGCATAATGAGTACGAGATTGACTGCTACAAAAATTATGTATTACCGTATGTAAAAATAGTAATTTGATTCATCTATTAACAAATATATGATGTCCAATTTATTTTTATTTAATTTTAAATATATCACGCATGTGTCTCTATGATTGTGAAATGTAAGGGAAATTAATTTAACACAAAATTCAATTTCATCGACTTGGTACATAGGTTTTTAAATTTTCATTCCTGATATAATTTCATGATATGATTAATAGACATATGAATTCCATAAATTCTAGCCTGATTGAAAATAATATCCATTGGATATTTAAAAATGAATTCACTAAATAACTTGATAATATATATAATGAATAAATATCAACCTCTTCATAAATATTACATTAAATATGAAAACTTATAATGAATAAATTATATTTTAAATATAAATATTTAAAATCAATTGGATATTGAAATCATCCAATGAAAATTATAGTTAATATGTTAAATAATATGTTGTTTTTTCTAATTTCATATGTCTTATAATATTACATAATTATTTTAAAAATTTTAAATATAAAAAAGTGTATAATTTATGAAAAAATCGTGGGATACAATGTAGTTGATTTTTTTAATTGATGTATTTCAATAATATATCCATGGACTCAGCAATAGTTAATTAAATTTGACTGGTAGGTAAATTTTAAAAAAACAATAGAATAAAAATATAAAACCATATAAAAATGAACAATAATTTATTATTATTAATTTAATATGAAAAAATATGAAAATAGAAAATAATAACATTATATAGAAAATAATATTTTATTTATAAAATATATTCACTAACAGAGAAAACAAACCATTTCAATAAAAAAATGGATTTATATATGAACACTAAAAAATAGATAATCTTATTCAATAATGAAAAATACAATGTAAAACTAGAAAATCATATCTATGGTAATATATAATTGGAATTTTTCTTGATTTTAATTCATAAATAATATTACAATAGAATTTATCAATCATATTACATTGAATTCTAATTCCCATGTCTATTTGGTTTTCATGAATCTCATGTCAGGATGATCCACAATCAATTAGTTATAAATTTTAATGCCTAAACCACTAGAACATGGATTTAAATTCTCATGTATATAAACCAAATAAAATTCAATCAGATGGTGATTCTACAGTAATTTTTATTTCATGGGGTTCACATCCCTCTTTGAAAATTTGTGTTTCATGCTCTTATGATTGATGAATATTATAATCTTTTTATCAAATCAACTAGTATTCTATGTTATAAAAAATTGTACTACCATAGTTGTTTGTCAGATAATTACATTCCAACATCAACCAAATTCATGAGTCATGGTAAATGACATGGACTCTTAAAAAATATGTAACCCCATCCAAATCCAGATAAATAACAATACATGATATAACCATTACATGGTTCTATAACAAGTGTGTTATGTTTATATGTTAGTCTGAAAATAAACTAATGATTTAATTACATTCAATATTCATTATTTTTTAATTGAATATCATTTCTATCAATGTCTATATAAGATCAATGAGTCTAGAAAATTCCCAACGAAAATGAATGAAAAAATATATTAGTCTAGGAAATATTTCTTACAAAAATAAATTAATTAGAATTTTTCAATATATGACACATTTGATATTTTTTTGGACATTAATAAATCATCCAATAGAAACAGATATACAATGGAAATACTGATGATTCATAGATTCAATGTGATTTTGAAAGAAATATCATACCTATCCACTTTCTAAATATCTTGGATATATTAGTATTTTCACAATAATATGTGGCCACATAAAACTCAATATCAATAAGATAGATGTATTGTTTCATTCCTTAATTTAGTTTGAACATTTCTGTAGTTTTTAATCTTTATTAACAATAAAAAAATCTTCGGTGTTATGCTTTTTATACTATTTATCATCATGTTTGAATAAACTTGAGAAGTGGATGTTTATATTATATAATTTTCTTAATTTTATTCATCTTATTTATATGTAGGAAAAAACACATAAATAATTTATGTTTTTTGAATGAAATCAATTACTTTAATAGGTGAATTTATCAGATATTATTTAACATGTTAATTTATCTAACAATATTAAGTGTCTTAGGAGTCTTTTTCTTTTCCATGATAATTTATCAAAGTATAAATATTACTGTTAATATATACTAGTGCCCACAGATTTTATATTATTTTTAATGAGTAATAAATATTACTAACTATTGATTGATAATCTACTATCATGTTTATGAATATAAAACTCCATAATTTGTGCATTAAATATTCATATGTTATTATAATTATTGAGTACTCACTAATTGTAAATTCTATGGAATAATCAAGAGTTAATGTGATAATGTTAATTAACACATAATGAAACAAAAAATAGGAACATCAAAAGAACTTCATGAAAATATCAGAGGGCTGGTTCATTTATGATTTTTGGTTATAATACCTACATATATAGAGATGAATAATGCCACTATGATTCAATAGAAGAAATATAAAGATAATATCATTGTTTTAATGCACAAAAAACCCTACCTCAAAATGAGATGAATGGAGGATGAAATATCATTCCACTGACCAAAGAATTTTTTCAATGTGTTATAAAATATTATAGCTACAATCTTCAGTGCAACGGTACTATATCCTATGATAAACACAATCCTCCCCCTCCACATACCATGCAGCATGGGTGACTCCCCTAATAGACATATCCAAGGATAAACTCTCCATAATAAAATCCCCCTTTGTGACATATCCTTAATGCATAGGGTTTAGGATGTCCATCTTGATTCCGGACACACCACCAAACACAATTTTTTAAGAGCATTGTGATTTGATAGTGATAAACTCTATGATGATTAATTTAGGGTCATATTAGTGGGATGAAATATTCCTAGTGAAATATTTGTATGAACTCTTTATGGATTATATTTTACATACCATTGACATTAAAAATATATGAGATATAAATAATGTGTGTCTATAATACACATAATACCTTAATACAATCAACATACTAAAAATATCTTGTTTGCATTATTTTGTTTAAAAAATTTTAAATATAAAAGGGATTATTTTTCTAATATATTATATTTTTTAACATTCTTTTAAAATCATGGATACATAATTTTTTGTAGCAATATAATATATTCTTGTATTTTAATAAATATTTTTATGCTTATTTATTTATTTTTTTGAGTGGCTAAATTAATGAATATTTATTCCTGTTAATTAATTATAATTCTATTTAACCAAAAATTGTTTTTGAATAAATGATACACATTAGAGATTTTATATATTTCATTGAATATTTCATCAAATTTAATTTTTTCTTGAATATAAATGTGACATATTTAGATACATTTTTAAGTAATAATAATTATTTGATTAATTAATGAACACAATGCATATAAAGTTAACATAGTATATGATTTTAACAAAAAAGATCTTATTTAAATATATATATAATGATCATATATATATAACAAAACATTTTTATGGGATGGGGTGGATACATATTGAAATATCTCTATAATTGTTTTAGGATTCACATCCAATTATTAGTGTGAAAAATCAAATTTTTATAGGGATTTTGATTATATTTTAATTTATGAATTCATTATATATTTCTATAAAAATATAAATTTAAATAATAATTTATTTTTAAAATTTTAAAATTTAATTTAAATATTTATTTATAATTATTAAATTATTCTCTAATTATATATTATTTTCATCAATATAAGTAATTTTTTCAGAATAAAACATTTTACCATGAATGAAATATATCATAAAATAAAAAAATTCCAGGTCAAAAAAAAATATTACCACTACTTGAGTTTCGTAAAAAAATTTATGAATTATACAATTGTTGACATTATTAAAATACATCATTATAAAAATTTGGAAATAATACATATCTAAATCATCACTCTAATTCAATATGAAATTACTAACTACAAATACGTATCCCTAAATTTATAAGTACATTAAACAATAAAATATTACTTTTATAACCTTGGTGATTATATGACCATCTTAATTTATAAATGAGAGTATATCTAGAATAATTAAAAATGAAATATAATCCATTTATAAAATATATTTCAGGTCATTTTTTATGTATTTTATTTCAAGAAAAAAAAATTAATTCAAAGGGTTAACATATGGGTAAATAACACAATATGATTTAGATAGGGAAAAGTATCTTATGTTATATAAATAAATATTTAGAGATAACAATAAAAATGATGAAATGTTATTTTCATTAATAAATTAAGAATACACTATCATTCGTCATTGGTTTATATTAATGTGGAAATGTCCCTAATTTACACTTCATTTAATCAATATACAATATATCATATTCATGATTTTTTTTATTCTAAATTTTTCGAGAAGCCCATTTTTTACTCAGGAATGTGATGTTTTTTATTTGAAATGATCTAAATAGAAAAATTAAAATTAATTACACAATGATTAATATATGATGTTTTTAAATTTCCCGAATTTGATTTGCTGAATTATATTTTATGTTTTTGACATTTGTTTTAATCCATATTTCACTATTTGTCGACAATAGTGTGTACTCTTTTTTATTTTAAATTCTATTTTTCTTCAATCTGTATTATTTTTTTATTTATTGAATTTGTGTGTACAATGCCACAAAATATTCTTTTGGTGAAATATGTACACGACAGTCAAGATGTTTTTAATATAATTTTAAAACTTTTTATGTAATTCTAATAATAAAATATTTTATTCCACTAGAAAATCATGTTTCAATATACAAGTATATGTTTTAAAGGAAGTAAAAAATCAATACTATTTATGAATTATGGAAATGTTGATGACCGGAGTAGTCCATAATTTATTCATTTCTATTAATATTTTAATTAAGATCATAAATAATTGTTTCATTAAAATAATATATTGTAATTTGATATTAATTTAGTTGGGTTTCAGAGTAATATTTTATTAATTATTTATTATGGATTTCAAGTTTACATATTTTTATTAATAAACTCTTAGATTAATATAAGTTATCTAATTTTATAATTGTGTTTTATGAATTATTATATGATATAGAGACATAATAAATGGTTTTTTGTTCTATAAATTAATTATAATTTTTTTTTTCATTTATTACATTTTAAGGAATATATATGTGTGGTGGGGTCATACAATATTGGGCAACATATTTATCCTTAATTTAATTCAACCTAAAAATTATCACATTTATTTTAATGATATGTTACTCAATTTATTAATAACACATTGGATTAACTGTAACACCCAAGGTAAATAATTAATATGACATTTTCATATTTATCCATATTTTGGAATAATGTATTAATACTACTTTATATGGAATGCTATGATTGATGTCATGCCCAATACCCAACAACGAGTTTCATTGAAATCTCACGTTGCACTCTAATAATAAAATATTTTTTTTAAATGTTAGTTAATTGTTACCCGTTGTAATGGCGGGAATGAATGAAACTTACTACAAAATGATTATATATGTTTGTCAAATATTTTTTCATTTATCCAATAAATGTTAGAGGCTTAAAATGAAAATGAATTCATTTTTAAGCATGAATCATTTAACATTCTTTAAAAGGTCGATTAACGAACTTTTGGTGGAGAAACCTTTTTAAATATACTTTTGAAAATTTTATATGTTTTCTTTGACAAAATAAAATTCTTTTTTTTTGAATCTGGATATCAAAATTTACTTTGTGTATTTTTTTTATTTTTCTGATAAAGATCATTTTTAGTGAAAATTTTGCATTTATATTCAAAACCTCTTTTTAATATGATTTATTTATTTGGATATATTATCATTTTAATTGAGATTAAATTTTATTTAGAATATATTTTTACCATTTAATCCAATGGTGGACATTGGAATTAATTTCACTTTGAAATTGGACATAAAATAATGTCAATCTTTTAATAGATATTGTTTTTAAAAACATGCTATTTGTTTTGACAACAGGAATGAATTATTAAATTTATTAATGAAACTGATATATTTTTAATTTTATAAAAAATACATCATTTTTGAATTCGGAATATCAAATATAGCTTAGGGTTAATTTTTGGTATTTTTCTGAAAAACTTCAATTTTTGATGAATGCTGAAACCACTAAGTTGTAGTTAAAGAAACTGATTTTTCATAAAATGAATCTTTACCACTTCTATGATTTTAATTTAAAAAATATGACATACATGGTTTTCATTTTTATGTATAATTTGGTTCAATGAGATTAAAATAATGTTTTGGTTAATAGTAACTTTTAAGTTTTATTAATCAAGATTAATGGTAATTAGTGTAATTTAAGGTAAAGATAATGTTATAATAATATGAAATAAACAAGACACATGTACTAAACTTATTGTATGAGTCATGACCGAACAGGAAATTCTGTGGGTCAACTTGGGGACCCCATGGAGCCACATTGGTTGGAAATGACATTAATAACTTTTTATTTAATGTTAAAATTAAAATGTCACAAACATGTATTGTTTTACTAAACCAATTTTTAAATGGGGTTATATAATTCATATTTTTTTACTATAAATATTAATTATAAATATAAAATTATTTCATACATCATGGTATTTTTTATAACTTTTAGACAATATATATATTATATTATTTATGACACAATGATGATGCAGCAATTACCTCATTAATGAACGATTTAAATAAAATGTAAATATAATGTTAAATCTATGAAATACACTCTAAAAAAACTATTGGATCAGTATATTTCGAATTCTTACCACATTATCCTCAAAATATATCAATTTGGGACCTTTAATATCCGAAACTCTTTTTAAAATAATGTATCATTTCTTGACATTCCATGAGTGCCCCTTCTCTCCTCTTATAAAAGGCCCCCACCTCTACTTCATTACCCGAACATCTCAAGCCTTTGGATAGGCCAAACCCTTAATATTTCATCTATCTGCATCTATCTTTTTATTATTGAATCGTCACCTTAGGTAGGAAGCTCTTCAAGAAACCCTTTTGGTTCAAACCAAAGGGAGTTACCCGATTTAATGGTAATGTCTTCACGTATGTTCTTTTGTTTTATTTTGCTTCTCCAAACCAATAAATTTTTTTATTCCTATCTTTTGTAACAACACCAATATCTTCAATATACTAGGATGTTTTTAAAATAATTATTAGAGCAACACTAACACACAAATATGTCTAATGGTTAAAAAACATACTGTTTCTGTGGATGGTGAATTACTGCCTCATGAAACGATGATTGTTCAATATTCTTATAACACCATTAAAGATGGCCATTATTATTTCACTTTATTTTATATATGATATATATTTTATTTATGTTTTATATATTCTTATATATTTTATATTTAAAACATTCCTTTATTCTTTTTATGTTTTTCAAATGCGATAATTTCATATGAGGAAGTGCGGACTACCACCCCCTCAAGTGATGTAACTCGTTCATTCAATACATGGAATGAATAAAGAATTAAATTAATGAAATTATGTGACTTATATAACATATATATTATACTAAAATTATAATATATATCTCTATCTCTCAATTATTTTTAATTCCTTTAATATGACAATGAAATGAAATTAGCATTCATGCGTACGTACGATCTACTGTCTCCATGAACGGTGCATTTCATTTCTTTTTATATCCAACTATTATGGAATAGTATAATATGAATATTTACTGGATACATATGATATTTAAATCATTGATAATATTCAGGATATGATGTACTTATAACTACATTGACGATTCTTTTCAAACAAGTTCATTTTTTGACTCATGTACCAAACATCGACAAAAACATTTGATATGAACTCACATAATTAACTAATTGTTATAAAATAATAAGATGTGATATGAATTGAATAATAATATTTTAAGGAGGTACTTAAGAAATAATAAATTGAAAAAAGTTTATTATTCGGGAATATAAAGAAACGAACATGACATGTCGTACTTGATGTAAGGGATCTAACCCCTCTCTTTCTTTTTAAGTACTCTCTTTTATGTCACATCTTATAAGATCCTCTTTATTAATTTGTGGGATGTTCTTTTTTATTAATCTTTCTGTAAATTTTTTGTTAACATTATTAGAGACCCTATTTGATCTTATCAATCCATTTTTGGAAGTTTTATGTGGCGCCGTTAGGCTTCCAAATTTTTATAAGGGGATTTTCATCTCACATTTTATTCCCTTGAGATTCATGCTAAATTTACCACTATTTTATTTTGTGTAGTGTATGTACTACCCATTATTTTAATGTTTTTATAATATACTCTCATTTATGGGTATTTACATCTTCATTGTATGACCCTTCTTTCATGGGGTGTACGTTTCAAAAGTTGACCAAATCGGTAAGGGAAACCATTCAGACTCCTCTATTTAAAAGACTTATTTTGTTATTTCTTTTAATTTACATCTTTATATATTGGAATATGTTATTTTATATAGATATTGATGTAAATTTTATGGCCAATATATGAGATAATAATTTTTCTCACATCAACTATTTTTATGACTTTTAATGTGACGCCATTAGGATGTTGAATTTTATCGAGGGAACTTCTAAACCCAATTTTGATATCACTGGGTTCAACTAGTTGTTATTGAATATGCCATCCTATGAATATGTGTGAATGAACTCTGGTTGTTTAACACTTCGTATCCAATTATATTGGGTGTATTTAAATTTTTCCCACATAATTATGAGATTGATTTATCCTTAATTTATGGATACCTTCTTTATAAAGGATTTCATCTAATTTTACAATTCTATTGAGTCTTCATTGTTGTTATGCACCAATTCACACTTATAGAGTCTATATACTTTCCTTTGGAATAATATATCATGAATCCCTTTATTTTGATGATATTATAAAGTTATGATTAAATGTTATTCCTAAATTATTGTATTCAAGTATCTCATTTTGTTAAAAACCCATTAACTAAAATATCATTTTAAATGTTTTAATGATTTATTATTATAAATATTTCTCATTAATATCCAAGTTTTCATAATGATTTTAAGGATTTATTTATATGGATATTAATGTATTAAAATGTTAAAAGATTAATTGTGTAATGGGACACTTTGATTCAAAAATATCTTTATTAAATCTTTTAAATGGTTTTGAAAATGGGTTTTAGAATGGATTCATTATTTCAATATCTTAAAATGTTGTATTGTTATTTCAATGTGGGGATGATATCTTTCCTTTGTGCTTATGTTATGTTCTATGATTATGTTATAGTTCTTGGGCATTGTTTATGAAGATAGGTGGTTCCGGGATAAATTAAGGGCAGGTGAACCCTATATAGCTCTCCAATGCATTTGGTAACGCAAAGGTGTTAAACATTAAGGTTTCTCCGAAGAGATTTAGGGAATATATTTTGATGGGTATTCAAAACATAACTATTAGGGATACTCCCTACATAAGAATGTTATGAAAGTCTCATGTTACCTTTAAGGCTTATGATGAACTATTGAGTTATGCATAAATCTTATGATTTCACGAGGTGTGTTAAATTGCATATGTTTTATGAGTAAAGTATGATTTCATTGATTCTTATGTATACATGGACTGATGTTTTCTTTCTGTGCTGTTATAACTCGGACTGTGTTTTTAATGCTCATCCCAAGTTATGGAAATTTTTTCACAAGACATAATGTTTAATAGGGTCCAGGATGGGATCGAGGAAATGCCAGGCTGTCTAAAACAATGAACTAGACATGACTCTATTGATCAAGAGTTTTTATTTTGTTGAAAAAATGTCAACTAAGTTGATTTGTCCACTTAGTAATCTTTGAGATTTAATAGCTATGTCCTAATTATCTAAAACTCTAAACCTAAATAGATCCTCAATGTGAATTATTCAATTTAATTCAAGATTAAGTAAGGTTTAAGGTCGGGTCCTTATAGTTGGTATCAGATGATGGTTTAGATAACATTAGAGGTTAGGGTATTCATTATGAATAAGTGACATTACCATAACGGCTAGAATTTCAGAAAGAGTCATAGTTATTATATAAATTGAATGAGTAAGTATATCTTAGTGTTTATCTTCTTCATTAGTACATAATGATTTTTTTGATATACTCACACTTAAATTTATAGATTTAGTAAATGGTTAGGTCTAGCAAGAACCAAAGTGACAATGGGATTGAAGGAAACTGTGGTGGTTATCTGATTAAGAGACTGGATAAAATGGGGGATTCAATGAGAAATCTTGTGGTAATGCTAAAACAAATTTTAGGAGTCATGTTCAACCACTTGAACCTCGGTGAGTTCGTTAATGCATCATGTACGAGAGAACCAACTCGACATGGATGTTTCAGTACTAATTATAAAGGTAACCATTAGGGTATATATGATCCGTACTTGTGAGGTAATTATGGGTTACTATACGTAATGATGGAATATGACCGACATGAGATAAACTTGAGGTTAAATTATGTTATGGTTATTTTTGAAGATTTTATCGCTTTTTGGGGAATGTTATAATAATTATGTTGTTTTGGAAAAAGGAAAACATGAA
This sequence comes from Viscum album, assembly GCA_963277665.1. NCBI lineage: Eukaryota > Viridiplantae > Streptophyta > Magnoliopsida > Santalales > Viscaceae > Viscum > Viscum album. The sequence continues at coordinate 840,102,565 of OY728141.1, forward strand.
GATACTGTGATAACCATTCGCATCTGATGAGGCTATGGGAATCGAAACCACAACCAAATTGCGACAGGTATATATTGCCTACCACTGAACTACATGAAGTCCCTGGTTAGATTAACTAATTCGTTTTAGTTATATGTTCTTTTGAATCTAGAATATGTTGATTTTGGGTTATCTATGGAAATTATTAACCTTTCATGGAGGATATGTGATTAGGTTAATGACATTTCTGTATGAGACTTTATGAGTAACTGATGTTATTTGGAGATAAATGTTACAGATTATCTTGAAATACTATTTGATTAAATCTTTCAAGGATTTGGGTTTCAGTCTTAGTTTTGATTACTTTGACGAATTTTATGGATATATGTTTATTGAATGGTCTTTGGTGAACTTTGGGTATTGTTTGTCAAATTTTGGAGATTAAGAATATATATTTTTTAAAGTATTATCCTTTTTGGGTATTATCTGATCTCATACTAACCTTTTCAGTTTTAGTTTTGGTTAATGTCTAAAGACATGGGATATATATAGTTCTCTTTTGTGGATTAGGTGATTCTTTATAAGTATATTATAGCTCTCTTAATGTGAACAAGTCATCCTAAATAGTCTTCTTTTTGAGAAAATATGAGTTCATGTAAGAAATCTAGTAAAAGTTGAAAGTCAACCTGACAAGTAAGTATGTTTCCTTATGTTTTATATAAGCTCATAAATAAATTTCTAAATGAAAATTAACTTCAAACAAAAAATTTGACTGTTAATTTTTCCTACTGGGAAATCAAATACCGTTTAACCCATCACAATTTTGTGATTTTATTGTTGTTAATGATCTCTTATACATGATTTCTATCACTCTCCATCAGAACATGACCCTTTTTATTCTCCTCCATGTCCATGTTTTCTTACATGGAATACTAGTATGGGTTAACTAGGGTGTCCTTTGTGCTTATCTTTCTTTATTTTAAAGTGACATTTTTACTTACTCTTGTTCCGATGCGGGATTTTCAATGAATTTTTCAAGAATAGTTTTAAAATTGCGAGGACGCAATTCCCAACAGGGATGAAGGATGTAACACCCCAGGTAAATAATGAATATGACATTTTCATATTTTTTCATATTTGTGAATAAAGTATTAATACTACTTTAATGGGAATGCTATGCTTGATGGAATACCCAATACGCAACAATGAGTTTCTTTGAAATATCACATTGCACTCTAATAATAAAATAATAATGTTTTAAATGGTAGTTAATTACTAGACATTTTAATGGTGGGAATGAATTTAACTAACTACAAAATGATTATACATGTTTGTCATATTTTTTTACTTTTATCCAATAATTTTTAGAGGCTTAAAATACAAATGAATCCAATTTTAAGCATGAATCTTCTAATATTCTTTAAAAGGTCGATTAACCCTCTTTTGATGGAGAACACTTTTTAAATATACATTTGAGAATTTCATATGTTGTATTTGATAAAATAATATCCTTATTTAGAATCAGGACATCAAAATTTACATTGTGTAAATTTTTGTCATTTTTCCGATAAAGATCATTTTTAGTGAAAATGTTGCATTTTAATTCAAAACCTCCTTTTAGTCTGATTTAATTATATGGATAGATTATCTTTTTTATGAGATTAATGTTTATTTATAATATATTTTAACAATTTAATCCAATGGTGGTCATTGGAATTAATTTAACATTGAAATTGGACTTAAACTAGTGTCAATATTTTAATAGATATTGTTTCTTAAAAACATGCTATTTGTATTGACAACGGGAAATAATTATTAAATTAATTAATTCAAAATATATAATTTGAATTTTGTAAAATATACATAACTTTTGAATTCAGAATATCAAATATATCTTGGATTGTATTTTTGGTATTTTTCTGAAAAAGTTCAATTTTTGATGAATAGTGAAACCACTAAGTGGTAGTTAAAGAAACTGATTTTTCGTTTAAATGAAAATTTACCACATCTGTGGTTTTATTTTCAAAAATCCATCATACATGGTAGTAATTATGATGTAAAATGTGGTTCAATAAGATTAAAACAATTTTTTGTGAATTGTAACTTTTAACTTTTACTAATCGCGATTAATGGTAATTAGTGTAATTTAAGGTAAAGATAATGCAATAATAATATGAAATGTCCTTTAAAAATGTCCTGCCATTATTGGATGAGTCATTGCAGACAAAGAAAATCCATGGGTCTACTAGGGGACCCCATGGAGCCACTATGGTTGGAAAATTACATTAATAACTTTTTATTTAAAGTTAAAATTAAAATATCACAAACATGTATTGTTTTACTAAAACAATTTTTACATGGGGTTATTAATGTAATATATTTGACTATAAATATTCATTAGAAAGATAAATATATTTCCTAAATCTTTATATTTTATTTATAATTTTTAGACATTAAATAAATTAAATTATTTATGGCACAATGATGATGCAACAATTACCTCATTAATGAACTATTTAAATAATATGAAAAGATAATGTAAACTCAAAGACATAAACTTGGGAAAAACCTATTGGATGAGTACATTTCGAACCCTTATAACCTTATACTTGAAATATTTCAAGTTTGGACCTTTAAAATTTGAAAATCATTTTAAAATAATGTTACATTTCTTGACATTGCATGAGTGCCCCTCCTCTCCTCTTATAAAAGGTCCCCACCGCTACCTCCTTACCCACACCTCTCAAGGATTTGGCCCAGCCAACCCCTACCCATTTCATCTATATACACCATTATATTTATTATTTATGCCTCTGATTAGGCAGTAAGCTCGTGAAGATTCCCTTTTGAGTCAAACCAAAGGGAGTTACCCGATATAAAGGTAATGTCTTCTCGTATGATCTTTTGTTTTATTTTGCTTCTCCAACCCCCTAAACTCTTTTAATTACTTTAATTTGTAACAAAAAAAATTATATTAAATATACTATGATGTTTTTATATGATGTATTCAAGCTAAACATAGACACACATCTATCTAATTTATATAGAACATACTGTTTCTGTGGATGGTGAATTACTACCTCACGAAACGATGATTGTTAAATAAAATTTTAACACCTCTAAAGGTGACCATTATGATGTCACTATATTTTATATATGATATATATGGTATTTATGTTTTATATATTCTTCTTTATTTTATATTTAAAATATACATTTATTCCTTACATGTTGTGCAAATGCGATAATTTCATATGAGTAAGTGCGGACTACCGCCCCCTCAAGTGGTGTGACTCATTCATGCAATACATGGAATGTATAATGAATTCAATTAATGAACATATGATACCTATATAACATATATATTATACTGGAATTATAATATATATATATATATATATATATATATATATCTCAATTATTTTTAATTCTATTAATATGAAAAAGAAATGAAAGTAGCGTTCTTGCGTACGTACGGCCTACCATCTACATGAACGGTGCATTTCATTTCATTTTATCTCAAAATGTTATGGAATAGTATAAAATGAATATGTTAGGGATATATATTATATTTGAATCATTAATACTACTCTGGAGATGATGTACTTATAACTACATGGACGATTCTTTTCAAACAAGTTCATTTTTGACTCATGTACCAAACATCGACAAAAACATTTGATATGAAGTCACATAATTAAATAATTATTATAACATTATAATATTTGATATGAATTGAATAAGAAACATTAAATTAGGAACATTATATGTTATAAATTGGAAAAAGTTTATTGTTCAGGAATATAAAGATATGAACAAGACAGTTCAGACTTCAGGTAAGGGATCCAACCTCTCTCTTTCTTTTTAAGTACTTTATATTATGTCACTTCATTTTAGCTCCACTTTATTATGTTGGGGATGTTATTTTATATTAATATTTCTGTTAATTTTCTGTTAATATGATGACATACCCTATTTGATATCATCAATCCATTTTTTGGAATTTTATGTGGCGCCGTTAGGCTGCCGAATTTTCATAAGGGGAATTTCATCTCACTTTTTATTACCATGAGATTCATGCTACATTTTCCACTATTTCCTTTTTTGTGGGGTATGTACTAACGATTATTTTAATATCTATATAATATACTCTCATTTATGGGTATTTACATCTTCATTGTATGACCCTTCTTTCATGGGGTGTATATTTTTAATGTTGCCCAAATTGGTAGGGGAACCTTTCACACTCCAATTTTTAAAAGACTTATTTTGTTATGTCTTTTAATTTAAATATTTTTTTGTTGGGATATGTTCTTATATATAATTATTGATTTAAATATTATGTCTAAGTGATTAGATACCATTTTATCTCTCATTAACTAATTTTATGAAATTTAATGTGACGACGTTAGGCTGTCAAATTTTACCGAGGGAACTTCTTAACCCAATTTTGATATCTTTGGGATCAAATTGTTGTTATTGAATATGTCATCCTATGAATATGTGTTAATTACCTCTGGTTTTTTACACATAATATCCACTTATATTGGGTGTATTTATATTTGTCACACATAATTATGAGATCGATTTATCCTTAATTTATGGATATCTTCTTTATAAGGGATTCCATCTCATTTTACAATTCTATTGAGACATTATTGTTGTTATGTACCAATTCACTCTTATATAGTTTATATACTATCCTTTGGAATAATATATCATGAATACCTTTATTCTCATGATATTATAATGTTCTGATAAAATGTTATTCCTCAATTATTGTATTCAAGTGTCGCTCATTTTGGTAAAAACACTTAAATAATATATCATTTTAAATATTTTTATGATAGATTATTATAAAAATTTCCCATTAATATCCATGTTTTAAAAATGTTTTTAAGGATTTATTTAAATAGAATATTAATGGATAAAATGTTAAATGCTTCAAAGTGGTATGAGACACTTTGATTCAAAATTATCTTTCTTAAATATAATAAATTGTTTTGAAAATGGTTTTTAGAATGGATTAATTATTTTAATATCCTAAAATGTTGTATTGTTATTTCAATGTGGGAATGTTTTATTTATATTGTGCTTAAGTTATGTGCTATGATTATGTTATGGTTCTTGGGAAATTTTTATGAAGATGTGCGGTTCCGTGATAAACTAAGGGCGGGTGAGCCCGATTTAGCTCTCCAATGTATTGTGTAATGTTAAGGAGATAAAAATTATGGTTTCTCCAAAGATATTTAGGGAATATACTGTGATGGGTTTTCCAAAACAACCATGAGGGTTACTCTCTATGTATGAATGATTGGAATGCCTCAATTTACCTTTAATCCTTTTTATTTCTATTGGGTTATGCATAAATATTATGATTTCACGAGGTATGTTAAATTGCTTATGTTTTATGAGTAAAGTATGATTTCGTTGATTCATATGTATACATGGAATGATTTTTTCTTTTCATGCTGTTATAACTCTTACTAAGATCTTTGTGTTTATCCCATGTTTTTGAAATGTTTTCACATGACAAATTATAATTGGTTCAAGGATGGGATCAAGGAAATGTCAGGTTATCTAAAATAAGGATCTTGACATGACTCTTTTGTTCAACAGTATTTATTTTGTGGAAAAAATGGCAAATGAGTAGAGTTGTTCACTTTCTAATCTTTGAGATGTAATAGCTATGTCCTAATTCGCTAAAAATCTAAACCTGAAATGATCCTCATTGTGAATTATTCAATTTAATTCAAGATTAAGTAAGGTTTAAGTCCATGTCCTTATATTAATATTCGATATGAGATTTCTCATTTTAATGATTATGTGGATAAATTTTATACATCGTGAGTAACATAATTTTTTATAAGTTTACAATTAATAAATTTATTTACATATTTAGGTTAATGTTATCCAATTTTAATAATATATTTAGTAAACACATCGTATCATCCCGCACATTTATAAAGAATATTTGATGGGATTCTCGAATTAGGATATCACACAATGCTGAATTTTATATAGTCAATATCTTTAATTCTATATTGTTCCCATATAGATATAGAAATTTCCTACCATAATTATGGTAAATCAATTATAATGCTATGAATAATGTGAATAATTTTGAGGAACACACATGTAGGGTGGAAAAGTTACATGAGATTCTTCAATATTCATGATGTACCATGGAACAGAAAAATTTAGGGTTATTATAATACTTTTAATTTTCAATCATATTTGATTGTTCTATTTATTATTCCCATTATTTAAAAATATTGATTATATATTTTCCTAATTTTGAAATATATGAAATTGAAATAATTTTTGGATCATAATCTAAATCAGTTGTATCCATCATTTTATATGGCGCGGTTCAATGAAATAATTTTTATGAAACATGATATACCACGAGTTCAATGGTACCATAATTTTAGCTGTTTTTTAAAATCATTTTTATATAAATTAAAATATTATAAATTAATCCTAGATTATATATTTTTTGATATTAATTGTAATGAAGAATTTATGTGTGCTGAGAAACAATAAAAATATATTTATACTTAATTTTAATATTCTATTACTTAAGTTGATAATTTTTTTATTTTATAAAATCTGTTGAGAAACTTATTGTCACTTTTATATGTAAATGAAAATTTAAAAGTATAATGGCCACCTAATCAATAAGTTATACTCATGAGCTTTATTTTGGTTGGGGTTACTTCAAAAATATTATATGTTTTCTTGGATCCACCACACAATATGATGTAATAAAATATTCAATTTGTATTTTCAATCTTAGAAAATATTATGCAAATTTTAAAACATTTCACATGAACCCAAATAAATGGTTAATAATATATATCTTATTCAATTGAATGTTTAAATTGAAATCGTTTTATATTTATTTAATGGATTATATATGTTCTTGGATTTATCTAAGTTATTTCATCGACATAATGATTTTAATTATATTTAAATATTCATGTCCATTTATATGAAAACATTACAATTGTACATTTTTTAACTGTAATGGTGCCATTATACCATAAAATCAATGTACACATTTTCACATATATATAAATATCTATATATTTAATAGATCTCATTCTAATACATACATGATAAATTTTAACAGTATTTCCTATTTCATTTAATTATTAATATATATATATATATATATATATCATGCATTTCATTTATTTATTAATAAAATCGTTATATATTAATAAAATAGTAAAATATGTTTTTTAAATTTTAAATAAAAAATAATTTGTTACATGCCATACCTAGGCATTTTATTTCTACTATCTATTAAAAATTACTTCTATGCCGTGTAGAAACCTCTGGCTAGCTTCATTGTTAATTGTTTATCCTTAATTTCGTTATTTATTGTATGTATATTAGAGTTTAGTGGAATTTTTATTAGTTTTTTAGGGGTAATCATTAAATAAATATAAATTTTTAAATAATTTTATTTATTAATGGATGATGAAGAAAAATAATGGAATGAAAAACATTGAACCATTTTTGAATTCTACGATTTCATTTTTACTTTTAATTTCATAGAATGTAGATGATTTTTAATTGATTGAACATTTTATATAAATAAGTATCTAAAGAGTTATTTAGTTATATTTTATTTTTTTTAGTGTGAACATTTATTTATTTAAAACCAATAGGTTTTTTAATGAAAAATTAATATTATGTTGATGAGTGATTTTAAAATGATATAGTTTTCATTATGACCTATTTGAAATTATATGTCTTTTTGTCCTAATATTATAGTCAATCAGATTCAAATATATAATGATATTAAATTTATATCAACATTGAAATGGAATCATTGCATCCTGTACGTTAGTTTGTTATCTTCTATGACCAACAAAATTTATCATGATTGGTTATGTTTTGTATGAATCATATTTTTACAAGAAGTACTATTATATATGTTTTTTATTATCATTAATTTATTTCACCATTATATTCCAACCCAATAAACCTATATTCAATCACAAACAATTGAATCTTCCTCTGTTATGGTGGTGGAATGATAATGTAATTATATCCCACTATAATATTGTAGAAATGAATTCCCTTGTTGAATCATTTTAATAGAATAGGTTGAAATTATCAATGATTATCATTATTGAGTGATATGATGTTCACACAAGGTCTCTGTCATCTCTTTTTACTATTTTAAATACTAATATGAGAATCATTTTTTTCAATCCCTCTCTCAATTTATATGTTAATATATGATTGGGGTATCACAAGTAACTTATATTACCTAAAGAATCCCCTATAGTGTAGGAATAATGGAAAACATTTTCCACAAAAACCTTCAACCATTAGGTCCCGAAATAACATTAGGGACATATGTTTTCTATCTCAATAATATGAGTAATTTCTTTCGGGATTCTGATGAAAATAATAAAACAACGAGTCAAAACTGAAAGGTTCCCATTTAAAAAAATAAGAGTCTACAAGCCAATTGTTATTAAAAAAATATAAAACTAGAAATTAATACATGAATGAATTGATGCTAGATGTTTTAGATTATTTAATAACACTATGAAACCAACTGAAAGAACAACTATGATATCTCTCAGAATATCAAGAGACACATTTACCCCCCTATTGATGTGAGAGAAGTTGACATACACAACTATACCTATGTGGAAAAACAAATTTGGCATAGAAATATGTGAATAAACTCTGCAAGAAAATAGTATGATTTATATAGTTCGAATCCAATACATAACATCCAATTATACATTAGTCGCAACATATAATATTACTAAATTCTTACTTATGTGAAATATGATATGGTATTTAGAAATTTCCAGGATACATATTATTATTATAAGAAGAAAAAATATGCATCCTCATCAATATCATACCATTTTAAAATGTCTACCCAAACATTAAACTAGTATAAATATATTAGAAAAATAGGTAATCCCACCTCTAAAATTTTGTCCAGAATCACTGGTATATAAAAATGAAACAATCACTCCCACCACTCACCCAGTGTAAACCATCCCATTAAAACATTTAAAAAAACCACATCATCATCACCATATACCCCCATCATATCACCCAATCATCAAATCATGTCCACATAAAATCATTCTATAACCATAAGAAATATTATTACATGAAAATACAAAACCCTAGGCCATCATAGATCAAAACTAAGAATTAACCAATGAAATATCTACTAGATGAATCATCAAGTATCACAACTAGCTTTTACACTCATGAAAAATCATCATTAAAACAATATTGAAACATTTATGTCAATAGATTTAGAAAATTTATTTAAAAGTTTTTAATCTTTCGTGATTCATTTTATATTTATTAATTATATTTATATTCATTAAAATTCAACTCAACTATTTGGTCAAAAAATTAATACATAAACCATCCATATAAAATTTAGGTTTATCATACTGAGGAAATAATTTATAGAATACTTCTTTAAATCATTAAAACATGTGAACATCCAATATGATTAATGAATTTTTAATGTTAATGGATTAGTATTTCAATGATTCAAAATTATTTCTTGAATAAAGGTGTTTTTTATAGTGATGAAGATATTTTATGATTGTGAATAGATTAATTTTTTTGGTTTTCATGTTGCAGAACATCACTATATTTTATATGATCATCTTAAGAATGTATTCTTCCATAAAACAAATCAATTGATGGAAATGAAAATTTTGACTTGTTGTGTTTACTATCTGGAATATGTAATATGGAATTATGATTTTTTCATAACTTGAAAATAATATATTTAAAACAATATAAGATTATTATCCGCTGTATTTATTTTCACGTGGGGTTAATTTTAGCATGGCCAAACCACACTATGTATTACGGTGCAAGTCCACCACCAAGGAAACTCAGTGGAGTTCCCACAAGCATTGGCCATCCTACAAACAAGTCAGAAAAATCTACCATAGATGGCCGAGTTGGGAATGTGTTGCGTGAATGGGATACGTTTACCAACAGAACTACCCCAAAATTTTATTTAGATCATCTGTGGTTCTAATCCTGGATACCCATCGCCATTGAATATTGATTTCAATGATTCTATTGTTTGATGTATGAAATATGAAAATAAAGAACCTATAAAAAATATATTTAATTATCAATTCCAATTGATGGTGTATATTAATCCATTTGATGTCATTTTCAATGAGAGATAGTATTTATTGATTTTATCGTCGTAGTGGTAATGATGGGGTTGGGGAATGATTTTAAGAACATTTGTAGGGCATTTAAAACATTGGATTTTTTTTATGAATGGGACATTAAAATTTATTTCCATTTTATATTTCTGAACCCCCACCTCATGATTCATGGGGAATTGGTCCGGTAAATCAACATGGTTTCAGTACCCCATTAGTGCACATTAGGTGCAAGTCCATTACATGTTGTGAATTGGTCATTGTACTCCCTCGATAGAAGAGAAATCTAGTGAGGCAAAAGACCTATATATGTATGGTAAATACTCACCTAATTTAGGTCTATTCCAATGCGGTGTGTGACTACCAATATAAATCCATAATGGTTATTTGAGTTTCAGGTTATTTTAGTTCAAATATTTAGAGACATGTGTTGATTTCTACAATAGTTTGATAATAAAAAGTGGGGGATATTTAATATGCTTAGAATTTACTTATTTATAACCCACATAGCTGGTTATAATAGTTGGGGATAATAACCACATGAATGGGATCAATGATGGTGAAAAGAAATGGGTTTCCTACATTTTTCTGGTTGGAAGAACTGCATATATTGTTACAAAAGGCATGGCGTGTTATTACAATAGATGTCATGATTATTTGTACTAATAGATTCTCATTTATGTTATTTATTAAAATAATTAATGTTGGAGGGGATGTGTGATTCGAATGATTCATGGATTGTGAATCCCTAGGTGATCCATATTTATAATTGGGACACATCATATAATAGGTAAATAATTATCTGACGTAGTAGAAATTTTTGTAATCAAATTATTCATAGTTCCATTAGATTTTTTCAAAAACATGTTGTGTTTGTGCTGATGATTATCAAGTTAGATAATTTTCTTGGTAGAAGTATATGTGGTCTTGATTTAATGGTTACTCGTGGTGATGATTAGAGATGAGTTATATAGCATGGAGTTCCATAATGGTGGTAGTGTTTGGTATGGATGGAGACCAATCCATGAGTTCTTGCAATGGGGAAGGGTTCTCTACTGTCTCATATTTATTAGATTCACGGAAAATTTATTTGTATAATTGTGTTGTATATTACCATTGCAAGGTAATATTTTTTATTAATTTATCATTAATGCAATTTTAAATTTTATTTTATTATATGTTATTATACTACAAGTGTTTAATATTATCTTATTCATTGATGATGTGTTTATTGTAGAATAAAATATTTTATGGTCTATCCATGTATGTTATATGATATCATGGATCTAGTTTCTAACTCTTAGCCTATAAGTTGAGAACATTGGGTACTGGAATTTGATTACAATTGTCATGAGTTGGTCCTCCAGAGTTCTAGTCCTACGAATTTGAATGTCATGTAAAAAGAATATGTAAATAGTTTAAAATTGATATGGATAAATCCACAAAAAACATATATCATGTTATTTTAGGACATAAAATGAATAAATAATATTAAAATAAAAATTTGTGTAAATAAGTTTTATGAAAACTATTATATTTTTATTATCTATTAAAATGTAAAATAAATGTTGATTTCACATTTCTAATCTGAATTTTTCTAAATAGTTTTCTCAGATAATGGTGTCATATATTTATAGAATTAGTTTTCATTGAAAATTTAGATGTTTTTTTGAAAATATATTAACAATAATTTTCTATAATTTTCTAAATTATTTAATGTTTTTTATTATTTTATTAATTTTTTTAAAGTATTATAAACCCCATCAATATATTTTGTAATTTAACATTTTTTTTAATTATAAATCTTTTTTTATAAAAATATGTAAATTTTAGAATGTTTTATTGTATTTCAATGAAAAAATAATTTCTTTTATGATATTACTTAAAATCAAATTTTAATTATATTTTATATCAAATGGATGTGAAATAAATCTTCATAACATATATATCTATACAATATAACCCAAGTTTTTCTTACTTTGAAATAAGAGTATTATTATTTATAATAATCATTGTTACATAAATAGATAGATCCATACTTCTCAAATTGGTAATAAATTTTTCGATGAAACTATTAATGTATATGGTTTTAAAAAAATATGATTCTTGTGTAAATATGTAGATGAATTTATGAATAATTATATTTATAATGTTGAATGCGGATGACACTATACATTTTGGAAATGATATCTCAACATTAAATTCTTTAAAATTGTTTTTAAAATGTATTACAAAAAAAATACATGAGTAATAAATGATTATTTCTGGGGTATAAAGATTCATATAGATAGATAAAATGGTTTTCTGGACTGTTTAATCCCATATATAATATAGAAGCAATGAATTATTATATTGTAGAGAAATCCAAGAATCGATCTACTCTAATATCTCATAAAATATATCTAATGATGATACTAGATCCTGAAATGTTAGAAATGATGTATAACCATGATTCTATATCATTTATAAGTTCTAGTATCCATAAAATTATCATTATTTTAACTGATGTTTCTTATTCTCTATATATAATAATCTGATTCCCTATATTCTCAGTGAGTCAATCCATTTTTTAAATAATATCCATAAGTACATTAAATAAATTAAAGAAATAATAATTTTACTTCATAGCAAGGATGAGGGCATTTTATAGGATTACACTGATTCTATTACATAATTTAAAAATATGATATCTTATCATAATTTAGTTTCATGTTATTTTTTTTCAGTTAAGCCATTTTATGATAGAGTTTCAAAGCTGAAATTTTATTAGATTAAATAGAAAATTTTGATTTTATAATGAAGTCACATATTCTTGAATGTGCCAATAATGGTCATGAATTTGATTTTTGAACATGGGTTGGTTTGTTGCATTGATGGGTAAATTTTACATTCAAATTACAACAATAGAGGTATTCCTCCGGAAACGGAACTAAAATCTAAATGAACTACCCAAAATAGAGATGGAAGAAGAAATATACAAGAAAACAATTTCCCATCATTCTTCACTGGCTAATTCCACTTGTTTTTGTTTATTAAATGAATCATTTCATGAAATTTAACATAGAGTTCTAAATGAATAAAAAATATATGAGGCATCTTCCACAACAGTTCACCACTTGTGTAATAGGCCCCCTATATTATCAGATGTACTGAATTAATGAAATGTAAATAATATTAAATAATACATCAAATATTAATTTATATTCAATTTAATTTTAAAATTCATAAAAAATATAATTTATCAAAAAATAGACCAATATTTTTCAACAAATAATATATTTCTGTATATATTTCACTAATAATTCCTTTATAATAAATTAACTCTTCCCCCTAACCACTAAAAAAATAAAACATGAACTAATTATAGTCCAATTTATTTGAAAATAATAATAGAAAAAATTTCAAATAGGTTTTATAAATTATTTATATATATTATTTGGAATCACGGAAATCGTAAAACGATCTCAACAATTGTGTTCAATATTCCCACAAATTAATAAGTTAATGTAGGATACAGAATTTTGATTTGACAGTAATGTGAAAAATCATACATGAGTAGAAGTAAAAAAAACATGAAATTATACTATTGATATGACAATGGTGCTTCATCAAAATTATGTGTTTACATCAACATCAATAAACACCTAAAACAATGCCTGATGAGATTTTCTATGATTGGTAGATGGAATAAGATGATACAATTTAGACGTACATCCTGAAAATTCATTCAAGGATGCTGACATCCACTTATGAACTCCAATCCTCTATTCACCCATATTAAATACTTCCCAATAGTCAAATAAATTATAAATTACACCATACAATCATATTTCTATGATGTGTTTTCTTGTTCTCTATCAATGTAAATGTAATGTTTATCTTTATTTTTACCCTTTGCGTGAAAACCTTCATTTTCCACAAAATAAGATATAATCTATTAAAAATTAGAATGAACAATTCCCTTATTAATTACAATAAATGAATAATTAAATGTTATAATATTAAACATATTCAATTGTTTCAACACTTAAAAATAATTGAATTCAAATTTACTTATTATAGTTTAAAATTATACTAATGCATGTGTTTCCATGTATTTCATGGCCATTGAAAATTTATTTAACAATGACATAGATATGATTCCACATGGTCAATAAAAGTTTCATTAGTAAATTTTCATCCATTATTATTTTATTCTTTTGAAATTAATAATTTCAACAAAGATGATCAGATTGTAATAAATAGTGATTAGATAATTAAAAATTAATGAACTAATGTCATTGAGAAAATATTTATTGAAAAACAATCTTATCATTAATCATGATTTATAATTGGAAAAAATTATTAAATAAATTAAATGTTAAATATGAATTATGAGAATAAAGTGGATATAAATCATCCAATACAAATTATTGTAAATAAGTTAAATAATATATAGTGGCTTTTAATTTTAAATGATGTGAAAACATAAATAAATATCATATATTATAAAAGAAAATGAGAATGTATCAATTATTCAAAATGAATGGGATATATTGTATTTCATTTTTAAAGAAGAGTTATTGAAATCATATATAAATAGCCTTAATTCTCTGTATTTAAAATATTATAATGGGAAATGTTACATCAATATATATTTTGAAGCTGAAAATTATCAAAAAATGAAAATTTTATTTTTGTTATATATATATAATGAATCTTTATGAAAATCGAAAATAATAACACAACGAAATATATATTTTGTTTGTGAGAAACTTTATTCACTAATGGTGAAATAGAAAAATAATTATGAAGAACAGTTTTTAGTAATTAATTATAAAAATAGTTAATACAATTAAATATTGAAAAATATATACTATTAGATACATATACATAGGAATGGTTGAATAAATTCAGAAATTTTTGTATGTGTTGCATATAAATATATATCCAACAAAAGTTGTCATTAAAGAGGTGGATCTATGCTCTTCAGGTCTGTCTCTATATAGTTACAATCAATGTATATTTAGATGAATAATTGGAAAATATTTTTAAAATTAATAATTTAGGGATGATTATCAATAAAATATAATTTTTGGATAAAAATATGAGACTATCATAGAATGTTGGTATTGTATACTTTATATTGTTCTTCCTTGTAATACATAACCGTATAGATACTATAAGTGGATGTGGTTGTGGAACAGATGTTTTCATGGGTAGAAACTCTAACCATGTGTCATAGGTGTGACTCAATGTATCATGATAAATGATGACAAGCCTTTTTATCCTCCTGGTTTGAATCACCGAGGGGGAATTATTATCATAAATAAAAGTTTCATGAAAACACATTATAAATGATATATAAAAAAATTAGACGCAAAGGAATACATGTTTACTATTACATGATTATATATTCATGAATTTATCAATTCATGTTTACTATTTCCTAGTTCAATATTTTTCATTGTGATTAGTATCATAATTTTGAAAATTACAATTTTTTAGAAATAAGACATAATGCATTGAATGGAACCCATATCAACAGAAGTATCCCATATAGGTATTTCAATCATATACAAGATAATGATTTTGGAATTGGAGGTTTAACTAGATATGAAAAACTTATAACCTTATTGGGAAAAATGACTATAGTTTTGAACAATATACTTACCCATATAGAGCATCTTGATCCACAACATGGATGATGAATTTTATACTACTACATGAGATAAATAACTCAATCATTACATTTGACTATAAAACAATTTATGGTTGAGTAGTTGATACGTTTCCTAGAGAATATATTTCATGATTGGGGAAATTATTAAAGTGAGACGGTTATCATAGAAAATTTATAATCAGTTAGAAGATAATGATTAATGGTGATCATTAATTCTGTTGACAAAGGGGGAAGAAGATGTTTGGAAAATGAAATGGAATGATTTTAATGATATTTTGTCGGTGAAATATATCCGTCAACAATAGTGATAGAAAATAGAGAGTAAATTCTTGGGACATTGAGGAAAGAAAGATGAAAATATTTCCATGTATGAATATTATTTTATATTTTTCTGAAGGAAAGTATCACTCTAAATACATTATCAAGGGAGAAATGTTTATATATTCTCGGATGGTCTAAATCCATTACTCTAATATGCACTGAACAGTTAAAATTTCTAAACATACAAAAAGGTATATCATGTTACAACAATATGAAGATTGAATTCTCTATGTATTATGACTTTAAGAAAAATAAATTTAATATGTGGGTGGTAGATAAAGGAATAAATAATGTAATGAATTGAAATGGGGATTTTCCAATGTGTACAACCCATATAAGGAAACACCCTCGTGACAACATAAATGGAAAAAGATATTTCTACAAGTGTGGTGAGAACGAAAATCATTCTCGTGAAGGCATGAGAAAAAATGAATATACCAATTTCTAATTATATAATTATAAAGAGTCGAGACAAACTGAAAAATAATGCATGAATCATAATGAAATATTTCATTATTAATGAACAAGGAAACAATTTCATGTATATAAAATCACATGTAATAAGTTTATAATTCTTATGGTTGTAGTGGAATGTACATTAGTCTATTCATAAAACATAACCAGTGTATTATTTAATTTTGGAGCATCAAAGTCATATATATGATCAAATTTTTCCACTAAAATTATACATTTTACTTTGTAATAATGGATTAATTCAGTCCTAACATCAAATAGAAGTCTCATTTCAATAAACACAATTCATTTAGTCCCCTTTATGAAATAGAAACTTCTTATTAGTTAAGATCTATATCATCATACATATGTCAGACTTTTATATAATCCTTGGTATGGAATATAATAAAAAATATGATTTCAAGATCAATTTCAAGAATATATAAGTTATTATTTATATAGAAGATGTGGAATCCCTTATTGTTGGATTAGAAACCTCGTCATCAGATTCCTATATATATTGATCACTAATAGATCAAATAAATAAAATTATTGTTTAAGAATAAAATATATTAATTCTAGATGAATTTAAAATCATCAATTTGATGATTTACCTATTTTTCATGAATATATTGATTTATTTCCATATGATTTTGAAGGACATCCTCAATAGAGGGATGTTGAGTTATCATTGATTTAATCCTCGATTGAAGACCAATATCATATAAACCTTATAGAATATACATAGAGAAATTAGTTTAAATTTCAAAACAAATATAAGAATTGATTTATATATATTTTAATCACCCTAGTGATTCTCTATGCGGATCGAATATTCTCTTTGTCAAGTTGAATGATCAATCCATGAGGTTGTGCACTGATTATAGGGAAATCAATGAAATTATAATAAAAAATCATCCAACTCATTTTCAATATATTTCAATCAACTTAACAGAAGTTAATATCTTTTTATTATTTAACATCATTCTAGATATCAACAATTCTAAGATAAAAAGTAAGATCTTCCAAAGGGAGCATTTCGAACAAGGTATGAACAATATGACTTTATAGTTATTCCATTTGGACTAACAAATATATCCTATGTTTTTATAGATACAATGAAAAGAGTATTAAAGGAATATATTTATTAAATTTTTTTTATTTATAAATTAAATATTGATATATTAAAAAATCTATAAAATAGTTCTATGTGAAGATTTACATTTCTGATTTATAACATTATGTAGTTACATTTTATGGACATATAGTCTATAATGATGGAATTATAGTTTCTTCGAAAAAGATAACTGCAGTCCATAAATGGAATATTTTAATGAACATAACCACGGTATATATTTCCATTGATTTTTGATGTCATCATTGTTGTTTATTTCATAATATTACCCGATATGATAACCCATTAACCATGATTTATAATAAATGGGTTCTGATCGTATGGACAGAAGATTGTGGAGAATGTTATTATAATTTAATAGGGTATTAGTATATTATACAATCTTTATTTAGATACATGATATGGTGGATTTGTGATATATACTGGTGCATCAAACAATGGACTAGGTTGTGAACTTAGGTAGAATTATTCTGTTATTGCACATGCATCAAAGCTGTAATATGATTTTGAACGGATTTACCAATCTACTTAACTTTAGTTCACATGCATATTTATTGAATTTATTATATGCATACACTATCTCTATTGTGAAAATTTTGACCTATATGAAGATTACAAGATCTGGAAACATATCTTATAACAATAAGAAATGAATTAAAGGAAAATTATATTTATTGAGATACGTAATTATTAGATCGTTCAATACCCGACCACTGATGGGAGAAAAATAAGGTATCTTCTTATTTGAGAATAAAGTATCATTATTATATATATAAGGAAAATAACCAAGGATCATGCTTATGTGGATGTAGATAATATTTATAAGAAAAATATGAAGGATGTTCAAATGTAAATATTTTTTCAATTGGTTACCCAACCATATTTAATAGAATGGTTTAAAATTTATCTGTATGATGTTAAGAATCATCATAATAAAATTATTGTTGTGAATTATGGGATGTTGGAACACATTATATATGACGATATTATAATGAAAATTGGGAGGAGGAAATGTGTTCCATATATAACTGAGCTAAAATGATTGATATTGGTCGATTACCTTTGCTCAAATTTTTATATACACCCTGCTGTCAGTATGATGTATAGATACAATAAGTAACATTTATGATTGGATGATATGAAGTGTGAAATTGCTAATTATGTATTGACATGTTTAGTCAATAAACAGGTAATGTTTTATAGACAAAAAATTATTGAATCCATGAAGCCGATTAATATTCACACTTTGAAATTCTATGACATTATTATGGTTGTTGTCGATGGATTTGAAAAATACCATGGAAATAATTATACAATATGGGTATTTTTGTATTGACATAGAAAATATTCTTTTCTTCACACTATAATAGAGTACATTCAATATATGAGTCATGTGAGACTATATATAAATGAAGTTTTAAGACTTCATTGAGTACCAAATTCGAGTGATTTTGATCATGATCTATGATTAACAACGAAATTATATAAATTTTAATAAAATTATTTGCATACTATGATTCAGTTGAGCACTTCTTTTCAATCTAAATTCCATGTGAAAACAAAATGGACTATAAAAACATTATAAGTCTTTTTTAGAACATGCTCAATTTCCATTAATGTCTCGTGGGATTAATATATACCTTTTTTGAGTATTCATACAAAAATAGTTTCCATTCAATTATTCAAATTTTATCATGTGATGTATTGATGGAAATAGTTATCATACACCAATATGTAGGAATCAAGTAGGATAATGGAATCTTATAGTCCTAGAAAATTTGTAAGAAGCGATATAAATAATTAATAATATTACATCTCATATCTAAGTAGTTCAATGTAAGAAAAATTGTTATATAGATAATCAATGGAATGATTTCGAGTTCCATGTCATAGATTATATCATTTTTAGGTATATCCATAAATGGTGTAATTATATGAGGAAATAACAGCAAACTAATCTGTAGGTAAATTGGTCCATTTTCAATTCTAGATATAAGTAGAGCTATTTGGTGTTATATGGAATGTCAACCACTACTTTCCAATGTTCATGATTTCTTCCACATATAATTTTTGAGGATGTACTTTCCAGGCCCAATACATGTTCTCACGTCTAGTGAAATAGAATTTTAACCGTATTTATCTTTCTATGAATACACTATATGAATTCTGGTATATAGATAACTCATGTTGATTAATTGGATTATTGGTACGGTAATGTAATATTACAACAATCATAAAATTAAATACCAAACATGGGAACCTGAGGAATATATGATCAATTTATAAATTTTGTTAATGAAATTTTTATTGTAGGGATGAATATAAATCCCCAATGTGTTCTTATGCCTATTCTAATATCTGATATCATCGACAGTTATTGGATCAAATAACAACGAAATTAAGAACATCATGAAATATTGAATATGAAATTTTGAATACTAATGTAACACTATGAATATTAATATGACAAATAGATTAGTAACTTCCCATTAATATTTATAAATAAAATTGTTGTTATTTATTAAAAAAATGGTATATTTATATCAAGGAATAATGAAAATATTCTATTGAATACAATAAATAATGTGTTAGTATTTTTGAATTAATAATATATATTTATTTTCTTTAAAATATAATAAATTAATATAATATTTATAAAATAGATTCATAGATTGATAATTTTTTCCTGTAATTAAAATATAATTTTATAATCATTTGATTAATTTTTCTGTGTGTCATAAAATCATGGTATAATTTAGAACTAGTATTTTTTTTGAAATGATAATTTTAATAAAAAATTAAACATCTCATATATAGAAAATTACAATAAAAATGGAGATCTGTTTTGAATGTTACATGTTGAAAAACGTTTATAGTGATTTTTTATTTTTCTGAAATAGATGATTTTTTTATAAAGAGTAAAATATACCAATTTATGGTAAATATATATTTTATTTAATGTAGACAGTTTCTTGATTGATGAAAGATATAATAATCATAATATAAAAAAACCCATAATTATTTTAATATAAAAAACCCTTTAATTATTTTATTATATTTACTAATAATTCTCAATCTATTTGTTGTTTTGAGACCAAATAATAAAAATTTGAATAATATATATAAAAAACGCACCTCTCCTTCATAATAAATTCCACCCCTCATCACATATTCTAATATCAAATTTCATGATTTTATAAATGAAAAACATATACACAATATGATCCCCAATACACACCTCCACATTGAGTATCCATTAATATTAACAAATGATCAAAACCAATGCCTTTATGGATTTTCTTTTGTATAGGAATTAAATAGGTAAAAATCCTCATTATTATATTTTATTTTATTTTGAATTTATTGTCTTTTTTTATCCATACTTAACCTCCCCGGTTTAATGTGACATGAATATTCTAGTATAAATTATATTCTAGAATATTATTATATTAATGGAAATCCCACCATCACGTCTCATTTCCATTTCCAAGTATACTAATAAAATAAAATAATTCAGGTGAGGTTCTGATTTACAACCTCCATCAAGGATGTGATTTTATTTTTAAAACCATATTCATTGTTGGTCAAAACCCCCTTTTTAGGTTAAACTAGATGACTATATATGTATAAATATTATATAATGTTTGGTAAATAGTCTATATGAATAGTATTGATTATTTAATCAAACCAATTTCAACATAGAACACATGGTAATGGGCAGCCCAATAGCCAGTTGGGTATGTCTACCCAACATGACCTAAGAAGTCAGATGTGTCATGAAAGATAGCCTTACACATACACCCCTATACCAAACATTCCATGTGTCTTATCCCAGGGTGACCATATAAACACTAATCACATATTTCATGTGATTTCCATGATTTTATTATCATATTTATTTTTCAGACAAATTAATAAGATAACCTATGTATGATATAACATAGATCACAATATATCTTTTCCCTTAAGTCATACGAGTCTTTTTTCAATGAGAGATTGGTTTTTGTCCACCAAAAGATACAATTAGGGATCGGTACATCCTCCATCAATATGTACACAAGTGAGGCATGGGTCCTTTATAAATATGACCAATACTCCCCTTATGCTAGTTTCATCCAACGTGGTGTGTGTCTCCATCTATTATTATATAAATGTTTCATGGGTTGTTGATTTTAGGTTGTTTTAATTTATTTCATTGTGTCCTGAATTCTCGGGTACCAATCCTATAGAGATTGGTGGCTCATTTGTATGATTGTAACTATGTCCATTAAAGCACACAAGGATTGTTCTAATTGTAGGGGTTACTAACCCATTGAAGGATTTCTATTCTATAGAATGTAACGGTTCTTATTCATGTTTCTAAATTTGATACATTGTATTGATTGTTACAAAAGAGAGGATATTGTATTCCAATGGTTGTAATTTTGAAATTAATGACTTGGTCTTCCATTGTGGTATTTAGTTGAAAATGATTATTATATAGGTTGAGTGATTAAAATTATTCAAGGATTTTGAATCTATATGGTCTCTATGGTTAACATTAGGATTCTACATGAAGTAGGCCTATTAATGTCGAATAAAATAGACACTTCAGTATTCGTATTAGACATAGTGTCATAGGCTTTGTGCCCACACATGTTTTGTTATTTCTGAAGACGTGTACGATTGATGATGGACTCAGTTGATGTAATGCTACTATTACTTCAAAGGTAAAACATTTCTATGCATGGGGATGTATTATTGAACAAAATATTCTATGATGGTGCTATTGTTTTGTGGATGTAGACCAATCATGAAGTAAATTCTAGGGGGATGAATTCTCTAGTATCTGACGTTATTCATATTCATGAAATTTTCATATGTATAGTTCCATTATTATACCCAAATAGTTTTCTATTTATTCATAATGCATCATTCATTAATTTTTTACCATTTAGTGGACTATATATATATACCCTAATATTATGTTAGGTATATTATTCATTTAATATTTGTTTATTATTGAATTAAATATGCAATATTCTATCATGTTGTGAGATATTACATCATTTTTCTTGTCACTAACCATCTACCTATTAGTGGAAGACATGTAGTGGAGGACTCATCTTAAAATCTTTTATAGTGGGCCTCGAATGGTCAATTCCCTTGATTTTCCTTCACTTTTCAAATGAATATGTAAATAATTCATTAATAATATAGATTAATACTCAAATAAAATATACCAAACTAGTGGAGGATATACAAATGAAACTAAGCATCTATATATATGTATTTTTTAAAATATGGTGTACCTAAATTACTATATATATTATTTCTATAAAATTGTACAACAAAATATCATTTTACATTTTTAATCCATTATGTTTAAAATAGTTCTGTGAGATCCTAGTGTATTATCATTTATTTTTCTATATACGTTGAATATTTATGTTATTTTCAAATTGAATAATGTTCACTATAATTTTCAATTTTTTTATTATATTTTTTAATTATAAATAATGTTTTTTGGAATATTTTAGAATTTTATAAAAAAAAATTAATTTTTTTTACAATATTACATTCTTTGTTATTCAGTAATGGTTATTTGTTTCTAACCATAATTTTAGTTTCTATTATGTTTTGTTGTTATCCTATTCAAATAATTAAGTTAATTTATATATTACATGGAATATCATGATGATTATATGATATATCCAATGGATGTCAAAATCACATTCAATAAAAAAATATTCACATATTTGATTAAAATATATCAAAAAGTGTTTAATGTTTCAAATAGGACTATAATGATTTAAAATTTTCAAAATTACATTTATATATTGAATCAAGATATTATGAGTTTGTTAATATGGTTTGATGATTCTATAAATTTATTTTATTTCTTAGAAAACCTATGATTCATGTGTTTATGGATAGGTTAATCGATGCTTCATGGTATTTGTAGTGTTGTAGGAGGATATAATAGTACTTATTGAAAATGATTTCCTTACATTTAATTTTGAAAAAAATATTTTTGAATATCCTTTTAATGAAATGCATGTGTCAAATAACATACCTATCTGGTATAACGATCCATATTGACCGATAAAAATGATTTCTTTTCCATTTCAAAGAACATAAAATACAAAATTTCTCAACTGGTTTAGTATGGGGAAATCCATGAAGGGGTCTCTTCCAGTGCTCCAAATCTGTAAGCATATAGAGATCCTTGATCCTAAACTATAGGAAAAAATTTATATGATTCAGTATCTGTCTTCCATATGATGCTTCAAGAATAAAATGTTCAATATTTTTTCGAAAGTTTCTTATTTTCTATGTATAATAAGATGAAACCCTATAATCATCATCTGTAAATCGATAGGTGTAAATAGTATAATTGGGCACTATAGATGTTTTATGGAAATATTCAAAGTATTTGATGATAATGGAGAGTTAATTGTAAGGTCGTGCACTTATATTTATGTCCAAATTTATAAATATGAACTAATATATCAGCATGGATTCATGTTCTATCATAGAATTTGATATATTGTATGGTGGAGTTCCAAACCATACATTGCACTGATGTCAAAAACAAAGGAATATTTCATTATGACAACACATGTTGGTGAATGTATCAGTTTTGATCATGAGGTTAATTATTAATCATGGGGTGGTTTCTTGAAATAAAGAGGCTATTAACCATTAAAATGAAAATAATGTAAGTATTCCATTGTTCTAGGAACCTTGGTCTCAGCAATATTCATAAAATAGGGAATGAATCATACATCTACGTGATAAATTATACTTTCATGGTTCACATGGAATGTCCCCTTTTTATGTTTTTACCGATCTATTTTATTTAATTAAACTACAACATGTCATTGAATTAGTAGGCTATAGAGAGTCGAACACCATAAGTTAACCACTATTTTAATTATGTCCTCTTATGGAATTTTATCCACAATTCACCCATTTTAAAACATCACATCAATCCATAAAATTAGTAATTATCCCATAATAATATTAATACCTAGTGTGTACAAATGAACCATCAGAATAAATACACTATTCATCAACTATTTTTGCTTTTTAGATAAATACATCGTATTTTATATGATAAAGATAAAATGGATTATAAATTACAATGAAAAATTCCAAAATTAATTCTGTAAAATCCAATATTAACTATTACAATATAAATAATATTTATTTCTTAAACAACAAAACTGATAAATATAGATAAATTTTATTTATATAAATTACTTTATCATCATTCATGTGTTTAATTTTTTTTGTGAAAAGTAATGATAAATCATTTTACAATTCATTATTTTTGTGTCATCATATTCTATAATAATTCCATTCGCCATTTCCTGACCATTTTTCAGAAATTCATCATGGACTAAACAGTTTCAACAATGTTAATCAGATTGTAGAAAATAGTGATTAGAGAATAAAAAGAGAATTAAATAATGTCCTAGATGGAGTATTTACATTTAAAAACACAAATAAATGAATGAAAAGTTATATAAAATACGATAAAATAAAGAATAAATTATTTGTAAAATATGAATCATGAGAATAAATTAGATTATATAATCATCCAATACTCGTGAGATTAATTAATTTTATTAATAAATAGTGGATTCATATTATTCATATTTTTTAGACATAAATTTGATTCATATAATTTTTAATGAAATTAAAATGTACCATTTAATCAGAAATAAGGGTTTATAGTTTATTTCATTGTGATCAAGGGGATGTTCCATGATTTTATATATTCTCTCAAGACTTGGTATGGAAAATTGAATAATATGTAATGTGACATCGAATAAATGTTTAAAAATAGAAAACAATAAATTTAAATGATGGGGAATAATACTATAATAAATTTTAGTGATTTTTATGGATAAATATAATTCCATCAGAAGATATCAATAAAATTACATTGAATTCACTTTCCCAGTTCTATTTGATTTTTGAGCCTCTATGGTCATGATCCCCCAGAAAACATTCTTATACAAATATTACCCCAAACCATCATCCATATATATCCCTATAGAATTATTATAAACAACGTCATACTCAAACATTTGGATATAACATGTCTATCATTATACTATAAGGTTAACATCCCTCTTTGAAAAAATGTTCATCATGTTCAAATAATTGATGATGATAATAATCATTTTCGTCCAATATATTAATATGAAATGTTTTTAATTCAAAGACTAACATATATGTGAGTCAGATAATTCTCTTCATAAATCGGGAACTATCGTGTGTGGTGGGTTACCACATGGTCTCCCTGTATAATAATTCTACCCAATCCATATCTATATGAATCATATTACATGACATAACATTCTATAGTTCTATTAAGAATATTATATGTGAATAATTGTGTCTGGTCATAACATCCTCATTTGAATTTTGACGATCATCATTCAATTTGAATGTAACACCCATTATTTTAAATGTTATAATAAGATAAACAAGACTTTAGAAATCTCAAATAAAGTGATATTAATAGTTTTTAATCAAGGAATTCAATGTATCTCAATGAAATTCATATAATGTTTTCATTAAATAAATTATTCATCATTTTTATTATATAATGAATTGTATTTATCTTAACTGAGAAGAACTTGGATATATGGAGGTTCTATATATTCACTGTGTTCTGGAAGTAAACAACATATATAATATCTTATTTTCAATCATATAAATATTAGTAATACTTAGAGAATATAAGTCCAATTAAAACTTATCATCAAATAGAGAGGTTTATACATCCAATTTTTTGAATGTAATATTAATTTTTTATTTATTATTAATCATTATTATGATTAAAAATATCATATTTGATATTATTGAGTTTTCTACTATGGTTCATCATGCAGGGATCACCAATAGAACTTGATGTTTTTGTAGTTATTTTTTCATATTGTGTAATATTTTATTAATACATCTGATGAAACTAATATATAGATTATGTTTCATTGAATGAAAACTAAGAAATTAATATTTGAATTTATAAAAATTAATATAAAATGTATATTTTAATATCAATATCCCATGATTCAATTGTCTCTTTTTGTTCCTTGTTAATTATTTTTAGTATAAATATTACATAAAATATATATTGGTGTCCACATTTTTTATAATAATATTAATGTGTATTTAATATTTAAATGTATTGAATAATAAGATAATCTATTAAATAAAAAGATGAAACACATTAATTTTTTCTTATAATATACTTGTGTGATGATAAATGTTGAAGAATGGAAATAGTAATTTCTATGAGAACATCAATTGGAAAAGTGAAATAATATATTTTATGATGAACAAAATAGATAATAAAAGAACAATATTATAATGAGAATAATATTATACATGAAATAGTTATATATTTAGTTTCGTAATAAAACGTATGTCCTTGTAGAGGTGGAATCTAAATATGATCTAGGAGCATAAATACAATGAGAATATCTGAGAAATAATGCACAGAAAACTCGAAATAGAAATGATCTAAAAAGAAGGATGAAACATAGTTCAACCATCAGTACAACAATTCCATTTTTCTGTAGTAAAAAATATCTAGAATTTAATACTACACAAATTATTTGACCACCAAATTACTGGTTACTATGGTGGCTGGGGAAAGATGTTGGTGGAGTTCAAGTACTAATATATCCAAAATATGAGATACTATAATAGTTTTCCAAATTACTCCCGTAATATATAATATTATCTATAACTTGGTCTTCTATATATGTTGATTATGATTTTATACAGTTCCCTCACATTTGTTATGGAGGACTCCAGCCCCAAAAACCTTGGAACAGGGGCACATTCCTATTAAAATCCCCAACAAGCTCATCATGGAGATTGGCACACTATAGTTGATGGTATAGTAGGAGTAACATGAATTAGTCAACACCATACAAATTTTTTTTTCTACAACAATCCAAATGTAATGAATGATTCCAAATTAAGAATTCCAGAATCTGTGATATGACTGTGCAATAGATTTTTTAATTGGGGATGATGTGCTTATGAGTTCAATTTCTCAATGTTTATTGAATGACTTTTCACTATACACTAGAATATAATTAACATTTAGAACAATGAAATTTTTTTAAATAAGTAATGAAACATATCCCTATTTTTAATTAATGATGCAATTGAAAAATGACTAAATCATTTACATATCAATTTATAAATAACAAAAAACATATTTTTCAATTAATAATTTTTCTTACTGAATAATGAATGAATAATATTCATTTTTAGTATTAACCAAATTTTCTTCACTGATCATAATAATCATCATGATTCTTTTGAATCTCGTATGATTTTCTATGTAATCTAGGATCTTTATATGCGTGGTGGAAGTTTAAATCCATTTGGGAAATATCAATGATTGTGTTATGTTAAATTTTGAATCTCAAGAATGATATTATGAAATATAAATTAAATGTGTATATAAGGATTATATGAAATATGTCTATGTCGAATTTTTATTTATAGTGTATATAAAAAAATATTTTCACTATACAATAATTAATAATGTTCATATTGAATGATTATATTTTGGATATACAATGTTTACAAAATATTTCCATTAAATTATAATACATATTCTCATATTACATAATAAATTATAACTTCATTCCAATGGGTATCAACATTAAAATATGATTTTATGGTATGCGATCAAAAAATATTGTTGGTAAAAACCCATTAATTCAGACAAACTTCATTAAAGTTTAAAATATAAAGAATATATTAAATTTTTTTTCCACTGCCTATAGAGATTTTTTTCCAATTGGGTTACCATTTAATAATAAACTAAAAAAATAAAATACATATTTACAATGTCATAAAATACCACATGATATCCTTAATGATTTAAAATAAAGATGATATATAGAAATAAATAAAAATGAGTAAAAATAATGATGGAGATAAAAAACCAATAAAATTAATCACAACTTGAAATTATTCAATAATATCACCACCTAATTTATATCATTCTTATGAGGTCTCAAAATTATTCATTTATGAATGCAAATCTGGAATACTTGTTCATCCATGAAACTATGGAAGTGTTTATTAGAACTAATTATCCCTCACGTCTAATATGCATGATAAGAATTCTCCACAAAAAAACTATTCATATAAGAATGTTGTCTTAGTGTTATTGGAATTGATAGGATTGGAAATAGTGGACACATATGCACTACATGGAATTTAATGGAACAAAATTTCAATCATATGACAAGAAATGTGATCTGGATTTCATTATTTAAAAACAAACTCAGTGAATTATTCTCCATCTCCCACGCATCCATAATTTATGATTTCCTATGTTACTAGAGAAAAATAGTTTTTAACTATCAAAATAGATTTTCATTATTGCTTAAACGGTATGAATTTTCATCCGTGGTGAAGAGAAACTAGTTATATTTGATCTCACACAATGAATAACCATGATGATATTATTGTATAAGGTCAAAAACCAAAGCAACGGGTCATCATGAATAGAATATAGTGCTTCCAGATTGTTTAATTGTGTCTTGGGGAACTCATATGTGTCTGATGTTGTGATAATCACCACAACCATGTCATGTATTTTAGTGTCTATAGAGAGTGCACATGTGGGTGTTGGTGATGATCTCTGGATTCTGATAGTGTTGTTGGCCATTGTGGTCCCTACATTATATAATGTAGTTTTCTTAATTTTGATGTACTAATCACTTCCTAAAACATTTTTTTCATCATCAATCTAATCCCACAACATCACCTCATTTTAGATGATATTATATTTAACATACATAATAACTCCATTGGGGACATACATGTTGTATTCATTGGATTTTAATGAAATGGGGATAAATACTATTTAAATACTCTAGTCATCTCACTTCTATAGTAGATCCTTCACAATAATTACATAAATAATATATCCAAATTTGTAGAGAATATGCACAACATGTAGTTTTTTCCATCATACCTCATATGACTTTAAATCATAAAGGAATTGTTTAATTTCATAATTACAGATTAAAATAGGTAGATATGACCTCACACCAAAAGATATTAAGGAAATACTCTTCCTTGAAAATTCTAAGAGCCATGTATTAAGCAGTATGGTTGTGACATTCAACTACCCCATTATATTTTTTTGAATATGGTAAACTGATCATTTATTAATGTTTTTTATTTAATTAAATTTTTTGACCAAATCATTAGTTATTGTATGTAATATTATTAAGGGTTTATCATTTTATTTATCTATTAAAAATAATTGATGCATGAATATTTAATCTATTTATTATAATTGTAATTGAAAGTTAATTTTTTAAATTAAAATTTCTCCATTATAGAAGTACCCCTCTCATCTATTATTCTATTTGAATATATTGATTTATATTTAATTAATAAATTAGTTTTACATTTTAAATAAAATTTGGATTACACAACCATCAGTCATGATTCATTGATATGGCCTACTCTCTCTTTGGGACCAACCCCATAATTCCACTCTGATATTCCATTATATTTAGTGATGTTTTTTTAAATTGTAAATTATAGTTTATAGCCCTGTAATGACATAGTGATTCAACATTAGTGAATCTAAAATGATTTTATTATTTATGAATTTTAGATAATGAATGGTTCGGTAAACATATGGATGAGTTCCCCGAACGTTTGATGATGCTTTCATTAGTGGTGGACATAAATGATGAAAAATATATCGTGGTACCTATTGAAATGGAAGAAGAATATATATCACTTCTTATATTAGGTTCATTTCCACATTCATATTATTTTAATTTCACCACAATATGATTAAATAAAGACACATTTTTGTCAGATGATGTTATTTAATCGTTGTTCATTTATGATACTATAATACAAATCAGTGATGGGTTTCTCTAGGTATTTAGAGAAACTAAAACAATTTGAAAAAATTCACGAATAAAAGAAGACTGAGGAAAAAATATGAGGATATTTCCAGAATTATTATAATGGGAAAGTGATATTTACTTTTTCATGAAGTTTATTTCCATTTGTTCGATCATTAAAATGAATAGGTTATAAGGTTGGCATCATCAAAAAATATCACAACCAAGCGGGATCTATTTTATTTATATGAATAATGTGACATTTTTATATTGAATATGAAAACTTTAGATAATATTTTCTTCAATATTTTTTATGTTATATTCCACTACTCATGAATGATGTATGAAAAAGTTGAGGGATGTGTTACATGTGACAATTATGATGTCGAATTAATCTGGATTTTGCAACATGTAAAGATTGTATATTACTTAATATCTATCAATAAGAATGATGTATGATTAGAATTCGTATAATTCCAATTATGGTGTTTTTGTTCTTACACCAAAGACTTTTTTTCTATTAGTTTCACTAGATAAAAGTTATTATAATAATAAATTAATTTGTTGTTATAGACATATATATTTTTAGAAGGGTGTTGTGTAGATAGAGAAATTAATTTTTGCAGCAACACCTAATTTTTTGATATCTATGTTATGTTGAATCCAATTGTTAGTTCTATGCTCTTATTGTAGGGTAACTTGGATACATGTATGTTGAAGACTTTTGTGTTTGGATTTATTTTGTGTGTGGAGTTGAGACGTTTCTATAATATTTGTAAAGAAGAATCATCATATATATATTTTATTGGTATATGGTTTCATTATTCTTTTCATTACAATAAATTACATTTTAATTCATCTCTTTATTTGTTGGGTTGAAGGGGTAGATTGAATGTTGCAGCCCATTTTGACATTTTTTAATGAGGAGTTTGAAATTGAAATAAGGGAGCTTTATTAGGGGTTTAATTATTTCAATCCTCCCAATTAAAAAACATGGTTTTAAAATGGGGGGATACATTCCTTTTCCAATTATTATACTATTGAATTTCAATAAATATATAGTTGTTTTTTATTGATTTATAAGGCTTATAAAGAGGGATAAATATAGTATCTTATGAATGTTTATTTGAAAAAGGCATTATATAAAGAAGATTCATGGGGGATAGTCTATTATAGCATGGGATGTAAGGTGTATCCCCAATTTTTATTGTACAATAACATATTAATACAGTCGTAATTACACATTTTGTTTATCTTTGGCCTCTATGATGCGACATATTTTCATGTGACAGTTTTATGAGAGAAAAAAGGAGCATATTAAGTTGTGGATATTAATATAGTTTTTCTATTATATATTATGAATTCATGTTTTATGTTTTCACTTTGATTTTTCAATCATTGATTATTCGTTTAAATTTTCAGAGTTCCAACATGAATTTATAATCATTCAAATTAGAGGGTGCTCCCATAATAAAGACCAATTTCTAAATATATTTTATTTTATATATTTTTTTGCCTCAATTATTCATTGGATATTCCCACAATATTTTTGTTGAAATTGAGTATTTATCTGAGTATCAATATATTGTCTTCCTTACACATTGATGTTGATTATATAAATATGTATGTGAATTATTATATTTGGATGGAGGAACAAATAAAATTTAAAGGTACATATTTAGCATAAATATCAATATGAAACAAGGGGGCTACGAAGTGGAGAATAACATCTCATTGTGGGGCCTAGGATTTGAGGTGTATCAGTATTTCCAACTAATGGATTAATCAACAATGAATTGTAAGGTTGAATGGTAATATAGAGGCCTATTGTAGTTAGGGTGATATGAATATTTTTTTCAAAAAATATTACTAATAATTGTATTTAAATGAATTAATTAATATTTTAAATTATTCATTAATTATATAAATGAATAAATATTTAATATTAACAAATATTCATTTAAACAATGTTTGTTAAAAATTGAAATAATTTTTATAATTATATAATTGAATATATACTTTAAAATAAATAAATAATTATTTATATTTCCCAATATTATGGACATATTTATTTATATATAAAATCATTATTATTTTACAATAAGAATGAAAATAATAAATTCACTATGTACTACACATTAAAAATTAAATTTTCATTATTTTATAATGTTTCATTAGAGCTAACATACTTGCATAAAAAATGAATAAAATATATTTCAATATTTAAATTACAATATAAATTATTAAGATAAAAAATATTAATCATATAAATTATTAAAGTGTTAAAAAATAATACAAATTATAAATTATCTTATAAAATAAAAAAATACAATGATTCGCTAAATCAATAAAGATAATAAATATTAAAAATTTATGAACATAATATAATTAAATTAAAATCATGTTAAGATCCATAAATATCTATAAATAAAAATTAAATATGAATTGAATATAAAATATATTAAATGAACATATATAAATAATGAATGAATAAAAAAAATATAAATTTTGTATAAACAGTAAATATACATAAATATTATTAAATTAATATTTATTAATGTTTTTATAAAAATTATTCAAATAACTAAGAAAATATGAAAGAAATAAATAGAATATAGTAAAATAATTATTCATAATTTCATCATGAAAATCATAATTTAATTATCTCAAATTATTCCCAATGAAATGTTAATATATGCCACATGAATTCAAAAAATTTATAAGAGTATTGAAATTTGGAATTAACATCACACCATTGAATATATCAGGTCGAGCTTATGTTTTAGTAAATAGAAATTTTAGATAAAATATCCACCAAAATGTATCGTTTAAATCTCTATTATAATAGACCAATTAATACCTATTAAAGATTGTACAATGCACCAAAATTGATTTTGGGTCGCATAATTCCATATTGATCATTATGTTATGATTCATTTAGGTTGAGGACTACAATATGAGTCATTCCATGAGAAATATTATTACTAACATAGTATGAATTATATATAATATATAATGGAAATGACATGTACATGAAATAGACGTGATGTGTGTCTTCTATACACATAATATAAAAATATCATATAAAGACTACACATAACAAGTTAATGTGATTATGTGGATAAAAAATGTAATATAGTAGTGGTTATATAACATATTTAAGGAATCTATTTATTATTATTGAGATGAAATTTTGGAGGGTCCAATAGATATTATTGTAATATAATTTAAATATAATTTTTTTCTATTGTTTTATTTTGTATTAATTAATAATTTTCAATTATTTTATACTAGTTTTGATACTATAATTCTTGTTAACATGGTTATTTTGTTGAGTTTTATTTCATATTATAGTATTTATACAATTCATTGAATAATCCATCAAAAATAATTTATATCATTAAATTTAAAAATGAACATATTTTCTATAAATTATATTTTTATTAAATAAATGATATAATTTAATTTATGAATAATGATAATTGATTTTAGGTGAACATAATAAATTAATATATAACATATATATAATTTACATATCATTTATTATTGATAATGTGGATATATAGGGAAATATCTCTATAAATGTTTCTCTATTTGATTTTCTTTCTTCCACATAAAAATAGTCGTGATAAAAATTATAATTTATATACGGAATAAAATATTATTCCAATGTATGAATTATTTTCAATTCATAAAAATATTATATTTTTAATTTTCTTTTTTTTTATTATTTTATAATAAAATGAATAATTTTATTCTCAATTTTTGTTTTAATAAAAAAATAATTTAAATTTTCATTTATTTTAGGAATATTTTCAAAAAATGATAGTTTACCATTTTTCAAAAAACATCAATCCATAAAAAAAATCATTTCACTAAGAAATATTAAACTTATCTTTTTAAATCCTATAAAAAACCAATATGTGATTATATATTATTTTTCATTAAAATCAATAACTTTTAAAGAATCACTATAAAAAATTAGTTTTCAAAATAAATCTATATGGAATTAGATACTATAAATTTGTCTCTACTTATTTATAAGTACATAAAAAAATAATCTCTAAAAACCATAGAGTTGATATGTATCAAATAATTTACCAATGAGAGGGAGTGATACATTAATTTAAAATCAAATATTATCTAATTATATAATTTATTTCATGTCATTTTACCTGAAATATATAAAAAATAAATAATAAATATACTGTGGGGAAATTTTTATAAAATTAAACAATAAGAAATATTTATGGAACAAAAAAAATTATATGGTACTTTTTTTAAAAAAAACAATGAAAATTGATTAAAAAAGTGATATATTTTTATAAAGATGATAGCACAATGATTTGTCATGTTTTTTTATAAAAAAGATGATTTCTATATCTATAACTCCATTTATTCAATATACTGATAGTCATTATCATACCTTTCCCTTCAAATATTTTTTATAAACTATGTTTTTCTTTTCATTAATGAGAATTTTTTAATAGAAATGATATCAACTGAAAAAATAACATTTATTACCCAATCTTTAAATCGTGATGATTTTAAATTTCCATGAAATCATTTTTTATGTGATTTTTTGTATTTAATATTTTTTTAATACATAACTCATTGATATTCAATGATTTTTTGTACTTATAGTTGATTGAAATTCTAGTTTTCTTCATTATCCATTATTTTTAGATTGATTTACTCTGTTTGTGAAATGTAGGGGAATGAAGATTTGATGAAATAGATTCATGTTCATCTAAATTGTTATATTATGTTTTTAGAAACGATTGATTGATTTTTTAAAATAAATACTCATGTACAACAACAAAATGAAGGTTATATATACTGAAAAATTATTTAAATATATATCACAAGTCAAAACACTCTATGAATGGTTGAAAAATCGTGATGACTAGAGTCGTCCATTATTTCATCTCATACCTGAATCATTTAATCTCACTCATATAAAGTGGTTTGAAAATAATAACATATTTTATGTTGATAATAATTCTTGTGTTATTTTGAGTGAAAAGATATAATGAATTTTCGGGGAGTATGATTATTTATAATTTTAATAACTAATATAATATATTTAAATGATTTTATGAATTGATTAATTGATTTTTATAACATAATATATGATCCAAAGATATCATAAATTTTTTTTGTTCTGAAATATCATAATGAATTTAAATTATTGAGAAATTTTTATTGATCATGTGTGCATGGGGGTGGGGTCATGTAATGTTGCGGAATATTTTTCTCCCAAATATAAAACATCCAAAAATGATTAAATATGTGTTTAGGATATGATTCTATAAATATTTCAAACCATAGGGATTAATATTTCATATTGGATTATTCATTTTAATGATTGTGTGGATAATTTCCCAACATAGTATAATATATATATATTTTTCTATGTCTTTAATTTTAATAAATTGCATTACTGATATTATTCATTGTATTATAATTATAAGTTAATATTGTAATAATTCATTGTATTGTCATGTGTTATTAACCAAAAAATACAAAATAGATTTCATACTTCTATCAACACACAGTGCCAAAATTTTTTAATCAATACTTCTATTTCGGTCTAGCATATATATCAATACCAAAATGTTTCCAATTTGATAAGGATTTCAAATAATATAAAATAGTGTTTTATAAGAAGGGATGCATGAATAAGGATGGAAAACTACATGAATTTTTTCGATCATCAAGAAATTTTGGGGGAACAAATAGATTCTCTGGTGATTCCTATACAATGAATTATCAATAATATTATATTTTTGTAACTCATTATAAATATAATTGAAATTCATTCATTATTTATAAATAATTAATTTCAATAGATTGTTTGGATCCTAATCTAATCCCACTAGATCTGGAACATGTAATGATGTGGTTCCATGCATAGACTAATGTCATATATGAAATACCATGTGTTCCCTAGAATGATATTTTTAGCTATTACTTGATTCTTTATTTATGTAAATTTATAAATAACACATTAATAATTAATTATTATTTTGGTCATATTAAGGAAGATAATGTCATTATTGTGGTTCTAACCCATGAAAGAAATCATGTTATTTGATACTTATTAAATGTTTTTAGGATAGTTCAGTTTCTATGATGTATTAAAATTTTCCATGTATTTTTATAATTTATTAAATCATCATCCAAATTTTAATACCATGATTCTAAACACCAAAAATGTTTTTATCATTTAAAACTAATTAATTTCATTGTGTTATGTTATATTGTTTTATAGTATCTGTAATAGATTTTAATCCTTTTAATAACCAATTAATTCTTAAATATATCTTGGTAAATTTTTTTCTACACATGAAAAAATTTATTGATGATATATTTATATCAAGAAAACATGTGAGGTTCTAATATCAAAGATGAACTTCTAAAATTCATTGATCTCTAGATCAATTTTGAAAATTTAGTTTTGTAATGATATGGTTTTGTGTAGTGTCATATATATATTTTTGATTTATAATTATCTCAGTAATTTTGATATCACATTTCTGAATCATAGTAGATCTAAATGGAATAATTTACACCATTTTTCATCTTTGGGATACCAATTTGATTGATCTAGTAATTTTTAGGTTCAGTGTTTACCATCAAGATGAGGGGACATTGAATTAAGAGTGATTCAAAGATCTAAAATAATATATTTAAAATAATATAATATTTTTTTCCCACAATGTGTATTTATTTTGGGGGTCATTTGGAATGACTAGACCACACTCGGTCGGGTAGTGATGGTTAGCCAGTCTGTCCTGCCTAATATCCGGATTAAGTGTATTGGCCATCAAATGATCTACATGGGTATGTCTTCCCAACTAGACCTATGAGGTACACTTTATGTTCATGGGATCCATTCACATACACCCCTACCCCCAATGTGTGAGGTAACTCACCAACGAGTCACCACGCAGCCACCCATCACCTTTGTAATGTGATATCCCTGAGTTTTTTATTGAATGTACATTTCGGGAAAATTGAAAACACATCCTTATTAATTTTTAAAAAGGATCAAAATTAATGAATTTTTTTTAAATACATTAGATTTTTTTGATAATTATAGATATGATTCATTAGGATTTAGCTATGTAATGATGATAATGGGTTTCAGGGCATGACGTTAAGACCCATTATGAGGCCAATACGCCCTAGGAAGAATGTAATTATAGGAATAAGGCCCTTTTTTCCATCATGGATTTTAGTTCAATCCAATATACATTGGGGTGAAATTACTCCTGATAAATATGTATTTGGTACTCCATTAGTTATGATTAGTTGTCTTTCCACCACATGATATGAATTTGGTTTGGAACTCCCTCGACTGAGGTTTCTTTTATTGAGGCCAAAGTCAATTATAACTATTATCAATTTTCCATTATTTTAGGTGTCTTTTTAGGAGGTATGTTTCTTCCAGTATATTAACATTATGGATTAATCTATTGTTGATATTTATCACTTCATATTTTTAATGTTTCAAACTCATTTATCATACATCAATACATTGTAAAAAAGGTCCTTTGTCATATGATTAGAATTGTTTCCTTTATAACACACATGGGTTCTCTTACGGGTTTCTAGATTTGAATCATTGTATCAGTTATTATGAATTAATGTGTGTGGTATTCCCTTGGATGATATATTTACATCAATTATTAGGAACATAATTTTGGTGTTTTTATTAAATACATTACATCATTTCATGAAATTATAGATTAAACTATATAATCAATTTTACATCACGTGTGAAACTATGAACTGTGAGAATAAATGTATAGTATAACATATTTTCCCCATATTGGAGAAAACCATTCATTACACTCTAATCATTATAAAATTAAATAATTATTTCATTTAAAAATTATAATTTTAAATCTATTTACTCTATTATAAACTCCTACAATATCGAAAAATATTAATTATTTCACCCCATAAACAATAATTAATGATTAATTTAGTTGGTAAATTTTACAATATGATCATTAATATATATCTATGTTTGTGAAATGTAATTAAAATTAATTTTTAATATAAAAATATTTTTATCGACTAGGTAAATTATATTTTCAATTTTTATTTCCAATCAATTTTTATGATTGTCTTTATAGATATAAAAAATTCATCAATGATAATAATATTTTAAAAAATACCGATTAGAGTATAATAAATGAAGGGAATTATTTCATAGAGAAAATATCTAATGAATAAACACCACCTTGTTGTTGCAGATTATTAAAAATGGAATATCTAACAATATAACTATTAGATGTTAAATACGACTCATGAGAATATAGTGGTTACTAAAGTATTCTAAAAAATTATATTATATAAGTGTTATCATCAATTCTGGAATATGATGTCTATTTTTATGTGAACATAAATAATAGTATTAATATTTGGAAATAAAAGAAATATATACCATTTATGCACAAAACATGGGCTACAATGTAATTCATTATGATCAACGATTTTTTTCCAATCATATATTCATGGCCTTAAGACTCTTTATGTGAAATTGAATTATATATAATGTAACAAAAAAATATAGTTTAAAAAAGGAATATATCTACAAAAGAAATTTTTTATTATTATTCATTTATTAAGAAATTATTCTAAAATTAAAAATAATAACATTATGAAAGGTTTATTTATTATTCATAAAATATATTCACAAAGTCTGAAAACTAAAAATTACGAGGCATGAAAATAAATAGTTATAAACTCTGAAAAATATAATCCTAGAAATTAATGAAAAAAAATTAAAACTAATATTTACATATTTATATAGAAACATGTAGAAAATATTAAAGAGTTTATTGCATAGACATAATTAAAAAAGTGATTATTAATCAAATTATGTTTAACTCTCTTCCCACGATGTGTAAGATTTACAATCCTCTATGGTCACGATCATATATGAAAAATTGTTCATATAATTTTGGTTTTGAAATATTTCCCACTAAATTTATTTTCTTATGTTTATAATCTATGTCAAGGTAAAGTACCATAAGATACGCCATCCAACATCATTTTTTGGCGGTTCAGGTCCCTTTTCAAAATTATTTGCTTCAAACACCTGTGATCAATGAAGATAACATTATTTTCCTTGAAGGGATTATGCTACTTTGATTTTAGTAGTGTTCTTTCCCCGAAATTCAATATTTCTCAAACACGTTCAAAGGAGGTTGTCATGAAATTACCATTTCTATCCTTTTAGTGTCAATGGATGTGTCATTCATAGAAATTATTTGTTTATGGAAATGTGGATTTTTTTTGATTCAATGTGATTTGAATGGAAACAACATGTATAACCTCTTCCTTA
The DNA here is from genome assembly GCA_963277665.1 of Viscum album. Taxonomy (NCBI): domain Eukaryota; kingdom Viridiplantae; phylum Streptophyta; class Magnoliopsida; order Santalales; family Viscaceae; genus Viscum; species Viscum album. The sequence goes on from OY728141.1 coordinate 840,142,574, forward strand.
CAATCGTGTAGATATAAGTATTTTTTGAAAAATATAAGTCCACTTAAATCATAGTGTCAAAATATAATGATGGTAGTGTCATGTTTTATTTTAATATCAACATTTTCCTTTTAATTATGCCTTATTACTGTCAAGACAGTCATGTGAATTATATATGGATTTTCCACTATTGATCATCATGTTAGAATAATATTATACTTAGTGACTCTCTTAAAAATTTAAATTATTGTAAATCCTTTTATTTCTATGGTTTATGAAACACATAAATATGTTATGTTTTCTGAATGAAAACGGAGACCCCGATAGTTTTATTTTTCTCATTTTATAAAATATATGATTTTTTAATCAATGTCACACATTTCAAGTGTTATTGACTTCTCCTTGTTTAATTTAAATAAAATAATCAATACATAGAATATATTTATATGTACCCATTTACAATATATTATTATTTAATTTTATTTCATATTTCAATGTATTTATTAATTATTGACTATGATGATTAATAATTTAGAACTCATTAATTTTTACATATAAAATATTTATTGAACAAAAATGTTTAATATTGGAATTTGTAACTCCTTCAAAAATAATAAGGGTCATAATGACACAAAATATTTGGATATGATGAAATTAAAAAACAAACGAAGAAGAAAATAACTAGAATCTGCTCTAATAGGACACAATGATTCATGTTGTTTAGTAGTAATCCCTACCCCCATGGAGAGGAATAATTTCACTCAGATTCAATAGCACATATATAGAGATAATTTTAGATTATCCCAATAAGAAAAATCATATGACTAAATGAACTAATAATGAGGATGAAAAACATTTCCAAAACCCTCATAGTATGTACAATATTCCCTCGTGAATAGTTGTAATAATTATACACTACAACAGTACAAATGGTCATGATAAATGCATACCACCCCTATATCCACCCATCTATCTATCAAACTAAATTTGATAACCCCCCCCCCCCCCCCCCGTAGTCCACCACCAAGGATAAGTACCCAAGCTAATATCATCTGATAGTGTGACATATCACCATATCACCCACATGATGAATTACGTGTAGATTATATACACTCCTCTAAACCATAATTATTGATAGTTTCATCATTCAATATTTTTCATTATATGAAGACTCTTTTCGGTAAACAGATTCATGATGATGTATTAAATGGTAAAATATAGTGTTAACACTTTAGACAACATAAATTACATAAGTTGAACATGACATGCACATGAAATATACATAATGCGAGTCTTTCAAACAAATAATATATTAATATAATTTAAATTATAATCATTACATTTTAATGTGATTATGTGGAATCGAATATAAATATCTCAATTTTTGGTCTTCTATTTTATTTTTTAACTTCAATTTTTTATCATTGAAAGGTTATTTTTTGTTGGACAATTACATATTTTTATGATTCTAGGTTTCATTACATTTCATATAATATTTTAAAATATTGGATTTGATAATTATTTATATGATTAATAATTTTATGATCTTGTAATTCTATTTATCTAGGTTATGATTTTGAAAAAAATGAAGAACATTGGAGTATTTATGTATTTTTTTAAACATTCTTTCAAAATAACTATATTTCATTGAATGTAAAATGAATATATTTTTTATACATTATATATTTTAAAATAATAGATATAATTTGATAATTAAATGAACATAATACATAAAATTTCAAAATAATATATTAATATTACACATAAACAGTAATAAATATATAATTCGCATAACGTTGTTATGTGATAGTATAGATACATATTTTAATAACTATATTTATTTTATTCTATTTTATATTCTTTTTATCATATCCAATTAATTTCGTTAAAAACCAAATTTCTGTATATATTATAATATAATTATAATGTATGAATTCATTAAATATTTTATTAACAAATTTTTTTTTTCAAATTTTTCATATTGTTAAAATAATTAAATAATATTCTATCAATTTTTTTAATCTCTAATTAAATAAAAATTTCATTTATCAATTTAATATATATAAATATTAAATTATGAATCATAGAAATCATACCACACAAAATTAAAAATCCTCAAAAAACATTACCCTTCATTGTTTTCATTTATAAATGATTTACAAGCATTACAGTTTTTTTCCTAGCTTTAAAATTTGTCATTCAATAATGGTATCAAAAATAAATATCCCATTATTGAATCTAAATAAATATCTAATTACTAATGAAATGTATTTATCACCATTCATATAATTACATTAAAAATATTGTACAATATGGATATTGGGGGTACTATGAACAAATTAATTTACAAATTAGTGTTATCCATTGATAAAATAAATATATGATATAATAAACTTATACAATTTATTTCAATTTATTTATTTTGTAATGGACATTAGTTTCTAAAATTATAAAAAAATATCAATTGTTTTTTATATTAATAAATAATATTTGTTTTAGTAATAATTAAATTTTCAAAAAAATATTGACTATTGATGAAAAAATAAATTTTATTATATAAATAAATAAGAAATGTTCCTTCATCAAGTGTTCTATCTATAAGGCTATGTCCATTAATATGACATCAGTTCTTCAGTATTTTGAAATGAATATTAGTTTCATTACCCAAAATTATTTTATTATAATTTTGGATTTCCTGTTAGTAATTATAAATTTAAAATAGAAATTATATGAATAGAAAATATAACCTTTATTTCTCAGTGATTCGATTTTTTAGTTCCCATGATTTAATTTTTATATTGGAATTTTAGTTGTGTGTATTTTATTAATTTATATTTCATTTTTATACAATGATTGGGTATATTTATAATAGATTATAATTCAATTATATTTATTCTTCAATATTTCTATATTTATTTCGTTTCTATTTGAAATGGGTGTCATGTTTGTACAATTATATATGTATAATACCTTCAAATTGGGATATGATTTTTTTCTAACACATTTAATGGAATTGTAAAAATGAAAAAATATTACTAAATAAAATCATGAATCAATATACTGGTATATGGTTTCCAGGTAAGTCAAAATTTAATACAATATATGAATTGTTGTTAATGTTCACCACAAAAATATTCCAAAAATTCATCTTCTCTCTGAATAATTTTATTACACTCTTATATAGTGGTTGTAAAAGATTAAAATATCATATGATTATAATAATTTTTGGGGAACTATTTGAAAAATTATAATTATAATGTAATGGTGGGGCTGATTTTTCATCATTTTTATCAAAAAGTATTTCATTTAGAATATTTATTTCATTTTATATTTGTTTTAATAACATATAATATGATTCAAAGATATCAGAAATGAATTTTTGTACATTAAAAACCTGATGAGTCATCATCATATAAGACTTAATGTTGAGAATGTGTGCGTGGGGGGGGTGGTTCGATAATAGTTATTAAATACATCGGTCCGAAATTTTAAACACATTAACACTTATCACATTTTGTTTAATAGATATGATACTTAATTTTTTATATCCCTTGGGATAAATACTCTAGATAAGACTATTAATTTTATTGATCATGTGAAAAAATACCATCCATGATATGATACAAAAATATGCATCCATTTAATAAATGTATTTACCTAAATTAATTAATTTTATATAATTATTAGGTTTTATATAATGAAGGAGTAGTATAATCCATCTTGGATAAAAAGAAAATGGTGATGTGCTTTTAGACATATGTCAGAACCAAATACCAAATATTCTATACTAAATATCTCAATGATCATGAAGCTCATATGTATATATAGAATTTTCTTTACTTTTACAATGCCTAAAAGTGTTGAGTATTTATAGAAAAGCATGATTATAACAGACATACATCTATGGACTAAAAATACATGTGTTTCTGCTATTTTAAAAAAAATTTATGGAACATGAATATTATCATCCTAGTCCAATACTGTTCATTATCATTAAAACTTCATTTCACTATATATCATTTGAATTCAATATAAATATCCTTGATATTTTGTTAAAAATTAAAAAAAATTAGTTTGATGCAATTGGTTGGATCATATGCTAAGTGAAATACAAACTGTATTTAAAATGGTGTGGTTCTATGAAATGGTCAATGTCAAACATGATATATGTTTCCTTCAATGGTAAAATATTTTTATTTATTTTTACATTATTCTTTAGGAAAATATATCCCAATACTATATTCATTATTTATTTCTTTAATGATATTATGTTAAATTAAGTAATCAATGGGGTTTATTTATAAAAAAATAAATTTCTAAGAAATTTAAATATTATATTAATTATATTAATATTTAATATATTTTATAGAATGTGGGGATATAAACATATTAAATTGTATGAAACTAAAGAAAATATCATTGTATATGGCCAAAAAATATTTAAGGGATACAGAAGACGCTCATTATAGTTCATGTGATTTTACACTTATTATATTTTTTCATGATTAACCAGTAAATATGATGTATTAAAATATTCTGCGATTATTTATGATTTATGAAAACATTATTATTATTTAACAAAACTGAATATGACCCAAAAAAAATTACATGTAATCAATATCTAATTCATTTGAATGTAGTTTGCAAAATAGTTTTATATTAGTTGTAATGGATTTTACCAATTCTATGAAATGAATACATTATTAATTATACATATTCATTTAATTTATATTTAAATAAGAATCATCATTTGTTGGTTAATATTCATATATTACTTTTTGGTAAATTGTTTATTGTCAATCCACCTTAAAATAAATGTTAATTTTTTAAACTATAAAACAAAATATCAATTAAATAAGATGTATTCTAATGCACACAATCATATTTTTAATAGATGGTCTTATATAATTAAATTGTAAATATATATTTCTTTGTGTTTGAATTTATTTGAATGATAAAAATTATATTTTATATTATTATATTAGTAATTTAGTTTTTATTTGTTTTATTTATATAAAATAATTTAACAGTTTCATTGATTAATCGAAGATGAAAATATTGTTAAATTTAATAAGAGTATTTAAAATATTTTTTGATTCATTAGTTTCCCTTCATATCATTTTGTACCATGTATTTATAAGATATTTCATTTCATTAACATTTTATTAAATAAATTCTGAAATGTTTTATGTATTTATTTCTTATTTGATGTTGTGATTTAAATGTTTATTTCCCAAATATCCATGGTTTTTTACATGAGGATTTAATATTAAGATGATATGTTATTTTATGATGATCTAGTATGATATATATTAATATGACCACTGGTTAAAATTTTTACCCTAATATTTAAGACTTGAAATTGAAATGAACAATAAATATGAATTTGAATCCCCCTTAACAATGCTACTTTAATACTTTTTTTCAATTTATTTTCATCTGTGATCATTATTTTTATCATGAATGGTTTATACAAATAACATTTTTACAGGAGGGACATAAAATATGTTTTATATTATCTGTACATTTTCAAATATTTTAAATTCATGTGTGAAAAGAATATATTTATTTTCAAACCATTTGAATCATCTGTGGTGCTGGTGGTGGAATTATAGGATATTAATATTTCACTATGAAAATGGGGAATCTAGTTTTCTTAAAAAAAATTTTAATGGAAACATTGTTCAAGAATTCAGGATGATCATTATATATTGAGATTATGTTCCCACATTGTATATGACAGAAGTTTTTAATATGCTAAAAAAGAATATGAGAATCATTTTCTATCCATATCCCTATAGGTTTACATTGTACTACCCTTAATGTTGTAATTTAATAATGGGTTAATTAATATATGATATTCTTGTAAAAAATATATATTTAATTATAATAAATTATATTCATTGAAAAAAAGTGAATCATTAGATGGATGAAGTGAATTATGTGGTTTTTCTCTGTTAATGAATATATTTTTTCAATATGTTTGAAATTTTATAATAAAGACAGTTTACATTTTATATAAATATATTTTTGAATGCCACCTGCTATTTCTTATCCCCACTAAACCACCTCATAGGTAGGATGTGGAAATAAAATTGTACTCCAATTCATTTCAAAAATAGGTCACAGTTTGTATACTGTGACAGAGGGTATCTCTCATAATAATAAGTGGTATTACTCTCTTAATTCTCAATAAAACATAATAAAATTAAATATCAACAATAAAAAGTTCACAATATAGAAAAAATATGTTTCCACAAAAAAAAATTATACATACATTATATAATACCATTAAACATATGTATTGATGAATGGAATCCAAAAGCTATAGATCATTTTAAAACACTTCACTTGTGACATGAAAAATATATAAAATATATATCAATCAATACAGAAAAAATTAAAAACTGTTTTTTTGTGAGAAAATTATGTACTCAATTTTATGCATGTGGAATAATGCTTTTTGGTTTAACATATTTGACAATACTAATAAACACGAGTGTGTGATTATACTACTAGGAAAATAATACAATACATACAATTCATCATTAGTCGCATCACCACACCTTATTAAAATACATAGTATCATATATAAGTAATGATATTACTAGTTTCTATGGATATAACAAAATATGTGTAAAAGCGTGGAATATTAATGACCTCATAATTATATCACTTCACAAATTATTATATAGAATCACCACAATCAAAATTCATAAGAAAAATTGTAAATCCCATCTCTCAAATTGTGTCATATTTCCCCATTATATAAAATAGAAACATTCATTCAATGATGTAAAACTATATTAATCATCCAATTAACATAACTTCACAAAAACAACCACCTAATCATCACCACAACAAGCCCTAATCATATCCCCACATCCTCCCATAATGACTTCATCGAATCATGTGATTACCTTACATCATCACAGCCCAAAACATGACATTACCCAATGGGGTCTCATCCTATATAATCATCCAATATAACCGACACCTATTACACACTTGGAAAATATTCATCAGAGTAATATTAAAATATATAAATCATATGCGTTAGTAAATTATATTTTCAATATCTTATCCATAATTCCTTATTATATTTTCATTTGTTTTTTTATTTATTATTCATTAAAATTAATTTCATTCATTTGATACACCCATGAATACTAAATATAACCTTAAAAATTTAACTTACCTCACAATACATAAACAAATTATTGAATAATTAATTGAATCACGAAAAAATTTGAACTTCTAATAATAATAATTCATTTATAGAGTTCAGGGATCAGAATTTAAAAGATGCTAAATTACAGAACAAAAGACGATTTTTGGGAATTCGTTGATATTTTTTATGACTAAAAATATGAATATTTATTGTGTTTTTAATTCATATAAAACTATATTTGTACATTTATAAATTTTCCCATTTTTTCCTACTTGAAAAAGTAATGGTATGGATCTGTAGATTTTGAGGACCACTGTTTACCCTCGATATGAGATGACATATATATATATGAATGTTGTGAGACATAAATATAATATAATATTTTTATTGGTCTATTAGTATATATTTTAGGGATATTTTATTATGACAATACCACCCTTGGTAGGGTATCACAGGTCAGCATGCTAGTCTAGAACAACATAACACCTAATAGCATTGCTCAGCCTACATGCCAGTCGAGTATGAACCCTTACCCAATGGAGTATGGAATACACAATGTGAATGAGATATATACACCTATTACCCCAATATGAAATGTGAAATGTCTCTCTCCAATTGATGTACATATAGACACCAATCTCTTTTTTTGGGTAACTTCCATGATCATCTTTTCATATGCACATTTCCAAAAAATTAATAACTCGTCTGAAGTATTTTTTTCACATAGATCCCAATGGATGTTTTCTATTCATAAATATGAGGTAAAATTCAATGGTAGATATATAGTTTTAACATTTTCAATAGTAGTTATTATGGTATGGTTTGGGAATAATGTTTACATCTTTCATTTTTATTGTCACAAACCTCCTCGGGGCCCGGGCCGTGACTATGCCAAGCCCGCCTTCCATAGGCCATGGGCTGGCGACAAGAATAAAAGGCGTAATTCCCAATAGAAGGGAAGTAATTGCCATTATATAAGAAAAAAAACAACAGTGTACACATGCTGAAGTAAACACTAAGCAAACTAAGTACAAAAGTATGTGATGGAAAGTAAATGGGCCAGTATACAACCCCAACTGAAAGTACAATACAACTGAGAAAAGTAATGTACAACAGCTGAAATGTAAAGAAGCAACCACTGACTCGTCCTTCGGATAACCCACTTGAGTGGTGGGTACAGATGTTATCCTCAGCTCCTCGAATCAGTCTTTCAAATATGTGTATGTCCCATATGATTGTCTACATCCAGATATAGTCCTGCTCAACGAGCCTCATCTACGATCAGCGATGTCATTCGTCTACATCCAACACAACGGAGTGCGGGCATATCCTGTGCATGGGTGAGTATATGATACTCAGTAGGGACCCTAATACCCATGTAGGAATCATAGAATGTAAAAGGTTAAACCACAAAGGAATGATACAAACATGAAGCACCAACCAACTCTACCTTGGTATATGGCCGCATATACTTAGGTCATCAATTACTGCTCGGCTCCAACTCATGAGCCCTAGTACAACCCAATCCACGCAGGAAAGTACAACCTAGTCCACATAGGAAAGAACAACCTAATCCACACAAGAAAGAAATTCTTATTGAAGTAAAGAATTTTCTCACACAGGTATACTACTCACGAAGATGGGTGGAGATGATAGATGTAGCCTCTAAATCATTTCCCCTGCCGAACCCACATAGGATCCAACTACAGAAGTCATCGTTACCGAACCCACGTAGGATCCAAGTACAAAATTAATCACTTAAAATCCCATGTAGGATCCGAATACAGTAATCATAACTACCAAACACACATAGGATCCATTTATAGTCGTCCTCACTGCCGAACCCAAGTAGGATCCAAGTACAGTCGTCGTCGTCATCACAGACGCAACCAACTCTAGGGTTCCCACACACAGAACGCTCGTTTCCGGGAGGGTCCACTCCACGAGCCAAGGGGGTCGATACATCAACTATCAAAAATTCCAGAGTTTATGTATTAGGATTTTCCGTCTAGTCAGTAGGAACTCAACGCGACAGACGGTACGTTAATCGGATGCTCAGTCTAAGAGTTATTGGCTTTTTAGTCCTGGGGGCTCGGTTGATTTTTAAGCTAAACCAACCCGGACGTAATCCAGTTGTGTTCAAAACTAAACTAGGGTAAGTAAAAAAGAACAGTCTCACTAAGATAAATTCAACGTAATAGATTGAAAGTCATTCAGACGTCCGGATGTTTTGTTATAAGTGTTTCCACTCCAAGGGCCCGGTTGGTCTCGAGATCGAACCAACCTAGGCATAGGCAAACGTTGCTGAAACCTTGAGTTTATAAAACCAAAATGACTGGCTCGATCCAAGGTTCCCTATGCAACTAACCGTGCATCGATCAGAGTTATGTAGACCAAGATATGGGCGTTTGAATGAACCTGGTCTTAAAATAGGGGGTCTGGGCCGGGTCCGACCCTGCCCAATACCCCCTGTGTCGGCCCCACCTAAGTCGAACTGACCCAGGTCTGGGTCTGGACTGCGGCCCGACCCAGCCGGTCGTGGCTTGGCTGTCATCCGAGTGGGGTGAAAAGGGGGTGCAACCACCATTGTTTCAGAAACAGCAGCCCCCTGGTGGCGTCTTCCCTAGGCAGGTCAAATGGGGGGTGGGGGGGGGGAGGTTACAGACCCACTTTGCTTTGTGTAATGGCCGACCATTAAGGCTGGCCAGTTGTGAGCTACCGCAAGACCTATAGGGGTCTCGCCACAGGGAGAACCGGCGGCCGGCTGCCCCCTGCTGGACCGCCACGGCCAAGGCAGTGGCTTTTCCTCGACCGGCACGGTGCGATGGCACCGCACCCCTCTACTGCAGCACGCTCTGGCCGTAGCCCTCTCTAGCCACGGTCCACTCCGGCCGCAGCCCGCTCCTGCCACCACCTCCCTTGGTTTCTCTGTCTCGGTGCGACGGCGCGATGCACCACCACCGTGGCATGCTTCGGTCGCATTCCCTTTGGCCTAACCGGTGTCACGCGCCAACACCGCACACCCCCCACAACGGCCCGCTCCGGCCACGGTCCACTTCATTCCCACGTGGTACAACGACCCCGCGCCACCTTTACCTCAAATGTCAACGTTGATCAACAAGAATGTGGGTATGAGAATCGACCATGTTTGTGCGGTCCGGTATCCTCCAGTTATTTCGATAACAAGAGGCCAAATTATACGAGATTCTCAATAATAAAACAAGCACAAATTTAATTTATTAAAATTAAACATATCCCCTACCTCAACAAATGATGATGAATGTAATTGTCATGTTTGACGGCATCACATGGTAAGGAATCGTAGACATTGACAGAGAGAGTCTGAAGAGGAAGTGACTTATCCACTTTTTATCAATGAAAAAATAAAATAATGCATCACGTAGTTGGTGAATTCACGAGTCGTTTTTTCCATCCTTGCCTAGGAGAAGGAAAAGGACGAAGAATCTGGGGTCACCGAGATGATGTTCTTCGTCGGAGTCCTGGCGTTGTTAAACAAAGGTGATGATGTTCTTCAAGGCTCAAGAGCTCTCTTCCTTTTCTCTCCACACAACAATCCCACTAAACAAAATAAAATAAGGCTTCTCCTTATTTTATTAATCCATGCCATGCATTTCATATTACAAAATTCAATAACAAATTCATTTATTTAATTAATCCATGAGTTTTCTAATTAATGAAGTGATATGTTGGCATGTTTAATAAGGGAGAGATATGAGAGGAAGATGATAGGTTTTACAAGTTGATATGAGTTACAAAAATTCAGAGGGGGTTAGAGGAGTTTTAATGAATTAGAAGGGGTGGAGTTCATGTGGGCCCCACGTCACCAATATCCTCACATGGGTAGTTAGGGGCTTGTGGTTCCCACCCGAACTACCCCATGTTTGATATAACCACTTGGATAATGAATACAAAGTGTTTTACAGTTTTTATTCATTTTTATATTAATCTAAATTTTTTAACAACTCCTCCCAAGAAAACGCATCTTCAGTAAATGTCTTCTTAAGCAATTAACGATGATGTGGTTTCATCGATGCCCTCAGATTACAATTTCAAGAACCGATTCAAAAGTTAGAAGAACACACTCATTCTTTCACTAAACGTACACTACCTAAACTTCAGATATTGTTTCAGGGAACACCGGCCCTCAGAATCAGGTGCCGTCAGAAACTGCTTACTAGTAAAATCCAAAAGAATTTATGAAATAATTTTCAATGAAATTTATGGGATTTACATTACTCCAACATCTGATATTTATGTCCCTGTAAAGTTATATCATAATATAGGGAAACAAATGAGGGTATTGTGCGTGCATCTGAGCCTCCCACTCCCATGTGCTCTTCTGGAGGTTCTCATTCTGCCACATGATGCGCTCTAGTGGAATCGATCATCCATGTAGGACCCGCTCCTATGGATCCTCAATCTCCACCGATACCTCTGCAAATATCACCACGTCATCGATGTCAAGCTCCCCGTGATAAATGATATGTGTTGGGTCGTGCACGTATCTTCTCTGCTGATATATGTGGAAGACATCGTACACCTAGTGTAACTGAGGTGGAAGATCCAAGAAATAAACCACCTCTCCAATCCTACTGAGAACCTGGATTGGTCCGATGAAGCACGTAGATAACTTCACGCCCCATCCACATCTCTGTAATCCATGTCTAGGTGACACCCATAAGAAAACATGGTCACAATCCTCAAACTCTAGTGGTCTCTGCATCCTATCATCATAGAATTTATGTCGACTCTGTGCAGTACTCATCCACTCCTGGATTATATGCACCTTCTCTGATATAGCCTGGACCATCTTTGGTCTTACGAGTGCTGACTCCCCAGAGTTTGTCCAGCATAGTGGTGAACTGCAAGTTCGGTCGTACAATTCCTTGTATGGTGTCATCCCAATGGTGGAGGTGTAACTGTTATTGTAGGAAAACTCCACCAAATGTAGTTTATCCTCCCAACTATGACTAAAGTCAAGGACACATGGAAAAAGCATGTCCTCATTAGTCTAAATGGTCCTCTCCATCTGGCCATCTATAAAAGGGTGAAAGGTGGTGCTAAGGTTTAGCTGCATCCCAAAAACCTCATGCAACCCCTTCCAAAGCTCGGGATTAAAGAGATCTTCTCGATCGTATATGATATTTGATTGCACACCATGAACTCGTACGTTCTCTTGAACTTATAGGAATCCCACCCTATACACTGAGCCCTGCTCTTTGATTGGTAGGAAGTGGGCTGACATTGTGAGTCAGTCCCTGATCACCCAGATGGAGTCCTGTCCTATGGAAGTATGTGGAATTCCCGTCATGAAATCAATAGATATCAAGTCCCACATACACTTCAGGACCTCTTAGGGTAGTCCCAATCCATCTTGTACCTGGTGCTCCACCTTCTCCTACTAGTAGGTAAGATATCGTGAAATTAACTCTGCCACAATCATCATCATACCTGGCCACCAGTGCTGTTGTCTGTGATCCTGGTACATCTTCACTACACCTAGATGCACTGCCAGTGGAAAAGTGTGGAACTCCCTTAGCACCTCCTTCTGTAATGCAACTGGTACCATGGTAAGTCCTCTAAAAAAGATGATGTTATCTCCTCCTATAGAAAATACATCAGGTGATTGTCCTGTGGATATTTGTGCACGTCGCGTCTCACAATCAACGTCCCCATGTTGTGCCTACCTGGCCCGCTGATGTAGGGGAGGAGTGACTATGAGTGACAATAGAAAGGATTCCCCATCTCAATCCATGAAGGATATCTGTAAAGAGGCTAACTACTCTGTCGCCTCTCCATGTAGCTGAATGCCTGAACTCAATATGAGAGAATCAGCTACTACATTCCCCTTCCCATGAGTATAGACTATCTCAAAGTCATAGTCCTGGAGGAACTCGAACCATCGCCACTGTCTCAGGATCAGGTCCTTCTGTTAAACGATGTATCTGAGTCTCTGGTGCTCAGACTAGACTGTAAAGCACTTACCCATCAGATAGTGCCACCACATCTTCAAGGCGAAGACCACTACTGCTAACTCAAGGTCATGGGTAGAGTAGTACTGTTCATTTTTTCCCCAAATGTCGTGAACCATAAGTGATCAGTGCCCTCTCCTGCATCAGGACACACCCGAGTCTAGTCCCTGATGTATCACAGTAAACTACGTACCTAACTCCCTCCTATGTTAGCCTCAAGATGGGTGCACTAGTCAATCATTGTCTTAGCTCTTAGATGTTCTGCTGACATCTATCTGACCATACGAAGGGTTTCCCCTTCTTTTTCAATGCTCAAAGTGGTGCTACAACTCTCTAGAATTATGGCACAAATCTCTAATAGTACCCAGCATGACCTAGGAAGCTCGGAACCTCTGTTACACTCCTGTTTGGCTCCCAAGTTAGAAATTCCTCTATCATCACAGGATCCAATGCAACTCCCGCCTCAAAGATGATTTTCCCCAAGAAGTGGACCTCACGATTTCAAAACTGACACTTAAAAAGATTACCATAAACCTGATGGTCTCGGAGTGTATCCAATACTACCCGTAAGTGGTAGGTGTCTTTCTCCTTTGTAGTCGAGTAAATCAATATGTCGTCGATGAAGACTATGAAAAATCGATCGAGGCAAGGCTAGAAGATCATGTAAATGAGACTACAGTGCACTAATGGTTCATTGGTTATTCCAAAAGGCTTATCCATGAACTCATTGTGGCCATACTGACACATGAAGGACGTCTTCTGCACATCATCATCTCGAACTCTAAGCTGATGATAGCCTGACCTGAGGTCTATCTTCGAGAACCATCATGCTCCCTTGATCTGATCGATGAGGTTTTCAAACCTTGGAAGTGGATAATTATTCTTCACGGTCACCTGGATTTAGCAATGGTAGTTAACACATAGTAGAAAGCTCCCATTCTCCTTCTTGGCGATCAAAATTGTGGAAGCCCAGGGTGAAACACTGGGTCAGATGAATCCCATGCCATGAAAGTCCTCCAGCTGTACCCATATCTCACGAAGCTCATTAGGAGCCATTCCATATGATGGAGTAGATATCGGTGCTATCCCATGATACATGTCAATATCAAAGTCTACCTCTCAACGAGGAGGTAATCCTGGAACATCGTCAGGAAAAACATCTGCATAATAATCCACCACAACATGAAAACTCGGACTCTGCACATAAACTTCTTTTAGGATGAGACTAGCCAACTGATGGCTGATCGACTGTCCTCTCCTCTGCGTGAGTCCATCCTATGTTGAAAAGGATCCCTTTTCACTGGTGAAGGTGAACCTACTCACATCTAGGCGGACACATCAAACTTTGAACCAAATACATTTGATCTGAGCATTGACTGTAGATAACAAATCTATGACCAAGATGATGTTGTAAGGCCTCGACGCCACTACAATAAGTTCCCAGCCAAAGATCTTGCCTCCTAGAGTAATCTCACACTTCCAGAACTAGTGCTTAATAATCAAGTCTGAACCCATAGGAGTCTCTAGCCGTAAGGATCGATCCAATTGCTCCATCGGAATCTTCGAGGTCCTAACAAGGGCAGCGACAATGAAAGAATGATTCGCTCATGTGTCTATAATAACTGCATCAAGGGTGGAGTAGACACAGATAGTACCTCTAATCATATCAGGGGAGCTGTGGTCGTAGGCCTCCACTGCTTGAAGCTAAACCTGCCTCTGCCCACTAGCTCCTTGTGGTCGGGGTGGACCTCCAGGTGGTGGTGGTGGTAGAGCTCCGAAGAATCATCCACCACCTGCTGCTCGGCCAGCTCCTCTGCCTCATCTGCCTAATCCCTGCAGACCACCACGGTCAAACCACTGCCTCTTCCTGGGTTGTCCCTCAACCGTCTGATGCTCCTCTGTATGGAGGTTTGGGCAGTCACGAGTCATTTGGCCCTGCCCACCACATGCATAGCAATGTCTGCCTATTCTATGACTAGCTATGCTGCGTGTTCCTCGCACCTCTGAACCAGTATCCTGAGGTCTCCCACCTGATTTTATGGTCCGTTTGGACCTCAGCAACATCTTTCTACTCCTGACTGTAGAATAATCCGCTACGTGTCACACTGCAGTAGGTCTCACTGCAGGTGCAGGCTCAACAAAAATGCTCTCCACAAGAAGGGCTCACTCCATTACTCCTACCTTCCTCGTAATGCTGATGGAGATCATTAAATCTCTGATCTCATGCCTCAGTCCCTGCTCAAAATACCAAGCATAGAGGAGTGTCTACTCTACCATGTCCATGGAGTAGCATGAGAGATCAGTAAATCTCTTAGAGTACTGGGCTATTGTCATGCTTCCCTACTACAGCTATAGTAACTCCTAGATGCGCACCGCACAGAGGGTGGATGGAACAAACTCTGAGCGGAAGAGGCTCTCAATATCTTTCCAATGTAGAGATGCCTCTTCATGAACCTGGAGTATCAGGCTCTACTATCTACCTGCTACTGTGTGCAGGAGACTCACCACATGGATCACCATGAGGTCAGCTGGTGTCCCTACTAATCTGACAACTTGAACAACATCCTCAAGCCAATCCTCGGTTTCTTGAGGGTTCGTCTCTATGCAGAACCCAGGCGGCCTCTGACGCTGAAACTCATACAGTGCACTTAGGTGACATGCAGTATCATCAGCTGGGGCTGGTGGCATCGGTGGCTTGGCAGGTAGGGGTACCATCGATGCCTCCACTGTAATGGGGCCCTTTACCGAGGCATCTTCGCTCGATGGGCTGCAATCTCCCACAAATATAGGAACCCTAACTGGATATCATCGTGGGGACATACTAAAAAGAAATAGGTCAGCCATGGTTAATAAAATATACCTGGTGAGAAGGCACAAAGTAATCATAAAGAAAACATTTAAATCACACATGCAATCAATTTTTTCTAGCACTGAGTCAGAAATCAGTTGTCTAGGCCCTGGTGTATAGATACGTCCGCCACCACACCAACACTAGACCCCATGAATTGATAACCACACTATACACTCTAAACATTATTGTTTCACCGAGAAATTATCAGATTCCAGAGTTCTGCCTTAGAACTTGCTCCTCTGAAACCAATTTTTCAGGACCCATCCTTGGGGGTCGTGCCATGACTACCCCAAACCCGCCTTACATAGCCCAGTGTCTGGAAACTGGCACCAAAGGCTTAATTCCCGATAGAAGGGAAGGCATTGACTTTATATAAGAAAACAAAAACAACATAGTAAGCAAGATGAAGTAAACCCTAAGTAAACTGAGTACAAAAGTAAGTGCACAAAAGTAAATGGGCCAGTATACAAACACAACTGAAAGAACAATACAACTGGGGAAAGTAAATTACAACAACAGAAAGGTAAAGCGGCAACCACTGAGTTGTATTCCAGATACCCCACCTGAATGGTGGGTACATATGGTCTCCTCAGCTCCTCGAATCCATCCGTCCACTCCCTATACATCCCACCTGATATTCCACCACCAGATAGTGTCCCGCTCTACGAGCCTCAACTATAATCAATGATGTCTACCTTCTGCATCCAACACAACGTAGTTTGGGAATAGCCCAAGGAGAGGTGAGCATACGATTCTATGTAGGGACCCGAAGACCCTCGTAGGCCCCACAAAATCCAAAAAGTATAAACCACCAAGGAAAGAATAAAACATGAAGTATCTAAAAACTCTACTTATGTATATGCCCATACATATACATAAGTGATTAATTACTGCTCGACTCCAACTCATGAGCCCAAGTACAAACCATTCCACATAGGAAATTACAACCCAGTCCACACAAGAAAGAACAACCGAATCAACATAGGAAATCAAATCAATCACATCGATTATAATGATTGATGTCACAACACAGCTCATATAGGTATACTACTCATGAAGAGGGGTGGATATGATAAATGTAGCCTCTAATTCATCTACCCTGCCGAACCCACGAAGGATCCAACTACATAAGTCATTGTTGTCGAACCCACATAGGATCCTAGTACAGTAACCCTCATTGTCGAACCCACGTAGGATACAAGTATAGTCTTCCTCACTTCCGAACCTATAGAGGATCCACGTATAGTTTTCCTCACTGCCGAACCCACGTAGGATCCAAGTACAGTCGTCATCGTCACAATCGTAGCCAGCTCTAGGGTTCTCGTAGACAGAACGATCGATTCCGGGAGGGTCTGATCCATGAGACAAGGGTGTCAATACATAAACATTCACTAAGTCTATAGTTGATGTATCCGGATGTTTTGTATCATAAATAGGATCTGAGCGTGACAGATGGCGCGTTAATCAGACGCCCGGTCTGAGAGTAATTTGATTTTCTGTCATGGGGGCCCTGTTGATTTTTATGCTAAAACAACCTGACCATACTCCCGCTACATTCAATACTTAGCTGGACTAATCCAAAAGATCCATCTCACTAAGAGTAATTAAAATTAATAGATGGCACATCATTCAGACATCTGGTCGTTAAGTTATTAGTGTTTCCACTCCAAGGGCCATGTTGGTTTATGGTTTGAACCTATCTGGACGTACCCAAACAATGCCAAAAGATCATGTATAATGTTAAATAATGACCAAATATATCCAATGATCCCTACTCAACTGACGGTGCATCAATCAGAGGTCTGTATCCCATGATATAGGCGTTTGAACGACCGTAGTCTGAAAATAGGGGGTCTGGGCCCGGTCCGACCCGGCCCAATACCCACTAGGTCGGACCCGAACCGGGTCAAACCGACCCATGTCCGAGTCCAGACTGATTGGGCATGGCCCAGTCCAGCTGGGAATGGCCCGACCTATGGCTGGCGCGGCCCTGTCCGACTGGGCGTGGAAGGACCAGCCCGTGCGTCCTATGACACGGCTCAAAAGAAAGTCGTGGCTCGGCTGTCGGCTGAGCGATGTGCGAAGGGGGTGCGACCCACTTTTTTTCGGAAACAGTGGCCCCCTGGTGGGGTCCACCATAGGATGTTCAAGGGGTGGGCGGGGGGGGGGGGGGGGGTTACACACCCCCGGCTTCGGGTAACGACCGACCATAAAGGCCGGCCAGTTGTGAGTTGCGGCGAGATCCGTGGGGGTCCTACCACCTGGAGCGTCGGCGGTCAGCTTGGTCGGCCGCCCCCTGCTAGACCTCCGTACCCTAAGGTCACGACACTTCCTCGACCGGCGCGCCGCACCCCTCCGATGTGGCCAAATCCTACCGCGGTCCCTTTGGGCTCACCGTCACGGCGCGACGGTGCCACGCACCACCGCTGCTTCCTGCTCAGGTCACGGTCCTCTTTAATCCTGCACGGTGCAATGGCACCGCACCACCTTCACCTCAAATTTTAACATTGATCAAAAAGAAATTGGGGAGGAGTATCCATCATGTTTGTGCTTTCCTATCTCTTCTTGTTATTTCGATATCAAGCGGCCAAAGTATAAGAGAATCTCAACGATAAAACATGCACAATTTCAATTCATTAAAATTATATTAAACCCCTACCTCAGCAAGCAATAATGAATGTCAGTGTCACGTTTGATGGAGTCACATGATGAGATTTCATAGACTTCGATGGAGAGTTTATGAGGAGGAAGAAATATCTATTCATTTTATCACGGAGAGAAGAAAACAAAGCGTGACATCATTTGGTGAATTCCCACGTCATTGTTTCCTTCCTTGCCATAAAAAAGGAAAAGGAAGAAGAATCTGGGGTCACCGAGTCGATGTTCTTCGTCAGATTCATAGTGTTTTTCAAAAAAGGATATGAATTTCTTCATGTCCAAAGAGCTCTATTTCTTTTCTCTCCACACAAAAATCCCACCAAACTAAATAAAATATGGCCCATCCTTATTTAAATAATCCAAGCCATGCATTTCAAATTAAAAAATTCAAAAACCAATTCACATAATTAATTAATCCATTATTTTTATAATTAATGAATTGATATGTTGGCATGTGTAATGAGGGATGGAGAGGAGAGTAAGAGGATTGGTTTCACAAGTTGAGATGAGTTACAAAAATTAAGAGGGGGTTAGAGGAGTTTTAATGAATGTGAGGGGTTGTGGTTTGTGTGGGTCACACCTCACCATTATCCTCACATGGGTAGTTAGGGGCTTGTGGGTCCCACACCAACTACCCCATGTTGGATATAACCACAAGGATAATGAATAAGAAGTGTTTCTCATTTTTATTCAATTGTTTATTAATCCATAATTTTTAACAACTCCTCCCAAGAAAATGCATCTTCGGTAAAGGTGATCTTAATAAATTACCGAAGTTGTGGTTTAATCGCTGCCCTCATATTTCAATTCCGAGCACCGGTTCAAAAGATAGAAAAACCAGATCGTTCGTTCCGTTAATATACTCGAGCTAAACATCAGAAATTGATTCCGGGCACACTGGGCCTCGGAATCAGGTTCTATCAGAAACTATGTACACATAAAATCTCAATGAATTTAATAAAAAAAATTCCTTGAAATTTATCAGACTTTATATTTATATTAATACACTAGTAGTATTCTGTAATAGGGCTTGTGGCCCTTATTTTCCATCAAAGATTCCAGAAACCACTTCATGATACATTTAGTGTCGGTCCACTTGATAGACAGGGATTCAGTAAAAATTAGTGATGATTAGGTATAGGTCCACCAAATTAAACCAATACGGTTCAATAATCACCAAATCAAGATGTCTTGTAGTGTGGTTTGGTTTTTCTGTACATATGGATAATACTAACAAAATTTTTGCCACTTGGAATAAGGTGTTCTTTCCAACTATAATTTCATAATGTTTTCACAAGTTACTTTTTATTAAGAGAATGAATTTATTGAATTGCATGTAGATTCATTATGCAGTTGTCCTTTGATGAGTAGGGGACCAATTATATTATTGGAATTCTCTTCATTACAACATAGAGTCATGATTCAAATTGTAAGGATCAATAAAACATTTACAAGGGTTATATTCTAGAGAATGGTATGGATTCTGTAGTGGTTTTCTAGAATGGTGAAATTGTATCATTGGTTATATATGACATAGTGTTGTATTCCCTTGGATGAACTGTGTATAATAATGAGTGGGTCCACCTTTATTGTTTTATGATAAACAATAATAATGGATAGGATAATTGATTTTTCTGTATCAAGGACCGTGACTCCATAGGCTCTCTATGGTTACCTATGAGATGAAGCATACCGTAGGGAACACAATTTTATAAATAGTAGAAATTCAAGAACATTATATATTCATAGTTTTATAGGATCTCTACCCACACTTGTATTGTTTTTTACATTTGTTCCACAAGATAAATAATAGTGTTAGTAGAAGTGAAACTAGTCTATCATAAAAAACTATTCCCAGTGATTCATGTTGACATATTAGAGGGCATGAAAGTCCATTATGGTGTAATTTTTTATTAAAGATAACAAAAATTTGATGAGTACATACATCGGGGAGGTGTTTTGTATACTCTAGCATTTGTTATGTTTAGGGACATGCCTAATGTTATGTTCTTTAATATTTATCAATGGGAGTTTGTATTTCTGCATAATGTCTCACTCAAGCCTTTTGTACCATATAGTTGATTAAATATCTATATCCTCTATGTGATTCTTGATAATTAATGATTTGATTATTTATTTATTAACATATTAAATAGGATATCTTCTACCATGTTTTGGTATATTCCCACATGGTTACTATCATCGACCCTATAACAATTAGTGTAGGAATTTGGGAGGCATAATCGACACATAATCGATATAGGTGGGGCCTCAATGGGTTGAGTCTTGTTATTTTGATTATCATGTGAAATGCATATGTAATTAGTACAATCATACAATGGATTAATCCAAACACAAAATATATCATTTTTCGGAGGATCTAGAACTTATACAAGCATATGAAATTCCTTATTTTTCAAAATATTTTTTTTCCACACGGAAGTCAATTCTATTACTATAAAAGTGTTAAATAAAGGATTACTTTACATTTTTAGATCGTAATATATTTTATTATTTTTGGAAATATTTGTATCCTATATTCGAATTTCAATTTAAACTTACTATTTATGATTTATTAATTTGAAAATTGTTTCACTATAAATTTCATTTATATTTTGAATAAGTTTATGTATTTATGATAATATGAATTTTTTAATTTTATATTGTTTTATAAAATTTATCATACTATTTTATAATGTAATTTTTTAATTCATAAATTAGAATTATTTTATATATATAATATACATGTTTTTCAATACCTTATTCTTTTTAGTATTAATAATAAATTCCACAACTATATAACAATAAATAATATTATATTTATATGATACATCATATCGATGTAAAAATCAATTTCTATAATATACATTTATTCAAATATATGTATAAAATATAACTTAATGATTTTAACATGTCAAATGGGACTATTAAAATTTCAATGTTTCCACATTCAAATTATGTATTGAAGAAAGATTCATGAATTCAAAATATATGGATTAGTGATTATATCTTTATATTTTTTATAAACACCCATATTATTATAGTATTAATAGGATGGTCAGTGGATGAATCATTTAATTTATAGTGTTTTATGAGGATGTGATTCTACTTATTGAATATAATGGCAATAATTTACATTCTATAAAATATTTTGACTTTTTTATCAATGAAATACCATTGTAAAATTGATTACAATATGGGGTATAATGACCTATAAAGAGTAAAAAAAATTTGTTTTCACCATCTCAATGAATATATAATGAGAATGTTATAATATGGATTATTAAGGAGAACACTAAGAAGGGTTCCATTCCTGTGTTTCAAAACATGAATCCAAAGACTATATTGGATCCAAAACTATATTAAATGATTGATAATATTTATTCTATATATTTATTACGATGGTTCATTTGTAAAATGTTTTTTATTTTAGGTAATGTTTCTTATGATCTAAATTAAATAATAAGATACACTATATTCATGATGAGTCAATCAGTTGTCACAACACATTTCTTTGAATTAATAATATGAATTAAAGAAATGTACATAGTCATTATTAGTTAGGATGAGTGCATTTAAGAGATTACACTAACACAACTATCTAAATTCAAAAATATGATATGATATTATAGTCACATTTCATGTTTTTTATATTCATTTGTTCTAATATATGGTGGATTTTGAAACTGTACATTGTTGTGAAGTCAACCAAAATGGTAGATTACATAGTTGCATCAGTTGTTGGATAACATATCCATCTTGATCATGATGATAATCAGTGATCATGGGGTCTTTTATTGCATTGAAGAGGAAATTGAACATTATTATGACAACCATATAACTATTTGTTTGGTCAAGAAACCTTATTCTCACAAAATTAACAAAAATAGGGATGGTAGAAGTGATCTATGAGAAATTTATTTTCATCCATCATTTAATAGGTAGGACCCCCTTTTTACGTTTTTTGCATGTCTTGTTTCATAGAATTGAACATGTACTTTTGATGGAAGTAGGCCTCTACAAGGAAACTACAACCTATGGTTCACCGCCTGTGTGTGTATTCCCTATTTAATTCACATGTACATAATGAACGACATGAATATTAATTAAACAAGTCAAAAAAATAGATATCATTTATTTTTGACATTCATAAAAAATCAATCAAATAAAAAACATGTCTAAATATATTTTTAATCAAATGGCCATTTACAAATATGATTAAAATAATACAATATCCTAAATGATATATGTAACAGCCCAAGATTTTATGAAAAATATTCTTTTTAATTTTATTAATGTCTTGTGTTGTACGCTACACCAAAAGGAGCTTGCACAACACGCATCCTTGACTTGCCTTGCATTACATGCAATCGCAACCTTCCTCGATAGTGTGTGTAGTACGCAATAACGAGTTTCACTAAACAGCGATATGCTATTAAAACTAGCCGTTATGAATAGTAATAACCACTTTTTGAAATTTTGTAAATTTTATTTTTCAAAATGGATTTCATTTTTGGATTCAGAGTATCGAATTTAGCCTAAGATGAAATTTTGGTACATTTCGGATAACTTTCATATTCTGATGAATAGTGAAAATTACTAAATTATAATTAAAAACAACTTTTTTAATCGAAATAATTAATAGTGATAAATTATTAATTTGAGTGGTTTTAAAGTATATTTAGAATATATTTTTACAATTTAATACAATGTTGGTCATTGGACGTAATTTCACATTTAAACCTGGCATAAACAAGTGTCAATCTTTTGATAGATATTGTTTCGTAAAAACACGCTATTTGTTTTAATAGCGGGATTTAATTATAAAATTAATTAATTCAACTTCTATGTTATGAATTTGGTAAAATAGACTTCATTTTTGAATTCGGAATATGAAATATAGCTTAGGATGAAATTTTGGCATTTTTCTGAAAACTTTCAATTTTTGATGAATAGTGAAACCACTAAGTGGTAGGTTAAAAACTGAATTTTGCATAAAACTTAATTTTACCACTTCTGTGAATGGAATTTCGAAAATCCGAGAGACACAGTTAATATCAAGGACTAAAATGTGGTTCAATGAGATGAAAATAATTTTTGGTGAATAGTAACTTTTTACTTTTTTTTACCGCGGTTAATAGTAAATAGGGTAACTAAGGGTAAATATGATATTACTATTACCCAAACACATGTCCTAATTCTATTGGACAAGTGTAATTCGACCAAAAACAAACTTAGGAATAAAATATGACCATTTAGGCCCACTTGGATTAGATTAGGACATTTATTATTAATTTATTTAAAGAAGGGTTAAAATAGTTAAAATCAAGGTTTAATAAGTAAATCATTTTTAATATAGGGTTATACATAATATAAATTCGATTGTAAATATTCATTAGAAAGCTCAAAAGATTTCCTACATGATGGTATTTTATTTGTAATTTTTAGACATCAAATAATGTAATTTATTTATGACACAAAGATGATGCAGTAATTATCTTATTAATGAAATATTGACAAAATTGATAATATAAATACCAGAATAAATGTAATTTGAGACTTTTTATGAATTCCACTAATTTTCTAGGTTACTATGATATATTATTATTGATTTAATCAACTTGTTTCGAACATATAATTCTGTTATGACTTTGAAAAAAATCATATATCAAATAGTGTCAAAATTGACACAAAATAGTTTTTAAATCAAATATTATATTATTAATTGTTATTTTATTCCTAAAAATCTAAGGTTCGGCAAAATGACTTATATAAGGATATATATATTAATAATAAACAATTTGGGGTTCGTTTGGCATGTTATAGTAAGTGTATTAACCATATAGTGAAAGAAAACAAAAAGACATGGTAAAAGTTAAATTATTTAACTTAGAGTTAAATTTAATTGATAAGGTTAAAATAATATCCTAAACTTGTCTAAATTCTATTGGTTGATAGGATTTCGACCCATCCCCACTTTAGCTTCGAAATAAGACCCTTTGGAAACATTATAAACCGATTTTGACTTTAATATAAAATAATATTTTGAGATATTCCTAAGGTGCCCCTCTCCTCCCTTATAAAAGGGCACCTCCTCCCCCTCCTCCTCACACCAATTTGAGCACTCAAGCTCGGCCAACCCCTGCCATTTTCCCTTCTCCACTTCCCTATAATAATCCTTGAGGTCCTGGTCTTCTCCAAAGACCAATCTTAGTTCCTTAAGTGGAGGATTCAAAGAGGCGTTCCAAAGAAGAGGTAATATCCATTACCGATCTTTTCAATTTCATTCTTCTTCAACTTCTTCATCTTTAGTTGTTTCATGATAAAGTAATAACATCAGTATTACTTACATACTGATATGTTATTATAAATATGAAACAACCCTAATTCACCTTCTATCCATCCTACGGAAAAAATGAAATCACCGCGCGTGCGTACGTACGGAATACCGTCTCCACGCCGTGGTGTAATCTATTTTCCACCATCACCTTACAAGGATGGGTATAATGGTGTAATGAGTAACTATATATGATTATTATTAAGTAATATTGATACTGAAATAATATATATATATACTCCAAAACAATTCCACGATCATAGGAACGATATCATCACTCGTGCGTACGTACGGAATACCGTCTCCACGATGTGATGCGACTCGTTCTACATGATCTTCATTTCATAATGATTATATAAATGAATTGAATGAATGAATATGGTATATACTACACTAATACCATTCTGGAAATGAATTATCTATAACCTAAAGATAAGAATAAGAATTTATTCGACAAAACACGCATAAGAACAAAAAGTTATAAAGACCCGAGTAACAAGTAACAATGAAATATTACTAACAAGAAGCTAATAATATGACCATATATGATATCATATAAATATGTATGATTCTGGAATAAGTCAATAACATTATTTAAACCATTATACAGAAGCTTCGGACACGTACAAAGCAAATTGGACCTAAGGTAAGGGAAATATCACAATCTCATTTTTATCCGAGATTGTTTATTCGTAAGTATTTACTGGGGTGTATTTTATCATCCACATCCATGTTCCCTCAATATGAAATATTGTTTCCATCCACTTGCAATATTTTAAATCCAATTTTACCCTTAGGTGAGTTTTTAGTAAAGAATATGAAAGGAATCTTTTGTCGTTTTTCCGTACGAGGTACTTTTTGACTTTTCCGACAAAAGTACGAAGAATGTTTTTTTTAACTTATACGGCATGAATGGATTTTTAAAACATTACTTCAAAGAAGCTTCCTTTACAAGTTTTCAAGTTTATTTTTAATCAACTTCTTTTATTTTAAAGTTGTATGACATGTTATGAAAGGAAAAATGTTTTTGAAGAAGAAAGGATATTTTCCTCAAGAATTCAATTCAAGTGTTTTATCAAAATTATTTTCCATCTAAGATAATAAAGGGTTCTGTTTCTATCCATATTTTTACATTGGTTTGACTATGTTGTGATGGAATTATGTTTATGAATTCCTTTATCATATATGAATTGATTTATGATGTCATGATGTTTCAAGAATCCCATTTTTGTTATATGTGTTATGCGATGATGTATGTTTTATGATTATGTGGCACACATAAGAAAGGATTCATTATAAGATGGGTGGGACCTATATCTCCCTCCAATGCATTGGGTAATGATTTTATATCTCATGAGATAGACATGGCTGGAACGGAAGGTTATTTCGGTTCAGTGATACAGGACTGAAACGAGGAGTGAACTCGGTTCAGAAAGGGACTTTGTCCACTAAGATAGTCTTGGAAATGAGTCATGACTAACAAGAAATGATTTTCCATGATTATGTGTGCATGCCACAAAGTTTCAAGTTTCATGTTATGATTATGGGGATCTCATTTTCACTTCTATGATTTGTTCCATGTTAAGATATTATGATCTCTTTTGCAGGTTGTGATTTTCAAAAAGATATGATATGTTTTTTATTTCTTTTGTATACCCTTACTGAGCATTTTAGCTCACCCTTTTATGTTTTCTTTTCCCCAGGATATAAAGAAAGGTTTTAGGTAAAAAAAATGGAAGATCTTTACGGGAGATATTGAAGATCTTTCACCAGGATTAGAAGATTATGTTCCGAGTTTTCAAAGACACTAAACTATTACGATCCTTTAGTGTGTGTTTTTGTTATGTACTAAGTATTCCGCAAATGTAATGTAATGTCCATGTACGTCAGGATACGGGTCTCTACAGTTGGTATCAGAGGAAAGGTTTAGTCAACCTTTGGAAACTAGGATGCGAAAATGTTAGTGAGATCCCTAGAGATATTTCTAAGGTATGTCTAGGGATGTCCCTAGGGATAAGTATACGTATAGGTTATAGTAATAGAATTACGCTAACGATCATAGAACTAAACCTAAGATGTTGGATATTGAAGGTACTCCCCCTTTATTATGTTGTTTTCCCTAGCATGATTTTTGCCTCTCACACTATTCTTTTTGGGTTTTAGACGATGGCTGGAACCCGAAGGAACCGTGTTGATCAATGCAATGGACAATGCAATGATTGCCCTCCTGAACAAACAAATGTTATGGGAGATGGAGTGCAAAATCTTATTGCTATACTTACACAAGCTATGAATCATTCTGGACTTCCAAATGAGCAGAGAAGGGAACAATATTCTATTGAGTCCTTCATGAGGCAACGTCCACCTTCTTTCAGTGGGACTTCCGATCCACTTGTTGCTGAACAATGGATCAGTACCACTGAAAAGATATTTTCAGTTCTTCAATGTTCTGAACATGATAAAGTCATCTTAGCAGTATATCGTTTGGAAGGTGAAGCTGATCAATGGTGGAATCTTATCAAGAATACGAGGCCAAGGGATGAAATTAAGTCCATGGAATGGGACGAGTTCAAGAACTTGTTTTTCAGTAAGTACTTCCCTCGTATTCTTCGAACAAAGATGGAAAAGGAGTTTATTGAGCTGAAGCAGAAGGATGATGAATCTGTTGGTATATATGAAGCGAATTTTACAAGACTTGCAAGGTATGCATCTGGCATTATCATCCAACCTGAAAGTAAAGTTGATCGATTTTTCAGTGGCTTAAAACCAAGTCTTCGAAGGGCATTAGCTATAAGAGACTTCAGTAGCTATGAAGAAATTGTGCGTTGTGCTATCAAGGTAGAAATGGAAGTTGGTGTTACATATCCATCTCATGGTTTTGACAAGAAACGAAAGATGGAGTTCAAGGAGAAATCTCATAATAATGGTGAAAAGAAGATGAATGTTTCCTTATGCACAAAGTGTGGAAAGAAGCATGGTGGAGATTGTCTTAAAGGAACTAGAAAATGTTTTAAGTGTGGAAAAGAAGGTCATCGAGTAGGTGAGTGTCGAAGTAATGGAAAAAGGGTTTCTAATGATGTGAATAAAGCAAACACTGCAGAGAACGCACCGCCAACACTTCAATGCTTCAAGTGCAAGGAAATGGGGCATTATGCTAATAATTGCCCTAATCCAAGGGTTAGTGATGATCAACATGAGCAACCACTGAAGGCAAAGGACAAAGGGAAATCACATGCGATCACTATTGGCAATGTTGAATATGATAACGATGTGGTGGAATGATTAAGTGTTTATGTAATGGGATTCCAAAATAATGTTGTATCATGGAGTATTGGAATATTTATGTATTGGTTTAATGTGGTATTCAAAGTGATTGAGATATTTTTGGAAATAAGATGATATGCGCATAATGAAGGGAAAATAAGAAAATGAAATGTTTAACAATATTCATGAGCTCATGATTGATATAAGGACTAAGTGATATCATGGATTGAGTATATAGAATTTTGAGGATTTTGGTATGTGGAAAGTGTTAACTTTTAACTTCATTCATGTTTTCACTAAGGTATTCAAGAGAATACATGATTAAGGACTTTGAATGTTTAGAATGTGACCAACAAAACATATCTTATGATATGTGGGGATCAACGACAGTATTAAATCTCTGGTAATCGTTGTCACTATATTATGAGAGTGGACTGCAGTATTATGGATAAGCCTAAAGATTGAAATGGATTATGTTGGACATAAGTGAGTATTGTTTAAGGATCGAAGTTTCCTCGATATTATTGATGGGATGTTATAGTAATATAGTTTTAGAAAAAGGACAACCTGCAGGACGGGCGACAGCCCATCGCTTCGGACAAGGCTGTAGGAATCGAACCCACAACCGAAGTGCGACTGGCCTTTATCGCCTACCACTGACCTACAGGAAGTCCCTATTTAGTAGAAACTAGTTTTATTATATTAAGCAGTATGATATATGAAGTATAAGTCCATTTTAGGAACCATATATGATTAATCTCACTATAGATCGATTTATGCATATAATTTTTGCTAACCTTTTGTTTGAGACAGATGGAATGACCCGTCATTCTATCACATTATCTGCTAACACTTCACGAATAACAAATTCAACTTCATTTATTTAAGAGATGAAGTGGAAATTGTTCAAGGCACGAACAACAGTGAGATTGTACCAAAATAAAGTAAGTATTTATTCTAATTCAAATTTTCAACTTTAGGGAAATGATCTTGAAAACCAAAAATGTTGTCCTAGTGATCTTATACCTGAGGAATCAGATGGTACCTTATATCATCACAAATTTATGGATTTGTGATTTTTGGCTTTTCCATAGCCATGTTCTCTACCACTCTCCATCAGACCATGATGGTTAGATTTTTCTTCCATATCCATATTTTTACCTATGTGGAAACCCAACAATTAGTTTATTTGCGTAATCGTTACATTTCATACTTTAGTTTTTAAAGCCAAGTTTTGGTATTCCTTTTTACGATGTGGGAAACTTTCGAATAGAAAACCATTTATAACCCCGACGAATTTCGAGGGCGAAATTCATTTTAAGGGGGGTAGAATGTAACAGCCCAAGATTTTATGAAAAATATTCTTTTTAATTTTATTAATGTCTTGTGTTGTACGCTACACCAAAAGGATCTTGCACAACACGCATCCTTGACTTGCCTTGCATTACATGCAATCGCAACCTTCCTCGATAGTGTGTGTAGTACGCAATAACGAGTTTCACTAAACAGCGATATGCTATTAAAACTAGCCGTTATGAATAGTAATAACCACTTTTTGAAATTTTGTAAATTTTATTTTTCAAAATGGATTTCATTTTTGGATTCGGAGTATCGAATTTAGCCTAAGGTGAAATTTTGGTACATTTCGGATAACTTTCATATTCTGATGAATAGTGAAAATTACTAAATTATAATTAAAAACAACTTTTTTAATCGAAATAATTAATAGTGATAAATTATTAATTTGAGTGGTTTTAAAGTATATTTAGAATATATTTTTACAATTTAATACAATGTTGGTCATTGGACGTAATTTCACATTTAAACCTGACATAAACAAGTGTCAATCTTTTGATAGATATTGTTTCGTAAAAACACGCTATTTGTTTTAATAGCGGGATTTAATTATAAAATTAATTAATTCAACTTCTATGTTATGAATTTGGTAAAATAGACTTCATTTTTGAATTCGGAATATGAAATATAGCTTAGGATGAAATTTTGGCATTTTTCTGAAAACTTTCAATTTTTGATGAATAGTGAAACCACTAAGTGGTAGGTTAAAAACTGAATTTTGCATAAAACTTAATTTTACCACTTCTGTGAATGAAATTTCGAAAATCCGAGAGACACGGTTAATATCAAGGACTAAAATGTGGTTCAATGAGATGAAAATAATTTTTGGTGAATAGTAACTTTTTACTTTTTTTTACCGCGGTTAATAGTAAATAGGGTAACTAAGGGTAAATATGATATTACTATTACCCTAACACATGTCCTAATTCTATTGGACAAGTGTAATTCGACCAAAAACAAACTTAGGAATAAAATATGACCATTTAGGCCCACTTGGATTAGATTAGGACATTTATTATTAATTTATTTAAAGAAGGGTTAAAATAGTTAAAATCAAAGTTTAATAAGTAAATCATTTTTAATATAGGGTTATACATAATATAAATTCGATTGTAAATATTCATTAGAAATCTCAAAAGATTTCCTACATGATGGTATTTTATTTGTAATTTTTAGACATCAAATAATGTAATTTATTTATGACACAAAGATGATGCAGTAATTATCTTATTAATGAAATATTGACAAAATTGATAATATAAATACCAAAATAAATGTAATTTGAGACTTTTTATGAATTCCACTAATTTTCTAGGTTACTATGATATATTAGTATTGATTTAATCAACTTGTTTCGAACATATAATTCTGTTATGACTTTGAAAAAAATCATATATCAAATAGTGTCAAAATTGACACAAAATAGTTTTTAAATCAAATATTATATTATTAATTGTTATTTTATTCCTAAAAATCTAAGGTTCGGCCAAATGACTTAGATAAGGATATATATATTAATAATAAACAATTTGGGGTTCGTTTGGCATGTTATAGTTAGTGTATTAACCATATAGTGAAAGAAAACAAAAAGACATGGTAAAAGTTAAATTATTTAACTTAGAGTTAAATTTAATTGATAAGGTTAAAATAATATCCTAAACTTGTCTAAATTCTATTGGTTGATAGGATTTCGACCCATCCCCACTTTAGCTTCGAAATAAGACCCTTTGGAAACATTATAAACCGATTTTGACTTTAATGTAAAATAATATTTTGAGATATTCCTAAGGTGCCCCTCTCCTCCCTTATAAAAGGGCACCTCCTCCCCCTCCTCCTCACACCAATTTGAGCACTCAAGCTCGGCCAACCCCTGCCATTTTCCCTTCTCCACTTCCCTAGAATAATCCTTGAGGTCCTGGTCTTCTCCAAAGACCAATCTTAGTTCCTTAAGTGGAGGATTCAAAGAGGCGTTCCAAAGAAGAGGTAATATCCATTACCGATCTTTTCAATTTCATTCTTCTTCAACTTCTTCTTATTTAGTTGTTTCATGATAAAGTAATAACATCAGTATTACTTACATACTGATATGTTATTATAAATATGAAACAACCCTAATTCACCTTCTATCCATCCTACGGAAAAAATGAAATCACCGCGCGTGCGTACGTACGGAATACCGTCTCCACGCCGTGGTGTAATCTATTTTCCACCATCACCTTACAAGGATGGGTATAATGGTGTAATGAGTAACTATATATGATTATTATTAAGTAATATTGATACTGAAATAATATATATATATACTCCAAAACAATTCCACGATCATAGGAACGATATCATCACTCGTGCGTACGTACGGAATACCGTCTCCACGATGTGATGCGACTCGTTCTACATGATCTTCATTTCATAATGATTATATAAATGAATTGAATGAATGAATATGGTATATAATACACTAATACCATTCTGGAAATGAATTATCTATAACCTAAAGATAAGAATAAGAATTTATTCGACAAAACACGCATAAGAACAAAAAGTTATAAAGACCCGAGTAACAAGTAACAATGAAATATTACTAACAAGAAGCTAATAATATGACCATATATGATATCATATAAATATGTATGATTCTGGAATAAGTCAATAACATTATTTAAACCATTATACAGGAGCTTCGGACACGTACAAAGCAAATTGGACCTAAGGTAAGGGAAATATCACAATCTCATTTTTATCCGAGATTGTTTATTCGTAAGTATTTACTGGGGTGTATTTTATCATCCACATCCATGTTCCCTCAATATGAAATATTGTTTCCATCCACTTGCAATAGTTTAAATCCAATTTTACCCTTAGGTGGGTTTTTAGTAAAGAATATGAAAGGAATCTTTTGTCGTTTTTCCGTACGAGGTACTTTTTGACTTTTCCGACAAAAGTACGAAGAATGTTTTTTTTAACTTATACGGCATGAATGGATTTTTAAAACATTACTTCAAAGAAGCTTCCTTTACAAGTTTTCAAGTTTATTTTTAATCAACTTCTTTTATTTTAAAGTTGTATGACATGTTATGAAAGGAAAAATGTTTTTGAAGAAGAAAGGATATTTTCCTCAAGAATTCAATTCAAGTGTTTTATCAAAATTATTTTCCATCTAAGATAATAAAGGGTTCTGTTTCTATCCATATTTTTACATTGGTTTGACTATGTTGTGATGGAATTATGTTTATGAATTCCTTTATCATATATGAATTGATTTATGATGTCATGATGTTTCAAGAATCCCATTTTTGTTATATGTGTTATGCGATGATGTATGTTTTATGATTATGTGGCACACATAAGAAAGGATTCATTATAAGATGGGTGGGACCTATATCTCCCTCCAATGCATTGGGTAATGATTTTATATCTCATGAGATAGACATGGCTGGAACGGAAGGTTATTTCGGTTCAGTGATACAGGACTGAAACGAGGAGTGAACTCGGTTCAGAAAGGGACTTTGTCCACTAAGATAGTCTTGGCAATGAGTCATGACTAACAAGAAATGATTTTCCATGATTATGTGTGCATGCCACAAAGTTTCAAGTTTCATGTTATGATTATGGGGATCTCATTTTCACTTCTATGATTTGTTCCATGTTAAGATATTATGATCTCTTTTGCAGGTTGTGATTTTCAAAAAGATATGATATGTTTTTTATTTCTTTTGTATACCCTTACTGAGCATTTGAGCTCACCCTTTTATGTTTTCTTTTCCCCAGGATATAAAGAAAGGTTTTAGGTAAAAAAAATGGAAGATCTTTACGGGAGATATTGAAGATCTTTCACCAGGATTAGAAGATTATGTTCCGAGTTTCCAAAGACACTAAACTATTATGATCCTTTAGTGTGTGTTTTTGTTATGTACTAAGTATTCCGCAAATGTAATGTAATGTCCATGTACGTCAGGATACGGGTCTCTACAATATATTTTTCTTGACCGCCATAAAAATAAATCATCAACTAATCATAGTTCAATTTACATAAATGGATTAATATAGTAATTCTAAATATGTTCTATAAAATTCTTACATTGTATATTATGAATCAATTAATTAACAAAAATAATTTTACAACTATGTGGAATAGTGCATTTCAATTAACATGTCAATGTACAAATAATAATATTGTTTTTTCAACAATACGATAAATTATAAATGGTTTGAAGAATAAAAATTTTATTCCTTTTCTAAAGAGTTTTTAATTTTGATTCGAATAAGATTCTTCTAAATGACTTGTTACCATTCCAAAACATTATCTCACAAAACAACGTATGATGCGATTGAGTCTGTTTCTTATTTGGAATAATATGATAAAATTTAAAAAGGCCTCATAAAAATCATTTCAAGGCTACTGATATCCCATTTTGGACTTATATATGCCATTCTGAAATCATAAATTCGTCACATCAATTTAATAAGTTAGATGTTACACCATAAAGTCAAATGTGAATCACATTTTCACATGTACTCAGTCAGAATAAATGTATCATTCTACATATTTTATTACCTTTGTTAAAAAACATTCCTTTATACAATGAAAAAGATAAAATTCAATATATGTTTCACTAAAAAATTCCAATATTAAATCTAAGAAATCCAATATTTATTATTTTAGTATGAAAACATAATATTTTTTTCACAACCTAAAAAATAACTGATTTTATTTTTTCTTTGAATAGTTTACTTTACGCAGAACCATGTTTTTAAAAGTATGTGAAAATTAATGAAAATTCATTGATAAAATTAATTGACATGTATCTACATGGTTTGACATATTTTTATCATTCATTTCCAACCATTTAGTTATATTTTTATTTGATTTTGGAATTTTATATTTGATTAATCTATTGTAAATTATATTGATTAGAGAATAAAAAAGGAATGAAATGAATCCATCAAAATAATATTTAATGAATAAAAAATCCATGTTTGTAATAATTTTTTAACAATATCAAACCAATATTTAAGACATTAAAAATTAAATATTACTCGTGATAATGAATTGGTTACTAAAATAATCTAAAATAAATTATAGTAAATAATTTAAGTAATCAACTGTGGCTTATGATTCTTAATGTTTTGAGTGAAAAATAACTATTATATATTATGGAAACAAACGAAAATGTACTTTTTAAAAAAAAGAATGGGATATTGTTTATTTCATTATGATCAAGGATTGTATCCTGTCATATATGTATTTCCACAAGACTCTTTATGGAATATGTATAGTTAGGTAATGTAACAACAAACTATAATTTGAATAAAAAAACATTAAAAATAAGAATGTGTTTTTTATTATTAATTTATTTTGAAACTATATGAAATTTTATAATAATAAAATGATGCACCAAATAATATATTTTTCATAAACATTATCCAAAAATGCTGAAAACCAAAAATATTATAGAAAAACTGATTGATTTGAACACTAAAAATGAAGAATCCTAGAAAATAAATATAAATTATATAAAAAACCATAAAATATAGAGCTATCATAAAATGAAATGGTAAATTGTATGGAGTATG
Organism: Viscum album; assembly: GCA_963277665.1. Classification (NCBI taxonomy): domain Eukaryota; kingdom Viridiplantae; phylum Streptophyta; class Magnoliopsida; order Santalales; family Viscaceae; genus Viscum; species Viscum album. The sequence goes on from OY728141.1 coordinate 840,177,757, forward strand.
GTTCAAAAACATAATTCTAACATAATTTTTCAATAACATTACATTGAATTCCATCTATCAGTTTTGTACTATTTTTGAAACTCTCTGGTCATGGTACACCCTGAAACCATGGTTATAGAACATTAGGCTGAAGCCATTAGACCCTAAATTTTCATTCATAATTTTATATTCTAAGTACATATATAACATATTGATATACCCCATACATCATTAAATCATGAGGTTTATGTCCTTCTATGAATGATGTTCATCATGCTCTTATTATTGACAAATATAGTAATTTATTCATTAAAGAGATTGTATTTTAATGTTTTTAATTCATAGGCCACCACATTTACGAGTTAGATAATTATATTCATACATCCAATAAATTAATGTGTAAGGGGATATGATACGATGTCCTAGAAAATTAACTCAAACCAATCCAAATCCAAATAAATCACAATACAAAACATAATGATTACATGGATCTAAAAATTTAATGATATGTATAGAATTCATTTCAGTACTAAACTCATTAATATATTTCTCACCATAATAATTTAATTTGAATGGAATATCCATTATTTTCAATTTATTCATATGAGAATAATTCCTTCATAAATCTCCAAAAAAGTGAAAAAAATAGTATGCTGATAAAATAAATCTATATATCTCAAATAAATTCATCTCTCGATGTTGTGAAATAAATTGTTTTATAATGTTTTTGTCAATTAATGTGTATTTAATTGAAATTATGTTACAAATATTTAGAGGTGGTTTCGTAGAATAAATGATATTTCAAAAGTAATAACATTTACAACCTCTTCCTTATAATCATTTACATGAGTGTATTTTCAGTAGAATATAAGGTCATATTAAACTCTGTATCAATGTTCGAAACTTATAGATTTATTTCTATGATTATATAAATAATTTACCAGTCATTAATATTTATTGATATCACAAAAATAATTTGGGGTGTGTTTTTATTTTATAATATTTTTCATCATGTTGACATAGACATGAATACTAGATGATTATCTCAGATAATTATCATAATGAACAACATATTAATTATATGAATAAAAGAACACATTAATAAAATATTTTTTTTAATGAAATGTCATATATAATTGGGGGACACTATCACATATTATGTAATATGTTAATTTTTCTTTCAATATCACTTCTTTCAACTATTATAATATCTTCCTGTGAAATTTTCATGGTATAAATATTAAATAGCATATATACTAGTTCACACAAATTTAAAATTAATATTCACATGTATTGGATATTTCTATGTATTGTATAATAAGCCACTATAAAGCGTCAGAATATAAAACTCCTTAATTTCTGAATAAAATGTTATGTAGTGAACATTAATGATAAATCCTAGAAATCATTATTTATGAAAAACAGTTGAAAATATAGCTATATTAATGGTTTCTAGATGGGGAAAAGGAAAAATTAACCAATAATAAAATAATTATAAGAATATCTCATATATATAAATTATTTACATAGTTCGATATTAATACATATATCCACTGTGTGGATAAATCTGACTATGAATCATGATGGGAAAAATAAAAATAAAATATCATCATTTTAGAATTTAAAAACACCTACCTCCCAATGAGATGAAAATTAGTATGAAACACTATATCATATTGATCAATTTTAATGATAGACCATTGTTAATCTAACTATAAAAAAATAGTCATATTTACCATTATATTATGTTAATAGATGGTCGTGGTTTTATTGTGTAAAAAACAATTTAACTCACACATTTAGTATACCATAATTTTTTAATGATTTAGTGTCATTAAATTATTCATTAATTAAAAAATTATATCCCAAAAATTTTATATCCTTCTCTTAGTTCAAAAAATATGTCGGTAGTTATTCCTCCTTGTTTCCTCAAGATCCCAATTCTCTTCATCTATCATATAGTTCCTCCACAAAACTATGATGAAGTGGGTAGTCATATTGAAAAGAAATTTTTCTCTAAGGAAAATTATATCTAATTTATGTTACTCATAAGATATCTCATGTTCCCATTGTACCATGTCATGATTAAGAAATTGAGAAGGGGAAAGTGTGAACATTTTCAATTGTGATATGTGAAATACATTAGAAAAATTACAATGATATGGATGATGAGAATGATATTAGGACACTGTTGCTATGTGATCAAGTATTTCATCCTGAACAATATACGTAATGATAAGATTTAGATTTATACCAACGCTCGTTACTCTCATCCATGGTTATATTTGTTGGTATAATATATCCCAAACAAAAAAATCCATGACTCTTATATGGTTGTCATTATAAATCTTATGCCAAATCCTAGAATCCATTAGGTGTTGATTTAGGGAATGAAAATTTTTATCATCTATTGCACATGATGAAAATAAAGAAGCTATCACTGAAAAGAATTATCCCATCAAGTAATATTTCTACATCAATTTCCGTAAAGTTATTCATGGGGTTCTATTTGAATAGTCAAATAGATGGTGTTGTTGTATGAGAACTCATCTAATTTGAGTTATTTATCCCTTCCTCTATTATTTTCCACTAATGCTGTTCTCAATATGACCCCAATTGTTTGAATAGTCATTTCCAACAGGAAATCTATTTGGGAGTGATAAGTCGTATTGAAATACAATTCAGTCCTCATAGGATGATGAATTCCTCCACAAAAAAAATTATTAGAAATTGGGGTCATGACAAGAAATGATAAAAGGTGGTACCACAGGTTCCTTCACATGTTCCATCATGTATATCATGTGAATTTTATCAATTGATAAATCTTCCCAAATAAATATAAAATAGGCATTCATAGTAAGTTAATTCACTATAACACATATCACATTTTTCCTTTACTTCGTTTGGAGAATTTATTACTCTGTCCAATGTGATATTATCCCACATACATAGTAGGATAATTAGTATTTATAATACCCAATTATGATGTGCTCACTCCTCCATAAAATTTTTATACACTTAAAACATTAAAGTTTAGTAAAAAACTTCTATTTTCACATTATTACATCAATAACAACTATGAAGGTCCTTATAAATTATATTTATACCATGATTTATAGATAAATTAGATTTGTTATATTAATAATTTTTATATTATTTATCTCAAGAATATATAGAACACATAGTCATGTTTGAATTCTCTGTACACATCTTGGATCAATATTAATCTCAGGAAACATCCCATTCTTTAAAGCCTCCACCTTCTTATTCTACAGATGATCATTTCATTGAGATTTCATTATCTTATCTTGTAATGATGGCTGAGAAATAAATTGGGATCAGGCTGATGTTGTCACATCCCTTAAAATTCCCATGTCCAATTTTTATAGGTCATTAATAAAATGATCTCCATAAATCCTCGTCATTTGAAAAAAATAGCGTCTTTCCTACTTAATTCATATGCAACATTCATTTCTATTTTGCGTGTTATAATTAAATGAAAAATACATGTTTTTATGAATTTCATACTGCCTATATCATCTCATGTTCAATTAATTTTGTGTGAATATATACTTCAAACAACATTTACATTTTATATATCAAATTTCACCCCATAAACCTAATGCCTCCATATCATCATATAAAAAACAATTGCATCTTGATCCAGGACATGAGTAGTAAAATTCATGTAACTCTATAGCTCCAAATTCAATGAGGAAATATATTATTTTAAATCATTTTCATGATTACATTAAATCATGTCACAATGGACAATTTAATTTATATGTCTTGGAAAGTAGATTACATAAATGAATGTTACATTAAAAATTCACACCCAACATCAATAATCATTTTATTATTACATTAATATTCTAGAATACACCTATATATAAATTATAATACACTTCTTGGCATCCTGGGAATATAAAACATAATAAATGGGTGACATAAGATGCATTTTTTGGGTAAATAATATAGCAGAATCAAAGAATTATAAAGAAATATGTTTAATAAAAACAACATCATTTTTAGAAATTTTTTTGAACATAATATAGAAGAAATAAATCAAATATTACCATATAAATATTCATATGGATATTGTACTTGTAAAATAATCACATGTAATAACTAATTTCATAATGAGGTAATGCATAATACCAGATATCATAAACTAATAGTCAATTATTTCTTCTAGGACTACAAATAAACAATTTTCTCAAGGACTTGTTCCAAGACACTAATTTGTCTCATTTTACATATTGATGCATCGTTGAGATATAAAGCGCTCCAATAGTCACTTACTATGTCCAATTCAGTCCTCATATGAAAAGCGTTAATCATAACATTATCATTCATATTAAAAATAGCGTATGAAATGTCAATATATTAACTAGAAACCATGAATGGTATAAAAATAAAACATCTGCAGTCAATCATATCATAACTGATTCAAAACAATATGGAAAATTGTATTATAATAAATCATCCACAATCAAGAAAAATAATAATTAAATGATGTAGACATAGTTGAAAACTCTTTGAGAGAAATATCCATTTTTTGTGAAATCATTTAAAAGACACACAATATCGAAAGGAAGACATTTAAAAGACACATTTAAATAAACGTTCCACATTTCATTTTAAAACATTTTAAAGTAATTTAAATTTTAAAACATTCATTTCATATAAATAAATTATTAAAACCCAATTTGAAAACATGGAAATAAATGATAATAATTTATAATAATAAATATTTAAACCATTTTAAATGACGTTTTAGTTAAAGAATCCATTAAAAATAGTCCATTTGAAAAATATTTTATAAATAATGGACATAGATGATTAATATGTCCTGGGAAATAATTACACATAAATAATCACAAATAATTGTGAGATTGAGGAATTAACTCATACCTTGTTTATTCCATTAGTTGAGGGTACATTGAACATCCAATTCTTCACGTGCTTCCATTTGATTTGATCAAAATGGATTTTTGATCATTGTAAGGATTCTTAGATGAAGTAAGGCTAGATTGGAGGATATTTGAGTAGGGGTTGGCCGATCCAAATGGATTTGGATATGTGATTTTTAAAGAAGGGTAAGTATCATTTTATAAGTGAGGTCTGGGTCACATTAGGAAAAGATATAATTATTATTTTATTATAAAATTATTATTTGATTATAATAGATCCAAATGGATTTATTGTAAGGAAAATGTAGTCATGGGACGAAATTTTCTAAACAAATAGGTTTTAGACAAGTTTAGGTCAACATATTTACCTTTTATTTTATATTTAACTGTTAGATTAATTGTTTATCTTTTACCATCTTTTTGTATTTATATATTAAATGTTCAATACACATACTATAAAATTCCAATACAACCACAAGTGGTTTATTAATGAAATTTATGTCAATATATTAGTTCTTTACTAGAACATTATTATTTATGAATTATTATATCATTTAATAATATAGTATTTGTTTTAAAAACTCATTTATGTCAATTTTGACACTATTTATTGTTTGGTTTTTATATAAGTCAACAAAACATTATTACATCAAAAAAATAAATTCAATCAACCCTAACATGTCATATTAACATTTAAAAACAGTGTATTTCATCAATAGTTTCATTTTACATATATTTGGATATATATATATTATCAATTATTTATATTATTAATTAATAAGTTAATTATTGCATCCTCATTGTGTCAAAAATAAATTTAATTATTTAATTTGTAAAAATTATAAATAAAATACCAATATGTAGGAAGGATTATTATATTTATAATGAAATTTTATAGTCTAAATTATATTCTCTATGACCTGGTATTAACAATTTTATAGTTATTAAAATATGAATTTAACACTTTTATCTCTTCATAAAATAAAATAATAATAAAAATCCTAATATAATTCATGTAGATAAAAAAGGATCATATTTTATTCCGAAGGATGATTTTTGTCAAAATAAAATTATCAAATGGAATTTATACATGTGTTAGGGTTATTATATTATCATTTTTATCTTCAATTGCACTATTTACATTTAACCGTGATAAATAAACTTGAAAATTTACTATTAATGAAAAATATTTTCTTCATATTGAACTACATTTTACCTATTGATATTTACCATGTCTCTCAGATTTGGGAAATTTAACTCACAGAAATGGTAAAAATTCATTTTATGAAAATTCTCAAATGTCCATAGAAAATGGGTAAATGATGTTAAGAAGATCAATAAAATTTTATATATATAATCTTCTTATAAAATGAATCAAATGAATTAATTTTTACTAATATATCTATTATTATACTAGTATTAATTTAATATAAATTTAAATATAAAATCATAATTATTTAAATAAAAATAGGTTTTTAACAATATTGAATTGTTTTTAACTATCCATAAAACATTTAATGTTATTTGAAATATACCAAATATCCACCCTAAGATAATTTGATCTTCCAAATTAAAAAATGTATAAAATTTTACCAAATTCAAGACATTGACATTTCATTTATTAATTTAAAATTAATTTCGGTCAACAAAACCAGAATGCATGTTTTTTAAAATTAAAAACTATCAAAATATTGACATGTGTTTATATACAATTTAAATGTCAAATTACTTATAATGACCTAAATAATATTTAATGATAAAATTAAAATATAATTATAAATTAAAACCAATCATATGAATAATTTAACACTATAAATTTTATCGATTAATAAAAATTTGTTTTCAATTAAAATTTAGTATTTTTCAATATTCATCAAAATATATAATTTATGAGAAAAGTACCAAAAATTCATTGTAACTAAATTTTTACATTCTGCTTCTAAAGAAGAATTTAATTTCCCTTAATTGATTATTTAAAAGTGTAAAATATTGGATTTAGAAAGGTTTATCAATTAAAAGGATGAAAAACAACATTTTTTAAAAATACTTATTTAAAGTGAAAAATTGAATTTGCCCTTATATTGTGTCTAATAAACACAATAGTTTAATGTCAATATTGTATAGGATATATATAAAATTAAAAATATTGTTAATACTATTCATAACATCTTTTTTGAATTGATACTTTGTTAATTCGTAGTTCTCTCGATCTCGATGGTACATTTAGAAAAACAATTCGAATTACAATAAAGAGATAACATACTATGAAATCATTCGGTGTTACAATGTCTCATCCTTTAATAAATTTTGTCCTCTCAATTTGGAATTTATCTTTTAAAATAAAAGGTTGAAAATAGAATAAACCTTGGTTGAAAACCCTTATGAGAAATAAGGTTCATAAAATTTAGTCTTAATTAGAGGGAAAGGAAAATGAAAATTTCACCACCGAATTTGGGTTTCGAATTAGAGAACACTAATGGAAATTATAGACACATAATCAGAAGAAAAAAATTAAATATTTATATGGAGTGATTGAGGTCTCCAATCAAAAACATGTGAATAGTAAATGTTAAATTTAGGGCCCCAATGACATAAATCTACGATGATTCAAAATATCATCAGTTAAAAAAAACATATGGTATTTGGATAAAAAAATTTCGTTTTAAATTTTTTTCCATAATGATGAAGATTTATTTTATTCATAAAATAAAAATAATAAAGAATACATGATAAGTACAGTTCCAACCATTGAATAATTTCTACCCAAAATTCATATTTCACTCTAAAAGATAATAGAATTTAAAAATAATATATTTAAAATAATTGTAGAGGGTTTCAAAAAAAATATTTTATAATTCATCATTCCTAAATTTTTTAAAAAAACTATATAATAAAAACTAATACAATATGTAGGCCAGTGGAAGATTATTCCCCCATAGTTCCCTTTAGATTGAAGTTTCAAGTCTCACGGTCATGCTAGATGCGACGGGTTGTCACCTATCCTCTAGGTGGCCCCTTTTATAACTATCTAATAATAATTCTATAAAAAATTTCAACCATAAACCATATTATCTGATGTCCAACATAATCTATTACAACTATTAGACATAACCAAAATACTTCTTCCCAAACTCACAGTCCAAAATTTTTATTGAATTTTATATAACATAAATTTTAATACCTTAATTTTGTATTTTCATAAGACATTGTAATAAAATGTGCTACCAAAAAATTTTTTTATTATGTTATTTATTATTGATTCCTTTGGTAAAACAAATAAAACTAGATATTAAACATAAATCTAAAAACAATTTAAAATACAACAATGATGGACTAAACAAACCATTAATTAGTTTCAAGGATGTTAATAATATCAAAAATAATTTATCAAAATCAATCATATAATATCCCAAATAAACTACCTCAATATAAGAACCAGTTTATGGTTTATCCTTCCTCGAACCATGTATTTCCCAAACTGTTTACCTTATTATTTAGCCATATTTATTAGAACCATATAATCGCAAACCTCAATGAAATAGTATGGTGTATAATTCGTATTTACTTTAGTAATTCATATAACCAGTACATCGTTGACACAATAGTAAAATAACATAATTCTTCAATCCAGATAAAAATACATTCATTAGTTCACATTTACCGTAGTAATATTTTTTTCTTGACCTTGACCCCCATGAATCTTTTCAGCAATATTTCCTTGATTTTTTGAAATTTTTTCTGTATTTCCCAATTTATCTACAGTTGAAACAATGAATATTATGATTTTATTTATTGACTTTCAATTATATTTCCGGATAACCATTTTCTCCCCACATAAAACAAACACCCAGTCCTTTCAATCACATCCCAGTGTAATTCATTCCACAAATATCACATGGTTTAAAATCCTTTGTTCCCTTATTCTCTTTATCGATCATTCTCTCTCCAATCCTCTTCTATTGTGGCATACCTTCAAGGAAATTTGACTCAGAGAATTAATTACTTATCTTATTAACACATGAATACATTTCCTAAAATGACAAGAATACATGGGATGCTATTTTGATTCAAAAAGTTGGCTTAATACCATGAAATATAGTATTCATATTACTCAATGTATCATGTGTATTTCAAGAGTTCTCCTTACTTATACTAGGACCCATTTTTAAATGTGGACATATAATTGGGTAGACCATAACATAATGTATAATCTAAATGATAGAAAAATTCTATACATTAATTGAATATTTTCACACATCTAGTCTCATGATCATAAAAATGGTTTCTTTACTGATATATTCACTTGTAAATACTTCATAATGGTTTGTAAATAAAATGTGAATTGTCCTACACATATCCCCCTAGAGTGTCAAACTAGGTGCACAGTTAGGCTCGTTGTCGTGTACCGGGATAACCTTTGTCAAGCCCGAAACTCCATGTCAATGTTTTATCTACTAGTTACATCTATACCATAACTATGTCCTTGTGTAGTATCTAGTCATGGATGTATTTCATGGAAAACCCACATGATATCTAAATTACCATAAAAAATTATGTTCTTCTATACTAATATTCATTGTCTATCTTAGGGTATATTTTATTATCAGAGTTTATCTAAATCTAGTTCATAGATTATTTCTAAATATCCTCTAATATGAACTGTAATGCCCCAACACAAGAATGCCGAAGCCGGTGCATTGTTTTAATAATTTGGCATGATTATAAGGAATCAAGTCCTGAAGGCCCGATAAGTTTTGTATTCTTGGAAAATAGACTATATACACGAATGTTACATTATACATTAACACAAAACATAAAAATAGTTTGATAATTCCATTATTATTCTACACTAAATCTTCATATAAATCATAATCCAATTTTTGGCATCATGGGAATGCAAAATATAAGAAAGGGGTTTACTACGATGCTCATTTTGAGTAAATAATTTAGTGAAAGTTGTACACATGTAGGAAAAGAGATTTAATAAAAACTAAATCCTGTTCAAACACTATCCTAGAACATAATATGGAAAAAATAAATCAAACATTACGATATAAAATAAACATGGATATTATACTAGTCTAATAATAACATGTAATAAAAAAATTCATAAAGAGTCAATTCATAATGTTGGACATCATAACCAAATAGTCGAGGACCTGTGCCAAGACTACAAATAAAAAAATTTAAGGCTTTTTTCCAATACAAAAAATTTTCACGTGAGGCCTTAAAATGCATTGTAGAAATATATACGGGTCCACCAATTACTTTCTATGAATAATTAATTCCTCATATGAAACGGTTGAAACATAACATTTTCATTTAAATTAAAACTTTAATAAAAAATGTTAATAATTTATCCATAAACCATGAATGGTATAAAAATAAGACATCCAAATTCAGACATATCATAACTCATTTAATACAATATGGATGATTTTATTATTATAAATCAACCTAAATCAAGAATAAAATCATATAAACTATGTTGACATAGTTGGAATCTTTTGGAGTGAAATATCCATTTTTGTGAAATCATAAAAAAACAAATGATTAAGAATGAAAGACATTTAAAATTCATTTTTAAATCAAAGTGTTCCATAACACAACAAAACATTTTAATTGAATTATCATTTTAAAACATTAATGTACATATAAATAAATCCTTTAAACCATTTTGAAAACATGGAAATTAAATCAAATTATTTAGAAGATTAAAATTTTAAACTATGTAAAATGAGGTTTTTATTAAAGAGTCCCTTAAAAGAATACTTTTTGAAACTCTTTTATGAAACATAAACATTGATTATAAAAATTTTCCAGTAAATAAATACACATAAACTGTCTCATATAATAAATATATTGAGGAATTAACCCCTACCATTTTATTTCTTTTAGTCAAGGGTACGTTTAACGTCCTCTTCTTCAGGTGCTTCATTTTGATTTAATCATAGGGATCATTAAGTTGGATTTCTGATCAATATAAGGAATCTAGGATTATGTGAGGAATGATGGGAGGATATTTGAGTAGGGTTTGTCCGAGTCAAATAGTATTGGATGGGTTATTTTTAGATAAGAGGTAGTACATTTTTAAAAGAGAGGTGAGGGTCACTTTAGAAAATTTTGAAATATCATTTTATTATAAAATAAATTATGTTTATAATAGATCAAAATAGATTTATTTTGAGAATAATACAGGTATGGGTCTAAATTATTTCAACCCATAGGATTTAGACATGTTTTGGTAAACATGTTATCCTTATCATTAAAATTTAACTCTTAGTTTAATAGTTTGACTTTTACAATGTCTTCGTGTATTTTTATATTATATGATTAAAAACATACTCTAGAAATACATTAGAATTCCATGTGGTTAATTAATGACATATATATCATTTAATGAGAACTTTGACTAAACCATATATTTTTATGATTATTATATAACTTTATAATATCATTTTTTTTATAAAAACTCATTTATGACAATTTGTACACTAGTTAGTGACTGGATTTTGTGAAAGTCAAAGAAAATTACTACTTAGAAAAGAATACATTAAATAAACACTAAAACATCATATTAACCTTTAAAATTTTTTGAATTCATTAATGATCCAATCTACATTTATTTTTATATTTATAATATAAATTATTTTAATCATTCATTAATAAGAAAATTACATAATGATTATTGTGTCATAAATAAATTTCATTATATAATGTATATTTTTTTTAATAAAATACTATTATGTATTAAATCTTTTTTTCTGTCTAATTAATATTTATAGTATAAATTATATTTTCTATGACCCTATATTAAAAATTCGTTAGTTATTAGTATTTCAATTTAACAATTTTAACTATTCTATAAGTAAAATCATAATTAATGTCATAATATAATTCAACTAGATCAAAATGGATCATATTTTTATCATAATGTTGACATTGGTCAAAATAATCTTATCCAATGGAATTATGACATGTTATAATGTAAATATAATATCATTTTTTCCTTTGATTACCCTTTTTTACATTAACGTTGGTAAATAAAATTCAAAATTTACTCTTCACCATAAAGTTATTTTCATCCTATTAAAACACATTTTACTTACATATTTCAACTATGTCACTCATGTTTTTGAAATTCAATTCACTGATACTATTATATAAAATTTTATGTAAATTTTAAAATGTTTAAAGAATGTGGGTAAAAGGAGTTAAAATGTTAAATAAAATTTAATATATCAAATATTTTTATAAAATTACTCCAATGAATTAAATTGGAATAATATAGGTATTATGTATCAATTGTTACATTAAAATAAATGTAAATAAAAAATAATTATTATTTAAATAAAATTATGTTTTAAACAAAAACTTTTTTTTACTATTCATTAACAAATTAATGTTTAAAAAAAATATAACATATATTAATCATTAGATGATTTTGATGTTTATTAATAAAAAATGAGAAATGTTACAAAAAATTAAAAACATTGAAGATTTATTATTTAATATAAAATTAAATATGGCTGTCAAAACCATAAATGATGTTTTAAAAAGTTAAAAAGTTCCAAAAGATTGTATGCATTTATATATAATTTAAATTTGAAATTACTTATGATGACCAAAATTATATTAAATTATAAAAATATAATCAATATATTCTTTTAAACCACTCAAATGCATCATTTAACACTATATTTTTTTCCAAATCAATAAACAAATGTCTTCTCAAAATTTTCTTCTTTGAGAATCAAGTTGTGTTATTCACCTGAACTCTTTTTAAAGGTGTACGTGCATCCAATTTAAATGTTGTATAATGAATATATTTCATTTAATGATATTAAATTCTATATTTACTTTTCTGGTCATAAATTGAGATTGTAATCCCATATAACCATGCAATAAAAGATTATTGCACTAATGACATCAATTTATTGATTTTAATGATTATTCATTAGTTGATGATATATTTTTATTCATATCTCAATTAAAATCATTATTTTTATATTACTATGATATTAAAATACATAATCATGTTTTTGAGACATTATTTCACATTTTTTAGTTAAGATATTTAACAACATGTTTTAAAAAACATGGAATTACTCTCTTATTAGATGGAAATCTCTATTCAATCAAAAGCATTTTTTAGGAAATGGGTTTCATAAAATATTATAATATTTACCAGAAATCATTGAATACAATTTTTAAATTTATTATTTTACATAATATTCAAAAATAATCGTTATATATTTTTCTAAAAAATGCATTTTTCCATAATTATACCGTGAATAGATGAATTATATTTATACAACGTACGACATGTATATATTTATCCAACACCATTTTCAAAAATAATTCTTTTCAGGTAAAATTGGATAATATTTAAGAAAGTTATTTTAAAAACATTTTAAAATAAATTGATTTGAAAAAATGGCTTCAATCATTTTGTTTTCATGTAAAATGTATTTCAAAACATTTTTATTCTTTCAATATTTGTATGTTATTTTATATGAAAAGGACTTAAAATGATAACAATATTTCATTAAAAGTATTAAAAATTATTTCAAAGATAATTTTATTTAATATTTTTTTATAATAATTTTATAAATAATCATTGAAAAATGTTTTCATAATTATTTCATGTCTTATTAATAAAATTTAAATGTAATTTTTAATAAAATTATATTCAAATGGTATCATGTATTAAAATAAATTTTTCAAAGAATAAATAATATTTTCCACAATAATCATTTCTATTATATATATCAAAAATGTATTCAGTCAAATATAAAATACATTGATTAGTCATTCATTTATATAAAATGATCAAAAGTTTCCATTCATATTCATTTTCTGAATTGGATATTCATAATATCATTGTCTTTATGACCCATGTTTCTCCTTCATGTGATATTTGTTTATGAAATATGTTTACAGCTAATGGGTTATGATTTTAATAAAATTATAATGATAAATTCATCTTTTTTCATTATTATTATATTTTTACATGTTTATGTTACCCATTTCATTTCATGTTTTAAAATATTATAGTTTCGGATTTTTTGGAACATGTTTGTATGATTTGATTATGATATGGGAGGGACCTGTATCACCCTCCATTACTTTGGGTAATGATTTATATATCATGAGATATACAAAAATGTTACTAGGAGTGATCCTTTACTAGTAATATGTCCATGGAATTGAAACATGACTACCAATACTATATGAGGAGTGAATTCATGATACTAAGATGGCCTTGGGATTGAACAATTACTACCGAGATAGTATGAGTAGTGAACTCTGGATACTAATATGGACATTGGAATGAACCATGACTACCATGATTGTATGTTGTGTGATCCCATAATACTATGATGGTCTTTGGAAGTGATTATTTTTCTAATGTAAAATTTATATTATATGCTTCTGTTTTTAAAACAATTCAATGTTTTATTACAATATTATGATTTCGTGGATCATGTTGTTAATTTCCTTATGATTCTATTCATCTGTATTTATAATCGTTATTCAACGATTCATGATCATTGATATGTATGTTATGATCATCTATTTTCATGATCATGTTTTCATACTCATATGTTAATATTTATGCTTATATGTCCCCATTGATTTACATTACTGATAAACTCAACAAACCCCTTTTTATGTGTCCTCAAATGGTTTTGATTATATGTATTTTGTTTTATTTTTCTATGAAGACTGACATAAAATATTGAAAATGTTAGAGATAATTGTTCTCAAATATATACCCGTGTTCTTGTTTCCATGTTTCTAAATGATCTAGACTGGTATAGTCAATGGTATTTTTTATATAATGTTTTACGTATTCTCTAATCGTTATGTAATGATAATGTTTTTTAAAACTAGGCCACTATAGTTGGTATCATAGAAATATTTTAGATATCATTTGAAAACTAGTATATAGAAAATGTATTAATATCCCTAAGTATATTTTTATGAATATGTCTAAGAATGAATCAAAGTGTAATAATAAAGATTAGTTTACATGTAAAAATATGTCCTAGATTTTTGCAAATGTATAGAGTGCAGTGTTTACTAGAAATACAAACTTTTTGGGACACTATATGAGGTTGTGTCTATGGAACAAATGTTCTCATGTCTAATAACATTGAAAATATATTATGGGATTGACTCAATGTAATCTAGTACACAATTATTTGAATTGTGAAAGAACTGGTTTGACAGTCCTCAGGAATATGATTTTGAAACTCACAAATAGTCATGATCCCTCATAATGGATTTAATTAGAAATTGGCTTTGGATAAACTACTATTAACATAGGTTTTCATAGTTTATATGTTTTGTTATTATTTACATATCATACAGGTAATTATTTTTAATGACTACTTGGTTTTATTCAATTTTATGTAAATAACATAGATGCTTATAGTTTTTGTTAATCTTGTTAAAATGAAAGATCTGAATTAATTTGGAATGTTATTGAATATTTTTTAATGATTAATATAGTGGTTTTATCACATTAGTGGAATATTATGTGATAATTTCTAATCATTTTACAGAGAAAATAATTAACAATGCTAAAATTATCCAACAATCAGACTCACCAATGGTTGAGAATGAAAAAGGTCATTAAGAGCTAATAAATGTTGACAATAATGGAAGGATGATTCAGTTTCCTTTGTATCATGAATGTACAACTAATCACATATGTGAATGACTTTTAGGAACAATAATATATTTCGACTATGGGAATGAAGAACACAAAACAATTGACTGCACAGAAAATATGATGTGTTTGGTTAATACAGTTGATGATAATATTGTCCTCCCTCAGATAACATTGATGTTTATGAGTTTTAAGGTAGTATTAAATAATAATAATGAATCACAGTGTCCCAATATGAATTCTCTTCAGGGGAACCAACATGGTAGGGCAAGTAATGGGTACGTTGATATTGATGGAGAGGCTAAAAATTAAATGTTAATTCAAATTGGTATTTTGTAATAGGATGATGTATCCATGTAAATTTAATAATGATAAATAGGAATAATAAATTTTTTATTTTTTTTAAATCATAAATTATGTTATATGAATTATCAAATTACATGGACAGTTCTATTTATGTTTTGGTATAGTATTTACATGTTTATGTTTATTTTTTTGATTAATTGGTGATTTTGTTTACTAACACGGTAATATTTTGACTTAGTGATAGTAACCCTTAATATGTTCATTATGTTATATAATAAAATTATGAATAAGTAAATGTATGGTGCTAATTACCTTGTAAATAAGAAAATAATAGTGGAAAGTAGAGTATTGTTATAATGGATGATGTTTACAGAATTTTTGGATTTAACGAATTGATCCAATAAACTCTAGAAAAATGAATCATAAATGTTTTCAAAAATGATTTATAGTAACATTGGTTATTAAATTGTTTTTGGGGTATATACGATAAAGTAATTCACATTTTTGGAATATGAAAAACAATTAGTGCTATTTGATATATGAGAGTCCTATGTTAATCTGATTTCATGATTTTCATTCAATAGGGTTTGATTTCCATCTTTTGGAAGGATTATGAGTTTTACTAATAATGAAACTTCATTATATACATCGTAGGAATTATTTATTTTCTGTCTTCATATTGAAAACATTTTTTTAATAATTATATTTAATTATTTACATTATTTCAAGGATTTAGATTATATATGTTTTTGAAATTATATAACTGTGATTTTTGAAAAGGGCATAATTTGTATCAGGTGACCACCAATTTGGCTTGGCATGTCCGAGGTTCTTGAAGACATGAATGAAGGATGATTGTGGTTTCATACCTATCATTTCCTAATGTGATATTTAAGGTAATGTGTAATAATTTTTTATCAGATAATTATTAATGATGACCTATAAAAGTAATATATTTTATATCGAAACTAATGTTTTAACCATAATGATTGTGAATTTTTTTTATTAAATAGTTTTACTTTTCATTCTATTATAGGCCTTATGATATGATAAATGGGTATGTTATCAATGAAGAAATCAAGGTCAATTTTTGGAAATCCATTTCATTAAGTAAATGATGAATTATGAATAGTTAAATGCACTAAAAATGATTTTTTTATAAAAATACATAAAAAATTATATTACCTTATATTCATGGTTAATAAATTATTTTCAGAACGATATGATATTGACTTTTTTTTCCAAATACCATAATTTTTGTGGACCTGATGGCTTTTTAAATCATTAAATATCTATGAAATTGAGGCCCTCTAATTTTCATTGATCATTAACTTTTTTTGTGATTGAAGACTTTAATCACTTCCTATAAAAAATTTCACATTTCTATCATGTCTGGTCTTCACTCCCAACATATTTTTTCTCTTGTGGGAACACTGTTATATGTTAATTTTGGTAACCATTATTTTGCCAACATTTTCTTTTTAAGGGATGTTTTATTATTCATTTTTTGATATGAATTTCTACCAATAAAGAATTCAGGTATTAAAACATTGACAACCCATAAAAATTAAGATTGAGAAAGTAATTTTAAGTGGGGAAGACTATTATCCCACTTGATATTGAGAATTTTGTTTCATATAATTTTTTTCTTTTAGATTATTTCAATTCGCACTACAGAGAAATCATTATGTTTATATTCATGTACAATTTTTGGATGAATTAAAGAAATTAATGATAATAGTGCACTACACATAACATAAATATTAGATTTATCTAAATATAACACCTAGGTTTTCATGCGTTACATGCCACATTGACTTTCATCAGGGGCTATTATAACACACATGACCAATTATTTCTGAAAAAAGGTATATAATTACAATATTATTATTTAAAATGATAATATATAAGTAGGAAAATAAAATATTTTTTATGAATATTATTTCCTAATTTGTGTAAATATATAATGTAATCAAATAATAGATAAATTCATTGGCGACAAATTAATTTGAAATGAATATTAAAAAGATTTATTATAAAATGAAATATTATTCTTTTTATTATCAAAATGCTATTTTACCATAATTAATTTAATTATATACATTTATTATCTCATATTAGTGTAATAATTATGTTAAATATTCAAAAAAAATTATATCAATTTCATGGATTTGATATAACTAAGACAACAAAAACCCCAATTTTTATATTATAACTTATATTTATATTAGACCATTTTAACCACCTTTTAATGGAGAACCCATTTTATATTTTATTTTTGGAACATAAATTGATTTAATTTAACAATATAATCTTTTTATTTTGAATTAAATCATTAATAATATGTTATGTTATATTTTCGGTATTTTTCAAAATGTTTTTATTTTTAACAGAATAGTTAAAAATACTGAATTTAAATTCAAAAGTACTTATTCACCTTAGTTATTAATAGTAATAAATTATATTTTAAATTGGTTTCAATTTTTATATTCCTAATATTTATATCATTTATTCAAATTTAGGTCATTGGAACCAATTTCACTTTGATTTTGGATAACAAACTAGTATTATTTTGATCATTTTTACATCAAAACCCTACTGTGTCGTCTCATAATTTCGAAAAATGGACACCTATTTTTGAAAAAAATATATGTATAAATTAAAATATTTTCAACAAAATTTTTGACTAAAAATATTTGAGAAATATGTAAAATTCCTTAGAAGCCATAAGTAAAAAATTATGCTCAATGAATGAAAAAACATTAAATATTTGACACATAATGACCTAGACCCATTAAAAAGGTGCATTTTATGGACATATATATAAACTATTCTTCCATTTATGGATATTGATACATAATTGGATCAACATGAAACATGATAATCATGGTTGGAATACTCTCTTCAAAATTTACTATTGTGTCCCTCATCCTTAGCTATAAAGGGCCCCCACTACTCCAACATCCTCACACCTCTGAAGCCCCTTTGATCTCACAAAAATACTATCATTGATACTAAGAAATTTTATCCCTTCATCTCAAAATCCTCTACTTGGTGTAAACGAATTATAAAAAATCTTTTGGGCACAACCCAAATGGAGTTAGCCTATTACCAGGAAGTGATTTCTCTCAAGCATCGATGTATTATTTTTTTCTATACCCTCTCCACTAGAATTAATCCATTACTATATGAAAAAAATAGTATCTTCAATATATTGGAATTATTTTATGCTATGGGTTCTACCTTCACTTACACACACATGAATCCAATAGGTAACGAACATACTGTTTACGTGTACTATGAACTACCCCCTTACTGAATTATTATTGTTCATTTAAATTTTATTGCCACTAATGGTTGAAATTATGATTTAAAAAATGTTTATATATTCCATATATTATGTTTTTATACTATTTTATTTATTTTCTCCTTTCAAAATAATGGTTTTCTTAATTTCCATTTGGTTTGCATATGAAAAGTTCGTTTTAGGAAGTGTGGACTACCACCACTCAATGCAATGATATTCAATTACACAATACCTGGAAAGCATTAATGATTGGGTTTGTGAAAATATATAATAAATATATGAATATAATTTTATATTAATTATATTATATACATATATACATATATGTCAATTTAATTATTTAATTCAACACAAAAAACAACAGAATGAACGTTCAGGAATACGTACAACTTACCATCTCTATGAACATTGTATTCAATTTTGTAATTCTATATTATAATAATTATTATCATACAAATATATTTTATATAAATTATATTAATAAAATTTTAACATTTTTGAATAAAAATATATGTTCATGGACCAATGATATAACATATTATGACACATGCGATGAAAAAAATCAGACATTACGTGAAGTGAAACATTAAAAATTGATTGATAACATAAAAACAATATAATGTCAAAATAAAAAAATATATGGTATTGGATATATAAATATGGTTCGTTAATGTATTTATAATTATTATTTTTATTTATTATAATGTTTTTTTGAATGAATTCGTGGATAGTCAAGAAACAAAGTAAGGGGATTTCGTCTCACTTATTATTTCATTGAAATGCATGATATGATATCCACTCTTACATTTTTTGTAGTTTATGTACATCCAATTATTTTATAATATGTTTAATGTATGTATATTTTTGTGAGATATCATTTAAATTTTATGAATTTTCATTCATGGATTTTATGTTTTAAAAGTTTCCAATTCGGTAAAAATATTTTGTCTCAATTTGTCTTTATTGAAACTCATGTTATATTATGAACCAAATATTTTTTCAAGGATTAAATTATAAGGCCCTAGCCTTAAACCTTACTTAATATTGAATTGAATGAATAATTCACATTGAGGATCTTTTCAGGTTTAGAGTTTTAGAGAATTATGACATAACTATTACATCTCAAAAGATTACAAAGTAGAAACTTCTACTAAGTTTCCATTAAAAAAACTCTTATAAGAAACTTTTCTAGTTCCATGTTTTAGATAGCATGACGTTTCCTTGTTCCCATACTTGACCCTGTTACACATTTAGTCATGTGAAAAACATTTCAAAAAAAGAACTTGGGGTGAGCATAAAAAGCTCAGTAAGGGATACACAAAGAATTAAAACTGTTAGTTTTTCAAACATCAAGTAAACCATGTATACTTTATCAAAGTAATAACTTAACCTTTATGAAGTAGTAAAAACACTTCACTAATTAAAATATCATTACATACACATTTGTAACAAAAAATTTACCAAAAAACCCATATAACGAACACATAACATATAAAGGTAACTTGGGACATAAACATACTTAAGTGGAATAACCATACAGTTGACTTCCATACATATCACTTAATTGAATAGTCATAAGTCTGAATTCCACACATACTTAATGGAATATACATACGGCTGACTTCCATACATACTTAATAGAATATCCATACAACAGACTTCCATACCCAATGAATTAGAGGTTATAACGTAACCACCCATCCTGGTATTCACGGCAGCAACCGTCATATGGTTTATCACGTAACCACCTGTAAAATGTCCAAGTACCATCATTACACAAAAAATATTGAAAATATAAACATTTCAATAACTACATTTCATTTGCAATCACAATAAGTAATTCCAAGATATTGAATTAAAGAATCCATTTTCAAAAACCAATTAAAAGATATTTTTGAATCAAAGGTTCCCATACCACTATGAATATTTTAATGGAATTATAATTTTAAAACATTAATGTCCATATAAATAAATACAGAAAACCATTTTGAAAACATGGACATAAAAGATAAATATTTAGAATAATGAATCTTTAAAACATTTAAAATGATATTTTTGATAGATAATTTTTAACAAAATAATGGACTCTTGATTACAAATAATTTCGGAATAACATTTAATCCAAACTTTATAATATCATGAGAATAAAGGGATTAATGATATAATATTCCAAAGGACATTATACACAACATATAAGAGTGAATTGGTGCATAACAACAATGAAGTCTCAATGGAAATGTAAATAGAGATGAATTCCATTATAAAGACAGTATCCTTAAATTAAGGATAGATCTATCACATAATTATGTGTGAGAAATATAAATACACCAAATATAAGTGGATATTAAGTGTTAAACAATAATAAGTCATTCACACCTATTTTTTGAAAAACAAAACCAATGAAAAAGATATTTAACTCAATGAAATGAGATTGAGTTATGATATCCCATACAAGTTCGTAAGAATTTATCAATGAGATGATAAGGTGTATAAATAGTATATCCACACAATGGATTGTGGAAATTTCAACATTGATATTCCACACATAATCTTGGCATAATAAAATAAAGAAGTAGAGGTTTAACCCAAAGAATTGAAAGTGGGATAAGAAATTCC
Source organism: Viscum album (assembly GCA_963277665.1). Classification (NCBI taxonomy): domain Eukaryota; kingdom Viridiplantae; phylum Streptophyta; class Magnoliopsida; order Santalales; family Viscaceae; genus Viscum; species Viscum album. Next base: position 840,199,556 of record OY728141.1, read on the forward strand.
CTTACAGAAATCCGGTAGCCTGACGAAGTCACTTTAAGATTCAGAAATTGAGTTGATGAGATAGTAAATGGTATCTCATAACTTGGACATAAGATTTACTTAAATAAGGTTATATAAGAACATATACCAACATAATAGTATGTGAAATAAAATACATAACAAATGAAGTCTTTAAAAAGAGGAGGGTGAAAGGTCCCCTTATCGAGTTGGGAAACTTTCGAAACGTACACCCCATAGATGAAGGGTCATACAATGAAAATGTAAATACCCATAAATGAAATTATACTACACAAAGTGTATAATAATGGGCAGTAAAAACACACTCAATGGAAATAGTGGCAAACATAGCATAAATGTCACGGGAATAAAAGTGAGATGACAAATCCCTTACGAAAACTCAGTAGCCTAACGACGCCAATTAAAACATCAAAAAATGGATTTATGAGATCAAATAAGGTCTCTCATAATATGAAAATAAAATTACAATATGAGGAATATAAATTAACTTCCCCAAAATATGAAATATGAGCTTAAAAGAAATGACATAAAAGAGAGTACTTAAAAAGAAAGAGAGGGGTAGTATCCCTTACCTCGGGTCCGACATGACTCGATCATTCATTAACATCCTGAATAATAAACATGAGTTAATTTCTACTTGCATAAGAACCCTTTTCAAGTTCATTATAACTTTTATATCACTTATTAACATGTTATTATCATTATGTAATCATTTAAGTTAATAATGTTTGATTTGTTGATATTTGGTTCTTAAGTCGAAAGTGGACTTCTTACAATTACATGTTGTTCATGTGGTCAAAGGTTCATAATATACAGAATGATATTAAATATATGGATATCATATATATCCATAATATACATGTATTTATAATATTACATAATCATTTAGAGGTAATAAATGAAGTGCACCGTTCATGGAGACAGTAAGCCATACGTACGCATGAACGTTACTTTCATTTCTATGTCATATTAATGGAATTAAAAAAAAATGAGAGATATGTATATTTTAATTACAGAATTATATAAATCATTTATATGCAATATAAATTATATATATCCATTATATATATGTACTTGTAATACAACATTACATTTGGGGATAAGAAATGAAATGCACCGTTAATGGAGACAGTAAGCCGTACGTACGCATGAACGCTACATTCATTTCTATCTCATACATTAATGGAATGAAAATAATAAATATATAAAGGTATATTATAATTAAAGTATAACACAATATATAATAACTTTAAATCTATATTTTATACGTCCCACATATGGCATTAACGAATCAAATAACTTTGTCGGGGCGGTAGTCCGCACTTCCAAAAATGAAATTATCGTGTTTACCCACAATGTAAAGCATTAAGGTATGCCACAAATGAAAAATGCATAATCATAATTAAAATATAAACATATTATGAATCATATATAAATATAGTGTCATCTTAATGGCCACCTATGAAGGTGTTATACGAGTGTTGAACAATCATCGTTTCGTGAGGCAGAAATTCGCCATCCACAGAAACAGTATGTTCGTTAACCATTAGATGAACATGCGTGTAATTGTAGCTCAAATAATTTTTATAAAAAAACCCTAGTATATTAAAGATACGGGAGTTGTTAAAAAATTATTGAATAAAAGGAGTTTAGGGGGTTTCAGAAGAAAAAAAAAACAAAAGAACACAAGAGAAGACACTCCCTTTAAATCGGGAAACTCTTTTTGATTTGAGCTAAAAGGATTTTTTGGGAATAATTATGCCCAAATAAATGCTTCTATGAGTAATAGAGGGAAATGGATAGACAAAATTGGCAGGGGTTGCCGAGCCAAATGCTTGAGAGGTGTGGGTAAGGTGGTAGAGTTGAGGGCCTTTTCTAATAGGATAGGAGGGGCACTCTTCGAAAGTAAGGAAATGTTACTTTATTTTAGAATGATTTTCGGATTTTAATGGTCCCACATTGATGTGTTTCTAGGATAAGGTGATAAGGGTTAGAAATCCACCCATCCAATAGGTTTTGACATGTTTAGGTCTTATATTTTACATTATCTTCCTATATTATTTAAATCGTTAAATAATGAGGTAATCGCTGCATCGTCACGGTGTCATAAATAATTTTATTTAGATAATGTCTAAAAATTATAGAAAATACTATGATGTAGGAAATATTTTTATATTTCCAATGAATATTTACAGTCAAAAATCTAACTTGTATAACCCCATGTAATAATTGTTTTAGTAAACCAACACATGTTTGTGACATTTTTATTTTAACATTAAATAAAAAGATATTAATGTCATTTTCCAACAAAAGTGGCTCCATGGGGTCCCCATGTCGACCCATGGATTGTCTTGGACGGCCATGACACATCTAATAAGGGTAGGACATGTGTCAAGTTCATTTACTTTTATTGAAACTTTATTTTCACCTTAAACTACACTAATTAACTCTAATCGTGATTAAAAACAGAAAAGTTACTATTCACCAAAAAAATTATTTTTTTCTCATTGAACCACATTTTACTTCTTAATGACATCCATGTATGTTGGATTTTTTAAAATCAAATCACAGAAGGGGAAATGTTTCATTTAAATTAAAAATTAGTTTCTTTAACTACCACTTAGTGGTTTCACTATTCATCAAAAATTGAAGTTTTTCAAAAAAATACCAAAAAATCACCCGAAGCTATATTTGATATTCCGAATTCAAAAATGATGTCTATTTCAAAAAATTAAAAACATATAAGTTTCATTAAATAATTTAATAATTAATTTCCACTATCAAAACATATAGTGTGTTTTTATGAAACAAAATGTATCAAAAGATTGACACTGGTTGAAGTTCGATTTCAAAGTGAAATTAATTCCAACAACCACTATTGGATTAAATAGTAAAAATATATTATAAATTTAATTTAAAAAAAATTCAAAATGTAATATAATCATATAAATAAATTATATTAAGAAGAGGTTTTGAATTAAAAAACAACATTTTTCTCTATTCGTTAAAAAATGATCTTTACTGGAAAAATACCAAAAATTTATACAAAGTGAATTTTGATGTCCTGATTCAAAAGAAGAGTTTAATTTGGCCCAATGGAATGTATAAGTGTGACCAGAGCTATATTTAATGACGGTTCTCCATCAAAACCTGATAAGTGGACCTTTAATGAAAATTAGAGTATATATGCCTAAAATTGAATTCTTTTAGTATTTTAAAATTTTATCCTTTATTGGATAAATGTAAAAACATTTAACAAACATATATAATCATATATTAGTTATTTCTATTCATTCCCGCCAATACAACGGCTACATGTTAACTAAAATTTAAAATAATATTATTTTATTACTAGTGTGCAATGTATGATTTTAAAGAAACTCTTTGTTGCATATTGGGTAAGAAATCAAGCATAGCATCCCCTCTAAATTAATATTAACAATTTATTCAAAAATAAGGATAAATATAAAAATGCCATATTCTATATTTACCTGGGGTGTTACATAAACACTTCCATTTTAATTGGTATATGATGAATATTCCAATTTTAATGAGTTTCAATGTCTTATTTAATTTAATATTCTAACATGAAGAGTGTGATCCCAAGATACAATGTTGTATGAATTTATTGAAGCAAAGCCATTATTTTTTGTGATTGTTTATGATTAAACATCCATTAATGATGTATTGTTATCCATATATCAATAAATCTACTGAGTTTAATGGTAATATATTATTTCATGACTTCTTAAGGTTTTTTAATAATTATTACAATCATTATTTAAAAATATAGTTATTAATATGTTTCATTGAGAGACTAATTGTAACATCTCTTTTATCAGAAATCTATGTCCCACATACAAAATAACTTGTAAAAAAATTCCAAAATAATTCAACAATTCACATATAATTTTTAAATGACATTATTTATCTTTTTTATCTATGATGAATGTTTAAAGAATATCATATTATATGTTTTCGAACATGGAATTTTTCATCTATTTTATCCATTGAAAAATAATGTTCTTCATTACCTCATATGACATGTAATAATTAACCCAATGTTATTTCAATGAATCTAAATTTATATTCTAAAAGGATAATAATACATGAAAAAAAAGTTAACATATTTTCAATAAATTTTTTATATTAAATATTCAATCTTCGTTAATATTTATTCATTTAAAAATGTGTTCAAATTATTTTCAAGAACGAATTATATTTTTTTAAACGTTATTTTGGAAGAAATGGCTTTCAAAAATTTTTAAAGATATTTTTATATGATTTCATAATTATTTAAAATAAAAGTTGTTATAAAATTTTTGGAAAATTAATTTAAATTTTTTTAATTACAAAGGGGTTCCATATTACATCATCTCTTATTTATATGTTTTCAATGTATTTTGAATGATACTAATATTCAAATTTTTTTCATGTATTGGAAATATTTTTTCAATTATAAAATTTTATATTCCTATAGAATATTTTTTGAAAGATATTTAAAAAATATTTTCCATCAAATATGTCATCCATTGATATTATTCATGACTTTCATGGAAAATATCGAACTGTTCCATTCACATTCATTATCTGGAGAGATTAGACATAATGTCACAGTCCTTATGAAACTATTTTATCATTATTTGTTTAAATTTTTATGAAATACATTTATCCTTCATAGGTTATGATAATGATTAAATTTCTATGAAACTTGAATCATTTAACTTATGATATTAAATGTTTTCATATTTATGTTACCAATTTCATTTCAGGGGATTATATATTTGTTTAAGAAGTTGTGGAACAATTATATAGGATTTAATTATGAGATGAGTCTTACCAATATATCACTATAAAGAATTTTTTAATGATATATATTCCATGAGATAGAAAATTATAGCCTTTAGTGTGATCCTTGAAAACTAATATGAACCTTAGAAGAATCCATGACTATCTCAGTAGAAACGGGAGTTAACTCAAGCTACTAAAATTTCCATGGTAGTAAACCATGACAACCAATATGGTATGGGGATTGAGCTCAAAATTCAATAATGGTCAAGGGAGTGAACCATGAACTCCAAGATACTATGGGGTTGAAATAATACCACTATGATTGTCTTGGATGTGATTCCATGGCCACTATGGAAATAAGATTATATGCTTATGTGTTATCCACATTTCCTTGATTTGTTCATATGTAATGTTTTCATGGATAATGTTATTTATGCTTTTATGATTTATATCTTATGAGCTTCCTATCATTATGAAATTAGTAATGATCATTTATATTCAAGGATTGGTCATATATTTTAGGATTAAAATTTCATACCTTTATGCTCAAATTTATTCTTACATGTCTCCCTTGTTCATCATTACTGAGCATTTGATATCAACCATTTTTTTTATTTTCCTCCCCCAGATAGTAATATATGTATTATATTTTTATTTTTCTATTAATGAATCTATTCATGAAGAAAGTAATTTTTTATAATATATATCCCTTATATATGAGTTTTCATACATCCAGGTTTCTAAATACACAATACTAGTATGACCATTGGGATTTGACTTGTATAATTTTTTATGTGTTATGGAAATTTTATGTAATGTTAAACTTGTAAAACATTGGGTTATTGTATTTACAATCTATATACACATCTCAATACATTGGTTCATGAGAGCTATATAATTTTACATTGCTTATTTCGTAATGATTCATTTATGGAAAATGAAGTATGATGGATTATTCATTTTCATATATAAGTTAATTTGGATTATTAATTATATATTATATACTATGGAAATTACACATACATTATGTCCAACAAATGTTTGTTTTCATACACATAATTGAAGGACCCTGTAACACCATGAGTGGGGAGGGTAGAATCCAGGGGTCAACATTTTCTTCAAGGATATGGATTATGTTCCCACATTGGATGGAACTATTTAGACCCTTGTGATGGTAAATTTAGGTTAATAAATCATTAATTTTAATGATTGGTCAAAATGAATTACTTGGTTTACCACTTATGACAATCCCAATGAATATATTCCAAACATTGTTTCCATCGTACCGAAACCAACTAGTCTTGACAAGTGGTGGAATAAAATAACAAGGAAATAGTTACGCTATTCAAATAACACCTTTTTCATAATATTTTAGGGATAAAAAAATATATCCAATTGATATACACCCAAAAATGATTCCCTCTAAATCACAGGTCAAAAAATTAATATATTTAAAAACACAAAAAATCTCACTCAACTGTTAAACTAAATACTTATAGTTATAAGAAAGTATTATGGTTCTCTCTGTAAGTCTATATAATGGAATGATTTCTCTTTCATGTAATGAAAACCCATTTTTTACATGGATTATGTAGACACATGGAAAATTTGACACAAATTAATTTCAATGTGTAAGTATTTTTTACAATACTCATACACCAAGAAGAGACATCATTCTTTTTTTGGAAAAATTTTCTTTCCCTTTATCTGGGTGGATGCTTTTTTATTGACCATAAATACCATTCTCACATGTTCTATCCACATCAATCCCATGAATATTTTTTTATAAATTAAAATTTATTTCATGAGTATTAAACTTTCACTCAATATCATTTTTTGGAAACAACTCATTCATTATACATAATTTGAATTTTCTATTTAAAAACATCATATCTCTTCAACTATGGTTTGATGATTTATTTGTTAGGTAAGATTACATTGTGTAACTTTCATTGCTAGTAAAACACTCTATCACATAAACTGTAATCCGTACATATACACATCATTCATGAAATTCTTTACATTTCTAAATTTTCATGAGATTATCCTGAAACAATCCTTTGGTGAAAAAATTCAGTTATTCTATTAACCTTTCATACATCATGTATTTCCAAAAACATTATTCTCCATTATCAAAATGATTCACAATAAAACTTGGAAAACAATTGGAAATTATAACATATTCAAATATAGTATTAACTTGTACCATAAGTTCTATTTCACTAAAAACAAAAACGTAAAAAAATTTTGGATTATTGAAAGACGCAAATATTTACCATTTTTATCTAGCAAAGTCCATTGTTAAAACAATTTGCACCATTTGAATTGTTTGAAATTTTTATATAAATAAAATATAGAAAGAAATTTTTATCGTAAACATAAATATGGGAGCTAATACATTAAATAATATTGATTTATGACATTCATTGTTCGTGTAGAAGAAAAAGAGAAACCATAAATTGGGTTATCATGTTTTTTAATTATTATATATTTCATGTCTATGTTCAATCAGTTTCCTCAAAACACTAAATTCTCATTCTCCCCCTTTATATTGATTTTTAATTATTCAATTTCCCCATATCTAAAAAAAACAAAATGTACCAATATTTTTATTTATATTTCAATGAAAAAAAATCCCACTAAATATTATATCCCTTGTAAACTAATATACCTAACCCTAATTGGACTAGAACTTTATCCTATGTACCGATAATGAATCATTCATATCCTCTGCATGCACGAGGTGGATGGTCAAAATAATGGATGAATGAATGATATGAGAAACCATGTGCTTCTACTATATTATTCATAATTTTGTCCACATGGTCATCAATTCCATCATTCTACATTATAATCACTATTTGGTCATGTTTTCATTGACCAAATGATACATTTGTAAATATGTTTTGTAAAAGAGTATAGAACTAGGATCTTTGTGAGGTATATTACACTATATTGGTCACTATAAATAAATTTCTATGGTTAAAAATAATTAACTATTTCAATAAGTTGTTACATAATCTACAATAGCTATGTACAATCTTTTGTAGGATAAATTAATTCTGATTTTTCTGTATGAAGATTTTTTTTTCATTATTCCCACTCAGCCTGCACACAAATTTATTTCCAATGAAAATTTCTCCACCACTTGTGGGAATTCTATCCCGAACATCAACATTATAGTCACAAATAGAAAATTATGTTAATTCATTAAATACTTCAATAGATTATAATAAGTTAAAATCCAGTGTACCTAGATTATACCTCATGAATTGTTTAACTACAAAATAATTTTCTTCCTTTGGAATACATTTAAATCAGTCCACTACACATGTTGAGAAGATGATACTTGTACACGTTTATATTAAGAATAATATGTTTCCAATAATTATCTTGTACATAGTGGGATATATATAAGCCTCATCATAAGGCTTTTATGTTTTTTTTCAACCACTATCAGAGTAAAAAATAGATTACAATCATGAGTGTTGAATTTCATCATTATATCCATTTCATATTTTTCATGAGAAATAAATGTGTATGGATTCTTTTTTAATTCGTGAAATAACATTAAATATGTGAATTCACCAATCAAAGATATCTCAAATTCAGATTTCATGTGAATATAATTTTTTATTATTATTACATACTATCTTTTTCCAAAAATAATATCATCCACATATACCAGCACCAAAAAAAGGATGTTCTTATGAATTCCTCACGTAAGGATTATTATAGAAAAATATTTTTAGGAATTGGATTCTCAATAGATAAAAATCATTTCGAGAATACCATGATCAAGGTTCCTGGTATATACCATAGTGATCATAATTTAAACTATAAACCATATCTTCATAACTAATAATCATAAACCCCGCTATTTAATTAATATAGACATCATCATCAATAAATTAATTAAGAAAAATTGTTTTTACATCCAAAAAAACATTATAATTATTCCAAATAGTCAAAAAATGGAAAAAACCTATGACTATAGTATTGTAACTAGAGAGTAATTTTTCTACAATATAGACACTTTAAATCCTTACATAGCATTTAGAATATGTTAATTCCTTATTTATGGTAACATTTCCATGATCATCAAATTTATTTTGAAGATGCACTTATTTCCAATCACATTTTAGTGTTCAAGTCTCATAGCATGATCCCATGTATAGTTCTTGTCAAATTTATCTAGTTATTAACTCATGGATTTTACCGTTGAATCATCCAACACTACTTCGTCAAATGATAGTTGCTCCACCATTGATTGAATCAAAGAGTATTTCACATTCATCATTCTCCTTGTCTATTTGGGTTCTATCCAATCCCCAATGATATTGGATTGATCAATTTCATCTCATTTTATAATCTTTTTAGGTTTATATGATGATTCATCAATTTTTTTTTCATCATATGATTTTCATTATGAGTCGTCAAAATTTTTTGATCCTAGAATGTTTTTCACACCTTTCTCTACATCATCATTTTAATAATTTCCTTGAACACATTATATCCCATCATCTAACATATAAAAATATGATATTGATGATATATTTGTTAATTTTCCTTCAATTATCATTACATAACTACTTTCCATAATTAATCCATGCCAATTATTGTTACAGATGAAGGCTTCTAACTTTATTGAATATCTAAGAAATATTCATTCATATACTATATTGCCATACATTACATGATTTTCATCTTTATTTATGAGGCACTTAAATTTGAAATAATGAAGATAATTATTACAGGGCATTATTCCATAAAAAAAATCATATGGTGCATTGGTTTATAACATTGAAAGCTATATTCTATTTTGATTGTATACTGCTACATGAAAAGCTTCATTATATTATTTAACAACTACATGAATTTCAAACAAAATATTTATATGATTATTTTTTAATTTTTTTTATTGTTCTAAAAAACCCCATTTGGATGTTGGGTTCTCAGAAATACCTCTTCTTTCCATATTCTTTGTTTCTATGGTAATTTTCAAATATAATGGATGTGTATTCCCCACCATATTTGAATCGTAAAACTATAGTATTTTGTACATTAATGATATTATCAAATTTATGATATCTTACAATGAAATTTAGCATTGGATTTTTCAATGTTTAACCAAAACACAAGACAACATACCATAATCATCAATAAAAGTAAAACTTATCATTAACCACATATTCCATCCACATTTATCTAGCCACATACATATTTGTGGATGAGATTAAGAAGACTAGATACTCTATTCTTCTCCTACTTGTAACATCCCAAGTATGTAATGAATAATAGATATTTTATCTATGTTTTTTAATGAATTAGATAGTGTTTTAGAGGCTTAAAATGAAAATAAATCCAATCTTATGCATGGAATACACTAATATTCTAAAAGATTGTTTTACTGCCTTTTGATGGAAAACCCATTTTAAATCTATCTTTTGACAATTTTATAAACTATGTTTTTCTAAATAAACTTATTATTTATGATTGGGACATCAAAATTTACTTTGTGTGAATTTTTGGTATTTTTCTAACAATGTTCATTTTTTAATGAATAATGAAAAATACTGCATTTTACATCAAAACTGCTTTTTAAACTAATTTATTTGTATGATTAGATTATCTTTTTAATTTGTTTTAAAGTGAAATTAGAAAATATTTTTACAATTAAATCCAATAGTGGTTGTTGGAATCAATTTCACTTTGAAATTGGACTTAAACTGGTGTCAATCTTTTGATACTTATTGTTTTCTAAAGACACGCTATTTGCTATGACAGCGGGAATTAATTATGAAATTAATTAATGTGACTTATATGTTTTGAATTTTGTAAAATAGACTTAATTTTTGAATTCTTAATATAAAATATAGCTTAGGGTGAATTTTTGGTAATTTTCTGAAAAGCTTCAATTTTTGATGAATAGTGAAACCACTAAGTGGTACTTATAAAAACTGATTTTTTCGTTTAAATGAAATTTTTCCATCTTTGTGTTTTGAATTTCAAAATTCCAACATACATGGTTGTCATTAAGATGTAAAATGTGGTTCAATGAGATTATAATAATTTTTTGGTGAATAGTAACTTATTAAGTTTTAAATCGTGATTTGTGGTAATTAGTGTAGTTTAAGGTAAAAATAATGCTTTAATAAAAAAGGATGAGATTGAAACATGTCCTACCCTCATTGGTTGTGTCATGGCCGACCAAGACAAGCCATGGGTCAACTTGGGGACCCCATGTACCGACTTGGGTTGGGAAATGACATAAATAACTTTTATTTAATGTAAAAGTAAAAATGACACAAACATAATATGTTTTACAAAAACAATTTTTACATGGGGTTATAAAGATAATATTTTTTATTATAAATAGTAATTGGAAAGATAAAATGATTTCCTACATCATAGTATTTTTTTATAATTTTTAGACATTAAATAAATTAAATTATTTATGACATAATAATGATGCAGCGATGACATCATTATTTGACGATTTAAATAAAATAGAATGATAATATAAAATATATGAACTAAACATGTCCAAAACTTATTGGATGGGTGGATTTCGAACCCTTATCACCTTATACACGAATTATTTCAATGTGGGACCATTTAAAACCGAAACACATTTTCAAATAAAATAATAGTTTCATGGTTTCCAAAAGTGCCCCTCCTCTCCTCTTATAAAAGGCCCCAACCTCTACCTCATTTCACACACTCCTCAAGCCTTTGGCTCGGCCAAAACCTACCCATTTACTCTCTACACATCTCTCTCCTAATCCTAGAGGATTCCCTTTGGGAAAAATCCTTGCAAAGGATGCCTTTAGGATCAAATCAAAAGTGGTTACACTTTTAAAGGTAATTCATTCTCTCATGTTCATTTGTTTTGTTTTGCTCCTCAAACCCCATAAACTATTTTTATTTACTTCTTTTGTAACAACACCAGTATCTTCAATATACTAGGATGTTTTTATATTATTTATTCGAGCTACAATCTCACACAACAACATCAAATGGTTAAAGAACATACGGTTTCCGTGGATGGTGAAATTCTGCCTCCCGAAATGATGATTGTTCAATACTCATTTAACACCTTCAAAGGTGGCCATTATGATGTCACTATTTTTATATATGATATATAAAATGTTTATTATTTCCTTAAGCTTCTGTATATTTCATTTATGGCATACCATTATTGTTTCCATTATGGGTAAACACGATATCTTCATTTTTGGAAGTGCGGACTACCGCCCCCTGAAAGTGATTTGATTCGTTAATACCATATGTGGGATGTGTAAAGGATAAAGATAATGATATTATATATGTTATTATACAAGAATACTCTTTTATCATTATGATCCCATTCCAGAAAATATGAAATAGAAATGGAAGTAGTGTTCATGCGTACATACGGCTTACCATCTCCATGAACGGTGCATTTCATTTCTTACCTCTAAATGTGATGTAATATTATAAATACATTTATATGATGAATATATATGATATATATGTTATCCAAATCATTAATATAATTCTGGATATAACGAACCTTTGACAAAATTAACAACATGTAAGTGTAAGAAGTCTATTTTTGACTTAAGAACCAAATACCGACAAAATGAACATTATTAACTTAAATGATTACATGATGTTCATAACATGGTATAAAAGGAATAATGAACTTGGAAAAGGTTCTTAAGAAATTATATATTAACTCAAGTTTATTATTCAGGAGATTAAAGAATGGTCGGGTCAAGTCGGATACGAGGTATGGGACTTCATCTCAATCTCCTTTCATTGAGGCATATTTTATTTTATACACTACTTTCTTTTATATGGTGTATAAAACCCTTTGACTTTTACATTTATCCAAAAGGAATATTTTTTATACGAATCGTTTACTAAACGACAAAAGGGAATGTTTTTGTCGTACGTATGCGGCGACAACGACTTCTCCGCCGTCGTGACCATTATTTGAGTTTCAACTTCCTCTACAAGTCATACCTTCTTTTTAAAAGAAAAATAAATACCATGTTTTACTTTTCTTTTATTTTGGTATTGAAAATTGTTTTCATAATGTTTTTATATCAATGTGTTGTATTGATATCTCGTGATTAAAATGTGGTAATTTTATGTTTCCTTTATGCATGTTTTATGTGATATGATTATGTTATGGTTCTTCGGCATTATTATGAAGATGGGTGGTTCCGTGATAAACTAAGGGCAGGTGAGCCCGTTATAGCTCTCCAATGCATTGGGTAACGCGAAGGAGTGAAACATTAATGTTTCTCCGAAGATATTTAGGGAATATACTGTGATGGGTATTCCAAACGTAACCAAGAGGGTTACTCCCTACGTAAGAATGTTATGAATGCCTCATGTTACCTTTATGTCTTATGATTTCTATGATTTACTCATGATTTGATGAGGTATGTTAAAGTGCATATGTTTTATGGGTAAAGTATGATTTCATTCATATGTATATATGTACCCATGTTTCCTTTCCATGTTTTTATAACCCATACTGAGCTTTTTATGCTCATCCCAAGTTTTTTTGAATTGATTTTCATAGGTCAAGGGAAAGGTACATGATATGATGATAGTGTCAAGGAAGTGTCAAAAAAGAATCCATGTTTTATCATAAATATGTTTCCATTAATGGGAATGAAGAATACTATCTTTATGTAACCACTTTGTTTATATGTGGAATGTAATGCAAGTTTTATGATCTAATTTTATAAAACACTAAACCTGAAAAGATCCTCAATGCGTAATCTTGTAATAACTCAAGATTAAGTAAGGTTTAAGGCTGGGGACTTATACTACTAATATAAACTAAAAGAACTCCCTCATATACAATAATCAGTTGTCTTTTCTTCTTCTATTATTATATTGGGTATTTTCATGACTATATTCATCTCAAATATCATTTTAATGACATTTTGAATAATTTAACCTCACCTTTTTGTCATATGTTGTTCTCTACTTTATATTTAATGTAAAATATGATCCAAGAACTATCAACATGATTTATATTTGTATATATTCAGCATCCTTTCTAAAGATAATTCATTCACATTCAACTTATAGAGTATTCCATTGATGAAAATTTATTATCAGTCCTAATTCATAGTGTTCACTCATACATATAATATTGGTACGAAACCCGTCTATATAGAGAAAACCGGTTTTCTTAATCTCATCGTTTTCTAGATCTTTACATCCACTTCATTGGATATTCAATGATTATTTTTTTCAAAACCATACTATTACATCATATGATTTCATTAAATTCCTCAATAAATCTACATTTTATTCATATAGGATGAGAATAAACTGTCATGAATCATGGTGTTGTAGTTTTTTTTTCACTAAGTGGTATTTTATTATTGTATTTGTTTTTTATATCCTTCATCTCCTTAGAAAATATAGCTAATGGGGTAGAGGAAAATGATTGAACTTGCAATATCATATTAGAATTCATGGGTTCTTCATAGTCATGTTCCTCTTCTAGGAAGAAATATTATTTACAATAGTAAATTATTTTGGTTAGTGACTAATTATTTGTCTCTATGTTTTTATGAAATTTTATTGTATTCTATCTACTTAAAATTAATATCTCATTTCCATATTTGGATCAATAAAAAAAATTTCCATAGAAATCATTATTTCAAAATAATTAATGTTATGGTCACATCCCTTTTTGATGAATTTTAGGAGCATACCCATTTAGATAACTATTCACTTTTTCATTGTATGACATGGTATAGCCCCGATATCCTAAAAAATTGACTTTTAATTTTAGGAAATATCATCCCATTTCCATTTATCATCATGTTATATTCTATCATCATATAATTTGGTCGATTACAATTTCGAGGTACTTGTAGATAATTTCCATCTCTTATCTCTATTTGATTTGATGAATTCATTGTTAAAACAAATGGTGACTTTGTGATATGTTCACATCTGTTTTTTCAATTTATTTGGGTTCATATTGTATAAAACCTTTGATTATAGAACATCATAACCAATTCTAGTTTGAACCATACATGTGTATCATTGTTTATTAAAAGACAAATCTACTACTTCATAACAACTCATATCACTTTATAATAGCTTTACATATGAGAATGATCCACACTATAATTTATTCATTGTCTCTCATGTATTTTACTAGATTTTATGTTTTCAGTATAGAGAAACATCTTCTTATTCAAGACGCTAATGTTTCATAGAATTATCCTCCAGTCTATATATAAGATCATTGATGCCCTGCGATTTTTGTTTGATCTTGTACATCAAATCTATCACATCATCTGTGATATTATTTTTTTTGGAATATTATTATACTAGTTGTTATAATGGTTCAATTTTAGCTTGAATCCGATCAAAATATTCTAAAGTCACATCCAAAACATCTACCCACTTTTTTTTATTTTCATTAATTTACATTCTTACCATGATCATCTTCATCTGCCAAAATGAGGTCAAAATAATATGTAAATAGGTAATCTCAAGCTTTATATTTTTATGGTTTAGTATTTTCTATAGTATCCATAATAGATGAAGGGGTCAAAAAAGTAAAACTATTTTCTTCATCCTAAAAAAACTACATCAAAATCATCTTCTTTATAGAAAAACTCATTCACATTAACTTATTTCAAATTTTGAAGACTTTTTTGGGGAATCCTTTTCTAGGCTTTAGCATGTTTTGATCAAGAAATTTATAATAATAAAACATAATTGAGAAGTGGGAGGAATTATGTCAAACACTACAACATCGATAATATGCCATATGTATATTCCCTTAATATTTCCCTTTTCCACTTTTGAACTTAATGGTAGAGAGATAAAGAAGTTCATCTTCATCATTACAATCATCAATAAAATATCTAAAAATATCATATTTTTTGATTTCGTAGAATTCCATTTATTTTCATAAATGGTTTGTTGCATAATCTAGTTTGATCCTTTCTCCATGTTCCACCCTAATACATTGTAGATTATTCAAAGACTGTTTTTCATGACATTATTCTCCATGGTTTGAAACATTTATATTATAGAGAGGTGGAAGCCTTATAGATATTCTCTTCAAAATAAAATTTACCTTAATTTGTTCCCTCTATTCAAGAATAACTCAAATAACATTAACTATGTGATTAATGAAATCATAATTATTTTTATATAATTAAATATTTAGACCATCGATCATATTGTGAAAAATCATTGAGTTTTTCCACCAATATTTTTATTTATTCATATATATTTTCCATTTAATCCCATATAGACTTGAATGATGTAAAACAAATCACATTCCAATAGATTTGAACAAAAATAGTTTCTATAAGGGAATTTTTTATCTTTTTATTACTCATAAATCACTTTTTGATCTGAATCAATCATAGAAAGTACCGTGGAACCAGTGACAAGAATTCCATATGACTTCGTGAAATGAAAATCCATTCTAAGAGATCTTAGATGTGTTATCATCATATTCTTCCATATTTTTATGTTTAATCAATATAATAGGGGGAATCCTGTTATATTTACTAAATGTTTTATGATAACAGTTTTATATTGATTGAACTTCAGAAAAATTAGAATATGATACCACATGATAGACAAAAAAGTACCCAAATATCGGAGGGTTGATTTTTGGTGTTAACATTCTCTTAAAGATATATATATATTTTAGTCCTATTTTTATAGTAACTAGTGAAGCATAATAGTTTTTAATGTTTATTTATTAAATTATTCACATACAAAGAGATAAAAAAACAATTATACATGTTTCTCCACTAATTGAAAATCTATGGAACATAGGTTGATAGAGTGTTGGTCATATATAAATCCACTAATCATCACTACATTTTAAATTCAAGAGTTCATACATATCCACTGAATGTCTAGCGCCCTCCCATTAAAAATTTTTAGGGAGGGCGCAATGAAAGCATGCAGACAATTCAATAATCGCCACCTTTGTCATTGATCTGAGAGAATATGTACTAATTTTATTGACAAGAATTTCAATTATGTAATTTTATATATAAATATATTCCTTGGTATAACATGAGTCTCTTAATGGATTGATGTACTGAATGAGTATTTGAAAGAACTAACCAAAAAATCAAGATATTAAAAACCACAAAGAATCTCATCTCTGCTCATTCATGCAATGATGAAACATGAGGACATGATTTAGGGTTTTCACTCAACGTGACATTCACACAAACCCCTATTATTCAAAAAACCACCCCATAAGGTTCATTTATTCTTTATAGAGACACATAATAATATGTGCACCAAATATTCTCTATTTAAGCCCTATTTGCGCGAATCTTACACATGGGATAGACTATGTATTCTTATTGAAAAAAAGACTCAATTATTTTATGGGGTAGCTGCATAATTATAGACATTTATTTCCCTACATACACGTTCCATTCACATCAACACTTACATATGTATCTGTAAAATTGATATTGAATTTGATGAGTAAGCTTCTTTTTCACAATCTTATCTGTTGAACACTCCTCATGTATTTGACATATTTTTATGAGTCTTATTAAAAAAACCTTGTAATACCATGATTTAATATCTTATTTGGATCAAAAGATTCTTATGTATTGATTTGAACATGTGTCAATCATTATGTCATGTAAAATGTATTTCACACTATGAAATATTTTTCATAGGATTCATTCATCATCAATATTTTAAGAGTTTTTCCTGCAACATACAATTCGTGCAACATTTAGATACACCTTCACCCTTTAATTCCTAGTCCATTTTCAAAATCATCTTTTAATTTTCTACAAATATTAAATTCAGATATTTATAAAACACTTGGAAATGACATGTCCTTGAACATGTTTATCAGCTTATACTATAAGATAACTTTCCATCAAATATTCCTCACAAATCGAGTACGGATTGAAAAAACACATAAACTATACTCCATATCCATCTATGAAAGGAATTTGTTAAAATAAAATTATATAATAATATTATACGGACAACACATAATATATTAAAATGATTATGTTGATTCAAATTTTAATTTTTCATAGATTATTATTCTATTTTATTATATGTTTTAGACTTATATTAATTATCATTGAGAATAAATTTTCTAGAGGCCAATTATATATTTTGGAAATATATAATTTCATTATATGTATTATATTGTTTTAGTTTTCACTAATGTATAATTTTATGTACTATTATGCACGTTAGGATCTTGTAATTCTAGTTAACCAGGTTATGGTGATGAAAAAATGATTAAAATTTGATTATTTAGGTACTTAATTTAATATTTATTCTTGAATATATACGTCTTTGAATGTAAATTGAAATTTTTTCATATAAATTTTATTTAGTAAATGAATATGTATAATGTAATTATTAATTACACATAATACATATAATGTGATCATATTATAGAATATATGAATAGAGCAGACAACCACTAATATAAATATATATTAAATGTACATATATATATGTATGCATATATTTCACATAACGTTATTATGTGATTATGTGGATACATATTGAAATATCTCTGCAAATTTTTTTGATATTTTTTTCTTCCATTTTTTATTTTTTAAAATAATAATTTTATATGGATTCTAATATTGATCATTTGTAAAAAATAATTACATTTCATATGAACAATATAAATTTAATTTTCATTATTTTTCCTATTTTCAAATTTAATTAATCAAAATGTTTCAAATTTACTTTATTATGAAAATATATATATATTTCATTACAATAATAAGTACCTTAAAAAATTAAATTTTACCATGAAATATAAAAGCCATAGCTTTTGAAATTAATTTCATTAAAAACATTATATATACTTGTATTTCAATTATAAAAAATATTTGTATTGATTATAAATTTATTTTTATCTTTAAAATTTATCATTCAATATGGATTTCAACAATATCAAATTCATTCCTAAATATCCTGAAAAATATCATTACTAACTGAGAAAATTCATCCCCTTATTTATAATTTCTTTAAACAAGAATAATTATTCTATATGAAACTAATGGATACTACAAACACATTAATTTAAAATTGGATGTTCTCGAAGGTTTAATTTAAAACAAGATATAATCAATTTATATAATTTAATTGTAATGATTTCATCTGTAATATATTTAAATTTGAAATATAAGAATTGAATGTAAAAAAATGAGAGTAAATATCAAATTGATAATTATTTAGGGAACAAATTAAATATTTACAGAAAATCATGAAAAATGATAAAAAAAATTATTCATGTATATAAATTTTTAAAACATATTCATTTATCTGTTATTTTTATCAAAATAAGTTATATACAAGTATATTATTTCATTTATTCAATAATTGGAAAACAATATTAATTTCTTTTTCAAATAATAATTTATTGGGAACCATGTTTTCTCTATCAAGAATGAGATTTTTTTAACTAAATGGTATCATTAAAAAAATGTAAGCATTATTACCTTGTAATTAGAATATTATTTTATTTAATTTAACATAATTGTTTTTGTTAATTTTTAATTATTGTCTATATGAGTTTTTTTCAACTTATTTATCTATTTTTTGACAGTTTTGTATATTTATATTTTATAATTTTATATCTTTTTCAGTTCTCAAATCTTTTTAGATTTATTTTGTAGGTCTGTTTAATCGAGCAGATTGTAGTTCCGATGAAATATGTACTAGAAATTCAAAATGGGGAAAAAAATTTATAACTCATTTAATTTATCTCTAAAAATAAAATATCATGTACAACCAAAAAATAAAAAATAATTCAAATAGTATAATGTTTATATTTAATGAACAAATCAATACATATTTTTTTCAATGTGGAAAAATAAAATAGTCGAATATTGAATATTTTTTCTGAATCATTATATTTCAGTCTCACTAATTTGTTTTAAAATAATTATGTATTATAATATCATAATAATTCATATGGTCTCTATAGTAAAAATTAGTATTTATTTTTCATTTTGTATAATATTTTAAAATTTTTATTAAAAATTTGCTACAATTATACGTGTTATATCATTTTCTAATATGTCTATATGACATATAATATGATTTAGATATATCATAAATGGGTTTTTTTTCTTAAAACCTACATCTTTTTTTCAACGTAGAGAACATATTACATATCATGTGTGCATATTGGGGGTCATGAGAGGTATGTGAATATGTAGCTCCCCAATTTTAAACATCCTAAAAATGATCACATTTGTTTTAATGATATTAATATACAATTACTTTTAACCAATGTGATTAATATTATAGATGATCTTAGACATTTTATTGGTTATGCATTTAAATTATCCACACAAATCTATATTAATTTTTCAAGATATTCATAATTATATAAAATGTTATTAATTATATAAATTATTTTTGTATACTTATTTGGTTATATTTAAATCGGGCATTGTATAATCCCATATAGTTAACCAGATATGTGATATGTGATTTTATAACTATGTTAGCACACAATGCCAAATGTTTTTTAGTGGGTCGCTCTATTTCCATCAATCATAATTATAGATACAACAATTACCTCCCATGGAAAAAGTATATCAATGTTTAAGTGTTGAAAATGATAATAAAATTTAATGTATTTACATATATGTATGAATGACATAATTATTTTCTTTGATTTTGGAGAAATTATGTGGAAGATTCAGATTCTCAAGTGATTTGTATACTAAACATAATAAAAATAGTTTTTTATATTTATTTTAATATTTTGTATAAATATCCTTTATATTTTATCATATATTATATATATTTTATCTTTACAGATTGATTAGAAATTATGCTAAATCAACTACATCCAATATATATGGTGGTGTAGTTTTGGGAAATGGTCGATGTCGAACATGTAATTCAATGATTTCAATAGTCATATTTTTCTAATTTTATGATTATTTTTTTGTAAATTTATACCAATTACATTTATCATAAATTATTGTTTTTATGATATTAAGTTTAATGAATTCATTCTCAGTGTTCAAATAATTGAAACTAATATTTCCATTGAATTATATTATTCTATTCTTATAATTGAAATTTATTATATTTTATAGAATGTAGAAATAGATCCAATAACACTTGTAATTATAGTGATATAATATATATGTATATTAGAAACAAAATTAATATGGAAACATGGAAGCTTCATTTTTTAAATGTTATTTCATGATTCTTATATATTTTTTAAAATTTAGTAATTATGATCGATTAAAAAAATAAACAATGTTTTATGAAGTGATAAAACCTTCCCATAATTTTATAACATTTCATAAGACCCCCAAAAATGTGGTTATCATCCATAAATAATTTATTTGATTCTGGTAAATGATGTTGTTATATATTATTTGTAATGAATTTAACCATTTATAAGTGTTTTCAAAATAGTTTCCTCTTCTTATAAATTTAAATTATATTTAAAAATAACTCTTAATTTGTATGATATCATTTGAAAATTATTTTTTTGTAAATATAATAGTTTTAATAAACCATAAAATAAAAGTTAACTTCTATTACCTATAAAAATTATTTAAATCAGTTGAATTTTTCTAATCAGTAAATGTTAATTTATAATAAAATAATTTTATCTTCCATCAGTAATATATATTTCCTCGTCGTTATTTTATTTCTATAAAAGCAATAAAATAGTGTATTAATACATTTGTAATAAACTTTTCATTTCATTTATTATCATGAACTACTTAATTAAACATAAGATATGTGATTTTTAATTCCCCAATCTATGAAGATTACATTCTATATAGTGTATAAAAATCTTGTTAACTTTAGTGTTAGTTATTTCTCCTCAATTTAATTATTTATTGAATGTTCATAATAGTTTTTTTGTCATTTCTTTTAATTATTCAGGAAATAATCATTTGGGACACCTTATTATGAATAATACTTCATGTGATTCATGAAATACTAAAAAAATTGTGAATAGACTAAATAACATTGAACTATTTATGGATTTTATAATTTATATTATATTTTTATATAATATGTATGTTGATGTTTTCCAGCACTAGAAAATGTTATTAAAATAATTTTACATAGAGTGGTTTAGTTATTTTTTATTTCACATTGTGTTATACATTTTTTCCCAAAATAATTATGGGATTTTACATGTTTCCATAATATTTAGCTATTGGGTTATTATTCAATGTTCTTGTATGAATTACCTTACTATGACCACCTGTATAATTTATTTTTCCAAACATTAGTGACCAGAAATTCCACCACATAGTGAGTGTGAATTTGGATTCCCCTTGACAAGGATTCTCGATAACAATATTGTATTATTTTTGTATTCTATGACTGTTGTGTATTGTAATGATATAATTTTTCATATGTTTTCTATTATCTGTACAATTTTTTCCATTTCTATTCAATCTCAGTAATATACATTCATTCACAAAACACCTGAATATTTTGTGGTGACATTGGTGGACTAATAGGATATTTATATTTCAATATGAAATTGATCAATTAAATTTACATACACATAGAGATGAATGGAAATCATGTTAAATCATATATGATGATATATGTATATATATAATGTGCACAAAGGGTGTCTATCAGGAATATGTATTATTCTATAATGAAATATTATATTCATTCAATCTCTATCTTTACCTCTTCTCATATAGAATTAACATTGATTTATGTCTATAATATTTTGGATGTTATTATATGATTTCATTTTACATATTATATTTTTAATTATTAAGAATTAAATACATTTTAAAAATGAAAAATTATAGTTATGTAATTGGATATCATAGTTCTTTTCAACAATTTATTTAAATAAAATTGATTTATATTATATTTGAGATTTTTTTAATAATTATAAAATTCCATATAAGTGTGACACCAGATCATTTAAATACCAACTCAATCCCCTAATGGGTAGGTAGGGGGATTTAATTTCCCCAAAAATACATCATCCAACGGGTTATGGCATGAAAACTATAACTACGGGTATCTATCACATTTATAGTGGCATCATCCTCTTAATTTTAATGAAAATATAATCAAACTATAAATAATCACCCAATGGTTTCCATTAACTAATATATATGTTTCAACAACCAAAATATTATATATATTAGATAAAATCATAAAATACAATCAATAATGGTATACAAAATTTCTAGATCAGTCACAAACTATACCCTAGATAACTAAAAAACATCTCAAATCTCCCTCAAACTGGAAAACAATAAAAAATTAAAAACAATGTTGTGGTGAAATTTTTTTGAATTCAGATATATACAAGTAAAATTAAGGGTATGGTATACATATATATGAGTTGAAAAAGAAAATACATTGTATTATTAATCTATGTGGAAAACAATACATTACATTAAATTCAACATCATGCAGATCACCTAATATTATTAAACTATGGTGTATCCTATCTATGAAATGGATGTCTGATATTTCTTTGGATATATAATAATATGAGAAGAATATAAGATAACTAATATTATTATAATAATATAAAATCACAATTTATAAAATAACATCACAACCTTCAAAATAATTATACAGGATATAAAATTATATCTCTCAGCATGTGTCAGTAATCAATAGCATATGAAACAATAGAAATTATTTTCAACTCTTTACCTGTGTGAATCATAACACTATCACATCTCCACATCCACAAGAATATCAACATCACTAAAACATACCCACACCATATTCCCACATCATCACATCTCGACCTCATTTAAACATGTTATAAAATTATTCCATCATAACCCAAAAATAGACACAACCGTGAGAAATCAAAAATCATAATAAGAATAACCACAAATAAATATCAACTAGTAGTATAATCCCATTGAAAAAAATTTCTTTTACACTGTATAATTATCTTCACCAAAGTAATATTAAAACATTCAAATCAATAGCTGTTGTAATTTTTTTTCTCAATATGTTATCCATTATGATTCATACTATGTTTAGTTATTTTTAACATATTTTATTCAATAAATTTAATTTAAAAAACCATTCCCCAATAAATAAGTATACCTAATATTTTGAATTTATTGATCTCTCAATCATGACGAAATTTTTCAAAAAATTCAATAAATCATGATACTATATTATCATATGATATGCATGGTTTTTTTTGTAGATTTCATGGGTCTATATTTCAAATATGAAAAATTATGTCATTGATGAGTGCTTTCTAGTTACCAAGGATTTTAATTATTGGAAATAACCATATTTATTAATTATTTCATTTTTTATTACCCCTAGAGGTATAATGATAAATTAATATAAGTATTCTTCCTTGGGAAAATAATTTTATGGATCTGTTAATTTCAAGGGGCACTGTTTACCCTTGAGGTGGGAAAACAAAGAATTATTATAGTTATGGTACATAAAAATAATATATTAAAATATATATACTATATTTTTCCTCCACGTATATTTTAAAGTGGGGGTGCCTTTAGAATAACAATACCACACCTTCTCTGGAAGTGCAAGTCAACTGTTTGGGCCAACATATTGTAGGGAGCATGTGTATTGGCCATCTAGTGAGCCTGTTTTGTATATATTCCAAATATAACAATGGAAGGAACATTATATGTTCATTAGATCCAAACACATACTAACCCTACATTCAAAAATCCATGTAGACATAAAATGTGTCACAATATTTCTTGCAATCACATTATTGATCAGATTTCCATGATTTACTTGTGATGTGGAATTTTTATACAAAGAATTAACATATCTTAATATTATTTTTACATAGATTATAATGGATATTTTATATTAGGACATATGAGTCCATTTTAAGGGACATATTTGTCTTTTTATGATTAATCTCAATATGAAAGATGATGGGGATTGTTGAATTATGTTCAGATAATTCATAGGGAATGTAAACCCCTAGTTGTATGTTATGACCAGGAAAGAGGACCATATTTTACGTAATTAATTTTACTACAAAACCCATGATACATGGGGAGATGTTCCTCTACATAAACATGGATTTTTCACACCATCAATGATGTATAGGTGTAGGCCCACTAAATGCTATTAATAGGGTTTCGTTCTACCATTACCTAGGAGTCCTCTATTAAGCCTTCACTCAAATATACATATAATCCCTACTCCCCAGATTGAGGATTCTTCATATAGGTATGTTTCTTCTAATATAATCCATAAATTTTTAGTGGGTTTCTTGTTTTGGGATGTTTTAAATTGTGGTGATACATACTATTTTTTCATAGAGACCGCACATACAGAGAGGGAACTCATTCTTATTTTTTTGTATTACCCCATTTATAATGCACATCAGTTATTCAAATAGTATTATTTAGTACCCCATGATTGGAATCTAATTTAGTGAAAGGCATGGGTTGCCTTCTATGTTTCCATAATGGAAATACTATATCAGTGGTTATGAATGATATGTTTTATTATTTCATTGGATGGAATGTGTACATCAATTTGTGGGTCGTTTATTATGGTATTTAGTAGAAGATGAATGTTTGAGAGGATTTATGATTAGACTTATTTTAGTTTTTTAGCCATTTAAGATATACATGGTTACCATTGGGACTTGATATTTGGTTTTAAAATAGATTACATACATTTAATGGATTTCATTTTTTAGATTACTGATAGTATCTTATGATTTGTTCCAACACATGTATTGTTTTTAATGATGATGCAAATGATACAGTATGTTCTCAGGGGAACTGATGTTGGATTTAATTTCATTCTAAAAAAATTTGATCCCTGGTGATATATTATGGAGAATGGAGGTCCATGAATGAAAATCTATTTGTTGTAGCTAACGACTAGTCATATAATACTAGCAATTAGGATAGTTCTCTAGCATCCCTCATCTGTTAGTTTTAAGGACATGTCAAATTTAAATTTCCATTATATTTACCCATATAGGGTATATTTTTTTTAATGTATAATTCTTATATTGTGTACCATTTAGTTTATTATATATGTATGTCATATATGTTTTGATTGCTATCATATGGATTAATTATGTGTTCATTGTCAAATGAAATAAGCTATGTTTTATCATGTTGTTTGATATGAAAACATGGTGTTAGTCCCCACTTATCGACCTATTAGTCGAGGATGTATGATGGCACACTCGACATATAATTGTCCTAGGTAGAGCCTCAATGGTTCAAGTCATGTCATTTGGAATATCATCTATAATTAATATGTAAACCATTCAGGAATTATATATATTAATACTCACAGAACATATATCATGCTAGTAGTGGTTATTAAAATGAAAAATTAAAAAGAAAATATTTATTTATTGTAGTATGTGGTATAAAAAATAAAATATATTATGTTGCTATAAAACTATTAAATATATTCCAATTATACATTTTTAATTCTAAATTTTTATGTGTTTTATGATATATTGGTGTCATATATATGAATTTTCTATTTACATTGACAATTTATGTTTTTTTTAAATTGAATATCACTCACCATAATTGTCATTTATTTTTTGATTAATTTTATGTTTTTAAGAGAATTTTATCATATTGTATTATGTTAATATTTTATAAAAATAATCATACTGTTTTATAATTTATATATTTTTATTCATCAATGGTTATTTTTTTCTAAACACAATAGTAATTTTTAAATAAAATTACGTGATAATAATTTCCAATTAGATGTTACATGAAATCTCATTATACCAATATGATATATGAAATGGAAATAAAATAAATTTCTGCAGAACAAAATTATATGATTGTGTGATTACAATATAAATTAATGTTTTAAAAGTGTCAAATGATATATCTAAGGTTTCTATAGAGGAATTTTAAATTTATGAATTAAATAAGGCTTCATAGAGTGGGAATATATGGTTTGATGTAATTATAATTGAATTTAATTTTATTAAAACCTATATGTTTATGGTGTATATGGGAAGGTTAGTGAAAGTTTCGTGTAGTTTCTAGTGTTATATTTCGATTAAATATCATTTATTTAAAATTATGTCCTAAATTTAAATTCTATAAGAAGGTTCTCAAAATGTTTTCCAATGTAATACATGAGTGAAAAATCCAACATATAGCATATAAAGATCGATATAGATTTATGAAAATGTATTCTAAACGAAGATAAATGATATATAACGAAAATGATATCCAGTGGTTTTTTATTAAGAACACAAATAAGGTTTAACATTTAGTATTCCACAAAAAGATTATTAGAATGATTTTAGATCTTAAACTATAATAAAAGATTGATAAGATTCATTCATTGTCTTCCATATAATGTGTCATGTTTACAATGTTCTTTATTTGACATAATGTTTCTTATTTTATATTTATAAAATGTGTTTACTTATATTCATGTTGGGTCAATCAATTTTCTTAAAGTATATCAATGAGTAATTTAATTGAATAAATGATATGTTCATATTATTTTATGCTGGGGATGATTGTATTTTTTGTTCTTACATAAATAATACTCTCCAGAATGATAAATAATTTATGAGATGTCAATAGTGTTTAATGTTCTATAATTGAAGTTTATCCATTGGTTAGTGGAGTTACATAACAAAAATTATTGGGAAATTAATAAAAAATGTATTTTTCTATCAGTATGATACAAATTTGTGAAAGTATTAGTCTTGATCAAGATGTTAATTGATGAATATTGGATGAAATCTTGCATTGAGAAATTAGTTGACCTTTACCATGAAAACAATGGAAGTGGTCCTCTGGCCAATGAACCCCAGTCTCACAAATATACCCAAAATAGTGATAGAAGCATAAATATATGTAGTAATTTAATTTCTATGGTTCATTGAGTATATCTCCTTTTTACATTTTTTCACATCTTGAATTTTTTTATTTAAAATACATTTGTGATGGAATTAGTTTACTCTAAGGAAACTACAACAACGATTTACCCATTTTTGTAGGTATTTCCCCTTTTTGAACCTATTTAAAAAGTAGTAGATGTTAAAAAAAATTACATAAAAAAAATATTAGTTATAATTACATCTTAACATTAATAAAACAACTAAGAAATAAAAAATGATTTATATATGTTTTTTATGAGACGAGAAATTCCCAAATATATTTCACTATTCAATCTAATATAATGAAACATTTCATAGTCTTCAAAATAGAAAAATAAATATTCAACTACTCATTATTGAATTCATTTAAATAGATTATTATTTAAATTTAAAATAGGTTGTGAAAAATTCATACAATGATTATTATGATTTAGTGTTTTTTTATCATGATAAAAAAACATAGTTAAATAGACAAATCAATTTAATATGTTACTGTACAATTTATATTTTTTATAGAAATGCCGAAAATTATACATTAGAATAAAGAATAAAAAACATTCTTTTTCTAGTGAGTTTCTGATGGGGTTAAAAGTAGTGTTCTTATAAATTATGTGTTCCCATCCATAGGAATCATCTCATATAATAATGCATGATGATTTTGAATAATATTGGTATAATGAAAAATATGATAAAATTTAGATGTATATCGCCAAAATCATTTCAAGTCTACTAACATACCCTTTTGGATATTAATCCAAAATAACCCATCAAAAATACATCATATGTTTCCATGAAATGAGATATTAAAAAATATAGTCATATTATTTTCAGGTGAACAGCTATGCACCATCAGAATAAATGTTTTTTGTGATTAATATTTTTTCTTTTTTGTGAAAATCATCTTTTCTACAATGAACAATATAATAATTTAAAAAACATTTCAACGATCATTTACAACGTTAGTCTAAGAAATAAAACATTAATTGTTACAATAAGATTAGGTATTCACTTGTTTCAACCCTTATCATGTAAATGAATTTAAATTATGTTTTTATTTTTTAAATTATGTTGATAGATGTATAAAAATGTTTATGAAATGTAAAGATAAAATTCATTTAATGATTAATTATATTTTTATAGACTTGATCAATAAAATTTTAACGAGTCATTTGCCAACATTTTTTATGAAATGCTTCATGGATATAATAATTTCAACATTGATGATAAGATTATAAAAAATAATTATAGGATAAATAAAAATTAATGAACCAAATACCTAGTGAAAATATTTAATTAAAAAAAATCACATTGTTCATATAGATGAGGTAAAATGGAAGAAACAAAATATATTATTCATAAAATATTACATCTAAAATATATTGAAATTAAGCAAAAAATTAAACAATTCAAAATAAAATATATTATTCCTAAAATATTATATCTAAAGGTACAAACTGAAAAATTAGGAGGAAGAGAAAATTAATGTTATGAACTCCAAAAAATTGAGAATTATATAAAATAATGAAAATTACAATGTACATGAGATAAATATCGTAGTACGAAATAAACAAATTATATTTTTTTTGGATTTTAGTGCATAAAAATAATTTGAATAGATATTATCAATCACATTAATCTGAATTCCATTTCTAATGTGTGTATGGTTTTGAGTCTCTCTCGACATGATTATTGATGTCTACTTGGTTATACAAGTTTATAGTGAAACCACCATCCACTGGATTCCATTTCCAATGTGTATTAAAATGAAAATGTGAATAATATGGGATACCCCAAACAAATGAATTCCCTGATGTTCAATTCCATATAATAAAATATGTGCTTCAAAATATATTAAATGGTGTAGAGAGTAAAATTTTGATTAATGAGACCACGATATCGATTTTACAATTCATAGGACACCACAGTTTCTACTTGTATGATTCATTTTGAGATATTGTAAGTATTGTTTTCATGGGAAATGAAATGTTATCCCTATGTAAGAAGACAATCCAATCCAAATATAGATAAGTTATAGTACATTTAATAACAATTCCATGTCTTTTAATTATTTTTATATGTTAATAAGTGACTTTGGTCATATTATCCTTAATGTATTTTTAACCATCATCTTTCTATTCATATGGATTACCCATTCTCATAAATGTATTCAAATGAGATGAGTTTCATGATAAATTTCAGAACATGTGATAATAGTAGTATGATAGTCCTGGAATGAACAATTTCAAAAATACCATCGTAGGTGGTTTTCATTTAATGATTTTTTTTGTCTTTTTAGGATGAATGTTGTGTCATTCATAGATATGAAGAGTCCAATGAAACGTAGAGGTTTTTTAGATTCAAAATAGTTTGGAAAGAAATATTTGGACTAAACTATTATGTTTCATCATTTATATAGGGTTTTTTAATAGAATATATGGAATCGTAAAAATGTATCAAAGATATATGTACTTATATTAATTTATTAAGTTAATATCAGTAATATCATTATGACACTATTCTGTGATAAAAATAATAATGTGTTTTATGTTTAGATTTGATATTATTAAACATCATCATGGAATAAACAAGATCACATTATTTTTATGGTAGTATTTGTCAGCATGTACATCAAATTAATTTTATAAATGATGAAACTCAAAAATTGATTTTTCATTTTGAAAGATAATGGAAGTATACAAATTATATTTTTTCACAATTTATGTAATATATGATTTTTTCAATCAATATTTCATTTTCATGTATCCTTGTATGTTAAATTTTTATTTATCAAAGTATAAATAATACATATAATATATATTAGTATTGACATATTGAATATTAATAGTGAAGAAAATGTCATATTGATTTTCATTTAATAAGAAGCCACTCTAAAGTGTTTGAATATAAAACTCATTAATTTTTAATGAAAATATTATAGTGTTAACATATGTGTTGAATTCCTGCAATGGTAATTTTTATGGAAACATCTAGAGTACTAGTAGAATAATAAATTTTCAGATGAATAAAATACAAAATAAATTAATAAGAAATGGTCGAGAATGTTATCTCACAAAAAATTGTGATTTACAGAATTGTGTAGTAATCCCTACGTCCATGGAGTGGCTGAATATAATTATGATTATGGAGTAAAAATATAGATATTAAACATTATTTAAAACATATAAAAATTAAACCTAGAAATTCTTCCAATGGAGGATGAAACATTATACCACCAGTTACAATGAAGATACACTATGCTATAGTTAATTATTGAATGAAATCTCGATGAAACGTTGATACTGCCACCAATGTCCAATCAATTATAGTTTTAAGTGGAATGAAGTATATTATATAATGTACCACTATCTCAAAATGATGAAATATTTTAATTGTTTTGAAAATTATGCACTTCTGCAATTCCATGTTCATGTAACTTTTTCTTCCCTATTATGGTCGTTCGGATTGCCAACAATTCAATAATATTTTTTACAAGGTACATTGGCCACCAAAACCCCATAGTAGGGTCACATTTTCACTAGAACACCAAATAACTTCATAATTGAGATCAAACTTATAGATTTGGGTGCACAATTTCATTTAGAAGAATCATGAAAAAGTCATCCATAAAACTTAGGCTACACCAATACAAGAATAATTAATGATTTCAAATTGAAAATTGATGAAGGTGGGAGATGATTTTAACATATTATTTCCAATTGTTTATGACATGTTAATTAGTTTATCTTCACAAATGTTATCGATTGATGTTTTACCATACATAAGAATGTAATTAATGTGAATAAATTTTTCATTATTTTAATAATTAATGAAACATATTCATGTTAGTTAAAAATGATGTAACTGAAAATCGAACAAAACACATATCAATTAATAGAGAAAAAAATAAATTTTTCATTTAATAATTTATGTAATTGAATAAATTAAAAAACATATATATTTTAGTATAAAACTATTATTTTCTAATCTACATGATCAATATTTTTATGATGGACATAAGTAAATTTTATTTTAATTTTGGCATAATTTAAAGTTTATTATGGTGGAAATACATTTGTGAAATATATAGGATTTTCAAATGATAAATAATTCATTAATAAAATGGTATTGGGAAATATTTATAAATTATTGTTTTAGTTTTTATATGAAATATGTTTTTGTAGTATGCATATGTGTTGTGTATATAAACAAAATATAATCGTCTTATATATAATTATATATTTCTCGTAGAGTGTTTAATGTATCGATATACAATATTCATAGAATAGTTTCATTATATAACAACCAAAATAATCAAATTACAATATTCCTTAATAATATGCATCCAATAGATATCAAGACTGAAATATTATTTATTGGTATGTGTTGGAAATGTTCAGAAGGTCAATACCCATGAATACAAACAAATTTCATGGAAATAAGAATTAAGGTAACATAAAAATGTGTTTTTATAGCACCAGTAGATAGTTTCCCCATGTGAGGTTTCTAGTGATTTGTATACAATAAAATACATATTTTTTACAACTTCTATAAAAACCACATGTGAGACATAATGAGGTAAAACCAAATTGATCCATGAAATAAAAAAAATGGAAAAATAATGAAAGTGATGAAAAATGGTGAAATTACTTACAACTATAAATTATTCAATATTTTATTCCCTTATTTTCATTCATTCTCACCATGTCTGATGAACATCAAATTTTCACATGAAATTATAGAATCATTACGCACCCATGTGGCATTATTAGTGATTATGAGATCTATCTATCCCTCAAGTCCACATCACATGCCATGAATTATATACCTTGAACATGGAATATAAGTGGGAAATTTCGGTTTCTAGCGAATGATCATGATTATCCATTGTAGAGACAAGAATACCATTGGGACTCCAGATTATCGATATTTTCCACCTAGGCCTAAGTATATTAGGAGTATTTATATGATAAGAAACGAACACAATGCCTTTGTTTTTGTTTATCCATCACTGCCTATGATGATGATTTCATTAGTTGCACGACAAAAATTATTTTCATTCATCATGAGTGATGTTATGCATTGCCAAAATAATAATGATCATCATTCAGACTTATGTGAAAATCATCAGATCTTATCTCACACAATATAACCAATGTAGTTATGTCATCTAAATAATGTTATGGATGGTGTGAATACTAATTGGGGTTTCATTGTAATGGGAATCAATCGATACCTCCTGTTTTTGTGTCATGGAAAAATACATTGTGTATGTTGGTGCCAAAAATACCTCAAAAATATCTCATATTGTATCATCTACAGGGTTCTTATTAGGGTGTTTGGTTGATGATATCAAGTCTCCGACAATGTTTTCGGTCTCCACTATCCCTAGTATATTTAAATTAGTTGGATAAATTGTTAATTACCCCTTACTAATCATCACAACTTTTTTATAATCAACACTCTAATAAAATTATGTTGCCTCATCGATGATGATATAATGTGTTACATCGATTATATTAACATCAGGGAAAAACAAAATATTTTTCATGGATCAAAATTCATACATGATAAAGATTAATAGTATACTCTAGTCATCTTGCTTTTCCATCCGCGCCTTCATAATCATGAAATGACTAATATATCCAATGATGAGGTGAATGTACATAGCCAATCAATTTTTCTATCAAGACTTGTATGATGTTATCTCATTTAGTATTTTTGGCATATCGCTACTGAGGAAGAAAATGGCGGTAGATAAAATTTCACCCAAAAACATCATTAGGAGACCCTTTTCCTTTAACATGCTATGATCCAATTCTAGAATTTTCGGGCTTTAGTATTCAATAACATCATTCTGTATGGGTGAATAAGGATCTCTAATATGTTATAAATGAACATTATTTATTTATATTTTTCAAACCACAATTAATTGAGATGATATAATAAATTTATAGGGATTGATTAGTTTTTCCAATCAGTTAAATTTTATATTTGCACTACCATTTTTTGGCCATTATTATTTATCTAAGGGGGGAATCTATTATTTTATAATATCCCCCATATAATCAGGTATCCCACTAATTTATTTTTTAAATTTTAATTTAATTATATATCTTAATTCATTAAATTAGATTAGAAAAATATTTTAAATTATGGTGAATCGTACTTTAGTAAAAATATATCAATACCTTCCAAGTTCTTTATTGGATCTACCACATACATCCTTTTTACTATTACATATCATTTTTATGGTTTTGAGTATATTATACATTTATACTTTTTAAACCATTTTTTTACGTATCGATAACACCCAAGTGCATCAAAAAATAATTTTATTGTTCTAAAATATTAGAGAATTGATATTTTGTTAACAATTCAGAGGAATTAAACATTGATTTTATGGAGCTATTTTAAATGGTGTTTAGGAATTATTATTAAGGTAACATGTTTCCTATTGAATTGGTAGAAGAATGAAAAAAATTTCTGCTACTTTGTTTGTTATAGATTCATATGAAAATAATGTCCCAAAATTGCTATTCGAGAATCATACATTGATGTTAGATGATGTTATTTCATTGATGGTAATTAATGATACGTAACATAAGACCAATTAATATGGTCTTCATATAAGATATAAAACTACTATGACCTGATAAAATTTAGTACAAATGGAGACACATTACAATAATATTGTTATTCAATAATAATTCTTATATTGTGTCTCTCTAATTTACATTTAAGTCAACTATATTATCATAGGATGAACGAGTATGATGAATGTGTTATTAATTCAAAAGATTTATACCATATAACAGTAATTATAGAACTATTTTTTCATACAATGATTTTGAATATGTTATATTGAATATGGGAAATGGATATTATATTGGAGTCATTTTTGTTGGTGATATTTTATCACTACAAATGCAGGTCGTATAATAATATCGAGGAATGTGTGACATGTGCCAGGTATATGCCAAATTGTTTATCAATAAATACTTATTATAATATTGGTTTCATTAGTTTTTATTGAAATGGAAGAAGGTCGTTATCAAAATTAATTATGGTATTGTTTTGATGAAATATGGTTGACACTCATTTTTGAAATGATGTTATAGTATGTAGTGAAGTAATTAATGCATTTATAAAATGGAACATGATATTTTTTTTTTCAAAGAAGTCATTTACCATGACTCAACCAATATTGTCAAGGTTTTCAATACATGCCATGTATAGTTTTTCAAGTATTATAGATATTTCTCTTCCTAATTTGAGATTCAATATTGATGATGATATTAAAATAAAATAATGAGGTGACATGTTGATTGTTACATATTTCTCAGAGTGGGCTGATTATATGGGGTTGTTAGTTTCCACAAATTCTCATTATTACGTGGTAGTCAATTTTATAGGGGGTACAATGTGTTGGTTCATATTCGATATTTTTTGACTGTACATAAATAGGTTTGATGAATACATCAGTGATTGGATATATTTTTAGGGGAAGATGAAGTGTTTATATTGGAGATATAAAAGAGGAACATCATATATTTTTTAGTGGTTGATGTCTGGGAGAATCCCATCTGTTTTCATTCAAATTTATGGTATAATAATTTCTTTCCTTTTTTATTGGGATTATGGGGTGATATATTTCGGTTCATCGCATATTTTCATTTTAACATGAGGAGATTCAAATAGAAATCAGGGATATAATTAGGGTTCTAAAATTTTTATATATCCCATATCAATAATGTGGTTTGAAAATGATGTGATAATTTTTTTTCTAATGGTTATATTTTATAATTTCAATTATAAAAAAAATTGTGTATTAGGTGTTCAAATGGATTAAATAAAATGGATTAACAGTTGTTATTTTAAATGTGTGATAAGAAAAGTCAATTAGAAAAAAGATAAAATACTGATTGTCTTTTTGGGAATTGGAAGAATGGGGTATCCCTAATTTTGATTGAGTAACTTCTTATTGATGGTGTTGTAATTACATAGTATGTTATGTTTTAACCAATTAGAGGTGTTATTTTTTCATGAGACACTTTTAAAGGAGAATATGACAACGTATTCTAGTGTGCATTTTAATACAAGGTTTCTACGCAACACATTGATGATTTGATTCATTATATTACATTAAATTTGTAATCAATAATTATTAATGAAATTTTTTAGAATTCCCCTTTGGTTTTTAAATAGTTCTCACTAGAGGAGTTTCCCACATTAATAATACTTGTCTCAATTTATTTCCTACTAAGTTTTTTTTGTAAATATCATAACAATTTGTGGTTTTTAAAATATTTTTATCATAGTTGAGTTGTTATCCCGGTATCAATGTGTTTCATCCTCCACACAATTTATTGGGATATAATGAAGGGAATGGAATTTTGATATATGGAGAGAGGAAAATAAAATCTAATTTAGACGGATGTATTCCATTGAAATATCAATATACAAATAGTGTTCATTGAATTGGATGATTAATCTCTCATCATGGGGTCAAGGATTGGTGGTGTATAAGTATTTTCAACTAATGGATGAGAAAAAATAGAAAGAGGGTGGTTGAAAAAAGCAAGGAGTTCTAATACTGATGGTGTGTTGGGTTAGAACATCATTTATGGGCACATGGGTATAATTTCGAGATAGCCTCTGTATTTAATTTGATGATTTCTTTTTTATAACAAGGGGTATATTTTTGATATGCTCAAATGGTTAAATTACTATTATTTAGGATCATATTGATTCCAGAATCTAATGATTTAGAATTACATCCAATATAACTTTTACCCACACATATTGATCTTTGATAATTCAATGCCTTTTATACCCATTAAAACTACTCTTAATTCATTATAATATATTTGAATGATAAAATCATTCATACTATAAATTTTTCATTATTTCACATAAATTTAACTCAGATTAATATTTACATATTATAGAAACAACTGATCATTGACAACCCTCACCAATCTTTATCTTCTTCTCTAGTTTGTATATATAGGCATCGATGATATAGGTTTATTATTCGATCAAAATCGTTAATTCAACATCATATTTTGAGCATTAAAAATTTTATGAATGTTCTTTTACATAATATTCCAATCCATGAATTTTAGATTCAATCCGATTAACATATTTTTCGGAATATTCTAGAATATTAATTCTTTTTTTGATTATGGTTCATTTATTTACATGCTTACAAATAATATCCACATGTTCCAATTTGATATCAACATCATCATTAAACTGATTATCACTAGAATTATATTTTCATCGTTCTTGAATATAAATAGTACCCATAATTGAAGCAAGGTTATATGTTAAAAATATTGTTATTCATCCTATAAAAATCTTCATTATCATCACCATCTTTATAGAAAAACACATTACTAGAATATTATCTCCAAAATAAAATAATCCATTTTGGAAAACCATTTTTGACGATTTTACATGATTATAACATCCATTTATATATCCAAAAACATCCTTGAGCACTTATATGGAATTTTTCCAACTATAACATAATAAAAACATGAAATAGGTATCATGCATTTGAATTTTCTTTTCCCTCTCTTGTAATAATTTAAATAGAGATAAATAATTCCATCATCCTCATTGTCTTCAGCAACACAATCAATATAAATCATTGGAATTTCATGGCCTTGAATTCCATTCAATTTGTTTCATGAATTATTGCATCATTTATTTTAACTTTTATTTATTATTCCACCTGGCTACATAGTGTATTATCTAATGAATGTTTAGAATGATCATGTTCCTAATGTTTTGGCATGTTTGGATTATAAAAAAATCATAGCCTTAAAAAAATATTATTCTCAATTTTAATATCCTTAATTTGATAACAATCCATTATAGCTCATAAAACCTCAATTATGAAATTAATGAAACAATCATTATTTTCATTTGATTTTATTTTTAGATCCTCGAACCAATTATTTAAAACTTGGGTATTTAAGTCATTAATTTTTATTAACCATCATATTTATTTTAAGGAATTTACCAATAAACATGGATGATGTTTAACTCTATACTGTCAGATTTATTTGACCAGAATGACTAGTTTTGAGGGCATATTCATTGGAATTATCATCGAGATTCTTTCTATTTCAATCTGTCATATACATTCATGTTGAAATAGTAACATGACTCCCCTATGTATTTTTTTTAAATAAAAATCATTATATGATACCATAAATGAGATATCATATTTGTCAAACATATCTTGATTTTTTAACCATTAATTAGTGGGACAACATTGATATTTTTTGAATTCTCCCTAATAAAACAAACTGATATATTTCCCTCACATACCCTATAGGATCTGATAGTACATATAATACCCCGAAACATTCTATGAAGAGAGGTTTTAATTAGGGTT
Source organism: Viscum album (assembly GCA_963277665.1). NCBI lineage: Eukaryota > Viridiplantae > Streptophyta > Magnoliopsida > Santalales > Viscaceae > Viscum > Viscum album. The sequence goes on from OY728141.1 coordinate 840,237,673, forward strand.
TCTTATTTTTATTAAATAGTTATAAATATTTATCCCGTATTTTAAATAACCAATGAAATAAATAAGATGTTATTGTGATGTAATTAAATCATTCACATTTATAGATACATGGAAGCAATCTTAGTTGGTTCACCATTGTAGGCTAGATAATAGATTTTACGTCAATATTATGTCCTTTATTCTTATATAAATTAATCTTCTTTAATTGTGGAATACAAGATTACAAAAATATTAACTATGTTTTTGAAACACTGATATAAAAATATTTTAGGGATGAAACACTATGCACCTCAGAAAACTTCCATTGACTGCCCCTAGATAACTGATATGGGACAAAATATACATATTGTATCAAAATTAAGGTCACTTGAGTAGGATATTATTGATTTCATTGTACTGGTCATGCATGATATTGTCCATGTATCGATGTCCTATTTTAATTTCCATGGAAGAACTGATGAATCAAATCATATATTCAAAACATTAAATAATATAATCGCATCTCTTCCATGCACAAAATTTTTATGCATCAATGTTATATGGTATTCAGAAAAATTTGATTTTGTTTAACCCTTGGACTTTCACACAACCAAAACTTATGTTTCAAATGGTTTATATAGAGAAATTAAATATTATTTGTGCAAAAGTTTATTCATGTATTTCTTCTACACGCACTCCAATGCATGGAAGAGATATTGTATTTTCAATTCAATGATGATTAAATTCATCAAGGGGTAGAAAAATACTAATATACAAGAACATATATGCACTTAAGTTCATTGAACGAAAACCCCGGTACTTGTACGTATGAAATTTTCCTCAAATTTGATACATAGGCATCATTATAATAATTTCATATTTTTCATGAAACTTGTGAATTTGACATATTTTAAAGATTCTATCTAAAAACATAACTCAATAAAAACACTAGTTTGATGTCATATTTTGTTTTAATACAATTTATATTTAGATTGGTTTCCATGTAACATGATATTTTTTTTGTCGAAAATAATTTAATGTTGAATCCCAAATATTATTAAATTACATTCTATTACATAGTTTAATGTGATAATCCTGAAACAGTCATTGTACACAACACATTCATTACCCTTCAATAATTCCTGAAACATCTTTATCCAAAAATACCATTATTAATTTTCTAAATTTTTATCCCAACAAATTGGAAATCAATGGGAAATGACACCATCATTGACTATGTTGTCATTATGTACCATAAGGTTAATTTCCATGAAAACTCTCTTATCAACCCACTAGAATTCATAAAAAATATAATCTCAACTCTTCTTCCTTCAATGAAAATCATTAGTTCAAATAATTACATATATTTTTTTATACGGACTACACATAAAATGTTAAATTGAATTTATCGATACAAATTGAGATATTATAAAAAATTTCTTCTATTTGATTTTATTTTACATAATTCTATTTACTAGAAGTTAGAAATAATTTTTTGTAGTGTCTTCATATATTCTTTTAATATAATATTTATTTATTTTATTGATATTTTTTTTAGAATTGATGATTTTTATTATTTTTGTACATGTTATGATCTTGTAATTCTTGTTAATCTAATTATGATGTTGAAATGATGATTCACGTTGGATTATTTATGTATTTCGTTGAATATTAATTAAAAAAATTCATTTCAATTAATATAAATTGAAAAAAAATTTGTGCATTAATTTCATAAAAAATAGATATAATGTGATTATTGAATCTATATAATACATATAAAGTAAGAATAATCTATTATATAACAATATAACAATGAAAAAGTCATATATATTTATATCCGTGTCTCTATTGAACATATATATATATATTTTGCATAACTTTCTTAATTGATGGTTTGGATACATAATTAAAAATATGATTATATTTTTTTTAATTTGGAAATTTTTAGTAAATACATATATTATTGTTACAAATATAATTTTTGTCGGGATTCTATTATTCATCTAATTCAAAAATTCATTACATTTATTATTAAAAACATAAATTTCATTATACGTGTTTATTCCTATTTTAAAATTTTATAAAACAAAATTCTTCGAATTTATTTTTTTCTCAAAATAAAGATATATTTCATTTTTAGATGAAATATGTTCAAAAAAATAAATTTTACCATGAAATAAACATCCAACGTTATAAAAAATTATATCCTTGAAAACATTTTCCATTATTGTTTATCATCCACAAAAATTATATTTATGCACTATAAAATTTTTGTTTTAATTGAAATATATCATTAATTAAGGGTTTCAAAATTCTTAAGAAAATCTTGAATATAATTCCATATGGAATTACTCAGTTAAAAAATGTATGCCCATGTTTATTAATCAATTAGTAATGAGTAATTTATTATAATAAACATGGGGATAAAATTTAAAATGTAACATTGAAATGGGTGTACTCAATGGATTAGTTATAAATCATATATAATATAATTATTTAATTTTTCTCAATTCATTTCATATATAATATATTTAAATTTTAAAAATAAAAATAAAATAATTCTAAAATATGTGTAAATTTATTAATGAACATTATTTATTGTTCAAAAAAATTTATGCTATAAAATTTAAATTTAAATAAAACTATTAAAATTGTTTAAAAATTGGAATATTTATATAAAACCTTATGAATCTATAATTATTATAGGTTTTGTATCAAAAATGATATTTTCATTATAGTGACATCATTTATTCAATATTTTTATAATTATATTCATTCCATTCTATTCCATTATATTTTTAATTGTGTTTTTGTTGTCTAGAATAGTGAATTTGTTATCAAAATCATAGCATTATAATATGTAAAATGTATTTCTCAACAATTAAGGGTTAATGTTTTTTATTTACCTTTTTTCTTTTGTTAATTTGAATTTAATGTGTTTGACATTTTTTTTAATACATTTTTACCTATTAGTCTATGATTGTAATAATTTATTATTATTAAACAATACATTTGTAATAATTTTACAATATTTTTATATCTATTTTATGTTTCTGGGTGAAATTCATGGACATGTTGTTGTGATGAAACATGTTCAAGACTGTAAAAAAGTGGAAAATCATTCTTTCAAAACAATATATTGATTTGTAAAAATAAAAACTTTTGCACTATGAAAAAAATTTAGTATAATGGAATAAATATTCAATGGAGGTCACACGTTAAAACATGATTAAAATATTTGGTAATGATGGTTACCAAAATAGTCTACAATATCATCTCATGTCTGAATCATTTTCTTACTATTTTATTCTAGTTTAAAAGTCTAAAATCTTATATGTTGATAAGCATTCAAGAGGTCCTCTGAGTAACATGTTAGTAAATATTTTTTTGGTGAGTATGTGCATTTTATGTTTTTAATAATAATATATTACATTTATTAGAGTTATTTCTACTTCTATTTGTTTTTTATGTCTTATTATATTATTTATATACAACAAACATGGCTTCCTATACTGAAAAAACACAATGTATCATCATGATTGATATTTTATCGCATATCACATGTTCATGGTTCTGGGTTGAGAAATTTTTTTTAATATTTCACTCCCAAATTTCAGTATTCATAAAAATGATCAGATTTTTCTTATGGATATGATACATAATTTATTTTGATCCCATTTGAAAAATATTCCCTATCAGATTAGACATGTTATTAATTCTATGGCTAGATTCCACATATTGTAAGTTACACATTTTCATAAATTCTTTCATTAAATCAATTTAATTAATCATAATACTTAATGTGATAAAATTATTATGTTAATTTTTTTGCAAGGGTTGTATCATACTAAACAATTAACTACAAAAGTGATCTGTGATTTTAGACTTATATCAACACACAAGGACCATTTTTTACATTTAAGATCTCTAAATTTATCTAGATTAAATAGAGATAAAAAATATAATCTAATGGATGATGTGTGTTAGCAATAAATATTTGAAAAAATTGTTTGATTATAATTTACATACATATAAGTATTGAAATAAATATCTATTTCTTTGATTATAAAGAAATTATTTGAATCATGATGATTCTTGGGTGATTCTTATATTAATAATTTTAAATAATATTTCATTTTTATAGTTATTCATAGAAATATTTACAAATATCTTCTATATTTTTTCATGATTTTGAAATATTTCAGTTTGATATATTGGTTAGATCGTAAAAAATCAATTGGGGACAATAATTTTTATGTCATGGTTCAAGGTAATTATTCGTTTTTAACATGAAATTCCTTGAATTCAACTGTAAAATCCTTTTAGATATTTTTTCTTCTTATTTATTTTAATTTTTAACAATTACATTAATATTAAATTATTTTTTATCTTATTATGTGTAATGAAGTCATTATACATTTTAGAAACCTGAGAAAAAAATTTCTACAAAATTTCTTATTTTATTATATAGATTTATATATATTTTATTTTATAGAATGTAGAGACAAACCCATAATCACTTTTATGTGATGAAATATAATGCCAATGTCTAATTTCAACCAAATAAATAATGGAAACACATGAGCTTAATTTGGGTGTGTTTTATATCATAGTTGATCATTTTTTTAAGATTTATTAGTAACTATGATGTTCAAAAAATATACTTCTACTTTTTTGATTGATGAAATACTTTTTTTTCATAAATTTTCATCTAAACCCCAAAAATTATTTATCATCCATTTCTTAATTCATTTCATTAATGTATGTGATATAGTATTATATTATTTATATTGGATATTACCAGTTCTAAATGATTTTTTTATTATTTATTCTATTTATGAAATTACGAAATATTTAAATTTCCATGTTCATTTATAAGTTGACTGTAATAATGATCCTTTTAGAAGAGTGTATATAGTTATTCATCCTAAAAATAAATGTTCTCATTTTTATATATAAGACTATTTTATTAATTTGATGTTTCAAATCGAATTCATTCCATGATATTATATATGATAAAATGTCATTATACAATTAATATATGTTCTTTTTGTTTAACTTTTAATATTTATATTGATAATAATATCGTATCTTAACACAATAGTAATGAATTGTTATCAATTTTTTTAACCAAAAGTACTTTGTTATGAATCATTTATGGGAATTTTTTCCACAATCAATGATAAATTCATTATATGTAGTGTAGAATCATCTTGATAAATTCAGTGTTAATTATTTCTCCTTAATTTTACTATTAATTATTTATTCTTAATATTTTAGTGACATTATGAGTAATTGTGTATGGAAGAATCTTTGTATAAACATCGAAATGTTCAAAAATTCTTATTACAAATGGATAATGAAGAAAATTTAACGTGCTGAAATCCATTGATCAGTTTTCTGGATTATTTAGTTTTAAAATTATTTTTTAAATATATTATATGTATTTTCATTTATAATTGTTTATTATTTTTTAAAATATTTATAAATTTTTTTATTTATATTAATTTTATAATATGTTGAGATATAAAAATTAATTTCTATAATACACATTTGTTTTTACATTAGGTAGTAATATTTATTTGATGTGTGATTTTTTGATGTTCTATTAATATTTATGTTATAATGTCCATTGATTTGAATTTATTTCCATATATTAGTGACCAAATTTTAAATACATAATGAGTGTGAATTTAGATCTACCTTGAAGAGGCTACTCTCCATCCATTTCGTTACATTGTTTTCTTCAATGATGGCCATCTTATATTGTGAATGAAATATGATTTCCTAGAATAATAGATTTATATGTGATATTGTTGCCAATATTTTATAATATAATATATTTTTATAAAATATTTATATACTTTATTTTAAAACACATATTCATTACCAAAAAACATGACACATTTGAGGTGTTGGTGGTGGAATTATAGGATATCCATAATCCACTATTATATTAATTAATTGAATTTCCCTATTTAATAATTTTAATGGAAATAGAGTGAAAGAGTCTTTGACTCTCCATATAATGTTATATAATGTTCAAATATAGATCCAATCACAAATTTTTATAATTTCAATATAAGAATATGAGAATAATTCACCCTCCAAATCTACCTACTTTTAAATTGGTCTATATTTATTGTGATACATTAATATTGGGGGTGTTATTCTATGATTTTCTTGTTTATCATCAATATAAAATTATCAAATATTGTATCCATTAAGAAATTGGGAAATGATATAGGTATGTAAGTGAATTATCTTATGTTTTTTAGTACATTCATATATTGTTGAACTATTTTAAAATTTACTAGCGAATATAATGTCATTGTTTGAAAAGTGAGTTTTTCAGTTCCATTATCATTTTATACTCCATACAAATCCCATCCTTGGTATGAATAGTTGATAATATTATCAAAATAATATTGTCACCAATAGGTTACAGAATTTTCAATTGGGACTAGGGGTATCTAACAAAATAATATGAAGCATATCCTTATTAATTTTAATGAAAAAATATAGAATCATAACAATAATGTACCCATAGAGGAACAAATATGATTCCACTACCAAATTGTTACCTAAGTGACATAAAACAGAAAAAATATTCATACATTAATTGATGAAACATTCCCTATATCATTCACTAAATCCACCCATGTTACACTAAAAAAAGATCAAATATCCCTTTGAATATCTAGAAAACAAATTAACAATCTACGAAGCAGGGAGCACTTGATTTACATAGCTATATCGATTTGGAATAATATTTTTTGGGTATAAATATATGAAAAATATTTCCACATAAATAGTGTGATTATTATATGTGAAAAAAATACATATAATTCAACATTAGTCATATCACCATATCATTTAAAACTGTGGAATATCATAATTAATAAATGAAATTTAGAGTTTATAATGATATTTAATAATATGATAATGATCAAAAAAATGTAACATCATCAGAATTATATCATGTCAAAATAACTACCATAACATCACAATGTTTAAAATATTCTGACAAAACTAGAATGCCAAGCTCTTAACCTGTGTCCGAAATATGTAACATATCAACAAGCAATTAAAATTTCCAACTATCCACGTGTGTGAATAGTCCCATTTCCATGATGTTAAAACCACAACCACATAATATTCACCAAATTATCCCAATATTTCCCCCACATCATCACATCCTTACCACATCAAATCATTACATAACTATAAAACTTCACATTCCAAAACATGACATAACAATAAGCCATCCCTACCCAAAACAATAAATAACCCTAAAAAATTTCAGCATTTATTATCATGAAATTAATCACCATGATGTCTTACAGTAAAATTTATATTAATATAATACATCACTAAATCATGAAAACATATGAACATCCAATATCCTTGACCAATTTTTAATGTTCCTAGATTAACAAATCAATGGTGAAAAATGAGGGATCAAAATATATGGTTTTGTGTAGTCACCAGTAAATTTTTAAAAATATAATTATCATAAATTTTTTGGTATTTCATGTTCCCTAAACATCATTGTTATAAAATGATATATTTACCCTTTTAGGTAATTCATTGAAAAACCCTTCAACTAGTCATCTTATTATGTGGTGTAGTTCTTACACTCGGGCTGAGATGACAAAAATGAAGAAGTATTTGGAGATATAAAATAATATATTAATATTAATATAAGATTTTTATACCTATATGTGTATTTAATTTTGGGGTTCCATAGGAATGATTAGAATAGACCCAGTCAAATGACATGGGTTTTCCAGTTAGGTCAACTCAACAGAGACCACAGGTGCACTTGCCAGACCCAGTCAAATGATATGGTTAATGTATTATAGATCATCTTGGATTTTTTACTATATCCATGCTTATTAGATGTATGTTCACCACTTTCAAAGAATTGGTTTTAGTTATACATTTACTGAGTTTTCTTATAAAGAGGTGGTGGTCCTCTATACATATATTCAAAACTCTACCAATAGAGTTGTCCTCATAGGTGGTGTGTCTCCAAATATAACTCATTAAAGGTAGTGTGGTTTCTACATTTGGTTAGTTCAAATGTTTTGAAGTTAATGATAATTTCTCACATTGTAGTCTTATGCAGTGTGGGGTCTCTTTCATTTGTTTGGACATATCTCATTTACAGAATACATGGTTCATTGTAATATTAGGAGTTAGTAGGACAATGTATGGGGTCTGTTTTAGAGAAAGGCATGGGTCCTATTCTATGATTCTAGAAAATAATCACTATATTTATGGTTATGAATAACATATAATTTTTATTCATTTGATGACATGGGTAATTTAATGATTGTGCATACATTTATGTTATTTAGAATAAACAAGAAAGATAACGAATTTTTCAGATTTGACTACATCAATTATTTGGAATCAAAAGGTGCTCCATGGATTCCATTGGGGTGAAATGCACAATAAGGCTATTGATGTCATACAAAGAAGATATTTTAGGATTCCCTAAAATTGAATTTTCACATGTTTTGTGATGACACATTCCTTTTATACACATGATGAATGTGACAGATGATGGTCTCAATAGATCTGAAGTGGTTTTTACTAAAATTATTGTGTTTGGTGATTCTTGGTGATGTTATATGGATCATTGAACTTCATTATGTTGGAATCCATTGTTTCATCCAGATACAGATCCATGGGTACTTTCACTGAGTATGTGTTCTCTAGACTCTCAAACATTTATTTTAAGTTTCCTATAAGATGAATAGTTCCATTATATTTAACCATGTGGGGTTGTATTTTGTAATTTATAATTCATTCATTATGAAAAATTTGGTTGATTATATATTTTGATCCTACCAATGTTTCATTTTATAATATGAATTTAATTTTTTATTAAAGTTTCGTAAAATCAACTATGCTATGTCATGTTGTTTGATATAGAAACATGGTGATTTATGGAAACCCTTAGCCTATTTTTGAATGACATAATGTGGTTGTGGACTAGGCTTACCAATCGCCAGATTGGAGCCTTGATGGGTTTCATCGTATCATATTTCATATCATATCAAAAGAATATGTAAATAGGTCAATCATAGTATAGATTATACCAAAAACAACATTTATCATTATATTTGAGGATCTATATATGAAATAAAAATATGGAAATCAATATTTCTCATAACATGTTGTCTAAAAAATACAATATATTTTCATTCTAAAAATCTTTTAAATAAAAGTTAATTTTAAATTTTTAATGTGTATTGATTTACAATGATTTGGGATATATTAGTGTTTTATAATTGAATTTCCTATTTACAGTGACTATTTATCTTTTTCATATATATATTGAAAATCATTCCACCATAATTATGAACTATTTTGGAATTAAATTTATGTTTTAATGATAATTTAATTGTTTTTAATTTTTTTTTAAAATCAAACATTATCATACTATATTATAATGTGGTATTTTATTAATCACCATTGATAATTTTTCTAAATACTAGAATTATTTTTATAAATATAAATTGTTTTCTTGCGAAAATAATAATGTATGTTCTGATATTACATTAAATATCATTATTATTATATTATATATCAAATGGAGGGAAAACATTCTATAACAATAATTAATTTGGTGATATGAATACAATATAACATAAATGTTTTAAAGTGTTTCATGATACTGTTGAGGATTCTATGTTGGAACGATTCATTTATATATTGACGAAATATTAGCTGAGTATGAATATGTGGTTTGGTGGTTCTCTCAATGAATTGATTATTATATATAAATAGATTATTCTTGTTTATATTTGTAGGTTAGCTGATGAATAATAGTCTATATTTTGTTGTATGAATAATCCAATACTAATTATTGAAAATGATGTACTATCTTTAAATTATATAAAAATGTTTTGAAATTTATTTTCAATGAAATACTTGAATTAAAAATTCTATATATGGGGAATAAGGATCTATATCGATAGATAAATAGACTATAAACACCAATTACAATCCCTTATAATGGAATATTTTTCAAATGGTATAGAATGGATATCTCAAAGATGTTGTATATTCTAGTGTATCCTATCATGAATCCTAAGAATATCCCAGATTCCAATCTATAGGAAATGATGGATAATATTGATTTTATTTCATCTATCTGTTGTTTCATCTATAAAATAATGTATATTTGAGCAAATGCTTAAGATTCTCTTTGAATAATAAGGTGATACACTGTGTTCTTGGTGATTCAATCAGTTTTGACATAGAATATCCATGACTACATTTGAATAATTAAGGGAATGTTCATTATCTATCAGGGCGAGGATGAGATTATTGTAAGGGACTAAAATGATTGTAATCTAATTTTTTTAAATTTTCGTATGAGACCACACTATCAATTTATGTTTTTTCTTGGAATTTTATCGATTAGTTGGTAGATATCTAAGAAAGAAAATACAGTGAATTCTCTAAAATAGTTATATTACAACATGGTGTCATGTGTGGGGGAACATATCAGTCTTGTTCATGATGTAAATTGTTGAAAATGGTGTAGTGTCTTGCATTAAAGAGGTAATTGTCCTTATGATTAACACAAATAGAAATATTATTTTGGAAAATGAATCTCATTCTCACCAAATCATACAAAATAGAGATTGGTGCATACATATATGACATAACGGTTACTATCATGGTTCACATGGTAGGTCCAATATTTTATGTTTGTTGAATGTCTTATTTCATTCAATTGAACATACACATGTGATGGAATAAAGTGTCTATGAGCCTGTTTCCAACACCAATCCACCACTCATGTATGTATTCCCCCTTTATTTTACAAATACATAAAGAAAAACATTCTTATAAAATAATAAAAAATCATAAAATATGTTAGACCTCATTTCATTATCAAATTCATAAAACATATAACATATTAAAATTGGTCTAAAACTATTATAAATGAAAATAATGTTTTACCAACATTTTTAACTAGAAAATATAATTTATTATAAAATATCCTCTACATAGAAAACATAAAAACCCATAATACAATTCATTTAAATTAAATAAAATATAAATTGGAACTATTTTTTTATAAAATTCCTACAATTAATATTTGGAATCGTTGATTTTTTAACCTGAATAAACCAACACTGTTGAATAGTCTAATACATTTAAAATTATAATTTTCCTTTTATAATTTTGTTTTTGGAACTAATGGGGATAATTATATGTTGGAGGAAGAAGGAAAAACCTATATTATTATAGTTATATTCTGATCTTCTTTCAATAGGATTATTAAAATTGACATGTTGTTATTCACTTCAATATTCCGGAAATAAAATTCATGATGAGTTTTATGTTTTTTTGTACAAGGAATAAGATTATACTATTTAGACATACATCATTATTTTCATTTCAATTATGTTGAAATCACATTCTTGAATTCAATCAACAATTAACTGATAAGAAATAAAGCACATTCATTCAAGGAATTATCATTTAAATAATACTTTTTGATTTTCATAATATGTACACCTATGAAAAATCATAATAATTTTACTGTTCAATTGTTTTTACAATATTTTTAGAAAACATTCCATTATTAATTGATGAAAAAAATGCATTAATTTTTTCAATGAAAAATGAAAATATCAATTATATGAACTCAAACATTAAAATATATAGTGTGAAATTGTGAAAAATTATTACACCATTTACAAATAATATAAGTAATATTTATTCTGTAAAATTTACATTATGATCATGATTGTGTATCGATGTTTATTAAAATTAATGATATTTCATTTAATAAATTAACAAATTATTTTCAACATGGTCAATAAAATTTTCATTAGTCGTTTCCTTACCATTTTGTTATTATACTCTAAATTGAGTTATTAATTTCCACAATGATAAACAGATTGTAAAAAATATTGATTGGAGAATAAAAATTCATGGTATTTATGTCCTCGAGAATATTTTTAATCAATAAAGGAGCAACTTGAGAAAAATTTTGATAATAAAGATGAAAAAAATGAATACATTACATCTTAAATATGACTCTTGATAAATTAGTGGTTATTGAAAGCATGCAATACAAAGTATAGTAAATAATTGAAATCATCAATAATGTATTCTAATTGTTAATGTTCCATGAACATTAAAATATGAAATAAAATTTTAAAATAATGTAAAATTTATCATTTATAATCAACACATGGGCAACAATATATTTATGTTTGATCAAGGGGGACATCCAATCATATATTTAGGTCTTCAAGACTCGATATGAAAAATTTTGAGGAATAGAATAAAAAATCAAAGTGTATTTTTAAAAAACTATTAAATTTTAATAAAAATTGTCCAACCAAATAATATATTCTTCATAAAAATTATCCACATAAATTGAAAAATAAAAAATAATAGGCAGAAAAATTAATAGTTACAAACTCTAAAAATAGATAATCTTATAAAATACAGATAAATAATATGTACAATAGAAAAGGATAGAATCCAAAAGGAATTTGTATAGAGAAAGGTTCATTAATATAAATCAACTAATAGTGGTCCATAAAAATTACATTCAATTCCCTATCCCCATTATGTATGAATTTCAATCCACTCATATTAGGATCCTCCATGACTACTAGGTTATACAATTTGTAGCCTCCAGCATCAGACTGTAAATATTCATTATAATTGGTATGAAATAATATAAAGTTAAATATTTAGATATTCCTAGTCTATCATCATTGCCTAAGGATCAATGAAATATATAAAATTATTCACCTCTTTCATTGTTGATCATGTTAAATTATGATGTTTTCACTTATGAGATTTTGCTACAGTGATTTTAATTCAAAGACCACTATAGTCGTTAGATATATATTTTTATGAATCTTAAACATTCGTTAGAGATGGGATATGACATGGGATACTAGAAAAAAAAGTTAAACAACTCTAAAATGAGACTAATCACAATACATGAGATAAACCATCCCTAGTTAGATAAAGTAGATTTTATATATCCAATAGTGAGTAGAATAATAAAACCATGAAAATATTTCTATCATTAATCATTCTATTAGAATATAATACCCTATCTTATTAATGTATTCATATGATAATAAATTGTTGATAAGTCTTAAACAAATATATAGTAGAATACTTCCAGTACTAGAAATCTTTATTACTCAATGTCAGTATAAGGTTGTTTCTTTAATTTTCTATTTTGAACATTTTAGGGTAAATTGAGGTGTATTTTTTTTGAAATAATAGACATATGGTATTAGAAAGGTGAAATATATTAAATATAATTTAGATGGAATTTTCTTTATTATCCACTTCTATACAATATGTGTAATGTGAGTATTATCATGAGAATATAAGGATACATAAAACTCAATATCAAATAAAAAAGATTATAGTTTAATTTTTTAAGATAACATCAATATTTTATTATATATTATTCTTTAATAAGATCAAACAAATAATTTGTGTAATGCTTGGAATATCTCTTACTATTCATTATGTTAGAATCATCATCAGAACCATATTTTTTTGTTATCTATTTATCTTAATGTTCATTTTCTTATTTATATGGTTAATTAAACATATAAATTGATGATGTTTTTAAAAGAATATTAAGACTTAAATTTTTGACTTTATCACATATTATTTAAAATTTCAAACAAAAATATGAAGATATTTATTTGATTTAATATGATATATCTTCTTCGATAAAAATATATGTTCTAAAAAACTTTAATATAAAATATAAATATACATTTTTAATATATAATAAATTACAATGTTTTGTAAGATATTGTTCAGCAATATCAGAATTTTCTACTTACATTAACAATTTATGATATATTAATTTGGAAAATTTCTCTCTTTAATTTGCATTTATTATATTTTTAATTTTATGTTTTTAGGATAATCTTAATTTAACATGATATTATTAAATTTAAAAAATTAATTATATTGTTTTATAATTTAATAACATTTTTTATTCATAAATGATATTTTTTCAAAACATTATAATAGTTTTTATAATGATTTGTTTTTTAGTATTGATAATAAATCTCTACCAGATGTTACATACAATCTTATTATGATTAAATATGATTTCAAATTAATGTTTAAATTACTTTATATAATATAAATTAATTCAACAATATAAACTAAATATATCATAGTGGTCTTAAAGGTTCATAGGATATTTTTATTGTTTTCATGCTTCAAATGTCCATTAATGAATTTAATAAGGATTCTCTATCAGGGAAAGTATTATTTTTTGACTCAATAAATATATTCTCCTTTATAAAAAGTCATATGTTTCATTTTTATATAGTAAATTTAGTGAATGCCTCATGGTATGTTTACTTTTTTATTAAGATTACATAATAGTAATTAAAAATGATGTAATGAATTAACATTATATCAAAATATTTGGAAATTGTCTGTTAATGAAATACATGTGTTAATCCACTAGTATACCAGGATTAAGGATCCATATTGATGGATTAAAAAAAATTATTACCGAGTCAAAGCATGTATAATGGAACAGTTCTCAATTTGTTTGGAATGGGGATCTCTATGAAGGGTCTCTTCATGTTTTTCATAAAATAAATCTAAAGAAGATCTGGGATCATAAATTATATAAAATGATGGATAAAATTATTTTTCTGTCGAACATATAATGCTTAATATATAAAATGTTCTTTATTTTATCTAATGATCGTATCCCATATGTGTATTATGTTGATACCCAATATTATTTGGTGAGATCATATGTCGTCCCAAATTATATCCATGAATGTATTGGAATAATTAATATTTTTTTCTAGTAATTAATAGTGAGGATGAGCTCACTGTATTGGAATATGCAAATCCTAGTACCTATATTGATAAATTTGATATGAAATATTAATATCATTTTGGTTTTTTCTTAGTTTTTGAACCATTGGCTGGTGGAGTTCCAAAACAGAAGTTGTAGTGATGTTGAAAAATGAATATATCATCATTTAGTAACTTGTTTTTGAATATATTTGTCATGAAAATCATGTAATTTTTTAAATTTTTGTGTGGTTTCTTTTATTTGGGAGGAAATTTAACTTTACTATGGAAACAATGGATGTATTCCACAAGCCATCGAACTTCGGTCTCATCAACGTACCTAAAATATGGATTAATGTAGGCATCCTTGATAATTTGTTACTTCCATTGTTCACTAGGTATGTACAACATTTTTTACGTTTGTTGCAGGTCTTGTTTTTGGTAATTGAACATAATCTTGTGGGGGAAGTAGTCTTCTACAAGGATGCACCACCTATCGGTTAACCACATTTTTAAGTAAGACATTATTCATGCACTTGTAAAAAAATATTCAAATATAATAAAAAATTACCTCAAATCATAAAATTTGATCTCATTTAATTTTAATTTCATTAAAATAGAAGATATATATAAAATGGACTATAACTAATTTTTAATAACATAGAAATTTTATAATATATTATAAAAATCAATATAGTATATTAAATAATCGCTTTAACCCAACCATCTTAAAATAAAATCACAAAATTCTAATAATTTAGTTCATTTGAAAGGATTAATAATAATATTTTTTTGTATGTTCTTTAAAATTTATATAGGGACTATTAAAAATAACTTATTTGTTGATAATATCATATTAATGGTTTTGAATACTTAAATATATGTAACTGGATAATGTACAATTCACAATTTTGTTTTTTATTAACAAAAAATATAAACCAAGGGGGAAGAAACAATATCATGCATTTTTATTGGGTTTCTGATGTGTCTACCAATAGGCTTCAGCCAGATGACTTGTTACCATCCAAAAAAATCCCCTCATAAGACAATGCCACATGAGTACAAGTGTCATTGGTATAGAGAATATTCTGATAAAATTTATATGTACATCATAAATTTTATTAAAATTATGATTTCTTCCACTTCTGGGATTCTATAATCTATTCACTTTTAACAAATACATCAAATTAGTCCATGAAATTCAAAATAACAATATATGGAAGATTAAAATCATGTATGAACATATGCACCATCAAAAAAATGAATTGTTCAATTTATTGTTTTCACATTTTTTAGAAAACATAATCTTTGAAGTGAACGGGAGAAAATGATCTAAAAATTTCAATTAAAATTGTAAATATTATTTATTGGAACTCCAGTATTAAATAATAATCTATGAAAACATATTCATTTGTTTCACCCCAAACAAAAAATTAATGTTAAATTTCATTTTTATAGTTCATTTTATGATTATTAATGTGTTAATATTTATAATTCAATTAATGAAATTTAATATAACAATGATATATATATATATTGACCATTGTAAAAAATAAATCCTTATAAATTTACCAAAAAAATAATGATATGATTTATTGACATATGAATCACAAAAAAAATTATCTTTCAATTGTAAAAACATGCTATTAATGAATTATAAATTAATTCAATAATGTCTTTGAAAAAAAGATATTAAAAAAACCCATATTTTTCTTCAATGTGATTTAAAATTTGAAAAAAAAATGAAAACATTAAATGTTAAAAAGGACTCATGACAATTTGGGTTTTACTAAAATCTTATAATAAAATTTCAAGTAATCATGTGAATTAATCAACCATTGATTGGTATTTTTAATGTTGTGTGGACATAAATTACTACCAAATAATTTGGAAACAACGGAAAGTGTAGAATATTTTCCCAATGAATGGGTTGCAGTGTATTTAGTTTGATCAAGTTGTTATTATAGTCATATATTCATTTCCTAAAGACTCATTTTTGAAAATTTAGTGGTAGGGAATGTAATATAAAACGATAGATTCAAACTGAAAAGCATCATCAAATGAACATGTTATATTAATTATTCATTTTTATTGAACACTAAGTAAATATTAAATAATAAAAACATCCACTAAAAAATTTATTTTTTCGTAAAATATATTCACTATATTTAAAAAATATCTATCAAGAAATATTTATATTAATAAAATCATAAAATAGAATATTTATGAACATAAATATAATACAATGTACAAACAAAAAATAAAGTGGTATGGCAGAAGACAAAAGTAAATTATATCATGTATTGTGAATAAATATAATTCCAATGAATGCTATAAATTACATTGCATTGAATTCCCATTCCTAGTTTTGAAATATTTTCAAGCATGCCTGGTCATGATCATCCTTGGCCACCTTATTATACAAATTTTGAAAAAAAACCCAGTAATTTAGTTCCCATTCTAGAGTATATAAACGAAGTCAATGTTAAAAATATGGAGATTTCCCATTCATCATCACTATAGGAGGTTCATGCCTGTCATTGAAAATTTTTTCTTCATGCTCTTACGATAGATAAAGATAATAGAATTTTCACCAATGAGCATGTGATGTCTTATATTTAATGTATGTAATTATATATTATTAATACATAAAATTTTAATTCTATCATTTATAATATTTTTGAGTCTTGTTCTATGACATTGTCTCCTTGAAAAAGTGTGAAACCTAATATAGATATAGATGAATCAATATACATGATATAAAACTTCCCTATTAATAAAAATATGAGGATATATGATGAAGTGATTTGAGTCCAATACTGCTGATTTTATTTATGACTATTATCATTCCATTTGAATAAAATACCATTTCACAACAATTCCACAATAGTACAAGAATGTAATGTGAAATGTCATTCAATGTAAAAGTAACAGTCTAATAGTCCTAGAATGAAAAATATCTTAAATAAATTAATAAATAGATTTCATGCAATGAATGAATAAATGTTTTTAGGGATAATTTATTTTTATTTCATTAAAATTATATGCACATGAAATCGAGGATATTCTAATGAAAAAAAATTATTTATGAAGAAAAAAAAATTTAAATGTATTCTTTACAATATTTGACATATGCTTCTTTTAAAGAGAATAATATGAATCATTAAACTCAGTATCAAAATGATATGTTTCTAGTGTCATTTTTATTTTAATATAAAAAATTTATTTATTTATACTCTTAAATTATGATCAAAAAAATCATCTGTGTTGTGTTCTTATTTTGTATTACTGTTTTACTTATTAGAATCTACTTCAAAACAAGATGTTTATTGATTCTATTTATCTTATTTTGAATAATGTTATTCATATAGATGAATAAAGACATTAATAGATAACTCTATTGAAATACAATAAAAACTTCCATTGTAGAATTTATCACAAATTATTCTATATGTTTTTTTAATCAGTATCTCTATTCTCATGTGTTTTTGTATGTTCCATTTGAATATTTTATAGATTAATATTTCATAGAATATATATAAATTCAGACATATTGTATATTATTAATAAATTGTAATTAATATTTCTATGTATTGTATAATAATAAACACTTAATTGTTAGAATATTATATTCCTTAATTTGGTAATATAATAATCATGTGTGAATATAAATGTCAAATATTGGTAATAGTAATTTCTACAGATACATGGGGTGTCAGAAAAACATAACAAGTTTTTAGATTAAGAAAAGAAAATGTTAAATGTAAAGAGAATAAAGATATGTATACCACACAGGACAAACCAATTTACATGGATTTGTAATAATCGCTACATAAATTGAGAAGAATAATCTAATTGTGATCCAAGTGCACAAATTCAAAGAGAATAATAGAGAATACCAATATAAAAAACCATATCAATAAATTACATAAATATTAAGATGAAACATTTTTCCACCAACCATGAAGTATTCTCATAACGCTACACTTGATGAAATATATATGCATGCACAACAACATTGTTGTAGCTCGAGATATACGTAAACCCCCCCCCCCACACACCTTCAAATATAATGTGTGTCTATCATACACATAATATTTAAATATAACATACAAACTACACATAAAATGATATAGTCATGATATTGATACAAATTGAAATATATCATTGAATGAAAATCTATTGAATTTCATTATTTATGCTTTTATATAGTATAATTGAGATATAATTATATTCATGGACATTATATATTTTTTTATTATAAGATATCATTTTATTTTGTCTATTTTTTAATGGAAAATTTTCGGTACGTTTATGCATGTTAATATCTTGTTATTTAAGGTAAATAGGTTATGGTGTTGGAAAAATGATGAAAATTTGAATATTTGTGTATTTAATTAAATATACCGTCAGAAAAAATCATTTCTTTCAATATAAGTTTTACTTATTTTTCAGTATTTGTTTTGTTAAAGAATAAATATTATATGATTACTTAATGTACTTAATACACATACAGTGAATTTATTATATTAACATAACACACAATCATTGATATATATATATATATTGAACACACATATATATATATATATATATTGAACAAATATATATATATATTCAAATATCGTAATGAAATTTTATATTTGATTGTTTTTCACATCCATTTATTGGTGTTAAATATCATATTTCCCATGGGATTATAATATTCATATAATGAATCAATTAATCAAATATCATTAAAAAATTATAAATATAAATATAAATTTTTATTTATATTTTATTATTTAAAATAAATCTTCATTTTCATTTTCTATTTTAATCTAAAAATAATTTTCAATTAAATTTCCAGGATAAATATATTCAAAAAATATATTATAACATAAAACAGAAATATTTTTACTTGAAATAAACAAGGCCTAAAAAAAATTACCCATACAAGGATTTCATCCACAATAATTATTTTTTTTCACTATACATTTTTTATTCATTAATATATATAATACAATAATGTTTTCAATAATACCAAAATCAATCTGTAATCTCTATCTTTATGTTATTACTAACTACAAAAATATATCTATATATTTTCAAAATCCTTTTATAAATAAAATTAAATTATGAAATCCCTAGGGATACTATCAACATATTAATTTAGAAATTAGATTCAATACATCAATAGATAAAAATTAGATATAATCCATTTTAATAATAAAATTTACTTCATTTAACACCAAATATATTTATATTTTAAACCAGCTAAAATGTGTAAAATGTGAGAAAATTAGAAAAAAAAACTTATTCATAACAAATATTTGATGTTATATTTTTTATATTTACCAAAAAAAATCAAATTATAGGGATGAATATATTGATTTTTTTTAAAACATAAAGACATTTTCATTCTTCCAGGGATTGTGTCAAATAGATGATGCCCATGACTATGACCACATTTATTCGTTATATTGAAAATTAAATCTATAATAAACCATTCAAATATCAATCAAGAACTGTATTTTCTTATCAATAATATGACATGTTTAATAAAATTAATTTTATTATAAAATGATACATATATTACCCTTTAATTAAATGATTATATTTTAATTTTTCTGATTTCATTTGTTGATTTTTATTTTATAGGTTTTATTTTATTTATATATATTCCTTTATTTTAGTATTAGTCTCTGATTTTTTTTTAATTATATTATTATTTATTAACTAATATTTTTAGATTTATTATATATGTATGTTTGAAATTTTGGTGCACATTGTTCTAAATAAATATTTATAAGACAATTAAAATTGAGATAATATTAATGATAAAAAATTTGATGGTTTAATAAAAAACAATTCTATAACCAAAAAATTTCGATTATTTCTAATATTAGACGTTTTCTATTGAAGAAAAAAATCAATATATTATATTATCATTTGGTAATATTGGAGACTATAATATCATTGAATTTCTTCTTCTTTATTAATTTATTTATATCACTCTTACATCATTATTTTAATGTAACAAATATTTTATGATTCCAATCTTTAATGTGGCATTATAAGTGAATTATTAGTAATGATTATTCAATTATTATGTGTTTAATTAGTTCATATTAACAAAATAATAAATTTATATAGGTTTTCTCATTTTTAATTTTTTTAATTTCTAATTGCACAATAAAATGATATCATCATTGTTTTGTTATTATTAGAATGTTTGATGAATCTTCATTATGTATAATTTATTGATGATGACTTGTAATTTTTCGGAAGACATGAAATGTGGGGGAATATTTGGCTCCCCAATTACCAACATCCAAACAATTATCTCATTTTATTAATAATATGATACCCCATTTATTTAAAACTCATTGGATTAATATTCTAGATATAATTAGTAGTTTTATTTGTTATTTGTCATAATTCCTGACATGTTAGAATAAATAAATGATGTTTTATATTTTTACATTTAATAAATTTAATTACTTATATTGCCAATGTTTTATAAATTTAATGATATATTTAACGCAGCCTGTTGTTCATTGAACACATCAATCCACAAAAAAAGTAAAGTGAATGTAGACACATCTTATAAGTATCATATATTTTATATTAAATATCTATATGTAAATCATGATTAGATATTGATAGAGAATTTTCCATTAATGGACCATGTTTTCCAATGATAAGTCATTGAGAAATGTTCATGTACAATGAATTCAAAAATATATATGAAAAACCAAATGTGTTTCTTTTATTATCAACAAATTCTATTGAAATTACAGATTAGGGGGAGATTACTACACAATCCATTATCAATGATATCTCTTCTTTTATTTAATTTTCACATTTATTTTAAATAGCAGTGTTATTTTTTCATAATATTGATGTATATTATATAATGATATTTGATTGATCATAATCCAAATCAACTAAAACCATAATTTTTTATGGTTTTATTCTAAGAAATGATTGATGATAAACATTACATACGTTTAATTCAATGGTATTATCCCATTAGATGTTTTTTATTTAAAATGAACTTTAATAAATTTTACATTATTCATTAATTATTATATTGAAGATATTAAGTCAAATATTTGAATTCATTGGTGTAAAACACAAGAAAAACATTTCTATAAAATTTATTATTATATTCATTGGATTTATATTTATTTTATTTTATTAAACATTGTGGTATAATTACAGTGACATGTAAATATATGAAGATTAAAAAACAGTTTAATGAAACCAAATTGATAAGGGATACACTTGAGCTTCAATGTGGTTAATGTTACTTCCTCCATTTGAAATGTTTCCTCGGATTAATCATTCGATATGATATAATAAAATATTCCATGATTTTATATATATATTTTGTATACTTTTTCCTAATTTTATAAATATTATTATTAACCACCAATAATTGATAATAATTTATAACTCATTATTTTTATTGAAGTAATTAAAATAATTTTATATTTGTTAAAATGGATTTTACTAGATCTAGTTTTTGTCTATATTATTTATTCTACTTGTGTATTTAAATTATATTTATATATCAATTGTCATCTTTTGAATAACATTCATATTGTTCTTTTTGGTAAATTTTTAGGTGTTATACAACAATAAATCAATGTTCACGTTATTATCTAAATATTAAAATATAGATTTACTTTTATGTCTTCTAATGCATACATTAAATTTTTTTATACATGGTCCTATTTCATTTCACCATTAATATAGCTAGTAATCTAGGTTCATTCGGTTATTTTGTGTAGAATAATATTTTATTTTAATACATTAGAATTATTTTTTGGTGTAAATTCATTAACATTCAATTCATTGTTACATGTCATATATTGAGATGTTATTGTCACAATATATAAAAAATAAATATTTTCATTGTAGAAATATTTGGTCAACATCATAGATAATTTTTATCCCATAATTTCACTAACTATTAGATTTTCATATTTTTTAGTGGCATTGTCTTAATTTTTTTAGGGAAACTTGTTTGAGAAACCTAATAATGTTAAATTGTTCTAGTGGTTTATAAATGATGAAAAAATGATAACATGTAGAAATCCATGAAATTTTTATTTGGTTTATTTATTTTCTAATCTATTTTTTATGTACCTTGAATGTAGATGATTTTATTAGGTTATATTTTTTAAAATAATTATCTAAAATTTATTTTGATTATTTTTTATTTTATTTTGTTTTGTAAGATTTTATTTATTGAATACCAATGATATTTAACATGTGGTATTAGTGTTATGTTGATGATTTATTTTATTATGTTATAGTATGAATTATGTTACATTAACAATTGTTTTGAATTATATTCTGAATAATAGAGACAGAAATTTCAAATTCACAATGACTATGGATTTAAGTCCACATTGAAAAGTATAATCCTCTAGATCTGTGATTTTTTTTGGATTCTATGAAAACCATCATTTATCCTGAATGGAATATGTTTTCTATGAATCATATCATTAGAAGTGGGACTACTACATCTTTATCGATGTTTTTAAATAATTCAATCCATGAACGTCAATTATATATTCATTCAAGAACCATGTGAATATCCATTGGTTATGGTAATGGAGATATTGAAAATTATTAATTCCCTATGAAAATTTTTAAGATAATTTACTTATTTATTATTTTGAAGGGATACTATGTGAATGCATCTATATAATCTTTATACAGTGATATGATGTTCACACAATTTATCATTCATTAGTTTTAACGGTTCTGTATAGGAATATGAGAATAATTTTATCTAAATAATAACCACTTTTTATATAAGCCTTCAAGATAATTAAGACATCAATATTCGAGGAGTATTTCTATGTGTTTATTTTATATAATATATCTTCATTTCCAAAAATATATAATCATTGACAGAGGTTTTTAATAGAGAGTAACATATGTGAATTATGTTGTGTTGGTCAATATATTCATATGTTGTAAAAGATAATTAAAATTGATTATAGAAAATTGTTTTTGCAACACCCCAAGCTTCTCTTATACGCTTCTCTTTGAATAATACAGTAGCATGTGTTGTATGCAACTTCAAATTCTAACACACCATAATAAATCAAACTAGAAGTCACGAATAGTAATACCGAAATTTTGAAAGATTATAAATTTTTTCCTTAAAATTGGACTGAATTTTTAGATTTATAATATTGAAATTAGCTTAGGGTTAATATTTGGTACTTTTCGGATATCTTTCGTATTTTGATAAATAGTGAAAATTACTAAATTTTAATTAATTTTTTTTAATAGAAATAATTAAAAGTGATAAATTATGAATTTAAATTATTTTAATGTATTATTATATTATAATTTTACCATTTAGTCCAATTTTGGTCATTGTACGTAATGTCAAATTTAAACTGAACATAAGCAATTGCGAATCTTTTGATAGTTATTAATTTTTAAAAACAACTTTTTGTTTTGACAATAGGAATTAATTTTTAATTAATTCCTTCCACTTCTATGTTTTAAATTCAGAAAAATGGATTCCATATTTATAATTAAGAGGTCCAAATTGTGTAAATAGGATTGTTTTATTTGTTGACATTTGGAATAATTACTTCGGTAAATATTTTAATTACCACGGTTAAAAGGTAAATCCGGTAAATAAGGGTAAACAATAATATTATAATAATATTAAATTACCCTAAAACGTGTCTTAACCCTATTGGTTGATACATTGTATACCATGGGCATCTTTGGGTCGACTTTGGGACCCCATGAAGCCACTTCTAAGTTATAATGACACTTTATATAAATTAAGTTAAAGTAACTAAAAAATGACATAAACATATATCTTTTAGTAAAACTATGCTTACATAAGGTTATATATGTTATATATTCGACTATAAAAATTTATAATATATCTAAAAAGATTTTCTACATAATAGGGTTTTATTTATAATTTTTAGACATTGAATAATTAAATTTATTTATGACACAATAATGATGCAATAATTTCTTTATTAATGAATGAATAAAATTATTGGTATTATAAATGTTAAAATAAATATAGTTTTAAATTTCTAAATACATAAACAAATATAATTGTTTAATATGACATTTTAGGATGAATTAAATGATATTTTTTCAAATTAATAATGTTTTTAAGACTTTAACAAAAATCATTTATTAAATAGTGTCAAAATTGACTTAAAGGAGTTCTTTAAAAAAATATTTTATTATTAAATGATATTCTATTCCTAAAAATCCAAGGACAGGTCAAAAGACTCATATAATGATATTTTTATCATTAATGGACCACATGGGGGTCTCATGGATGTATATAGTACGTTTATTAGCTATATAATATAAAAATACAAATAGACAAGGTAAATGTCAAACTATTTAACTAAGAGTTAAATCTAAAAGATATAGATAATATAGTAACACAAACATTGGTAAAACCTATTGGTTGAGTGGTTTTATACCTATCCCCACATTAAATTTTAAATAATACACATTGGAGCCATTTGAAAGTGAATATGAATTTATTATAAAATAATATTTCTATCTTTTCCAAAGTTGCCCCTCACCCCTCTTATAAAAGGGAACTCCCCTTTCTCTCTAATTATGAACTTAAAAGAATTTTAGTTCGGCCAAATGCTACCCAAATATTCTTTCAAATTTAATCAATTCAGCCTATAGGCCTTAGTTTGATCAGAATGCCAACTTAGGGATCCCTTTTGATCAAATCAAAATGAAGAACCCGGAAAAGAGATAATGTTTTCAACAGCCTCTTTCAAGTTCCTTTCTTCTACCACTTATTATTTCTTTGTTAATTATATTATTAAATAATACCTCTAGTATATTCTATACAAATTGATGCTATTATAAATATGCTACAACCAAATTCATTATTATAACCATCCATTCAATGACATGTCACCATAGGTGCAAACGTACGGCTTACCATCTCCATGTCATGATGTAATTGTTATTCAATACATGATTATTTGGATGGATATAATAATGATGTTTATTTTATGTAAATAAACAAAATAAAATGACAATTATTCTCTATATATGATATACCATCCAATTATATATTACTTTAATATCAAATTAGTGATGTTGTCACTCGTGCGTATGTATGGACTACCGTCTCCACGAACGCTATGACAATCATTCCCCCATCATATCCATTCAAGAATAATTTTCATTTTATGGTTAAAAATAATGTTTAAAGACTTAATATCATTCTGGATATGAATAATATACAACCTATTCATAACAAACATGGTTTATATACAAAGCATATAAAGGAAAATGTACCAGTTAACACCCGAAACAACGATAATACAAAGATATTATTAACAAAGCAATGTTAAAAGATCATATATGATATCATATTAATGTATATTATTATTTTATAATTAAATAAATGTTATTTCCTCCTTATATAGGAGTTTAACCTACACTTGACCAAGTAAAATTACAAGGTGAGGGTTTATTTCACAATATCTTCATTATCCAAGGTTGTCTATACGTAATTATCTACTGGGACCTCTTTATCATCCACATACATGTTTCTTAAAAATGCATTTAATATCATTATTACTATTTTATTTGACTATGGTTTAAAGTCACTTATACCCTTGTTGACTTTTTATAAGACTTTTATAAATTATTCTTTTCGTCATTTTCCAAACAAGGTCCTTTTAAACCATTTCAACAAAATTAATGTAAGATTGTATTTTTAACTTATATGGCGTGTGAGACTATTTTCCACCATTATAAAATCGTCGAACTTCCCTTAAAATCTTATAAGAGTATTTTTAAAGTAAATTTTTTGTTTTATAAATATGTTACTTTTAAATGATTTAAAAAAAGAGATATTTCACCCAAATAGATTTGATTTCATCTATGTCAACATCCTGTGATGGATTTTTAGCATATATTTAGTTTATTTGATATGATAAAAATATACAATATTGTATTAAAGTTTTTGTTATATGTTTGACTATGGATATGTTATTTTTATACCATTCATGGTTTATGGGAAATGTATTAACATTTTGTATGATAGTTTTAATATGAATGTTTATGTTATGTTCAAACCTGCTCATATGAGAAATGCATAGGACTTAGTAAATAACGAGTGGAGCCCGCTATATCTCTTTAATGAATCGGTAGGTATCGTGAGACGAACTAGTGTCTTGGAACAAGGCCTTGTCAAAATAGTATTTTTAGTGTTGGCACATTTCCTTGACTATGTGGTTATGATAGTCTGGCATTAGGTATTCCATCATTATAAAAGTGGTTATTGATATTACATGTGATTATTCGATTATGAAATATCCATGTGAATAAGTAAATGACATTATTTCATTTTATCTCTTCCATATTATGCTGAAGATCATGTTTAAATGTAATTATTTTAGTAAAAATGTCCTTAAATGTTTATTCTTATTTATGAAAATTTATGTTATATTGTTATCCTTACTAGGCATCTAAGATCACCCCTTTCTATGTTCTATTTTTCCCAGGACGTGAGGAAGTATTTTAAGAATGACCTACAGGGATAGAATGAGGGGATATGATTGTGGTTATGGAGAAAATATGTTGTTGTATTTTTTTTACTTTAGGATGTAATGTAAACATTATGTATGTATCTAGTGATTCCAAGGCTTCTAAACTAATCGGTCTTTTGAGAGTCGATCTTTTGTGATCATGCCAATGTTATATAATATTGCACCGACTCTGGGTAACTGGCATCGGGGTGTTATAGTGGGTATCATAAGAAGTGTAGTACAAACCATGGAAGCTAGATTTAGATAAAATCTAATTAGAGCACATAGACCTAAGATGGACATTGAAGATTATAATAGATGAACATCCTAGAATTTTGGTATTCTAGTGGTTTTGTGAGTTTTTCAGGCAATATTTCCCTGTATGGATACGAGCAGGTTGAGGTAGCTTTCGAGCAGACATACCAAGAGGTATAACATGAAAATACCACATTGAGCTAGACTCAAATGGGAACAGATGCATGATAACGGGCCATGATATACTCCTCGTTACGACACTCCCATGGGATATGCATAGGATAATTCACATTTTCATTACAAAACATTATGATGTGTTTATGATTATATACTTCATCAAATAAAACATTTTTTTATTATGGTTTATATCCATAAACTGTTCAATTTATGTTTAGTGTTTTACAAGTATTGATTTATATATTGCGATTCATATACTAATCATGTGTATGCCATTGTTTAGAAATGGCTCCTAGAGGACGAAATGGGAACTGTATTGATGCACACACTCCATATAGGGATTTCCCTCCTACTAATGATATTTATAGTGGAGCTGGTGATTCAACTGGTGTTGATCAGCTAATCACAATACTGGGACAACTCACTCTGGTTATGAATAATAACTTTATGTGTATGGAGCACCCAGATCCATAGCGTGGGGGATCAATTTTATATCTCTTCGTGAGGAAAAAACCACCAACATTAAATGGGAGTACAAATCTATTATTGGCTGATAATTGGATAAATTCCTTAGAGAAATTATTACATGCCTTGGGGAGTAGTGAAAGCTAAAAAGTTATCATGGCAGTTTACCACCTCAGTAGAGATGCTAACCAACTGTGGTCATTGATTCAAAACAAAATGGAAGATGATGAAGTATAAAATATGCAATGGAGGGAGTTCAAAGAGATTTTCTTAGAAAAATACTTTCCTTGTGACCATCAAGCAGATATAGAAAGGAAATTTTTGAGTCTGAGATAATAGGAGGATGAGAATGTGGCAATCTGAGAGGCTATCTATACAAGGATAGTGAGACGTGTATCATATTTTATACATAACCCAATGAGTAATATTGATCGTTAATTTGTTGGGTTAACACCGTTTATCCGTCGAGCATTAGTCTCACAATCCTTCTCATCATACGAAGATATTGTCTCATATTCTATAAATATAGAAAATTAATTTCCTATGTCTTACGAATTTAAAGCAATGAAAGAGAAGAAGAGATCTGTTGATCACTATAGAAATGGAAATAAGGGGATGAAGGGAAAATTTGATATTCCAATCTATAGTAAATGTATGAAGAAACACCCCAGTACTTGATTTAATGGAATGTGAGTATGTCAGAAGTGTAGTGAAAAAGGCCAACATGCTCATTATTACAAAGTGAATAAAGAAGCTACCGATGATCAATTTTACAATTGCATGGAGATAGGACATTATGAAAATGAATGTCCTAAGTGTCAGGGGGAAATTCCTCAGAAAAGGACAAGGGATCAAGGGAAAGATTATTTTATCACTACTAATACGGTAGATGCTATGAATGATGTGGTGGATGGTAATTTAATGGTTTTCTCATGTTTAGAAAATGTGTTATTTGATTCTAGATCATCGCATTGTTTCATATCTTCCCAGTTTTCTATGAAAATTAGATATTTCCAATTTGATTTAACAAGGGATTTTTTAGTCAAAACTATTAAGGGATGTATTATTTCAATAATGGTTTATTAATTAGTCCCCATTAGTTCATATAAATGTTCTTTATCAGCTGATATCATCGTCATACCCATGATTGAATTTGACATAATCATTGTTTTGGATTGGCTTTCAGAGCATGATGCAATGATTTATTATAAGAAGAAGGAGATTAAGATTTTTTATGTTGATGGTAAGGAACACATTATCTTTAGAGAAGAATCATCACCACCGGATTCTTATCTAGATCCACCCCCACTAGCTAAACTAAATTCAATTATCAGGGAGGAAGAGATTGAAATAACTATGGGTGAGGAAAGGAATGTTAAAATAGAAGACGTACCTATTATGGAATAATGTGTAGATGTATTTCAGAACGATTTACCTGGACATCCTCTAGAATAAGAAATTTGTGTTTTCCGTTGATTTAATTACTGGTTCAAGGCCCATATCGGATACCCCTTATTGAATGGCCACTATGAAATTAGTTTAACTAAAGAAACAACTAGAGGAATTGAGTACTAAGGGATTTAATCTCCTCGGTGCTTTTCCTTGGGGATCCCCTATCCATTTTGTTAAGAAGAAAGATAGATCAATGAGATCATGTATTAAATAGAGGGAAATCAATGCTACAAGAATAATTAACTATTATCCCTTACCTCGAAATGATGATTTATTTGACCAACTGCATGGATCTCAATACTTTTCAAAAGGTTGACCTTCGATTTGGATACCATCAGTTGTGTGTGAAAAAGGAAGAAATTCTGAATACACCATTTCGAACAACTTATGAGCATTATGAGTTTACAGTAATTCTTTTTGAGCTGACTAATGCACCATATGTTTTCATGGTTCTAATGAACATTGTTTTCAAGGAATATCTTGGTAAAATTGTGGTGGAATTTATCGATGTTATCTTGGTATATTCCAAACTCTACGATGATCTGGAAAATCACCTGCGCATTTTCCTAAAGACTCTTAGAAGACATGAATTATATTGGATGTTTAGAATGTTTGAATTCTGGCATTAGGAGACTTCTTTTTTTGGACACATTATCTCTAAGGATGGAATCCATGTTGATCTTTCTATGACCAAGGCTATCCATGAATGGCCATCAATGACGATTATAATTGAAATAAGCAGTTTTATTGGTTTAGTTGGTCATTATAGACATTTTGTCATGAATTTTGCCCGATTCAATAACCCCTTAATGAAGCTCACACGTAAAGGGGATAAATTTATTTACAAAAATGAGTGTGAAAAATAATTTGATGAATTGAATAGAAGAATAGTCAATTCTCCTATATTGACTCTACCATCAGGGAATGGCGGGTTTTTTATTTACAATGATACTTCAAAGAAAGGATTTGGTTGTGTCCTTGTATAGAATGATATGTTTATTTTCTATGCATCACAAAAACTGAAATTTCATGAGAAAAACTATCCTTCTCATGATCTTGAGTTAAGAACTGTAATATTTTCTTTGATGATTTGGAGACACAATCTCTATGTTGAAAATGTGAGATATATACCAATCACAAGAGTTTGAATATATTTTCTCTCAAAAATAACTCAACATGAGGCAAAGTTGAGGGCTTGAACTACTCAAGGATTATGATTACACTATACAATTCCACCCTGGGAATGAAAATAAGGTTGCAGATGGTTTGAGAAGAAAGGATCATGGAGTATTGAACAAAATGAGAGTTGAAAGGGAACCAATTTTCAAGGATCTAGTAATGTTGGAAATGGGAATAACCATGGAAGTTGAAATATTGATACTTTTTCAAATGGTTTCCAGAAAATATTTACTAGAAAGGATTAAGAGTTCTTAGACCGAGGATAAAGAATTTCAAAAGAAGATTAATGCTGTGAATGATGGGAAATTGAGTGACATTGTGTATGATGATGGAATTTTGAAATTTGGGAAGTGAATTTGTGTTCTCGATATACCTGATCTAAAAAGGGTATTGTTGGACGATGCTCATAGTTCCAATTTCTATATACACCCTAGGAGAACCAAAATGTATAGATATTTGAAGGAAAATAACTAGTAGGACAACATGAAGAGATAGATTTCTGATTTTGTGTCAAGATGTGTGGTTTTTCTACAAGTGAACGATGGAACGCAACTGGATGGAGGAGTTATGAAACCTCTTCTAATACCAGAGTGGAAATGTTATAATATCACGATGGACTTTGTCATTGGACTAGAAAATATTCCTAAAATGAATGATGCAATATGGGGTATTATTGATCTGTAAGATTGGTATAGAGTATGAGGTTTCCAACCTCTTATACAAATTGTAGGATCGAAATAGTGATTTAGATGCACAATATACAAGAGGGGGTGAATTTTATACTTTAAAAATTCCTTTGGAACCATTAAAGTTAGTTATGAATAACTATAGTTTCCTTATGAAAAATAAAGGGCTAAGTTTAACAAATATTAAACTAAGCAAATTCTCAACACCACTAACACCGAACAAAACTTAGAAAGAGATTCCGAAAGTAGGTTCCAGAAATATGGTTCCGGAAATATGGTTCCGGAAATAGAACCTTAACAAAAGATTACAATATGAGATTCCACCTTAAAGCGTATAGAATATAAATGAAACAGATTACAAATAAGGAAGTATAATAAAGTTGTACTTTCCTTACAATACAATATGTAGCGGAATATAAACTAGTAGGAGAACTAGATGTAAACAAGATATAATTCTTTTAACCAAAATATAAGGGTATCCAACAACCTTGGATAATGGTCCCTTTATTTATACTTTCAAGCAAGTCTGTCTTACCCACACCAGGGTAAGCCCTCGATACAATGATCGGAGTCTCTGTCTTGCTATCCCCACAAGCCCTCAACTTCAAGGTAGTTGGCAACCTCTGTCTTCCTCAGCAAGGAAGCCCTCGAACTTCAAGGTAGTCGGCACCTCTGTCTTCTTATCCCCGGAAGCCCTCGAGTGTAATCACCAACATTCGCAGTCGCACGAAGCTTTGCGAGTTAATAAGAGCCTCTCTCTCTAGAAATCACTTCATCAGCATGTATACACAATTACCAAATTTTTCATCCATCCATTTTTGGCTCTTTCAAATGATCTCCTATTTATAGGTAAGTTCGACCTCCTTTCCAACGGTCATATTTTCCTTAAAGATTGGAGGGACCTGTACACGTGTCACTTAGACAACGGTTAGTTTATAACAAAATAGATGACATCGTTTTATAACAAAACAAGTGTAACCGAAAGTATGAAATTGTTTAAAATCTTAACTAAAAAGTTCAGAATGAAAACATAGTAGTGAAAGTTCTCAGTGTAAGGAGCATAATTAAGTGTAGTCAAAATATAAAGGCATAAGCAAAATGAACGTTTTGAGTCTAAAAAAAAGATTTTCAGAGTCTGAATAAATTCAGAGTGTATAAAAGAAAGATAATTAGATTCTGTTTAATAAGAGAATTCGGAATGAGAATTCGGAATGAGAATTCATCATTAGAATTCGTAATGAGAATTCATTAACAGAATTCGTAATGAGAATTCGTTGTGAAACTTAATAAGGATTCATATCCTGAGTCTGGAGTAGAACTTAACCAGAGTTCGTATCTGGAATACAGAATGAAAATTCTTTACAGTTCTTATCCAGAATTCGGATCCTAAACCAGAATGCTTCATATCAAAGATTCAACGATTTCGAGTGAATAGAAATGAATATGAATTTTATACTTAATAAAGAAAAAATTATAAGGATAATTTTTCTTATAAAATCTATTTTTCTTATAAAAGCAATTTTCCTTATAAAAGCAATTTTCCTTATAAAATCCATTTTCCTTGAGATAAGGTGTTTGTGATTTTCAAAATAAGAAGGAATGTAAAAGTCATAAGGAAAACCTTATTGACTCAACAATCTCCCCCTTTTTGGAAAGCATAAACATCCTTATGAAAAAGAAATTCTAAGAAGAAAAAAAACTTATCTCCCTTGTTTTAAGGATATAGATGAATACTTCTAACTCCCCCTTAGGCTTTGAAACTCTAAGGATCGTATTCTAGATTTCTAGAGTGTCATTTCATTACGAATAAGAATGTCTTTTTTTAATGAAAAAACTCCCCTTAGATAAACTCTTATTAGAGTTCTTTTTCCTTAAGGATATTTTCCTTCTCCCCCTTAGATAAACTCTTATTAGAGTTCTTATTTTTCTTAGAATCTTTTCCTTCTACCCCTTTGTGATTTTCAAAAAGAATTCAAGGGAATGGAAAAAATAACAATGTACCTGAAAAATTAGTAATTACAACAATAGAAAGGAGAAGCACAATTTTCATTAGATTTGAAATGTCGGAAACAAATAAAATATTTACAACAAAAAGATCTGATCTGGTTATTTCAGAACTTTTTCCTTCGACATGAGCCCCTTAAGAATAGTCTTGATCTTCTTCAGGTCTTTATGATCTTCTTCATCTTGCTTCTCTAAGACCACTATTCTTGCAGATTGAGATTCAATCATTTCTTCCTGGGATTTCAGTTTTTCTTCCAGTGATTTAATTTTATCTTCCTGAGCTTTCATATTCTATTCAAACTCAATCCGATGATATCTTTCAAATTTCTAGTTCTGAGAAACAGAATTTAGCCTCTCATTCAGATCTCTGACTTCTTGAATCCGGATGTTCTTTTCATCTGTCAGCTTCTTTTCGAAGGATGAAGTTAACTCATTTATCTTCTTGTCCTCAGTCTCAAAGGCATCTTTAAAATTTTCTTGAAACTCATCGAATAGAATCATCTCATCCATAGTCTTCCTCGACAAGCTTGTCATTCTCTTGCAAGATCTTTTGTGTGCTTCATAGCCAACAAGGAAGGATTTGAACTCAGCTTCAAACTTGACACACTTATCCATAACCAAGGATACAGAATCTGATTTCTGATTTAGAGCATGTTGGAGCATTTGGCATCTTGAGTCTATAGTCGAGATGGTTGGAATGGAACCAACTAACATCCTCAAATATTGAACAACAAAGTCATGTCCCAACGAGGATGACTCCGAATCTGAAACTTTACTAGGAGAATTTTCATCCTCAATAAGCTCCAACTTACTTTTAGACGAATTACCACATTCTCTTTTCTTGCTTGCCACTGATTTCAGAGTCTCAACAATGAGTTTCTTACACTTTTCCTTTTTCGGAATAGATTCTCGATCAGGAGTTTTATGCTTGCTAGTAGATACTTGAATAATATCATCAACAACTTTTTGGACAACATCTTCTTAAATCTTATCCTTCTCTGGAGTTACTGACATAGAGGATTCAACCTCTGAAGTTTGGAGTGATAAATGTTCTGAAGGTGATCCTTTATAATCATCTACTTGATTCAAAAGATCTCATGTTTCACCACTTCCTTCAGCAACTACTTCTTCCTCTCCCACATGTTGAATCTACTCGAGTTGCTCAACATTCTCAGATGTAGTCTCTTCCGGAAAATCAAGGCTTCTTCCTGGAGTCTCAGGTAGAGATTCCAAGGAGAAAGATCTCATAACTGGAATGCTTTCAAATACCATCACATTAAATTTCAATAACGGTTGGACAGCCTCGGCTTCTGTCATCTTCTTCTTGAGCTTCTTTTCCTTTACTTGTTTTTCAAGCACATCAGCAGTTCTCTCCATTAAGGCCTTAGCCTCCGCAGGGTCCAATCCGAACTGTGGATCCCCTTCGTTCCTTTTCTCTTTGTCTGCTCTCCACTTCGCAACAACTTCATTAGGATAGTCTTTATTCTTCTTTGGTTTGGGAGGTGCGGTTTGAGCTTCCTTAGCTTTTGGATCCTCAAATTCAGCTGCAACACCTTTCAACATTCTATTCTTTACAGGCTTAGATGATTCCAGTTCACAGCCTTCGGAGCCGCTTTTTCTTGATTAGGCAAATCAAAGAACTCACCAGTCTCCTTGTTGAACGCTCCATCCATCCACGTAAGGGTATCATCACTGACCAACAAAATTTTACAAACCCTTGGCTTAGATCTGCAATCTTTCTTGAAAGACTCAAGGCACCAAACTATCAACATTGATAATATTACTGGATACATTACGATCTGTGCTCTGAGATTTCATTTCTTAAGATTTTCAATGGTTATAAGAATGTTCCTCATGAAGTTAAACTTCCTTAGATTTATCAGGAAATCTAAGATGTAGATCTCACTCTTCTTCAAGTTGTATTTATCACCATTCCTTTGTACGATAAGCCCTTGTACCCACAATTATAGAATCCGTAAATTTGTAGGCAAACTAGAAATCTTCGGAGCTTTGTCATCTGAGAGTCTTACAGTTTTCAAGGCTTTTTCTTTGTCAAAGCTACCCTTAGAATCTGGAAAAACATGAGAAATAAACTCAGTTTCTCCTTCATAGGGCAGTCCTACCAAGCTTTCTGCCTTGGTATAATAAATCTTGTAAGTCTTACCATAAGACTTAAAAGAAAATTTCTCCCTATTATCTTCCAAAAAGAAGGAAACTGATTCATAGAACTCAACAAGTAACTCCGAAAAGACATCGTCTTGATTTCCCGTTTTGGACACAATAATATCTTCCCAGCCATTCAACTTAATGTTCTTATAAATAAGAGAATCATAGTTATTGAAGAAATCCAGATGGACTAGCCTTTCTCTGTAAACTAACCATTGTGAAATAGGCTTGGTGGAAGAAATTTCTTGAGAATCTAACTCCGCAGACATTCGGATCTGAAGTCCTCTGAGAAGTTCGGAACGGCTTTAAAACATATAGGAAGAGATTCGGGACGTGAGAGCTTGAAATTGATGTGTGATGAGTATATGAGTCCCCTTTATATAGGCAATGGAACGGCGGTTCAACTTCCTCGGTTGATCTAACGGTTGGGATAAGCTGAGATCAGATCTGATGGTTGAAAACTTGAATCCGATTTTTTGAGGTTTTTATAAAAACAAAGAATTAAGAAAACTATAATCCGAAAACATAATATTAGAAAATGCCAGCAAGAAAAAAAATGACTATAAAAACTTGAGTAAGGAAATCATACCTTTCGGATTGGGTGAGGAGGATTATTCGTAATGGGTAATATAAAAATGACTACAAAAAAAATCTTTATTATGAAAAGACAAAGTTCGCAAAAACTTTACTATGGAAAACAATCTCAGTACGAAAAACATAGTACGAAACACTCAGTACGAAAAACACAATATGAGGATTCGGTACGAAAATCGGGTTATGAAACTTCCAGTACGAAATTTTCCATTCCGGATGTTTTTAATACGAACACATCCATTTCCGAAGTATTCTGCACGAAAATTTCCATTCTAGAAAATTGTAATTCCGGAAATTCCATTCTGGAAAATCTTCGTTCCGAAAAGTTTGATTTTTTTTTTTGGAAAACATTTCTATTCAATCAAACAAATGTACTCCCCCTAGGAAATGGTGTTTATTATGTAAGAAGATTTTTTCAACAGAAAGTTAAACACACACTCCGAATAGGGTTTGGTAGTCCCTTGACTAAGGGTTCTTCTAGAGATGTTTGGGTCAACATTACAAATTGTCATTATAACCCGATGTGATGTGTTTTAAAATGAGTTTTTTTTATCACACGATAATTCGTTAAAGGTTGTGTGGGTTCATGGTTTATGGTAGTTCTAATTTGTTGAGATGTGTTCCAATGTCTCCTATAGCATGCATATAATTTTATGATGATCTTTTACATGTGTTGTATTATCTATTTTAGAACCCACATAGGTTTTTCAAATTGAATGCAATGTATCCCCGTGAAAGGGATCTATTATTTATAAACATATGGTTTTTTATGGGTTTCATGAATGCAAG
Organism: Viscum album; assembly: GCA_963277665.1. Taxonomy (NCBI): domain Eukaryota; kingdom Viridiplantae; phylum Streptophyta; class Magnoliopsida; order Santalales; family Viscaceae; genus Viscum; species Viscum album. The sequence continues at coordinate 840,274,832 of OY728141.1, forward strand.
AAATATATCGATATTTACGATTGAAAGGGGTGGTCTTCCATGGAATAATATAATTTCATAAATGAATGGGTCGTAATTTATGATATTTAGTAGAAACATGAATGTTGGAGAGGTTGATTGATTCAAATGATTCAAGGATTATGACACATTTTTTGTTTCATGGTAACATTTCTATTGTAGCATACAGTAGATCTATTGATATCATACATTATAGACATCTCAGCATTCTATGAATATTTATTTTCACTGGCCTGTTGAAAACAAATGTTGTGGTTTTCTAATGGTGAAAATAATAGAATATGTTCTCAGTAGATGTGATTCTATTATTTATTCAATGATGAATTCTAGTGATTCATAGTAATGTAGTATTGAGAATGGAGGTCCATGATTGTGGTAGTGTTTCCTATAGCTTGATTCAAATCTTGGAGTACTTGTAATGGGGATGATATCTTTAGTTGCGAGCATCTAAAATATTCAAGGAGTTATGAGGTTTATTATTCTATCATATTTAACCCATGAGGGGTTATATTTTTTTCTTCATGTCCAATTCATGAATTTTATACAATTGAATTGAATAATGGGTTATATCCTACACGTGTTTCAGGTTATGTAAGGAATTTAAGGTATGTTTTATCAAATGAAATTGTCTATGGTCTATTATGTTGGGTCATATGAGAACATGGTGCTAGTATCCAAACCATAGCGTATTATTGGATGATATTAGATGACACACATTGCTTATAGTCAACACTAGTTGGGAATATACGTATATTGTAATGTTTTATGGAATCTATTAGAAATATAATTTTAAATAGTTGAAGAGTAATCTAGATTAAACCTCAATGAAATTATATCATGTAAGAGGAGGATCATGATATGAAACAATATATCAAAATATATATATTTCAGAATACATATTATCAAAACATCAATATATTTTAATTATATAATACTTTTTTACAAAAGAATATTTTACATTTTTTATCCATAAATTTATAATGTTTTTTTATATTAGAGTCATATATTTTAATTTTCTACATAAATTGATTATTTATGTTTTATAAAATTCTAAAAAAATCATTAAAATAATCATTTATTTTGTGATTAATATAATTTTTGATGATTATTTGAATTTTTTTAAAATTATTTAATTTTTTTAATAATTTTTATATTTAATAATTTTATATTTTTTTCTTGTCATCAATGTTATTTCCAATCATAATAGTTTTTATAATTTTTTTATTTCTATATGGAGACAATAATCTATATTAATATATTACATAAAAAATAATTTTGATTATATGATATAGGAAATGGATGTCAAAATAAAAATATATAACATAAATTTATTCAAATATATCATTTTAATATAACCTATGTGTTTTATAGTGTTAAATTGGATAGTTAATGTTTGTAAGTTGCAATATGTAAGAACCTGGTTCTTGTTCTTGATGTACGGGTATATACTTTTCCTTTTCCTTAAGCGTTTTTTCAAAAATAAGGAAAAAGGGGAAAATTCTCAAACAATGTGGTTACACACCATGTACTTGTCCCCACGCCGAGTACTTTGGCCATTTGGGATGACTACATAATGTGTGTATCCATGATGGTGATGAAAGGTGTAAAAACCGACTACATGCCATGAAGTGGGTTTTTAAATGCCATGTAGTTAGTCGGAAGGAAAATAGTAAGGTGGTGGCCAGATGAGCGACAGTACATGCAGTGTACTCAGGTATTACACATTGCGTATTCATGTCGATAGATGAACAGTGTCGTGCTGGCGAGAAGCCTGTGACGGAATAGTAAAGAAATGAAAAGTACACACTGTGTACCCAATAGTACTTGTTGTGTAGTTTTTTTCTCTTAAAATTAGAAGTAACCTCTTATGTTCATAGTGGAAGCATAAAACCAGAGAATAGCTTGGGATAGATGGTCAGAGCTTTGTGGACCTCCCAACCGTACACTGTGAAACCATTTTCTGCACAGTTGATCTCCCTGGAACTACACGGGTGAGTTCTTCCTTCTCTTTGCATAGATCGTTCCAATTCATCATGTAATGGATGTTATTTGAATTTGAACGAGGTTATGTTCACCTCAAATCTACGTCGTTCTTGTGTGTTTCGATGAATGTCGTTCACATATATTGATCTGGGGCAATCGAGGTAGGTGGTCTGGTTTTTGAATTCTAATAGCTATGTGTTTTTGTGTACCATAGTGCTATGAACCAACGTTGGGGTGTGGTATGGCTGAGGCCTTGGCTGTTTAAATACCTAGAATTTCATTGGTAATATAATGAAAGTGTAAAACTAATGTTTGGGATAACAACATGGATTCAGGACCACCCCCGGGGGTGCGTTCCTCTGTTTAGCCATTTGGAACGGATACCCAAGGGTGTGCCTGTTTATATTGAGAATTACTATTACCTTGAAAGTAATTGTATATAAATTTTATTGTTATGATTCGGGCTCGCCCCATTTAATTGTGCCTGAGGGCAATTTTTTACTTTAGCTTGAGGGCGTTGATTTGTAAGCACATGGGTAGGAGTAGTTTAGCATATGGGAAAGGTTTCTTATGCCTGAGGGCAGTAACATCCATTCATGAGGGAAATATTAAGTATTCTTGAGGGAGATATTTCATACGCCTGAGGTCTAGCTGGAGGGTGTGGTTATATTATCCTGAGGGAAAGGTTCTTATTAGACCATGGTATTTGTTCAGACTAACATTGAATGTTATTAAATTGAACTGCTCAATGAGTATTTAAATGTCAATTAAACATGTAATGATAGTTACTTTTGTGTTCTTAATAGTTTACTACATTTGTTGCACACTTTTGTTCCACATTTTTCACTGATAGTTGGGCACATACCTTTGGTGGGTGCCTACTGGGATTTATTTCTCACACCCTGTTTGGTTATTGTCTTCATCCCAAACTGACTATAATGTTGCAGGTGTGGATAAGGGAAAGGGACCCTATATAGGTACATGAGTGTGGCTGAGGTGTAGGGGAGAATGGGACTGAGATCAATCTCGAGATGGTGCCAGCTGTTCTGTTTTGTTATGTTGTACCTATACTTTCCATTGTATCGTATTTTATTATTTTGTAACATGTTTTGGGTATTCTTTTTGGACAAGAGACATATTTAATCATTATCTATATAGTTGTTGGCTATTTTTTACTAAAAATCATAATATTAGTTGTGTATAGTTTATTTCTTCCGTTGTTTTTGTATATTATTTTTATTTTCAACTCTGCTACAATTTGACAAATGAGGGCATAGTTTCCTCACTATTAGACCTCGGCCCTCACTGGAAGTCGACAGCCTCTGGCATTTGGGGAAATGCGCTTGAGTTTATTTGACCAACCGGGTCTCGGGCACCCGTTCTGTAGAATCCGGAACCAGGAAATTTCAATGTGTTGTCAGAGGGAATTCTTTTCCATGACTTGATTTTTGGAGATTTATTCAGGGATAGGACAAAAATGGTAGTTTGAAATATGTTGTGACCGGGAGTAGCTAACCCGTGTACAGGGAAAATACAATTTTCCTCATGTTTCAATTTTTTGGATTTTTCAATTTACAGTTGATCTGATTTTCACCGTTGGGTGATGCACATGTGGTGTATTTTTTATATGTTATATTGGGGTTCTATTTAGATTCAATCCAAGGAGATGATGGTATTCCATCTCATACATTATTTAGGCCCATTCTATAAATAACATGCCATGCATAGTTCCATGCCATGTTTGTGCATTATAAATTTGCATGTTGTTGTGATAGATGTTGTCTTATAATGGAATGATGTTGTGATAGCTACATTGATAAAAACATGCTATGTGATAGGGTATTTTTTTGTGTATGCCTGTTAATAAAAATGAACGCAAAACATGGTTCTTGAGGATTATGGGACCTCAATGACTGTAATTTGGTAGATCATTGACTTGTTTAATTTTTTATAACATGGGTATGATGCCAAACATTGATTTACAGGGAGTATGTGCCCTCACAGATCAGAATTTGGCACTTAGGTGTTGTTTTTTATTATTTTCTGGTTTCAGAGTAGTATCTGAGGTGTACTGTCTGGAAAACCAAGGATACACGCTATTTAGTTCAATGGACAGATGTTGTGTGTTCTTCTGTTCATGAAGAAATGAAAAGGTTTTAAGCACATGTTACGTACCCTCAGTACACGTCGTGTAGTCTCTTCCCGTGTCATAGACTATGTGGGTGGGGACATGAATTAGGGAATGGTTTTGGGAAAAACATGTCATGTACCGGTTGTACACACCGTATAGTAGTGACCCGATGTCCGCTCGTGTAGGGAACAACACGGAAAGGGGAAACCTTAAGTCATACACGTCGGGTCTTCCATGAACACGCCGTGTAATCTGAACCTAGTAACCGGCCATTTAACTAACATAACGGGTCGGTTGTTATCTTTCCTAGTACACACCGTGTCCTCCTAAAACATGCCATGTAGTGTTAGCCATGTAGTCGTCTGTGTAGCGAGAAACCCGAGTTGGTATGGGGATTTATTGTATACGTTGTGTCATTTTGAAAACATGTTGTGTAGTGTGGCTTGGTTATTCAGGTCGTGTAACAAACGACATAGGTTGTTGGAAATTATACTGAGCACGCCATGTAGAAGTTATACACGCCGTGTAGTTTGTTCAAAGTGGGACATGTGGCATAGCCTTGTAGAATGACTCGGGCAGGGAAGAAGGATTCAGAAGCATGCCGTGTAGTATTTATACACACCTTGTAGTCATGTTTTGTAAATATTGAAGGCTTTCTTTCTCCTATCCCCTGGTTTAGGTTTTTGATAATCTTGATCTAAGGTGTGTGTTTAACCTTGTAGAGTAATGCCACCGAGACGACCATGCTCTGTTCTCCTAGTGAGCAGCAACAATAATAATCCAGGGACAGTAGGCCATGGGATACTGGTGGATCCACTAGTTGTGCCATATGCATGGCCAACCATTATACCGGATTCAGATGCGGATGCACATGTTCGTGATGGATTTATGCGGTCCATGCAGACTATTCGGGGAGCACCATTGGTTGCCGCATCTATGGTCGAGCTAACTCGTATATTCCATTTGCAGCATCCACCTATGTTATCAAGGGATGGCGGACAACAGGCTATGAAGTCTCGGATAGATTCATTACAGACTATTTTGGAGCACCTTGACATTCCTCCAGGGCGGAGGTTCATGCTCTCTACATACATTCTCTGTGATTCCTCTAAGAGGTGGTGAGATGTTACCACTCAGTATGAGAATCACATAGATAACGGGTGGGAAGATTTTTAGATAGCTTTCTATAACTTCTTCTTCCCAGAGACGATGAGGGCAGATCGAGGATGAGAGTTCATGAACCTGCAGAAGGGCTCTATGTCGGTGATGGATTATTCATCTCACATTACTGAGCTTTAGCGTTTTTCACCCATTATAGATGGCGATGAGACATTGAGGGCCAAACGCTTTGAGGATGGTCTTCGATATGACATCCGAGAAATGGTGAATGTTTTCAAGTGTCTTACTATACATGTTTTTTTGAACCAGTCACTAATTACCGAGAAGAACCTGTGGGAAGCTAGTGGTGTGGGCCAGGGTGGTTAGACACCAGTTTTTGGTACTATTTTTACCCATAAGAGGAAAAGACATATGGAGTTCTCTCAGGGTGGAATTATATGCCAGAGGAATGCTTCAGGTGGCACGATCGTGTGCTACCAGTGTGGAATAGAGGGTTACAAAAGACCTTAGTGTCAACGTGACCTAGTGGAGTGCCGATCTTGCAGCAAGATAGGTCGTCTCCATTGTTATTGCATGGTGTTTCTGCTGGTGGATACTTAGAGGGGTTCTGTGTAGACTCCGCATGCGGGAGCAGGACCAGAAGCTTCATACTAGTCGGGAAACTATAATATGTCAGGGTGTGCGAGCTGAGATGGTTGTTGTGGCTGTGGTAGCAAGTCAGTAGGATCTCGGAGGCAGCAGGGCGAGACAACTCAGGGTAGCCAGGCTGTGTCGTAGGGCTGCGGCACTGGCCATGCATATGCAGTGGAACATACACAACAGGAGAAGGATCCCGAACCTTCTACTTTCAGAGGTACTATTCTCGTAGCTTCTATTTTATCTTCAGTACTTTATTATTCGGTTGCTGCACATAGCTTTATATCGGTGCCTATTTTGGAGAGCCTTGGGATTATTTGTTTCATCTTATTCTGATGTTTTGACGCTAGACACTCTTTTAGGGACTAAAATGGATGGTGTGCGTCAGTGTACGGAGTACCCCCTTGAGGTTGGTGGGTGTCACATTCAATAGGACCTCTATGTCTTGGGGAAGACGAGCTATGATTTCATTCTCAGGATGGACTGGTTGGTACCCTTTTGAGCCATTGTAGACTTCTATCGTTGCAGGGTGTGTTTCACCTCACCAGAGGGTGGATATTTTCTATACATGGGAAAGTGGGATGTTCAGGCAAGTCAAGCTAGACCAGAGCATCGTGGGCGAGGTGGAGTCACAGCCCAGATTGTGAGTTTATATCTGGATTACTATGGATATTTCTAGAAGGTTGTCTTACATGTAGTTTATCGTTTCAATGATGTCTTCACGGATGAATTTTTAGGACTACCTCTGCAGCGTGAAGTGGATTTCCCTATTTAGATTATGCTTGCAGAAGAACCAGTGTTCATTCCTCTTTATAGGATGTCTACACCTGGGTTGCTTTAACTCAAGAGGTTGTTGGTGGAATTACATGCAAATGGTTTCATCTGACCCAATAAATATCCTTGGAGTCCTCCAGTTATTTTTGCGAAGATGGTAGACGATACCCTCAGAATCTGTGTGGATTATCATATGTTGTACCAGTTCACGTCCAAGAAAGGATATCCCTTTCCGAGGATTGATGACCATTTCGATCAACTTCTAGGTGCATGAGTGTTCTCAGTGATTGACTTGAGATCCAGGTATCATCAGTTTCACATTATACCTTCTGTTATACCTCTCATAGCCTTCAGTAGTAGGTATGGTCTATATGAGTACTTGGTTATGTTGTTCACACTCACGAACATGCCAGCAGTTTTCATGGATCTGATGAATCGTGTGTACCATCCTTATCCGAATTCTTCTGTGTTAGTATTTGTGGAATATATATTTGTGTACTCTCATTCATGACACGACCATACCACCCATCTTGATATCATATTAATTTCACTAAGAGAGCATAATCTATTTGCTAAGAACTCAAAGTGACACTTTTGGATGCACTAGTTTCACTTCCTGGTTCATATTATCTCAGAGATAGATGTTTTAGTATACCCAAGGAAGGTGAGAGTAGTAGTATCCAGAGAGTAGCCTAAGAACGTGTTTGAGATACAATGTTTCTTAGGACTGGCTAGTTTCTATAGGTGCTTCATCCAGGACTTCTCCCACTTAACAGCGCCGTTGATGGATTTGACTATGAGGAGTGTGAATTTCGTTTGGACCGAAGATTGTGAGAAATCCTTTCAATAGATGAATGTATGGTTGAATTTAACACCAATCTTGATACTCCCAAAGGAAGGGAAGAGCTATACAGTTTATTGTGATGCATCAGGAATTGGGATGGGAGCTATGTTGATGCAGGGCAATCATGTTGTTGTGTATGGTTCTCTGTAGTTGAGGCCAAATGAGAGGAATTACTCACCACATTTCTTTATGTTGAAGGAAATTTTGCATGTGTTGTGATGTTGGATATATTATCTCTTGGGTGAGCATTTTATTGTTTTCACTAACTACAAAAGTCTCAAATATATCATTACTTAGAGTGGATTGAATACGAGGTAGCAAAGGTTTGTTGAGTACATATATTCCTTCGATTTTGAACATTCCTATAAACCTGGTAAGGGTAACGCTGTTGCTAATGCACTAATCAGGATGACTCAGATACAGGTAGTTCGTGAGGCCAGTTGTTAGTGGCAGCTTACAGCTTTTTCTCTGAGATTCATTTAGAGGTACACGACAGTCAGGGGAAAACCTATATTTCATCATTAGTTGTGATTTCTACCATCCTTGACAGAGTGAAGATGGGATAGCTATCTGATTCAGAATGCCTAGTTCTCTGGGAGTCAGTGGAAAGTGAGGAACCTCCTATGGTGTGGGCGATATGCGATGATAAGGTATTGTGATTCCATGGACGAGTGTGGGTTCAAAGGGATGTACATGAGGAGATGATGTGGGAGTTTCATGATTCATCTTGTGAAGTTCATCCCGGAGTTACCAAGATGTACCGTGACATGAGACATTAGTATTGGTCATTGGGTATGAAGAGAGAAGTAGATGGTTTTGTTACGAGATATTCCACCTGTCAGTAGGTGAGAGCAGAGCATCAGAGGCCAGCTAGATTGTTATTGCAGTTACCCATTCTAGAGTGGAAATGGGATGATGTTGCAATGGACTTCGTGACAGTGTTACTGAGGTCACCTTGAGGAAATGATGTCGTGCGGGTTGTTTTAGACAGATTCACGAAGGTATCTCACTTTTGTAAGATCAAGGAGACCCTCTGTTTTGACGAGCATGGAATTATTATTTTCGAGAGGTTGTATTTCTTCATGGGGTTCCACTTATATCATTTTAGATATGGATGCCCGTTTCACGTCACATTTATGGAGTAGTTTTCAGAGGGAACTAGGTACAAAGGTTCTTCTGAGCACCGCTTACCATCCTCAGACCGATGGCCAGTTAAAGTGTACAATACAGGGGCTAGAGGACATGTTGTGTGCGTGCGTCTTGGACTTTGGGGGATCTTGGGAGAAGCATATACCCCTAGTTGATTTTTCCTACAATAATAGTTTTCAGGTGAGTATTGAGATGACACCTTATGAGGATTTATATTGTAGGACATGCTGATCACACTTGTACTAGATGGACGTAGGTGAGGCATCTTTTTTGGGACCACGCCTCATGCAGGAGACTTCTGAGCAGGTCCAGTTGACTCAGAAGCAGATGGATACCGCAAAGTCTTGTCAGAAATCTTATGTTGATCGTCGTAGATGAAACATGGATTTCATGGTTGGGGATAAGGTATTCTAGCATGTTTTAGCGAGGATGGGACACATAAGAATCAACAAACATGGTAAACATTCACCGAGGTATGTGGGTCCATTCAATATTCTTGAGAGAGGTGGGCCGGTTGTATATTTGTTGTAGTTACCACCGAGGTACCGGGCCATGCACGACGTCTTCCATGTATCTCAGTTGCACCGTTATCATTTAGACATCTCTCACGTCTTTCAGCCTGAGGAGGCGTAGCTTCATGTCGATGCATCATTTGATGGGAATCTCATTCATTTCATTGATAAGTACATTAATGATCACTAAGGCCATTCAGTTCCTCTTGTATGGGTGTTATGGCAGCATGTCCAAGTGCTGGATGAAACCTGGGAGTTGGAGATTGACGTATGTGCTTAGTGGATAGATTTGTTCTGAGCTTTATCATTACCAAGAATGGAAGAGAAATTGGGGTAAGAACTGCTTTAAGGGTGGAAGATTGTGAGAACCAAGTTCTTGTAATTGAGGTACTGGATTATTATTTTCCTTATCCTTATGTGATTTTTGAAAAGATAAGAAAAATTGTGAAAATTCCCAAAAATCATTGGTATATGCCATGTACATGTTCCCACACCGTGAACTTAGGCTGTGTGGGATGATTACACAAGGTCTGAATCCATGATGGGTATAAAAGGTGTAAAACCGACTACATGCCATGTAGTGGGTATTTGCACACCAAGTAGTCAGTCGGCAAGAAAATAGTAATGTGGTGGCTACCTGAGCGACAGTACACGCCATGTACTTAGGTATTACACGCCTTGTACTTAGGTTGACAGATGAATAGTGTTGTGATGGTTAGAATATGCCAAAAAATTATTAAACAATAGAAAAGTACATGCCATGTACCCAATAGTACACACCGTGTAGTTTGATTTTTTCACTTAAAATGGGTTGTAGCCTCCTCTGTTCAAAGAGGATGCTTAGAACCAGATGAGATCTTGGGAGAGATGGCAGGAGCTTAGAGGACCTCCCAACCACACATTGGGAAACCGTTTTCTACACCGTCGATCTCCATGGAACCACACGAGTGAGTTTTTCCTTCTCATTTCGTATCTCATTCCACTTTATCCTCTAAAGGTTGATATTTGAGATAGAACTAGGTTATTTTCACCTCATATCTATACCGTTCTCGGGTGTTTTGAGTAGATTCATTCATGTATATCGATTAGGGGCGATCGAGGTAGGTAGTATGGTGTTTAAATTCTAACAGTTGTGTGTTTTTGTATACCATTGTGCTAAGAACCCATGTTGGGGTGTCGTATGGATGAGGCCATGGCTGTATAAGTACACATAATTGCATATATAATTTATTGTAAGTGTAAAACTACTGTTTGGGATCACTGCTTGGATTCAGGACCACCCCGGGTGTGCGTTCCGCTATTTAGTTTTTTGGCCCAGATACCCAATGTTATTCCTTGTTTATATTGGGAATTACATTCCCCATGAAAGTAATTGTATAAAAATAGCTTGTTATTATTTGGTCTTGGCCCGTTTACTAGTTCCAGAGGGCAGTGTTTTACAATATCATGAGGGTGTTGTTTTCTTAGACCATGGGAAATAATTGTTTAGCCTTAGGGAAACACTTCTTATGCCTGAGGGAAGTAGCATCCATTCCTAAAAGAAATATTAGCTATGTCTAAGGGTGAGATACCATACTCTTGAGGGCACTATTCGTTATGCTTGAGGGTAAGCATGAGGGAGTGGTTATATTACTATTAGGGAATGGTTCTGATTAGCCTGAGGGCTTAGTTCAAAGGAACATTGAATGTTATTAAATTGAACTGCAATATTAATATTTAAATGGCAATGAAAATTGTATTGATTGTTAATGTTTAGTGATTACTAGTTTACTGCATTTATTGCACACTATTGATGCACATTTTTCACTGACAGTTGTGCACAGTCCTTTGGTGGGTTCCTACTAGGATTTATTCTCACACCCTGTCTGGGTCATGTCTTTGTACCAAACAGACTATATTGATACAGGTGTGGATATAGGCTAGGGACCCTATACATGTACTTGAGTGTTGCTGAGTTGTAGGGGATCAAGGAACCGAGCTCAGGTTCACGATGTTACCTTCTATTCTGTTTTGTTCTTTAGTACCTATACAATCCATTGTATTATATTTCACTGTTGTGTAACATGTTATGGGTTTTCTCATATGAAAAATGGACATGTTTCATCATTATCTATATAGATGTTGGTTATCTTCTACTGCAGATGTTCATATTAGTTGTGTATGGTTTATTACTTTCACTATTTTTGTATACTATTTTTATTTACCACTATGCTACACATTGAAAAACGAGGGAATATTTTCCCCACTATCAGACCTAGGACCTCGCTACTAGTCGGAAGCCTATGGCATTTAGGGAAATGCTCTGGAGGTCATGTGACCATACGGGTCCGGGGAACCCGTTGAGCTGCTTTCAGAACCAGGACATTACACAATATTACCTTTATATATTAAATCATTATTCTGAGAGTCGGAATATATATACTGATGACACTATTATTATTTTAGGTTTTATAAAAACCAAAATTATTCTTCTATATATATTCTGTTTAGTGGGTTCATCGTTTTATTTTTAGATTCTTATGCAGATGAAATAATACTTATTGAAAATGATTTCTTAAAAGTACATTGTGTAAAAAAAATTGTAATTGTTTTTCAATTATATACATGAGTTAAACAGACTGATCAGTGTGTTTAATTGGAAATATATACTGATACAAAAATTAGTCTCAATAAAACTTCATATAATGGAAATGTCCAATGAGGTTTATTATAAAAAAATCCATTAAGCAGTCTCTTCAAAAGTTTCATAGCACGAATCATAAGAAGGTCCTAGATATGAAAATATTTGATATTAGGGATAACATTCCTTCAATATATTCCATAAGATTTGTCATGTATTAAATAACATTTATTTGACTGAATGTTTCTTATGATCTAATTTAACACGATACCCTATATCCATGGTGACTAAAACATTTGTCAAAAAAATATCCTTCAACACCTTAGATGAATTATGGAAATGTTAATATTATTTAAAAGTGATGATAAGTGAATTTTATGGGATTAATCTAATTATAGTCTCTATATTTATAAATATGATTTGAGAACTAAATTTTGTTTCATTTTCTATCGTGGAATTTGATCTATAGGATGCTTGAGTCCCGAAGCTAACATTGTTGTGCAGAGGTTTCTCCCACCACCAGTTCACGACACGTGCATGTATATTCCTATTCTTCTACACGAATAAAATGAAAAAGGAATGAAAAAAATTAAATAGTACATGAAACAAAAAATATATCTCATTTTATTTTCAATAATGAAGACAATGGTAATTAAATACCACTCATGATATTAATTGGTCACTCAGATCATTTAATACAAATTATAGTAAATAAGTGATATCTAAAATAGTTTTATGATATTATTAATATGGATCAGATATAAATAATGATCATATAATATGGATACATAATATAATGTACCATTTATGTAGATATCATGAGCTACAATGTATTTCATTTTGATCAGGGAGTTTTCCCTTTAAATATAAGTGGGCCTAACATTTAGATTTAAAGATGTATTGTAGGGAATGAAAAATCAAATTCTAGATAATAACTGAAAATCCACAAAAAATAAACATGTTATCATAGTTATTCATTTATTACTAATGTATATAAATATTAAAAAAATAACATTATGAAAAAAATAATAGATTATTCAAAAACATCCCCTAATAAATGTGAAATCAAAAAATATCAAGGAATTAATATTTATAGTTATGTACTATGAAAATAGATAATCATAGAAAATAAATAAAAATACAATATATAAATACAAAATAAATAGTTGTGGTAGAATACAATGAAATTTATTATGTATTGTCGTTCAGAAATATAATTTAAAATAAAATTTTTCAATCTCGTTACATTTAATTCCTTTTATTGGTTTTGTATCATTTTCAAGCCTCTCAAGTCTTGCATCCCCATAACATCATCATTATAATAATTTTGGCCCAAACTATCAACCACTAGAATAAATTTCACATGTTTATAAGCCATGTAAAATTCAAACTCATGAATATACCCTATCCAATGTCATTGCATGAGGATAAAGTCCACCAATGAAAAAAATTTCATAATGTTTTTACGATTGATAAAGATATTAAACAGTTTATTAAAAATACTATGGTTCCATGTTTTTAAATCGTGGACCAACATAAGAATGAGCCAAAAAATTCAATTGATCTATCTAAAATGTTTGTGAGTCCTGGGATATGACAATGTCTCCTGGAAAAATATTTCAACCCTATACCAATATAGACGAATCTAAATACATGAAATAACCCATTCATTGTTCTACATTGATGATGATATGTGTAGAATTGAGTCAATTAATAAACACAGGAATGGATTTCATACTACATAATTCTATTTTAATGAATGAAAATTCATCATCAATTTATTCATTTGATATGTGTCTCTTCATAAATCTCATAAAAACCGATAATAATAGCGTGTTAGTCCAAGAATTCTCAATATCTCAATGTTATTCATAAATGGTTATCATGAAATTACAATTTTGATGTTTTTAGGGTGAATGGTTGTGTCTTTCTTAAAATGATTATCCCAATAAAAATGAGTAGGTTAAGTATATATAAATTGATTTGGAAAGAAAAAAATTGCCTAACATCTTCCATAAAATCATGTAAATATGATTATTTTAAATAGAATATAATGACACATAAAACACATTATCAAAGAATGTGGTTTTTAGTTTCATTTATGACGTTTGAATGAACCTTTTATTCCTTATTTGTAATTGTAATGATCAAAACAAGCATGTGTGTTATTTATCAATTTTCTAATTTTGTTCATCATATTGGTGTCAACATGAGAACCTAAATTTTCCATTAGGTGTTAATATTAATGTGTGTAAACATATTGATATGGCTCACATAATTTATTAATATAATATATATTTTTTAAATAAATTTATTACTTTTATAGTTGACCCTATCACATTTAATGTATTATGTGAACTTTTATATCAATTTACTATTTTTGAAGTGAATATGTATCTTCAATTTCAATTTTTCATAGTATAAATATTAAATACAATATATAGTATTGATTTAATGATACAATTTAATATTGAATAGTAACTCATATTATATATGAATTAAAATATAAGAAACCTTGATGTGTAAGAATAAAATATTGTTAAATTTATAAATATAATATTATACTATGATTGTAAATGTTGAATAATGGCAATAGTAATTGCTTCAGATACACCAATAGTCATAGTGAAATAACTTGTTAGATGTGGAAAATAGAAATAAAAGAACCAGATAAAATTTGTATAATATCACACATGACACAACAATTTATGTTATTTAGTAAAAACACATATGTCGATAGAAAGGCAGTTTCTCACTATGATTCGGGAGAAAACAATTTGACGGAATATTAGAGTTTCAAAACATAGAAAAACATTCATTAGAAATGTGATAAAAATTATATTGAAACCTTGTGACACAAACCACACAGTAAGCCCACTATTTAATAGGGAATTTTAGCTAGATGTTTTCACTATATCATTTCATCATCCTTGTATAAATAGACACATTCCCGTAAAGCCTCCTCCCAACTACCCATTTCATGCGGTAATGGATTTTCTCAAACCTATAGAAAATTTCTTAAGGAAAAAGCTACCATATAACATCCACCTATCTGAGGTATCCTTCTAGCCGTTAATTGGGGAAGTCCATAAAGAATATAAACATCCATTAAACATTGTTTAGATGAGAGTATCATCATTTGATATTACTCATTTTGTGATTATTCATTTAGGGAAATAGAAATGTAATGAATTTTTCATTATGAAATAATATTTCGTACACATTATTAATTATAAATATTATACCATGAATAAGACATGTACAATGAAAACACATAATGTTTGTTGTCATTAAAATAATTAAAGCACCCTGGAACACCCAAATTATGGATGGGTTAATCGAGGAGTCATTATTAATATAACAAAAAACCCATATCATTCCCATGTTTGTAAGAAATTTATGATAAATTCAAATGGTAATTTTTAATAATTAAATTATTCACATAGGGAGAGATACTACACAAATGTTTTACATGATTCACAACAAAGGGAATGTCCATATATCTTTTTCAAAATAGTTTTATTCATAAATAAACCCACTCATCATCACAAGCTTTTGAATATAACTGTTTAGACATAGACACTATATTCCACGAACATTTATTTTTCAGTATATCTGCAATGGGACACGACATCCCTCTAAAAACATCCATCATATACCATAATTTCACTAGTTTAGGGGAATCCTTACACAGTTTTTTGACATTAAGGTCACTTCAATAGTTTAGAATTGAAATCAATGTATCATAATATCTATAGATTCAATATATACGTATGAAATGATTTTCTTCCCTAGAAACCCCTAATAATTTAATAAGGATATTCAAAACCATACATGATCGCAAAATATCTCCATCACCCATCATCTATTCTTGTGTGCATGTTTTATCATTGTTGTGAAATGTGTATTTTTTGCAACCATTTGTCTTTTACAGAACAATAATTAAAATATCACTAGATCTATATAAACAAAAGAATAATTTTTCAATAATGATTATCTATAATGAAATATATTGAATGAAACCCTTAAAAAGTGAATCACCACCATATTTTCATTTGATAATTGTTCTATATCTTCAAGTGGCAGTCACATATTTATATATCCAAACATACTTGTGAACAAGTTCTGTGTTCTTCAACCCCTATGCATGTAAATATGAAATTGAAATCAAATTTTATGTGTATATATATTTCACTTAATAACATCTTATCACACACTTCATGACTTTTCCAACGTTTGAAGATTCTATCTCAAAACATCACTCTTGAAAAACTCTAAGTAGACTTTGAATTTGTGGGTATGATTCTTTTATATAGTTTTATTTAAGTATAAAACATTCTGTCTTTTATTTTGGTTTTCACATAGAGAAACATATTTTTCTCAATTACTTATTTTCTATCTTTTTATGTGATGATACTAAAGTTAACCCCACAAAAATCATTTAATAATTCATTGGCATGAGTTTTATTATTTTTATCTATAGTGTCTCACCAGCTACCATTTATATTTAATTAAAACAAACCATGGGTTTCAGTTGGTCTATATTGAAATAAGGAACATTTTGTGTGTAATAATTTTTCTACATAAGTATTTCCAATGAAAAAATAATTCCTAGTAGATACAACATTAATATATTTTTTTAAAAAATTCTCTATTTATTCACAGGGTATCAACATATTTATGGACCTCAACATCCCTATGTGCATGATCCTTCCCTTCAACCACATATGCTTAATACTAAAATTAACATCAAATTTGATGTGTAAGTATCTTTTTCTCAATATCAACATTTCTGCACACCTTATAGCATCGAATTATTTTTGAGAGACTATCCAAAAAAATCACTTTTATGAATCTTGGATTGATGTGATATTTGGGATAAAATATTCAGTCGAACTGTTTTATTTTGGGATAAAATATTCTATCATCTAATGATTAATTCCCATGGAAACACAATTTTCACATTATTCCATTAATTTCGATATCTTTTTGAGATACACTTGAAATATATTTTGTGTGAAACCTCGGATACACATTAAGCATTCAATTAAACATCCTATTACAGAAACACCATTATACATTTTCAAAAAAAATATACCAACATTTTGGAAAACACTAGGTAACAACACCATTTTAAACATTGTTGTTACATTGCAACTTAAGATAAATATTCATGAAAGCTCATTGATCAATTATGTATTGATTGAAGAAAACACAAACAAGAATCAATTCAAATCTATGAAATGATTTTTTTACAACAATGGTAAATTTACATAATATAATAATTATGCATAAGATGATAAAGTGATTATATGGTTATTAATAAAAATATATTATTTTTTGGAATTCGATATGATTTTATTTTTTAGAATTCTATTTATTAATGATGAATCATAATTTTGTGTGTGTAATAAAGATGTACTTGTAACAACTATATTAATTTTTTGTTTAATATTTTTCTGTGTTATTCTTGGAAAGGATATTTTTTTTATTTTATGCATGTTAAGATCATGTTATTATATTTAAATAGTATATAGTGTTTAAATAATTATCCACATTGGATTATTTATGTATTTCATTGAATATTCCTTAAAAATAAATTTCATCAAATAATTTTCTATCTTATTTTCTATATATTATATATTTTTTCATGAATAAATATAATTTTAATTTAAAATTAACATATTACATATAATGTGAAGATAAAATATAATATAATAATATAACACAATACAATAATATATATAAATATTAAACTTATATGTATATATATAATTCATGTAACCTATTAATGTGATGGTTTTGATACATATTGAAATATCTCTATAATTTTTTCCTTTCTGTTTTTCCTTTTTGTACATAAATTTACTGTTGTTAAAAATAATTTTTATTACTTATTCTAGTTTTATTCTAATATATGAATTAATTACATTCCATATTAAGAATAATAATTTCATGTTCATTTTTTATTGATATCATTCAATAAAATTAAAAATATTTCATTCAATTTTCATTTTAATCTCAAAATATATTTACATTTGGTTTAAAAAAGTATTATTTATTTAAGAAATAAATTTTAGCTGATAAGAAAAACAACATACTTTGAAAAAAACTATCCGTAAATAAAATTAACCCAAATGGTATACAACCATAAATATTATATTTACACATTATAGAAATTTTTTTCAATAAGATATTTCTTTTAACAAGGGTTACAGAAAATACCAACCTCTTTCATTAATCACAATCCATATGGAAATACTAGAAAAATATATATCTCCACATATTTAAAAGATTGTTAAATAATAAAATTTTACTATAAGAACCTTGGGAATACTAAGATCAAATTGATTTACCAATGGGAGTGATTTTTAGAATAATTAAAAATTATATATAATTAATTTATATAATTTCATTGAAGTTATATCATCTATTATATATTTACATTCTGAAAATATAAAAGCAATTGGGTAAAAATTGAGTATGTTACATGATAAGAATAATTTACAGAAAAAAATAAACATTTTAAAAATGCAATGAAATTTGGAAATATGGATTCTATTATATAAACCATGGTGAAACTATCATTTATAACGAGCATTTATAAAAAAGGTGATTTTCATGAGTGAAAATTAATTCATTCAATTATTTGAAAAACATAATCATTCCTTTCCGGTCAAATAAATTTTCATCACCCTGTTACTCATGTTCAAAGATAGAAATTATTAACTGAAATTATATGATTAGTAAATGTAACATTTAATGAGGATAATAATTTTATTAAAAAAGTTGAAAAATATTTATTAATAATAAAATAATTAATGAAAAATAAATATAAAATATGCTCATATTATTCTTTAATGAGACTCGCCAATCAATATATTTTGAAAAAAATTGTAATTTCAATCACCAAAATTGTCCAATATTTTTATCTTCTATACAAATCATTTGATTTCTCTAATATTGATTGGTATCAGTAGAATAAATTAATATATCATGAAAATAATTCATGTTGAATTATGAGTCAAAAATATGTAATTATTGTTTAGTGTGTATGAGTTTTTATAGGTTTTATTATTAAAATATTACATTTATATGAGATATTTCAATTTCAAATTGGGGTTTATGACTTATTTTATGATGTAGAGAAATCATAAATGGTTTCTTGTTCTTAAAAACACGATGAATCAACATTATAGATAAATTATTACTGATTATGTGTACATAGTGTACGGATGAAAAAATTTAGTGAAAATTTGGTAATGGAATTTAAAATATCTTATAAATGATGTCATTTTTTATAAAGATATGAAACTATATTTATTTATAACCATTATAATTAATATTATAGATGATATTAGAAAATTTATTGATAACTTGTCAAAATTCGTCACATGGTAAGATACCAAATTTTTTTATATAGATGAATTTTAAAAATACAAATTTTTTTATTAATTAATTTTTTATAATAATTAGCATATATATATATATCTACCACTATATCATCCTCCATAGCAGTGCAATGTGATTTTAGGATTATATTGACACACAATGAAATATTTCCTTTATTAAATATAACATGGTATATCTATCACAGATATAGAAACAAAAAACTTTCACCCTGGTATAATCCTTTTCAATGATAAAACTGTTTAGAAAAATAGAGTGATTATATAGAATGTACATATATAAATGAATGAACATGATTTTAATCAATTTTCAAGAAATATTTTTGATCTTGTAGATTCATAGGTGATTCCAACTAAAATAATTTTTTATCCTATTTAGTTTTTCTATTTTTTAACATTATTTATAAATATGAAATAATTTTAAATAATATTAAATTATTTAATTTTTCAAGATTGGTTTGATCATATTCATAGTAAAAAACGAACAATATTTCTAATGGTATGGATCCATGAAATGGTCAATGTAAAAAATGATATACCTTGGGTTCAACATTAATATATTTATTTACTATTATTTTTTATGTAAATTGATATATAAAAACTATAATTATTTATTGTATCGATGATATTAAGTGAAATGATGTCATTATAGTGAAACAAACTCAATAAAATATCATTTATATGTATATTTATTATTATATTTTATAAATTAATATTTATTATATTTATAGAATGTGGTGAAAGAACAAATATCACTTGTATGTGTTGAAAGACGATTTCAAAGTATAATGGACACTAAATTTATAAGTAAAATAGAAGAAATTCATTTAAGGGATGGTAATTTCATTCATATAATTTATTATTTAGGATTAACCATCAAATATAATGTATTAAAGAATTTTTTTGTTTTCATGATTTACAAAACCATTATTCTAATTTTATATCCTTGAAAATGACCCACGAAATTATGTTTATCATCCTTACATAATTCATTTGATTTTTATTAAATAATTGTTTTATATTATTTGTAGTAAATTATACCAGTTCAAAGAGATGTCAAAAATATTTCATCAACATATGCATTTTAATTATATTTAAATATAAAAGTTAATTTTTTCCTAACATTCCTATTTTACATTTTAGTAAATGTTATTATGTCATTCCCCCATAAAATCAATATTCATTTATTTCTTTAAAATTATATATATATTTAATGGTGCGTTTTATAATGTATTCATGACAAAATTTTTAATATATGATCATATATAACTACACTATTAATATATATTTCATTGTGGTGCATTTCATTTCTCTGTTTAGAATAATATTATATATTAATTTATTATAAATTTAATTTTGTATCATTTTATTAAAAAATAAGAATGTTACACATTGTATATGGGAATTATATTTCCACAATATATGTGAAAATCTATAAAAGCATCATAAAAACCTATATTAAACATCATTGTTTATCTTTTCTCATTAATATCATAATATTGGGTATGTTAATAGATGTTTTGTGAAATTATTTATATTTATCCAGCGATTACTCGTTATAGAGACATAGTTTTGTCCAAAATTGGTCATGATTCATTAAATATGAAATAATAAGTGAATGGAGTGAAGACTGTTGACATATATTTGGATTATTATGTTTATCATCTATTTTTTGACCATTTAATGTACATGATTTTACAATTCCGGTATATTTTTATAATATAACTATATAATGTGTGATTTATTTATTTATTATTTGATGATGTGATGAAAATTTTAATTTATTGAATACTAATAAGTTTTTATATGAGGCTGTAATATATTGTTGATGTGTGATATTATGATTTTCTTGAATGAATTCAGTTTCTATGACCACAAGTTTTATTTTTTTTCCTAATATGAGAATTGTGAATTTTAAAAAGTCAACAAGTTTTAATTATCGACCCCCTTGAGAAGGATAGTCTCCATCTTATATGTTAGTTTTTTGGCTTTTCTGACAACCATAGTTTATATTAAATTGTATATGTTTTATATCAATCACATTTTTACAAGTGATAGAGTTTCATATGTTTTATATTATCAATATATTTTTTATAATCTCTTATTATTCATGTCAATCCTATATTCATTCACAAATAATGAATATTTTTTTTTTTTTGGTTGTGGAATTATATGATATTAATATTCCACTATCAAATTGAGGAATTGAATTTCCTTATTTAATAATTTCATGAATTTTTTAGTGTAAGAATATATAAGGATCCTTATAGAATGATATAATATTCACAAAATTATTCTATCATCAATTTTAACTTGGATATATAGGAATACGAGAATAATTCTCTCTATATAACTCACTAATTAAATATTCCAACCATTAATGTCGGACATTGATTGTAGGGGAGATAATTTAAATTTATCCTATATATAATCCAAGATTAATTATAAGAAATGATATGCATTTTCAAATTATTATAATATTTAGTGAAGTTAGTCAATATGTTGTATTTTTTCATTATATTCATTTTTTATCAATGTGATTTAAATATGATTATTGAAAATATTTTCACAATTTGAAAATTGTGTTTTGGAGTGCTATTAGAGTTTTCTAATCAAAAATGAAGCTTATTTTTTGTAAGAAGAGGGAACCCAATTATACCTTGATGATTTCCACCAATAGGCCACATGTTCAAAAGTGAGACTGAGGGTATCATTCACAAGAATAGGTTGAATTACCACCTTATGTTTTTTGAAAATAAAAAAAAAATAAACACCCCTGGCTTCCCATTAGGGATAAAATATGATTCAACAGCCCAATTTTTAGTAATATGAAATAAAACTGTTAAAAATACATGAAAGAGTGCATTCAAGAATCCATCAATCATTATCTAAGTATACCCATGATATTCAATCTACATCTTATATCATTAATAGATGATAATGGAAAATAAATAAATAAATTGAATAGTGATATTTTGATGTACTCAGCTATATCCATGTGGAATAATGGTTTTGAGAGCGACATATGTGGGAAAACATAGGATATAATTATTATCATTTTAATAGTGGGAAAACAATCATTATAATTAACCTTTATTCACATCTTATAACTTTTTATGCTTTGGAATATAATAATTAAGAAATATAGTTGATAATTTTTGCTGATATATAATAATATGAAAAGAACATATGATATTTAATATCCTCATAATAATATTACATATTGATTTCTACCATAACATCACAGCCATCAAAACATTTAGATGAAATGGAAATCCAAGTCCTTAACCATGGACTAATGTCACCATCTTCTTAACAAGAAATAGCAATTTCATTATCTCACTATACCTAACTAATCCTATTATCACATCATATTTACTAATACCACATAATGTTCACCCCATACAAAACCATATCCAACCATGTTCACATCACAACCTCATCAAATCAGGTTATGACCACATACCATCATATTCAATAACAGTACATAACCTTAAGCCATGATATTCGAAAACAAGAAATAACCTTACAAAATCTCAACCTGTAAAATAATCCTCTTTCAAACCTAACATTATCACTCTATATAAATCAACATCAATTACATATTAAAAAATTTAAATAAATATTGTTAGTAAATTATTTTCTAAATAATTATTTATCATGCTTGAAAATATGTTCATAAATTTTTCAATTTTTATATATTTATAGAAATTTCATGTATTATAAAAACCTTAGAAATAAATTTTAAATTAATCCAAGGAGGAATTAATTGAAATAACATTTGATGTATCTACTAATTTTGAGGTTCATATTTACCCTCAGGATGAGCCGATATTGAATTAAGAGGGTTCTGAGACTCGAAAATAATATAACAAAACTAATAAATTTTTATTAATAATCAATCTATATTTATAGGTGGGGATTCTATTTTAATTACAAGACCACACTATGTCATGTGCTTCAGGTTTTCCATCTGTTCCTACCCAATGAAGGGCCCAAGTTAATTTTTTCAGCTGAAAAGCTAGTATGTTATGTCTTCTTATGTCGTTCATGGATTGAACATGTGACAGACATGAGATCAATATACCTACCCCTCCTACCCTCAGTGTGTTTTTTTATCTCACCCAGAACTCTCAATATGGACACTCATCACCATTGAGTTGGGATTTCAAATTTTTCAATTTCAAATGTTCATTTTATGGAAATAAATATCATATCTTATATAATTTTTTACCAAGAACACAATGGATGCTTTTTTATGAAAAATGAGGCTTCTATAAATGATATATATGAAACTTTGGGATTTATAAATATATAGATAAATATGGGTTAGGGGTGTAATGTTAAAAGTGTTTATGGGGGCAGTACTCCCTATGGTTTATGTTATTAAGGGTATAAGGAACAATCATTCCATCATAGATTTTAGCACACCCCTATAAGATAAATACGACAGTTCTCCTATAGATCCACATGGATTGGGTAATATATTGGTGAATATTCGGTGTAAGTGCACCGTATGAAACAAAATAGGGATTAGTAGACCCTCAAGTGTGGATTATTTCAAATTGAATGAGTTATATATACATAATTTCAATATTGCCCTGATTGAGGTGTATGTTGTAGAGGTGTATGTCACCCACTGCATTTCCAGAAATGTTTTGAGGGTTTATGTTTTTAGGTTATTTGACAATGTTTAGTCACGTTATAATTTTTCCTATAGTTTTCCTTTTCAATGTAGGGGTGTTTCACATGAATGGAATTATATCCATTACAACACTCATCAGTGGTTATAATAATAATATTTACTATTCCCTTAACTAGGATCTACTCTAGAAAAAAACGATTGTTTCTCTATTATCATTCATTAATGATTACTCTATATATATGGATATGAATTACATGATGTGTTATTATATATGATAAAATTTTTAATTCATTGAGTGACTAATCCAGTAATGTATTTATTAGAAATATGATATTTGGATAGGTTAAAGGATTCGACTACTTCACAGTTTGAGACTAATTAGGATCTTTATTGTTACCATTTGGATGTAATTAATATTATGGATATTGATGTTAGACAATGTACACATTTATGTTTTCAATTTATTTTTAGATATATAGGCTTATTTCCCACACATGATGTGTTATTTTTGAAAAATAATTGTGTATTTTATGGTCATGGTTGAAGTAAAACCGGTATTACTTCAAAGATAATTACTAGTAATTCTTGTTATCATATTATGGAGAATGGAATGACACGTTGGTAAAAGTGTTTATTGAAGATGGATATTGATTTAGTGGTCCTTTCAATGGGGAGTAATTCCCTAGCATATCACTTCAGTTAGATTATAGGACTTATCAGATATATATTTCTATAATATTTACACATGTGGGTTTTATTTTTTCTTAATGTCTTATTTAAAAATTGTGTACAATTTAGTTGATTATATATTTATATCCTAAATGTGAATCATGTTATATTATACATTTAAAATGTGTTTATTGTTGATTTAATTATGATATGGTAAAACCTTTAATGTTATATGTTAACATGGTGGTCGTCACCAACCCGTGCCCTATTTTTGGAGGAAAGATGTTGTTGTGCTCCTCTCACAATATTCCCACATGGGCACTTGATTAGTCTATTCAATTCATATTGAATAACTTGTAATATAATTATGTAAATAGTCAAGCATACTTTGAATTAATATTCATACATCTTATATAATGTTAGTGGAGGATCAATTAAAGATACATGAATATAGAAGGAAATATTTTTTCAAATATTTTTTATCAACATTTATATAATTTTTAATTCTCTAAAAATGTTAAATAAAACAATTTTTAACATTTTTAATCCAAAATTTATTAATTTATTTTTTCATATATTTGTGTCTAATAATTTAATTTTCTATTTGCATAGAATAATTAGGATTATTTTTAAATTGAAAAAGTTTGCACGGTTATTTTAATCTATTTTATCAACAATATTACAATTTATGATATTTTTATTTTTTATATAATATTTTTGAATTATGTAAGGTATATTTTACATTATTATAATGTAATAATGTTTTCAATCATAAAATAATATTTTTCAAAATATTTTAGTAATTTTTATAATTTTATATATTTTTAGTGGAAAAATATTTTTTTGTTCAAATATAACATTAATTATAATTAGGATTATATTGTATATCAAATGGATGGAAAAATAACATTCTATATCATAAATGTATTTAATTATATTTCTAAAATATAAAATTATGGTTTCAATGTGTAAAATGAGACAATTAATGTTTTAATGTCGGAATGTTTCATTTATGATTTTAAACAACATTCTAGAATACCTAATACATGGTTTTGTTATTCTATTAATGTATTTCATTAAATAAAAACATATATTATTCTTTTTTATATAAGAGTGATACATGATACCTAGTTTTTTTTTTGTGTTATTTTTTGATGACATACAACATAATGTAAATGAGGTCATATATTTATATTCTATAAAAATGTTTTGAAATGGGTTTTCAATGAAATACATGACATAAAATTCATTCATATTGTTTAAAAAAATCTATATAGAGAGAAAAAAATTATCTTTTGACCAATTTAATGAACATATAATGAAAAAGATCTCATGTGGTCTGGTTTTGTTAATTCCAAGAAGGGGTCTCTTTAAGTGTTTATAATCATGAATCATTGGAAGATCCATGATCCAAAACTACATGAAATGGTGAATATGATTCCAACATTTTCCACCACCTGATGTATCATGTAATCAATATTTTGTATTTGACCTAATGTTTCTTATGTCCTATGTACAATACAGTTATAAACTCTATTATTGTTGATTTAATTGGTTGTGGAAAAGTATTTTGTTTAATATATTAAAAGAATTAAGGAAAAGTTTCTTGTCCGTCAAGGTGAGGATGAGTGCATTGTATGGGATTGAATTGATTCAATTCTACAAAATTGATAAATATTATATGAGATCAGAATCTCATTTCATATTATCTCTTAGAAGTTGTTTGATATGATATTTGAGTTCGAAACCAGAAATTTTAGTTATGTTTAAAAAAATTTAAGATTAGATAAACTACTATTAATCAAATTAAAATAATAGATTGATATAGAAATATTAAATAGGTTCAACAAAATTCTTAAAAGGACTATTATGAATAACATAATTTTTAACATGTCCACAACATGTTTTTTGAATAGACCAATCCATTTAAAATGTTAATTTATGAATGGAAATTTTGTTTTTATGGTACATTGTATAATTATAAATTTTAAGAAGAAACAACCCCCAATATTTTTTATTGTTAGTTTTTTATTTGGATTCCAATAGGTTTGTTCCATATGAAATGTTCCCATCCACAATAATTAGCTCAGAATATAGTGCATGATGAGTTTTAGTGTGACTATTAAAAATAAATATGATGATAATCTTTATTTGTACATCATCTATATCATTTCAAGGATGTATAAATCCCCTTATAAACACAAATACATCATTCTGCCATCTAAAATACATTACAAGAGATCATGAGATTATAAATTACAACATAATATAATTTTATCGTTATGTTTGCACCTATGAACTGTCAAAATAAATTTACAGTTCATATTTATTTATCACTATTTGGAGAAAACATTCATTTATGAAGTGAAGAAGTTAAATTTAATTAATAATTATATTTAACAATTAAAATATTAATTTTATGAAGGATTATATAAACTATTATCATATGAAAACATATTCATGTGTTTCACTAATTAAAAAATAATTAATTTATTACTTAAATTTTAAATTTTATATTATGATCATGCATGTTTTTTATTGTTTGTGAAAACTAATTAAAATTAATTTGGCAATGAACTATATTTTTATATACATGGTTTCTTAAGTTTTTATTAGTCGTTTACAAATAATTTTCATTATATTCATCATAGACATTAAATTTTATACAATAATAATTAGATAATGAAAAATATTATAGAATTAAAAATCAATGCCCTGAATTCATAAAAGAAAATCATTAATGAAAAAACTCCATCATTTCCTGGATGATAATGTAAAATGGGAAAACCAATAATAAATACATTAGAAGTTAAATACGAATCTAAAAAATGAAGTGTTTATTGAAATATTACCTTCAAAATTATAGTATATATGTTAAATCAACAATAGTTTTGTCTATATTTTATGATGTGTTGTCATAAATAACCAAATAATAATTAAGAAAAAATTAATAATTACCATTTATTCTCAAATAATCTGACACATTTTATTACATTATTATCAGGGAATTGTTACAATATTATATCCATGGCCTCCAAAATTGATATTTAAAATTTAATGTTAGGGAACGTATCATCAAAAGGTTGTTAAAAATTGAAAATTATCAATATATTAACATGATATTCATATAATGAATTTTTTTATGAAACAATATGAAAATTGAAAATAATAACATGATCATCCAAATAATTTATTATTCATAAAACATATGCACTAAATTTAACAACATAAAATAACAATGATTATAAATTATTACTAATGAACATTGAAAATAAAAAATCCTAGATTATAACTAATAATAAAATGAGCATCTACTCAATATAGTGGTATGGTGGAGGCCAATTGAAAATTGTATGGTCTATGGTGCATGAAAATAGTTCCAAAAAAATTATCAAATCACATTACATTTAATTCCATTATATGGATGTTTATTATTTTCAATCCACTCTTTTCAGGATCCCCTATTACCATTTGGTTACACAATGTTCAGGCTAAACCATTAGCTATTAAATTTCATATCACAATTCTATAAACCCATTAGAATTCATACATTAGGTGATACACCATCTATCATCATTTACTGGGGTTCAAGTACCTATTTGAAATGATTTTATTCAATATAAAATTACGCATAAGGATACTGATATTTTCATTGAAAGATTGTGGTTCCATGTTTTTAATTTTTCAACACCTCAGATGTGAGTTAGTTAATTCCTTTCATACATCCAGAGATTCATGAGTTAGTAGATATGAAATTTATTCCTATAACATGAATGAAACCCAATCCATATTGATATGAATCACAAGACATTAAATAAACCTTCCCTATATCAAGAAGTATGAGTATATATTTAGATGGGAATCATGTCTAAAAATATATAATGGATATTTTCGATCATTATTATATTTTAATGGAATACCATTTATCATCAGTGTCATCATCAATGAAGAGAGTCTTGATTAACCTCATACAATGAAATACTAATTGTCTAATAGTCATTGAAATATCTATTTATCATAGACATTCATAGTCAGTTTTCATGAAAGGACTATATCGTCCTTTTTAGGGACAATTGAAGCGTCTTTCTTAGAAATGACAAGATGACATATACTAGAATTTTTTATAGATTCATTGTGATTTAAATTGAAAAATATTTCTAAACTCTTTATAAAATCATTGAAATTTTAGTTTTTTTAATACAATATAAATCCACATAAAACTCATTATAAAAGGGTGATGTTTGTAGTTTCATTTTTGATGTTTGTATCAACATTTTCATCATTGTTACTCATAATTATGATAAAAAAGTTCATGTTTATTATGTGTCGATTCAATTCAATTGTTCACCATGTTGGAAATAATGTGGTAATTTGATGTCTCTATTATATATATGTCTTAATTTCTATAATTTTATTTATATGGTTAGTGAAATTCATAAATAGATTATATTTTTGAATAAAAATGATGGATTCTATAGTTTACATTATTACATATCATATAAAATATGATTTTATTGATCTGTATCCCTGGTCTCATGTTTTATTGTTTGTTCCATATAGATTTTTCAAAGTATAAACACTACAGTGCATTTATAGTTGTCATCACATATTGTATATTATAATTGAGTATTATTGAATAATTCTAGGTATTGAATAATATGATACAATGATGGGTCATAATATAAAAAATAATTAATTATTTTATATGGTATTGATGTCTAAACATAAATTTTTTATACCATATATGGTAATTTTCGAATAAACAACATTAGTTGAAGAAACATAACTGGATGAAAAAAATAGAAGATGAAATAAAGAATAGGAAACAACCTGCAAAAATATCTCATAGGATACAGTGATTAATTTGGTAGGGTAATAATCCCACATACACAGAGAGGTAGAATCTAACAATGATGTGATTTACCAAATACAATGAGTATATCAGAGTTTAATAAAAAAACCCTACCTTGAAAGGATGAAAAGGGAGGATGCGTGACTATTTCACCAAAGGAACAATATTTCAATTACGCTACAATGCATGATATATAGAGGACTATATTGAAACAACATTATATCCTAGATAAATGCATAACATCTACAATTATTTCCTGTTAAATGGTATAACTCCCACTCCAACCATTGCCAATATCCTAGGATACTTTTCCCCTAATGATATACAAAACTGTAGCATCCCTCTAATTATCTCACTTGAGGTCATTCATATTGATTATTTATACTCATACAAACCCATGTTCTTAGGATAATAATTGTTCGATATTTATATTTTTCTAATTATTCATTTAGGGAAATGGTCATGGGAAGAATTATTACTTGTGAATAATTAGTTTTAACACATTATACATTATATATTATATGTAGGGGAAATGAGATATACATGAAGTACAAATAATTTGTGTCATTTATAATCATAATATATTAATATAATATTCAAAAAAACACTAATGAGATTATGTGGATACGAATTCTTATATTTGTGTGTTTTTTATTCGGTTTGATTTGATTTTTAGACTTCTATTTATTTGAATATGTACTTATATTTTTTGCATATCCGTAATTTATTCATGTAATATAATAACTCATTGTACGTGTTGTATAGTTTATTGAACTGATTATTTTATATTATTTTATTCATGTTAAAAATTTATAATTCTACTTAACTATGTACACATGTTAGAAAATTTAAAAAAATTGGATTATTTATTTATTTTAGTTTCTATTAAAAATATAAATATATATAATTTAAAATAAAATTAAACATATATATATATACATTTTATTTCATGTAGTATATATAATAAGTTATTATTGAATATGCATACTATATGTAAAATGAAAATAATATATTAACATTACTCAAAAAACATTGATAAATATACACAATATATATATATATATATACAATTCACATAACATGATTATGTGATTATGGTGATACATAAGGAAATATTTATGTAAATGTTTTTCTTTATGAATTTAAAATTTTCACTTATATTTATTGTTTTTAAAACTTCGTTTTTTTCATTTAATGGAATAATTCCTTATATTTATTAACAATAATAAAAATTTCAACATCAAATGTTATTCATATTTTAAAATTAAATAATTTTTTTATATTCATATTTTATTTTAATTTAAAAAAATCAAATTTCATTTATTCGATAAATAATTACCATTTATTTACCACAAACTAATAACATTAAACATTAGAAAAAAATCTAATCCTTAATAACATTAGAACTACTTATTTTTCATCCAAAAAATGATTATAATGTATTATATAATATTTCTATTTAATATTTATTATTCAGTGTGGGTATGAATAATACCTAATTCATTCATCAATCTCATTCCATATGGAATTAAAAAATACAATTATTTTTCCACATCTTTAGAAATCAATTAAAAAGTAAAATTGTACTATAAAATCATTGGAGATTATATAGAAAATTAATTTCTAATTGGATTTTACACAAAATTAAATAAAAATTATACATAATCAATTCATATAATTTTTTTAAAGACTTTTAGCCTATAATATATATAAATTTAAAAAATAAATGAAAAAGTGTAAAAAGTAAGTAAATTAAAAAAAATAAGATTTATTTATGAAAAAATATACAATTTTTATTATTTTTATTTTTATAGTAAAAAACATAATTGATGAGAACATATTATAATTTATATAAAACATGAAGACATTATATTTCAGTTGAGGTTTGTATCAAAAAGGTGTTGTCTATGACTACAAATTCCTTTATTAAATATATTAAAATTCATAGTTATTCGTTTTCCTTCAAATATTTTTTTTAAAAAAATGTCTTTCTATTCTAGAATAATATATTTTTAATGAAAATCAAATTATTAGAAAATGTATAATTTGTTACTCAATTATTAAAATATGATGCTACTTAATTTTTGTTATTGAATTTTCTTTATTTGAATTTTTTGTGTTTGGATTTTTTTCCTATATAATTATATATTGGTCGATGAGATTTTGTCATTAAAGTTGTTAAAAATTCTATATATAACATTTTACATTATTTTTATATTGATTTAGTAGGTTTTTTCAATGCATGCGAATGACATTCTGATTAAATTTTTACAAGACCATAAATGAGTGATACAATTTTCTCTAACACATTGGATTGATTTTAAAAATTAATCTTTTATACAAAAAAATTCAATATTCAATATATAGGTATTATGTAACAATGCATGTAACAAATGAACATATTTTAAGAAGGTTTTTCAATGTTGACGATGAGAGTAGTCTATAATTTATTTTAGTCTCTTAATATATTTATTTTACTCTTACAACATGGATTCAATTGAATAAAATAGTGTACGATTATAATTATCCATGAGTTTTTCTGAGTGAAAAAATAGTAAGAATTAAATTATGATTATAAAATTTCATACTTTTTGTTTATAAGATATTACATTTATATAAGTAATTTCACTTTCAAATTGTTTTATATGACATATTATATAATTTAGATATATCATGAATGGTTTATGGTTATAAAATATATATATGAATCGTCATTATGGATATCTTATTACTAATCATATTTTCATAGTGGGGATTCAATAAAAGTTGGTGAATATTTGGATCCCCAATTTCAGAAAACCGCAATATGATTTTAGAATTAGGTCAACAAGAAAATGCCCAATTTTTTGTAGGAAATATCAATATATATATATATATATATATCTCATTCTCTAATAGAGATAGGAATATTTCCTACCTCTGAAAAGGCATTTCAATTAAAATGATTTTTTAAAAAAATGATTGATTGTAAATAATTTATTTAAAGAGAATAAAATATAAATGATTTTCTTCATAGTTCTAAAAATTGAATTGAACATGTAGATTATTAATTGATTCATATACTCTGTTTTATCAGTCATATGTAATGGTTATATTTATTTTCCCCAATATTTAAAAATTACCATAATGTTTTTAATTAATTTTGAATAATTATATTTTTATATATTGGTTAGATTATTTGATAAAGAAACTACATATAGAAAATAAGATGGTATTGTTCGGGGAAATGATTGATGGAAAATATGATATACAACAAATTCAATGGTTCACTCACGTTATCTATTTTTTATTTACCTTTTATGAAAACTGATATATATTAGATAAATCATTAATGATTTTTTTGGGTATTAGATAAAATTTAGACATTCTTAACTTTCCAAGTCATGAAAATACATTTCTTTTAAAATTAATTATTCTAATATTTTTTATTGATATATATTAAATTTTATAATACAAGTTGATATGCCAAGAGTTACTAGTAATTATTGAATGAAAACATCAATGTCTATTGACTACAAAATCAATAAGGGATGATTTTATGTGGTATATTATATTTCATACATATTATATGTTTTTTAGAATTGATCAGTCACGATGATGTATAAAAATATTGAAAATTGTTTTTTGATTTCAGGGATCATTTTCTTATTTTTTAATTTTTCACATGAACCCAAAAAAATTATTAATAATCTATACCTAATTCAACGGATTGTGGTCAGTGAAATAGTATTAAATTATGTTTAATATATTTTACATGTACTACAAGTTGTCAAAATTATTTCCAAAATATATGGATTTGAATAATAATTAAATATATATGTTTATTTTTATGATAACATTCCTAATATACATTTTATTAAATTGTTTTTTGTCTTTACACCATAAAATTATACCTCACTCTAATGACCTAGTATTTCCAAGTAATTTTTTTAAAAGAAAAATGAATTTTACGAGTTCACAAAAATTGATGACGCGTGATTCTGAGGCCTGGAGTGCCCATATTGAAATTCTGAACTTTTATTCAGGTACCTTCAATAAATGTGCAAGCAGTTATTTTCTAACATTTGAACTGGTTATCAAAATTGAAATCTGAGGGCACTATTGAAAATGCTGCGCTAATATTTGATTTTGAAGACTATTACCTCGATGGAATTTGGTTGAGGGTGAAAGATAATTTTTTGTGGTTTTCATGGAAATAATAAAATAAAATAACCACATGTTTTATTTTATTTTGTTGTAAGCACCCTCTATGTGGATGTTGAGAAGTGGGGAACACCAAACCGTAACCACCCATGAGAAGTTTTGGTTGTGGGGAACACCCGAGCATAAACTTTCATGAAAGGTTATGGTGGTGGGGACCACCCTTGGATGTAACATCTTTAACACCATATAAAATGTGGGAGAGCCTCTTTGAATCCTCCAACATTAATTGTACCATCTTAGACTAAAAGGCTTGACCCTTATATAATATAAAATAACAACGTCCTTGAAATTTTGGAAGGTTCATAATAAATGAACCGTTATAAATTCCATGATCATTACTCACCTCCCCCATCTTCTATATATAGAGTGTTTGGGAGGAGGATTTGGGATGGCTTCACCCAGCGATGGAGTGTTGTTAAAGTGTTGTGATTCCCAAAACATGCTGGAATACACTCTCCTACTAAAAACACATTCCACCAATGAAGAACGCCAACCTCATTCGACCTTCTTCTTCGGGACCTCTTCCAATGTAGGATGTACTCATCTATAGCGAATTGATGATTGTGAAAACTTCTTGCACCACCGCCATCAAGCGAAGGAGGTAGTGGTTAATTTCTATTTTATTATCACATTACATGTTCTCACCATCTAATTATTTTTAGAGATTGGGAATAGATATTGATGTGTGTTGTGAGAAATGATGTTTTAAAAGTCCATCCATATATGTTCATGTATCGTTCATTGTGAACCACTTTCTAACACTCTTAACATGGAGGGTGCGGGCCAAACAAATATGGCCTAACCCCTCCGTCATTCTTCTTTGACGTGTTTTTCGAAATGGAGGAAGGCGATGAAGGCGACGAAGGATAAGGAACAACTTCATATGGCTTTTGCGACTTGCGCCACCTCATGGTGCTTCAACTTTCGACTGAACCAACCCTGCACCAAGCTGAGCCACCCGCGGTCAGACCGATCCTCCATGCCGCTCGGGGCCGAACCCCCTCGTCGACCCGCTATCGTGCAAGCATGCACCCCACAACCGTGTTGAGTTGTCGTACAATCGTCATCCTCCATGCTGAGCCGCGGCGCTGCCACCGTGTCGAGACATCGCTTTTCCACCACCAGCCTTGACGAACCTCCGCCATCCCCCGAGCCGCAACGCTGTCCGAGCTGCCTTATCCTCCCTCGCTGCGACCATGTAAGACAAGGCCTATCTCTACCCCTCGCAGCAGGTCCGTTCCCATTGGGGCCAATCCGTGACCCACACAGCTAGTCCGTCAACCTTCGGCTGGTCTACGCCACTTGCGGACAGTCCACGCCCTTCATGGCCAGTTTGTGCCCCTCATAGTCGGTCAGCACCCTCATGGCTGGTATGCGCCCCTCACGGTCATTCCGCACCCTCACGGCTTGTACACTCCCATATCGGCCGGTCTGCGCCCTCACGGCTAGTTTGTGTCCTCAAGGCCGTGTCTGTTGCTATTGTGGTACCCCTCAGCCGAGCAGCCCCCATGGCACCCCCACGGCCCTCACAGGCCGAGTCGGACACTGCCCACTATGACCCATTTACCTTCTTTTGGCCATAACATTGGCACCAGACATCCGTTTGATGAAATTTTAGTATCATTGGGAACCTAAGAGTGATACAGTCCCTTTGAATGATACCCCACTGAGATTTGGTTTGAGATGGGGAGGGCTTAGGTAGGATCGATCACGTATCCAACTGGCCCCCCATGACTAAAAGGCTTATAACTCACAGACCAGGCATCTGATTGATGCACCATATGTTACGTTAAAACCCATGTGATTTGGCAGACCACTGAGATACATCTTCATGGGACTTTGTGGAAGTTTGAGAATCGATATGTAGCTTTTGGAGTGGATCATCCTGGAGACGAGTTAGCATAATGTGGGAACCTTGTAGCTTAATGAGACTTGACGACTGATGACCGTTTCGACTTGGAGTGACTCGAATGTCTAACTGGGGAGTGCCTTGGTGTGGTGGAATACCCACGGTGAGGAGGGCCATGGTGATGTGGTAGACCCACGAGACATGACATGAAAATTACCTCAATAGGACATGATGGTTGGCCCCTTTGTGGGTTGTGGAATGCCCACAGTGGAGAGTGCCTATGTGTGGTGCAACAAACCCACGGTACTCGACACGAGAAGTACATCAGTTGTTCATGGACAGTGGGAAGCGCCTTTTTGTGATGCAGCATTCCCACTCTACTAAATACATGAGGAATTCTCCAGTATCTGAGGGTTCAAAATGTTTCTTGATACTAACCCTAGAATATATCCTTGTTTGAGTTGAGTCAGTACCTTTGTGTTTCTTCATGATTGAGATGGATTATAGGATAACATAGGTGTACGTATGGAGAAAAACATGAGTTAGGTTATATGTTATTTTCATACTATGATTGTATCCTTGATGAATTTTGTGAGTCCTTGTGGGTCTCGAGGTCAATACAGAGTATCATTATACTCAACCCTGCACTAAATATGCCCGCACCTTGTTGTGTTGGATGCAGACAATGGAGAGCGCTGAATGAGGCTGAGAGTACCAAGACTGGACGGTTCCCAAAGGTGGACCATACTGCATGTCGGTACACGGAGGAGACATATAGAAGTAGATTGAAAAGAAGGTGATATATTCCTACCCATCAGTTAGGAACCTCGAAGGATGACACAATAGATATTTTCCATTATCCTCAGGTGTCCATATACTTTCAGATTCATGTAACTTTTCTATGTGGCTTGTATTCTGGAAAATTTTACTTTTCAGCACTCTTTTTTTATATACTGTTGACTTACGTTCTTATCCAATTGTGTGCTTGCTTGTGAGTGTGTTTATAGGTTATAAAGGCAATGCCTTCCGGGTTTTAGGGAATTATGCCTTTTGTGCTAGTCACAAACCCCATTTCTATGGAAGGCGGGATTGGGTTAGTCACGGCACGGGCCCCAGGGGATGGTTCATGACAAATTGGTATCAGAGGAGTCCGTTCTACCAAAGAACTAGGAATCTGATATTTTTTTTGAAGCAATAGTGTTAAGGATAATGAGTGCATTTTTCAATTCATGGATTCCATTATTAGTGTGGTGGATGATGTATTTATACACCAAGACCCCGAAATCTGATATCCTACATAGTGCATGAAAACACTGATTGCATGTGTGTTTTCACGAGACTTCTTTTGTGGACACTTTTTGTCACATCAATACGTTATCTGACCAAGTTTAATGATTTGACTATAGCTCATAGGTTTCTTTTCAGGAGGCCTCCACGTAGACAGCTAGCTAGAGATATGAGATTTGTACGCACAGATATCCTATTGAGCGACAAGGCCTTGTGGCATGGACCTTTTCCATTAGATGCACCACTGGAGGCATCAGTGGTGCCATTCCTCATTGGGACACTGATTCCACAAACCCCATCAGCAGTTGGTGCACGCCGCTTGATTGCATTGCACGAGTTCCGACATGAGAGGCCATCCAGGTTAAGGGAAGAGATAAGCCCACAAGTAGATGAGGATTGGCTGGAGGCTATGGTGAGAGTCTTCCAACTTGCAGGGACACCAACTGATCTCTTGGTGATCCTTGCTTCCATCCATGTAAAAGAAGAAGCAGACAGATGGTGGATCTTGATGCTCCAGGTTCACGATGAGGTGATGCTTTTGTAGGAAGATATCAAGATCATGTTCCCAGATGATTTTGTCCCAGAAACTCTTCGCGTAGTCCATATTAGGGACTTTCTACATCTGTATCAGGGTTGTATGATTGTGGGTCAGTACTCTGTGAGGTTCACTGACTTCTCATGCTACTCCACAAATTTGGTATGAGACCCATTATTCATGGATCAGACCTTCGATCAGGGACTCATGAAAGATATTAAGGCTTCAATTGTCTAACTCGGCATCCTGATGACTGAAGGGTTGTTAGAGAGAGCCCTATTGGTGTATAGTTTCCTCGTTGTGTAGTCACCAGTAGCGAGAACCACTAGCAATCATCACGTATCAGAGTCTTCTGTAGTTGTAATTAGACAGATGTCATAGAGGTACAAGAGTACCAGTCCTACAGGTGGATGATCGCATGGCTCATGGTCGGTTGTGCAGGGCAGATGAGACAAATCCTGTCATGCCAGGATCATGCAGTGTTACTCATGCGGCGGGTATGGTCAAATGGTTCGTGACTGTCTGAACCGCTATGTGGATGATCAGCTGATGGTCGAAGGAATGCCAAGGCAGAGACAATGATTTAATATTGGAGGTGCACAGGGAGAAGTAAAATGTATCAGTGGAGCTGTCCATGTAGTATAACGTGGAAAACGATTTGAGATGTCACCACCACAACCACCAAGAGGTCCATTCCAACCGTAGAGAGTAGGTGGACAGGGGATAGCTCTGCTCTAGGAAGCTGAGGCCTACAATCACATCGCTCCAAATAATATATGAGTTATGATATATGTCTACTCCATCTTATCTTTAGTACTTATAATCATAAGGGCCAGTCATTCTTTCATTTCCACTTCCCTAGTTCAGAACTCGGCGATTCTGACAGAGTCATTGGATCGATCCTTACAAATTGAGACTATTTCCGGAGAGGATTCGATGATTAATCATGGGTTCCGGCAGTGTGTGCTTACACTACGAAGTTAGAGCACCGGCTGAGATCTCCATGTAGCGGCGTTGAGGACAAACAAATTCATCTTGGGTATGGACTGGTTCTGTACAGTCCCTGCATAGATAGACTATATTAGGAAAAATGTGTGGTGTTTTCCCCCCAGCTGTGACCAGGATTACCTGCACCAGTAATAATAAATACATTGCAATGTTGGATGGACATACCTGGAGGAGAGTGTAGCCGTTCACTCATTAGTTTGCTGGCCTTACCCTCGGGGCGGTTGAACTGGAGAGTCCGAGTTATCATGTAGTGGAGGACCAGTAAACAAATGTTTTCAGTAAATATGTTCTTGTTATACCTCCTCATAGAGTGGTCGACTTTTACATTGACTTGTACCCTTGGGGTGGCACCAATATCTACACAAGTATATCGGATGGATTCCGCGGAGCTTTGTGTGCTACAGGTACAGCTAGAAGACAAGCAGGGGAATTGATTCATTCGGCCTAGTATTCCTCCCTGGGCATCCCTAATTATGTTTTCCCAGAAGTTGGATTGGAGATTGAGGCTTTTGGTATTACTGTTGGTTCCTGAACCAGGTGACTGTGACGAACAAGTACCCACATCCTATGATTGATGACCTATTTGATCAGTTGAAAAGAGCACGGTGGTTCTCGAAGATAGGCCTAAAATAATGCAATCACCAGCTCAGAGTTCTAGATGAGGAAGTGCATAAGGAAACATTCAGATGACGGTATGACCTCTAAAAATTCATGGTTATGCGATTCAGCTTGACTGACGCTCCAGCAGTTCTCATGGACCTCATGAACATGATATTTCAGACGTACCATGTTCTCTTTTTTGTGTCCTTCATCTACGACATTCTGATCAACTCAGCTACTAAGGAGGAGCATGTATATCATTTGCAGGTAGTGCTGGAAACACTCTAAGAGAACTATTATTGTGGTAAGAAGTCAAAGAAAAAAGTTCTAGATCCAAGAGTTTCACTTTCATTGACTTGTCAAATCAGAGTCTGGTGTTGTAGTAGATCCAATGAAGATTTAGGCGGTACTTTCTAGGGATCCCCCTAGGAGTGCGATGGAGGTATGATGTTTCCTAGGTATGGCTGGATATTACCAAAAGATTGTCCCAGACTTCTACAAAGTTGTAGTACCACTATCAGTGTTGAAAAAGAAGTGCCAACCCTTCGTGTGTTCATAGAGATGCTATTAGAGTTATCAATAGTTGAGACATAGCCTGACTAGTTCCACTATCTTGTGGCTTTAAGATGTGGGTGAAGTGGACATAGATTACTGTGATGTATCATGGATATTTCATGGATGTGTCATGATGCATGTATGAGAAGTGATCACATATGGATCTCATAATCTAAGACAGCATGAGTAGAACTACACAAACCATGACCTGTAGTTAGCAGTGGTGGTCTTAGCAATGAATATGTGGTGACACTATCTGATGGGTGAATGTTTTAACCTTTACTCTAATTGAAAGAGTATCAGGAATATATTCTGTCTTAAGGACCTGAACCATAGACAACGATGTGGGCTTGATTTCTTCCAGGACTATGACATTGAGATACTATATACTCCTGGGAAGGGGAACAAGTTTGCCGATGCACTCAGCATAATATCTAGTATACTACTGCTATAGAGGCGACGAAGCAGCTGGCTGCTTTGTAGATATCTTTTGTGGATAGAGATAGAGCATATTTCCTTCAATCTCTTACAGTCACACCCCCACCTCTTCAGCGATTCATGGAGGACCAACATGGGGACATTGATTGCGAGACATGACGTGATCAGATATCCACAAAATTTGCACCTCGTAGATTTTCTAATGTTGGGGATCACGTTATACTCTTCAGGGTATGTACCATTGTACCAGTGTCATTTCAGGAGGAAGTGTTGAGGGAGATCCAAAAATCCCCTCTAGCAGTACATCCAAGAGTGATGAAGATGTACTAGGATCTTCGAAAACCGCACTGGTGGCCAAGAATGAAGAAACCAGTAACATATTTGACCTATCAGTGCCTCACTTATCAGCATGTGAAGGCAAAGCATCAGGTACCCGCAGACTTGGTTCAGCCTTTAGTGGTCCCATAGTGGATGTATGATGGGATATCCATGTACTACATATAATGGATCCCACATACATTCATGGGTCATCTCTCTATCTGGGTTATCTTTTACTGACTCAACATTTCATCCCACTTCCTTCTGATCAAATTGCAGGGTTCAGTAGAGAGCATGTGAATCCATTATGTGCATTAGATTGTTTGGATACATGAAGTACCTATTATGATTGTCTCCGATCGTGATGCATGTTTCACTTACTGGGAATTTAAGGGGTCGCAGGATGCCTTCAGGATGAAGCATCGTTTGAGAACAGCCATCCATCCTCAGAAGGATGGCCCGACTGAGCAGTCAATTCAGACCCTTGAGGACATGATGCGTTCTTGTGTCCTCAACTTCGGTCGTAGCTGGAAGGATCACTTTAATTTGGAGGATTTTATGTACACCAACATCTATCACTCCATCATTGTGATGGAACCTTTCAATGTGTTGTAAATGAGACCTTGAAGATCACCTTTGTGATGGACTGATCCAGGCTAGTTAGCACTCGTGGGACCTGAGATGGTTTGGGTTACCCAAGAAAAGGTGCAGATCATCCAAGAGTGGATGAAAACTGCACAGAGCAGGCCAAAGACATATGCCAACAAAATATGAATACATCTGGTGTTCAAGGATGGTGACCACATCTTTCTATGTCTATAACCACAATGTGGTTTACAGAGATATGGATGAGGTGGAAAATATCTCAAAGATTCATCACTACATTTCAGGTCCTCATGAGAGTTGGAGAGGTGTCTTACCACCTAACTCTTCTACCTCAGTTTCACCTGGTGCACGACGTCTTCCACATATTCTAGCTAAGGAGATATGTTCACAACCCTTCCCACATCTTCAACCATGGAATGTTTGATGTCGATGGTGGGTATACTTTTACGAAGGTTCCAGTAGAGATTGAGGATCAACATGAGAAGGTTAATCATGGACAATCGATAGCTCTGGTGCACATTAGCTGACAGCACAGGAACCTCTAGACGAGCACATGGGAGCAGGGGGCTCAGATGCATGCTCAGAATCCTCACAACTTCCATTGGATTTGAGTTATGGATTACAGGGAAGTAATGCATGAGGTGGGGAGAATGTAAATACTTTATTTAAATGATTTTTTTTAAAATAAATTGTAATTTTACGAGTCCGCGAAAATTGATGGAGCATGATTCTGAGGACTTGACTGCCCGGAATGAATTTTGGAAAATTTGTTAGGGTACATTCAGTAAACATACGAGCATGATTTTGTATCTTTTGAACCAGTGCTCAGAATTGATATCCAAGGGCACCCTTAAACTCCCATTACCTGTATTCTCTTACGAATACTTTCACCATGATGACAGTTGGTTGTGCGTCAATAATAATTTTTTGGGTTTTTTGGGGAAATTATAAAATAAAATAATCACAGGTTGTATTTATTTTTGTTGTAACGACCCTCCATGTGGAAGTTGAAAAGTGGGGACCATCAGACCATAAACTCCCATTAGTGGTTATAGTGGTAGGGACCACCCGAACCTAACCTCCCATGAGAGGTTATGGTGGTGGGGACCACCCGAGTAAGTAACCACATTAACTCCATATTAAATATAGAAGATCCTATTTTAATCCTTCAAAATTAATTATGACAATGAAGATTAAATGGCTTGACCCTTATTAAATACAATGTAACAGTGTTGTTGTAATTGAGGAAGGATGAAAATAAAGGAACCATAAAAAATTCAAGGATTGTTACATACCTCCCCCATGTATTATATATATGGATCATGGGAAGAGTATTTGGGATGACTTACCCAATCGATGAAGCACTAGTAATGTGCCACGACACCCAACACATGGAGGACTATGCTCTCCAATGATGAACCTGTTCCACCAATGAACAATGCCAAACTCTTTCGACCTTCTTCCATGGGACCTCTTCCATTTTGGCATTCCCTCATCTACGATGAATCGAATACCGTACTACCTTCTTGCGCAAACTTCATCAAGCCAACATGGTTGGAATTTATTTCTATTTGATTATTGCTTTCCATGTTATCATTTATAATTATTTTTAGGGATTGTGAATAGAGACTGACATGGGTTATGTGAAATGATGTTTTAAAATATCTTCCTTACACGTTCATGCATTGTTCGTTGTGAACTGCTAGCTACCACTCTAAACACAGAGGGTGTTGAAAAAACAATCATGGGTCGACCCCTCTGCCTTTCGTCATTGATTTGTTACTTGAAATGGAGGAAGGAGAAGAAGGTGATGAAGGCAACG
The DNA here is from genome assembly GCA_963277665.1 of Viscum album. Taxonomy (NCBI): domain Eukaryota; kingdom Viridiplantae; phylum Streptophyta; class Magnoliopsida; order Santalales; family Viscaceae; genus Viscum; species Viscum album. Next base: position 840,317,414 of record OY728141.1, read on the forward strand.
TTGCTGCCCCCCCATGACCTCTGAGACTAGCGCCGCCCTTGTGGGTCTTCTCCATCCATGCCGAATTGACCCCGCACCTAGCCAAGCCACCCGCCCTCAGACCGCACCGTCGTCCCACACCTGACCGAACCCCCTCCCTACACTGTTGTCATGTCATCGCGCCACCATCATGTCAGGCGGTCACACCGCCACCATCCATCGTGCATAACCACCACCGTCTGCTAATCCACACCGCCATCTACTGAGCTGTACAATAGTCTGAGCTTCCCAAGAAGCCCTCGTTGCGATCTTGCACATTACAACTTGTTTTCACCCCTCGTAGTCGGTCCTCACCCTCATGGTCAGTCCACGACCTCGTGGAAGTGTTTGCTAACCTCACGGGACACCTAGGTCGAGCTACCCCCACGGTACCCTCAGGGTCAGGGATAGACCCAACAGGTCGGGCCCCATTGCGTGCAATGCCATAACCAAAGGGATGGGTCGGGATGACCAGAACCGGGTTGGCCCAGGCCGGGTCAGACCGGACCCGGGCTTACTACGACCCATTTACCACTTTTTGGCCACAACTTTTTCACCGTACGTTCGTTTGACGAACCATCAGAGATTTTTGGAACCCTGGAGTGAGATTTTCCCTCTGATTGATACATCACTATGATTTGTATTGAGATGGGGAGCTGTCAGGTTTGATCGAGCACGAATCCAACTGGGCCCTCGAGACTAATAGGCCAATAACCCACCGACTGAATGCCCAAATGACAATTTGTATGTTACGTTGAGACCCATGTGACATCGAAGAACTTAGTAATACATATTCATGGAACATTGTGGTAGTTGGAGAATCGACCAGTAACTTGTGGAGTGGATCCTTCTGGAGATGAGAAAGCATTGTGCGAGAACATAGTAGTAGGCTTTGACATGATGACATCATAAGGTTTTGACTCGGAGTGAATCGACTGGACTTGTGGGGAGCATCTTGGTGTCATGGTAGACCCACATTAGGGAGCACCTTGGTGACGCGATAGACCCATGGTACTCGATTAGAGGAGTACATCAGTAATTCATGAGGTGGAGAACTTCTGTATGACATGGCAGACCCATGGTGGGGAGCCCCATTGTGTGATGTGGAAGACCCAATGTATATTACTAGAGAAGTACCTCAGTAGTCCAAGGATAGTGGAATGATCCTTTTTGTGACGTGGTAGGCCCACTGTACTCAATAGAGGAGAAGTTATTTAGTATCTGGTGGTTTAGAATGTTACTTGATACTACCCATAGAATAAATCATGGTTTGAGCCGAGTCAGTTGCTATGTGTTTCACCATGTATGAAATTGTTTACTTGATAAATAATTAAATGTATGGGAATATACCTATGTAAGTTTATATGTTATTTTCATACGTTTTTTTATCCTCGATGGATTTTGTGACACCTTGTGTGTCTTACGATCCCTACCGAGTATCATTATACTCACCCCTGCTTGGGTTATGCCCACACCATGTTGACTTGGACGCAGATGACAGATAGCAATGACAGAGGTTGATAGTACTGGGACTGGATGGTACCCAGTGGTGGACCATACTGCGTGTCAGTACACAGAGGAGACGTATATACTTGGACAGAAGAGGAGGCAATCGTTACCTACCCTTCAGTTTGGAACCTCAGAGGACGACCCAATAGTTGTTTTTCCTTTTTCTTATGTTGTACTTGTACTTTCAGTTTCATGTACCTTTACTAATGGGAATGTATTTTGTCCCCTATTACTTTTCATAACTCTTTTTTTATACAGTAGACTTACGTTCGTATCCAGCTTTGTGCATGGTTTTGAGTGTGTTTAGAGATAATAAAGGAAACACCTTCCTAGTTTAAGGGAATTTCGCCTTTGGTGCTAGTCACCAACCCCTAGACCATAGAAGGCGGGCTTGGGGTAGTCATGACATGGTCCATGGTGGACTGTTCATGACATTCACTTTTTTATGGATAAGTAAAAATATAAATTTAATGGGATTTCTTCTAAAGCATTAACTATAATTTTTAGTAGACATATATTTTTCATTCAATAGTTAACATGTATTAATTTTTTTTCATTTATTTTCTCTATTAAGAATAATATTTTATTATAATTCATTATTAATGTATAATTGTTTAATTTTACCAAAATAATACATTTTTAGAAATCATATATTAGAATGTTATTATGAAAATCTATGATGAGATCCTTATATGTAGTGTAGTGATCTCTTGTTAATGTCATTGTTAATTATTTCATCATTATTTCAATATTTATTGTATTTTCAAATGATTTTAGTGGAATTGGGCTTATTTATTTAAGATAAATTTTTTAAAGAAACATCAATATTTTAAATAGTTCCATTGAATCTTGGAAGATGAAAAGGAAGTGAATTGGTTATAAATCACTGTTATTTTTGTTGATTATTTAGATCCTCTATTATTTTTATTTTTATTGCGTATTTATGATTATTAAATGCATGCATATTACCTTAATATAATTAGGTCAGGACTGATTTAGTTATTCTTTATTTTATGTTTTAAGGTAAAAATTTATTTATTTAATACACATGGATTTGTACATGAAGACGTAATATTTTATTGATGTGTTCTATTAAATTTATAACTATTTATTTTACAATGACTACTTGTTTTAATTATTTCTCTATTATTAGTTATTATAATATGAGAATCATTATCTCCATATCCATAACTCTTCTAAATATTCCTAATATTTTTTTTGACATGGATATTTGGGAGGTTCTTCAACGTTTTTATTATATATAATCTATTTTTATTATTATAATTAATATGCAATGAATAAGGGGAAAATATAGTGTAATGTAAGAGAAATATGTTTTTATTTCTAGTGAATTCATATTTTTTCAATGTGTTTCTAAATTTCTCTGTGAAATCAATGTAACTATTAGTGAATTTTTATTGGAGTGCCACTGATAGTTTCCAACCCATATAAAATACAATCAATGATAGAAAGAGGGGATACGATTTTCCCATGAATCCTTCTACATATAAGCAATGAGTTGACAATGGGGACCAATGGTATCAATAAAATGAATAGGAGACATTACCCACATAATTATCATGAAAATAAAACTATACCACTAAGAAAATCCCAAAATATTCCATAAAAGATAAAATTGGTTTCAAAAATACAATTGATACTTACATGGAATAAAATTGTAAACAAAACGTGAAATAATGGCCAGAAATATTTCTAGGTTATTCTATGACCCAACCCATGGTACCATAAATGTATCAAAATTCTCCCTCAATCTACTTATAAAAACAATTAACAATCAATATAGGGGTGATCACTTTTTTCATAGCCCTATAAATTTTGAATATACGTTTTTTGAAAAATATATGTGAAAAAACAATGAAATGAATGATTATGATTATGATAGTGTAAAAATAGTTCTGTATAATCAATTGTACAACAGTGGAATCATCATATCATAAGAAACTATTGTATTTCAAATGTATTAAATGGACTTTTCAAATTTCAGGGATATTTAATAATCTGAATATAATCCCACAAATGTAACATAATCATAATCATACCACATCACAATTGATAAAATAACATGAAAACTAACATAATATTTTGGAAAAATCAGAAATCTCCTCACTCAACAAGTGTGTGGAATCACCAACATGTCAACTAGAAATACAAACTCCCACCTCTCTCCTTTTCTGAAATATCCAATTATAACATCATCACAACCACATCCAAATCATCAACAACTCATGATTTCACCATATCATCATGTCATTCTATCACAATATCACTGAATCTTGCAATATTATTAAGAAATCACATACCAAAACATTACATAATCCAATGAAATCACAGCCAAACAAATAAATAAACCCCAATTACTCTTAACCAGTAGAACTATATCATTTTACACTTATCTGTTACACTCCATAACAATCCTCATCAAATCCATATTAAAATAATTAAATAATAAGATGTAATTGATTATTTTATTAGTATTGTAGCCATCATGGTTCATAATAGTTTCATTTATTTTTTTTTTCTTTTTATTAATTAAAATTCATTTCAACAGTTTCTTCCACCAATGAATATATATACATACCTTCATATTATTATTTTCCCCACATTCCATAAAAAATTTGAAAATTAATTTTCTAAATCATGAAATAATGTGATCGTCCATTATGGATTTTGGTTTTTTAAAGTTTATGGTTCACCAGTTCAATTATTAAAAATTAGGGATTCAATGAGGGGGGTTTAGTTATTATTGAGATATTATGTGAATGATAATTAGAAATAATTATGTTTTTTCAGGTTTTAGAAAATCCCAAAAGGTAATATGATAATTTCAAATATGTAGTCATCCATGGAAATGCCATATCATGTACCTACTAATTAAAAAGTGCATTGTTTACTCTAAGGCTGATCAAACATAGAATAATGAGTGTCGTAGATCATGAAAACTATATATTAAATATAAAACAATGTTTTTAACAATATGATTGTATTTGATTGTGGGGGTGATGTGGGAATGAACAAACCAAATACGTTTGGGAGGTGCATGTCTGCCAACATGACATGCTCAATGTAAAACCATGTGTATTGGCCAACCTATGAGTTATTTCGGCATGTCTTCCAAAACCTATGGAAGAGGGCATGTGTTGCATGCATGATATCCATACACATACAACATAAAATAGGAACATTCCATGCATCATCCCCAAGAGTCTCCACATGGACTCCCATCCCCATTTTGGTGTTACATTCATGAATTTCTTGTCTAATGTATGATTCTGGAAAAAATAAATTACACATCCAAAGTATTTTCCATCATATATCACAATGTATGGTTTAATTTTATTAATTTATTACATTTTCAATAATATATATGTTTCATTAAGATTTATCAATGTATAGTTGATGATGGGATTTAGGTCATTATGTTCAGAGTAATCATGCAGCTAGTATACCCCTTCGTGTATGATATGAAGTGCATGGTCCACCATTTTTCCATCATAGGATTTGGTACCCCACTCTCAATAATACAAGGGTAATTGGTCCTCTAAATCCACATGGATTCGGTACTCCATTGAGGCCAATTAGTTGGAGGTCACTTATATGATATGAATAGAGTTCAGTACTCCATTGATCCTTATTTATTATTGTGAGACACATGTCCTCTATATGTGTTTTCATTACTCCCCAATTTGAGTTGTCATCCAATTATATGTGTTTCAACAAATTTATTCCATACACGTTTTGTGGGTTTTTATTATTGGTTATTTTGAATTTATATATTCATGTGATGATTTCTCATATGTCATTCCAATCCATTATTGGGGAGTATTCAAATGATTAGAATTAACACATATAGAAGAAACATGGTTTGTTCTAAAAGTCGTGGTCAATACCCACTTAAATTTGATCAATTTTGTAGATTGGCAGGGGTTCTACAAATGGTTTCAAGAAAATAATAATTGTATCAAAAGTGAATAATGATAGGGAGTGGAATTTCCTTATATTTAATTTATAAATTCATCAATTGTGTCCACTTAATGGGTAATTAGTATAAAACCGAATGATGGGGAGGTTGAGTGATATGACAACATCAAAGATTCTAATTCATTATGTCCCCCATGGTTTCATTTGTGATTCAGTGTATAATTATGCCCTCAATTTAGTAATTAGATGAAGTTTTAGTATTTATTAAATTTATAGTGTCACATGTATTGTGCATTAATGTGTTTTGAGTGTGTGAAAAATGCACATGTTAGAACATGGGATCATTATATGTTATCAGGGTATTTCTTCAATGATAAATCCAGTAGATTTTAGTTGTGTATTGTCTAACATGTAGATCAATGCTCGTGGACGTGTCTATTGGGGTTGGAGACTAATCCATGAGTACTTTTAAAGGATATTTGATCTCTATTATCTAACATCATTTATATTAAGGGACATTTTATAATTATATATTCATTATATTTTTCCCTTGAGGGGTTATATTGGTGTCGAATTTATCATTCATTAAATATTGTACCATTTAGTTTATTATATATGTATATCGTAAATGATTTTCATGTTATATTATGAATCAGAGATGTGTTTATTATGGAATAAAATACGATTAGGTCTACCATGTTATGTGATAATAAAATGGGGTTATATGAAACAACCATCACCATATTAGTGAATGACATATGGTGGTTCACATAGCATACAATCGATCTGGGTTGGTCCTCTATTTTTTAAGTTGTGACATTTTAAATATCATGGAAAATGATTAGGAAAATAATTCATGCATACTATGGATTAGTCCTCACACAACTTATATCATATTTGTGTAGGATCATGAAATTCAATAAGCATGTGAAAAAATATATATATTTAATAATATGTAATATGAACTCTACTATATATTTTTTTCGATCAAACTACTATATAAATGCTTCAATTATATTTTTAATCAAGAATGTATTAAATTTTTTTGTGAGATATTTGTGTCCTATATTTGAATTTATAAGTTTAATTGACTATTTATGTTTCTTTATTAAAATATTGTTCCACTATAATTATCATATATCATCTATTAGTTTTTATTTAGTTATAATAGTTCTATTTTTTATATTTTTATAAACCTTATAGTACAATTTTATAATGTAATATTGATTTTTAATCATCAATGAGTTATTCTAATCATTACAGTACTTTTTATAATATTTTATTGGTATTCATTAAACTATATTATTTGCATTATGATATTAAGTGAAATATCATTATTATTATATAATATATCAAATGAATTCCAAATCATTATCTAAAATCTAAATTTATTCACTGACCTCTTTAGAATATTACCTAATTATTTTAATGTGTCAAATGAGACTGTTACAGTGTTTCAATTGGAATTGTCTATTTATGGATTGATGCATGCTTCTCAATGAGGGAATATATGGTTTTTTGAGACTATCTTTGTGTTAGGATTTATAAAATACAATATAATCATATGTATATTGGTATATTAGTTGATGTAAAATGATATTAATAGTGTTGTATGAGGATAAAATTGGTATTTTTGAAAATGATTTCCCAAAATTACATTCCTAATAATGTTTTGATAAATTTATTCAATGCATTATAATAGTTAAACAACCTACACGTGCTGTAAAGAGATCTATATATATGGATAAAATGTCTTTTTTGGTAGTTTGGAAGTTCATATACTAGGAAATCTCTGAACAGTTTTATTATATTGAAATCTATGGAGTTTTATCTTTTAATGTTATATATAATGAATATTTAAAATATCCAAGATCATAAACTCTAGTGAATGATGTTTATATTTACTTCTTTTTCCACCCTAATAATTTATCTATATAAAATGTTATGAATTTTATCAAATTATCCATATTCTCTATGTATAATAAACAGTTACTCTATATTGTTGGAGAGTCAAACCATTATGATAAACAATTTCATTCAGTACATTAGACCACTTAATGAAATATTCCAAGTCATTCAAGCTTTAGAATATAATATTTTAAAGTATTACACTAATTCAAGGCCCAATATTGATAAATAATGAAACTATTCCTTATTCCATTGATCCACGGTCTCACCAATGTTCCAAAAATAGTAATGGACATAGACATCTAAAAGAAACCAATTATAAAATGGTCCACAATTCAGGTAGATTTTTTTGGTTGTATGCCATTATTCATTAACATTAACATTCCATTTTGATGGAATAAGGTGATTATGAGACCCCTTCTACAACAACTTCACCACATGTTTAATTATTTACCCTTTCTCTCAAGTGTACTGAATGAACAAGATGCATATTAAATTAAATAATATGTCAAAAATAAAATGAGATATCATAAAATTTTCACCTTCATAAAATATCCAACATAAGTAAAAAAGGAATAAAAATAATTATTAGGTTATATGAAATTACACTATATGATTCACTAATAAATATATTATAATAAATAATATCTTCACCCATACCACCATAAAATAAAATCATCATCTATTCATAATAAAATTCATTTAAAATTATTAATTTAATAATTGAAAATGGGTTCCATAAAATATTAATAGGCACTATAATGAATCAATTCAATGTTTAAAAAATCTCAAAAATGGTGTTGACTATTTAAATCCATTTTACAAGTAAATGTACAATTTAATATTGTTAATTATATTGTGAAAAAAATATTAATGGGAGGATGAAACAACAAAATGTATATTTTATAGTGAGATTATGATAGTGTCTCATCTAAAAGACATGTTCTCATCTATAATAATAAGTTCATAAAACAATGAATAATGAGTTTTAGTGTTATTGGAACAAAAAAATAGATGATACAGTATAGAAGTACATCATAAATTTTTTTCGAGGCTATAGACATCCCCTACTAGGCTTCTATCCACCATTCAACCATCGATGTTAAATCACAACATACCAATAAGTTGAAATTACACAGCAGATTATGATTTTAATCATTTGAGAATATTAAAACCATTTAAATATATGAAAATTTAAAATTATTTTATCACCCTTTAGTGAAAAAAAATACTTGAAAATTGAAATATAAAATTAAATAATAAAATAAATTAATTTTTCCAATATTAATCATATGATCTCAGAAATTAATACTTAAAGTATGAAAACATATTCATTTGTTTCACCCCATATAAAATAACTGAAGGTATATTTAAATTTTTTAGTTTAATTTTATCTATTTAATTTGACTCTCAGTATTTGATAAATAATTAAAATTTAATTAAAAAATTATTATATATATATCTATATGATAAATAATATTTTAATTAGTCATTTTCAGTCATTTTTATGATATTCTTTAAATAAGTAATAGATCTAACAATGATCATTTGTTTGTAAAGGAAACATAGATTAAAGAAATAAAAATTATTGCACAGAAATACATGAGAAAATATTTTATGAAAGAAACACCACCTTGTTCTTAATGATGATTTGTTATAGGGAACACAATAATAGATACATTTGAAGGTAAATTTTACTAATGTAAATGATGTGGTTACTAAAATCATCAAATTAATATTATATTAAATAAGATAAATCATAAATAGTGGATCATTATTTTTAATGTCATACAGACTTCAATAAATATCATATAACATGGAAATAAAGAGAATGTCCCATTTATGCATGTTGAATGGGATACAATGTATGTCTTTTTTATCATTGATATTTTCTAATATTATAAAAATTTCCACAAGACTCTGTATGAAAATTTCAATTATAGTGAATGTAAAGTGAAAGTGTATTTTTAGAATGAAATACATCAAAAAATTAAAATTTTGTTACTATTATTCATTTGTTATGAAAAAATATGAAATGTACAAAAATATCATGACCCCTCCCCCAGGCCACGTGGTTATTAAATTTTTGGCCTAACAAATCAGTAACTAAATTCCGTATCTCATCTGTGTAAACTGGTTCAAATTCAATCTTTGGAAGATACCACATCCATTGACATTTTGGGAGATTCATGATAATATATAAAAATACGGTCATCGATATCATATGATTGATGATGAAAATTAGCATCTCATAAAAGAAAATGTCGTTCAATATTTTTTATTCATGGACACCCAAACTTGTAAATCATATATTTCATTTCTCTTGTCTACAAATATTAAATGTTGTGGGATATTAAATCGACACCTTACATAATAAGTCAACCATGTCATGAAATGGATGAATAACAATACATGGAATAACCCATCAATAATTTAATTAATATGAGGTTATGTGGATAAGTGAGTTGTTTATTAAACTCTTGAATGAGTTTTTATCATTCTTAATTCAATTTAATGCGATTGAAATTTCTTGTCAATTTCTTGTTAAGGGAATTCAGTCTTGGGAAATATCTGAAAAAGTGATAGTAAAAGTGTGATACTCCTAGAATGATCAGTATTTGAAAAAATTCATTTTCAGTTACCACACATTGAAAATGATCAATCTTTTTAGGGTAAATGGATGTTTCTTTCTTACAAATGACAATCACAACAAAACGAGGAGGTTTTTTAGATTCCTAATAATTGTTAATGAAACATATTGTCATACATTTTCATAAAATCATTTAAATATGAGTATTTTTTTGATAATATAAGGCCACATAAAACATAGTATCAAAGATAGAATTTTATAGAGACATTTTTATCTAAATATTAATAATATCTTTTATATTAATATTTATTTTGGTGTGAATAATATTATGTGATATGTATGGATTTTATATTATTTTTTATCCACAAAGCTTCATGTTACACTTATAATGTTTCTCTTTATAATTTATCTTAATGTGCATAAAAATATTTAAATGGATAATAAAACTCAAAATTAGATTTTTTTTTATTGATTAAAATTAAGTCTTTATAGTGTAATTTCCACATTTTATATAATACTTGAATTTTCATTCAATATACAATGTCATTAGAATATTGGAAAGGTCAACGTAAATTTTTCATAGTGGAATGTTTATATAGAATATATAGTATTGTATGTGTATAGATTATTAATGTATATGAGTTTTTCTTATGTAAATGTATTGAATAATTATCCACTCTCGTGTGTAATAATATAAAACACATTAATTTATGAATATAATCTATTAAGTGAACATAAATTTTGAATCCTTTCAAAGGTAATTTCTGTTGAAACTCTATGAATTGTAGTAACCTAATATGTTTATAGAAAAAGAAAACAAAAAATAAAAAACAATAAATAAACTGGAATAATATCACTAAGGACATAATGATTATGTGATTCGTTCAAAATCCATATGTCCTTATAAATAAAGAATCTCACTATGATTCATAAGTATTAATAAAGATAGAATATAGAAGTTTCAAATAATATATAACCATACCTCAAAATGAGTTATATAAGGTGATGTAACACTTTTCCACATACTGCACAGTAGGCCCACAATGCTATAATGTACAGTAGATAGTTATCCACTCTACAATAGTGCATTATCCTGTTTTAAATGCATAAAACACTTCAAATCCACATCTATGCATCCTGTAGAAAAGTATAAAATCCCCACCCCTATATCCATAAGCCTGGGATAAACACCCCCACCCATAGATGACATCCACGAATGTGATGTATTTCCATAGCCCCCACATGTGGCAGTCCATATATATTTTATACACAATTCCATCCCCTAGTGCTTGAGAGCTAAATCAATCCATTTTTCTAATTTTGTGATGATTCGTTTTTAGATATCATAGTTTGAAAAATTATTCCCTGTAAAATATTATATTGATGAGTTTATGCATTATAAATTATATTTCGTAGACATGACATGTACATTAAACCCACATAATTAGTGTCTTCCAGAAAGATAATATAGTAATTTAATATATTTACTTCATATATGATGTTAAAGAAATTATGTGGATACAAATTAATATATCTCAATTATTTTTAATCTAATTTGTTTTTTTATATTTATATATTACCATTGAAACTTAAGTCAATGTAGTTCCATTACATATTCATAAAATATAATATTTTTTATATGTTTTCTATTTTTTATTTTTTTAATGGATAATTTTATTTACATTTATTCTTCTTAATATCATTTAATTTTTTTCACATTAATATAGAGTTGATAGAATTTTGCATATTGGAGTATTTATGTATTTCATTGATTATTCCTTAAGAAAATGTATTCATTGAATATAAATTTAATATATTTTCTATCAATTGAAATTTTTTAATATTATATATATCATTCTTATTTAATACATATAATAAAAAAAAGTGAACATAATATATTAATATAACACCCTAACACTGAAATATATGTGTGGGTATTGATCTTATGTATTTAATTCTCATAACATATTTATATGATGGTGTTTATATATATTGAAATATCACAGTATATATTTTCATTTTATATTAATTTTTTCATTTCAATTTATTATTTTTTAAAACCAATTTTGTTAATGGATCATAATATTGATCTAATATAATATTTCATTAAATTTCTTATTAAAAATATAGATTACAATTTTTTAATTATTTTTCCTATTTTAATATATGATTAATTAATTATTCTAAAAAACCATTTTGTCCCAAAATAAATTACAATTTAAATTCAATGAAAAATTTCTTTTATAAAATAAGGTTTATTACGATAATGAAACATATTATAATATAGAAACAAATTTCATGAAATATCATTAACCATAATTTTTTTTCATACAAAAAAATAATTTTTAGGTATAATATATTTATTCTTGACATAAAAATATATCATTCAATATGTTTTTTGACAATACCTTACTAATTAATTAATTTAATTCCATTTATAATTACTAACTAAAAAAAGTTCTCCCCATATTTTATTGTTTTCTAAACCATAAAATTTTACTATCGGAACATGCAGACAATTTGAACAATTTAATTTACCAATAGTAGTAATCTATAGATTAATTAAAAAATCTTATTATTAATTTATAAATTTTATATCATGTCATTTCTTCTTTAATATATTTAAATTTATAAAATAAAAATGTGAAGATATAACTTGTGATTAAATTAATTAATAATAATTTTATTTGAAACCAATAAAATATTTATTGAAAACAATGAAAATAGATAAAAAATATATTCATTTATATAAAAAATTATCCAATGGTCATCTATGCTGGATTTATATCAAAATTTCTATGTCCAAAACATTGACTTCATTTATTAAATATTTTGAAAATCTTAGTCATTCCACTCATTGACTGTATTCTATTTATATCAGTGACATTGTTGTATGGAATGAGATAATTTTTAAAACAATTATCTGATTAAAAAACATTCATTTATTAATCAATGATTATAATATGATGTTTTTTAATTTTGATGATTTCATTTGTTGATTTAAATTTCACATGTGTAACTTACTTCACAAAAATATTTATCTATTAATAGATCAATGAATGTATTTTATGTGGATTAATGAATTATATTTTTTTATTATTTAGTTGTTTTTGGTTGATATTGTGTATGTGTGTGCTATGTAGGGTGATGTTGTTCAAATGAGATATGTACAAGACCGTCAAAATAGGTAGAGAATATTTTTATCACACATTATGGATAACAAATAATAAAAATTAAATCCAAAATGACAATATTTTATCTTCTGGTTCAAGTATTCAATGGATGTCATAAAACAATATATTCAAAGAATGTATGGAAATGTTTATTAGTATAATAGTATTAAAATTCATAATTCTTTTAAAATTATTTATTCTCCACTTATATTGTGGTTTCAAATTAATAATATATTATGTGATGATAATAATTAAAGAGGTAATTTGAGAACATAATTATTAATTAGTTTTAAGGGGTTGGATGTTCATATAGTTTATATTAACAAAATATTACATTTATAGTAGTTAATGAATTTTCCAATTGGAATTCATGTCATATAATATGATAATGAAATATAATAAATGGTTTTTTGTATTTAAAGAATTTGATGAATCATAATCATATATAACGGTATGTTGATCATGTGTCCATGGTGGGGGTTGATAAAAGTGGTTTAATTTTTGGATACCTAATTTCAAACATCCAAAAAATAATCAAATTTGATTTAATGATATGATAATTCATTCATTTATAATTTATGTGATTGATAATCCTGATGATCATAGTCTTTATATGGATTTCGTGGTTGAATTCCCCATATGGTAAGATATGAAAAAATTATTTTATATGATTGCTTTAAATAAATTTAATTAATTATATTAAATAATGTGTACTTATTATTATGATTTATTTAATGGTTTCATTTTATAATTCAGCAACACTATCCAGAAAATAAGGATGTTATTTTAGAACTATGTCAGCACATATGACCAATTTTCTATCATCAATATCTCAAACTCTATCGAGGTATGATATAGATATAGAAATTTATACCCTTGTAAAATGCATGTTAATTGTTAATGATATTCAATAATGAATTATTATAATTAAAATACAAATTGGGATGAAAAAACACATAACATTCCTTGATTTTCATGGATTTTTTTTTGAACATGTTTATTCTCACTTTATTTATATAGTATGAATTGTGGATAATGTTTCATTTTTTATATTTACATTTTCAACTATATATAATTATACATGTTATTTTCCATTAATATATAAATATTGGATTTTGATGTATTGGTTTTATCATAAGCTAAATCAGTAACAACCTTTATTCTTATTTGGGTAGTATAAGGAAATGGTCAATGACAATGTTGATATACATTAAGATCAATAGTAGTATGTTAATATGTGTTCCAGTTTATTTTTTATTTAAATTGAAATATATTAATCTAATAATTATATATTGTTTTAATGACATTAAATGTAATAAATTAATTATTTGTGTTCAAACATGAAGAAAAAAATCAATTGATTTTTATTATTTTATTCTTTGGAATGTTATTTATTAAATTTTTTATAATGTGGTTTTAGAACAACATTCACAAGAATGGGTAACCCAAAAATATCAATGTCTAATTAATAAAAAACATATCAAGATATATACACAATATTAATTGTGTTTTTTATTTCATACATATTATATATTTTTCTGATTTATTTGTTACTATAATGTATTAATTTATTCCATGAGTTTTACTAATTTAAGAAATCATTGCCCTAATTTTTCAACATTGCATCTGACTGCCAAATTTTTTTATCATCCATACCTTATTTTTTTATTATGGTATTTTAAATTGTTTTATATTAGTTCTAATTTATTTTTCTAGTTATTGAAATTTTCTAAATTATTCAATCTATTTATTCATTTGATTTTTTTCAAATTTCTTATTAATTTTTAAAAAAATATTCTAATAGAAATTTTTAGTAAATGGATTGGATTCATTCAACCATTAAATAAAAAATATAATTTATTATGTATAAAAAATATAGATTTAATGGGATGTTTTCAAAATAAAATATGTCAATTTTTAATAATAGGTCCCAGGAAATTCCAATATTAATATATATTTCATTGTGCTTTATTTGAGTTTATTGTTAATAAAAATATTGTAAATTTGTTTTAATAATGTATTTTTTAATCATCTTATTAACATGAAATACATCATTAAATGTTTTTTATGGTAAATTTATTTATAAAATATGTTATAAATTCCTTACATAATGTGTAAAAAACTCTTGTTAAATTTATTGTTAATTTTACTCTATAATTTCATAATTTATATTAGTTTGAAAATAATTTACTTAAATTGATCTAAATTATATAGGGATGACATATTTCAGAAATATAAATATATTCACTAGAATTAGTGATTAATGTACGTTTGAAAATTATGTGATTGGAGTGAAAAACATTTAACTATTTTTGGGTTCTTTATTTTTTTATTATACTTCTTTAATTACAATTTATGTAGATTTATTTTAAAATACATGAATATTTTATTAAAGAAAATTTATAAAGTTTGATTCATTTATTTTATATTTTATGTTCTATTAAAAACATTTATGTCTGGAATAAAAATGGTTTTTACAAGATTCTATAATATTTAGTTGATGTGTGATTTTTTGAAGTTCGTATTTGAATTATGTGATAGTGTCCAATGATTTAGATTTAATTCTAAATATTGGATACATGAAATAAAAATTAATAATTAATGTGATTTTATATCCCCCTTGACATGTCCCTTATATAACCATTATGTCCTTTATTTGGATTTTATGAGTGCCACAATTTATCTTTAATGGAGAATGTTTTTTATTAATCGAATTTTTAATGTGTGAGTATATTATATGTCATCTATTATCATTTCATTTTCAAACATTTTTATTCTTACTCATGAAAATATACTCATTCATAACCAACATGAATTTAATATGGTGTTGGTTGTAGAATTATAGATATTCATATTCCACTATGAAATTAAAGGGTTGAATTTCCAAAGAGAATTATATTATGGGAAAATGATTTTAAATTTCTATTAAAATCATTATAGGGTGATATTATTTTAAAAAACGTATAATTCATCAATTTTTACTATGATATATATTATTATTAGAATATTAATCTCTTAATGTCTCTCTCTATTTAAATTATCCAAAAATTTATATAGGAATTTAATATTAGGGGAATTAATCTATGTTTGTATTGTAGGTAGTGTATATTCAATTCTATTAAATGTAATGACATAAAAATGTGGAACATATTGAGAAAAGTAAGTGAATTAAGTTTCCATTGTCCATACATGAATTTTTTCAATTTTTTTATTATATTATTGAAAACTTTGCATTTGTTATAAAATTGAGCATTAGAGTTCCACTAGCTATTTACAATCATTAATTATTTCCATCTAGAGTTGGTAGAGGGAATAATAATTTCCCACAAATCCTACCACCAATTGTATAGTTGTAGACAACTTGGTATTGGCATATCTATCCTAGGAATAAGATGTATTTCCCTCTTAATTATTTAGAATATAAAACCAAAATAAAAATCAACTCCCAATTTATATCCCTAATGAAAAAATAGGTTTCCAGAACCCAATAGATACATAAACTAAATAATAACATATATAACATAAAATAAATAATGGATTACTCATTATCTAGAATATTCTCTTACTCAATGGATGATGCATGAACAATATCTCAAATCCCTCTTAGAATATCCATAAAAATATATAAAACAATATATGGTTGAGAAATTGATGTACTCATCTATATCCATGTAGAATAATGGTTTTAGGATAGACATGTGTGAAAATTTTAAGCATTTAATGAGTGTGATTAAGTTATTTTCCAAACATTTCATGACATACAATTCGATATTAGTTTAATCACGTTATCATATAATCTATGCAATATCATAAATACTAAAAATAATTTTAGATTTTAAGGATATATAATAATTTGATAATAATATCTAAAAACATACACCGTAAAAATAAAATCACATAAAAGTTGGTAATATAACATCCCAACCAAAAAAATATTGATGAAAAACGGGAAAGCCCAACTCTAAAAATGTGTCATGCATCACCAGCATGTCATCCAACAACAAGAATTCCATGCTTTCATTATTTTTGAATGATACTATTATCACATCAGAAAAAACAAAACCACAAAATCATTACCACAACATGCCACCTCTATATCCCAAGATCATCCCATCATGAAATCATAAAATCCTGTTATAATCCTTTGTCAACAGATCCAAACACATGGAATCACCACAGCCTATCACATCCCTAATCAAGACAAACCCCTAATAAATCTCAACGTGAAGAATCGTAGAAATGGACACCTAGATCTTACAATCAATAATTATAATCATCAAGACAATATAAATTTTTCTTAATATATTTTATAAGTAAATTTACTCCTCGATATGTTTCTAATCTTACTTAATGAAATATTTCATTTTTTTATTTCTACATTTCTTCAAATTCATTTCATCAATTAGATTCACATATAAATATGTAAACATGTCATCCCATATTTATTTCTATCCCACAAAAGAATCAATTTATCGAAGACTTATATAAATCATGATAACAAGGGAACTTACAAAATACATGATTAATTTATAATTCTCATGTATTAGTTGTTTGGTGACGGATAAATGTCTTGAAAACCGAATCAGGGTTTAAATATTACATAAAAATTCATTACATTATACAATCAGTGTATCCATAATGTTTGTTTTCTTAATAATGAGTTACCAAATTTATGAAAACTAGAAATCTTCATTCAATCCACAATATTGGATTCACCAAAGGATATTACTAAACACATTTACTAAATCTCATAACATTGGGACGTTCATCAAAGAAAATTGTGGCCATAAAGACCACTATTGTGGAACAATGGGAAACTTTTACATGTGAATAATGAGAAATATCAATAACAACATGGGAAATACCATGTAGACTGATAACATTAAAAAATATCATATAATAATAAAAATTATATTAATCCTCAAATTTAAATGTGGATACATCATCTAAATGATATGGTCATTAGTATATCAACATGATTTGTAAAAAAGGAGTCAGAAAAATTACCATGTTTTTTCATCAAGGTATTATGAAACTTATCATATCAAGTGATAAAAATAATTACCCAATTAATTGGAGTTTAATTAGGGTGAAAAATTAATATGTTTTATTTCTCATGTGATCCAAATATCTCATAATTAATCATTTCATATATAACACATGTAAGAGCCAAGAAAATCGGTTTCATAACAATATACTAGTTATTCAAATATGCTTAAATGCATGATAATTATGTAATTTTTTACCAATAGAATAATAAGGAGAGTTTTATTTAAATAATTAATAAAATAAAATATATAATTTGAACATATTTTTGAATAACAATATATTGTTAAATGGTTTTATCACTCACAACATGAAAATAACATAGAATTTATTATAGAGATTCGAAATCTTTTCGATGTAAAACTATAACATATTTTTAACAAATGAATTGTTAATGAATGAATAATTTGTAATGTGTGTGTATTTTAATGAAATGTGGGTAATTTTTTATTAATATCATCATATAAGTAGGTAGTGGTATATTAAATACCCTTGTATTTAATATGGAATTTTCCAATGGAATTGGATAATGGGGACCCATTTATTGTTTTTTAACCCAAATGAGTATTAATATATTTTATATTACTTTATTTGGAATGAAATCTTAGTTTTTCCACAAATTATCAATTTTGATATTAACATTTAAATTATAAAATCTAGAATGTAAATCATCTATTTAGAAATTGGTTAAAATTTAATAAAATAATTATTAATAATATTACATATTATATTTTGTTGAATATAGTGAAATAGTTATTATATAATTATGATTTCCATATTCTTACTGAAAATATCAAACTGTATTTTTCTGTTCATGGAAAAATAATGTATTCATGAAAATTGAAAAATCATCTGAAAAAATATCTGATTGACTATTTAAAACATTATCATTTTTCTATAATAAGAATTCAATATGAAGTATAAATTTAAAATATAAATATAAGATATGTGAATAGTAAAATATAACAGACAATTGAAAAATAATAGTTAATTTACAGTAATATTACTAACACATGAAAAATATTATCATTTAATAATAATGAATTGTTTTCTGTCATAATATTTTATTAGAATAAATATAATTAAAAATAACGATTTTTATTATAAATATTCTAACATTTATAAAGAGTATAATTTCTAATGAAAAATTCAATTTATAAAATGTAATTTTAATATTATTATACAAAAATGACTGTTAAAATGAAATTTGTTAAAACAAAAAAATCCATTAAAATATTTTAAAATATTGTCAAAATTTTACTTTACATATAACACACAATAACACCAACATCTGACCTAATGGGAATGAGTGTTATAATGATATATTTATGTAGTGGTTCAGCTAGAATCACCTAAGTGGTTATTTTATACTAACATAAACATCTAATATATGATATTTATTTCAAGATATGCATGTTGAACCTCATATCGGGTATGGTTAATATAAGTTCCAAATTTTAGTACATATATTAAAATTTTTTACAAGTGGGATTCAAAAAACATTACTATATTTTTTAAGTATGTTGTTTCTATTTTCTGGATCAATTATTCTTTATCATTTTTACATATTAACAAAAATTTAAAATGTAAAAATTTTAAAAAAATTGATCATAAATGTTATATTGAAAAAGGGATATATAATACGAATTGTCATTTAATAATCATACTTAGATGGTTACATTTACCATTATATTTAATTAGTTATTAAGGGGAATATTTTTTGCAGTGAAGAAAATAATATAAAACACATTTTAATGATGAAAATGTAATCTTATCTTATGTTCAAGGATGCTAAATTCTCTTTATGGAATTCAATCCAAAATTCACCGAAAATAATTAAACATCATTATTCAATGAAATTTTATATTACACAATGTACATAGATTTATATGTTATGTGCACATGTCCAATGTAAAATTAAATGTACTTTTCAACATCATTTGAATGCTTTTGTAGAAATCATTCCATTCTACACTGAACAAGATTAATGTAATTAAAAATTTAATAAGAAATTGAAAAATTAATTATATGATCTCTAATATTAACTATTATAATATGAAAACATATTAATTTTTTATCCCTTAACAAATAACATTATTTAAATTTAGTTTGTATAGTTATGTATTTTCATGCAAGTGTTTCTATGTATGGAAAATGTAATAAAAAGTAGTTTAACAAATATATATATATATATATATATGTATTATATTGGTCAATAAAATATTCATTTCTTGTTTCCAAAATTTTTTTATGATATGCTTCATAATGATAATAAATTTAACAATAATAATCACACTATAAAAAACTATGATGATATAATTAAAAATTTATTAACTCAAATACTGAATTAAATTATTTAACAAAAAAGCACCACCATGATTGTAATGATTTTATAAAATTAAAAACCCATTTATAAATCCATTATTAGTTAAATATTACTTAATATAATTATGTGGCTACTGAAATCCTCCAAAAATTTACATAGTTTATTTGAAATCATCAATAGTGGTTGGTTATTTTTAAAGATTTTTGTAGTAAAATAACAATTATATAATTGTTGAATAATGGAAAATATACAACTTATACCAAAATCAGGTGTTACAATGTATTTTATTGTTATCAAGAAGATGTACTGATCATATATACCTGTCTTTAAGACCTGATATGCAATATTGAGTTGAATGTAAAGTAACATCAATCATTAGTTTCAAACTGAAAAAAATTAACATGATATTGTTATTAATAATTTATTATAAAATTATATGAAATTTTAATACTATAAATTGAAGATCCAAATTATTCAATATTCATAAAATTTATCTTCAAATGGTGAAAAAAGACTATGTTTACTTAAAATTGACATTTATGGACCACTAAAATATAGAATATATAAAATTAAAGTAAAATAAAGTATACAATAGAAATAAATCATATTTATAGAATACGAGAATAAGGAATTTTAGTGAGTATAGTGAATAAATATAATTATAATAGATGTTACCAATTATATTTCATTGAATTCCAATTCATGGGTCTCTTATACTTTCAATCATCTGTGGTCAGGATCCTCCTTGACCATTTGGTTATACAATTATCTCCCCTATGCATTATCCGCAAAATTTATAATCTCATGTGTATAAACAAACTCATTTCAAAACATATGGATATATTCCATCTTTCAATATTTACTAATGTTCATGACCAACAATGAAAATATGTTTTTTTATTATTTTATGATATATGAATAGACTAATCATTTCATCGAATATACTTTTGTCAATTTTTTTAATTCATGGATCACCACAATAGTTTTTCCTAATTATTATATTCTTTTGTATTCAACTTTCGCGTTTCATGGGATATAACATTGTCTTCAGAAAAAGAACGCAACCCAACATAGATCTTAATGATTCATAATACAAAAAATTAACCATCCATTATTATAGAATGTCGATGATAGATTCATATTTTACTCATGTATTAATGTCATGAAGGGATTACTAACTACCATTTGTTCATTTAAATAGAGTTCTCATTCTCTTCAGTTTATTCATAAGAGATGTGATTATAGATAACTCTTAGATAAAGAGAATGAAACATCATTCTAGTAAATGAAATATTTGTATCTCAAAGGCATTAAAAAAAATTCATTATATGACCGATTAAATAAATTTATGGTCAATTGATGTGTATAACATAGAAATGAAAAGCCTAAGAATATGATGAGTTTTCGTATTATCAAATTTATTTTGATGGAAAAAACATTTCTAACTTCATCATTCTAAATAATGAAATATGATCATTTTTAAGAAAATAATATCCAATTAAAAATCAGTATCGATGATAGAAGTTTATAGTTTCATTTTTGTGTTCATATCAACATTTTCTCCACTATTACACATTATTAAACTCAAAACAATCATGTGTGTAATGTCTGTATTTTTTACTATTTTTTATCATATTAACATCAACTTGAGCTGTTGATGTTCTTTTGTAGCTATATATCGAACCTTAATCATATTATTTATATGGTTGAAGAATCCGACTAATGGATTTTGTTCTTTGACTAAAAATGAATAATTCCATAGATTGATTTATAACATATTATGTAATAGGAGAATTTTTCTATCAATATCCAATTTCTCAATGATATTGATATGTTCCAAGATGATTAATCAATGTATAAATATAATATATAATATTTTTTATACTCACATATTTTATATTAATATTTAATAGAAATAAATTATACTTTGTATTGAATAATAAGTTACTCTAGTGCTTATGAATACAAAACTACACACATTTTAAAATAATATTAGTTTCTGAACAGAAATTATAAATACTAGGAATGAAAACATTTATGGAGAAATAGAGTTTTAGAGCGACATAATATTTATGTATCTGAAGAATGTTAAAAATAATTAATATGAAATGTTTGAGAAGAAGATCTAATAGTACATAGATAATTACGTGGATCGTTTAGATTTTCTATGTCGAGACAGAGGTAGAATATCACAATGATTCAAAAGCACAAATAAATAAATAATGTCATAATCTAACAATTTTGAAGAATCTTCCACAAAATTTCCTCTAATGGAAGATGTAACACTTTTCCACTGACCAAAAAATATATTCATTGTTCTTCTCTAAACTGTAGCTATAATTTCAGATTACAATAGTTATGTTTCTCGATATAAAAAAACACCCCTCCTCATTGACTAATATATGGTAACAATCCCCCCGATCATATCCTATGACTCACATTATCACAACTGTGATGAAATCCACAAATGTGACATGTCCACATTATCATCACATGAGGTAGTAAATATTGATTTTATACATTACTCTGTGCCAAAATTCTTAATAGATGCATCATTCAATATAGATAATTTTTTGATGATTAATTAAGGGAAATTATATCATGATGAATTATTCGTTAAGAAATATTAGTCTGAACAAATTAAAAATTATATCTTATATTCTGTGGAAAAGATATGTACATAAAATTTACATAATATGTGTCCATAGTCTGCATAGTATATTTACATATTATAGAATCTACTAATAACAGGTTACATTATATATGTTGATAAAAATTAAAATATCTAAATCATTATACTTTTATGTTATTTTATTTTTTAGCTTCAACTATCTATTATTAAGGATTAATTTTTAAGAAACTATAGATATCCATTTAATACAATAATTTATTATGGTTTTTCCATTGATATATTTGTTTGAATATATAAATTTATGTAGTTATATTATTGTTGTGATCGTGAAATTCATATTATCCAGGTAATGGTGTTAAAAAAATCAATTACATTAATGTATTTATTTATTTTAATGAGAATAGCATCAAAAAAATATTTCATTGAATATTAATTGAACATATTTTTATACAATATGTTTTTTTCTAAATATTTTTTTATTATTGAATGAACATAATGCATATAAAATAACATTAATATATTAATATAACTCACATAAAAAACACCAACAAATATATTACATATATATATATATATATTATTTATATAAATTGTCAATGTAATTGTGTGGATACATATTGAAATATATCGAAAAATTGTTTATCGAATTGACCTTATTAATATAAAATTTATTGGTTTTAAAACCATATTTTTGTAGGTATTTAATATTCTTATAATATAATAATAAGTTACATTTTTTATAACAATATAAATTTCAATATTCATTTTATTTGAATTTTAATATTTGTATCAATTCTAATTTTAATCTTAAAATAAATGTCAATATGATTTATAAAAGAAATTTATTCAATAAAATAGATTCATATATAAAAAAAAGAAATACTAGAAAAAAAATATTCATTAAAAAAATACCTCTAATTGGGGTACATAATTTTTTTTATTAATTATACATTTTTTGATTTCATTAAAATATATAATCCAATATGGGTTTAAAATTTACCTTTCTCATTTCTCAATCACAAAACACATTTTAATACAAACTAAAAATATATCTCATAATATTTATAAGAATGATAATAAATGAAATTTTACAATTAAACAAATGGGGATAATAATATAAAATAAATTTACAGGTGGGATTCCTCCATAAATAATATTAAAATATGATATAATCCATGTATATAATTTTTTTGGAGACATTTCATCTGTAATATATTTAAATTTATAAACATTATTCAATGGGGTAAAATGGTCTTGAATTAAGAAATATGAATTATATAGGGAAAATAATCAATGTTGTAAAATTAAATATTTACAAAAAACAATGGAAAAGTAAATAAAATTAGATAATTTTTTCTAAAAAATGATCAAAATATTATTAAGTATAGGTATATATCTGAAAATAAATTTCCATGAGAACAACATCATTTATTTAATATATTGAAAATCATTTTACTTTATTTATCATTTAAATTTTTTTAGAGAAACTAGTTTTTATTCATATAATGATATGTTTTTAGACAAAATGTTCTTATTATAAAAATTTACAATTATTACTCATTGATTAGAATACCATGTTTTTTAATATCTGTGATTTAATTTTCCATTAATGATTTTTTCAAATTGGTTTTTACAACACATTCCTATATTAATAGATATTTTTTGTGTTTATTTAGAAATTTTAATTTTCATCAATCATTAGATTTATTACATCGATTGTGTGTGATTACAATATCATGGATGTTTTTTGATGAAATAGGCACAAGACCATGAAAATAGTGATACTATTGTTTTCTAACACGATTAATGGATTTACAAAAATACGTTCTAATTTACAACAAAAAATCAAGAATTAATCTACATTTATAAGTTATTAGTGGATGTCAGAAATCATTACATACCAAGAATTATCAGAAATGATGACTACCCAAATATAGTATTGTATGTTTATTGATTATTAATGTAGATTGTTATTGCATATATAAATCTATTGAATAATTACCCACTCTCATGTGTAATAATATAGAACTCATTAATTTAATAATACAATCTATATTACAAACATAAATATTGAATCTTTTTATGGTAATTTCTATTGAAACTATATGAGTCATAGTGACATAAAATGTTTACAAAAATGTAAAATAAAAAATACAAAAACAAGAAATAAAATAAAATAAGATCACCAAGAAAATAATGATTATGTGATTCGATAATAATCCATACGTCCTTTAAAGAATAAATCTCACTATGATTCATAAGTATTAATAAAGATAGAATATAGTAGTTTCACATTATAGAGAACCATACCTCAAAATGAGTTATAAAGGGTAATGTAAAACTTTTCCACAAACTGTACAGTATAACCACTATACTATAATGTACAATGGATAGTAATCCACTCTACAACAGTGCATTAGCCTGATTTAAATGCAGACAACAATTCAATGCCCCCTCCATATATCCTGTAGAAAAGTATTAAATCCCCCCCAATATCAATAAGCCTGGGATAGACACCTCTACCCACTGATGACATCCATGAATGTGATTTCTTTCCATATCCCCCACCGATGGCAGTCCTTATAGAATTTATACACACATCCATCCCTTTGTGCTTGAGAGTACAATCAATCCATATTTCTAATTTTGTGATGATTCAATTTTGGAAATGTTAGTTGGAAAAATTATTCCTTGAAAAATATTAGATTTACGACTTTATGCATTATAAATTATATTCTTTAGGAATGACATATACATGAGATTAACAAAATGAGTGTCTTCGAGACACATAATATATTAATTAATATATTTACTACACATAAGATGTTAATGAAATTATGTGGATACAAATTAATATATCTAAATTATTTTTCCTCTATTCTGTTATTTTATATTTATATATTGTTAGTGCAACTTAAATTTATGTAGCTCAATTACATATTAATGTAATATAATATTTTTTTATGTTTTCTATTTTTTATTTTTGGGAAAGTATAATATTATTTACATTTATGCATGTTAATATCTTGTAATTCTTGTTCACATTAATATGGAGTTGATAGAATTATGCATATTGGTGTATTTATATATTTCATTGAATATTACTTAAGAAAATGTATTCATTGATTATAAATTTAATATATTTTCTATCAATTATAATTTTTTTAAGATTAAATTATATCATGATTATTGAATATATATAATAAAAATATAGTGAACATAATATATTAATATTACACCCTAACACTGAAATATATGTGTGTGTATTGTACATATATATTTAATTCACATAACATATTAATTTGATGGTGTTCATACATATTGAAATATCACAATATATTTTTTCTGTTTGAATTTATTTTTTGAATTAAATTTATTATTGTTAAAAACCATATTTATTTATCGATCATAATATTCATCTAACAGAATATTTCATTACATATCTTATTAACAATATAAATTACTATTTATAATTTTTTCCCTATTTTAATATATGATTAATTAATTATTTTAAAAAATTATTTTTGTTAAAAAATAAATTAAAATTTCAATTTGATGGGAAATTTCGTCCATTAAATAAGTTGGACCATAAAAATGAAACATATTATAATATATAAACAAATTTCCTTAAATAAAATAACCCATAATTGTTTTCATACACATTTTTTTTAATTATATATTTATTATTAACATAATATTATATCATTCAATATGTATTCTGACAATACCCAACTAATTAATGAATTTTTTTCATTTGGAATTGCTAACTAAAAATATTTCTCCCCATATTTTAATGTTTTATAAAATTTAAAATTTAACTATCAGAATCTTGTAAATAATTTGAACAATTTAATTTACCAATAGTGGTAATATATATACTAATTAAAAAAATGATATTATTCAATTATATATTTTATTTCTTGGAATTTATTCTTTAATATATTTAAATTTAGAATATAAAAATGATAAGTTGTAAAATGTGTGTAAATTAAAGAATAATAATTTTATTTGGAACAAATTCAATATTTATAGAAAACAATGAAAATAGATAAAAAAATATTTATTTATATAAATAATTATCCAACAGTCATTTGGGATGGATTTTATCCAAACTTCTATGTCCAAGACTATGACTTCATTTATTTCATATTTTGAAAATTTTATTCATTCCACTCATTGACTGTATTTTTTTATAACAGTGACGTTGTTGCATGAAATGAGATTATATTAAACAAAATTATCTGATTATAAAATTTAACATTTATTACAAAACCATTATAATATGATGTTTTTAATTTCTCTGATTTTATTTGTTGATTTAAATTTCAAATGTGTAACATTTTTCAATAAATATTTATCTACTAGTAGATGAATGCCTGTATTTTATTTTGTTTAATGAATTATTTTTAATCATTAATTAGTTGAGTTTAGTTGATATTGTGTATATTTGGGCTATTTAGGGTAATTTTGTTATGATGAGATTTGTACAAGATCGTCAAAATAGGTATAAAATATTTTTGCCAGATTTTATGGATAAGAAAAAATAAAAAAATTATATCCAAAAAGTCAATATTTTATCTACTGGTACAAGTATTCAATGAATGTCAAAAATTAATATATTCAATGAATGTTTTGAAATGTTTATTAGAATAATTGTCTTAAAATTCATCATTTCAATAAAATTATTGATTCATCTCTTACATTGTTGTTTCAAAAATATAATATATTATGTGATGATAATAACTAAAGTGGTCATTAGAGTACATAATTTGTAATGATTTTTAAGGGGGTATAATTTTTATAGGTTATTTATACAAAATATTACGTTAATACTATTTAATGAATTTTATTATCGGTTTTCATGACATATAATATTATAATTATATATAATAAATGGTTTTTTGTATTAAAAAAATATAATGATTCATAATCATATATAGCTATTTGTTGACCATCTGTCCATGGTGGGGGTCAATAAAAGATGGTTAATTTTTGGATACCTAATCTCAAACATCCAAAAAATAATCAAATTTGATTTAATGATATGATAATTCAATCATTAATAACCAATGTGATTGATAATCTAGATGATCTTAGTCATTTTATGAATTTCCTGGATGTATTCTCCATATGGTAAGATACAAAAAAATTATTTTATATGATTACATTTAACAAATTTAATTAATAATATTAATTAGTTTTTAGTTATTATTATGATATATTTAATGGTTTAATTGTATAATCCAGCACTACTATCCATAAAATAAAGATGTTATTTTAGAATTCTTTCAGCACATATACCCAATTCTCTATCATCAACATCTCAATATCTATAGAGCTAGGATATAGTTATGGAAATATCTAATATTGAAAAATGTATGTTATTGATAATGGTTTTCAAGAATTGCATGACTATAATTCAAATACAAATAGGGATGAAAAAGCACATAACTTTCTATTATTTTCATGAATTTCTTTAAACATGTAGATTCTCAGTTTTTTTCTATAATATAAATTGTCGAAAATATTTCATTTTTTTATTTATTTTGTCGACTATTTATAATTATCCTTGTTATATTCCAATAATATATAAATATTGGATTGTGATATATTGGTTTTATCAAAATCTAAATCAGTTACATCCATTATTCTTGTAAGTGTAGTTCAAGGAAATGGCCAATGTCAATATTGATATACATTGAGTTCTATAGTAGTATGTTATTATGTGTTTCTGTTTATTTTTTATATTAATTTAAATATATTAATCACAAAATTATATATTGTTTTAATAATATTTATTGAAATAAATTAAATTTTGGTGTTCAAACACGAATAAAAAAATTCAAGTGATTTTTATTTTTTTTATTGTTTTGAATGATATTTATTATAGTTTTTATAATATGGTAATTGAACAACACTCACAGGAATGTGTAACAAGACAATATAAATGTATAAATGAGAAAAAAAAATAAGGTATATACACAATATAAATTGTGGTTTTTTATTTATTACATATAATAAATTTTTTCTGATTTACTTGTTACTATAATGTATTAATTTATTTTATGAGTTTTTCTATTTTAATAAATCATTGCCCAAATTTTTCAACATTGAATCTAACACACAAATTCTATTATCATCCATACCTGATTTTTTAGATCGTGGTATTGGAAAATGTTTTATAGTAGTTTTAATGATGTTTTCTAATTATTGGAATTTTCTAAATAATTTAATCTATTTATTCATTTGAATTTTGTTTCAAATTCTATGTTAATTTGTAGGCTAATATTCTAATAGAAATTTGTTGTAAATGGATTCGATTCATTCATACATTAAATAAAAAATATAATTTGTTATGTATAAAAAATATTGATTTAATGGGATTTTTCAAAAGAAAATATGTCAATTTTTAACATGAGGTCCTATAAAATTCCAATATTAATATATATTTCACTGTTGTTTATTTAATTTTGTTGTTAACAAAAATATTGTATATAAATATATTAGTAAAGTATTTTTTAATCATCTTATTAACATAAAATACATCATTAAATGATTTTATGATAATTTTATTGATAAAATATGTGAGAAATTCTTACATAAAGTGTAAAAAACCCTGGCTAAATTTATTTTTAATTTTACTCCATAATTTCATAATTTTAATTATTTTGAAAAGACATTAGTTAAATTATTCGAAATTATATAGGGATAAAATATTTTATAAATATATATATATATTCACTAGAATTAGTTATTAATGAATGTTTGAAAATTATGGCAATGGAGTGAAAAACATTGAACTATTTTTGGGTTCTTTAGTTTTTATTCTAATCATTAATGTACTATTTACGTAGATGATTTTTCAATGCATGAATATTTTATTAAAATAAAATTATAATGTTTTAATCATTTATTTTATATTTTATTTTCTATTATAAACATTTACTTCATGAATAACCATGTGGTTTTACATGATTCCATAATATTTAGTTGATGTGAGGTTTTCTGAAGCTCGTATATGAATTATATGATAGTGACCAATTGTTTCGATTTAATTCTAAATATTGGATACATGATTTTCAAATACACAATGACTGTGATTATAGATCCCCCTTAACAATTCCACTATATAACCTTTATGTATGTTTTTTGGATTTTAAGAGTGCCAAAATTTAACATTAATGGAATATATTTTTTATTAATCGCATTTTTTATGTAAGACTATTTCATATGTCATCTATTATCATATAATTTTCAAACAATTGTATTCTTACTCATGAATATATATTCATTCATCACCCACATGAATCTTATATAGTGCTGGTTTTGGAATTATAGATATTCATAATCCACTATGAAATTGAAGGTTTGAATTTCCATAGAGAATTATATTGTAGGAAAATGATTTTAAACGTCTATAAGGATCCTCATATAGTGATATTATGTTAAAAAAATATTATTCATAAAATTTTATTATTCTATATATTATTATTGGTCTCCTTCACTCTTAAAGTCTCCCTCTTATTAAATTGTCCTACCATTAATGTAGAAATTTAATATTAGGGGAATTAATCTATGTTTGTATTGTAGATAATGTATTTTTAATTCTATTAGATGAAATGCCTTAAAATGCAGAACATAGTGAGAAAAGTATGTGAATTCTATTTTCATTGTTTGTACATGAATTTTTATAGAATTGTTTTTTATTTTATTTGTGAAAACATTTACTCTGTTATAAAATTGAGTTTCAGAGATCCATCAGCGATTTACAATCCTAAATTATTTCCTTCTAGGGTAGGTAAAGGGAATAATAATTTTCCACAAATCCTAACACTAATTGGATAGTAGTAGGAATCTGTGTCTGGGGGTATCTATCATAGGAATAAGATGTATTTCCCTCTTAATTATTTAGAAAATATAACCAAAACACAAATCAAATACCACTTTATCTTATTAAAGAAAAAATAGGTTTCCAAAACCCAATAGTTACATAAATTAAATAATAACATATATAACATAAAATAAATAATGGATTCCAAATTATAAAGAACATTCTCTAACTCTCTAGATGCTATGTGAACAAATATCTCAAATCTCACTCAGAATATCCATAAAAATTTAGAAAAAACTGTACGATTGAGAAACTGATGTACTCATCTATATCCATATAGAATAATGGTATTATGATAGGAATATGTGAAAATTGTAAGCATTTAATGAGTGTGATTATGTTATTTTCCAATCATTTAATGACATATAGTTCAATATTAGTTGAATCACATTATCATATTATCTATGGACTATAATAAATAATAAAAATAATTTTGGATTTCTATCGATATATAATAATATGAGAAGAATATCTAAAAACTTAAACCATATAAATAATATCACATCAAAATTTGTAATATAACATCCTAAACAAAAAAAATATTGGTGAAAACGAGAAATCCCAACTCCGAACATGTATCGTGCATCTCTAGAAAATCAACTAGCAACAAGAATTCACTGCTTTCATCCTTTGTGAATCATACTATTATCAAATCATCAAAACCACAACCATAAAATCATCACCACAATATGGCCCCTCTATGTGACCAGATCATCACCTCATGATATCATAAAATCATGTTATAAAAATTTGTCATCAAAGCCAAACACATGTCCTCATCACAGAAAATCACATAGCTAAGCAAGACATAACCCTAATAAATCTCAACTTGTAGAATCATAACATTGGACACCTAGATGTTACAAAAAATAATAACAATCATCAAAACAATTTAAATTTTATAATATAATTTCAATGTAATTTTTTTCCTCAATATGTTTCTCATCTTACATCATAAATTATTTAATTATTTTTTACCTTTACATTTCTTCAAATTAATTTCATCAATTGGATCCACTCGTTAATACGTAATCAAAACTTTACATATTTATTTTTATCCCA
This sequence comes from Viscum album, assembly GCA_963277665.1. Classification (NCBI taxonomy): domain Eukaryota; kingdom Viridiplantae; phylum Streptophyta; class Magnoliopsida; order Santalales; family Viscaceae; genus Viscum; species Viscum album. The sequence goes on from OY728141.1 coordinate 840,349,508, forward strand.
AAAATGAATCAATTTATCTAAGACTTATATAAATCATGATAACATGGGAACACAAAAAATACATGATTAATTTATTATCTTCATGTATTAGTTGTTCAGTGATTAAAAATTATTTCATGAACATTGAATCATGGGTTTTTTGTTACATAACATTTCATTAAATTATACAAACAGTGTATCTATAATTTTTGTTTTCTAAATAATAAGATAAAATATTTATAAAAAATGAAAATATTCATTCAATACACATGATTGGATTCAACAATGAATATTACTGAACACATTTACTAAATATAATAACCTTGGGACATACATCAAAGAAAATAGTGGCCATATGTTCGACTATTGTGGAACAATGTGAAATGGTTACATGTGAACATTGTTAAATATCATTAACAACATGAGGAATACCATGTAGAATGATAATATTAAAAAATCTCATATAATAATAAATAGAATATTAATCCTCAATTGGAAATGTGGATACATAATCTAAATGGTAAGTTCAATAGTATATAACTGTGGTTTGTAACCAAGGAGTCATAAAAATTAACATGTTTTTTCATCAAGGTATTATGAAACATATCATCTCAAGTGATTAAAATCATTACCCAATTAATTTTAGTTTAATTAAGGTGAAAATTTAATATGTATTAATTTTCATGTGATAAAAATATCTCATAATTAATCATTTCATATATAACCCATGTAGAGGCAAAGAAAATCGGTTTCATAACAAAATCATTGTTATTCAAAAATGATTAAATTCATGATCATTGTGTAATTTTTGACCAATAGAAGAAGAAGGTGAGTTTTATTAATGTAAATAATATAATAAAATTTATAATTTAAACATATTTTTGAATACCACTATATTGGTAAAGGTTTTATCACTCACAAAATGAAAATAAAATAGAATTTATTATAGAGATTCGAAATGATTACGAAGAAAAATCTGCAGCTGAACGGGTAAACAAATGTTGTATTGATAATTGGTATAAATCAAAGGTAAAAGTGTCTCATATTCAAAAATAACACTTAATATTGTAAATAGATATAATAAAATGGAAATAATATCATTTAATTTGTAATTAGAATGACGTTCTCTTGGAAAAGGGAACTTGTTTGGAAAAGATATATTTGAATTTCCCTTACCATGATGTGTGGTTCCATAATAATGATAATATTATCCTTGGGGGATTTATAAAACCTTTGGAGGAATCCTTGGTATGTAAAAATATAATTTATTTTTTACAAATGAATTGATAATTAATGAATATTTTGAAATGCGTTTGTATTTCAATGAAAGCAGAGTAATTTTTTATTAATTTCATCATTGAAGTAGGTTGTGGTATATTAAATAAACTCATAAAACCTATGGTATTTTCCCATGTAATTTGATAATGGAGAAACATATATTGTTATTTTATCCCAAAACAATAGTAAAATATTTTATATTGCTTTATTTGGCATGAAAGCTTAATTTTTCCACAAATTAACAATTATGATGATTAGATTTCGATTTTTATATCTAAAATGTAAATCATCTATTTAAAAATTTGTTAAAATTTAATAAAAATTTAATTTAAAAAATTACATATTATATTTTGTTAAATTTGGTGACATAGTTTTTATATAATAATGATTTCCTTAAACTTACTGAAAAACTAAAACTGTATTTTTCAATTCATGAAAAAAATAAAGTATTCTTGAAAATTTGAAAAGTAATCCTAAAAATATATCTGATTGATTATAAAAAAACTATATTTAATCTATAATAATAAATATAAATGAAGAAAAAACTTAAAATTTAAATATAAAATACAAGATAGTTTAAATATAATGGACAATTGAAAAATTATAGTTAATTTATAGTAATATAACTAACAAATAAAAAAAATATTATCATATATATTTAAAGAATAGTTTTTAGTCATAATACTTTATTAGAATAAATATAAAAAAAATAAAATTTTTATTATAAATATTATAACATTTCTAAAGAGTATAATTTCTATCAAAAAATTCAATTTAACAAATATAATGTTAATATTATTATACAAAAATGACTCTTAAATTACATTGATGAAAAAAATTCCTTTAAAATATGTATTAAAGTATTTGCAACATTTTACTTTACATATAAAAAATTATAACACCCACATATGACCTAATTGGAAGGAGTGATATAATGATATATTCATGTAGTGGTTCAGCTAGAATAACCCGAGTGGTTATTTTATAATAACATAAATTTCTATTGAAAGAGATATTATTCATGATATACATGTTAAAGATCATATTTGGTATTGTTAACATAAGTTACAAATTTTAGTACCAACATAAAATGTTTGTACAAATGGGATTCACACAACATGACTCTATTTTTTAAGGATTTTGTTTCACTTTTTTGGATTAAATATTCTCTATAATTTTTAGATAAAAAAAATTATAATATAAAAATTTAAAAAATGTTTATAGATCCTAATTGTTATATTGAATAAGGGACATAGAATACCAATGGTAATTTAATAGTCATAATTAGATGGTTAAATTTCCCATTATATTTACCTAACAAATAAGGGGACTATTGTTGTTGTGAACAATATAATATAAAACACATTTTCAGGATGAAAATGTTATTTTAACTTATGTTCAAGGCTGCTAAATACTCATTATATACTTCTATCCATAATTCACCCAAAATAATTATATTTCATTATTCCATGAAATTTTAAATTACACCATGTACTTATATTTATATGTTATGTGCACATGTCCAATGTCAAAATAAAGGTTCTTTTCAACATCATTTGAATGCTTTTGCAGAATTCATGCCATTCTACACTGAACAAGATTAATGTAATTAATCATTCGAATAAGCAATTGAAATATTAATTTTAAGAACTCCAACATTAACTATTATCATAGTAAAACATATTTATTTGTTTTATCCCTTAACAAATAACATTATTTAAATTTAGATTGTATAGTTATGTATTATCATGAAAGTGTTTCTAAGTATGGAAAATGTAATAAAAATTTATTTAACATATATATATATATATATATTATATTGGTCAATAAAATACTCATTTCTCATTTCCAAACATTTTGTATTATATGTTTCATATAGTTAATAAGTTCAACAATGATAATTATATTGTAAAAAATATGTGATTATATAACTATACATCTATTAACTCAAATACTAGAAATAGGCTATTAAATAAAAAAACACCACAATGTTTGTAATGTTTTTATAAAATGAAAAACCAATTTATAAATACATTATTTGTTAAATATTACTTATTATAATTATGAGGATACTGAAATAATACAAGAAATTACTCTATTTATTTGAAATCATCAATAGTGGTTTGTTATTATTAATGTTTTTTGTAGTAATGTAACTATTATATAATTGGTAAATAATGGAAAATATACCATTTATACCAAAATCAGGTGTTATAATGTATTTTATTATTATCAAGAAGTTGTTCAGATCATTAATCCATGTTTTCAAGACCTGATATACAATAATGAGTTGATGATAATGTTACATCAAACATTAGATTCAAACTCAATAAACTAAAATATTATTGTTATTAATAATTTATTATATAATTATATGAAATTTGAATACTATAAAATGATGAACCAAATTATTCAATCATCATAAAATTTATCTTCTAATGGTGAATAAAATATGATAACATAAAATTAATATTTATGGACTACTAAAATAGAGAATATATATAATTAAAGTAAAATACATCGAACTATGGAAAAATTCATATGTATAGTTGACGATAATAGATAATTTTTGTGAGAATAGTGAATAAATATAATTATAATAGTTTTAATCAATTATATTTGATTGAATTCTAATTCATGGGTCTGTTATATTTTTAATCATCTGTGGTCAGGCTCCTCCTTGACTATTTGTTTATACAATTATCTTCCCTAACCATTAGCCACAGAATTTATAAACTCATGTGTATAAACCAACTCAAATAAAAACATATGTATATATTCCATCATTCAATATTTATTGATGTTCATGACGATCAATGAAAATATGTTTTTCATTCTCATTGTTATAAGAATAGAATAATCTTTTCATCAAATAGACTTTGGTCAATTTTTTTAATTCATGGATCTCCGTAATAGTTTTTTCTAATTATTCTATTCTTGCATATTCAATTATCGTGATTCATGGTATATAACATTGTCTAATGGAAAAAAAAGAAACCCAAAATATATCTTAATGATTCATAATACAAAATATAACATCTCCATAATTTTAGAATGTTGATGATATGTGCATAAGTTATTCATGTCCTAATGTCATGAATGGATTTCTAACTACCATATTTCTATTTAAATGGAATACTCATTTTATTCAGTGTCTTTATAAGAGATGTGATTATAGAAAATTTTTAGAGAAAGAGAATGAAACAACATTCATGTAATTGAAAGATTTGTATCTGAAAGGAATTCATAAGAAATTTTAATTAAATGAACTATTAAATAAATTTACTGTTAATTGATGTGTATATCATTGAAATTAAAATCCTAAGGAAATGATGATTTTCATATTATCAAATTTATTTGGAAGGAATAAACTTTTCTATCATCATCATTCCAAACATTGTAATGTAATTATTTTGAAGAAAATTATATCCAATTAAAACTCAGTATCAAATATAGAAGTTTATTGTTTCATTTTTTAATTTAATATCACCATTTTCTCCCTTGTTAAACATTATTAAAATCAAAACAATCATATGTGTAATGTTTTTATTTTTTACTATTATTTAACATATTAACATCAACTAGAGCAGTTGATGTTATTTTGTAACTACTTATTGTAACCTAAATTGTATAATTTATAAGGTTGAAGAATCCCACAAATGGATTTTGGTTTTTGAATGAAAATGAATACATCCATAGATTTATTGATAACATATTATGTAATGTGTGAATTTTTCTATCAATATCCAATTACTCAATGATATTGATATGTTCATTGTTGATTTATCAATGTATATGTATTATATATTATATTTCTTAGTACTCACATATTCTATATTAATATTTATGTGAAATAAATTATACATTGTATTGAATAATAAGTTACTCTAGAGATTATGAATACAAATCAACACACATTATAATACAATTTCAATGTCTGAACAGAAATGTTAAATATTGGAAATGAAAAAATTTATGGAGACATAGAGTTTTAGATCAACATAATATTTATGTATCTGAAGAAAGTTCAAAATAATTAACATGAAAAGAATGATAAGAAGATCTAATAGTATATAGAGAATTATGTGGTTCGTTAAGATTCTTTATGACGATAGAGAGGTAGAATCTCAAAATGAATTAAAAGAACAAATAAATAAATAATGTCATAATTTAACAATATAGAAGAATATTCCACAAAATTATCTAAAATGGAAGATGGAACACTTTTCCACTAACCAAAAAATATGTTAATTTTTCTTCTCTAAACTATAACTATAATTTCAAATTACAATATTTATGTTTCTTGGGGTAAAAAGACACCCCCTTCCCCATAGAATACTACATGGTAACGCAACCCCCCATAATATTATACGACTCGTATAATCACTATTGTGATGAAATCCACTAATGTAACGTCTCCCCATTATCATCACTTGAGGTTGTCCATCTTGATTATATACATGCCTCTATGTCAAAATAATTAAGAGACCCATCATTCAATATATATAATTTTATAATGATTAATTTAGGGAAATGTTATCATGATGAATTATTCCTTATGAAATATTAGTTTGATCAAATTATGAATTATATCATATATTCTATGGAAAAGAAATGTACATAAGATTCACATAATATGTGTCCATCATATACATAAAATATTTATATAGTATACCATATAGAAAATAAAATGTTACTGTGATAATTTGGATAAACATTAATATAACTGAATCATTGGAATTCTATTTTATTTTATTTTTTGGCATCAATTTACTATTATTAAGGATAAATTTTTAGCAACTATAGATATTCATTTAATACAATAATTCTTTATGGGTTTTCCATTTTTATACTTGATTTAATATATAAATTTATGTAATTATATTTTTTCTATGATCTTGAAATTCATATTAACATGGTAATGGTGTTAAAAAAATAAATTACATTGGATTATTTATTTATTTTTATGAGAATAGCATAAAAAAATAATTCATTGAATATTTATGGAACCTATTTTTAAAAATATGTTTTTTGGCTAAATATTTTGTAATTATTGAATTCACATAATTCATATAAATTGAATTTAATATATTAATATAACTCACAAAAAAACACACACACAAATATATGACATATATATATATATATTATTCTTATAAATTGTTAATGTAACTGTGTGGATACATATTGAAATATGTTGATAAATTTTTTATCATATTAACCATATTAAAATAACAATTATTGGTTTTAAAACCATATTTGTTCAGGGATAATAATATTTTTATAATATCATAATTTATTACATTGTTTATAATAATATAAATTTAAATTTTCAATTTTATTTAAATTTGAATATTTTTTTCAATTTTAATTTAAATATTGAAATAAATATAAATATCATTTATAGAAGAAATTTATTGAAGAAAATATATTCTAACATGAAAAAATAATTATTACTAATAAAACTATTCTTTTAGAAAATACCTCTAATTGGGGTACATCAAAAAAATGTTACCTTATTAATTATAAATTTTTGGATTTCATTAAATTATATAATCCAATAAGGTTTTGAAATATTCATTTCTCTATTATCAATTGCAAAACACATGTTATCACAAACTAAAAATATGTCTCCGAATATTAATAAGAATGTCAATAAATGAAATTGTACAATTAAACCCATGGGGATACTATTAAAAAAAAAATTTACTAGTGGGATTCCTCCATAAATTAATTTAAAATATGATATTATCCATGTATAAAATTTTTTAGAGTTATTTAATCTATAATATATTTAAATTTATAAACAATATTCAATGGGGTAAAATGGTTATAAATTTAAAAATCTGAATTATTTAAGTAAAATAATCAATGGTATATAATTCAATATTTACAAAAAATAATAGAAAAAGAAATTTTTTTGATTATTTTCTATAAAAACTAATGAAAATATTATTAATCATAGGTATATATTTAAATGGAAATTTCCATGAGCACAACATCATTTATTCAATATATTGAAAATCATTGTATTTCATTTCCCATTTAAATTTTTTATAGAACTATGTTTTTATTCATAAAATGATATGTTTTTTATCAAAATGTTATTATTATAAAAAATTTCAATTATTACTCCTTGATTACAAGAACATGTTTTCTAATCCCTCTCATTTAATTTTCCATTTCTAATTTTTTTGAATAGCTTTTCCCAACACATTTTTATATTAATTGATAATTTTAGTGTTTTTAAATCAATTTTATTTTCCATGAATCATTAGATTGTTTTGATTGATTGTGTGTGTTTACAATATTGTGGATATTTTTTGTGATGAAATATGTACAAGACCATAAAAATGGTGAAAATATTTCTTCTATCACCTTTAATGGATTTTTAAAAATACGTACTAATTTACAACAAAAAATCAAGATTTAATCTACAGGTATGAGTTATTAATGGATGTCAGAAATCAATGCATTCCATGAATTCTCAGAAATAGTGACTACCCAAAAATTATAGAGTTTTATCTTCTCACTAATGTTTTTTATTTCACTATTATATCATGGTTTTAAAATAATAAAATATCATATAATGGTAATTATTAAAGTGTTCAATGTAGTGAAAATTTTATATCAATTTTTAGGTGACTATGAGTTTTAATATCATTTATAAATTAAAATTTTCATTAATATATGTTATTACATATTATTATTTGTTTTTATAACATATTATATTTAATATATGTATCATAATTGTTATTTTATTGACCCTCTAATTCTTATTAGCTTGAGATTACAACAATTCATTACATGGACTTATGCATCATCCCAATGAGGAAAATGTTAAGAAATAAATTCCATAGTGTTTCAATGAATGATGTACATTATTTACTCTTTTGGAATAAAAATATCACCACATAATCCCATAACCAAACAACTCATTATATGATGAATGAATAAAAGAAACACATCTCAACAACTTTGTTCATATAAAAAAACTCCAATGTGTGAAACTCTGGATAACTCAAAAAATATCAAAGTAAAAATTAAAAACCAACTAAATTAAAAAATAATTACATAATTATGAACACTCCACATGACCCATGTTTTATGATCACCAAACATCAGAAGCATCACGAAATAGTCCAATAGACTTGTGAAAAGTTACCTTTCCCAGGTCCATGAATAAAATCAGAAAATTCATTGAAGTACAAAATAAGTGGAGAGTATAAAAAATATTACAATATCATAAATTACTTCTATAATCACTGCAAAATTATATAAGAGTTTGAAATATTTATATAAATTTTTTATATAATATAATTTCCCTAAATAGTTTATAAATAAATATAAAAAAATTCTAAAAACTATTGCAACGAAAAGTACACAAGTTCTACCAAAAAAATATTCTTGAAAAACATAATTACATAAAACTAAGAATAAATCATTAAAACCATTTTAAAATATCCTTTTGGCATACATGATCCATTCCACAAATTAATACATTTAATCCTGCATGCATTGTTATGACAGTTCCAACCTGATTATCGGTTTATAGTCAATATACAGATTCATTAAAATGTAATACCATACCACATTTCATTAAACATTTGGCACTTATGAAGTCGTAAAATTTCAACCAAGCTATGTATATTCAATATGAACGCATAATTTAATATCCCAAGGATAATTTATTCAAACACTTTTTAATAAAATAACTTTTTAATTGAAAACGGTTTCCATAATAACCATTAAAAAATACTTATAATAAAACTTAATTGTTATTGAATAACCATTAACAAAAAACTATTTAAATATTAAATAAAATATCAATTTCAAATCACCATTTAAAATTAACAAAACTATAGAAATTTTCACAACAATTCATTATGATTTCATAATTTCATAAAAATTGATAAATACAAAATAAAATTGAATTATTGAATGAAATAAATTAATATTTTAAAATAAAAAAATTTTATATAGTCAATTTAAAACTATTACAATAAATTAATTCAGGATGCTATGAGGGTAAAGCATCCTACCTTGAATATTTTGACAGAACTCGACAACAGATGAAAAACACACAAGAAGCCTGGTTGATTATCCAAAAACAACCGTAGATATTTTCTCTATGGATGATCATCACAAAAAAACACAATATTTGGAATAAAAAAACATATATCTAACCACTAATGGAATATATCATTAAAAAAAGAAAATTAAATAAGTAGATCTATGAAATGAGTTATGAATGATGAAGAATAAATGCATACCTCCAGAATCTGGTGATGATTACCCGAACAAGAATATATCACATATATAAAAAAACGATATTTGACTTTATATGATGTAAATAATTTATATTTTACCTACAACTACTGTTGATTTAATAAATTGATAATAGTGGGTAATGAGATGAATAAAAATTAAACAAAAATTATAATGATATGGCTTATAATATAAGATTTATTCTTGAAAATGAAACATGGGGGATCCATATTTGTTCTAAAATCCTTGGGTAGGTTCCCAATAAATTTATTTAGATAATTATCTAGTTAGAGGCTTTTTTTGAGAAAAAAACGTTCCAAAAAAGTAATGTTCCTTAATATAAGATCTTGTTCTGACCCCTGCATACAGTTTGACCACAAAGTCTTGATAACAATTGCAAAAACAAGCTTGGAATTTTTTTTATAAAATTAGAGGTGAAAAGTTTCACATAGTCTATCGTCATGTTTTGTGAAAATTGATCAAAAATTGAGAGATCTTCTATTTTCCCTAAAACTCCTTCCATTTCCAACAAACTCTCCTAACATTAAACCTGATAATTTAAGAAATTAATAACATATAGAATGAGTTACATACCCAATCTTGGTGTAACTAAATTCTCCAAAATGTTTTTAGTTCCATAAATTGAATGAATAAACCCATCACTTCCATGAATGTGTTCTGACCACGTCTCATTCAGTTCCTTCTTACATTCCCTTATCAATTCATGAATCTGACCATGTTTCCATAAAACCCACACCATGCCATTTCATCTACCAAAAAATACTTTCTATTCCCTATCCACAACCCAAAATAGGTTATGTTCCAATAAATCATCTGGATCTATGTTAATATGATCCCATCTGATCACATTGTTAGAATTAGGCTGATAAATTTTTCTACTAGGATACAGGGAACAAAATAAACACTAAAATGAAATATGTTAGTAATTACTGCCAATATCACACCACACAAAATGATCCAGTATCTCAAAATGAATATTATATTAAGGAGATAACATTCCCTTGATAAAAAATTTAACATTTCCATTCCATGTTGAAATCTTCAAGAACATATGATAATTCACCAAAAAGTACAATAGATGTCGATAATGATCTACATGGTATTTCTTATAACTATAAATATTACCGATCCATTTTCTGATGATCTAAATATTCTACTTTTTATGTGGAAAAGGATTTCTTTGACTAGCTTTTCATCACATGTTTCCACCCAAAATAGTGAAAAATGACAAAGATTACCATACATAACATCATTCAGATCCTAATGTATCGAGTCCTAATAATTATTATTTTATGAGAACTGATATATGGGTAATTGATCCTGCTATGAGCAACCAAAATGAATTATAAAATCCAGAAGAAGGTCCATTAATTTTTTTATCATCTACTCATATTGGCCATCTACTTGAGTATGATAAACCATACTCATAATAAATTTTATACTAATAGATTTCAACAAGGTTTTCCAAATTTGAGATGTTAAACATGGATCCCTGTCATACAAAATTGGAAATTGTTTAACTTGTCTTGTTACCACCACATTGATATATATTTGTGATAGATCCTCCACCATGTGAGTTTCATGAATTGGAATGATGTGTGGTTACTTGGTAAGATGATCAACCATCACCAATAAGGTATGTTGTTTCTAATCAATCATTGGAAAACCATAATCAAAACCGCTTTCTTTTTTCACCCATTTCCACACTGGAATTGGTTAATCTATATACTCGCTTGTATCTGATGGCCGACATTAACCTTATAGAAATTTATGAACACTAAAATAGACAAAAACAATTTCCATTTCCATTCATTCCACAAAAACTGCACCTAGAACACCTTATGCATCTTTTAGGCACTGGTTGTAAAGGAAATATTGAATAATTTTAGGACTTATGGAGTTTTTCCTCATAAGAAATAGGTAAAAACATACTATCATTAATCCAAACACCCCATTACCATAATGTTTATATCCCTCAATGGTCTCCCAACCATTGAGTTTTAAACCCATAACCATGCATTCTATATCAGATGTTTGTGCCTATTTTACCATATTTACCATATCTGGAACATGTTTTTGTGAAAATAAAAAGGGAATATCACATAAGTATTCTTACTCAACATTCATTTTGGATAAGACCAACATAAAATTTCATTCATATGAATCCTCCTTTTCCAATGGAGTATATGACGTTCTACTTTATACATCTACCACCAAATTTACTTTTCCAATTGTATTCGTCCAATAAATGTCAAACATAGAAATATACTCCATCCATTTCCATTTCCTTAGATTCAAATCTCACTATGAAAAAAATGGCATAAAAAATTATTATATGTAGAAATAGTTAATTTCTCACCAATGAGAAAATAGGGCCATGACATCATGGCGTGGATGACTGTAGGTAGCTCCAAAAAAATGTGTTGGTTAATTATTCTCATACAATCTCAGATGAAATTTATTTTAAGCCACAACATGGTTTCGTTGTCAAAGAACAAAACCAAACCCTGATCCTGAGGCATCATAGTACCCCACATACTCATATCCAAGTTCTAGAAATATCTGGATAGGCATCACTGTAAGATGAGCATTCAATTCCTATAATGATTTATAACATTCATCTATCCATATGAATGGATATTTATTCATTTTCAAATATTTCATTAGAGTGTATAACCGTGATAATTCATGCACAATGCATCAGTAATAACCAGCTAGACAAAGAATACATTATATCTCAAAGTAATTCCATGGTGGTTTCCACAGGAAAAAACTTCTATCTTTTCAAGATCTAGTGAAACACCATTCTCCAAAATCACTTATCCTATAACGTGAACTGCATTTATACAAAAATAACACTGATATAGTTTGTCAAAAAAAATTTATATCTCATGATTTATAAAACTATCTCCAAGTGTTCCTCATGCTCAGACCATGTCTTTGAATACACAAAGGCTTCATCCAAAAACACCACAACAAAAGTGTCCATATATCACTGAAATATTAGATTCATCAAATCCATGATTACATATGATGAATTGGTTAGACCAAATGGAATTAATACATATTCATAGTGGGCATATCATTTTTTGAATGTCGAATTTGTGATCTCATCCTTCCAAAGGTTCAATTCATGATACCCTAATCACATATCAATTATTGAAAACAACTATGCTCTAAAAAACTAATCGAATTGGTCATCAATTCATGTTAGTGGATATAAATTCATTATCATGTCTATGGTGACTTTATGATAGTCCATTTACAACTAAAGAGTTCAATTTTCATTCTTCATGAACATGGCCAGTACATCATAGGGAGACGTACCTGCGTGAATGAAACCCTTTCCTTCTAGCTCCTCCAACTATAATTTAAATACCCATGAACTTATTGGTTCTATCCTATGATATTGAAGTGAAATTAGACCCATCCTTAGATGAATATCACCAAAAAACCGCACATCCCTAATAGGTGTAACTCTATGAAGTTCTTAGTAATGATGACTTCAAATTCATCAACCACTGTTGGAGAACTGATAACCATAATCTCTTCAATCAATGTCATTTTAATAGTCATTAACTGATAAGATATCATTCCATCCATTTCTACAACATGATTTTTGCACCTTTTTTTTGAACCACTCTCCTATGAATTGATGCTGACGACGTCCTCTATTATAAAACTCAATGTTCTACAATAATAGTATATTTAAACCATGAACATTTAAAAACAATTCATTACCAAGAATAAATAATGATATCAATGTCTAACCATGAGAATTCCCATAGTAGCTCTTATCCATCAATATTTATAGAAAAATTCTCTACACATGATGGATCTAAATTCTCATTCCCTCTTAAAAAGTCAATATTTTTTCACATATGTAATCATCTAATGTTTTAAACATATCGAGTCAACATCACGAAATGAAATGATGGAATTCGATGCACTTATTTTAAATAGAACATTAATAAGGGTAAAATCTAAAAGAATCCTAAATTTCACAATAGATATTCCATCATGATTGTTCGCAATCATCTACTATGATCCATATATTTTATTTGGGACTACACTATACTTTTATTCCCATATTCTGATTATCCCGGTTGGGGAGTCTTTGTGTTCTTGGAATCACCATGGATAGCTTTTCTATGTTGGTGAGGTAAATTTTACAGTCCTCACCATGTCAAAGAATTCTATGTTTTTTATTGTTGAAAATTGTCTCGATCACCCGACCATAAGGATCTATGAAAAAATATCTTGATGTGTACTATCTATTTGAAATTGTTGAACTCTCTTAGTGGTAGTGTTCACAAAGAATTCATGTGTTTAAAGGAACCACATTGGAAGCATCATGCTTGGATCTTTGGATATGGAGGAATATTTAATGACCCAACTGTATGATAAAATTTCCTTCTCCCACCATGGAAACATGTGTCCCTCTCTGTTATACTCCCAATATTTGAGTTCCCAGCTTTTCTCAAAAGGATTATAATAGTTCCACTAGTCAGATCTCTTGAAATGTATTTATATTCCATTTTCTCTCAGCTTACCATCAATATATAATCCATAAAACAGTGTAATATAATATTAGAGCATATATCCATCTGTATCAATGCTTTTAAAATGTCTACCTTCGAGGCCACACTCACCATGGCATCTAGTTAAAATCTAACTATATTAATGAATTTACCCATATACCCAGTGGCATAATGATTTTAATTATTTTTTTAGAATAATATTTCCTTCCCTTAAATCATTAATATAAGGGGATAGAAAAAACATTGTATATCTTACTCTCAAGAAATTGATATATTATTGTTTTTAATTATTCCACATCAATTATCACAATACCGTTTTCATAAAAAAATAGATGTTCCAATATTTTTGAAAACCTATTATTTCATTTGAAAATAAAAATATTTTCATAATATATTATTCATTACATTATTCATAGTCTTTTATTTTAAAACATATTCCGCATTTTTTTCAAATATTAACATGTTTTCACAAAAATCATGAATCATTATTGCTGTAAAAACTATGGAATAATATTGGGTTGTTATTCCTCTAATGCATTTCATGGTCATATCATTAGCTAATCCCATGAAATTTAGAATTCGTAATTCTAGAAGTTTCATTATGAAGAAATGTACTTGACATCACTTGTTTCATGAAGTTCAACATAAAAGGGTTTGCTAAGTCCATTTATGCTATTAATATCATGTTCCATAAATCATACACGTTTATGATATTCCAACACAATGAATTGAAAAAAATTAATTTTTACTCCAATAATAATATCATTGATAGAAACTTATTGGGAAAGGACCGAAAAAGATGATACAATTTGTACCACAAAGGATGTACCAGAATGATCCCATTTATAATGAACTTATAATTCACATTGGGATGAGAGTACAATATGTCCTTCTATTACCATAGGCGACATCCCCATGATTCTAATTTCTATAAATAAATACCGAAGGGTTTCAATGAATGTGGGGGATAACTTTCTCTTTAAGAATAAAACAATTAACTATAAAAACCATAACTGAACAACTCACTATATGATAGATGAATAAATTCTATACATCAAATATTCATTATTCATATCAAAAAAAATTGAATCTATAAAATAGAGGAAGACACAAAAAATAGCTTATTAAATATATTATTCCAAATAAATAATCCAATATTACCAAAAAAACTACATGCTCAACAATCCCCATTATCCAAGATGACCAAATAGCTTCAGCATCACGATGTGATGCTCAATCATTTGAAACATTACAATTCCACATTCCCTGAATGATTGAATCTGCAAAATCACCAATGTGACAAATGTGCAGTTGGTATATCAGTCTAAAGGATATCCTAAGTGAATTTTGTAATTTATCTACTAGGATAAGAGATTTGTCAAAATTAAAAAAAATATATATATAAAACGATTTCCCAAAACCATTGATAAATAAATATAAACACGTTTCAAAAACCATTGCAATAAAAAGAATACAAGTGATAATCAATCAAATTTTCTATAGTGATATCATTCCAAAAAATACTAAGAAATAATTAAAACCATTTGACAATATCTTTTTTAGGATACCTGATCTATTCCATACATTACTACCATTAATAATTAATGATTTATTATGTACGTTCGAAACTGATGAGCGGTTCTTCATCAATCTAAAAATCCATAACAAGGAAATTAATAACCAACATTCGATTTAGAATTTCCCCCCAATAAGATGTTGAAATTCCAACCAAGCCTTCTATATGCAATATAAACCAACATACCATTATTCCCAAGTGTCATGACAAAAAACCCTACAGATAAAATCTCCACTTTATTAAAAACCACTTCCATGAATAACAATTAAAACCAATCCATTTCAATAAAAATACATTTTTAATGAAAAATGAATTCCAAACAAACCATTTTGATATTTCATTAAATCTATAATATAAATTCACCAATTTATATTCATAAATTAATGTAATTTGTAGATTAATTTCTCAAAAAAATAGTAATTTAAAAAAAGATAAATCATTATAAAGATATTTATTGAATGAATTGAACAAGTATTTAAAAATAAATTTCAATAAAAATAATAAATTAAAAAATAGTACAACAAATTATAGAAAAATGAGATTATAGTGAAGAAACCTACCACAATGGATTGACGAAACTAGACAATAGATGAAGAACACACTTGAAGACGAGTTGATTATCCATGAAATGACCATTGATGTTTTATCCTAGAAAAACATTACTAGATGTCATTTTATTGGAATCCAAAAACATATATCAACACATTAAATTCATATATCTAATAATTAAAGAGGATTATAGAAGAAATTTTATGTAGATCTATGAAATAATGGAGGAATGGTTATGAATGAAGGCATAACTCAAGAATCGGGGCTGAGTCTAGGAACGATCTTATATCTCATCACCTTTAAATAAAAACACCAAATTATGATTTAATTGATTTTTATAAATATGATATCTTACCACAATAGTTGTAGATATATGAAAATGAGAAATTATGAGAAGGATTTTTTTGTAAATGAGAAAAAACCATCATTATCATGCACATACGATGGGATTTGGGAAAGAAAATGCTATTGGAGGGCCTCTAATTGATTACAAAAGTCAGGGATTGGTTTCCATGAATTAATTGAGATAAGTAGCGATTCAGAGATTTTTTGGAGAAAAATGTAAAAAAATAAGAAAGTTGATAAAAAAATATATGATCTTGTTTTAACTCGTGTGCAATGTTTGACCGCACAGTTTTGAAAACCATGTGCAAACCGTGGTTGGCACGCCATCTTCTAATTTCTATAATCCTGAAAATGACCTCATTTTTTACTGATATAATACACTATTTACTTAAAACCCATTATATTAATATTCTTGGTGATCTTAATCCTTTAATTTATTACCTACTAAAATTCCACATATGGAATGATGGCCATTTTTTTGACATTATTTCACGTAATAAATTAAAAGACATACATTAATTAATGTTTTATAATAATTTGGTAATCATAGAATTACAAATTTTCCATATTATATATATATATATATATTTCTATCCACCATAGATATAGAATAAAATATTTCATTCTTTGGACAAGTTATGTCAAATATAATGCTTTTCCAAAATTCGTTATTATAAAAAAATTATATGTATGGATGAAAAAAACATTATTTTTGTATATTTCTATGAACATTGATGACACATGGAGATTATTGGGTAGTTCTTATAATAATAATTATCAATAATATTTCATTTTTAAATTAATAATTCACATTTATTTTAAATCTTATTGATACATTTTCATAATATACATATATCAGATTTCTAAATATTTCATGTATTGTAAAATAAATAAACCGCAACAAGCATTTATGATGTTGTAGTTCTGGGAAATGATTGATGTAATCCCTGATATACAATGAATTCTATAGTATGTTTTTTAGGTTATTTTTTTCTTTTCATTTAAATTTATATATATTAAATTTATTATTATTTATTTTTTTTGATATTAAAATAAATGAAGACATTCTCTTGGTTGAAGCACAAGTGGAAAAAATATCTCTTATATTATAATATTATAATTAAAAAACATGCAATAATTATATTACATAAAATGTGGTGGTAGCCCCATAGTAACATGTATGTGTATAATGGTCATATCAATTTCAAATGGAAAAAAATAAATATGGAATAAACATTAGATTAATTGTAGTGCATGTTATTTTACCATTAATATATGTTTTCATTGATTGGTCATTTAATATGATATATTCAAATATTCCCTGGGTATTTAGAATTTATGAAATAATTTTCCTAATTTTACAAAACTGAATTTAAACCCAATATATTGTTGATAATATAACAATAATAATGTTTATTGTGTTAATTTTTATAGATATATATTATTTTTAATGCATTTTATCACTTCTATGAGTTGTTAAAATTATTTCCTCTGCATATGGATTTTAATTATATTTAAAAATCCATGTTCATATGTATGAAAAAATTTCTAATTTCCTTTTTACTAAATGGTCTGTTTTTATTAGTCCATAAATTCAAACAATTCCATTTTATCTATAAATAAATATATTGAATTAATGATATGTTATATAATTCATACATTACATTATTTAATATGAATTCCTATCTTATTCCACTATAAATGTATGATTTTTTAGGGAATTTAAATTCTATGTAATGAATGATATTTTATATTAAATTATTAGTAATGTATGATTTTATAATTTTATCAACATATGATAAATTGTTACACATTATATATGGGCATGTAAATATCACAATCTATGAGAAATTCCTTACATGTATTTTAGAAAACTCATGTCTGCTTCATTGTAAGTTGATTATCATTATTTTTATTTTTTATTGTATTTTTAAAATATCTATTTTGAATTGTGATTAATTATAATGGGAAAAATCCTTCGAAAAACGTTAATATGTTCAGTAGTTATAGTGATTCATTGAAGATTGAAAAAATAATTTAATTGAATTAAAATTGTATAAATTTTTAGACTATTAACATTCTCTTATATTTTTCATGTACCTTATATATAGACAATTTTACGATTCTTGAATAATTGAATAATATAAGTATGTAAATAATGATTTAGATATTTTTATTTTTTGATGGGGAATTTAATTTTATTTATTGAATATCCATGGGTCGTAGCATGATGAATTTATATTAAGTAGATTTTATATTTATTGATTTTATGTTATGAATTCCTATACTATGTACATTGGCTAGATTTGTTTTCATAATTATAGTTTAAATTATATCAAATACACAATGATTTGGAATTTATAACCCCATTGAAATTGATAATACACAACCTCTATGGAAATTTATTGGGTTCTATGAACACCATATTTTATCATGAACAGAATATTCATTTTATGGGTCTCAATTTTATAAGTTATAGACATGATAATATTTTTTATTATTATCTAATTTTCTGACATTTATATTCATTCTCACCAAATAAGTATTCAATCACAAACTGTGTGATGCTTCTTTAAGGCTGTGTGTGGAATTATAGAATATTAATATTCCCCTATGATATTGATCAATTGAATTATATTATTGAATCATTTGAATATAAAATGGGTAAAATATTCTATTATCCTCTTATAGTGTAATATTATGTTGACATAAGTTGTCTATTATAAATTTTAACATCTCTATATAGACATATGAGAATAATTCCCCATCTAAATCTCCTTATTTTTTAAATCTCCTACAATTAAAGTAGTGCTGGAATATTGGGGGAGTTATTCAATGATTTACATTTATATCATCCATGAATAATTATAAAAAATAAAATGAATTTACAAAGGGAAGCAATTGTGAGGTATGTAATTAAGTTATGTTATCATTAACTGTAATTTCAGAATATGTAAAATTGTTTGAAAAATTATTATTGAAAATAATGTGACCCTTAGAAAATTAATTTTTTACAGTTCAAACAAGGATTTTAAACCCTTTATGAGTCCTCTACAGGGTTAGTAGATGTGTCAACATTTTCCCTTGAAGTCCTCCACTAGTATGTCACATGTTTACAAGAGGGACATTGAGTATTAATCAATATAAGAGGAGATATTCCATCATAATTATCAAGAAAGTAAAACAAATATATGAATAAATATCCAAAATATCCCATTAAAAAACAAAATTATTCCACATCCCATTTGTAACCCACATGATATAAAACCCTAAAACAATGCATGCATTTATTG
Source organism: Viscum album (assembly GCA_963277665.1). Lineage (NCBI taxonomy): Eukaryota > Viridiplantae > Streptophyta > Magnoliopsida > Santalales > Viscaceae > Viscum > Viscum album. Next base: position 840,369,358 of record OY728141.1, read on the forward strand.
GAACCAAATGTTCCAGATCATTCTCTAACTCTACACAAGCTACCCTAAAAACATATAAATTCTCCCTTAGAAAATCTATCAAATTAAATAGAAAACTGTGGATGGTTATGTAATTTATGTATTGATATATATAGATGTTAAAAAAATTATTTTTGATAGACATATGTAAAATAAATAAAACATTAATATATTTTGTTTTGAAAATGGGAAAAAAAATTCTACCATATCATTAAAAATATGAGAATATTTTTTTCAAAATAGGAAATCCCATATCTCAACCCATGTCATTCATTAAGATTATATTAACTAATAATACAATTTTCCTCCTCCCAACCTATCTTAATGATTTAATTATTACATTATCACAAGCACAACCACATCATCATCACCATATTCCCCAACCATATCCCCACATAATCATATCATGACATCATTTAATCATGTCATAACCACAACTAATCACATCCCAAATCATTATATTACATTATCCAATTAATTCCCAAAAAATATCTAACTCCAAGAAATATAATCCAGTAAAATAATTATTTCGCACACTTAGATTTTAAATAAGAGAATAAGATTAAATAAATACAAATTACAATTGTGCATTGAGTTGAGGTAGTAAATTATTTTCTCAGTATCTTATAAGGTATTCTTTATACTATGTTGATTTATTTTTCTTATTTTTATTTATAAAAAATAATATAAAAAATTGGATCAAATATTTTATACATAAACATAACATTCTAAATGTATTTTTCACACACTGAGGAAATAATGTATATAATACAACTCTAAATCACGAAATCATATTCACATATAACATGAATGATCAATTTTTATAGTTCATGGGTTTCTAGTTCAATGATTAAAATTTAGTCCTTCAATGAGTGTGTTTTGGTTACTAAATGAGATATTTTATGATTCAGATTTAGTTCAATTTTTGAGTCTCCCAATTTGAAAACCTTCCTTTATGTAATATTATAAATTTAACCAAGTATTAATCCATGGAAAAATCATATTATGGATTTGAATATTCTGAGCTGCAGTGACTACCCATAGGTTGATCCCAAATACAATAATGTGTGTTGTGGAGCTTAAAGATAATATATTTAAAATTATATTATATTTTAAACCCTCTGTGTTTAATTGCAGGTTGGGTGATTTGGGCATGAACAGACCAATCATTTTTGGTCGATGTAGGACCGCCAGTTGGGCCATCTCAATGTATAGCCCATGTGCTTTGGGTAGCCATTGTGCTAATCAGGTATGTAACCTCAAACCAACCATGGAGGGACTGACCAGACCAATATATTTAGTGAATAAGATTTGTATTGGGACATGATGTATAGAGAATTCATAGGGAAATTAGATCCTTTGTAGTATTCAATAAATGGGATGTTCTCTTTAATCCATTATGGATTTTAGTGACCCCATATAACACCACAAAATTATAATTTACTACTTTGAATTCAATAGTATGTATGTCACACATCACCATGAATTTAAGGGAATATAAAATCCTGATACCCGACAATATATCTACTCTTTCAATTAAATTCGATACTGGATATAGATTCTATGAAATGAAAAAATGAGATATCTTGTTATACAATCAATAGAGAACATTCTTGATATCATTTTTTATATGTAAGACCAACCTTCCCTGATTTTCTACGTCACATTGTAGAATTAGATTCACCAAATAACAATTATTAATTAAAATATTATTATTTAATTTAATATAATATTACCTACAAATTATGTTTGTGGTTTCAAATAATATTAACTATCATATATAAATTTATGGATCATATATATATAATATTAATTCAGTTTTTACTAATAAATTTGAAAAACCAATAAGAAACATCTGGTTAAAAAAGAAATATTATTATTTTATGTGTCTAAAGTGGTTTTTTAATAATAATCCAAACTAGATAAAATTTAATATTTTTTTAATAAAATATAAATTTTATATGTTCAATAAATTATTATTTTTATTGATCCATTAGGTTTGGTATAATTAATAGGTGAATAAACATGAATTTATACACAAAACATTATATTTCTATAAAGAAACATTACATCCTTTTCATGGGGAAGAATTTTTAAAAATTAATTTTGAAAAATTAATTCATTTGAAATGTAAAACTAAACTAAATCATTGAAATATAATCATATTAATTTTATTATGGAGATTTTCGTATAATAATTTGAACCATTTGGGTTTTAATGAATAGTTACAGATAATTTCCATAAGTTCAAAACATATTTGTCATCTAATTTATTTATAATGATAAATTATTCATTATATTTTTTCAATTCTTAATTATATCATATATTTTCCAATTAATCCAATTTTGGTCATTGGGATTAATTTCTTGTATAATTTGAAGACAAAAAGATATTAAATTTTTGGATGATTTTACATCTAAACCATCCATTGTCGTCCCTCTTGCGGTATGAAATTAAAAAAAAATTACCTCTTCCATGATTGTAATTTTTTTCAAAATAGATTCCATTTTTTAGGAATAAATATAATTTATATTTTAATATAATACCTACATTTTTTACAAAAATAACTTTTAATGATTGTAATTATAATTTATTACATTGATGAAGCTAAATTTAATCTTAACTATATACTAGACCTAAACAATAATCCTCAAAGTGAAAAATACCCTTTCCCAAGAGCTATAATTTTGAAATATATGGACCATATCATATAATGGATCTAATTTGGTCAATTATTAGTTCCAATTTCAAAGTAATAATTATTTATATAATCATGTTGTCAATATATTACAAGCTTTCCACTCCCCCAAAGTAAACGTAGATCAACACGTCAAAATTCCTCACACCTATAGAGACAAATTATATCAAACAAGTTATTAACTCATATTTTATAAAAATGCATACCCATTTCCTTGAATCCTACTATATTATGTAAATAAATCCAATGAATATTTTGGTTCATACAAAAGGAGTTACAATATTATGTTATAACATCATTCCATGTGATTTTTTGATTTCATTCAATTCCCCATCACCTCAAATCAATTTTTCCATTCACATATACAAATATAAGTATCAAAAATACACTTGGATTTTCTTATCTTCTATTTTCAAATAAAACATTACAAATCATTTATCTAATGTGTTACAAACTTATTGTTTCTCACTATGTCGAACTACTGCTTCAAGAAATAATGAATATTCACTTTCTTCCTCTACTAACATTAATGGATGACCATTATTATTAGAAATAAATCTATATAAAATAAATATGTTATTTATTATTTTTATGTACATATATACTCATTTTATAACAACAAAATTAAATAATTTCAAATTTATGTTAATACGATAACATTGTTGGAGAAACTGTGGACTACATCCCCCTCTATGCGATATGATTTGTTCACATGATACAAAGAATGTATAAATGATTGTAATAATTAACCTGATAATATATACATTACAATGTATGAGATAATCATGACATATTAATATTTCTCTATGTATAATATATATATCATTTTAATATTATACATTCACTCGATAAAAGTGCAAACATTGGTCGTGCGTGTGTGTACTACCACCTAATGGGAACAATGTGATTCCTTTTATGTTTAAAGAACTAAATATAAAATAATAAATTATTAAATACCAATGGTATATATTCTATAATGATCATTATGAAATTATATGGTGTTAAGAAACTTTTTTCCATAACAATCAGTGAAAATTGTTAACGTTACTCATGCATGCGTATGACCTACTCTCTCCAGGATTGTAAAGTTGATTCATTTTTCATAACCATCATTTATGATTGGTTTTAATTTTATAATTATTATATAAATATTACAACTATGAAATTATAACTATTCTTGGGATATTATATAATGACCCTATTGACCATATTTGACATACCATTGATGTTTTTGAGACATTAACCGAATTTGGAAATAAATGATGAATTCATTATTGGTTATTTAGATTTATAAAAAAATAATAAGTGAACTATAATTACTGATAAACATGAAAAAGGTTCTTATAATGTTATATCATTAAACTAATTTTAATACAATAGATATTAATGTATTTTCACCAAAAAGGAAACACATGTTAAGTGATTATCATATCACTTTAACATTTGAGAGAAAATTTACTTGTTTTCCTCTTTCATCTTCTATGTGGTGTATCTACTAACCTCTTTCTTATATTATATCATTAATCATTTTATCTTCCGGGTGTTTTATATATTATGTAAATTTTACTCTTTGATGATTGTTGTGACTTATAATTTATCAAACTAGTCTGTGACACTTTGTATGGTTTAATGATTATTTTCAAAATGATTAGTACTAATGATCATTCAATTTAGTTTCTATTTATAGAAATTATATAATATTAGTTATATAAACATAGTCATTAATATATATTTAGATAATAACATTTCTATTTTTTAGTAAAACCTTATCACTCATAGGTAATCAATATTTTTAGAAATGGTTTTTATGATAACCAGATATTATTTCTCCTTTTTAACAGAGACCCATTTTCTTAAAATATTATGTTTTATTGAAATGATTTTAAAAAAATATAATGATTTATTAATGGTATTTTTACCCTTTTGTGTATTAAAAATATCTTAAAAGTAATTATATTATTCCATTCAATATAAGGATTTTTCAATCATTTTGTCATTGAAAATTGAATCTTATTTACCATATATAGGTTGAATGGATTTACACGCCATCATTTCATTGATGATTCAAATTTTTTTTTAAGAAGGACACATTATATAAATAATATTTCCAAATTTTATTTTCATTTAAAAGTATTGTCAATTGTTTTATAATAAAAGGATATTTACCAATATAATTGTTTGAAATAATAAATTAATAGTATTTCAATTAATCCCCACCAGCATTCTATTATTTATAAATCAAATGGAAATTTTTTATTGATACAATCCTTATAATTCTGATGGATGGTTTATTTTTTAATAAGAATATGATGGTATTCACATTCACTTAAATTATTCATTTGTTATACCTCTTGAATTAGTCAATCCCATATGATCATTGAACCTTTAATATCCTCTAAAATACATATTTTAATTATCATTGATATTAATATAAACTATATCAAAAACTATTATACATATGGTTTCTAATTTAATAATTATTCTATAATTTGATGAAATATATATATTTACATACTATTTATTCAATATAAATATTCGATAAGACATATATTTTATTTCGATTATTTTTTATTAGGAATTATTTTGATTATTAATGATGAGTGTATCCAGGAGTTTATAGAGATCCTTGATGAATCAATATGTTCTGATGAGAGAAACTATCAGCGCAAATTAAATGATATTTTTTCCATTTTTTTTAAAAATATATTGTATTGTCTTGATGGTATATTTTTCATCTTCCTTATACATGACGTCTATTAAAAATTTATTTTAATTATATAAGATTCTGTTATTAGTATTCCATGAGATATTGCACCGAAAAATCTATGGATTCATTACATTTTTAGTTCATTGATAAAATGTATTTTTTTTTGTTTCATACCTTTCTATATTTATTTTTCCTATTCTTGTTATTTTAATAAAATTTGTTTCTTGTTATTACTGTCCCATATTGTATAGAACTTATATTCAATTTTTTTTATTACATGGGATTAGTGTTTAGTTACATATCTTCTAATATTCACTATTCTCATTGATTCTTTATTTCATCCACAATATAGTTCCTTTATTGAGAATGTGTTATCACCCTTATTATGTTTCTATTAGTAGTAATAAAATATGAGTACTATGAAAGATAATAAGGGATTTACTAAATGGATTAATGTTATACTCAATGTATTTAATTGGAAATAAGAAGATAAAGATTTTCAAATATGTGAATTAATTATTAATAAAATACTATTTAATGTATCTATTTTTTCAATAATACTAAACTCTTAATTCATTGGGATTTGATTCCTTGTAATCATTCAAATGTAATTGATATTTTTCACTGCTTCTAGTCTATACTAGCATGGGTCTCTACAGATGGAATAAAAGGAAGATTAGTAGCAACCATGGGAACATGATTTAGGATAAAATATGATAAAGAGAACAACCATAAGGTAGAATTTAAGAATATTTTAATAATAAAATCGTATAATATTGTATTGGTATAGACTTTGTGGTTTTCAATACAAATACATACATGATTCAATTAGTCATGTGGATATGTTTCTTGAAAGATATAAATAAGAGTAACAACTCTATCAAGGTATTCTGAGTATGAAATTTTTTAACATATTACAAAAAATTATTTTTATAGTGCACTAGGTTTGAAAATTATGGGGGTATAGTTTTCGGAAAATCCCCATTTTCATTACAAAAAATTTTGATGAATTTAAATGGATAATGAAATTGAATATCCTAGGTTAAACCTAAGGTGTTTTTTAAAATAATATTTCATGATGTATATATACTACTAATGATCCTATGGGTATTCACTTGATAATGTAATGAACACTGTGGAAGTAAATAGATAAAAAATTTATGTATTATGTTTGTAATAAAAAGAGTACATCAATTTATATTTACTGATTAAAATTTCTTCAATGATGTCCATCATATTTATTTGGTAAATTATATTAATTTTATTTTAGAGATGTACCACATGTGTGTCGGGTGAAAATGAATCATGTCTTGCATCATTGTGGTTCATGAACCTATGAATGAATGATCATATGGATTCACTAATACATCAAACCTATAAACTTTAATTATTATTTTAATATTGCTTTTAGTTGAACTATTGGAATATAAATGTTGATGATGAACACGTATAGTCAATTTTTAAGATTATAGATTAATCTATGAATCATATTTGTTTTGAATAATGTTAAAAACAAATAGTAATAATTGATATTTTTTTCGAATTATATTCCTTTAAAAGTTTTTTAAATGCTTAAGTTATAAAAAATTCATTGATGGTCATGAATTCTTGTGGTTCTAGGGATGAAATAAAATTTTATTGAATCATAACCCAAAATAAGGATTGTGTATATGAAATTAAACCCAATCATAAATGGAAATTTAATTATATTTATATTCTGATAAATAATACCAAAAATTAGTATAATGATTTAAAAATAAAACGGTGTCATATTAAATTAATTTTTATTAAACTAATTCCCTTCAAAATCATAATTGATTTATGGATTTGAGTCCCTCTCCTTTAAATTTATCATTCACTAGTTTGTGGCTTATGATGTCATTAACTCACTATAAATATTTACACATTTCTTCAAGTATATAATTTCACATGAATCTAATATTATGGTACATATATACCTAGTTACATGGTAGTTAATGTGGCCTTTTCACTTCCCATTATCACTTTTCTAGAGTATTATTTATGAAACCCTTCTCATGATGTGGTGCATCTATATATTAAATAAAAAATAATATATCCCCATGAACTAATTCAAAGTGAGAGGAACAAATATAATTAATTTGGGTTGTATTTAGCACCCCAAAATAATAAATTAATTTTTTTTCAATTTCATGTATGACACAAATCTCAAAGCACGTATATGAATATAAATTGAAAGACTCTATTATATATTTACTATATTAATTAAAATCAATAAATGATGTATATTGTAATGAATGCAACTCTGAGTAATATTTATTTACACACAAGAGATACCTTCCATGATATCTTATGTTACAAAAAAGAGAATCCTTCTCTAATAGCGTGTGTTACAGGGAAGAAACGAGTTTCCAACAAAAAATGATGTATTATATAAATGTAATATTTTAATTTTTTATAATATAACCTTGACATTATGATAGAGGATACAAGTTATGTTTAATTTATTCTGAAAAATTATGGTTTATATAAATATAATTTTAATTCATTGGTAACAAATTAAGGAGAAACCCAATTTAGAACCACTTGACAAAAAATCTTTTTTTAATTCTTCTGATTTTTTTAAAAAAATAATTATAATTAATTAAAATTAGTTAATGAATTTAATGAAATGTATGTGTTAAATATAACATATTATTATTTATAATTATAAATTATTATTTCTTATTTTTTTATACCATACCCTATTTGACACATAAAAACACATATTTTTTACAAAATTTATCATTAACGAATAATTAAAAATACTGAATTTTAGTTCAAAACTGCCCTTTCATTTAATTTATTTTATTGTTAAATCTAAATTTTAATTTTTATTAAAGACTAATAAGATCATGATTATATAAATTAATACAATTTATTTCATTGGGATCAATTTATCATAGAAATTTATTTTAAAAAGTATCTATGATTAAGACATTATTACATTAAAACCCTACATTGTCATCTCCCCAACATGATGGATTTAATATTAATTTCATACACATAGGTTGTTGGGATTTCAAAAAATGGATTCCATATTTTTAGTAAGAACAATTTAGAATTTCTATTAATACCATCAATTTTTTCGATTAAATAATATAAAAGAATGTATTTAAAACTTATTACATCAAATAAAGTAAAATAACTCTGAACTAATGACTAATCATAAACCATATTACCCAAAATGACTAATACACATTTAATGGTGATATATTATAGCTATATATAACCCCGTAAAAATTCCATGATGTCATTTTTTATATTAATGGCGAAACATGCATCATGAATATTGTTTATCTAATTACATTATCCAAATATTACAAGAGTACCACTTATTCTCATCTATAAAAGGACATCACATCCTCCTCTACCTATAAAATATTAAGAAACATTGGATCAAAAAATATTGGAAAAATATATATTTACCAGGGATCCCCTAATTCATTGATCTACCCCTTGGGTAGAAATTACTCCATGGAATATTTTGGTTCAATCAAAAACGAGTTACTCGATAAAAAGGTAACATCCTCCCATACTATTTTTAACATTATATACATTTTACACCCCCAATAATACCTATTTCTCATTTATATATTATAGCACCAGTATATTAAATATTTTTAGGTTTTATATTTAAATTATTTTACCTAAACTTACTCACACCAACATTTAATTGGAAATGAACATAAATTTTCTGTGCACAAAAAACAAGTGCCTCCCGAAACGATAATTTTTAATTATTTACTATACCAAAATTTATGGTTTGAAATTATTATAAAAACTCAGTTTATATATGTTATATATGATATTTATTATATCTTAATAATTATTTAATACATTTATAATACATACATTTAATAATTTTCGTTTTAAATTTAATATGATGACATTGATGAAGGAAGTGTGGTCTACCACCACTTCAATGTGACGTTATTCATTCACTCGATTCATGAAATGTATAAATGAAAGTTATAATTACACATATGACACATTGAAAAATTATATATGATATTCATGAAAAAATTATATTTCTATATTTATATAATATATATATATATATATCATATTCTGTAATACCCTTTCACACACTAAGAGGCAGTAACATCGGTCATGCTCATGTAGACCAACTCTTCCTTGAAATGATGTGAATATTTTTACATAATAAAAATTAAATTTATAAATATATATTAATTAATTAAATGGTGTTTTTTTCATAAATATAATTATATTATGATATGTTGATACTTAACATAATTCATTAACCACCATTAAAAATGGGAATCATACAAATGCATACATAAGAAGTACTGTCTCCATGATTTTTTTGTTGTATCACTCTACCTAAACTCATTTAATAATTGGTTTTAAAAAATTAATTTTATGTATAAATATGTTAATAATGATATTATTATTATTCTGGAGATATTATATAATGAACCCTTGGACCATAGTGGGCATACCAGTATTTTTTATTGAACATAACCCAAAATTTTTCAAAACAACAGTCATAAAGATAATTTTTTATGCTGTGTTATATAATATATAGTAAAAATTTAAATAAAAGTAATGAAAAAATGAAAAAAAAAACCAAATAGTTTATATAATTTTCCTAATATATTTATATAGTACATTGTATGATATTTACATGAAAGGAAACACACTGTTAACTATTATCATCAAAATATCACATCTATGAGATAAATATAATTTTGTCCACATACATGTTTTTTGGGTTATATAATTCTCATTTTGTAATAAAATATCATTATTAATTTTTTCATTATGGTATTTATAAATTTCAATTATAATTTATCCTTCACAAGTGTTATGATTTAAAAGGTATCAACCTGGATTGGTATACATTATGAGGTTTACATATTAATTTTCTATAAATAAATAATAATTAGAAATCAAAAGATATTCGATTCGTGAAAATTAAATAACAATTTTTCAATAATCCCATTAATTCTTATCTAGTTATTCCATTCCATATTAAAAGATAGTACAATTTTCAATTATTTGTTACTCAAAATTTTTTATGAAATATATTGATGGAAACATGAGAAGATTTTTCTCTTTAGTAGGAGAACACAATTTCTTATAAAAACTTGTTTTACTAAAAATTATTCAAAAATTATTTTAAAATGATTTTTAAATGAAATGTTTTACATTTTTTGACATTAACAATTATTTTAATATAATTATTATTGTCTCTTTCCTAGTAATTCGTTTTTCAATCCTTTATAATGTGAATAATTAATGTTATTTTTCCAAGTACAACTTATTGGGAATTACCCACTATCATTTCAATAAATCATCTATTTCATATATAAAAGGAAACATTCTAATGAAAATATTTTGAAAAATAATTTTCCAATAAATAATGTCTAGCATATTAATTCATAAATATAGTTTATTTTTATCAAGTTGAATTTAAATTATATATTTATAGTTTTAGAATTAATTAACGATAAGAAAAATTTATTTTTACTCCATGTTGTATTTTTTTCATTAATACGAACCTTATGTATCCTTTTTTTGTTTTTTACATAATTATCCATGGATAGCATTCAAACTATCATATTTTATCCATTTTTAGTCACCATGAAATATTAAATATCATATATTCATTGATCATTTAGTTTCCACTAAATTACCAATATCAATTATTATTGATATTACTACTGGATAATATGTATAAAATTTAACATGTGATGTCTATTTTGATAGTTATTAAATTATTTGGGGAAATATTGATAATTATTTATTCATTATTCAATATAGATATTTGATAAGGTATATTATATATATTTTTTATTTATTTAAAGGATGATTTGGACTATTAATTATAGGTGGATTCCATACATTTTATATCACCTCGATTCATTGTCATTTTCTCATTGGACAAAATAGATGTGAAAATTAAATATGTATTTAATCATGGTTTTATACCATCTTTTGAATTGTTTTAAAGGTATAGTTCTTGATATTCATTATTTATAATTTCCATTCAGAAATAACTGATTTCATATAACTTTTAGTTATTAATCAACTGTATGATTATTCATACACAAATATATGGATACAATGAATGTTTTATTCATTGAATAAATTAAATGGCTTATTGTTTCAAACAATTGAATATTTATTTTTACTTATCTAGTAATTTGAATGGAATGTGTTTCTATTTATTGACTTTTCATACTATTTTTCACATAAATTCTTTTTATTGATTGCATGGTATGTGTGTTTAGTCAATTATATTTCTATATTTACTGTTTTCATTGATTCATTGTTACTTCCACTATATTTTCCCTTTATCGGTCATTTGAGCTCGTGTAAATTATTTGTCATTCAATATGATCCAAAAAATAGTATAATTAATGTTATATATGTATATTCGAGATGTATTAATGTCATGATATAAATTATTTACATATAAATAAGAAAAAAATATATTGTACAATGTGTATTAATTTATAATAAATTATTCATTTGTGTATTTGGTTAACCGAGACTACTAAATGTTTTCCATCAGTATTAGATTATATGAAAAAATTCCAATGTAATTGATAGAGGACATAAAAATTGACCTATCTTTCTTCTAGATGATATACCCCATGATATTTGGGGTGTGGTTCCTATAAATATAAATTGATTTTGTAATCCATTAATGTTAATTAGTTATAGAGATTCCACACAAAAAGAATAGGTTTTGGTACTCCCTCAATAAAGTATTCTTCTTGAAAGGTGTGTTTCATCTATTAATACGGTGGTTACTCCTCTTAGTGAAGTTTCTTCCAACATGGAGTGTATATCCCCCTATATGAATATGATGGTTGTGTGGTTTTCTCATTTTTGGTAGATTAAATAATTGGAGTCATGTGTTATTTTCTTCAATAAATAGTCAATGATGATTTGTGGATATTAAATGTGTCTTGAATTATCTACATTATAACCCACATGGGTGGTTCTAACTATACGTATAATTATACCCTAGAATAGGATCTATTATCAATAAGTAATTGGTGTATCCTATGGGTACCAATAATGGAAGAAATGTATTGATGGTAACAAATTGTAGGGTGTGGTATCCACTTGGATGAATTGTTTACTTCAATGATTGGGTGATATTTATTGTATTTTTTTGAAACAATAATGGTATAAAGATTTAGCGATTTGATTTATTTGAGGAATATGAATCTTTATATGCTACATGGTTACATATTGGATATATCCTAAAATATTTCTATCGATGTTAGACATAGTATACATTTCAGTATTCCAATTATTCACAATTTTGTAGGCATCGTGCCTATATATGTGATGTATTTGATAATTGTGTGAAGGTTATAGAAGTGAAGGTGGTATGTCTTAAATTCAATCACCTTGTTACATTCAATGATGTATTATAGAGCATCACAGTTGAGGGTGCTTGTATTGTTTTTTGTGGCTATAGAAAAATCAAGGAATACTCATAATAGTGTGGAGTTCTCTAGAATATAGTATGTGTCAAATTTAGGGCATTGTCAGATTTACAGATCCAATTTATTTTACCCGCATAGAGGTATATTTTTTAGTAATGTCTCGTTAAGGAATTTTTTAACATTTATTTTATTATATAAGTATATAAAAAAATGTTTTTTTGTTATCTAATTCATTGAAGTTGTGTTTATTATTTAATTAAATAGGATGTGTTCTATCATATAGTGTGATATTCCATGAACTTGATGGAAAAGACATAAAAAATTATGTATAAAATTCTCCATTTTATTTAATTAAATGTATTATGGATATGGAATACACATGAAAATATTTTTTATATTTATATGGGTTTTAATTACCATTAAGTATTGTTTTCATTTATAATATTGACATATAATAGTGACACATAACTATTTTAAATTTTTTGTTTTAAAAAAATTCTTTTGACACTATCAATGAATATAATGACCACAACTAGTTTGATCATACCCTTATAAGCAAATTTATCAGAGCTTCTAAGGGTGATATAATTTCTATTATTTTATATATTATAATCACAATTTAGGATCACACAACGTATGTATGATTATAACAACTTAATAGAGAAGTTCAATCTCATCATGATCATGGCACAATCCAAGTTCACAAAACGGAGCAACAAAAAAACCAATATCATTCTCTATACTCATTTGGTGAATGTTGATTTTTTAAAGGGATATGTATCAAGTCTTTATAATTATAACACATTACATTATTTGTTATATAAAATTGAGTTTATTATAATCCTTTTTTTAATACTTTTTAAATGAATTTTAATGCCCAAATAATATTTTTATTTTATAAATAAATCTATTATGATGAATTAATTGGTTTTTGAAATAAATAATATTTTTATAAAATATTATGTTTGTATAATATTTATTTAACATAAATTACAATATATTATTTACAATGTAAAAAAAGTAATTTTTATTACAGTTCAAGAACTAATAATTTCAAAACCCTTCTATATTCAATAAATGTAGGTTTTTATTTTAGAAGTAAATATTCTAATATTTAGAAAAATATTTAAATAAAATGGATATTTTTTTGGAATCAATATGTTGAAATTAAAAATTAGTTAATTTTTCATTATTATTTGAGTGTTGAATTTTCGCATAAAAACTATTTATCGTATAAATATACATTGAGTTTAATGAAATCATAGGGTCCAAATAGTGATGTAATAAAAATCCTAAAAAATAACATCGACAAAATGTTAGTTCTACCATTAAAATAAAACTATTTTATGTTTATTTTATTTAATTTATAATGTCGTAGTGATTCTTCAAAGAATTATTATATATATTTTTATATTAACATCATTCTTCGAATGTGTGACTCACATCCACATAAGAATGGGAAATAATATTATAACATCATCCCAAGGACTTATTAACAAAATTCATCCCCTCCCCTTAACCAAAAACCTTTGTAAAAAATATGGCATTGTTATTGGTTTTGAATATTTTTTATTTAGGTTCTAAAACCTACATAATAATTACATCCTGCTGCATTCCTATATAAACCTACCCATGATCCCATTTCTCATCTCTAAAACTCCCTAATGCTCGACTACACACTTCCCTCTTATCACTATAATCCTCTTATTGATCCCAAATATACCTAATAGGCCTATCCATTTATTTGGAGACACACATACATGTATGTGATCCTCACTTTCCACCCATACTTTCAAATTCAAGCATCTTATTTGAAATTAGTTCTTCTACATTAGAATGGTTATTATTTCCCTCATTTTTAATCATTTCATTACATAAAATTTTATTTTATTTCAATGTGGTGTCATTTATGTAACCCCATTAAGACCCTTTCCTATGTCGTTAGGATGTCAAATCCCCGTAAGGTATTTCTCTCTTCTCTTTTCCATTAAAAAACTTCTTTTATATTATTTTTTTTTATTCTATTTCATAAGTTGATATATTATGTTCCGGGATCCCCATATTATACATTTGATGATTACGTTGTGAGAGCTTCATTTAACCCCATTAATCATCCATATGTCCCATTATGTGCACCTTTTAATATGCTAAAATTTCAGAAGGGTGTCTATCTCTCCTCTTTTAATCATGCACACTATATATTATAGTCATTTTCATTTCCATTTTTCTATGTTACGATACATTATTAACTATTCAAGCCAATTTTTTAATTTATTTATATATTAGTATAGCTTCATAAACTCTTATTTAACCCTCTTAGTAACCATTACATACACTCATTACCATGTCGAATTGTTTTATTGTTTTTTTGCATTCATCATTTATTAATGTTTCATAATTATGTAATGAAGTCAATTTAACATCTCTATATATTGGTGAATTTACAGCCATTCCCCTATTACTGTATTTTTCATGTTTAAATGTTTATATACCCCTTTAATTCTTATCAAATCGTTTTGCAAATTTAAATATAACACGGTTTTAATACTGAAATTTCACCATGACATTCCATAAAAAAATTATAGTGAATTGAATGACATACCCATTTCACTATCAGGTTTATTAAATATTGAGAATATATATATATGTATGGATTACAATTATTTATTCTGCATTCATTAATCTTGTAATAACTGATGATATTGAATGAATCCATGTTATATGATCTATGTGGAACACTTAAACATGTTATTAAAATGTATACTAAGGATTTCCCTGATATCTCTCCAATGTGATGTGTAATTATGTGAATCATTATATGTCATCTGAAATGACATTGCACATATGATACACTATATTCAATGATCTTTGACTCTTGGTCACCAATGTGCAATAACATTGACTCATGATCCTCCTCAGGCAATAAGATTTGACTCATTTTCAATATTTCTAATGAGCCTTGATTGTTTCTCCTCCATGTGCAATGAGACATGAATCATCCTCATCCAAGAGAAATGTTCGTTGGCTAATTATTCATCATGTTAACTAATACATGAATCATGATTATATAATGTTGTATCTTGTTCTGATATTTCCATGTCATTATAATCATGATTTATCATGCCATAATTTTCATTTCCTTTTACTCACCATTGATGTGCCTACTATCTAACAGGTATTTTTTTCTTTTTGTTATTCCTTGTTTATTTCTTTACTATGATTTATTATCTCAACAGTTTTTTATTATTATCTACAAGATATCACATGATGTTTTAAATATGAAAAATAGTTATGAACTTGTTTATGAGATTTTCAATACTTATGATGTTCTCGATGTTGTAATTTGTTATTTAATGTACCTAGTTACCAAATAAACTATACATATAAAACTTTTGTGTTTTATTAAGTGTTATATCTTGAAATAAATCATGTATAAATTATTAATAATTGTTAGGTGTTTTTATAGTTGTTTGGAAGCATGTATAGTTATTTTGGAGATTATTATTATAAAACCCTAGGGAAAACACATTTTTATAAGAATAATTATATTTAAACACCCCAAATTATTGTAATTATATATTTAGTGATTTATCATGAATATAAATCATTGTGTTGATATAAAAAGTGGAAATAGTTCTCACATTGATGTACCTATAATTAACAACACTAACAATGTGTTTTTGACCTGACTTGTGGAAAATAGTACACATCAACGGTAATTACTATTTATTTGGATTGACAAACCATAAGGATATAGTTTGGTAAATTCATAATCTCTATACAAAAAAATATTAAGGGAACTAAAAATTTCCCATATAAAAATATGATAATAATTAGATCATGGATAACATATTAATATGCATATAATCATATAAATAAAATATATAAATGTAAATTTAAAATTTATCCCATTATTGACATGGTATTATCATTTATTTTATTAATAGATTATGATAATCATAACTATTTTTTTATTCTATCTAAATTATGGAATAAGGATGAATCATGTTAACTAATCATGTGAAGGGAAAAGTGATGACATCGAAAATGAGATTGACAATCTAATGGGTTCACGAGTAGCACATATCATGATTATGCAATTATAGCTACAAAAATAATGAGTAACGCATTTCACTTTTTTAAATTCGTAATAATTTAAAGGAAGACGAATATGGAATATATTTAAATTATATTTAATAAACCTCTTAAAAGAAGGAATACCCAGTTCTGATTATGCTACATGTATTGTAGGTGGAAATAATGGACATGACAAAATGGGTCTAAGATATTTCTTATATATGAAATGTCATGGAAAAAATTCTCCAATTTCCATGAAAACAATAATGTGTTTAATGGAAACAAAATAAAATAAATGGCATCATATACAATTATATTTCATAAATGTGAAAATGTTGGAAATTATCTACGACAACGCGTAATCGCATGTCCTAAGAATCATGATGACGACAAACAATCATAAATATCATGGGAGTTTAGAAATTACTATATAGATATGGATAATTATGAATGAATTATGAGTAAATAATTCATTAATGAAGTGTATGTCATATTGTATATAAATTCATTCCAAATTTTCATATCTTGTGTGTTTTTACGAACATCGATTTCACACAAGAAATGATATTGCATCATTAGGGAAAACATTTATGAGTATTGTATTACATGTTGAAATTTTGGTGACTTTTATTTCTGGAAAATGTCAAACTCACAATTTTTTGTAATTTAATTCTATTCGAGGCATAGATTGGAATTACCTATTCATAGCCAAAATAATTTGACGTGAGATAGAAATCACTCAATATATAGAGAATTGACACCAGATTAAATACATACATAAGGAGGATGATGAATGTTCTTTATCACCACAATTATAATTGTCACGACCCGCCCTCGGGGTCCGTGTCGTGACTACCCCAAGCCCACCTTCCATAGGCCAGGGGCTGGGGACTAGCACCAAGGCGTAAATCCCGGTAAAAAGGGAAGGCATTGCCTTTGTAATGTAATCAAACACCACAGAGTAAGCAAGCGGAAAGTAACACTAAGCAAAAACAGAGTACAACTAAAAGTGCGGAAAGTAAAAAGGGGCCGGAAATACAAGCCCAACTGTAAAGTACAACTCGAAAGGAAAAACAGCAACTGAAAAGTAAAGCTGCTACGCCGAGCTGTCCACTGGAAATCCCACCTGAAGGGTGGGTACAGATAGCTCCTCTGCTCCTCGGGTCCCGCCGTCTGCTCCGAGTATGTCCCGCCCAGTGGTCTGCCTCTGGGTACCGCCTCGTCGTATAGTCCTCCTCCAGGTACCGTCCAGTCCTCGAACACTCGGCCTCTGCCAGTACTGGCCGTCGTCTGCAACCAACACAACGAGGTGCGGGCATAGCCCGTGCAGGGGTGAGTATAACGATACTCAGTAGGGACCCCGAGACCCTCAAGGTCTCACTAAAACTTAAAAGGATAACCACAAGAAGATCTCAACAGTTAAACTCTACTTAGGTATATGCCCATACATACACCTAAGTTATCAAGTATCCCATCTCAGTCATGAGGAAACACAAGGATCATGAGATCAACGGATAACCACTACCCATGTATATGCCCATACATATACCTAAGTTATCAAGTAACCCATCTCAATCATGAGGAAACACAAAGGTCAAAAGTCTCAGCTCAAACCAGGATTTTCATTATCGAAACCGTAACTGCTGAAGAGCTCCGTCTCTAGAGTGTACAGTGGTCCTATCACGACTCCGAGGCCGCCGCTCACTAACCTAAGACTGCTGAAGTACTCCTCCTGTCGA
Organism: Viscum album; assembly: GCA_963277665.1. Lineage (NCBI taxonomy): Eukaryota > Viridiplantae > Streptophyta > Magnoliopsida > Santalales > Viscaceae > Viscum > Viscum album. The sequence continues at coordinate 840,388,045 of OY728141.1, forward strand.
GTACTGCGGGTCTGCTGCCAACTACCGGGCGCTCCGTCCACTGAGGGTCTGCTGCCAAATACCGGGCGCTACCCAGATAGCCTACTGAGGTACTCCTCCTGTCGAGTACCGCGGGTTTGATGCCAACTACCAGGCGCTCCGTCCGCCGTGGGTCTGCCGCCAAATACCGGGCGCTCCGTCCACTGGGCTAGTCGACTCACTCCAAGTCGAGTCGGTCAAGCAGTCGTCAGGTCTCAGCCGGCTACACGGTCTCCGTACTCTGCACGCTCGTCTCCGGGAGGGTCCGCTCCATGAGCTACTGGTCGATACTCCAAGTATCACAAGGTCCCGCAAAGAAGTATCTCAAAAGACCGTCTCGTCACAGGGGTCTCAACGCAACAGACGGCGCGTCGATCGGACGCCCGGTCTGTGAGTTATTAGCCTTTTCGTTCCAGGGGCCCGGTTGGTTTCGAGTGCGAACCAATCCCGGCCGTATCACAACTGTACCCTGAACTCCCATAGGGTAAACTCATAGGGACCGTTACTAAACGTAAACACCAACGCCGCTGACGGTTCGTCAAACGGACGTCCTGTCTGAAATATATCAGCTTTCCCGTTCCAGGGGCCCGGTTGGATTTCGGGTACGATCCAACCCGGCCACTACTAACTGTATTCAAAACTCGGGCGAAGGATACCAAAAGTTCCGTATCGTAAATAGGAACTCAACGCAACAGACGGTGCGTCGATCGGACGCCCGGTCTGAGAGTTATTGGCATTTTCGTCTCCGGGGCCCGGTTGATTTTTAAGGCAAAACCAACCCGACCGTACTCCACCTGCGTCCAAACCTCAGGAGGAGTATGCCAAAAGATCCGTCTCACTAATAGGAACACAACACAGCTGACGGTACGTCAATCGGACGTCCGTAGCTCAAGATATGAGCGTTTCCGCTTCGAAAGCCCGGTTGGTTTCGTGAAGGAACCAACCCGGCCGAACTCAAAGTAATCTGAAACCTTGAGTGCGATATACCGAAACGACCGTCTCGATCCAAGGATCGTGTTTCCGCTGACGGTTCGTCGATCGGAGGTCCGAGGCTCAAGTTATGCGCCAAAAACCAATTCTGGTTCGAAACGGGGGGTCCGGGTCCGGGCCGACCCGGCCCGACCCACCCCCCCCCCCCCCCCTGGGCGGCGCGGAGGCCGGCGGCGGCGGCCGGCGGCGGCGGGCGGTGGCCGGTGGCGGCGCGGCGGCGCGGCGGGCCGCGGCAGGCGCCGCACGTGGTCGGCACGCGGGGGGCAAGCCCACGCTGATTTGGAGCGGCGCGGCACAAAGGTCGCGCCTTTGCAACAAACGGCCCCCACGTGGGGGCCGGTTTTATTAAGCGAACCGGGGGGCTGCTGCCCCCCCCCCCCCCCCTTCCATGGAACCGCCTCCCCCCTCTTAAAGAGGGGGGTTTTAATATGACGGCCGGGGGATTAATTCCCCCGGTTTTAATGACTTCCGGCCGGCCAGCTGGCCGGTCGGTTTTCTCCAACGGGACCGGAAATTTCCGGTCCCCTCTTCGGCTTCCGACGCCGGTGGCCCGGCCGCCGGTCTTCTCTTCCGCCGCGGCCCGGAACCGGCCGCGGTCTCCTCGTCCCGCCGCGGCCCGGAACCGGCCGCGGTGCTCGTCGTCCGGCGCGGTGCGACGGCACCGCGCCCCTTCGCCGTGCCTTGATTCCTTTCAACGCGGCGCGACGGCGTCACGTTCTTGAAGTTTCTTCCTCGGCGTGGCGCGACGACGCCGCGTGAAACAATTGGACGATCAACCGCGTGGTGCGACGGCACCACACCACTTGCTTCCACCCGCAAGAATAAACAAGAACGATGGAGGGGGGGTTCGGCCGTGTTCGTGCGGTCCGGTCCCCCTCGCGTTAACTATAACACTTAAATAAAATATTTCAAAGCCTCACGTAGACATGCGATCCACGAGCAAGAAACGGAATAATTAAAGAATTAAACAACAACCCCTACCTTGGTATAAGGTTCGAAGATTGTTCTACGTTCCACGGAAGACAACGTCGCGGAGGTCGGGCGATGCGGTCGTCGTTCGTCAAATTCAATGACGAAGAGGCGCGTCCGAAGAGGCACGTCGTTGGCGAATCCTTGTACGCCGACGAAGGTTGTCCGAGGAAGGTGCCATGTTCTCTCTCGTTGACACCGAAGACGAAGAAGAGCGGAGCGGCGTTCTTCGTCGGAACTTGAGCGTTCTACGTCAAGTCTCGAGGAAAGTCAAATTAAAAGGAAACAACGAACTCAAGAACCCTTACCTTGATAGTCGCACGTTGACGGAGTCGTGGAATATCGGTGTCGATTCCTTTGACGTCGGAGGAAGAGTCGTTGTCGATGGCGTTCGTCGCGGAAAAGATGATGCGGAAGAAGAACGTCACGTCGCGGATATGGCGTCGCGGAAAGACCGTGTTCTTCGGCGAAGAAGTTCTTCGTTGAAGAACGGCGTTCTTCGTGTTCTTCGTCAAGGTTGAAGAAGAAAGAAAAGCTCTCAACCACTCCAAGATGGCTAAGAGATCTAACCCAACAAAATAAGACAGAGTCTTATTTTATTCACAAAAAGAATTTCAAAGGTTTGAAATTCAAAAAAAAAAGATAACTCCACATTTATTAACAAGTTGTCATGTTAATTAAAGAGGGGTTAAGGGAGTTTGAGGGAAGATGAGAGGTTTAGGTTTCGTGTGGGCCCCACCACACTTAATCCTCTCAAGGGAGGTTAAGTGGGTGTGGGTCCCACCCCTAACTCCCATTGAGAGGAGTTAACCTACAAATAGAAAAATAAAAATAATTCACACTATTTATTCAACTTTTTTATAAATCTCCCAAAAACTAACTTTTAACCCGAAACAAACGCAACTCCCAAAAAGGTCTCTTTAAGAGAAAATCGGCGCTGTGAGTTCATTGGTGCCCTCGGATTTCAATTCCGAACACCGTATCAAAAGTTAGAAAAACCCGCTCGTTCGTTCACTGAACGTACCCGAGCCAAACTTCAGAAATTAATTCCGGGCACTCCGGGCCTCGGAATCAGGTGCCATCTGAAACCGCGCTCTTGTAAAATTCTAAAGAAAATTAAGAAAAAATTTCCCTTGAATTTTACGGGTCTTTACATTACTCCCACCTCAGGGCTTTACGTCCCCGTAAAGATACATCAAAAACTAGGGAAACAAAAGAGGGTACCGAGCACGCATCTGAGCCTCCCGCTCCCATGTGCTCTCCTGGAGATTCCCGTGCCGCCATCTGTTGCGCACAAGAGGAATCGATTGCCCATGTAGGACCCGCTCCTGTCGATCCTCTATCTCCACCGGGACCTCCGTAAAAGTCGCCCCATCGTCAACGATGTGCGTCGGGTCGTGCACGTATCTCCTCAGTTGAGACACGTGGAAGACGTCGTGCACCCGGTGTAACTGAGGTGGTAGAGCCAGGCGATAATCCACCTCACCAACCCTGCTGAGGACCTGGAAGGGTCCGATGAAGCGCGAAGATAACTTGTCGCCTCGGCCAAATCTCCGAATACCACGTCGAGGTGAGACCCGCAAGAAGACGTGGTCACCATCCTCGAACTCTAGTGGCCTCCGCCTCCTGTCAGCGTATGACTTCTGCCGGCTATGTGTTGTCCTCATCCGCTCCTGGATGACATGGACCTCCTCCGACGTGGCCCGGACCATTTCTGGTCCCACAAGAGCTGCAAGATTTCTTCTTTGCCGATAAGAGAAACCTGGTCTCATCCCCTGGATGAACCACATTCTTTGCCTAAAACAGTCAATCCTAACATGGATGATACAAATCCATACCAAGGATGACGTCGTAAGGCCTCGACGCTACTACTAAGAGATCCAACCGTTACTCTCGCCTCCAAGGGTTGAGTCACACTGTCGGCATCAGTGTGTGGTAACTGGTCTCCTCCAGTAGATGTCTCACAAGTGAGGGTCAAGTCAACAGTCAACTGGAACCTCTTAGTAACATCACAAAAGAGGATAGGAATGAAAACATCACAAAGTATGCGTCTTTTATTATTGCAGCTCATAATATAAGACGCTACACAAAAGCAACATCAACACGGAACTAGAAGTACAAAAGACGTATCCACTAGTTCCTCCCCTGTCCACCTGCTTTACTGTTGCTCAAGCATTTGTCGCTGCCTCAACCTCGGTGGCTCCCTCCAAGCCTGTGGATCGAGGAGTCGGACAGTCACGTACCAGGTGACCCTTTCCGCGGCATGAGTAACACAACCTGCTCCTTGCACGTCTAGCTCTGTTCCCACTCCGGGTGCCCTGCACCACTGGTCCTAAAACCCGAGATCGCCCAACTACTGGTCTGGTCCTCCTGGACCTCTGCATCATCTGTCTACTGCCCACAGATGACTCGGCTTCTGATCGAAAAACACGCGGTAAAGGCAGAATCTCCTGTACACGCTCGGGGTGTAGAGATACTGGCACAAACTCCACCCTGAAGAAGGTCTCGAAGTCTTCCCATGCGAAGTTTATCTCATCGCAACACTGAAACAAGTTGCTCCACCACCTACCTGCTGCTGCCTGAAGGAGGCTGGTAGCAAAGATCACCATGAAGTCTGCCGGCGTCCCCACTAGCCTGAAGACTCTCACCACAGCCTCCAGCCAAACCTCAGCCGCCTGCGGGTCCGTCTCTCCCCGGAACCTGGGTGGCCTCTGGCGCTGGAACTCGTGCAGCGCGCTCAAGCGTCGTGCATCGCCTACTGCTGAGGCTGGTGGCATCGGTGGCCCAACGTATGGTAGTACCGCTGGTGCCTCCGCTGGTGCCTCAACTGCAAGAGGGCCCTTTACCGAAGCCTCGTCACTCGACAGACTGTCAGCACGCTCATCCCTCCGGGCTCTAGCTGGTCGTCTGAGAAAATACATCCTGAAAGAAACAACGTAACACGATCAAACGATTATACCTGGTGAGATGACCTGGTTTGAGCTGTTTTAAGGGGGAAAACCTTTGAAAACACACACGCAATCAGTGTTTTCGTGCACAAAGTCGGAAATCAGTTGTCAGGGTCCTGGTGTATGGATACGTCGGCCGCCCGCACCAACACTGGACTCCCTGAACTAAAAACCACACTCGGTACTCCCAACACTATTGCTTCACAGAAAGAAACATCGGAGTTATAAGTTCTGCGGTAGAACCGAACTCCTTTGATACCAATTTGTCACGACCCGCCCTCGGGGTCCGTGCCGGGACTACCCCAAGCCCGCCTTCCATAGGCCAGGGGCTGGAGACTAGCACCAAGGCGTAAATCCCGGTAAAAAGGGAAGGCATTGCCTTTGTAAAGTAATCAAACACCACAGAGTAAGCAAGCGGAAAGTAACACTAAGCAAAAACAGAGTACAACTAAAAGTGCGGAAAGTAAAAAGGGGCCGGAAATACAAGCCCAACTGTAAAGTACAACTCGAAAGGAAAAACAACAACTGAAAAGTAAAGATGCTACGCCGAGCTGTCCACTGGAAATCCCACCTGAAGGGTGGGTACAGATAGCTCCTCTGCTCCTCGGGTCCCGCCGTCTGCTCCGAGTTTGTCCCGCCCAGTGGTCTGCCTCTGGGTACCGCCTCGTCGTATAGTCCTCCTCCAGGTACCGTCCAGTCCTCAAACACTCGGCCTCTGCCAGTACTGGCCGTCGTCTGCAACCAACACAACGAGGTGCGGGCATAGCCCGTGCAGGGGTGAGTATAAAGATACTCAGTAGGGACCCCGAGACCCTCAAGGTCTCACTAAAACTTACAAGGATAACCACAAGAAGATCTCAACAGTTAAACTCTACTTAGGTATATGCCCATACATATACCTAAGTTATCAAGTATCCCATCTCAGTCATGAGGAAACACAAGGATCATGAGATCAACGGATAACCACTACCCACGTATATGCCCATACATATACCTAAGTTATCAAGTAACCCATCTCAATCATGAGGAAACACAAAGGTCAAAAGTCTCAGCTCAAACCAGGATTTTCATTATCGAAACCGTAACTGCTGAAGAGCTCCGTCTCTAGAGTGTACAGTGGTCATGTCACGACTCCGAGGCCGCCGCTCACTAACCTAAGACTGCTGAAGTACTCCTCCTGTCGTGTACTGCGGGTCTGCTGCCAACTACCGGGCGCTCCGTCCGCTGAGGGTCTGCTGCCAAATACCGGGCGCTACCCAGATAGCCTACTGAGGTACTCCTCCTGTCGAGTACTGCGGGTTTGCTGCCAACTACCAGGCGCTCCATCCGCCGTGGGTCTGCCGCCAAATACCGGGCGCTCCGTCCACTGGGCTAGTCGACTCACTCCAAGTCGAGTCGGTCAAGCAGTCGTCAGGTCTCAGCCGGCTACACGGTCTCCGTACTCTGCACGCTCGTCTCCAGGAGGGTCCACTCCACGAGCTACTGGTCGATACTCCAAGTATCACAAGGTCCCGCAAATAAGTATCTCAAAAGACCGTCTCGTCATAGGGGTATCAACGCAACAGACGGCGCGTCGATCGGACGCCCGGTCTGTGAGTTATTAGCCTTTTCGTCCCAGGGGCCCGGTTGGTTTCGAGTGCGAACCAATCCCGGCCATATCACAACTGTACCCCGAACTCCCATAGGGTAAACTCATAGGGACCGTTACTAAACGTAAACACCAACGCCGCTGACGGTTCGTCAAACGAACGTCATGTCTGAAAGATATCAGCTTTCCCGTTCCAGGGGCCCGGTTGGATTTCGGGTACGATCCAACCCGGCCACTACTAACTGTATTCAAAACTCGGGCGAAGGATACCAAAAGTTCCGTATCGTAAACAGGAACTCAACGCAACAGACGGTGCGTCGATCGGACGCCCGGTCTGAGAGTTATTGGCATTTTCGTCTCCGGGGCCCGGTTGGTTTTAAGGCAAAACCAACCCGACCGTACTCCACCTGCGTCCAAACCTCGGGCGGAGTATGCCAAAAGATCCGTCTCACTAAGAGGAACACAACACAGCTGACGGCACGTCAATCGGACGTCCGTAGCTCAAGATATGAGCGTTTCCGCTTCGAAAGCCCGGTTGGTTTCGTGAACGAACCAACCCGGCCGAACTCAAAGTAATCCGAAACCTTGAGTGCAATATACCGAAACGACCGTCTCGATCCAAGGATCGCGTTGCCGCTGACGGTTCGTCGATCGGAGGTCCGAGGCTCAAGTTATGGGCCAAAAACCAATTCTGGTTCGAAACGGGGGGTCCGGGTCCGGGCCGACCCGGCCCGACCCCACCTGGGCGGCGCGGTGGCCGGCGGCGGCGGGCGGCGGCGGTGCGGCGGCGGGCGGCGGTGGTGCGGCGGCCGGCGGCGGCGCGGCGGGCCGCGGCAGGCGCCGCACGTGGTCGGCACGCGGGGGGCAAGCCCCCGCTGATTTGGAGCGGCGCAACACAAAGGCCGCGCCTTTGCAACAAACGGCCCCCACGTGGGGGCCGGTTTTATTAAGCGAACCGGGGGGCTGCTGCCCCCCCCCCCCTTCCATGGAACCGCCTCCCCCCTCTTAAAGAGGGGGGTTTTAATATGACGGCCGGGGGATTAATTCCCCCGGTTTTAATGACTTCCGGCCGGCCAGCTGGCCGCCCGTTTTCTCCAACGGGACCGGAAATTTCCGGTCCCCTCTTCGGCTTCCGACGCCGGCGGCCCGGCCGCCGGTCTTCTCTTCCGCCGCGGCCCGGAACCGGCCGCGGTCTCCTCGTCCCGCCGCGGCCCGGAACCGGCCGCGGTGTTCGTCGTCCGGCGCGGTGCGACGGCACCGCGCCCCTTCGCCGTGCCTTGATTCCTTTCAACGCGGCGCGACGGCGTCGCGTTCTTGAAGTTTCTTCCTCGGCGTGGCGCGACGGCGCCACGTGAAACAATTGCACGATCAACCGCGTGGTGCGACGGCACCACGCCACTTGCTTCCACCCGCAAGAATAAACAAGAACGATGGAGGGGGGTTCGGCCGTGTTCGTGCGGTCCGGTCCCCCACGCCTTAACTATAACACTTAAATAAAATATTTCAAAGCCTCGCGTAGACATGCGATCCACGAGCAAGAAACGGAATAATTAAAGAATTAAACAACAACCCCTACCTTGGTATAAGGTTCGAAGATTGTTCTACGTTCCGCGGAAGACGACGTCGCGGAGGTCGGGCGACGCGGTCGTCGTTCGTCAAATTCAACGACGAAGAGGCGCGTCCGAAGAGGCACGTCGTTGGCGAATCCTTGTACGCCGACGAAGGTTGTCCGAGGAAGGTGCGGTGTTCTCTCTCGTTGACACCGAAGACGAAGAAGAGCGGAGCGGCGTTCTTCGTTGGAACTTGAGCGTTCTACGTCAAGTCTCGAGGAAAGTCAAATAAAAAGGAAACAACGAACTCAAGAACCCTTACCTTGATAGTCGCACGTTGACGGAGTCGTGGAATATCGGTGTCGATTCCTTTGACGTCAGAGGAAGAGTCGTTGTCGATGGCGTTCATCGCAGAAAAGATGATGCGGAAGAAGAACGTCACGTCGCGGATATGGCGTCGCGGAAAGACCGTGTTCTTCGGCGAAGAAGTTCTTCGTTGAAGAACGGTGTTCTTCGTGTTCTTCGTCAAGGTTGAAGAAGAAAGAAAAGCTCTCAACAACTCCAAGATGGCTAAGAGATCTAACCCAACAAAATAAGACAAAGTCTTATTTTATTCACAAAAAGAATTTCAAAGGTTTGAAATTCAAAAAAAAAGATAACTCCACATTTATTAACAAGTTGTCATGTTAATTAAAGAGGGGTTAAGGGAGTTTGAGGGAAGATGAGAGGTTTAGGTTTCGTGTGGGCCCCACCACACTTAATCCTCTCAAGGGAGGTTAAGTGGGTGTGGGTCCCACCCCTAACTCCCTTTGAGAGGAGTTAACCTACAAATAGAAAAATAAAAAGAATTCACACTTTTTATTCAACTTTTTTATAAATCTCCCAAAAACTAACTTTTAACCCGAAACAAACGCAACTCCCGAAAAGGTCTCTTTAAGAGAAAATCGGCGCTGTGAGTTCATCGGTGCCCTCGGATTTCAATTCCGAACACCGTATCAAAAGTTAGAAAAACCCGCTCGTTCGTTCACTGAACGTACCCGAGCAAAACTTCAGAAATTAATTTCGGGCACTCCGGGCCTCGGAATCAGGTGCCGTCTGAAACCGCGCTCTTGTAAAATTCTAAAGCAAATTAAGAAAAAATTTCCCTTGAATTTTACGGGTCTTTACAATAATAAAATATATTACATCCCAATAATAGTTACCAAAATTATAATATAATTGAGCCAGAGGAATGATCCATCAATGAAGGAATTATTATTATGAGGGAACTTTTTGTCCTGTTTAAGAAGGGATTTTTGGTCTTCTACATAGAAAGGTTGTTATGTTTTCGATCGATCATATACCAATGTAATTTAAAATATCCAAGAAAATTTATATAATGATAGTTTTATAGTATTAAAGGAGCTAACTAAACAACTAAAAGAAAATCTAGATAAAGGTTTATTAATCAAAAGTGCTTCACCATGGGGTGCACAAGTCCTATTAAGAAAAAATAATAGTGGGTCAATGATCCTTTTCTTTTATTATCATGATCACAAAAATACCATGATACAGAATTAATATCTATTTTCAATAATTTATGATTTTTTTAATAGCTACATAGATCATAATAATACATCTAATTTGATCTATGGTGGAGATATTACAGTGTTTGGGTGATGAAGGAGGATATCAACAAGAATGGTTTTTGTATAAGGTATGTGCACTATTAGTTCATACTGATTCTTTTCAGGCTCCCTAATGCTCTAGAAATCAACACAAAACTAATTAATTGAGTCTTTATATATTACCTCAAAAATATATGTGGCAGGCTTTATGGATGATATTCTTATATACTCAAAATTCAAAGAGGGGAATGAGAAGCATCTATGATGTGTGCTTAAAAAATTGTGAAATGTGAAGCTCTATGAAATGTACAATAATTTGGAGATTGGATTTAATGATGTCTCATTATAGGGGAATATAATAACATTAAATGGAATCTCTATGGATCCTTAAATTTTAATGTAAATCTACAGTTGGATGAGGCCAATATCATTGAAAAAAATCCATAGCTTCAATGGGATTGATGGATATTATCTTCGATTTGTTAGAAATATCTCAAAATTTTAAAACACTTTTAATAATAAAACTCAAAAGAGATTCGTGTATTACTATAATGATGATTTTTATTAAATACATATGGAGTTGATAAGGAGGCATATCACTTCCACTATGCTCACACTACCCATAAGTGGAGAAAAATCAATAAATTTACAAATGCTTCAAAGTAGGGATTGGGGTGTGTTTTGATGAATGATGACAATGCCATTACCTACTTCTTATGTAAGTGTAAATTTCATGATCAAAACTATCTCCCAAATGATCATGATTTAGAATCATTAAAATTTGTGTCATAATATTGGTGGCATCATCTCTTTAGGGGGTAGTGTTATATATATACTTCTCAAAAGTGTCTCAAATTAATATTCAAAAAAACCTAGTTTGAACTATAAAATATTTATTGATTTCATAAATGATGTTAAATTCTCAATCCACTCTAATATTAGAGATGAAAATAATGTAATGGATGATCTAAGAAGATAGAACCCAAAATGTATATGATATGTTGGTTTATTATTATTTAGGAAAATCATTGAGTTTTAAAACGTAATATAATGATCTTTTTAAATTGATGCTGTTTTTTTCATTGTAAGAAATATACGTTTAATATTTTTGGAATTTTTAATGGGGTTTTACAAACTAATTGATTTATTTCATTATGTCCCTTACTATGCATCTGCAATAATCACATATTTCACAATGGTTTTCACTGGTCAAAATATTGGTATGATAAAAAATTATTCCACTATGAAATTATTGAATTATTCTATTGAAAAATTATATTTTATTATTTTAAATGTTTTTTCATTAGTGAAAAAATGATACTATGTATATTTATCCACATGTCATGTAAGATTTTACTATGTAATAGTCTATCCTAATTATCTAAAACTCTATACCTAACAGATCATTAGGAATGAATAAAATTAAATTATAGTTAAAATATAAAATAATAAGTTATCATTGATGGCATTTCCTTATAGTTAGTGTTATAGCATGGCTTAGATATCATTAGATTATGGAATTTTATCTTGAATTATGATAATGATCCATTATAAAAAGGGATTTTAAAAAATCGTGAATTTAAGGTATTATGGTAATTTTGGTTTATTGGACAAAAAACTAAATCAATTGAGATATAAAGAGGCTGATGTACTTGAATATTAAAAAAAATTATCTTTTCCCTATTGTGTACTATTAATTTAGTTATTATCATCTTGTTTATAAGTTCTTATATTAATCATATTAAGTGCATTATTTTTATATTTAGTGAATGAAATCATGAAAGCCCTTATTTTTCATCCATGATGATTTTATAATAAAAATTATAACAAAATAATCTCCAAATGATTTTGAAACCATTTTGATTAATCAATTATCATTCATGATATTCTCTGAGTTATCCATCACCTACTCAATTTTTATAAAATTTTATTCATCATGTAATTTTCTTTATATTTATTTACGATCTCAAATATTCCAAATCTATATAAAAACATTTCATGTGGATTTAAAGAATGTTTTTTTAAAGTAGTACAACATACCAAAAAAGAATGTGAACATCAAAAAGACCTAGATATCTAGATTTGATGTATGTTTTGGATTAATATACATAATTAAGGAATCATTGTTGGATTGATATTTATAAATGATGAGGATATTCGATCTTAAATAATTATGTATAAAGAAACAAAGTATAATTGAATAAAAAATAGATTATGAAGAATTTTGATCGACTAAGATGTCATCTTCTAAATGATTTGATAGTTATTGTATACATATGGATGATGAAATGTGTAAATTTACTAGTAATTTTTTAAAAGTGTTCTTATTTTGTGGAGACCATAATGGATTTTTAATTATCATTATGTTTTGATAAAAAAGTGTTATTTGTGGAAGAATTATATTTTGTGGACATAATTATAAACATATGGATAACCATTATGTTTCTTATTATTTTTATATAATTATGGTTTATTATAATTTATGATTCAATTTTAATAGTATGAGATAAATATTGAGGATAAAAAACATTATTAAAATTTATGTGTAGAATAACATATTTCTAGAATGTTATATGAATTATAAAATAATGTAAAAGGTCCACCTGAATGATGAGTGAAATCCCTTCATGTCTAAATAGTCTGCAAAATTGACCCCACTACCGAAGGGAAACAAGTGTACATCTCATACCACTAGCCTATGTGAATTACCTAGTTAGTGAAACATCTAATTTTTAGTTAAACTATATTAATACATAATATTTTGTTTATTCTAGGAATTTTTTTTTTATCAAATTGATATCCTTGGTATTCGAAAATGGATTTTGGATTATGTGATAAATGTTATTTTTTATGATATTCACGATTTTGTAAATGTTATATGATTAAGGAATAGAAAAAATTATGGGATTTTAATTGAGGAATAATGGTTCAAATATAATATATAATAATATATATTTTTAATTGTTTTATTATGTTTAATTAGATTATCTATTGAAATGATTATCCTACCATAGAGAACATGCGATTATGTTAATAACATTTTGATACGAGACATTAAGAATGGTTCATGTTATTTAGAGATAAATGTTAAAATCTATCTTGGAAGGTTATGTGATAAAATAGTTATGGATTATTGGTTTCAATTTTATTTTAAATTATTGGGAGTAGTTTTAGGGAAAATAATTTTTTGAATGGCCTTTGGTGAAATTTAGATATTACTATTTAATTTAGGATATTAAAATTAGTTTTCATCATAAAATGGTTTCTTCGTTTAGAGAAATTACATGATCATTTTCTAACCCTTTTGTGTACTGTTAATGTTTATATGATTGAGAAATAGATATTTAACCTTTTGTGGATGAAGTGTGTTTTATTTTTTTAGTTGATTATAGTTCTTTATGCTTGAAAATTTATTCATAAATACTATTCAATTAGATTAATGTATGTGTTTATGGTAGAAATTGATTTAATGTCGAAAATAAAAATTTCATGTAATAATATTTCATTATTTTATTTATCATGGAATTAAAGGTATTTCTCAAATCAATGAGAAGGATCATAAAAAACATTTTCTATTTACTTTTCCTACTACGACATCAGTGATTGTTTAACCGATCAAATATTTATAGAATTTTGATTGTTAAATTTTTCATGAAAATGATTTCTCCAATTATCCATTTGAACATGATGTCTAGTTTACTCTTTCATATCCATCACTTCCTACAGGAATTCCTAATAAGTGTTATCACATTGGCCTCTGTATATTCATTTATTTAATTTAAATTTGTATTTTTATTAAACCATTTTCCCGATGTGGGATTACAATGAAAGTATTTATAAATGTCATTCCTTATTTACCATCCCCGAATTCAAATTTCTAAGACATAATTTCCAAAAGTGTAGTAAAATGAAACATCCAATATTTTTTAAAAGGAAACACACAATATGATAGAGTACATGTTATGACACATCGATATTAAACAAACAACAAAGTATTTTTATTTTAATATTTTTCATCGAATAGTTGGCAGAATGAAGGCAGTGAATGGTGTTATGTAATATAAATAAAATATGATCGACATCTCTTTATATAATGATTCATTGGTTAGAAGATTTGTTTGAAATGAAACTAACAAAATTTAATATAAATTATGTATTTTTATTTAAATGTGAATAATTATTATTATAAAATAATCGATTAAGTTACTATGGATTATAATAATTAAATATAATATAAATATAATGATTAAAATTCATCAAATAGCTTTTTTGGAGAAGATATATGAAGAAAATCAATTTTATAGGTTAAAAGGATTATTTTTCTAAAAATGCAGTATGGCCACTTTTTTGCGGATACCACATTTGAAATGTAGTTTTAGACACTTTAATATTATATATTTGAAAAATTAAATTTATTATTTTGATGTGGGATATCAAAATTTAATTTGGATTAATTTTTGGTATTTTTCTGAAAACATTCATATTTTAATGAATATAAATAAATACAACATTTTTACTAAAAATTACATATAATTCTAATTTATTTATTAGGTACTATTATTATTATTTTTGGTGTTGAAGTTAATATATCATTTAATCTAGGTTTTTTAATTGAATTCAATTTCACAATGAGATTATATTTGAAATATTTGTGAAATTTTTAATGTTTTACATAAAAACCTATTTTTTTCATTATGACAATGGTGATTAAATTTAAAATAATTATACAACATATTTATATTAAATTTTGTAAAATGGTTTCCAAAATTGGAATCTGTGGGTCTATATTATTTTAGTAATAGAAATTTATTTTTTGGGATATTATGAATAATAAATATGGAAATTTTTAATTAAAGTGTTTAAAGGTAAGTTTTGTAAATTTGGGGAAAACAATATGACAAGGAATAAAAAATTACTATAACTCCTAATAATATTATTTGGATAAATGAAAGTTAATACTTAACTTTTATGTTTCATAATTGAACAATTTAATGGGAATTTTTCTTGAAAAGTGATATAAATATTATTGAAACAGAAGATTGCGACAACATGTCACTCACTTATTTTTTATATGTTTACTAATTTTTATATTTTGATTAATATGATAAAACATTAATAAAAATAGTCTATATAATGAAAATAAAATTATGTACATTATTTGATTTTATTAATTCTTAGATATTATTTAAATACCATAAATTTTATCAAAATAATGATACAATAATTACTTTATTAATTAAAATATCCATTAAATGATATGATAAATAAAAAATAATTATAATTATAATTAATTAGTTTTAAAAATGAATTTTCTAGGTGGATATAAAATATTATAAGAACATTTAATTTCCTTGTTCTATGTTATATTTATGATTGAATTTTATTTTGATTTATCAAATTGAATTATGTAAATTTGATAATTTTTATTATTTATAAAAAAAAATTTATATATTTTTTTTAAATAATAAAATTATTTGAAAAAGACACAGTTTATATGATAAGGAAAAAATGTTCCTTATCATTACAATATGGGTAATTTTCTTAATACACATTGTTATTATTACTTTTTAATATTTATAATTTTGTTCCCAAGATTAAAATTAAAAGAGAATAATTTTTGTTAAGGGGAAAAGGTAATGGTTAATATATATTATAAAATATCTAAATATTATTATAATTTCCCATGGTGCACCTCCTATCTAATTTAAAAGGCACCCACCCTTGTCAAATACTCACTCATCAAGAACAATTTTGATTAAACATGATCTACTGAAACAAATTTATAAAATCACTCACAACATTCTTATAGACATATTTAAGTAGAACACATTCATTAAAAATGATAAGGTTTTTTTCAAGGATGATCAACCAATGAATAAGTACCATATTCTTTAAGTTTTTTTCTTTTATTTCTTCTTCCAGTTCGTTTAAATATAATTCAAACATTATGAAATAATAAATATAGTATCCTAAATATACTTATATTTCATTAATGATATATAATATCATGATTCCATCTATGATTTCTTCAAATTGGAAATGTAATATTACTTAATGTCTATGGTGGACAACAACATCATGAAAAGACATAGTTGATTTTTCATTACCATATTTAAATACTAGAAATAAGGATAGAAAAAATGATTCAATTTTATATTAATTAATAATTCATCATTACAATATAATAATGTTTCATTTATTTCCTTACAGTCCACGCACATAGACATGATAACGTCGTTCATTACTGTGTGTGAACTATCACCTCCACAAAGTGATACGAATTATTTTTATTCTACACATCAAATATATGATATATATATATATATAACTATATTGAATGAATTTTTATTATGATAATAATTGTTATGATCATTCTGAAAATGTATGATTATAATTACATAATTTCAATTATGATCATTAAAAAATTGAAATGTTACTCATTCTTATGTACAAGGTATCATATCTATTATTATAAAATTATAAATTCTTCATTACAATGATTAATGGTTTGACTTAAATATATATTGAATATATAAGAACATGATCCACAACGCAGTTGGTGTGGAATGATGAATGATGAACACATTTCCCTTTCACACTTGGAGGGATTTCTTGAAACATTGTAATGAGATCATGACATATGAATGAATATTTGTGAGGCCACACTTGCTTGACCAAAATATATATCCTAGGTATGGGTTATATTTTTTAATATTAATTCCTTGTTCTTCACTATAAAACAAAAAATTTGGATCAACCCACAAATATCATGATCTATTGATCAATTTTTCTTGCTGAATGCATCATAATATCATGGTTTTTCATTGGGTCTAATTTAGATAGAATCATAATCCTATCCCCCCATGTTTTAAAGAAACTCTATTGTAGAGGGTGCAGGCTAACAAAATCTAGGCTTTTGCCCCTCTTACATTTTGTGTTATTCTGTGTTCTTCATGGCTGCATCTCCAGATTGGTGGTAAATAATTTTTGACGTTGTAGGAGGGATGATGAAACCCCATGGAGGATGGAGTATTAGACATTCTGAAGAATGAACTAGTAGATAAAAACCATTGTCTGGCGAAACATCCCTCTGGCACACCGGCACCATCCTCTATGGAGTCCGCGTGTGGGTGACAGCATGACATGATAGTTTTTCAAGTATGGTCGATGGCTGGTTGGTAGGGACACGACCCATAGGAGGCGTAAGTTGAGTGGGTCACGTCTGGGGTCGTGGTGCGGTGAGCTGGCATGTGGTCATGTGGGGGATAGAAATGGGAAAAATGGGGGGCCATCATAGCTGGCCATGACACGCAAAAACTAAACACCATATGGAATCATTCCTGGAGGAGAATCATCCACACTACGGTCCGGGACGGGCGGCAGGAAGCAGTCTACTGAGTAGCCCTTGATGGAATTATGTCGGCTAGATTTTTGTGGGATTGGCTGATAGAATAAAATAGTGTCAATGTGTGGTCTGTGAAGTGAACAAACCAATAAACATGTAGCAGGCTATTCCAGATGGAATAGTGTCACTAGGAGACTCGACAAACTAGACCGTGGGTTGAACTGTGTTGGGTCCATCGAAGCCCAATGGGCCTAGTGTAGTGGCTATGATGGACTATGAATGGTGAGACCTAAACTTGATCAGTATGGGTTTGATGTAGTAGGTAGGGTCATGCAGGGCCTTCAAGCACAGGTTGGTTGTGTCTATCCAATCAGGTCAGACCAGGCCTGGAAACAAACAGTACCTATATACTAAAACCTAAATATCATTCAAACTAGACATATGTTTGACGATCTTTTTGTGAAGTTGTAACCCTCTCTACGAAGTGGATTGTTTAACATGCTCTATCTAATCTTTAATTAATATTGAAAGATGATTATTAGCTTGAGGAATGGATTCTCTGATAATCAAGAACGATATGTATGGGAATCTTATATTAAGATGAGACTCAAAGAGTGCTGAAAAGCTAGACCAAGTGACACTATAGACCTATAAGAAAAGAAAACCTATGTGGATCAGATCCATGTAACCCTATGTGGATCAGTTCTAACTGACCCTGTGGGGATCAGCTACGACTGATACTGTGTGGATGAACTCAAAGAATCATTCTATAAATTAGCATTAAGTGACATGATATGGGTCCACTACAAGTGAAATTGGGTGAATCAGCTACTATCGACCCAGTGTGGAACATCTCCATGAAACCCTATGTAGATTAACTACAGGTGGCCCATTGTGTGCCCAGTATGATTGAATATGTGGTAAGTGGCTCCAATTGACCTATAAAACCAATGGTACTCAACATGGATGAGTACCTCAGCAGTCTAAGGTGTTCAGTGTTGCAACTGATAGTCTTTCATTATGTACTTTAGATTATGCATGGGGGAGTAGACTTTCTTATTGATCATTCTTTGTTATAACCTTGAGAATTTTTTTAATCAATCCATTGTTTTTTGGGGTCCATACCATGTATTTTATTAATCACCCCTATGTGGCCCTCCCCAGCACATGTTATGTATGAGGAAATTTTTTGATGCCTTGATGGAGGACATGGGGGACTAGGAATCTGTGTTTCCCAATGAGATCATGTAAGCAAGACGTATGCTTTCGGATTTCGGCAACTATATTAAACTAACACATTATTTGTTTTCCATATAGGATGACTTTACAAATATATTTTGAGCATTCCTATATTCAGTTTTTTGGATTTTATTCTATACCATTTGACCAAAAACATGTATCTTTACTTAGTGGTTTTTTAGTGGAATTCATGTTTTATTTTTCATTTTATGGGATTTGGTTGTGTGTGTGTGTGTGTGTATAGGTACGATGGAAAATGCCTCCCACATTATGGTTGACACCTTCAGTGCTAGTCTCTAATCCAATTCCTTTGGGATGTCGGCTTGGGGAGTCACAACATGGCCCCTAGGGGGCGGGACGCCATAAAGTGATATTTGAGGTGGTTTTTTCTACCTCAAATACCAGGATTTTGTTGTTTTGTTTTTAGAAGATAGTGTTAAATGTTTTTGAGTTAAAATTTCATATTTGGGGAGTCTGGTATTCGTGTGGCGAAAGACCTATCCATACACCGGAACTATGAATTTTGATTTTTTGTTATATGCATAATAACACTTGTTATTTTCATCATAGAGGAATTGAGTATCTCAAAATGAACATATTGAATTATATTTACATCAACATTTATAATATATTGAATTTGGTATATCTTGATCTGTTTATGGATAACTCCACATGGACATCAAACTTGGATTCTAATAAATTACAAGGAGGAAAGCATGTGTAGCGATGAGGCATCTGTTCAGGGACTAGTGCCTGAGATAGCCAAGTCGAGTGGTGTTCTGTTGTCACCAACACATTTTTATCATTAGATAATGTCAATTATACTGATAGAGGATATACTTGGAATTATTTCCATGATTCGGTATCAGAGATAGATACATCCATGGTTCATGGGAGAGAGAGTTCATCATGCCACTGAGGATAGGATAGTGTTTGTGACACAAGTCTTCCACATGGTGAGGACACCACATGAACAGATGGAAATCATTTATACAAGCCTTCTTTGGGGCTCATTGGGGAAATGGTGGTGCATTACGATTATGACTCATTATGATGTGACCCTATCCTAGTATAAAATCGGGCAGCTTTTCTAGAAGCAGTTAATCCCCCTGACCTTGCGCTCAATGTACATACATGAGCTACATTACCTACAGTATTGAATCATGTCAGTTGATAAGTTCTTTATGAGGATTACAGACCTCTCTTGATCCTCTATGGATATCGTACATAACCCGTTAATCAGGGTCTAGACAATTGAGAAGTGACTCGGATGGGAGATCTAGCCGTCAATGATTTCAACAGTATCCCCACTATGGATGGAGTACTAGAAAGAGATCTTTTGTACAGAGCTTCCTTGCTATGCGGGCACTAATAGAAGGGTCGAACATCAGGTGACATGTTGTTGATTTATACATTCCAGGTATCCAATAGTTTATTCTACTGAAAAAGTATGAAATAACATCTTATGTATGAACCAACGACCTATGATCACTGATGTGTGGCCCATAGTGTAGTAGGGGTAATCAAGAAAGATGGGTTTCCTACATGTGCACTATGCAGGGACACAAGGATTGTGACTGAATGAATCACTGCAAATACGATTAGAGGATTTTCATGGGACTTTCAGGGTATAGAAATAGGATCAAATGTAGAGGTTCATCGGGAAACATTTGTGGAAGTGGAGTAGGCCAAGCAGTTGGTGGTGGTGACAGTTCACAGTATACAACAACCTCCACCAGGCGGTACACCACCGCTTCTGGGAGCATGTGGAAGGGGGAGATCTCAACATCAGCCAATGGAGGATTATTATAATGGATCACTGGAGATGATTAGAGTTATGATCTATGTTTTATCTACATTAGATAGATTTCATTATGACACATGTTTGACTATCTCTTTCCTTTCCATAGCCCAAATTCGAGGGTCACAGATTTCACTAGAAATTTTGGCTTGATCCTTATGATTAGAGACTCTTATTTAAGGGTAATTGATGATTACAAAATGGTGTCGGTAGTGTGATCTTACTCATAGAAGTAATATTTTTGGATGGGATCTCTATGTAGTGGTGTTAATTCTTCATGAGTTAATCATAGGCGTGGATTTTTTGTCAATGGTTGATGCTCATATTTATAGTATTTTGCATAGGGTTTAGTGGGTCTATGAGGATGGGAACATTATTTACATCATAGCTGAGATGGGAACTCTTGTAGCACATGGAAAAAAAATTTAGAGTAGGTTGAAACAGATCACTCACCTGTTTTCTAGCCTCTCCCTGGATGTGGTCTAAAAGTGGAGTCTCCTTATTACTATAGTGGTGGAAATGTTTGTAGACACCATTCCTGAGGATTTTATGGGGTTACCTCCTAATAGGGTGGTAGACTTCTACATCATCTTGTTCCCTAGGATGACACTGATTTCCATGCAGGAATATCTGATGTCTCCTATGGAGATTTGAGATTTTATGTTACACCTGGAGGACTTGCAGGAGATAGGCTTCATGAGGCCCAACTTATTATAATTGGAAGGCCCATAGTTGTTTGGAATTAATTAAATAAAAATGTGGAGGACATATGCAGACTTCTGGTTCCTAAACCCGGTAACCATGAGTAATTAGAATCCACTTCAAATGATTGATTAAATCTTTGATCAGATAAAGGGATGTAGTTTTTTCTCAATGATAAAACCTAGATCAGGAAATATCTATCTCCAGGTACGTGATGAGGATATACCAAAGATAGCTTTCGAATTCCAGTATGGCCACTAAGATTTCCTGTTTATACCCTTTGGCGTAAATAATACCCTAACTGTGATCATGTGACTCGTGAATAGGATCTTCTATCCTTCTTAAATCATTTCATCATGGTCATTGTTTATGATATTTTGGCATACTAACCATTATAAGAAGATTATGATATAATCATGAAAAAATTATGGGATACACTCCAAAATCATCAGTAGTATGGAATGCTCTATAAGGTCTAGTTCTATATTCAAGAGATCCACATTATGGGAAACAGAATAATAGAGGATGGTGATGCTGTGTATTTGGAGGAGGCAGAAGTAGTGCTTACATAGGATCCCCCAATGATTGTGACTATGGTGTGGAGTTTATTGGGGTTGGTCAAATAATATCAGAGGTTGGTTCCCATAATTTTAAGATTAGCTCCACCATTTTTGACTTCTTCATGGATGGGAGAACACATTTTGTGGATAAATGAATGCCAGAATATTTTCTAGGAGTAGTGAAGGAGACTGAATAGTGCACCCATATTGATACTACCATAGGAGGGAATTGGTTATGTAGTTTTCTACTACGCACCAGGGACTAGACTGGGTTGTGTCTTGATGAAGGTGCGGGTAGTGATTTCCATTGATTCATGGTAGAAGATACATCATGAGAAGAACTACGTGTTCCATGACCTAGATTTAGAATCACCCATCTATAAATCGAACACATAACATCACTACTTGACTGGTGAATGGTTTATAGTATAATCTGACCACAAGGGTCTCAGGTATATCTCCTCATAGATGGGCCGCAAATTGAAGTTTTGGTGATGTAAAGAGTTCATCTAATAACATGTCTTCATAATAGTCAATACTCTTAGGAAGAAGAATTTGGTGGTATAAGTACTCTACAGGAGGACCGATTTTCAGATTATGTGTAGCACCCCATGAATCTATGATACACTTCTCTTTAGATAATACAATAGTGTGTGTTGTACACAACTTCGAGTTCTAACACACACCACAACAAATCAAACTACCCGTTATGAATAGTAATACCCAGCTTTTGAAATTTTATAAATTTTATATTTCAAAATGGACTTCATTTTTGGATTCCGAATATCTAAATTAGATTAGGGTGATTTTTTTGTACTTTTCTGATATCTTTCATATTTTGATGAATAATGTAAATAACTAAATTTTAATTCAAACAACATTTTAATCGAAATTATTAATAATGATGAATTATGAATTTGAGATATTTTAATGTATATTGAGAATATTTTTTTTCCATTTAATACAATTTTGGGCATTGGACAAAATTTGACATTTAAACTGGACAAATAAAAGTGTCAATCTTTTGATAGTTATTATTTCAAAAAAACACGCTTTTTGTTTTGATAGCGGGAATTAATTAAATTAATTTCTGCCACTTCTATGTTTTTAATTTAGAAAAATGGATTCCATATTTCAAATCAGGATGTCCAAAATTTTTAAATGGGTAAAGTTTATTTTTAAATATTTTGAAGAATTACTTCGGTAAATATTTTATTTATCATGGTTAAAGGGTTAATCCGGTAAATAAGGGTAAAAATGATATTATAATAATAATAAATATCCCTAAAACGTGTCCTAACCCTATTGGTTAATACATGTCCGAACATGGACATCATTAGGTCGATTTTGGATCCCCATGGATCCACATGTAAGTGATAATGACACTGTATATTAATTAAGAGTAAATACAAAAATGGCATAAGCATATATCTTATAGAAAAAAACATTTTACATGGGGTTATATATGTTATATTTTAAAATATAAATATTAATTAAAATAATAAGAAGATTTCCAACATAATAGTAATTTTTTTTATAAATTTTAGACCTTGAATAATTAAATTTATTTATGACACAATAATGATGCAGTATTTTACATATTAATGAAAGAATCAAATTATATGTATTATAAAAGTTAAAATAAATATAATTTAAAAGTTTTCATGAATTCCATGAATTTTATTGGATAATATTAAATGATATTATTTATTAAAATAATATTATTATAATTAATAATTTTGTTAAGAATTTATAAAAAATCTATTATTAAATAGTGTCAAAATTGACATAAATGAGTTTTTAAAACATATATTATATGATTATTAATATTATATTACTAAAAGTAAATGGTTCATCCAATGGACTTATACAATGATAGGTGAATTATTAATGTACCTCTTTGGGGTATCTTGGATGTTTATAGTATGTTTATTGACTATATAATACGGAAATACATGGAGACATGGTAAATGTAAAACTATTTAACTAAGAGTTAAATAAAAAAGAGATAGTGTCCCAAACATATTTAAAACCAATTTTTTTAGTGGTTTCCAACCTATACATACCATAAAGGTAATATAAACCGCTTTGGAGCTATTATATATGGAATATGAATTTATTATAAAATAATATATCTAGCTTTTCCTAAGGTGCCCCTCACCCATCTTAAATAAGGGCCCTCCCCCTTCTCACTAATTCACTACTTAAAAGCCTTTTGCCTCGGCCAAACCCTACCCAAATATCCTCTCTACTTCCCTCAATTCATTATATAGGCCATCCTTTGGTCATAAATCTATCTTAAGGATCTCCTTTAATCAAATCAAAAGAAAGAACCCGAAGAATGGGTAATGATTTCACCACCCTCTTTCAAGTTCCTTTCTTCTTCCTCTTCTTTGTTATTTGTTATTTCCATTATAAAATAATAACTACAGAATATTCTATATACTATGATGTTATTATAAATATGGTATAACCATATTCCATATTTTATCAAACCATTGAATGACATGAAACCAAACGTGCGTACGTACGACCTACCGTCTCCATGTCATGGTGTAATTATTATTCAGTATATTATTATTTGGATGGTTATAATAATGTTGTGTAATTCATGTAAATAATAAATATAACATTATAATTATTCATTATATATGATATAACATCCAATTATATATTTTTTAATATCAAATGAATGATATTGTCGCTCGTACGTACATATGGATTACTGTCTCCACAAACGCGATGAGATTCATTCCCCATCATATCCATTCAAGGCTAAATTTCATTTTTTTATTAAAAATAATGTTTAGAGACAAGAAATAATTCTACATAAAAATATGAAATATCACATCCATAAAAAATATTGCCTACAAAACAAAAAATATAATGGAAAATGAATCCGTTAACAGCCGAAACGACCATAATACTAAGATATTATCAACAAATAAATGTTAAATGATCATATATGATATCATATTAATGTATATGATTCTTTTATAATTTGATAGCAATTATTTCACCATTATACAAGATGATAACCTAACCACTACCATGGAAAATGTAAAAAGTTAGCAATTTCATATTTCACTTTTAATTCCGTGAGACTTCTATTGTTCATCAATTATTTATTTCGTGTGGTGTGCATACTGCCCATGATTGTATTCATTGTGTAATATACATTAATTTATGGATTTCTACATCATCATTTTATGATCCTTGTTTCAATGGTTTATGTTTTGTAAGTTTCCAAATCAATAT
The DNA here is from genome assembly GCA_963277665.1 of Viscum album. Classification (NCBI taxonomy): domain Eukaryota; kingdom Viridiplantae; phylum Streptophyta; class Magnoliopsida; order Santalales; family Viscaceae; genus Viscum; species Viscum album. The sequence continues at coordinate 840,412,620 of OY728141.1, forward strand.
GAGAATTTGAAATTTCAATTTCCACTCATTCGGTTGTACACATACTTCATTGATTATTTTACTCCTTGATTATGTGTGGAATCACTATTTATTTTCTTATGTAATAATTTACACTCCCCTTTCTGTGGATATACTTTTAATACACATTTTTAATCCATTCATAAATTCTCATTTCATCAATTTGAACATGATAAGTGTAATTTTAACTCAATCTCCATTTATTGAGTTAAACATCTAATTTATTGGTGTTTTTTTATAAGAAAATGTGTAAATGTCCATTGATTATTTTACACTGAATATCTAATCATATTGACAAACTTTTGTTTTTATACACCAAATCACTTTTATATGGTGTATATAATATACTTTTACATAATATATAATGAATCCATTTATTCTCATGATATTACATATTTTTTATTACCTCAATTATTTGTTTTCAAGTGTCTCTCATTTGGATAGTAACTCTAACTAAAATATCATTTTAAAATGTTTTAATGATTTATTATTCAAAATAATTCTCATCAATGTCCATGTTTTAAAAATGGTTTTATTTATTTTTTTATATGGATATTAATGTTTTAAAATTAAAATTTCTTTTAAATGTTTCAAAGTGGTATGGGACACTTTGATTCCAAAAACTATTTTTAAAACGACTTCTTGACAAGTAGTGTGACTTTTAAATGTTTTCATGAAAATTTGGGGTATTTCTCTCAAATAGTTTTGATGATTATTTTCATATATGTCAATATCCTTGATTATTCTCTATTGAGGTCAATCTGTTACAATAAAATCTTCCATATTGTTTTGAATGAGTTAGGGTTGACTCTGGATTTTCTATTTTTATACCATTCATGGTTTATAGAGAAAGTATTTACATTTAGTATGCTAGTTTTAATACGAATGTTTATGTTATGTTTAAACCAATTCATATGGGGAATGAATTGACATAGTAGGTGATGGGTGGAACCCGTTATAGCTCTTCGATGAATCGGTAGGTCTCATGAGACAAACTAGTGTCTTATCACAAGGCCTTGACAAAATCTTATTTTTATTCCTGGCACAAGGCCATGTCAATGTGGTTATGAGAGTATGGAATAATGCATTCCATCATTATGAAAGTGGTTATTGATATTCCATGTGATTATTAGATTAGTAGATTATCCATATGAATAGGTAAATAGAATTATGTCATTTTATCTTTTCCATATTATGTTTAAATTCATGTTTAAAAGGCTTTTGTTTATGTTATACATTAGGTCAAATGTTTATGATTATTTATGAATGTCTATGCTATATATTTATCGTTACTGAGCATCTGAGATCACCCCATTATATGTTTTATTTTTCTCTGGATGTGAAGAAGTATTTTATGAATAACATATAGGGATAGTATAAGGATATGAGTGTAGTCTATGGATACAAGATGTTGTTGTAGTTTTTCACTTTATGATGTAATGTATGCTTTATGAATATATCTAGTGATTCCAAGGATACTAAAATAATATGGCTTTCGAGACTTGACCTTTTGTGATCATTCCAATGTTATGTAATTATGTACTGACTCTGGGTAACTAGGGTCGGGGCATTACAGTTGGTATCAGAGGAAGTTAATTAAAAACCTTTGAAAATATATTTAGATAAATTGTCATTAGAGAACATATCCCTAACATAGAATTTGAGTATTTATGTAGAATAACATCCTATAATTTTGGTATTGTAGATATTTTGTGAGTTTTTCAAGCTATTCATCCTTTTCTGGATATGAGTAGGTATAGGCGGCTCTGTAATAGATGTACTTAGGTGTAATACCAGAAAACACCTCTTTGAGATAGACTTGAACATGAACATGTTCACAACATCGAGACTTGATGCACTCTTGGTTATGAAACTCCCTGGGGATATGCTTAGGATAATTTACATTTTCTTTACAAACATAATTGATGTATTTTAAGATTAGATGAGATAAAGTGACCTTGGTTAATCCTAAGGTGTTTCAAAATGAAAATATGGTGTCCTGATATTCAATAAATTATTTTATGACTACTGTTACTCACACAATGCTTTCTGGTTTAATTCAATGGATGGATTCCATGGAATCATAATAACATTGAGAATGATGTACAAGGTGGGAATGGTGGTGGAAATTAGCAACAAAATGGAATGTTGATAGTCGTAAAAGATATCGTGTTTATGCCAAATCAGTTTTCCAAAAATATGATCAACAACATCTATATTAAACAACTCCTGGACTCAACAATGAAAAAAATGGTGATCAATGGTAAGAGCTCCTGTAGTGGAGATCATGGAGAAAAGAATCCTCAATTTCCAACATACAAGAAATGTTGAAGCAGACACCCAAGAAAGTGTCTCAATGGAACAAAGAAATGCATTACATGCTGTAAAGAAGGACATAATATGAATAATTGCCGAGGAAAATGAAGTGTACTATGAAAGATGATAAAAATGGTCCCAAGAATCCATTTATAGTCATTTAGCATAATTTTAGGGGACCTGGCCATTACCCGAGTGAATTCCCTATTCTATAAGATATTTTTATGGTCAAAGAAGAAGCAATGTGAAAATTAATGGTTGAGAAATGTTAAAAAGTATTAGTGATCCTTGTTTATGGGATTAATTTGGAATAATTTTCTCTTGTATTTGTAACCCTGCAGTTTTCTATGTGAGAATGATATTTGATAAATACATGTCCATTCTCTTATGGATATAGTTATAAATAGCCATTTTGTTTTCTATGATCATTGGGTTTGAGGCAATTACATTTATTATACTTTGTGATTAAAATGCAAGGTATGAGATAAATTTTTTTGTTAAATTATGTTATGGTTATTTTGAGGAATTTATCTCATTTTGGTAATTTTATAAAATATTTTTTTTAAAGGACCACACACAGACCGTGTGGCAACCCATCACTTCTGGAAAAGTTGTGGGAATCAAACCCATATCCAAATAGTGATTGAGACTTATCGCCTACCACTGGACTACACGAAGTCCCTAGTTATTGTGACTAATTATTTTATTTTAAATTATTTAGTTTATAAATAATATGTTGATTTGGGATATTATATCTTGTCAAATGAATACCCATAGTATAGGAAAATGATTTGGTGATTATGTGATAATTGTTATTTTGGAAGATGTTTGCTTTTTTTGGAACACTCTATGCCCATGGAAAATAGAATACTACTGGAATTCAACTGAAGAGTAATAGTGGATATATATATTTGTTTCTATTATGAATTTATTGAGATTTGGGTAATTTATGGAAATGATTAACCTATAATATAGAATATGTGATTATGTTAATTACTTTTAATAATGTGACTTTAAGAGTGGTTGATGTCATTTTGAGATACAATTTAACATGGAAGTCTACATAACCAAATTCAATTATGTCTGGGGTTTCAATATTAGTTATGATTATATGGAAGGAATTTAAGGACAATTGTTTATTAAATGCTATTTATTTAACTAGGGGTATTGTTCGTTTAAATTTAGAAATTATGATTTGTGTTTCTTTCTCTAATGGAATATCCTTTTGGGGGATCATCAGATCATATACTAACCATTTTGGTTTTGATTAATCTCTAAAGACAAGGTAAATATATATTTTATCCTTTGTGGATCATGTGATTCTATATGAATTTTATTCTAGCTCTTCTAGTCTGACCAATTATTCCGAAATACTCATCGTTTAAAAATGAGTTAGTAGTAGAAATTTATAAAGAATGAAAAATTACTTAAAAAGTAATTATATCTCTTTATGTTCTTAGTCAATTTCAGAAATTAATTCCCCATCATTATGTAATGTAATATAAAAAGAAAAAAATAAGAAGGTTGTGTGTTTACTTTTCCTACATGGAATCTAATGACCATTTGTCCCATCACAGGTTTGTGGTTTTATTTTTGATTAATTTATCCTGATCATGTTTTCTATCCCCCTCAATTAGATCTTGGCACTTAGTTTATCAACCATATCCATGTTTTTATACATGGAAGCCTAATATAGGTTATCTAAGGTAAGCTTTATACTTCTCTTCCTTTCTTTTAAAGTGATAGTTTTATTGACTCTTTTTCTGATATGGGAATTTCCATTATATTCTCAAGACCAATATTAAAAATTTCAAGGAAGAAATTTATTTATTTAAGGGAGAATGGAACACCCCAATCATCCATGGTATGCTTCTTTTTGAATAATATAGTAGTGTGTGTCGTACGCAACTTCGAGTTCTAACACTCACCACAACCAATCAAACTAGCCATTATGAATAGTAATACCATCCTTTTGAAATTTTATAAATTTTATCATTCAAAATTGACATAATTTTTGGATTCGTAAGATCAAAATTAGCTTAGGGTGAATTTTTGGAACTTTTCTGATAAATTTCATATTTTTATAAATAGTGAAAATTACTAAATTTTAATTAAAAAGAACTTTATTAATCGAAATTATTAATAGTTATAAATTATGAATTTGAGTGGTTTTAATGTATATTTAAAATATATTTTTACCATTTATTAAAATTTTTGTCATTGGATGTAATTTCACATTTCAACCAGACATAAACAAGAGCCAATCTTTTGATAGTTATTATTTATTAAAAACACACTTTTTGTTTTGACAGAGGGAATTAATTTTAAATTAATTTTATCCACTTCTGTGTTTTGAATTTGGAAAAATTAATTCCATATTTGGAATCATTATGTCTAATATTAGTAAATATGTAAATTTTATTTTTAGATATTTTGAAGAATTACTTCTGTAAATATTTTATTTACCATGGTTAAATGGTAAATCCGGTAAATAATGGTAGAAATGATAATATAATAATAATAAATTACCCTAAAACGTGTCCTAACCCTATTTTTGGAATCATGGACAACCGTTTTAATAATTGGGTCGATTTTGGGACCCCATAGATTAACATGATAGTGATAATGACACCTTATATTAAATATGTAAATTTAAATATAAAAATGACATTAGAATATATCTTTTAGAAAAACAATTTTTACATATGGTTATGTATTTTATATTTTTGACTATAAGTATTCATTAGAAAGATAAAAAGATTTCCGACATAATGGTATTTTATTTATCATTTTTATACATTGAATAATTAAATTTATTTATGATATAATAATGATGTAGTATTTTCCTTATTAATGAATGAATCAAATAATTGGTATTATAAAAGTTAAAATAAATATATTTTGAAATTATGGATGATATCCACGAATTTTATTGGTTATTATTACATGATAGTATTTCTAAAATAATTTTTATTATAATTAATAAAGTTTTTATTACTTTATCAAAAATAAATTATTAAAGTGTGTCAAAATTGACATTATTGTGTTTTTGAATCAAATATTATACTATTAATTAATATTCTATTCTTAAAAATCTAAGGATCTACAAAAAGACATATATAATTATAGGTGTAATATTAATGGATCACGTTGTTGTATCATTGATGATTATAGTATGTATATTTATTATATAATATAAAAATACAAAGAGACGTGGTAAATGAAAAATAATTTAACTAAGAGTTAAATCAACATGATAAAGATAATATAACGACCAAAACCATTCTAAAACATATTTTTTGTGTGGTTTTAGATCTATCCCCACCTTAAACTTTAAATAATTCACTTTGGATCCATTATAAACCGAATATGATTTTATTATATAATAATATTTCTATCTTTTCCTAAGGTGCCCCTCACCGCTCTTATAAAAGGGCACACCCCTTATCACTAATTCACACCATAAAAGCCTTTCAAATTGACCAAACCTACCCAAAAATGTTCTAAAATTTCCTCAATTCATCCAAGAGTCCCTCCTATGGTCATTAATCCATATTAAGGAGCCCTTTTGATCAAATCAAATGGATGAACCCGAAGGGGAGGTAATGATTTCACCACCCACTTTCAAATTCCATTATTTTCCACTTCATCATTCATTGATATTTCCATAATAAAATAATAAATCCAGTGTCCTATATATAATGTGATTTTATTATAAATATTGTACAACCATATTCAGTATTTTATCCATCCATTGAATGAAATGTTAGTATACATGCGTACGTACGGCCTACCGTCTCCACGCCGTGATGTAATTGTTATTCAATATATTATTTTATTGATGGGTATAATAATGATGAGTAATTCATGTAAATAATAAATATAACATGATAATTATTCTCTATATTTGATATACCATCAACTTATATCTTCATTTAATATCAGAATAATGGTATTTTCGCCCGTGCATACGTATGAATTATCGTCTCCACAAACTCGATGAGATTCATTCCCCATCATATCAATTCCAGACTAAATTTCATTTGATGATTAAAAATAATGTATAAATAAATGATATCATTATGTATAGGAATAATAAATATCCCATCTATATCAAATATGGCTCACATAACAATGAATATAATGTAAAATAAATCTATTAACACCCGAAACGACGATAATACTATGATATTATCAACAAATAAATGTTAAAAGATCTTATATGATATAATATTAATGTATGTGATTATTTTATAATTAAATAAAAATTATTTCAAAATTATATAGGACATTAACCTACCCTCGACCAAGGAAAAAATATAAAGTAAGGGGTTTATTATATCACTCTTAATTTAGTGAGATTTCCATTGTTCACCAGTTATTTATTTCATGTAGAGTGCATACTACCCATGATTGTATTCATGATGTAATATACATTAATTAATGAATTTATACATCATAATATTATGATCATTCTTTCGTGGTTGTATGTTTCATATGTTACCAAATCAATAATGTAATTTGAAATTTTAATTTCCACTCATCTGACCTTACGCATAATTCATTGATTATTTTACTCTAAGATTATCTGTAGAACCAGTATTTTTTTGCTTATGTCATAATTTACACTCCCCTTTCTGTGCATATACTTTTGATACACCTAATCACTCCATTGATAAATTCTCAAGTAATGATATGAACTTGATAAGAGTAATTTAAACTCAATATCCATTTATTGAGTTAAACATCTAATTCATTGGTGCAGTTTTTATAAGAATATGTGTGATTGTCCTTGGATTGTTTTACAATGAATATCCAATCATATTTAGTGTATTTATATTTTTCTCACATAATTATTTCGTTGATTTCTCCATAACCAAAGGATATGGTCTTTATAATAGATTTCATCTCAGTATACATTCCATTGATATTCCTATATTGTTATACACCAAATCACTTTTATATTGTGAATATAATGTACTTTGACATAGTATATCATTAATACCTTTATTTCATGATATTAAAATTTTTTATTACCACAATTATTTGTATTCAAGTGTCTCTATTTTTTTTAGGAACTCAAACAAAAATATCATTTTAAAATGTTTTAAAGATTAATTATTCTAAATATTTCCCATCAATATCCATGTTTTAAAATGGTTTTAAGGATTTATTCATATAGAATTTTTTTTTAAAATTAAAATTCCTTTTGAAAGTTTCAAATTAGTATGGGACAATTTGATTCAAAATTCTATTTTTAAAACGGCTTCTTGAAAAATAGTGTGACTTTTAAATGTTATCAAGAAAGAGGGGGGAATTTCTCTCAAATAGTTTTGATGAATTTTTAGTATGTGTCAAAATCATTCATTATTCTTGATTGAGGATAATATGTCACAATAAAAACTTATATTTTGTATCGAATGAGTATGTTTTGACTGGGGATGTGCAATTTTTATACAAATGTTCATGTTATGATTAAACCTATTCATATGGTGAATAAATTCGACATTGTTAGTGACCAGTGGAGCCCACTATAGCTACTCAATTCATTGGTAGGTCTCACGAGAAAAACTAGTGTCTTGGCACAAGGCCTTGACAAAATCTTAGTTGTAGTCATAGCATTAGGCCTTGACTATGTGGTTATGATAGTCTGGAATTATGAATTCCATCATTATGATAGGTGTTATTGATATTTCATGTGATTATTTGATTATTAGACTATCCATGTTAATAATTAAATGGAATTATTTCATTTTATCTGTTCCAAATTATGTTGATGTTCATGTTTAAAAGGCTTTTGTTTTAGTTAAAAATTACCTTAACGTTTTATGCTTATTTATGAATGTTTTCGCTATATTTTTATACTTACTAAGAATCTAATATCACCCCTTTCTATGTTTAATTTTTCCCAGGATGTGAAGAATTATTTTATGAATGACCTACAAGGATATTATGAGGATATTAGTGTGTTCTATGGAGATAAGATGTTGTTGTCGTCATTCACTTTATGATATAATGTAAACATTATGAATGTATCAAGTGATTCCAAGGGTTCTAATCTAATTGGTAATTCAAGAATTGATCTTTTGTGATCTTTCCAATGTTATGAAATAACGCACTGACTCTAGGTAACTATGGTCGGGGTGTTACATTAGGAGTGAGGAGACCATGAAGCATGTTGAGATGAATTTATCATTAAAACATAATAATTCCTTCAATTGATGACTGTACCCCCCTCCCCACACGTAAAAAAATTTAGGGATACATAATTGATGGACGTTGACTGTGAGGCCCGACACGGTCAGTTATACTCAAAACAAGCTCCTGGTGGAATTCTGATGGATAGAGATGGTGTCATCCTTCTTAGAAGGCGCACAGTATAACCACTGGAGTTACAGGAGGATGTATTTAGAGTGTTCCATACATCCCATTTAACAAGAAATCCACGTGTGGAGATGATGTATGAGGATATCCAACGTCAGTACTGATGGATAGGGATGAAGAAAGTGGTGGTTGAGTTCATTTAATATTGCCTCAAATTTCAGCAGGTGAGGGTTGAGCATCAGATTCCAACAATCATGGCTTCGAAACATTTGTACTATAGTGGAAGTGAGATGGTATGTTAATGGACTTCATGATGAGATTACTATGCATATCCAAGGGTCTTGATTCTTTGGGGGTGGTTGTTGACAGACTCACCAGGTCAGCTCCCATACTTCCTATCTGGGACTAGGTATTGGTTGAGGGCATGGGATTCCACAATGTCTAGAAGATAGTGTGTATTCACATTGTGTCCTCGACGATCGTATAATTGTGTGATTCTTGAATCCCATCTGAGCTATGGAAAGGATTATATGATGAATTTAGGACTCATTTTCACTTGAGCACATCCCTTCACCCATAGACTTATGGTCAGACAGAGCAACCCATACGGTCTCTAGAGGAAATTCAACATTCTTATGTTCTTGAATGTTTTGTAATTTGTAGGACCTCCATAAACTAGTTGATTTTTCATACGGAAATAGCCTTCACTCCACAATTAAAATGGCACCATTTGAAGATTTTTTTGGCCTACCTTGTAGATAACCTATATACCAGACAATCCCAAGGGAGTCAGCACTCATGGGTCCAGAGTTTGTAAGAGCTACCACTAATAAGGTACAGATCATCTAGTAGAAGATGTGAAAAACATAGTGTATGCATAAATCTTAAACTGAAAATAGTTAGAGGCCCTTGGAGTTCAAGGAGGGAGACCATGATATCATTCGTGTCTCACCGTGATGTGTAAAAAAAAGAATTTTAAGGGGTGATGAGTTATCGGAATGCATCATTGACCCTTTATAGAATATTATAGAGTTGGAAAGGTGGTGTACTGCCTTGCCCTACCCCCATAGATACACTAGTTTCATGATGTTTTCAATGTATCACATCAGAGGGGGTACATGCATGATCAATCACTATTCATTAACTAGGGAATGCTTGACATTGATTATGAGGTGACATTTGTAGTGTTTCTGGTGGAGTTAAAGGATCTAAAGGAGGAGGCCTATCATGGAGGTCTATTCTACTGGTGTGAATTCGGTGGTAGCACATGAATCTCTAGGAAAACAAATGGGATTGAGAGGATCATGTTTGTCCATAGTACACCCATTTGTTTGTTTTCCCCCTATTATGGATTACGAGGACATGATTACCTAAATGATGTGTTAATGTAATTACCTCGAAATTCGATGTAATATTTGTGTTTATAAGGGATTATTTCAAGAACATAAGCTTAGACATCCACTGATTTTGATGCCTAATGAGCCCGTAAATGAATTTTTTGATTTTTATATTTTGATTTATAAAATCCTACAAGACGTTGTTCCTAAATTATAAACCACTGCTCGGAACAAATATCCATGCACACCATTGAATTCAGAACAACAATATTTGCCTAAAAATTACCTAACATTTACTGGTGATGGTTGACTGGAAAAGATATTTTTTGAGTTTAAAAAAAAACACAAAAATTTATGTTATTTGTTTATCTTCACCATTGAGTGGTGTCATGTCAGCATTGCGGTGTCGGTGAGGAGGCTACAAAGACTTGCATAAAATGAATCCCATTAATGAGGCTATTAAATGTTCAGCATAATGAATCACTAATTAGAGTTCTAAAAATATGTGGTTTCATTTATGAAATAGTAAAAAGACATGACAAAATAGTATAAAAGAAATGTTGTGACATATTTCTCTTTTGATTATATAATTTTTATTGATAATTATAGCTAGAATGTCTCTGAATGGCAATGAGGAAATTCTATCCAACGAAGAACACTGACCAATCATAGAGGACAATGACTCACCTCGAAGAATGGGACTGAAAAATTATGTAAGTGTTATATAATGACACTTTGAAGTATTTCTAGCAATGGTTACAGTGGATCAATGTTGTATAATGATGGAATACTATGCCACTTTTCCCCAACCAATGAATCTATAAAATGTTGGGGTTATTTTTTGAAATTTGAAATCCATGTTATCGATTATAAAAAAATATTGTGTATCAACTCACAAACAAGTTGATCTGTTGATCACTTGTTCTTGTGGGAGTGAGATTATTACTAGGGTTTTTAATGGGTATTAGGTCTTATATAATAGTAAACATATCCTCCATTTTTAATGAATCTATAATGGGGATGGTGTAGGATGCCACGAACAGGGCCTTCATCCCTCCACTATTGTGTGTTGTTGTATGTTCTTCGTGGCCGCAATTTTGGATTGATGAAAAGGAATTTCTGACGTTTTAGAAGGGAAGGTAACACCACTTGTAGGATAAAGACAGGGGTTGTGGCCTGCATGGGGTGATGTGCACCAAGACAGTGCACTGAGGTGGGTCGAGGTGGTGTGGAAGATCCCACAATAGTGGCCAGGTGGATGGTAAACAATGATGTCGATGCTAGGTCATGTGAGGGGGAGAGCTGCGATGCGGTATGCTAGCACTAGGTCCAATTGGGACCACATGTGGGATAAAGGGGTAGACTGCATTGATGGTCGTGGAAATCAGGAAGCAAACATCAGAAGACATTTGTTTTGGAAGGGACCAACCTGCAAAGCATGTTATTTCGCGGGAGCGAACTGTGCTACTAAGCGGCCCAATATAGAATTATGTATGCCCACTTTTTTGGCATGGGATGGCCAAAAAAATCTTATTCACTGGGAAACACAAGCAATTCCTAACTGAACTAGGCCATAAATGAACTAGGTTGGGTTGGTTCAGTCGAACTAGGTCGTGGCCTTCAGGGTCCTTGGGTCGGTCGAACCAGGTCGGGGCATTCGGGCCCCAGGCCGGATTGGTCAGGTCGGTCCAACTAAGACCAAACCTAACTAAACCATGTTCACTAAGACAACAATATCATTCAGAAAGAGCTTTCATTTTGATGAATAGATTATAGTTTTCAAACTCTCATGATGAGGATGTTCTTTTAGAATGCACTAATGAATCCTTAATAGATGTTGATATACAAAAAATGGATTAAGGAGTGGATTCTAATGGAATCAAATGTAATACATGAAGAAATCATGAAGATTAAAATTACATAAAGAATGATGAAGAGAGGACCATAGTGACCTTCAAGGCAAAGAATACAAGCAGCCCTATTTGGATCAGAACCAGGTGATGATTTATGTATATGCACAATAAAATCCTTTACGGGTCAGCTCTAAGCAATGCTTTGTGGAACATATCAAAGAGACCCTGTGTGGATCAGCTACAAGGGTCCCTATGAGGGACAGTAAGAAGTGACCCTTTGTTGATCATATCTAAGAAACCCTGTGTCGATCAACTATATGTGGTGCTTTGCAGACCTACTATAGTACACTATGTGGGATGTTTCTCTATGTAACCTAGTAGACACACAATACTCCTCTAGGATGACTACCTCTGCAGTCCAATGTGTTCACTGTTACAACTAATAGTCATGAATTCCATATATTATATTATACTTATGTGAGATATCTTGATTCGTTATCATGATTCTATGTTTTCACTATGGTATTTTTTGAGGACTTTCCATATGGGTATACAGTACTCTATGTGTATTTAATTACTCACCCATATACAGATATAACCCACACATGTTGTTTCTAGTGAAGATTACTGACACATTGATGGAGTAATTGGTGGCCTTGGACCCGGTGGTTCCTAGTGACATAGGGTAGGTGCGGTATACTTCTACAACAATGAGAAGCTAATCTAAACATACCCAACAAGTGGGGTTTTCGGGGGTTGACTTTCTAGAGATCTATTTTCCATTCGTATATTCATTTTCTCATTCATTTGGTTTGTATTCTGTTCTATATGACCTTCATCTTGTACTGTTAATCAATGGTTTTCTATTGGAATTCATGTTTTCCATTAAATATTTTCGGACATGGTTGTGTGTGTGTGTTAATATAGTTACATAGGATAATGTATCCCGGTTGCAGGTTGAAGCATTTGGTGCTACTCACCAACCCCATGAATTTTAGAGGATGGCTTCGTGGATTCATGGCACAGGCTCCAGGGGACGAGTCATGATATTAACATTAGATTTTAAAGAGTCTCGGTGGATACCAATTGAAATATATCAATGATTGTAATTTTATTTGATTTTATTTTTTAGACTAATAATTATTATAGTTGAAAGACAATTTTGTGTTGGGATATTACGTATTATTGATACAGAATATGTCAATATATGATTTGTATGGTTTTTTAATGGATAAATAACTATATATTTCTGAATGTAATGACGTTGTAATTATATTTTACCATGTTATGGTGGAAAATGTTATGAAAGCTTTAGTTAATATCTATATTACTGAATACAAATTAAAAAAATAATATTTCATTGAATATTAATTGACATTTGTTTTTATACATTTTTTATAAAAGATAAAATGTTAACATTGAATTTAAATAATACATTTAATGTGAACATAATACATTAATATAACAAATATATATCTATATATATATTGTACATATATAATAATATATAATTTAAAAAAAGTGTTTATGTGATGGTGTGGATTTATATTGAAATATCTTAGTAAAGATTTTTCCATTAGATATTCATTTCATAATGTTCATTTTTTTTACTAAAAATCATATTTGAGTAGGTATTCTTATATTATTATAGTAAAAGTATTAATTTAATCTATTATTAACATAATAAATTTCAATTACGATTATTATTCCTTTTATAAAATTAAATTACAAATACATGTTTTAATTTTCATTTATATCTAAAAATAAAAATTGATTACATTTAATGATGAAATATATTCAAAAGAATCAATTTTATGATGAACTATAAACCATACCATTCAAAAATTATTGTCCTTACATACATTAGAAATACATGATTTTAATACTCAAAAATGATTTTTATGCATTATACATTATATGCAGTCATTATAAACAATCATAAAAAAGGGTTTCAAGAACACCTTTCTCAATCCATATATAATTACTATCTATAAATACATATCCTGATATATATTAGTATGTCTAACAGTAATGTTTTACTATAACAATGTTGTGGATAACGTGAACACATTAATTTACCAATTGGATTCTTTAATAGATTAATTAAAAATCAAGTATAATAAATTTATATTATATAGTTCAAGTCATTTAATCTATAATATAACTAAATTTATAAGCTACTAATGAAATAAAAGTTAAATTTAAGTAATTTTTACAATAAGATATTTTAATGAATTAAATAAAATATTTACAACTATGTAATGAAATAGATTGAAAAAATATATTATTTTATATAAAACATTAACATATAATAATTTTTATTTATTTTTTGAATGAAAAATGAAATGTACATAATAGTGACTACGGTTATTGAATATTATCAGAAGCCTATTAATTTATTTCCCTCCAAATAGTTTTTGAAATCTATGTTTTTGTTCTCCAAAACATTAATTTTTTATTAAAAATGATCTGATGATAAAAAGTAGCATTTATTAATAAATGATTTGAAGCTGATGATTATAAATTTCTAGGATGTAATTTGTTGATTTGAATTTTTTGTGTGTGACATGTTATTTTAATAAACATCACTCTATTAGTCAAATATTTTGTCTATTTATTGTGGTTTAGAATTATATTTTTCTTTATTCTCCTGTATTTTTAGTTTTATTGCTAGTGGTTATAATTTAGGGGAAGGTTGTTTCGATGAAATTTTTGATGGACATTCAAATAATGGATAATATATTTATATAACACCTTTTTTAGATTTTGAAATATAAATCATTTGTACTACCAAAAAATAAAAATTCAATAGAGTAATATATATTTTCAATGTAAGTCACAAATAAATACATTCTAATATTTTTTTACAAATGTTGATTACTGTAATAATATTGAATATAAAATTTTCTCTAAATTATTTTATTTCCATTTAATAGATTTTTTTCGTAGCTATAAAATAATATATAATGATAATAATACAACTGGTATTTTATGTGGAAAATTATTAATAATTTTTTTATGAGTATTATTTTTTATAATTTTTAATTATTTAATAGTAATTTTATATGTGTTATTACATTTTCTGATATGTATTGATGAAATATTATAATATTACGAGTCTTTATAATTTGTATGTTATTATCTAAAATCCCGATGAGTTGTTATCCTATGGATTTTATTATTGATCAGGTTTGCATGGGGGTGGGTCTTGAAATGTTGGTGAATATTTGGCTCCCTAATTTCTAACATCCTAAAAATGATCACATTTTACTTAATGATATTATAATACATTTATTTATAACCCATGAGATTAATATTTTAGATGTGTTTATTCATTTTATTGATTACATGTCTAAATTCTCCATATGATAAGATACATGACTTTTTTAAGCATTCGTTTACAAAATTTAAATTATTATATAAATTATTGTTTATTATAATTATGTTATTTTTATTGGAAGAGATTTATCATATCGTTCAATTTACCAATAAAGATATTTTAAATTTTACGCATATACCAACCAACAATGACCAATTTTATATAGTGAAAATAAATAAATAAATCATTTGTAGATATAGATATATAAATTATCTCACATGTAAAATTCAAGTTAATGATAAAGAATTGAATAAATTGCATGATTATAAAAGATGTACATAAAAAGATTAAAAACTATATGAGTTTCATATATTTACTATAAATTTTTTAGAAAATTCATATTCTATTATTATTCCTTTATAATTTGTTTTCAATAATATTTCATTTTCATATTTATATTTCGATTTTTTATAAATCTTCTTGATATTTTTATAATATTTAAATATTTAATTTCAAAACATTTGTAAGATAATAATATAAATCAAATATAGCCGCAATCTCCAATGGTGTGGTTCAAGTAAATGGTCCACTGTAGACATGATATATCATATGTTATACAACAATATATTTTTACCTATTTTTTAATCTTTTATGTAAATTTATACATAATTCCTAATTCATTACTAAATTATTTGAGGATATTTAGAGTGATGATGTCTTTGTTTTTTGAAAAAACATGAGAAAAATATTATACTAGTTTTTATTATTCTATTCATTATATTGATATTTATTATATTATTTAGAATGTAGTGATGGACCAATAGTCACACGTAATTATATAATTTTAATATAAATATAATTTGATTGTTGTTAGTGAAATAATATTATATTATTTGTTATGGATTATGCACGTTATAGTATTTGTATTATTTTTTCCTTATAACTCATCATTTGAATTATATTTAAATAATTGTGGTAAATTATAGGGTAAAATTCATTTTGGGATTTTTGGTAAATGGTCTTGTGTAATTCGATAATAAATTATAAATGAATATTTATATCTATAAATAAAATAGAAACTTAATTTGATTATTTCTAATGCATACATTTCAATTATTAATAGATAGACATATTTTATTCAAATTTTAATATATATATATACATATATTGTGAAAATTATTTATTTTTACGAATAATATTCCATATTAATACATTAGTGAATTGTTTTTGGATCATTTTGTGGACACAAAATACCTCCAACCACATTTCATATTTTCATGTTATTGCAATATTCTGTGAGAAATTCCACACAGGTAAGGTAGAAACTTATGGTTAACTTTTTTCAATTATTTATCTATAATTTATATATTTATTGTATATATTATGATATAAGAAAAATTGAGATTAATTATGTAACGAAAAGTCATTGGATAAGAAGTAGTGTGTTCAATAGTTATAGTGATTCAAGAAATATAGAAAAAAGGTGAATAGATTTAAACACATTGGAATGTTTTTGGATTAATTTTCGTTCTCTTATATTCTTTTATATACATTGTACTTTTATGATTTCAAAATGCTTGAATATTTTATTAAATTAATTAGATCATGTTAGATAACATTGTATTTATTTGATGTTCTACTATAAAAATGTCTTTCTTAAATACCCATGGTTTTATTTAATGTTTATAAAATTAAATTGATTTATTATTTATTTATGATATATAATGATATATATGACAGTGAGCACTCGTTGGTATTATTTTCAGAACACTAGGGAAAAAAATTAAAATACACTTTGTGTGTCATTTTTGATCCCCCATCTAAAGGAAACTATAATAACATTACATATATTTTTTGGGATCTCTAAAAGTTTTAGTTTACAGCGAATTAAATAATTATTATATGATGATAATTTTTAAAAGGTTGGCTATTTAATATTTTTTCTATTAAGAGTGTATTTTATCAAATGTCTATTCCATCCCACAAAGACAACATTCATTCATTAATCATGTGATGCTTTTGTGGTATTGGTTGTGGATCTAAATGATATTCAAATTTCACATTGAAATTGATGAATTTAATTTCATTATAGAATATTTCCAAAAGAAACATTGTTCAATCATTTATTATCGTATTTATATTGTGATATGATATTTTTATATGCTGTCTGATATATTTTTTTTTCAATTCCATTTAATAAAATAATACTTATTCCCACTCCAACTATCCCTATTTTTTAATAGGCCTACCATTGATGTATAAAATAAATATCATGGGTTTTCTTATATTTTTTCTTCATGATATTCTACTTTTAATTCTAAATAATTGTATGTATTGATAAAAAATGAAATATATTGGTATGTAAATAAATTATGTTGTGTTTATTCATTCATTCGTATTTTCCAAAGTGTTTTAGTATTTATTAGTTAGAACTGTGTCACTATAAGAAAATTGTGAATTTGAGAGCCACCGTAACATTTCAATCCCTACTAAATCCATTATTGGATTGGAATAGGGGATACTATTTTCCCCTAAATCATGCCCCCTATTTTTAATGAGTTGAAATCTGAGATCGATGGTGTCTATCCCAATAATAAAAGCCATTTCCCAACAAATTCTCATTAAAATTAAAAAAAATATCATCTACCAATGGATTCAATTATGTAAAATAAATGTCCCCACTACTCAATTTTTACATAAAATATATGAAAACAAAAATAAAATATATATTGAAATGGAATCCAGAAGCAGTAGATCATTTTTTAACTCTAACAAAGCTACCTAAACTACATCTCAAATCCCCCTAAAACTATCCAAATAAATAGTTATTATAATATTTCGTTGTCAGCACGCTATATACTCAGCTATATCCATATTAAATAATGGTTTTGGGATACACATATGTGAATAATCTACGAAAAGATACAATTTTTTATCCTCTTGGGAACATAATACATAAATTTAATTTCAACATTAGTTGAATCACCGTATATATTTAAAATATAGGATTGAGTTGTGGGAACTTATTTTTTAAATAGTATTTCTAGGGAATACCTACATAAATGAATATCTAAATTTATTTTCATTATTATAAGCTGCTAAAATTATAGGAAATCATAAATCATTATTTAAATTGACTTGGAAGGCTTCACTAGAGGTTCATATTATGTTAATTTACTATATCTCAAATCATTGGTAGATTCATCAAGGGAAAGGATGATCATAAGGGCAAGTATGAGAAATCATGGGAAGTAGTCTAAATAAGGAATTTTATAAATATAAGTAATCTCATGAAGCATGACATAAAATAAACATAGAATAAAAATGTTACATATCATAATAAAAAGAATATGAATAATTAAATGTAAATGTTTCTACAAAATTAAATGAGATACTCATAATCATATCACCGAATTTTGTCACATAGGTTTAATAAAAGATATCACCATTTTTAAAAATGGTATCATAAAACATGTCATATATAGAGATTAAATTATTTACCCAATGAATTAGTGCTCAATCGGAGGAAAACATTCTGAAATTTTAATTTTAATGTGAGATAAATACATCAAAATCAACAATTTCCTAAATAATCTAGGGTTAAGAGAATAAAATTATATTTGTAAAAGAATCATTGTGCTTTAAAATAACATAAAAATCAAGAAAATTATTTTATTTTATCCCAATATTAAATTAACGAGAGTTTATTGAATATCATTAATAGAATAAAAATTAATTTTTAAATATTGGTGAATATTTAAGATTAATAAATAGGTTTTTTAATTCATAAAATGAAAGAATATAATTTCTTGTGGAAATGGGATAAAATTGATAAGAAAACTCGACAACAGAGAGGGTCTAAAATGTTGTAATGAGAAAGGTTAAAATGACTGGGGACATGGGTATAAAATTCATAAAAGTATTGTAATACAGTAATTGAATGGAATAAAAATTATGGAATAAATTAATTTTAAAATTTAAATTAAATAATTTATAAATAGAGAAGATGAAAGGAAAAGATAATTTTTTGATTCCCATGCCTATAGAAGAGGATCATAAAACAAGAGGATTAAGAAAATGTGGGATTTTTAGACCTTGGGAGGACACATTATTATGTAAAAACATTTAGATATTCATTTAGGGAGAATTTAAAATTATTTAATGTGAATGTATTGGTGGGATTTTATCACAATAGTGAAGTATATTTTTATTAATTTCATTAATATCCTATGTAGTGGTAAATTTAAAACCATTAGCTTGACTATGGTATTCTCTCCGGGTATTGGAAAATGGGGACACCAATTTATTATTTTAAGAAAAAATATCCTACCATCATTTTATATTACTTAATTTTTAATGAAATATTAATTTATCTACAAAGTGAATTTTTAAAATATAAAGATTCTATTTTAATTTTTTTAAATTATAACAAATATTTTCATATTGATAAAAATATATTCAAATAAATTATATTAATATAATAACATATTATAGGGGTTTTATTTTTTTAAATAGTTATTATATCATTATGACATGACAGTGACGTCATTTCAAGTATTGATAGACTCAAATTGTAATTTTATTATTCAATAATAAAATTATATATTCTATATGATTCTAAAAAATTCACAATAAACTAATATTGAGGTAATTATTTCAAGAAAATGTTTTATTTAATCCTAATAATTCCATGTTAATGAAAAATGTAATAATTAATTATATAAAAATAATTTTAAAAAAATAATGGTGGATATAAAAGGCATAATATATTTATACTAAAATATAAAAAAACGTGAAAAATTTATTTTATAATTTTATTTTAATAAGAGAGTTTTAGTGATACCATTTTATTTAAATAATCATTATTATTAATAACTTATATTGTTATAATAAATATAAATTTCCTAAAATTTATATTATTTGTCCAAGAAAATCAATTTATCAAATTTAAAAGAAATTTTATTAAGAAAATCCATTATAAAAACAAATTTATGAACAAAAAATATAATTTCTAAAATTAATTAAAACTTCTTAATCTATGAACATGATAGATAACCCCTTATAACGTCATCATATGACCAATGGTTAATGCTACCATACATGATAGATTCATGGGGTGACCTTTATAACATCGTTCGAGTAGTAATTACCACTAACATGAACTTCTCCAATTAGAGAATTAGTTCATGTTTAATATGTGGAATCTCATCTTGGTCATGGTCTAGGGCGAAGCCCAATGATCATACATCCCTCTTATATTATATCAAATGGACTTTGTACTACATGTCACTAATGGATATGTACCATGTTTATCTTTTCTCTATTAATTATTCATTGTCATATCTACTTATAAAAATAAATTTTAATGATTGGATATACTATTTCTGTTTCATGTTTCACTTTTATCTATTAATTATTAATTATCATATCTACAAATAAAAAAAATTTATAATGATTAAATTTGTAAAAAATTATTATTCTCAATGGTCATATTGACCAATGTTCTTAATTTACAATTGATCATACAACAGTCAAGACATGATATCCACATTTCCATTTATACTCATTTAATAACAGGACTTGATTTTTTTGGGTATAATATAATATAATACACATTTCCATGAAATAAATTCATTTCAATAGTCCGGTTCCTTAAATTCATACCCCTTATGAAATTTCTCCCTCCAAATTTCAAATCATTTTCTCAGTTCAGAAAATATTTGGGTACATCAACCTCATTATTTCCTAGGCCCCTCATGGTACCTATACAAACATATGTCTCATCCATAGAAATTTTATGAGGTGTCTAGTCTTATTAAATAGAACCTTGTCTCTATATTCCACAAACTCAACATGATACTTCTCTTGAAAGAGATTATGTTCCAGTTTTACCACCTCCTAATTCTGTACAAGTGAAGTGTCATGAAAGTATTTCCTAATGAGAGATACATAGAATATGTAATAGACATTATATTTATTTTTTGGAAGTAAAATCTGATTTGGAAATGATCTAATGAAGTATAGGATTCAGTAAGGGCCAATGAATATAGTGTTTTATTTCTCATTCTACCCAAACAACAATTATATTATCCATGGTGATATTAGAAGGATAAATTTATCACTAGCAACAAATTTCGAGTCCATTTGATGGTTCTCATGAAATATCTTCTACAAATTCTGAATTTCCATTATGTGTTTTTAGATGGAATTAATCATAAATGTTATGTATTTCAAAAGAATTGGACGACAATGCATACTCTTACATGATACATCCAAAAAATTAAGAGTAATACTATAATTTAAATAATGAGTTTCATAGGGTTCCATTTGAGTACTAAAATAAAAGTTACATGTATATGAGAACTCACATAAAGAGAGGTGATGATAAAATCAACCCTTATGTTCCATTAAATATGATGTCAATAGCTACACATTTTTTCTAATAGTCCTTTCAAAATAATTAATATATTGATATCATATTCCATACTAAAATTCAATTCAATACTCATTGCATCTTGGATACATAACTAGAATTTTGTTTTGATGATTTGATCATAATCGTAAATGATTACAAGTTGTACACAACTTGGCCTCACCAATTTCTTCTGGTATATCATTTCATTTTGGTTTATATGGAAATATTCCCCGATAGGGATACAATGGGTAGTCCTATTTTTTCCATCCAATGTATCTAATATCACATTTATTCAAATAGATATTTTCTGGAGTCCAGTGATAAATTTAATAATGATGTTTTCCCACATCCATTCTTGTATTGGTAGAGGTCATAATACAACTTTAGGATGTATTCAGTCACCCTTAACTTGTATAAACACTAGGATCCTTGTTTTATAGTTATAAATCTCCTCTTTAAATTTATCCCAGAATTAATGATAATGAAGGTCCCTGTACATTTTAGTACATCCTTGATGTAAAGAAGAATTAAAGATATTATCATCATCCATCCAATAATTATATATATCTATAATATAAGGAACATATACTCTTATATTATAATTCATTACACTATCTTTTTCAATATTGAAATCGTAAAGGATTTTATTCATAAAATAGTCGATCTTTTTCTTCAATAGATGATCATATGCGTCAGATATCATGATCCTCTATAGTAATGATGGAGGATAAATCATTTGGGATAGGGTTTATGATGTTACTTCCACATAAATACCCATGACTAATTATAATAGGTCTTTGATCCTAGGATCTCCTTGATTCCTCAACATTTCCAGAACAAGATGGTCTTTCATACATAATAAATGAATGAATAGTTTTCCTCTTCTAGGTTTATGATGAATGGAATAATAATATTTTTTATGAACATCCACCCATCTATATTGTATTATGATCATTTGATATTTTTAAATATATAAATCAAACATTAGTCGACTATCTAGATATCAAATTTATTCATAATAATTATAGCTCATGCATATCATTAGAGAATGAAACCATATATTTCCCTAGGTAAATGATCTGAAAATCTTGATCTTGGGTGGTTAATTATCAAAATGAATGAAAAATCATTGTATCATTTTTAATGAGGATGCACAAAGTCCTTTAAAAAATAAATCACTAAAAATAATGACTCTTTCTATGAATGGATGAATAGTTTAAATAGGTGTAGTTTCTAATCCCTTCATCAGATCATATAAACATTCATCAAACTCTTTTGTATAGATGAACAAATCCCCTTTTATAGTTCACTTTCTCTGTGGATTAGAACGTTAAGATAGTCTTTCATGCATGTCTAATAATATTTCACTAAAAATTTGAAACTATGAATATCAGAAAATAATGTAAGATGAGCACAATAATCCACTAAAAATTTCTTACCAGGGTCAATTAATATTCAGTAATTGGTTACGATGTTCCTTAAAAAAATCATCATATTTTAGAAAAAATAACTTTTTCAAAAATTTCGACACATCCTTTCACATATCACAATTTTCAATATGACCCTTTCCTGATTCTCATGCTCCTCATGATATTTGGAATATTTCAAAATATCATCAATAAAATACAAAATATTTATCATGGAAGTCCCTAAATACATTATTGATCAAATCTGTAAAAATAGAATAATAATTTTTCAAGCAAAAGGTCATAAGAATAAACTCATTATTCCAAAATCATGGTTGGAACTACTTATTTGGAATATCATCTTTCTAAACCACTAGTTGGTGATAACATGATCAAATATAATTCATAGAGAACAATTTACCACCTCAATGTAGGTAAAAAGAATTCTTATTCCTTGGAGGAGGGTACTTTTTCTTCATTGTGATGTCATTATGTTCTCCTTAATAAATGAATTGACTGTTTGATCCACAATTATTCATAAAAAATAAATAATTTCTCCCCAAGAAGACACACTAGGTTATGTACACCCATTATACAAAAGATTATGGTGTTACTACATTAATTCCTCTTCTTCAAAATTTTCTATTCTATATGGGAGCTTAAAAAATTATGGTCTAGGTATGAGATCGATGTAGAACTATACTATGATATCCTAGAAGGTAAAATTATTTCCTTTCAAAATAATTCAATTTATTCTGGAATCATGGTGAAATATTCTATTTAAAAACATTCATTTATTACTATATATTCACTAATAATCTCCATAATAAATAATATGGGAGGTTATTTGGGATAAATATTTTGTTGTGATATCATTGATTTTAGAATAACATTATATTATCCATTCAAAACATTTACGATACCCTTTTGTCTATAGACTATCATATAATTATACATTCAAATGAATAAAATCCCTAGTATAATGTCATATTATTATATGTGAATTACTACTAGATTTAAAATGATATTATTATTTCCAAAGTAAATTATATCATTTCTATGCACTGTTGAAGCCTGGAAAAATGATCTAGGAGTTATAATTGATAGTTATTCATATAATTGTTTAGGGATAGATTATTTATTCTTTAAAAATCATGATTAATTAAATATATGTGTGGATATATAATCATACAAATTAATTTCTATATTTTAATTAAAAACAAATGTTTTTTCAACCACATCCAAAGGAGCTACAAATCAGCCACCGTAATAGAAAAACAGAATTGCTCTTCAATGCCCTATGATAGGGCTGATGGGGATTCCAATTGAATTCCATCATATTTGAAAATTTATTGGGAATGTTCCCATGTTGTCTACATATATTACATTGGCCTACAGGTTTTGCAAGCACCATGTTCTCTTTTTAATTCATTTTGAGTATTTGGGGCTTCACCTCACTACGGATGCTCCAAGTAATATGGAAATCACATCCACATTGGTAAAACTTCTCGCCCCCTAATAATGTAGCTCCACAAATGCTTCATCAAATTATTTATTACAATGGGAAGGTTCACTTTCTCTACTCCTCTTATATGATAAAAGGACCTACTCAATTTCGGTTCTAAAGAACTCTTCATCTCATTCAATCTCTAGGACTGCATCAACTTTATGAATTGCAATTAATCTATCATTGAAATTTCCATGATTTCCTCATATTTTCCATAGTCTTAGTTTGATTGATCCTTCTATTGATGGCATCTTAGTCCACTAAATAATCTATCAACCTTCACATTAGGATCCACAATAAAGATTTATATATAATTGAAATGTATTTTATGTCTATCTCTTAGCTTCCCATAGATTCATTTACCTTATGCTACAAATTTATTAATTCCTTCTCCATTTATTTAACATATAACATGAGGCATTTTTTTTTGAAAAAATACCCTAAACACATCCCAGTAAATAGAATATAGATCCTATCATGTATTTATGTTTTTAATCAATGTCCACCACTAAATAGCTTATATCTCTTAGAGGTACGCAGCTATGGGTGACATTTTCTTGTTTTAGTAAAAGATGTTAACAAAAGCCCTTTAATATTGATCTTACCCATATTTAATAAATAAATGGATTTGTAGATGAACTGAATAATTGTGGTAATTGACTCATAATAGAATCAATGTAAGGTTATTCCCTTTTCGGTGATTCTGGTCTCTTGACATTATCCACGTAATTTCCCACAACATAAATTAGTTGGTTCATCATTTTCATTAATTTTATAAATTTTTCTTCCATCAAAGGGCCATAAGTGAATAGTCCATTTTTATCACAATTTACATGGTTCCACATTTTTCATGAAATTTGTAATGAATAAAAATATATTGATAATAGTCTTTCTTTTTTAAAATCATTTAATTCAATCATAGTTGTTCATAAAAATAATTTAATGAACCAATCATATCCCCTACGAGTTTCAAACCAACTGTACAGTAAGCAATGTATTCATGTGTTATGATACATGAAGTATGGTTTGATGCAACTTTTCACCATTTTTAACCCAGTTACATCTGCACCAGAATCACATCAACCTGTTCATATCCAAAAACTGATTTATTTTATCAGAAACCACCGACATTATATTTCTCCAAAATCCCAGGATGTTTTAACTTATTTTACCATTCATATAAGATTCATCCTAATTTTTTCAAATCAAAATATCCAAATATAAATAAACCACCAATTTATTTAAACTATTAAACACCATCATTTTCACATAATGTTTCATTAAATTATAAAAATAAGGGATATTAAATATTTGTTTTTGTAGCAATAAGGTTCAAAAAAAATAAAACCTAAAAAATTATTTTATTCCACATGAATGGATTCGCCAGTAATTTTTTAAAAGTAAATTTACATTATATAATTACCTAGGTACATAAATCATTGTAATGGGTTTTCATAAGGCCCAATAAAAGAAAATAAGGAAAATAATTATATTGGGACGTTCAGAAATATCAAAAATAACATGAAAAAATTTATTAAGGAATGATCAAAAAAGGAATATATAATAATAAAAATAATATTAATCATAACATATAAATTTTTATACACCATTTGAATGATACATTTTTAAGAATTTCATCAACGTTTCACAATGAGGTTCCATAACGATCACAAATGTTTTTCACCAAGATATCAGAAAACATGTCATATCTAGAGATTAAATTAATTAAATAATTTATCAAAGTTCAATCATGTGAACCCTTAAAATATATTAATTTTATTTTGATAAATGTATATAAGAATTAGTATCATAATTAATATCCCACTTAGATGAAAAGAAAACAGTTTTCATAACGAAATCATAGTGATTCAAGTGTTATTAAAAATAATGATCATTATGTCATTTTTAACCAATGGAAAGTATATGAGGGTTTAATTTATGTAAATAAATAATAAAATACATAATGTTTTGATATATGTTAGTGAAAAATTAAAAAAATTTATTTGTTTATTGAGATAAATATTATACGTCAAATTTTCATTCGATGAATAGTGGAAATAATGAAGTAAAATTCATAGTATAAAAAAATGTTGTCTATAAAACTAAAATGAGATGGTATAATGAGAATTTCATTAATTAAATATAACTATTATAGTAAATATGTGAAATTAAATGGATATAAGAATGTAGTTTGGAAATTTTAATGTCATAAATTATAAAAGGTGAATATTAAAGGAAAATTGATGTTTGGATTTCAATTAATTAGAATGGTGGATGAATAACCATGATGATTGGGAACATGGTAGATTAATGACCCCTTTTTATGTATACATATCATTTATTTATTGTGGTTTAATTAGGATTGAATTAAAATTGGTAAATGGGTGGGTATCATTTCTTAAAGAGAAGGATTTTTTATTAATTTCCATAGACACCTGAGAAGTGGTAAATGAATAACCATGTGCATTCCCATAGTATTTTATAATGGTGTTAGAAAATTTGGATCAAT
The DNA here is from genome assembly GCA_963277665.1 of Viscum album. Taxonomy (NCBI): domain Eukaryota; kingdom Viridiplantae; phylum Streptophyta; class Magnoliopsida; order Santalales; family Viscaceae; genus Viscum; species Viscum album. The sequence continues at coordinate 840,439,624 of OY728141.1, forward strand.
AATATGTTATTTCAATCAAATAGCGACAATAAAATTATATTACTTATTTGGCATTAAATTATATTGTTCCACAAGATTTCATTTTTAAATATAATTTTTTCATATAAAATATTTAAAAGTAAATCGAATATATGGAGATTTATTAAAATATTATAAAATAATATATATTTTTAAAATAAAATATATTACATATCATTTGTGGTTTAATAGTTGTTATAACATTATGACATAATTATGATTTCATTAAACATATTTATACTCATAATGCATTTTTTTATTCTTGACGAAAGACTGTATTATTGAAAATGATCATATTTTTAAGCTACCATAATTTCGATATGATTATTTATCAATATATTATTATTTTATCATAGAAATTCTTTTACTAATAAATTTATCTTTTGAATATAAAAATCCTTATTTATGAAAAACAATTTCGTATTTAAAATGCATAGTAAAATTTCTCACATTTGAAAAAAAAAGTATTTATCATTTTTATTTATATATGGGTAATTAAATCATAATATTTCATTAAAATAAACATTATTAAAAATAATGCGTTATATTATAAAAATTATATCATTTTATAATTATATAGTGTATTTCTAAAAAATAAATTTATCATAATTAATTTAAATTTTATTTAGAAACAACTATTTATAAATTTTACATTGTTGAAACAAAAAAAATATTTATATTGAAGAATTACAATATTACTAAATAGGGACTTTAATCCAAATGTTATAGAGTGTGATAGTGTTATATTAATGGGGAATCTTGACTTACATCGCCGTAGTGGTAATTTCAACTATCTTGAACTTCTCCCTTAGGTGATATCGTTCAATATTTACATGATGAAGCTAGTATTATGACTGGTGAAGTGAAAATCCCAGTGACTCTTCTATGCATACATGTTGTAAAAAATTAGAATTATATGGAATGAATCTAATGGATGTGGAGATATTTTCTATTTTATGCATTAATAATTATTTATCATTAATAATTATAAACACAAATTGTTATGTTAAAATTAACAACATGTGTGTAGTTCCGAACAATCATATTTACCAACCTTCATAAATTTTGAACTTTCATATAATAGTGAAAACAATAGAGTAAAATTTCACATTATAATCACTTATTTAAAAAAGGAATGTGGTTCTGTAGTTTATAAAATATTATGATAAAACATTTTTGGGAAATAAATTTTATATAAAAATTTAGTTCCATTACATTGAAATTAGTTGTTATGTGTAGTGAAAAATATTTTTCTTATTCAGAAATATCATTATTATTTTATGTTTTAGGTTACATAAACCCCATTATGTAATATTATATATTTACAAAATATACCTTCTATGGGAAAATAATTTGATGGATCTTCTAATTGTGAGGTGATTTATTTTCCAGAGACATAAGCAGAGAAGGAATTAAGAGTGTTTTAGATCACAAAAAATATATTAATTGTAATTTTTAACATTAATAATCGATATGTATTTGTAGTTGTGGTTTCCTCGAGAATTATAAAATCACACATTGATTTGGGAGAAGGTCATCCAACTGACACAACTCAATGTAGGGCCTAGGTGCATTGGCTAGCATGTGAGCTTATAATAAAATTCTGAGTAGCATGACCCAAGAGGGTACAATTGAATGGAATGGGATCCATACTCCTACACCCCCTACCTGAAACCATCCATGAGGATTTCCTAATAGTCACCAAAAGTACACAAATTTCTATTATGATGTGACATCCATGATTTTCTTGTCAGATGTATATATCATTCAAACAATAACCAATCATATTATGTTATTTACATATAAAAAAATTAATTTTTCTCGTTCATCCAACGATGGGTATTTTCAATGAGAGTCATATTATTTAGGATTTCAAAACATATGGACGATGGTGGTGTTTGGGGAATCATGTTTAAATAATTCACATTGCCATTACTTCATTAGTAGTATGCTATGATAGGTAATTAGGACCTTGTTTTCCTTCATAGAATTTCGTAAAAAGCCAGTGATACATAGGGAGAATATCTTCATGATCATCAAGGATTTTTTACCCCATCAGTGACAAATAGATGATGGTCCACCAAACATTGTGAGTAGAGAAGAGTACTCCCTCATCCTATGTTCTTATAATTATGAATAATTCCTATATAAAGATGTTCAATACTCCCCCAATTTAGGATTCCTTTAATGTGGTATGTGTATCCCACTACTATTCTTTTATTGTTTCATGGGATTTTATTTTTGGGTAGCTTGAATTTTTTTTTCTTATATTTGTATTTATCTTTCAGCTAGACTATACAGAGAGGGGGCCCATTAATATGTTTTGAATTATCATCTTTATAATAAAATTGTGTGGTTATTATTGTAGGGGTCGGTACCCCTATGATTAGGATTTACTATTGATAATGTAATAGATTATACAATGAGTTTTTATTAAAGATATATTTTTTCATTATTTACGAATGACATGGTGTGATATTCCCATGGAGGAAATGAATACATCAATATGTAGGTCCTTCATTATTGTATTCATTAGAGATATTAATTTTTTTATGTTGTGAGAATCATATTCATCATTGAATGTGAATCATTATGAACCCCAGGGGTACATTTGGGATGTAATATATATTAGGACTATCTATGTAAGACATAATAGATATTTCATTATTTTTTGTATTCATAGTTTATTAGGATTTTTCCAAAAAATTTTGGGTTTCTGTTAATGATTCATATGATGGATGATTGTATTGATAGAGACCAATATGATATTAAGTCAAACGTAATTCCTAGTGGCATTTTGTGATGCATTATGGAGAATGGAAGTCAATGATGGTGGGGGTGATTTTTTATGGTTGTATATCATTGTAGGAGTACTGAAAATGGGGAAAAGTTTTCTATAATATTGAATCATTCGTATTCTGGGAAATGTCACATGTACAAGTCCTTTATATTTACAAATTTGAGGATTTATTTCTCCTTAAAACATCACTGCTGCATTTTCTATAAGTTAGATGATTATATATTTTAATCAAATAGTTTTAAATTATTATTATATGAATTGAAGATGTGTTTATTATAAAATGAAATATTTTATGGCTATCATAAAGTGTGATATGCCAACATGATGACAGTCTTCAACTCTCATCCTATTAGTGGGGAAATTATGGTAGCACACACAGCTTACAATCAGGCTTGTTGAGGCTTTGATGGGTCGATTCGTTTCATTTTGAATATCATTTGCAATTTATATGTAATTAGTTTAGGCATACAAGGTATTAATTCATTAAAAATTTATATCATGTTAGTATAGTTTATATAAATGAAAAAAGAATTTGAATATATTTATTTGTCAAAATATGTTTTATCAACAATACTAAATTTTTTTCATCTAAAAATCTCATAAATTAATGATGCATTTTAATTATTAATCTGTAACTTTTTAATGTATTTTGGGAGATATTGTAGTACTAAAATGAAATTTTAAATTTACATTACCTATTTATTTTTTTAAAATTGAAAACTTTTTCAAAAATATATTCATTTATTTTGATATTATTTATATATTTTTTTGATAATATTAAATTTTTATTATAACTTATAATTTACTAAACATAATTGTATTGATTTATAATGTAGTGACCTTTAATCATCAATGGTTTTTTGATTTCTAAACATAAAACTAGTTTTTCAAATATTAAATTATTTTGTATTGGAAATAATAAAGAAAAATAATATATTAAATGAAATATATTTATTATTATATGATATATTATTTAAATTTTAAAATAAATTTCTAAAAAATAAATTTATTTGAAGATATGACTATAAAATAAAATAAAGGGTTTATAATTCGAACACATACTATTGATTTTTATATGTTGGAATTGTACATTTATGGATTAATGTAAGATTCTCAGTGTGTTAATATATGTTTTGTTGATAGAATTAATGTATTATATTTTATAAAATCTTATAATATTCTTGTTTATATAGGATGGTAAGTGGATATGTCATGGTATGTTTTATGTTTTATGTGGATTACAGAGTACTTATTGAAAATGATGTCCCGAGATTACATTCAGTATAAATGTTTTGAAATTGTTTCTCATTGAAATAAATTAGAGAAATGACCTACACGTGGGTATAAATATCAATATATATATAATGGTTTTTTGGACTATCTCAAAGAACATATAATGGATTATTTTTCATGTGGATTAGTATAGAAAACTCAAACAGGGGGTCTCATCAAGTGTTTCATTATACAAATATTAGGAAGATACATTATCCTAACTATAGGAAATAATGGATATGATTCATTCTGATTCAAAAATATGATGTTCCATTTATATAATATTTTTAAATTGACCATTTGATTCTTATTGTCTACGAATAATATTTTGATAACCTATAATCTTGGTAATTCAATCAGTTATAGTTAATAATTTCCTGGAATAATTTAGAGTAATTAATGAATTGTTATTATTATTTTAGGACAAGGAGGAGTAAATTGAATGGTAAAAAACTATATATAGTCTACAAGTTGATAAATGTGGAATAATATCTCAATATTGTTTAATATTAGGTAACGGTCGATGATTAAATGGACAGTTTATTTCTAAATAATAAATTTTAGGGAAGTCAACAACATAGTTAGATTACATCGTGATGTAACATTTTTTTGAACGAATCAGTGTTGATCATAATGTTAAATGTTGAACATCTCCATGTTGTGTTCATTGGGGAGAAAATTAACCATAAACTTGAAATAAATTAATTTATTCCTTGGGCCACATAACCTCATTATCACCAATGTACCCAAAATATTGATGGAATTCAACACCTAAAATTTATTTGTTATAGTTATGGATAATCAAGTAGACCCCATAATTGATTTTCATGTCTCATTTCATACAATTGAACATGCACTTACGATGGAAATTTTCATCTACTTGGATGTTTCCACCACCAGTTCCCCACTTTTGTAAGTATGTAATTTTTATTGAAGATGAATAAAATGAACAATATTACTATGAAATAAAAATTACCTCAAACCAAAAATTATATCTCATTTCATTTAAACATTCATAAAATATCTAACATATCAAAAAATCATCAATAATTATTTTGAAATTAGAGGTAAAATTTTAAATGTATTTCACTAATCAATATAATATACTAAATGATCTTTTTGTACTGGCCACTGTTAATTTAAATCATCAATAACTCATAGTAAAATTCATATCAAAAAATCAATATAAAATTATGAAATATAATATAATTATTTCATACATTGACTATTAAGAATTTGTGAATTCATAGCAAGATCAAAATAAAAGAGATGAATTGTCCAATCCATTTAACTGGTTAATATACAATTATTATTTTTGTTTTTATAGTGATGTGGATAATGATAAATGGGATTGTGAAATAAAAACCTTTATATTTTATAGTTTTTACTAATGTGGGTTGTAATAGGATTCCTCAAAATTAATTGTACCCATCCACAACAATTTTCTAATAAAACTATGTATGATGATCCAGATTATGATTAGATCAAGGAATATGATGATATACTTTTTAATTAAATAATAAATATGTTTTCTAGGATATTAACATTCTATTATGCCCTTAAATCCTCCATTCACCTGTTGAAAAAATACATCGATATAAGAAATTATATATTACATCATAAAGTCAGATTGCCATTATGTGTGAACCTCTGCGCAGTCAGATTAAATATACTACTATCAATCTGGACATTAACAGTGCCATAAAAAGCCATAATCATCTCTTGGAATGTGCAGAAAAAATAAGATACATTAAAAGTCAAGGACATTTATTTGTGCTGAAGGAGCGCTGATAGAGGGGACATTTATCAGCACTAACAAAAGTGCTAATAAAATGGACCTTTATTTTAACGTTAAAAATTGATGATAAATGTCTTATTTATCAGTTAATTTATTTAGATACAATAATGAAATTCATTATAATTGAATATATAATTTCTGATAAATTACATTTTATTTGTCTTGTATTATCAATGATAATGTATAGATTATAAAAAATTTAGAAGCACTGATAAATGTCCCCTTTATTAGCTGTTTTAATATAGCTAATAAAATTTTTCCTTAACTGTGATTTTAAAATCACTGATAATGGGAAATACTAGAGATTTTTGTAACTGCACACTACAAAACCACTATAGTGTGCTACTACTACCCACATCATTACCAAAATCACCAGAAACACAAAAAAACAAACCTGAAACACACAACATATAAAAAAACATGTACCAATACAAAATTATTTTGAATTATAATTTACAACACATATAACAAAAAATAAAATATTATAAACATTTAAACCATTGGTTTATAAAATAATATATATAAAAATTATTACATACATTCCTAAAAACCCCTTACTTTCTATGTTACCCCTATATCCACCGAAATTCATTGTCAAACATCCAACAATTCATGAACTGCTTCAAAAAAACCACATTAACTCGAAAAATACAATCCACCTATATATAAAAAATATTATTATTAGGAATACAAAAAATAGATAAATTAAAAATAAATATGGAATAATAAAATAATTATATGGATAATTATTTTACTACCAAAATATCAAGATTTCCTTCGTTATTGAGCAGGGGTTGTAACGTTGCTCTTCATGAAAAGTAAATAGTGAGAACAAGAAATATAGTGATACATTCAATGATACAGTGGAGACATTTTTTTAGGGAGATTACTCGTGAATGTTTGATGGAAACCCCCATCTCAAACAAAATAATCCACTAGTATAAGAAAAATATTATGATGTGGGAAATACAAATTGAAAATAATTTAAAATAAAATATGAAACAATGATTTAATTTTATAGACAATGATTCTGCTATAGAAAAATAAATACTACCAATGTAATTGATAAGATATAGTTACATTGAACTTCCTATAAAGGCATAACACAATGATAAGAGTCAACTCAAATAAACAATATCTGTAAAGAATAGTGATTAATAAATCAATGACTTATATTATATTTTTTTTGTGAAATATATGTGTTTATCATTACATTACATTTTCATCTTTAAAATTTTTGATTTTTTGATGATATATGATAATAAAAACCTATGGATTATCTCTGTAATTCACTAAAATTTCATAAGAACTAGTAGCTTGGAAACTGACCTCATCATTCTTCATAGTTTCCCCATTATTCTTCTATCACACACAAGCCTTCCACCATTTCTATCATATATCCATTCAACAAGCATTTTTCATTCTATAATTACTCCCATTCAAAACTATTAAATATTCATGATGCATTCATGTGCGTGCATATAGTAAATGTGTAAACTAAAATAAGTAAAAGTTAATGATGAATGGTGTTATGATCTAGATGTTGGAGAGAATGAGTGGGATGAGAGAATCATAGGGACATTAGGCAGGTAGTTCAAGTCAGATTCAATGTTATGTGGTAGTTAACAAATATTAGTGATGTACGCATAGAAACCATAGTATTTTAATTAAATTTTTGGGCAATGAATACAAGATACATGTTTTTGTTCATTGATTAAAAGAGTCATATAAATAATCATTCCCCCATCACACTACATCAGTAGAAACAATGTACGAAATGTAAAAAATAATGCATATAATTGAACTCACACACAAGGAAGAATCAGTAATTTCCACAAAAATAGACACCTCCAAATAAGAATTATAGAATTAGTGGAAAAATCATGAAAGCCAATCAATTAAAATGATCCTATACAAAAAAACCATTTATACTATTAAATGATTATTTCATCATAATTTTATAATGAAATACAAACTTAAAACATCCAAAAAAAATTTAGGAAACATTGAACATCTTCAACCCAACGTGGGAGACAAAAAAATGAGCTAATGTGTTTGCATTTCATTCACAACAACACATCCAAAATAACGCTTCATCTTCAAAATTCACAAAATTATGATCTTTGGATAAGATCACTGACTCCATAATAACTGGATGAAAACCCGCAATTAAAAGATAATCTTTCAATAGATTATGTGACACCACCCACATACTAATGGAAATAAGATCTTTTAAGAGTTCGACATAAGACTTCACCATCCCTTGATCTTGATATACACTCATCAGTTACTCCTTTTTCATAGTCTTCTCCTACTTAGGTATAATCCATTTGACAAATAAGTACTTCAAATCATCCCTTTCAAACAAACATGCATCATTTTTTGGGGAAAACAACTCCCACTCATCCCATGAAGGAGCACTCTTTTGATCAAAAACAACACATAAGATAACATATTTCGGATTTCATAACAATATAAATACATGATCAAATATCATAAGAATCCTCACTACATATTATGATACATGGTTACCATATAATAATTGAATCAACTATGGAGAAGAAGAAGCATTGTGATAACCACTGGAACCTTTCGAGAAATTTTTGGTTGATATATTCTAAAAAACACAAAAATCTTAAAATTACATTCAGAATCAATCCGATACACAACCTAAATGAACATCATAGGACAAAACAAAAAGATCGCAAGACAATTTTTATATAAAAAAATTAATTATATATTTGAAAACCATATTTTCATATTAAATTTAAAGACACCTTCTTCTAATGTCAATTTTGAATACATAATAACCAACATAATTTAGGAAAATAAAATACCATAAAAATTTTTAACCTTTCCAAACACAAAATCTGAAAACCAATCAAATATAATCCCCAAAACAAACCATGCACTATGGCCACAAGGGACGAGGAACGAGTCAAAACACAAACCAATACAGTATTTCACATGCAATTCATTTAATAATGGACATCATTCATCTATTTTCATGATTATAGGTTGTTAAAATACAAATTTTCATTCAAAATGAAAGACGTTAAACTACATATTGTTTCACGTCCTATTTTTATGATGTTAAACTGCACGCATTCATCCAGGATGCATGGTGTTAAATTTCACACATTATCACATCTTGGTTATAGGACATTAAATTACTTAAATTCATTCTAGATGAAAGAGTTTAATCATCAAAACATCTCTCATCATGGTGTCCTGACATTAAATTTCACATAGTCATCCTAGATTCATGATGTTATTCTATAAGTATATGTCTTATCATCAAGACCTTAAAATGAACATAGGAGTCACGAAGGAAGTGGTGAGAATATGAGATGTGTGGTTAGTCAAGGATAAGAATAGCCTAAAAGCACAAAATATGGAACACAAATGATCAAAAAATGATATATTAAATGTATAAAATAATATATAGTTGATTATATCCATGATTAGTCCAATGGGTCATTGTGGAGTGACGCCAGTTAGGATGGTCTGTAGTGGAGGCATAATGTCAGCAAAGGAGTTCCTCAAGAGCCTCAAAATCATGATTTGTGAGCACTGATTAAGGAAATAATAAATAGATCAGATAAAAATTTAATACCACATTCATTAAATTGATAATAAAAATCCCTTTTATTAGTGTAAAATTGATATGATTAGTTAAATGGGAGCTTTATCACTACTTGGAATTTGCTAAAAAATATATTTATTAATGCTAGTAACTTATCAATGAACGCAATTATTTTTAAAAGTAATGTATTTAAGCTGAGAAAATGATTTATTTAAATATATTTAATATAATTTAATAATTAATAATACTATATAATATTTTATTTTTATTTTTTTTATTTATATAAATACTTAATTAAAAACAATACACACTTATTTATAATAATTATAAATACTTATATTCATAAATATTTATTTAAAAATATATTATGATCATTTTAAAAAGATATATAATCATAAAGACGTGAATTTTAAAAATGAGTCAAATTGAATTAATCAAAATTGGTACACTTTATAAATATTATAAAAATGTAAATGTTTTATTAATTAAATATAAATTTTTAAAAAATAATTGATATATATGAATTATTAAAAATAATATAAGACATCATTTTATTTTTCTATGTGAAAACTCTTTTATGATTTTAGTGATTGGGACCACATGAAATCTACTAATTAATGTGGGGAAACCCTTGGAATCCTCCCATCCTAATGTGACAACTCATAATTAATTAAAGTGCAAAATTTGATTAATTAATAAACCTAATTAAATTAAGTGTCTCCACACCTTTCTTTAGGATATAGGATCTATGGAAAAGTGTGGATTCGGACAACCTTTGGAGAAACATTTTCTCCAACGAATAACCTCTCCAACGAAGAGCACCCCCCAGATCGTGATCGAGGAACTTACTATAAGACATCTTGCTGGAGTGACGAATGATGATGTCACCATATTTATCAACTTCTCCTACATCCTCGTGCCACAAACATTAGACGGTCGAGGTAGGGGTTTTTAAAATGATTGAATTTATTTGAAAATTCTTCATAATCTTGATTCCCAAAGATGATGGAAAATGAAACATGGACATCATCTCACACATAGACTTTTCCCTTTATCTTTTGTTCTTTGGCTGTTCTTCGTTAATTCATCAACGCCAAATATTTAATGACAGAGAAAACACAATGTTTTGTCGAACATGAAATATGGACGTGGAGCCCTTGTCCCAAGAATTGTGAATATTTGAACAAATAATTTTTGGGCTTTGAACAAAGCCGTCATGGCTTGATGAAGAAGGCGAAATTCTGCACCCAGCCGACCAGAGGATGTTGGATGGGTGTGCATCCATGCCACCAGTTATGCTAGAGGACGTGGAAGAGCATGGGGGAGGTCAGCATCCGACTGCCCATGTGGTGAATCGGCGGTGCCCATCTACACCGCCGGAGATGGAGGCCACACCTGATTTGCCACGACATAGGCTGGAGGGTGGCCGACAACATTGAAGAAGCAGTGCGCAATCGTATCGCTAGGAGGAGGACTTGTCAGAGAAATGTCCAGCCATAGTGGATCAGCAGGACCCACCATGGTTTTGCGAGTGACCTGGAAATGATTAAAGGCGCATCCCTTTTTCAGTTCTGAATGGAAGGGGGGACCTTCTACCTTTGGTGCGAGCTCGGGCAGATTGTGCCACTAGGCTGCATCCAATGGGCCATGCCCAGTGGGATGGGTTGGGCTGTCCCCTTCATGGGCTGGTCCGAGTCCATCATGGTTCAAGCCAACCGGGCTAGACCCGGCCCGGGTCAGACAGTACAAAGGACCATCTGGACCATGTTATTCCTTTCTGGAAATATCATGGGATTCGAGCATTCTCTTTATGAACCGTTAGTGGTGCCAGAATACCTAGATCGATTCGGTCCTTTTGGTGTACTCTACTTGAGTTTTTTGGATAAATTAGGAGTACATATGGTTTGGATCGAACACTAATCCAATCATAACCTTATAGCGGAAACACTAATAACTTACAGACCAGACATCTGATTGATGATCCTTCAGCCACGTTGGGTCACTTTTAACATGACAGACCAAATGGGATACTTCTTTGTGAAAATTATTAACATTTTAAATACCACTGATGTCTTGAAGAGTGGTTCTCCCTGAATCATGTGTGCTATGAGAGGGAATCCAGTTTATGGTATTAATGTGGAGGTTGGTGACAGAAAATACGAAGGTTAGTACCGTGCAATCCTCTGCGGTTCAACACCAATCTTGTGTGTGTCAGATCTTGTGTGTGTCAGTGCTCAGTGATCCTATGTGGGTCAGCCCATACCGATCCAATGTGGGTCATATCCTGCATGGGTCAAAGCTCACTGATCCTTTATGGGGCAATGCATACTGATCATGTTTGGGTCAGATCCTTTGTGGGTCATTGTGGGGGTTTGTACCTATATGTTTTGGGCGGGTCAGATCCTATGTGGGTCATTGAGGGGGTTAGTACCAGTCGAATCTGTGTGGGTCAGACTCAGTATGGTCAGAAGTTGCGCCTCTTGAGAGAATAGATGATATAGCTTCGTGACTAATCATTTAATCTTCTAAACATCACTGAAAACCTGTATGAGATTATTCATTCCCTATGTGGTATGTCCATCTTCATCATGTTACCTGTGTGGTACATATTGTTTTGTGTTTTTACTTGTTTGGTACTTCTATCATCATGGTATTGCTTGTGTGGTACTTCTAGATTCATGTTGATACATGTGTGTTACTTATATATTTTTGGTGTTAATAATGTGAAAAACTACCTTTGTGTTGATGCTATTGAGGTTCTTCTTTTTATTCTGGAATCATGGTGAAATTTTCTATTTACATACATTCATATATTACTTTTTATTTACTGATAATCTCCATAATAAATTATATGGGAGGTTATTTGGGATAAATATTATGTTGTGATATTTCTCCTTTTAGAATAACATTATATTATCCATTCAAATAATTTACAATATCCTTTTTTCTATAGACTATCATATAATTATACTTTCAAATGAAGAAAATACCAAGTATAAGGTCGTATTCTAGTTTGTGAATTACTACTAGATTTAAAATGATATTATTATTTCCAAAGTAAATTATATTGTTTCTATGCACTGGTGATTCCTGTATAATTGCTCTAGGATTTATAATTGATTGTTATACAAATAATATTTTAGGGATAGATTATTTATTCTTTAAAAATGTGGATTAAATAAATGTATGTGTGGATATATAATCAAATAACTTAATTTCTATATTTGAATGAAAAACAAATGTTTTTTCAACCACATCCAAACGAGCTTCACATCAGCCATCGTAATAGAAAAACAGAATTGTTCTTCAACGCCCAATGATAGGGCTGATGGTGATACCCCTCCCATGCCATCATATTGGAAAATTTATTGGAAATGTTCCCATGTTGTCCACATATATTACATTGGACTACAGGTAGTGTAACCACCATGTTCATTTTTTAATTCGTATTGAGAATTTGGGGTTTCTCCTCACTATAGAAGCTCCATGCAATATGAAAATCACATCCACATCGGTAAAACGTCTCACTCCCAAATAATGTAGTTCCAAAAATGATTCATCCAAATTTCTGTTCCAATGAGAAGTTTCAGTTTCTCTCTTCCTCTTATATGATAATGGGACCTACCCAATTTCAGTTCAAAAGAACTCATCATTTTTTTCAATCTCTAGGACTACATCATCTTTATGAATTTCAATTAATCTATCATTGGAATTTCCATTATTTCCTCATATTTTTCATAGTCTCTGTTCGATGGATCCATCTATTGATGCAGTCTTAGTTCACTGAATAATCTATCAACCTTCACATTAGGATCCACAATAAATATTTATGTATAATTGGAATGTATTTTAATGTCTATCTCATAGCTTTCCATAGATTCATTTCCATTATGATTCAGATATATTAAGTCCTTATCCATTGATTTAACAAATAACATGAGACATATTTTTTTAAAAATATCCCCTAAACACATCCCACTCAATAGAATATAGATCCTCTCATGGATTTATGTTTTTAATCAATGTCCACCACATAATAGCTTCTATCTCTTAGAGGTACACAGCTATGGGTGACATTTTCTTGTTTTAGTCAAAGATATTAACAAAAGTCCTTTTATATAAATCTTACCCATATTTATAAAATAAATGGATATTTAGATCAACTGAATAATGGAGGTAGTTGAATCATAATGGAATCAATGTAAGGTTATTCCCTTTGTGATGAATATGGCCTCTTGACATTATCCACATAATTTCCCGCAATATAAATTAGTTGGTTCATCATTTTCATTAATTTTTAAAATTTTCTTCCATCGAAGGGCCATAAGTGAATATTCATTTTTTTATCACAATTAACATGGTTCCACATTTTTCATGAAATTTCTAAATAATAAAAACATATTGACAATAGTGTTTCTTTTTAAAATCATTTACTTCCATCAGAGTTTTTCATAAAAAATAAAGTAATCAACCAATCATATCCCATGCGAGATTCAAACCAACTGTATAGTAAGCCATGTATTCATGTCTAAGCATACATGAAGTAAGGTCTTATTCATCTTTTAAAAATTGTTAACAAAGGTACATCTGCGCCAAAATCACATCATCCTTTTCATATCCAAAAAATGATTGATTTTATCGGAAACCAGTTACATTATATTTGACCGAAATCCCAGGATGTTTTAACATATTTTATCATTCATATAAGATTCTTCCTAATTTTTTAAATCAAAATATCCAAATATAACTAAACCACCGATTTATTTAAACTATGAAATCCCATTATTTTCACATAATTTTATATTAAATTATAAAAATAAGGGATATAAAATATTTGGTTTCATAGAAATAAGGTACAAAAAACATTAAAACATAAAAAATTATTTTATTCCACATGAATGGATTCTCTAATAATTTTTCAAAAGTACAATTACATTATATCATGTCCTAGGTACATAAATTAATGAAATGGGTTTGCATAAGGCCAAATAATGGAAAATAAGAAAAATAGTTATATTTGGACTTTCAGAAATATCAAAAATAACATGAAAAATATCATTAAGGAATGATAAAAAAGGAATATATATTAATAAAAAGAACATTAATAATAAAATATAAAATTTTATACACCATTCAAATGATACATTTTTAAAAATATCATCAATGTTTCACAATGAGGTTCCATAATGATCACAAATTTTTTTCACCAAGATATCACAAAACATGTCATATCTAGAGATTAAATTAATTATATAATTCATCTGAGTTCTATCATGTGAACCCATAAAATATCTTAATTTTGTTTTGATAAAAATATATTATAATTAGTAACATCATTAATATCCCACTTTTATGAAAAGAAAATGGTTTTCATATCGAAATCATAATGATTCAAATGTGCTCAAAAAGAATGATCATTATGTCATTTTTAACCCATGTAAAGTATATGAGGGTTTAATTTATGTAAATACAGAATAAAATAACTAATTTTTTTATATATGTTATTGTAAAATTAAAAAAATGGATTTGATTATTGAGAAAACTAATATAAGACAAATTGTCATTCGACGAATAGTAGAAATAAAGAAGTAAAATTTAACGTATAAAAAATATAGTTTAAAAAAACTAAAATGACAAGGTATAAAGATAATTTATTTCATTATATATTACTAGTATAATAAATATGTGAAATTAAATGGATATAAGAATGTATTTTTGTAATTTGAATTTCATAAAATATAAAAGGTGAACATTAAAGGAAAATTGAAGCTTGGATTTCAATTAATTAGAAGGGTGGTTGATTAACCATGATGATTGGGAACATGGTGGATTTATTACCCCGTGTGATGTATACATATCATTGATATATTTTTGTTGAATTAATAGTGAATTTAAATTGGTAAATGGATGGGAATAATTTATTAAAGAGACGTATTAGTTTATTAATTTCTATAGTCACCTGGGTAGTGGTAAATGAATGACCATGGGCTTTCCCATAGTATTGTCTCATGGTGTTAGAATATTTGGACCAATAATAGGTTATTTCAATCCAATAGAGTCAAAAATATTATATTACATATTTGTCATGAAAATATATTGTTCCACGAGATTTCTTTTAAAAATATAATTTTTTCATATAAAATATTTAATGTAAATAAAATATATGGAGATTTATTAAAATATTCTAATATAAAATATATTATTAAAATAAACTATTTTAAATTTAATTTGTGGTTGAATAGTTGTTATAACATTATGACGTAATTATGATTTCATTATACATATTAAAACTCATAATGCACTTTTTTATTCATGAAGAAAGAATGTATTTTTTAAAATGGTCATATTTTTAAGCTACCTTAATTTAGATGTGATTATTTATCAATATATTTTTATTTTATCATAAAAAAATCTTTTATTTATAAATTTATATTTTGAATATAAAAATCCTTATTTATTTAAAACAATTGCGTATTTAAAATGCATGGTAAAACTTCTCTCATTAGAAAAAAAAGTATTTATCATTTTGATTTATATATGGTTAATTAAATAAAAATATTTATTTAAAATAAATGTTATTAATAATTCGGTAGTATATTATAATAATTATATCATTTTATAATTATATAGTGTATTTCCAAAAAATCAATTTATCATAATTCATTAAAATTTTATATAGAAACAACTATTCATAAATTTGACATTGATGAAAACAAATATATTTATATTGAAGAATTATAATATTACTAAATAGGGACTTGAAAACTAATGTTATGGAGTTTGATAATGTTATATTAATGGGGAATCTTGACTACCATCACCATAGTGGTAACTTATACTATCTTGAACTTCTCCCTTAGGTGATTTCGTTCAACATTTACATGATGAAACTAGTATTATGAATGGTGAAGTGAAAATCCAATTGACTCTTATATGTAGACATGTTATAAAAAAGGGATTTATATGGAATTAATCTAATTGATGTGGAGATAGATTCTATTTTATGAATTAATAAGTCTTTATCATTAATAATTATAAACACAAATTGTTACGTTAAAATTAACAACACATGTGTAGTTCCAAACAATTATATTTACCAACCTTCATAAATTTCCAAATTTCGTATAATATTGAAAATAATAGAGTAAAATTTCCCATTAAGCTCACATATTTAAAAATGCAATGTGGTTTTTTAGTGTACATAATATTATGATCACACATTTTTGGGAAATAAATTTTATATAAAATTTTTTTTCTATTACATTTAAATTAGTTGTTATGTGTAGTGAAAAATATTTTTTCTAATTCAAAAATATAATGATTTTTTTATGTTTTAGGTTACATAAACCCCAATATGTAATATTATATATTTACCAAATATACCTTCTATTGGAAAATAATTTGATGGATCTTCTAATTCTGAGGTGCTTTATTTTCCAGAGACATAAGCAGAGAGGGAATTAAGTGTGTTTTAGAGCACAAAAAATAAAATAATTTTAATTTTGAACTTTAGTAACTGATATGTATTTGTTTTTGTGGTTTCCTCAAGAATGATAAAATCACACATTGTTTGGGGAGAATATCAGCCAACTGACACAGCTCAACATTGGGCCTAGGTGCATTGGCCAACATGTGAGCCTATAATAAAATTCTTGAGTAGCATGTCCCAAGAGGGCACACTTGATAGGAATGGGACACATACATCTACACCCCCTACCTGAAACATTCCAAGAGGATTTATTAATATTCACCAAAAGTACACAAATTTCTATTATTATGTGAGATCCATGATTTTATTTTCAGATGTATGTATCATTCAAATAAATAGACAATCATATTGTCCTTTTGACACATATCAAAATTAATTTTTCGTGTACATCCAATCAAGGTTATTTTCAATGAGAGTCATATTATTTAGGATTTCGCACCATAATGATGATGATGGGGTTTGGGGAATGATGTTTAAAGAATTCACATGCCCATCACTTTGTTAGTAGTATGCTTTGATAGGGAATTAGGAAATTGTCTTCCTTTAAAGATTTTCATACAAAACCAATGATACATGGGGAGAATAACTTCAAGATCTTTTAGGATTTTTTACCTCATCAGTGATGATTAGATGATGGTCCACCACACATTGTGAGTAAAGAAGAGTACTCCCTCAACCTATGTTCTTATAATGATTAATAATTATTATATAATGATGGTCAATACTCCCCCAATTTAGGTTTCCTCTAATGTGTATTTGTATCCAACTACTATTCTATAATTGTTTCATGGAATAATATTTTTGGGCAGCTTGATATTTTTCCTTATATTTACATTTATCTTTCAGCTAGACTATACAGAGTGGGGGCCCATACATATGTTTTGAATTATCATCTTAATAATAAAAATGTGTGGTTATAATTGTAGGGGTAACTACCCATGTGATTAGAATTTAATATTGATAATTTAATGGATTATACAATGGGTTTTTATTATAGATATATTTTTTCATTGGTTACGAATGAAATGGTGTGATATTCCCATGTAGGAAATGTATACATCAATGTGAAGGTCCTCCAATATGATATTAATTATAGATATTAATGTTTTTATGTTGTGGGAATCTTCTTGATCATTGAATGTGAATCATTAAGAACCCCAGGTGTACCCATGGGATGTAATATATATTACGGCTATCGATGTAAGACATAATAGCTATTTAATTATTTCATGTATTCATTGATTATTAGGATTTTTCCCACTAATGTTAGGTTTCTGTTGGTGATTCATGTGATGGATGATTGTATTGATAGAAACAAGTCTGATATTAAGTCAAATGTATTTCCTTGTAACATTTTGTGATGTATTATAGAGAATAGAAGTCGATGATGGTGGGAGTGATTGTTGTGGTTGTATATCATTATAGGAGTACTCAAAATGGATAAATGATCACTATTATATTGAATCATTCATATTCTGGGAAATGTCACATTTACAGGTCCTTTATATTTACAAATTTCAGGATTTATTTCTCCTTAAAGCTTCATTGCTGCATTTTATACTAGTTAGATGATAATATATTTTAATCATATTGGATCCCGTTAATAGTATATGCATTGAATATGTGTTTATTATAAAATTAAATATTTTATGGCTATCATAATATGTGATATGCCATCATGATGATAGCCTTCAAATCTCAACCTATTAGTGGGGAAATTATGGCAGCACACATGACATATAATCAGCCTTTTTGAGGCCTTGGTGGGTCGATTCATTTCATTTTGAATATCATTTGAAATTCATATGTAATTAGTTTAGGCATATAATGGATTAATTCTTTAAAAATTTATATCATGTTAGTAGAGTTTAAATTATTGAAACAAGCATTTGAAAATATTTATTTGTCAAAATATGTTTTATCAACACTGTTAAATATTTTTCATCTATAAATCTCATAAATTAATGATTCTTTTAAATTTTAAATCTTTAATTTTTTAATGTATTTTGATAGATATTAGAGTACTACAGTGAAATTTTAAATTTACATTACCTATTTATGTTTTTTTAAATTGAAATCTGTTTAAAAAAAAAATAATTTATATTGATACTATTTATATATTTTTATGATAATATTAAATTTTTATTATAACTTATCATTTAATAAACATAATGGTATAGATTTATAATGTAATGATTTTTAATCATCAAATGTTTTTGTATTTCTAAACATAATACAAATTTTTCAAATATTTAATTATTTTCAATTGGAAATAATAAAGAAAAATAATATATTAAATGAAATATAATTATTATTATATGATATATTATTTGAATTTGAAAATATATTTCTAGAAAATAAATTTATTCGAAGATATGACTATAAAATAAAATAAAGGGTTTATAATTTTAACACATATTATTGATTTTTTTATGTTGGAATTGTATATTTATGGATTAATGTAAGATTCTCATTTTGTTAATATATTTTTTGATGATTGTATTAATGTCTTATATTTTATAAAATCATATAATATTATTGTTTATATAGGATGGTAAGTGGATATGTCATTCTATGTTTTATGAATTATGTGGATTATATAGTACTTATTGAAAATGATGTCCCAAGATTACATTCAGTAAAAATGTTTTGAAATTGTTTCTCATTGAAATGAATTATTGAAATGACCTACATGTGGGTATACATATCCATATATATATATAATGGTTTTTTGGAATATGTCAAATAACATATAACAGAAACTTTTTCATGCGGATTAGTATGGAAAACTCAAGCATGGGGTCTCTTCCAGTGTTTCATAACAAAAATATTAGGAAGATACATGATTCTAAATATATGAAATAATGGATATTATTCATTCTAACTAAACAATATGATGTTCTTTTTATATAATATTTTTTAATTGACCATTTGATTCGTATTATCTATGAATAATATGTTGATACCCTCTATTCTTGGTAATTTGATCAGTTACTGTTAATAATTTCCAGGAATAATTTGGAGTAATTAATGAATTGTTATTATAATTTCAGGGTGAGGAGGAGTAAATTGAATGGGAATAAACTATATATAGTCTTCAAGTTGATAAATGTGGAATAATATCTCAATCTTGTTTAATATTTGGTAATGGTAGATGATTAAATGGATAGTGTATTTCCAAACAATAAATTTTAGAGAAGTCAAAAACATAGTTAGATTACATCGTGATTTAACATTTATTTGAATGGATTAGTGTTGATCATAATGTTAAATGTTGGACATCTCCATGTTGTGTGCTTTGGGGAGCAAATTAACCAAAAATGTGAAATCAATTAATTTATTCAGTGGGCCACATAACCTCATTCTCACCAATGTACCCAAAATATTGATGGAATTCAACACCTAAAATTTATTTGTTATAGTTATGTTTAATCAAGTATACCCCATTTTTTTCATGTCTCGTTTCTTACAATTGAACATGCACTTACGATGAACATTTTCGTCTACTTGGATGTTCCCACCATAAGTTCCGTACTATTGTATGTATTTAATTTTTATTGAACATGAATAAAATGAACAATATTACTATGAAATAAAAATTACCTCAAATGAAAAATTATATCTCATTTCATTTAAACATTCATAAAATAACTAACATATCAAAAAATCATTTTTAACTATTTTGAAATTAGAGGTAATTTTCTATATACATTTCTCTAATCAATATAATATACTAAATGATCTTTTTAACCTGACCACTGTTAATTTTAATCATCAACTACTCAAAATACAATTCATATCAAAAAATCAATATAAAATTATAAAACATAATATAATTATTTCCTATATTTACTATTAATAATTTGTGAATTCATAACATGATCAGAATAAAAGAGATGAATTGTCCAATCCAAATAACTGGTTAATGTACAATTCATTTTTTTGTTTTTATAGTGATTCAGATAATTATAAATGGGTTTATGAAATAAAAATCTGTATATTTTATAGTTTTTACTAATGTGGATTGTAATAGTATTCTTCAAAATTACTTGTACCCATCCACAACAATTTTCTAATAAAACTATGCATGATGATCTATATTATGATTATATTAATGAATATGATTATATACTTTTGATTTACATAATAAACAACTTTTTTAGGATACTAACATTATATTATTCCCTTAAATCCTCCATTCACCTATTGAAAAAATACATCGGTATAAGAAATTAAAAATTACACCATAATGTCAGATTGCCATCATGTGTGAACCTCTGCGCGGTCCGATTAAATATACTACTCAATTATTATTTTATATTATTGGTTAAAACATTCATTTAAATAATCTAAAATAAAAAACTAGATTATGTATTTCAATGAAAAATGTTATTATTAATTATATGATCTCTATAATTAATTGTTAAACAACGAAAAACTTTTCATTTGTTACACTGCATAGAGAATAACAAAATATAAATTTTCCTTGTATAATTTACTTTACGGTCATGAAAGTGTTTCAATGAATGTGGAATGTAATGAAAATAATTTAAAAATGAAATATACATGTATTGACATGGTAAAAATAATTCATTATGTATTTTTTGTCTTTTATTTTGATATATTTGAGGACTTATGAATCTAAAAAATGAACACCAAATTGTAAAAAAATATTATTAGAGAATAAAAAATGGCTAGACTAAAGTCATTGAGAAATACATTAATTTAAAAAAGAACCATTTTCTTAATGATGAATTAATATTGGAAAAAACAATTATTTCATGAGTAGTTAAATATGAATCATGAGAATGAAGTGGTCACTTAAATCGTCCAATACAATTATAGTAAATCCGAGAAATCTATAATAGTTGATTATTATTGTTAATGTTTTTTGGACCTAAATAAAAAACATATAATCATAAAAGAATGTAAAATTTAAAATGTATTCCCAAATAAAGGGATATTTTTTTTTCATTTTGATAATGGATTTTTCCAATTTTGATATCAATTTTCCTAAGAATTTGAATGAAAAAATGACTAGTGGGGAATGTATCATTAAACTATAGTTTAAAAATCATGATCATTAAAAAATTTACTTGTTATGTGTATAATTCATTTATTATGAAACTATATAAATATTGAAAATATTAACATAGTTCACCAAATAATACATGATTAATCAAATTTTTCCACCATAGGTGAAATCAAATATCATGAGTATGAAAAATTGATAGTAATAAAAACTCACTACTATCAAACTAGACATTAACAATGCCATTATAATGCATTATAATATCATGGAATGTGTCGGAAAAATAAGATACATTAAAAGTTGAGGACATTTATTTATGCTGAAGGAGCGCCGATAGCGGAGACATTTATCAGCTCTATCAAAAGTGATGATATAAGGGACCTTTATTTTTATGTTTAAAATTGATGATAAAGGTCCTATTTATCTGCGATTTTATTTAGTTCCACTAATTGAATTATTTATAATCGATTATATAATTAA
Organism: Viscum album; assembly: GCA_963277665.1. NCBI lineage: Eukaryota > Viridiplantae > Streptophyta > Magnoliopsida > Santalales > Viscaceae > Viscum > Viscum album. The sequence continues at coordinate 840,462,099 of OY728141.1, forward strand.
TGATAAATGACATTTTATTGGTCATTTAGTATCACTGATAATGTATAGCATTATAAAATATTTAGAAAAAATTATAAATGTCCCCTTTATTAGCCGCTTTAATATAGCTGATAAATTTTTTCCATAACTGTGATTTTCAAATCACTGATAAAGGGAAATACTAGAGTGTTTTTTAACTGCACACTACAACACCACTGTAGTGTGCTACTACTACCCACAACATCTCCAAAATCACATAAAACACACAAAAAACAAACCATAAACACACAACATATCAAAAATACATGTATCAATACAGAATTATTTTGAATTATAATTTACAACACATACAAAAAAACACAATATTATAAACATTTCAAACATTGGTTTATAAAATAACATATATAAAAAGTATTACATACATTCATAAAAACTCCTTACCTTCTATGTTACCCCGATATCCATTGACATTCATTGTCTAACATCCAACAATGCATGAAATGGTTCAAACAAACCACATCAACTCGAAAAGTAGTATACACCTATACATGGAAAAAAAATATTAGGAATACAAAAAATAAAAAAATTAAACAAAAATATAAAATAATACATTAATTATATGGATAATTATTTTACTACCCAAATATCAAGATTTTATTCATTATTGAGATGAGGCCGTAACATTTCTCTTCATGAAATGTAAATGGTGAGAACAAGAAATATAGTGATACATTCAATGATACAATGGTGAAATTTTTTTGAGGTAGATTTCTCGTGAAGGTTTGATGGTGAAACCCATCTCAATCAATATAATCTACTAGTATAAGAAAAATATAATGATTTGAGGAATACAAATTGATAATATATTAAAATAAAATATTAAACTATGATTTAATTTTATGGACAATGATTCTACAATAGAAAAATAAATAATAAAAATGTAATTGAGAAGATATAGTGACATTAATCTTCCTACAAAGGCATAACATAGTGATATATGTTATGTCAAATAAAAAATCTCTGTAAAGAATAGTGATTAATAAATCAATGATTCATATTATATATTTTTTTGTAAAATATATACATTTATCATTACATTACATTTTCATCATTAAAAGGGTTTGATTTGTTCATGATATAAGCTAATAAAAAACTATAGATTATCTGTGTAATTCACTAAACTTGTATAACAACTAATAGCATGGAATCTGACCTCATCATTCTTCTTAGATTCCCCATGATTCTTCGGTCGCACAAATGCTTCCACCATCTTTATCATATCTCCATTCAACAATCATTTGTCATTCTATTATTACTCCCATTCACAACTATTAAATATTTATGATGCATTCATGTCCTTGCATATAGTAAATGAGTAAACTAAAATAAGTAAATGTTAACGATGAATGGTGTTATGATCAAGATTTTCGAGAGAATGAGTGGGAAGAGAGAATCAGAGGAACATTAGGCAGGTAGTTCAGGTCAAATTCAAGGTTATGTGGTAGTTAACCAATATTAGCGATGTACACATAGAAACCATTGTATTGTAATTAAATTAGTGGGATATACATACCATATACATATTTTTTATTCATTAATCAAAAGAGTCATATAAATCTGTATTCCTCTATCACACTACATGAGTAGAAAATACATAAGAAATGTAAAAAATAATTAATATAAATGAACTCAAAAACAAGGATCAATAATTAATTTCCATAAAATAGACTTATCAAAACATGAATTATAGAATTAGTGGAACATAATCATAAAAACCAAAAAATTAAAATGTTCACATTCAAAAAAACCATATATACTATTAAATGATTATTTCATCATAATTTTATAATGAAATACGAACATACAACATCCAAAAAAAATTTAGGAAACTTTAAACATCTTCACCCCAACGTGGGAGAAAAAAAATGAGCCAATGTGTATACACTTCATTAACTACAAGACATCCCAAAAAATGCTCCGTCTTCAAAATTCACAAAATTATGATCTTTGGATAAGAGTAATGACTCCATAATCACTGGATAAAAATTTGCAATGAAAAGATAATATTTCAACAGATTATGTGACACCACACCCAGACTAATAGAATGAAGCTCGCTGAAGAGTTCGACATAAGACTTCCCCATCCCTTGATATTGATACACACTCATCAGTTACTTATTTTTTCACTGTATTCTTCTCCTTAGATATAAACCATTATACAAATAAGTACGTCAAATCATCCCTGTCAAAAAAAACATTCATCATTTTTTGGGGAAAACAACTCGCACTCATCCCAAGATGGAGAAATATTTTTATATAAAAAAACAAAAAAGATAACATATTTGGGAGTTCATAACAATCTAAAGACATGATCAAATTCCATAATAATCCTCACTACATGTTGTGATACTTGATTAACATAGAAGACTTAAATCGATTAAGGAGAACAAGAAACATTGTGATAACAACTAGAAACGTTCGGGACATTTTTGGTTGATATATTCTAAATAACACCAAAATGTTAAAATTTAGTTCAGAATAAATCTAAAACACAACCTAAATGAACATCTTAGGAAAAAACAACAAGATCACAAGAAAAATTTGATATCAATACAATAATTATTTATTTGAAAACCATATTTTCATATTAAATTTAAAGACACCTTCTTCTAATGTCAATATTGAATACATAATAACCAACATAATTTTTGAAAATGAAATACCATAAATATATTTTCACCTTTCCAAAGACAAAATATAAAAACCAATCAAATATAATACACAAAACAAGGCATGAATTATGGACACGAGGGAAGAGAAATGAGTCAAAACCCACACTAATACAGTATTTCACAAGAAATTCATTGATTAGAAGACATCATTCATCTGTTTTCATGATTCCAGGTTGTTATAATACATATTTTCATACAAAGAGTAAGACGCTAAACTACATATTGTTTCACATCCTTCTTATGATGTTAAACTGAATACATTCATCTTGGATGCATAGTGTTAAATTGAACACATTATCACATCCTAGTTATAGGTCATTAAATTACTGAAATTCATTCTAGATGAAAGACTTTAATCATAAAAACATCTCTCATCATGGTGGAATGACATTAAATATTACAATATCATACTAGTTGCGTGATGTTATTCTATAAGAATATGTCTTGTGCTCAAGACCATAAAATGAACAGAGGAGTCATGAAGGCAGTGGTGAGAATATGAGATGTGTGGTTCTTCAAGGATATGAACAGCCTAAAAACACAAAATATGGAACAAAAATGATCAAAAAAATGATATATTAAATTTATAAAATAATATAAAGTTGATTATATCCATGATTAGTCTAATGGGTCATTGTGGAGTGACACCAGTAGTAGAGGACTTCTGCGAGAGCATCCAAACCATGATGAGTGAGTACCAGTTAGGATGGTCCATAGTGGAGGAACAATGTCATCAAAGGAGTTCCTCAAGAGCCTCAAAATCATGATTGGTGAGCACTAATTAAATAAATACTAAATAGATCAGATTAAAATTTTAATACCACATTCATTAAATTGATAATAAAAATCCCTTGTATTAGTGTATAATTGATAATAATAGTTAAATAGGAACATTATCAGTTCTTGGAATGTTCTAAAATATATATTTAATAATGATAATAAATTATCAATGAACGAAATTAATTTTAAAAGAAATGTATTTTTGCTGGGAAAATGATTTTTTTAAATAAATTTATTATAATTTAATAATTAATAATACTAAATAATTTTATATTTTGATTTTATTATAATTATATAAATACATAATTAAAAAACGATACATTCTTATTTATAATAATTATAAGTAATTATTTTCATAAATATTTCTTTAAAAATATATTATGATCATTTTTAGAGGATATATAATCATAAAGACGTGAATTTTAAAAATTTGTCAAATTGAATAATTCAAAATTAGTAAATAATATAAATATTCAAAAAAATGAAATGTTTTATTAATTAAATATAAATTATTAAATAGAAATGGATATATATAAATTATTAAATATAAAATAATACAATATTTTTTTCTATGTGAAAACTCCTTTTTGATTTTAGTGATTGGGACCACAAGAAATATCCTAATTAATGTGGAGAAACCCTTGGAATCCTCCCAACCTAATGTGAAAACTAAAAATTAATTAACATTCCAAATTTGATTAATTAACAAACCTAATTTAATTTAGTGGCTCCACACCACTGTTGAGGTTGTATTATCTTTTGAAAAGTATGGCTTTAGAGAACCTTAGGAGAAACATTTTCTCCAATGAATAACCTCTCTAACGAAGAGCATCCTCCAGATCATGATTGAGGAACTTACTATAAGGCTTCTTGCAGGAGTGACGAACGATGATGTCACCATATTTATTTACTACGCCTACATCCTCGTGCCACAAACATCAGACGGTTGAGGTACTGGTTTTTAATATGATTGAATTTATTTGATTATTATTCATATTCTGGATTCAAAACGATAATGGAAAATCTAACATGGTCATCATCCCACAAATATACTTTTCCCTTTATCTTTTTTTCTTTTTGTGTTCTTCGTGAATTATTCAACGCCAATTATTTAATGACGGAGAAAAAAAATGTTTTGTCGAGCCTGAATTATGGACGTGGAGCCCTTCACCCGAGGATTGTGAATATATGAACGACATAATTTTTGGGCTTTGAAAAAATTCATCATGTCTTGAAAAAGAAGGTGGCATCCTACTCCCAGCTGACTATGGGATGTTTGATGGGAGCGTGTCTATGACACCGGTTTAGCAGGTGGTCGTGGAAGATCATTTGGGAGGCCAGCATCTGGCTTCCCACACGGCGTAGCGGCTGTGATCATCTACACCGACGGAGCTAGAGGCCACAACCGATTGTCCATGAAAGAGGCTGGAGGGCGGCCGACCACAGTGAAGAAGCAGTGCATGATTTCACCGCTGAGAGGAGGACTAGTCAGAGCATCATCCAGTCATAGTGGATCAGCAGGACCCACCTAGGTTCTGTGAGTGACTTGGAAATGTTTAAAGGTTTATCCCTTTTATAGTTCTGAAAGGAAGGGGGTCCTTCCACCTTTGTTTGTGCTCGGGAATACTGTGCCACCGGGATGCGTCCAATAGGCCAGGCCTAGTGGGATGGGTTGGGCTATCCCCTTCACTGGCTGGTCCATGCCCACCGTGGTTCAAGCCAACCGGGCTGGACTCGGCCCGGGTCAGACCATTATCGGGGCCATCTGGACCATGTTATTCTTTTTTTGAAAATAACATGGGATCCGAGAATTTTTTTTTCAAACCGTCAGTGGTACCAGAAAACATGGATCGATACAGTCCTTTTGGTATACTCCACTTGAGTTTTTGGATAAATTAGGAGTATAGATGGTTTGGATCGAACACTAATCCAACCATGCCTTTATAGTGGAAACACTAATAACATACTGACCAGAAATCTGATTGATGAGCCTTCAATCACGTTGGGTCCTTTTTAAAATGACAGACCAAATGGGATACTTCTTTGTGAAACTTCTTACCAGTTCAAATACCACTGATGTCTTGATGAGTGGTTCTCCAAGAACCATGTGTACTGTGAGAGGAAATCCAGTGTATGTTATTAATATAGAGGTTTGGGACAGAGAATATGAAGGATAGTAATGTGCAATCCTCTACGGGTTAGCACCAATATTGTGTTTATCAGATCATGTGTGTGTCAGTGCCCAGTGATCCTATGTGGGTCATCGCATACCGATCCAATGTGGTTCAGATCTTGTATAGGTCAATGCTCAGCGATCCTTTATGGGGCAATGCATACTGATCCTATGTGCATCCAATCCTTTTTGGGACATTGTGGGGATTAATAATTATCGGTTTTGGGTGGGTTAGATCCTATGTGGGTCATTGAGGGGGTTAGTAAAAATCGAATCAGTGTGGGTTAGACGTAGTATGGTCAGAATTTGTGCCTCTTGACAGAATAGATGATAGAGCTTCGCAACTAATCATCCAATCTCCTATACATCACTCAAAACCTATGTGAGATTATTCTTTACCTGTGTGGTACTTCCATCTTCATGATATTACCTGTGTGTTACAACTTGTTTTGATATTTTACTTATTTGGTGCACCTATCATGATGGTCTTACCTATGTAGTACTTATATCTTCGTGTTGATACCTGTGTGGTACTTATACATTTCTGGAGTTAATAATGTAAAAAATTACCTTTGTGTTGTTGCCGTTGAGGTACTTCTACCTTCGTGGTGTTAGCTGTTTGGTACTTCTATCATTGTGGTATTACCTGGTTGGTATTTAACCCTGGTGGTGTTACCATTGTGGAATTCTTCCATCATGTATGAGATGAGTATATCAAGATAACATAGGTATACATATGGGCATATACCTAATTATAGGTGATGTTATTCTTTGTGGTCTTCCATTTGTGAAACTATAGGAGGCCTATAGGGGTATCAGGGTCCCTACTAGGTATCGTTATACTCAACCCTAAATGGGATCCACACAAGCCATATTGTGTGTTTTGTAGAAAATGAGTAGCTAGACTGAGACATGAGTGATCAAGGACCAGGCGGTACATAGAGGATACCGGATGATGTCGATTGCAGTGGAAATGATTTTTACCTACCCTTTATATGACTAGTAGTTTGTTTGAGACATGAGGGAGATAGGAGTAGGTGGTACAAAGAGGATAGGGGTATACATGGAGGGCAGTGGATACAATATTTACCTACCATATTGGTAGGATCCTTAGTGGATGATCTAGGAGTTATTTATTACTTTTCAGTGGTGCTTGGAGATTTACAGTTGTGCATGTATTACGACCCCTTTTTACTTTTAGCACTATATTACTACATCATTTTACTCCACAGTTTCTTCTTGTTGTGTTCTCGGACGATGTGTTTTTACAGGGTAAAATTCAATTCCATCCCATTTTAGGGAATACTCATTTCAGTGCTAGTCAAAATCCCCAAGAATATGGAATGCGGGATTGTGGCAGTTATGGAATAGGCACTGAGGGATGGCTCTTGAAAAAGTGGTATCAAAGGAGTTTGATTCTACCGAATAAATAAGACTCATATATTTTCTGTCTGGAAATAGTGTTAAGTGTTATGAGTGTGGTTTTCAGTTCGAGGAGTCTAGTGTTGTTGAGGCTGCCACAACATCCATACACCGGGACCCTGAATTCTGATTTCTGACTTAGGGCATGAAAATTGTGATTTCCGGTGTTTTAGATGAGTTGTTACTTATGATTTCATTGAGTCAACTCACAAGGTATAACATAATAACCATGGAACACCTGTTCATTATCAGTATGTCACCGCATAAACAACCATATAGGATTTACAAGAGAGTAAAAGATGATGAATGACTGAGTGATGTGGCACTGGTGTAGCCCCCCCCCACACCTTTGGCATTGGCACCTTCGAGTGGTGTACCAACAGCAGCACTTCCCGTTTGAAAAACATTCCCACCAGCCTCACAAGAAAATGGTGCATGATGACTGAGTGCATTGCATGAGTTCCAGTAGTAGAGGCCACTGCTGATTCGAGGTGAGACAGATTCCCACACAAGTGAGGGTTGGCTGGAGGTAGTTTATATAATTATCCGCCTAGTTGAGACAACAGTAATTCATATGGTGATCTTAGCAACTAGTATTTTCTAATGAATGGTCATGAGTATTGTCTTCATAGTGACGAGGCTTCGGTATGTGGATTGTTTCCGTAGAATGTACCTTTGTGCAGTGTTCCAGCAATATCCATTCCTATTGGTCAGCAATTAAAACTGATGGTACCAGTAGATGAAACATGTAGCCTTAGTTCTTTAAACGTGTTTCTGCATTAGATACCCCCAGGTTCTGAGGCGAGCCTAACCCATATGTTGCTGAGGACTTGCTTAAGTAGGTGGATTAGAGTTCCCTAGTGATTTTATAGCTTTGGAATGAAGACATGTGTGTAGTTGAGTGTTCATAAAGGCATACTGACTATCCCAGGTACAAGATGATTACAGTACAAACAGTGCATCCGGTCTCGGAACTCTAAGTGATGTGTCTTTAGGGACATCCATGTCAGCACCATTCCTCTATGAATTTCTACTTATGTTTGGGTGATAGAAAAAACCTTTGTGGTTGAATTCTCTTTGGATGAGTGGATAAAGCCAACAAATGTTAGAAGTGGGAATCAATGAAACTGGATCCAGTCAGAGAGACATGGCCATGTAAAAAATTTTAGGAAGAGCATGTGATTTAGATAGACAAATCTGTAGGGATAAAGATGTTGAAGTAGTTCATGGAGAACAATGTTAGGTGGTGTATTTTTTTACAAGTTACAACCACCCCCATATGTGGTACCCAACAGTCTCAGGGAGCTAGAGGTCAGGGGAAGGGAGTTGTTGCTTGGGGTCAAGGAGTGTGACCCAAGGCCTCTAGGAATGATTCATGGTATGGTCTGTGACTACTATTAGCAGTTGTATAAATATACATAGGTACCAATAAATCCTTGCATGAATCTTGTCCAAGACCTATAGTTTATTGTTATACAATTGATTTAACCCTCACATCCGGATACACCATTTGGAAAAGACTTGATAATCACACTTACGCCGATGGGGTAATCTGGCCCTTGAAGTGAGAGTTTCGGTTGGAACCTCTTGGTGGTAGCATTGAGGCCTTACGATGATATTTTGGGTATGTACTGGGAATCCACAGTTCATACTATGATTTACTGTATTAGGAAACAATTTTGTGGTTTATCTACAAAATTGGAATGGGGTTTTCCTTGGTCAGTGAAATAGTAATCCTAGGCATCATTGGATAAACTCATTTGGAATATCGTCTTTCTTAACCACAAGTTGATGATAACATGATCAAATATCATTCATATATAATAATTGACCACCACAAAGTAGGTAAAAAGAATCATCATTCCATGGAGGAGGGTACTTTTTCTTCATTTTGATATCATTATGTTCTCCGTAATAAATGAATTGAGCATTTGATCCATACATATTCATAAAAAAATGAATAAGTACTCCCCATGAAGACACACTAGGTCAGGTAAACCCATTATACAAAATATTATTGAGTTACTACATTCATTCCTCTTCTTCAAAATTTTACAATCTATAAGGGCGCTTCAAAAAAATTATCGTCCAGGTATGACATCAATGGAGAACTATACCACGATTTCCTAGGAGGTAAAATTATTTCCTTTCAAAATACTTCAATTTATTCTGGAATCATGATGAAATTTTTTATTTACATACATTCATTTATTACTTTAAATTCACCGATAATATCTATAATAAATTATATGGGAGGTTATTCAGGAAAAATATTATTTTGTGATATCTCTCATTTTAGAATAACATTATATTATCCATTCAAAACATTTATGATATATTTTTTTCTATAGACTATCATATAATTATACTGTCGACTGAATAAAATCCCTAGTATAATGTCATATTCTAGTATATGAATTACTGCTTGATTTAAATTGATATTATTCATTCCAAAGTAAATTATATAGTTTCAATGCACTATTGTTGCTTGGATAATTTCTCTAGGAGTTATAATTGATAGTTATAAATATAATAGTTTAGGGATGGATAATTTATTCTTAAAAAATGTGGGTTAAATAAATATATGTGTTAATATATAATCATGTAAATTAATTTCTATATTTTAATGAAAACCAAATGTTTTTTCAACCACATCCAAAGGAGCATCACATTAGCCTTCGTAATAGAAAAACAAAATTGTTCTTCAATGCCCTATGATAGTGCTGATGGTGATTCCCCTCGCATTCCAACATATTTAAAAAATTATTGAGAATGTTCCCATGTTGTCCATATATATTACATTGGACTATAGGTTGTTCATGCATCGTGTTCCCTTTTTAATTAATGTTTAGAATTTGGGGCTTCACCTAACTTCAGAAGCTCCATGAAATATGGAAATCACATCCACATCGGTAAAACGTCTCGCTCCCTAATAATGTAGTTCCACAAATGCTTCATCCAAATTTGTGTTCCAATGGGAAGGTTCATATTCTCTCCTCCTCTTATATGATAAAAGGACATACCCAATTTTAGTTCCCAAGAACTCTTCATTTAATTCAATCTCTATGACTAATTCATCTTTATGAATTTCAATTAATCTATAATTGAAATTTCCATGATTTCCTCATATTTGTCATAGTCTCAGTTGAATGGATCCATCAATTGATGGGGTATTAGTCCACTGAATAATCTTTCAACCTTCACATTAGGATCCATAATAAAGATTTAGGTATAATTGGAATGTATTTTAATGTCTCTCTCACAGCTTCCAATAGATTCATTTCCCTTATGATACAAATATATTAAGTCCTTCTCCATTGATTTAATATATAACATGAGACAAATTTTTTGAAAAATATCTCATAAACACATCCCACTCAACAGAATATAGATCCTCTCATGGATTTATGTTTTTAATCAATTTCCACCATATAATAGCTTATATATCTTAGAGGTATGCAACTATGGGTGACATATTATTGTTTTAGTCAAAGATGTAAACAAAAGACCTTTATATGGATCTTAACCATATTTAAAAAAATTTATTTGTAGATCATCTGAATAATGGTGGTAATTTACTCATAAAGGAATCAATGTAAGGTTATTCCATTTGTGATGAATCTGGTCTGCTGACATTATCCACATAATTTCCCGCAACATAAATTAGTTGGTTCATCATTTTCATTAATTTTTCAAATTTTCTTCCATCAAAGGGACATAAGTGAATTGTACTTCTTTTATCACAATTTACATGGTTCAACATTTTTCATGAAATTTCAAATGAATAAAATCATATTGACAATAGTGTTTCTTTTTAAACTCTTTTAATTTTCTCATAGTTGTTCATAAAAATAAAGCAATCAACCAATCATATCCCCTACAAGTTTCAAACCAACTGTAAAGTAAGCCATGTATTCATGTCTAAGGATACACTATGTAAGATCTGATGCAACTTTTCAACATTATTAACCAAGGTACATCTGCGCCAGAATCACATCAAACTATTCATATCTAAAAAATGATTGATTTTATCAGAAACCACTTACATTATATTTCACCGAAATCTCCTGATGTTTTAACATATTTAATCATTCATATAAAATTCATCCTAATTTTTTCAAATCAAAATATCCAAATATAACTAAACCACCAATTTATTTAAACTATGAAATCCCATTATTTTTACATAATTAATCATTAAATTATAAAAATAAGGGATATTAAATATTTGGTTTCGTGGAAATACAGTACAAAAAACATTAAAACAAAAACAATTATTACACATGAATGGATTCACCAATAATTATTCAAAAGTAAATTTACATTTTATCATTACCTTGGTACATACATCATTGGAATGGGTTTGCATAAGGCCCAATAAGGGAAAATAATAAAAATTGCTATATTGGGACCTTCACAAATATCAAAAATAACATGAAAGTTATCACTAAGGAATGAACAAAAAAATTAATATATAATAATAAAAAATAACATTAATCATAATATATAAATTTTTATACACAATTCGAATGATACGTTTTTAAGAATATCATAAACGTTTTACAATGAGGTTCCATAATGATCACAACTATTTTTCATCAAGATATCACAAAACATGTCATATCAAGAAATTAAATTAGTTAAATAATTAAACAGAGTTATATCATATGAACCCTTAAAATATATTAATTTTTTTTTGATAAAAATTTATCAGGATTAGTTACATCTTTAATAACCCACTTGGATGAAAAGAAAACAATTTTTATAACAAAATCACAGTGATTCAAATGTGCTAAAAAAGAATGATAATTATGTAATTTTTAACCCATGGAAAGTATATGAGGGTTTAATTTAGTAAATATAGAATAAAATAACTAATTTTTTCAGAAATGTTTTCGGAAAATTAAAAAAATGGTTTTGATTATTGAGAAAAATATTATAAGTAAAATATTTATTCGATGAATAGTATAAATAAAGAAGTAAAATTCATAGTATAAAAAAACGTGGTTCTAAAAAAAGAAATGAAAAGGTGTAAATATAATATCATTCATTAAATAATACTAGTATATTAAATATGTGGAATTAAATCTATATATGAATGCAGTTTGGAAATTTGAGTGTTATAATATATAGAAGGTGAACATTAAATGAAAATAGAAGTTTGGATATCAATTAATTAGAATTGTGGATGATTAACCATGGTGATTGTGAACATGGTGGATTTATGACCCCTTGTGATGTATACATATCATTGATTTATTTTTGTTGAATAGGTAATTATTTTAAATTGGGAAATGGGTGGGTATAATTTCTTAAAGAGAAGGATTAATTTATTAGTTTCCATAGACACCTGGGTAGTGGTAAATGAAAAACCATGGGCTTTCCCATAGTATTTTCTCATGGTGTTAAAATATTTGGACCAAAAATATGTTATTTCAATACAATAGAGTCAAAAAAACTTATTTTACATATTTGGCATGAAAATATATTGATCCAAAAGAACTCATTTTAAATTATAATTTTTTCATATAAAATATTTTAAAGTAAATAAAATATATAAAGATTTATTAAAATATTCTAAAATAAAATATATTATTAAAATAAACTATTTTACATTTTATTTGTGGTTGAATAGTTTTTATAACATTATAACATTATTATGATTTCATTAAACATATTATATCTCATAATGCATTTTTTTATTCATGAAGAAAGACTGTATTTTTGAAAATGATCATATTTTTAAGCTAATTTAATTTCAATATGATGATTTATCAATATATTTTTATTTTATCATAAACAATATTTTATTGATAAATTTGTATTTTGAATATAAAAATCCTTATTTATGAAAAACAATTGCGTATTTAAAATTCATAGTAAAATTTATCACATTAGAAAAAAAGCATTTATCATTTTGATTTATATATGGTTAATTAAGTAAAAATATTTCATTAAAATAAACATTATTAATAATACTGTGGTATATTATAATAATTATATCATTTTATAATTATATAGTGTATTTAAAAAAAATAAATTTTTCATAATTCATTTAAATTTTTTTAGAAACAACTATTCAATAATTTGACATTGATGAAACAAAAAAAATATTTATATTGAAGAATTAAAATATTACTAATTAGGAAAATGAATCCTAATGTTGTGGATCGTGATATTTTTACATTAATGGGGAATATTGACTAAAATCTCCATAGTGGTAATTTATACTATCTTGAACATCTCCCATAGCTGATTTCGTTCAATATTTACATGATGAAGCTAGGATTATGAATGGTGAAGTGAAAATACCAGTGACTCTTCAATGCATACATGTTCTAAAAAGAGGGATTTATATGGAATGAATCTAATGGATGTTGAGATAGTTTCTTTTTTATGGATTAATAATACTTTAACATTAATAATTATAATCACAAATTGTTACGTTAAAATTAACAACATGTGTGTAGTTCCAAACAATCATATTTAAAAACCATCAGAAATATCCAAATTTCATATAATAGTGAAAACAATAGTGTAAAATATCCCACTATACTAACTTATTTAAAAATGGACTGTGGTTTTGTAGTGTATAAAATATTATGATCACTAATTTTTGGGAAATAAATTTAATATAAAATGTTTGTTCCATTACATTGAAATTAGTTGTTATGGTTAGTGAAAAATATTTTTTATGATTTAGAAATATCATTATTTTTTTATGTTTTAGGTTACATAAACCCCAATATGTAATATTATATATTTACCAAATATACCTTCTATTGGAAAATCATTTGATGGATCTTTTAATTCTATGGTGCTTTATTTTCCAGAGATATAAGCAGAGAGGGAATTAAGAGTGTTTTAGACACAGAAAATATATTAATTTTAATTTTGAACATTAATAATCGATATGTATTTGTAGTTGTGGTTCCCTCGAGCATGATAAAATCACATATTGTTGGTGTAGAAGGTCAGCCAACTGACACAGCTCAAATTTTCGCCTAGGTGCATTGACCAGCATGTGAGCCTATAATTAAATTCTGAGTAGCATGACCCAAGAGGGCACACTTGATGTGAATTGGATCCATAAACCTACAACCCCTACCCGAAACATTCCATGATGATTTCCTAATAGTCATCAAAAGTACACATATTTCTATTATTATAAGTCCCCTGCCTTAAACCTTACTTAATCTTGAGTTATTACAAGATTACACATTGGGGATCTTATCAGGTTTTGAGTTTTAGAGAATTAGGACATAACTATTACATCTCCAAGATTACAAAGTAGACACATCTACTCCGCATCCATTTTTTTCCACAAAATAATAACTCTTCAAAAAAAGTGTCATGTCAAGTTCCTTGTTTTAGACGGCCTGTCATTTCCTTGATCCCATCGTTGACCCCATTCAACTTTATGTCCTGTTAAAAACATTTCAAAAAAACATGGGATGAGCATAAAAAATCTCAGTTAGGGTTATAGAAATATGGAAGGTAAACATGGGTTCATATATACAAAAGAATAAAATCATACTTTACCATAAAACATAAGCACATTAATATAATTCATCAAATCATGAATAAATCATAGAAATCATAAGACATAAAAGGTATCATTAGGCATTCATAAGATTTTTACGTAGGGAGTAACCCTCTTGGTTACGTTTGGAATACCCACCACAATATATTTTGTAAATATCTTTAGATAAACCTTAATGTTTCACTCCTTCGCGTTACCCAATTCATTGGAGAGCTATATCGGGCTCACCCACCCTTAGTTTATCATGGAACCACCCGTCTTCATAATATTGCCCAAAAACCGTAATATAATCTTATCACATAAAACATGCATAAAGAAAACATAACATTTCCACCTTTCAATTACAAGATATCAATACAACACATTGATATATAAACATTATGAAAACCATTTAAAATACCAAAATAAAAGAAAAGTAAAACATGGTATTTATTTTTCTTTTAAGAAGAGGGTATGACTTGTAGAGGAAGTCGAAATTCAAATAATGGTCATGATGGCAGCGTATTCGTTGTCGCCACATACGTATGACAAAAACAATCCGTTTTTTCGTTTAGTAAACTCTTCGTAAAAAAACGATTCCTTTTGAATAAATGTAAAAGTCAAAGGGTTTTATAAACCGTATAAAATAAAGTTGTGTATAAAATAATATATGTCTCAATGAAAGGAGATTGAGACGAAGTCCCAGACAAAGACGATATCCCTGGATTAAGGATAAATCAGTTACATAATTATGTGTGAAAAATGAATACACAAAATATAAGTGGGTATTAAATGTATAAAAATCAGAGGACATTCACACATAATCATATAACAACATATTCAATGTGAATAAGTTTATCCCAAATAATCCAAATTGGGTTATGATGTTCCCTTGCAAAAATTTGATAGCCTAACGGCGTCACTTCAAAATTCAAAAAAAGAGTTGATGAGAGATAAAAAGGGTATCTCATCACATGGTCATAAAATTTACTTCAATAAGTATATTTAAGAACATATCCCAACATAATAGTATGTGAATTAAAAGACATAACAAAATAAGTCTTTTAAAAAGAGGAGGGTGAATGGTTCCCTTACCGACATAGGTAACATTCGAAATGTACACCCCATTCAAGAAGGGTAATACAATGAATATGTAAATACCCATAAATGAAATTATATTACACAAAGGGTATAATAATTGTAATTACATACACCACTCAAAGGAAGTGATGGCCAATGTAGCATAAATCTCACGGGACTAAAGGGAGATGAAAAATCCCTTCCGAAAACTCGGCAGCCTTACAGCGCCACTTAAAACATCCAAAATGGATTGATGAGAGAAAATAGTGTCTCTCATAATATGAAAATAAAAATTAAAGTAATATTAATATAAAAGAACATCCCAATAATAAGAAATATAAGCTTTAAAGTAATGACATAAAAGAGTGTACTTAAAAAGAAAGGGAGGAGTAGGATCCCTTACCTCGGGTCCGACTTGACTCGATCGTTATTTAATCTCCTGAATAATAAACTTGAGTTAATTTATACTTCCTTAAGAAAATTTTTCAAGTTCATTATTCCTTTTATATTACTGATTACTATTTCATGAACACTATGTTATTATTTAAGCTAATAATAGTCCTTCTAAAAATCATTGGTACTTGAGTCAAAAATAAACTCATTATAATTATAGGTTGTTCATGTGGTAAAATATACATTATATAAAGAATTTTATTCATTATTTAGATATAATATATATAATATATATTCATTATATTAATTCAATTATAATATTACATAACATTTAGAGTTAAGAAAAGAAATGCACCGTTAATGGAGACGGTAAGCCGTACGTATGCATGAACGCTACTTCCATTTCTGTTTCATATTTAATGGAATTAAAACATAATGATATATAATAGTATTTTAATTCCAGTATGGTATCATATATAATATCATTCAATATATCCGTTATACGTACCACATATGGTATTAACGAATCAAATCACTTTGAGGAGGCGGTAGTCCGCACTTCCTAAAATGAAGATATAGCGTATACCCATAATGGAAGTCACAAAGATATTCCATAAATTAAAAATACAAAATATTAAGGAAAACATAAACATATAATATGTCATATATAAATTTAGTGACATCATAATGGCCACCATGAAAGGTGTTAAAAGAATATTGAACAATCATCGTTTCGTGAGGCAGAAAATCACCATCCACGGAAACAGTATGTTCTTTACCATTAGATGTAGGTGTGTGAATGTGTAGCTCGAATCATCCTTATAACAAAATCCTATTATTTTTATGATACTGGATTTGTTACAAAATAAATTAATAAAAAGAGTTTAGGGGGTTGGAGAAGCAAAAAAAAAAACAAAAGGACTCAAGTGAAGAAATTACCTTAATATCGGGTAACTCCCTTTTGTTTGAGCACAAAGGCTTCCTTGGGATGACTTCTGACCAAAGTGAGGCTTCTAAGAGTTATATAGGAATGTGGAGAGGCAAAATGGGTAGGGTGTGGCCGAGCCAAAGGCTTTGGAATTGTAAGTAAGGTTGTAGAGGTGTGGGCCTTTTATAAGAGGAGGGGAGGGACACACTTGGAAAGTAAGGAAATGGTACTTTATTTTAGAATGAGTTTCGGATTTTAATGGTCCCACATTGATGTGTTTCGAGGACAAGGTGATAAGGGTTAGAAATCCACCCATAAAATAGGTTTTTTACATGTTTATGTCTTATATTTTTCATTATCTTTCCATTTTATTTAAATCGTTAAATAATGAGGTCATCACTGCATCATCATGATGTCACAAATAATTTAATATATTTAATGTATAAAAATTATACAAATAATAACATGATGTAGGAAATCTTATTATATTTATAATGAATATTTATAGTCAAAATTCTGACTTGTATAACCCCCTGAAAAAATTGTTTTTTTAAACATCTCATGTTTGTGTAATTTTTACTTTAACATTAAATAAAAAGTTATTTATGTCATTTCCCAACCAAAGTGGATCCATGGGGTCCCCAAGTTGACCCATGGGATTTCTTGGTCGGCCATGACACATCCAATGAGTGTAGGACATGTTTCAGTCTCATTTCATATTATTAAAACATTATTTTTACCTTAAACTACACTAATTACCTCTGATCGCGATTAAAAACTTAATAAGTTACTATTCACCAAAATATTATTTTAATCCCATTGAACCACATTTAACTTCTTAATTACAACCATGTATGTCGGATTTTTGAAATTGAAAATACAAAGGTGTCAAAATTTCATTTAAATGGAAAATCATTTTTTATAAGTACCACTTAGTGGTTTCACTATTCATCAAAAATTTAAGTTTTTCAGAAAATTACCAAAAATTCACCCTAAGCTATATTTGATATTATGAATTTAAAAATGATGTCTATTTTAAAAAATTCAATACATATAAGTTTCATTAATTAATTTAATAATTAATTCCCACTGTCAAAACAAATAGTGTGTTTTTATGAAACAAAATATATCAAATGATTAACACTAGTTTAAGTCCGATTTCAATGTAAAATTTTTTCCAATGACCACTATTGGATTAAATGGTAAAAATATATTCTAATTTCACATTAAAACCAATTCAAATGATAATCTAATCATATAAATAAATTCGATTAAAAAGTCTTTTTTAATTAAAATACAACATTTTTCACTATTCATTAAAAATGAACATTATCAGAAAAATACCAACAATTTACAGGAAAAAAATTTTGATGTCCCAATTGTAAAGAAGAATTTTATTTTTTCAAATATAAAACATAAAATTGTCAAAAATTGGATTTAATAGAAGGATCTCCATCAAAAGGCGGTTAATAGACCCTTTAAAGAATATTAGCATGTTTACGCTTAAAATTGGATTCATTCGAATTTTGAATCCTCTAACATTTATTGTAAAAAGTAAAAATATTTGACAAACATATATAATCATTTTTTAGTTAGTTATCTTCATTCCCACCATCAAAATAGCTAGGCGTTAACTACAATTATAATAATATTATTTTATTATTAGAGTGCAATGTAAGATTCCCAAGGAACTCATTGTTGCGTGTTAGGTACGCCATCGATCATAGCGTCCCCTTTAAAGTTATATTAATATTTTATTCACAAATATGGATAAATGTGAAAATTTCATACTCTTTATTTAACTGGGTTGTTACATCCTTCCCCCCTTTTTGGAATTGCGTCCTTGCAATTTTAAAATTGGGGCATGGAATCTTCATTAAAAATCCCACATTGGAAAAAGAGTCAGTGAAACAATCAGTTTAATACAAAGGTCACCCGAGTTAACCCATACTATGATTCCAAGTATGAAAATATGGACATAGAGGAAAAAACAAAGGGTCATATTCTGATGAATAGTGATAGTAAGCATGTTTAGGAGACAGTTAACAACAAGAAAATCAAAAACTTGTGATGGGTTAAAAGGTATTTGAATCCCTTGTAGGAAATGTTAACAGACAACATTTTTGTTCTAAGTTACTTTTCATTGAGGAATTTATTTTTGAGCTTAACTAAATCATAATGAAACATACTTACTTGTCATGTAGACTTTCATCTTTTACTAGATTCCTTAATCAAACTCATGTTTTCTCCAAAAGAAGAGTTTTTAGGAAGTCTTGTTCACATTAAGAGTACTATAATAAACTTTTTGAGAATTGAATAATCCAAAAAAGAGAACTATATACTTCCCATTTCTTTATACTGTAACCAAAACCAAAAAGGTTAGTACAAGATCAGATAATCCAGAAAAGGATAACCCTTTATAAAAAGAAAATCTATTCTTAATCTCCAAAATTTGTCAAACAAAACCCAAAGTTAAACAAGGACAATTAGATAAACAATTTTCCATAAAATTATTCAATGTAAACCAATCTAATATTGAAATTCAAATATTTGATGGATTTAGTCACATAGTCCTCCAAGTTAAATCGTAACATTTATCTCCAAACTACATCAGTTGCTCTTAAAGTCTCATATTAAAAAGTAATTTACCTAATCACATATCCTCCATGATAGGTTAATATATTTCAAGAGATATCCCAAAATCAACTTACTATTAATTCATAAAATTATCTAACTAAAAAGAATCGGTTAAACTAACCAGGGACTTCACGTAGTCTAGTGGTAGGCAATAAATACCAGTTGCACTTTGGTTGTGGGTTTGATTCCCGTAGCTTTGTCTAACGCGATGGGTTGTCACATGGTCTGCGTGTTTTCCTTTTTCCAAAACTATATAATTATAAAATCATTCCCCTAAAAGATATAAAATCATAAAAAATAACCATAACATAATTTAAACTCAATTTTAACTCATGCCTTTTACTTCCATCATAACATATAGTAACCCATAATTACCTCAAAAGTAAGGATCATATAAACCCCAATGGTTCTTTATAACTATGTCCACAATAGAACATGTAACTATTCCTTGAATAAATTTTTCATATATTAAACATCAGGGTTACACATACTATAAAAAGTCTTCTATTGTAATCCCATCATCAAAAGAGACTTAATACTCGTAAGAATTTCACTATAACTCTTGAAGCCATTATATGTTAACTTCTTACTCATTCAACATTCTTCATGACCCATTAACCATTCCATTCCAACATATTCTGAAATAATTCCTTCCTAGAAACAAAATCATGAATCATATCCTAATATTCCAAAATAGGAAAACAAAATTTATGAAATAATCCATACCTTTGATTGGTCATTGTCAGTTTCTTCATCCCCAATCAGAATGGCATTAGGAAATGGTAAACGAGTATTTGTACGATCATGGTGATACCATTCACGAAACTTCTTCATATTACATGTGTTTGCATAATGACCATGCACACTACATTTAAAACATTCAATTGATCCCTCATAAAGAACTTCTTTCCCGTTCCTTGAGTAAACTGGATACTTCCTTTTTCCATGGCATGTTCGTTCTTTATAAACTTAATTTCCACATCTATAGAATATTTCTGTCCCTTTGAAACATTTTCCTAGGTGTTTCTTTCCACATCATTGACACATAGGTTTTTGAACACACTTACCTTTATGGTTGTTACCTATAGTTCCGTAGGGATTTGTTTCATGCATATATGATTCCATAGAGAAATAACCTAGGTTTTGGTGGTCACTCGTGACTCCAAATAGTTGGTTGAGGATAAACACAAGAGTTCTCATTGCACATACCATATCATTCAGTTGCTCGCTCAAAAAATTGTCACAGTTTCCTCCACATCCACTGTTACTTTGGTGCCTGCTAGATCCAGCCATTTACTAAAACCAAAAAGTTCAGTGTGAGTATATCAATAAAACCATCATTTACTATTGAGGAATATAAACACAATGATACACTTACTCATTCACTTTATCTAAAACTAGGACTCTTTCTGAAATCCTAACCATTATGGTAATGTCACTTATGCTTAAAGAATACCCTATCCTCTAAAGATATCTAAACCGACCTATGATACCAACTATAAGGCCCTAGCCTTAAACCTTACTTAATCTTGAGTTATTACAAGATTACACATTGGGGATCTTTTAAGGTTTAGATTTTTAGAGAATTAGGACATAACTATTACATATCAAATATTACAAAGTAGACACATCTCTTTAGATTCCAATTTTTATCCACAAAATAAAAACCCTTGAACAAAAGAGTCATGTCTACTTCCTTGTTTTAGACAGCCTGACATTTCCTTGATCCCATCCTTGACCCTATTCAACTTTATGTCCTGAGAAAAACATTTCAAAAAAACATGGGATGAGCATAAAAAGCTCAGTAAGGGTTATATAAATATGGAAGGGAAACATGGGTTCATATATACATAAGAATAAAATCATACATTACCCATAAAACATAAGCACTTTAATATAAATCATCAAATCATGAATAAATCATAGAAATAATAAGATATAAATGGTAACTTGAGGCATTCAAAACATTCTTACGTAGGGAGTGACGCTCTTGGTTATGTTTGGAATACCCACCACAGTATATTCCCTAAATATCTTCGGAGAAACCTTAACATTTCACTCCTTCACGTTACCCAATGCATTGGAGAACTATACCGGGCTCAACCGCCCTTAGTTTTTCACGGATGCACCCGTCATCATAATAATGCCCAAGAACCATAACATAATCTTATAACATAAAACATGCATAAATAAAAAATAACATTTCCACCATTCAATAACAAGATATCAATACAACAAATTTATATAAAAAAAATATAAAAACCATTTTCAATACCAAAATAAATGAAAATTAAAACATGATATTTATTTTTCTTTCAAAAAGAGGGTATGGCTTGTAGAGAAAGTCAAAATTCAAATAATGGTCACGACGGAGGAGAAGTCATTGTCGCCGCATACGTATGACAAAAACCTTCCATTTTGTCATTTAGTAAACGCTTCAAATAAAAAATATTCCTTTTGAATAAATGTAAAAGTCAAAGTGGTTTATAAACTGTATAAAAGAATGTTGTGTATAAAAAAATATATGCCTCAATGAAAGGAGATTGAGACGAAGTCCCATACAAAGACGATATCCTTGAATTAAGGATAAATCAGTTACATAATTATGTGTGACAAATGAATACACGAAATATAAGTGGATATTAAGTGTATAACAATCAGAAGACATTCACACATAATCATGTAACGACATATTCAAGGTGTACGAGTTTATCCCAAAGAATCAAAATTGGGTTAAGAAGTTACCTTGCAAAAATTCGATAGCCTAACTGCATCACTTCAAAATTCAGAAAAAGAGTTGATGAGAGATAAAGAGGGTATCTCATCACTTGGTCATAAAACATACATCAATAAGGTTATATAAGAACATATCCCAACATAATATTATGTTAATTAAAAGACATAACAAAATAAGTCTTTTAAAAGAAGGAGGGGGAAAGGTTCCCTTACCGACTTGTGTAACTTTCGAAATGTACACCCCGTTGAAGAAGGGTCATACAATGAATATGTAAATACCCATTAATGAAATTATATTACACAAGGAGTATAATAATGTTAATTATATACACCACTTAGTGGAAATGATGGAAAATGTAGCATAAATTTCATGGGACTAAAAGTGAGATGAAAAATCCCTTCCGAAAACACGGCAGCCTAACAGCGCCACTTAAAACATCCAAAATTGATTGATGAGAGAAAATAGGGTCTCTAATCATATGAACATAAAATGTACAGTAAGATTAATATAAAAGAACATCCCAATAATAAGAAATATGAGCTTAAAAGAAATGACATAAAAGAGTGTACTTAAAAAGAAAGGGAGGAGTAGGATCCCTTACCTCGGGTCCGACTTGACTCGATCGTTCTTTAATCTCCTGAATAATAAACATTAGTTAATTTCTACTTCCTTAAGAACATTTTTCAATTTCAATATTCCTTTTATATTACTTATTACTATGTCATGCACACTATGTTATTATTTAAGCTAATAATGGTCATTTTAACGATAATTGATACTTGAGTCAAAAATAATCTCTTTATAATTACAAGTTGTTCAGTGGTAAAATATCCACTATCAAGAATTCTATTCATGATGTAGATATCATATATATCATATATATTCCGTATATTCATTCATTTATAATATTACATAACATTTATAGTTAAGAAATGAAATGCACCGATCATGGAGACGGTAAGTCGTACGTACGCATGAACGCTACTTCCATTTCTATTTCATATTTAATGGAATTAAAACATAATGATACATAATATTATTTTAAATCCAGTATGGTATCATATATAATATCATTAAATATATCCTTTATACGTACCACATATGGTATTAACAGATCAAATCACATTGAGGGGGCGGTAGTCCGCACTTCCTAAAATGAAGATATTGCGTATACCCATAATGGAAGCCATAAAGGTATGCCATAAATGATAAATACATAAGATTAAGGAAAACATAAACATATAATATATCATATATAAATTTAGTGACATCATAACGGCCACCATGAAAGGTGTTAAAAGAATATTGAACAATCATCATTTCGTGAGGCACACAATCGCCATCCACGGAAACAATATGTTTTTTAACCACTAGATGTAGGTTTGTGAAAGTGTCGCTCAAATAATCCTCATAAAAAATCCTAGTTTATTGAAGATACTGGATTTGTTACAAAAGAAATGAATAAAAAAAGTATAGGGGGTTGGAGAAGCAAAATAAAACAAAAGGACTCAAGTGCAGACATTACCTTAAAATCGGGTAACTCCCTTTGGTTTGAGCTCAAAGGCTTCCTTGGGAAGACTTATGACCAATGTGAGGTTTCTAAGAGTTATATATGGATGTAGAGAGGAAAAATGGTCAGGGGATGGCCGATCCAATGGCTTTGGACGTGTGGGTAAGGAGGTTGAGGTTGGGGCATTTTATAAGAGTAGGGGAGGGGCGCTCTTGGAATGTAAGGAAATGTTACATTATTTTAGAATGATATTCTTATTTTAATGGTCCCACATTGATGTTTTTCGAGTATAATGTGATAAGGGTTCTAAATCCACCAATCCAATAGGTTTTGGACATGTGTAGGTCTTATATTTTACATTATCTTTCCATTTTATTTAAATCATTAAATAATGAGGTAATCGCTGCATCATCATGATGTCATAAATAATTTAATTTATTTAATGTCTAAAAATTATAAAAAAATACTATTATGTAGGATATTGTTTTATCTTTATAATAAATATTTATAGTCAAAAATCTGACTTGTATAACCCCATGACAGAATTTTTTTTAAGACATCTCATGTTTGTGTCATTTTTACTTTAACATTAAATAAAAAGATATTTATGTCATTTCTCAACCAATGTGGCTCCATGGGGTCCCCAAGTTGACAAATGGTTTTTCTTGGTCGGCCATGACACATCCAATTAGGGTAGGAAATGTTTTATGCTAATCTCATATTATTAAAACATTATTTTTACCTTAAACTACACTAATTACCTCTAATCGCGATAAAAAACTTAATAAGTTACTATTCACCAAAAAATTATTTTAATCCCATTGAGAAAAATTTTACTTCATAATGAAAACCATGTATTTCAGATTTTCAAAATTCAAAACAAAAATGTGGAAAAATTTCATTTAAATGGAATATCAGTTTTTATAAGTACCACTTAGTGGATTCACTATTCATCAAAAATTGATGATTTTCAGAGAATTACCAAAAATTTACCCTAATCTATATTTGATATTCTGAATTCAAAAATGATGTCTATTTTAAAAAATTCAAAACATAAATGTTGAATTAATTAATTTAATAATTAATTTTCGTTGTCAAAACAAATAGCGTGTTTTTATGAAACAAAATGTATCAAAAGATTGACCCTATTTTATTTCCGATTTCAAAGTGAAATTAATTCCAAAGACCACTATTGGATTAAATGGTAAAAATATATTCTAATATCACTTTCAAACCAATTAAAAATATAATCTAATATTATAAATAAATTAGATTAAAAAGTGGTTTGAATTAAAATACAACATTTTTTTACAATTCATTAAAAATTCACATTTATGAGATAAATACCAAAAATTTACACAAAGTAGATTTTGAAGTCCCGATTCTAAAAAAGAATTTTATTTTGTCAAATATATCACATAAAATTGTCAAAAATTGGATTTAAAAGAGGATCGCCATCAAAAGGCAGTTAATCGACCCTTTAAAGGATATTAGAATGTTTACGCTTAAATTTGGATTTATTCGCATTTTTAATCCTCTAAAATTTATTGTAAAAAGTAAAAATATTTGACAAACATATATAATCATTTTTTAGTTAGTTCTACTCATTCCCGCCATCACAACAACTAGGCGTTAACTACCATTTAAAATAATATTATTTTATTATTAGAGTGCAACGTAAGATTCCCAAGAAACTCATTGTTACGTGTTGGGTACGCCATCTATCATAGCATCCCCTTTAAAGTTATATTAATATTTTATTCACAAATATGGATAACTGTGAAAATGTCATACTCTTTATTTACCTGGGGTGTTACAATTATGATGTGACATCCATGATTTTCTTGTCATATGTATGTATCATTCAAATAAATAACCAATCATATTATATTTTTGACATATATTAAAATTAAATTGTCTCCTTCATCCAACCAAGGGTATTTTCATTGAGAGTCATATTATTGAGGATTTCACACTATAGTGATGTTGATGGGGTTTGTGGAATTATGTTTAAAGAAATCACATGGCCATTACTCCATTAGTAGTACACTATGATAGGAATTTGGACCTTTCTTCCTTCATAGATTTTCGTACAAACCCAATGATACAAGGGGATAATTTCTTCAAGATCATCAAGGATTTTTTACCCCATCGGTGATGATTAGATGGTGGTCCACCACACATTGTGATTATGGAAGAGTACTCCCTCAACCTATGTTCTTATAATGATTAATAATTCCTATATAAAGATGGTCAATACTCCCCCAATTCAGGTTTACTATAATGTGGTATGTGTATCCAACTACTATTCTATAATTGTTTCATGGGATTTTAATTTTTGGGTAGCTTGATTTTTTTTCTTATATTTGCATTTATCATTCAGCTAGACTATAAAGAGATGAATCCCATTCATATGTTTTGAATTATCATCTTTATAATAAAAATTTGTGGTTATAGCTGTAGTGTTCAGTACCATTGTGATTAGAATTTACTATTGATAATGTAATGGATTATACAATGGGGTTCTATTAAAGATATTTTTTTTCATTGGATACGAATGAAATGGTGTGATTTTATCATAGAGGAAATGTATACATCAATGTGCAGGTCCTATAATATGGTATTCATTAGATATATTATTGTTTTTATGTTGTGAGAATCATCTTCATCATTGAATGTGAATCATTAGGAACTCCAGGGGTACCTTTGGTATGTAATATATATTACAACTATCCATGAAAGACATAATAGCTATTTCATTATTTCGTGTATTCATAGTTTATTTGGATTTTTCCCACCAATTTTGGGTTTCTGTTGATTATTCAGATGTTGGATGATTGTATTGATAGAAACAAATATGATATTAAGTCAAACATAATTCCTTGTGACATTTTGTGATGTATTATGGAGAATGTAAGTCAATGATGGTGGGAGTGATAGTTGTGGTTGTGTATCATTATAAGAGTACTCAAAATGGGAAAAAGTTGGCTATAATATTGAACCATTCATATTCTGGTAAATGTCACATGTACAGGTCCTTTATATTTACAAATTTCAAGATTTATTTCTCTTTAAAGCTTTATTTCTACATTTTCTACTAGTTAGATGATTATATATTTTAATCATATAGGATTACATTATTAGAATATGCATTGAAGATGTTTTTATTATAAAATGAAATATTTAATGGATATCATAAAGTGTGATATGCCAACATGATGATAGCCTTCAACTATCAGCCTATTTGTGAGGAAATTATTGTAGCACACACGACATACAATCATCCTTGTTGAGGCCTCAGTGGGTCGAGTCATTTCATTTTGAATATCATTTTAAATTCATATGTAAGTAGTTTAGGCATACAATTGATTAATTCTTTACAAATTTATATCATGTTAGTAGAGTTTATATAAATGAAACAAGCATTTGAAAATATTTATTTGTCAAAATATGTTTTATAAACACTGCTAAATATTTTTCATCTATAAATCTCATAAATTAATGATGCTTTTAAATTTTAAGTCTGTAATATTTTAATGTATTTTCGGAGATATTGGAGTACTAAAATGGAATTTTAAATTTACATTACCCATTTTTGTTTTTTAAAATTGAAAACTTTTTCAAAACAATATTCATTTATATTGAGACTATTTATATATTTTTATGATGATATTAAATTTTTATTATAACATATTATTTAATAAACATAATGGCATTGCTTTATAATGTAATAATTTTTAATCATCAAAGGGTTTTTGATTTCTAAACATAATACTAGTTTTTCAAATATCTAATTATTTTTTATTGGAAATAATAAAGAATAATAATATATTAAATGAAATATAATTATTATTATATGATACATTATTTTAATTTCAAAAATAAATTTCTATAAAATAAATTTATTCGAAGATATGAATATAAAATAAAATATAGGGTTTATAATTTGAACACATAAATTTGATTTTTATATGTTGGAATTGTACATTTATGGATTAATGTAATATTCTCATTATGTTAATATATGTTTTGATGATAGTATTAATGTATTATATTTTATAAAATCATATAATATTCTTGTTCATATAAAATGGTAAGTGGATATGTCATGGTATGTTTTATGTTTTATGTGTATTACATAGTACTTATCGAATATGATGTCCCGAGATTAAATGCATTAAAAATGTTTTGAAATTGTTCCTCATTGAAATTAATAAGTGAAATGACCTAAATGTGGGTATACATATGCATATATATATTTATATATAATGGTTTTTTGGAATATGTCAAAGAACATATAATGGAAAAATTTTCATGTGGATTATTATGGAAGGGTCAAACAGGGGGTCTCTTCTAGTGTTTCATAACAAAAATATTAGGAAGATACATGATCCTAATAATAGAAAATAATGGAAATGATTCATTCTAATTCAACAATATGATGTTCCATTTATATAATATTTTTTAATTTTCCATTTGATTCTTATTATCTACGAATAATATTTTGATACCCTATATTCTTTGTAATTTGATCAGTTACAATTAATAATTTCCAGGAATAATTTAGTGTAATTAATGAATTGTTATTATTATTTCAGGGTGAGGAGGTGTATATTGAATGGGAATAAACTATATATAGTCTTCAAGTTGATAAATGTGGAATAATATCTCAATCTTGTTTAATAATAGGTAATGGTAGATGATTAAATAGACAGTGTACTTCCAAAAAATAAGTTTAGAGAAGTCAAAAACATAGTTAGATTATATCGTGATGTCACATTTTTTTGAACGGATCAGTGTTGATCATAATTTTAAATGATGAACATCTCTATGTTGTGTTCATTGGGGAGAAAGTTTACCATAAATGTTAAATCAATTAATTTATTCCTTGGGACACATAACCTCATTCTCACCAATGTACCCAAAATATTGATGGAATTCAACAGCTAAAATTTATTTGTTACAGTTGTGGTTAATCAAGTAGACCCCATTATTTTTTTTCATGTCTCGTTTCTTACAATTGAACATGCACTTACGATGGACATTGTCATCGACATGGATGTTGCCACCACCAGTTCCCCACTTTTGTAAGAATGTACCTTTTATTGAACATGAATAAAATGAACAATATTACTATGAAATAAAAATTACCTCAAATAAAAAATTATATCTCATTTAATTTAAACATTTATAAAATATCTAACATATCAAAAAATCATTTATAACTATTTTGAAATTAGAGGTAAATTTCTATATACATTTCACTAATCAATATAATATACTAAATGATCTTTTTATCCTGACCACTATTAATTTAAATCATCAAGTACTCATAATACAATTCATATCCAAAAATCAATATAAAATTATAAAATATAATCTAATTATTTCCTATATTTAATATTAATAATTTGTGAATTCTTAACTGGATCAGAATAAAAGAGATGAATTGTCTAATCCATTTAACTGGTTAATGTACAATTTATATTTTTGTTTTTATAGTGATAAAAATAATTATAAATTGGTTTATGAAATAAAAAACTATATATTTTATAGTTTTTATTTATGTGGATTATAATAGGCTTCTTCAAAATTACTTGTACCCATCCACAATAATTTTCTAATAAAACTATCCATGATGGTCCACATTATGATTAGTTCAAGGAATATGATGATATGATTTTTATTTACATCATAAACATCTATTATTGGCTACTAACATTCTCTTATTCCCTTCAATATTCCATTCACCTGTTGAAAAAATACATTGGTATAAGAAATTATAAATTACACCATAAAGTCAGACTGCCATCATGTGCGAACCAATGCACAGTTAGATTAAATATACTACTCAATTAGTGTTTTATATTATTGGTGAAAACATTCATTTCAACAATCTTCATGAAAAAATTAGATTATTCATTTCAATGAAAAATGTTATTATTAATTATATGATCTCCATCATTAACTATTATACAACAAAAAACATTTCATTTGTTACACTGCATAGAGAATTAAAAATGTAAATTTACCTTGTATAATTTAATTTACGGACATGAAAGTGTTTCAATGAATGTGAAATGTAAATAAAATAATTTAAAAATGAAATATAAAAGTATTTACATGGTCAAAATAATTCATTATTTATTTTCTATCATTTATTTTGATTTACTTATGGACTTATGAATCTAAAAAATGAACACCAAATTGTAAACAATTATTATTAGATAATAAAAAATGTCTAGACTAATGTCATTGATAAATAATTGAATTTGAAAAAGAAGAATTTTCTTAATGATGAATTAATATTGGAATTAAATAATGATTTCATCAGTAGTTAAATACAAATCATGTGAATGAAGTGGTCACTTAAATCGTCAAATACAATTATAGTAAATCAAGGAAATCTATAATAGTTGATTGTTATTGTTAAGGTTTTTTGGACCTAAATAAAATCAATATAAACATAAAACAATGTAGAATTTCAAATGTATTCCCAAATCAAGGAATATATATTTTTTCATTGTGATAATGGATTTTTCCAATTCGGATATTAATTTTCTGAATAATTTGTATGAAAAAATTACTAGTAGGGAATGTATCATCAAACTATATTTTAAAAATTATGATCATTAAAAAATTTACTAGTTATATATATAATTAATTTATTCTGATACTATATAAATATTGAAAATAAAAACATGATTCACTAAATAATAGATGATTAAGAAAATTTTTCCACAAAAGGTGAAATCAAATATCAAGATGTTGAAAAGTTGATAGTAATAAAAACTCACTACTATCAAACTAGACAATAATAGTGCCATAAAAAGCCATTATCATCTATTGGAATGTGCAGAAATAATAAGGCACATTAAAATCCAAGGAAATTTATTTGTGCTGAAGGAGCACTGATATAGGGGACATTTATCAGCACTAACCAAAGAGCTGATAAAATGGACTTTTATTTTAATGTTAAAAATTGATGACAAAGGTCCTGTTTATTAGTGATTTTATTTAGTTTCACTAATGGAATTCATTATAATCGAATATATACATGATTATAAATGACATTTTATTGGTCATGTAGTATCACTGATAATGTATAGCTTTATAAAAAATATTGAAACAGTGATAATTGTCCCCTTTATTAGCCGTTTTAATATAGTTGATAAATGTTTTCCTTAACTGTGATTTTAAAATCACTGATAAAGGGAAATACTAGACGGTTTTATAACTTCACACTACAACACCACTATAGTGGGCTACTACTACCCACATCATCACCAAAATCACCTGAAACACACAAAAAACAATCCAGAAACACACAACATATCAAAAAAACATGTACTAGTACAGAATTATTTTGAATTATAATTTACAACACATATAATAAAAAACAAAATATTATAAACATTTGAAACATTGGTTTATAAAATAACATATATAAAAAGTGTTACATACATTCCTAAAAACTCTTTAATTTCTATGATACCCTGATATCCATTGACATTTATTGTCTAACATCCAACAATGCATGAACATCTTCAACCAAACCACATCAACTCAAAAAATAGAATCCACCTATATATGAAAAAAATTATTATTAGGAATACAAAAAATAGATAAATTCAACATAAATATGGAACAATACATTAATTATATGGATAATTGTTTTACTGCCCAAATATCAAGATTTCTTTCGTTATTGAGCAAAGGTTGTAACATTTATCGTCATGAAATGTAAATGATAAGAACGTGTAATATAGTTATATATTCAATGATACAGTGGTGAAATTTTTTTGAGGGAGATTTCTCATGAATTTTTGATTGAGAAACCCATCTCAATAAAAATAATCCATTACTATAAGAAAAATATTATGATGTGGGGAATACAAATAGAAAATAAATTAAAATAAAATATGAAACTATGATTTAATTTTATGGAAAATGATTCTACTATTGAAAAATAATGATTAAAAATGTAATTGAGAAGATATAGTGACATTGATCTTCTTATAAATGCTGGACATAGCGATAGAAGTCAACTCAAATAAACAATCACTATAAATAATAGTGATTAATAAATCAATGATTCATATTATATATTTTTTTGGAAAAATAGATACGTTTATCATTACATAACATTTTTATCTTTTAAAAGGTTTAATTTATTCATAATATAATCTAATAAAAAACTATGGATTATCTGTGTAATTCACTAAAATTGCATAACAACTAATAGCATAGAATCTGACCTCATCACTATTCATAGTTTCCCCATGATTATTCTATC
This sequence comes from Viscum album, assembly GCA_963277665.1. Taxonomy (NCBI): domain Eukaryota; kingdom Viridiplantae; phylum Streptophyta; class Magnoliopsida; order Santalales; family Viscaceae; genus Viscum; species Viscum album. The sequence goes on from OY728141.1 coordinate 840,494,288, forward strand.
ACACACATGCTTTCCACCATCTCTATCATATATCCATTCAACAATCATTTTTCATTCTATTATTACTCCTATTCATAAAAATTAAATATTCATCATGCATTCATGTGCGTGCATATAGTAAATAAGTAAACAATATTCATTTATATTGAGACTATTTATATATTTTTATGATGATATTAAATTTTTATTATAACATATTATTTAATAAACATAATGGCATTGATTTATAATGTAATGATTTTTAATCATCAAAGGGTTTTTGATTTCTAAACATGATACTAGTTTTTCAAATATCTAATTATTTTTTATTGGAAATAATAAAGAACAATAATATATTAAATGAAATATAATTATTATTATATGATACATTCTTTTAATTTCAAAAATAAATTTCTATAAAATAAATTTATTCGAAGATATGAATATAAAATAAAATATAGGGTTTATAATTTGAACACATACATTTGATTTTTATATGTTGGAATTGTACATTTATGGATTAATTTAATATTCTCATTGTGTTAATATATGTTTTGATGATAGTATTAATGTATTATATTTTATAAAATCATATAATATTCTTGTTCATATAGTATGGTAAGTGGATATGTCATGGTATGTTTTATGTTTTATGTGTATTACATATTACTTATCGAATATGATGTCCCGAGATTAAATGCATTAAAAATGTTTTGAAATTGTTCCTCATTGAAATAAATAAGTGAAATGACCTAAATGTGGGTATACATATGCATATATATATTTATATATAATGGTTTTTTGGAATATGTCAAAGAACATATAATGGAAAATTTTTCATGTGGATTATTATGGAAGGCTCAAACAGGGGGTCTCTTCTAGTGTTTCATAACACAAATATTAGGAAGATACATGATCCTAATAATAGCAAATAATGGATATGATTCATTCTAATTCAACAATATGATGTTCCATTTATATAATATTTTTTAATTGTCCATTTGATTATTATTATCTATGAATAATATTTTGATACCCTATATTCTTGGTAATTTGATCAGTTACAATTAATAATTTCCAGGAATAATTTAGTGTAATTAATGAATTGTTATTATTATTTCAGGGTGAGGAGGTGTATATTGAATGGGAATAAACTATATATAGTCTTCATGTCGATAAATGTGGAATAATATCTCAATCTTGTTTAATAATAGGTAATGGTAGATGATTAAATAGACAGTGTATTTCCAAAAAATAAGTTTAAAGAAGTCAAAAACATAGTTAGATTATATCGTGATGTCACATTTTTTTGAACGGATCAGTGTTGATCATAATTTTAAATGATGAACATCTCTATGTTGTGTTCATTGGGGAGAAAATTTACCATAAATGTTAAATCAATTAATTTATTCCTTAGGACACATAACCTCATTCTCACCAATGTACCCAAAATATTGATGGAATTCAACACCTAAAATTTATTTGTTACAGTTGTGGTTAATCAAGTAGACCCCATTATTTTTTTCATGTCTCGTTTCTTACAATTGAACATGCACTTACGATGGACATTGTCATCGACATGGATGTTGCCACCACCAGTTCCCCACTTTGGTAAGAATGTACCTTTTATTGAACATGAATAAAATGAACAATATTACTATGAAATAAAAATTACCTCAAATAAAAAATTATATCTCATTTAATTTATACATTTATAAAATATCTAACATATCAAAAAATCATTTATAACTATTTTGAAATTAGAGGTAAATTTCTATATACATTTCACTAATCAATATAATATACTAAATGATCTTTTTATCCTGACCACTATTAATTTAAATCATCAAGTACTCATAATACAATTAATATCCAAAAATCAATATAAAATTATAAAATATAATCTAATTATTTCCTATATTTAATATTAATAATTTGTGAATTCTTAACTGGATCAGAATAAAAGAGATGAATTGTCTAATCCATTTAACTGGTTAATGTACAATTTATATTTTTGTTTTTATAGTGATAAAAATAATTATAAATTGGTTTATGAAATAAAAAACTATATATTTTATAGTTTTTATTTATGTGGATTATAATAGGCTTCTTCAAAATTACTTGTACCCATCCACAATAATTTTCTAATAAAACTATCCATGATGAACCACATTATGATTAGTTCAAGGAATATGATGATATGATTTTTATTTACATCATAAACATCTATTATTGGCTACTAACATTCTCTTATTCCCTTCAATATTCCATTCACCTGTTGAAAAAATACATTGGTATAAGATATTATAAATTACACCATAAAGTCAGACTACCATCATGTGCGAACCAATGCACAGTTAGATTAAATATACTACTCAATTAGTGTTTTATATTATTGGTGAAAACATTCATTTCAACAATCTTCATGAAAAAATTAGATTATGCATTTCAATGAAAAATGTTATTATTAATTATATGATCTCCATCATTAACTATTATACAACAAAAAACATTTCATTTGTTACAATGCATAGAGAATTAAAAATGTAAATTTACCTTATATAATTTAATTTACGGTCATGAAAGTGTTTCAATGAATGTGAAATGTAAATAAAATAATTTAAAAATGAAATATAAAAGTATTTACATGCTCAAAATAATTCAATATTTATTTTCTATCATTTATTTTGATTTACTTATGGACTTATGAATCTAAAAAATGAACACCAAATTGTAAAAAATTATTATTAGATAATAAAAAATGTCTAGACTAATGTCATTGAGAAATAATTGAATTTGAAAAAGAAGAATTTTCTTAATGATGAATTAATATTGGAATTAAATAATGATTTCATCAGTAGTTAAATACAAATCATGTGAATGAAGTGGTCACTTAAATCGTCAAATGCAATTATAGTAAATCAAGGAAATCTATAATAGTTTATTGTTATTGTTAAGGTTTTTTGGACCTAAATAAAATCAATATAAACATAAAACAATATAGAATTTAAAATGTATTCCCAAATCAAGGAATATAGATTTTTTCATTGTGATAATGGATTTTTCCAATTCGGATATTAATTTTCTGAATAATTTGTATGAAAAAATTACTAGTAGGGAATGTATCATCATACTATATTTTAAAAATTATGATCATTTAAAAATTTACTAGTTATATATATAATTAATTTATTATGATACTATATAAATATTGAAAATAATAACACGATTCACTAAATAATAGATGATTAAGCAAATTTTTCCACAAAAGGTGAAATCAAATATCAAGATGATGAAAAATTGATAGTAATAAAAACTCACTACTATAAAACTAGACAATAATAGTTCCATAAAAAGCCATTATCATCTATTGGAATGTGCATAAATAATAAGGCACATTAAAATCCAAGGAAATTTATTTGTGCTGATGGAGCGCTGATATAGGGGACATTTATCAGCACTAACCAAAGAGCTGATAAAATGGACATTTATTTTAATGTTAAAAATTGATGACAAAGGTCCTATTTATTAGTGATTTTATTTAGTTTCACTAATGGAATTCATTATAATCGATTATATACTTGATTATAAATGACATTTTATTGGTCATGTAGTATCACTGATAATGTATAGCTTTATAAAAAATATTGAAACAGTGATAATTGTCCCCTTTATTAGCCGTTTTAATATAACTGATAAAAGTTTTCCTTAACTGTGATTTTAAAATCACTGATAAAGGGAAATACTAGAAGGTTTTATGACTTCACACTACAACACCACTATAGTGGGCTACTACTACCCACATCCTCACCAAAATCACCTGAAACACACAAAAAACAATCCAGAAACACACAACATATCAAAAAAACAAGTACTAGTACAGAATTATTTTGAATTATAATTTACAACACATATAATAAAAAACAAAATATTATAAACATTTGAAACATTGGTTTATAAAATAACATATATAAAAAGTGTTACATACATTCCTAAAAACTCTTTAATTTCTATGATACCCTGATATCCATTGACATTTATTGTCTAACATCCAACAATGCATGAACTGCTTCAAACAAACCACATCAACTCAAAAAATAGAATCCACCTATATATGAAAAAAATTATTATTAGGAATACAAAAAATAGATAAATTCCACATAAATATGGAACAATACATTAATTATATAGATAATTGTTTTACTGCCCAAATATCAAGATTTCTTTCGTTATTGAGCAAAGGTTGTAACATTTATCGTCATGAAATGTAAATGATAAGAACATGTAATATAGTTATATATTCAATGATACAGTGGTGAAATTTTTTTGAGGGAGATTTCTCATGAATTTTTGATTGAGAAACCCATCTCAATAAAAATAATCCATTACTATAAGAAAAATATTATGATGTGGGGAATACAAATAGAAAATAAATTAAAATAAAATATGAAACTATGATTTAATTTTATGGAAAATGATTCTACTATTGAAAAATAATGATTAAAAATGTAATTGAGAAGATATAGTGACATTGATCTTCTTATAAATACTGGACATAGTGATAGAAGTCAACTCAAATAAACAATCACTATAAAGAATAGTGATTAATAAATCAATGATTCATATTATATATTTTTTTGGAAAAATAGATACGTTTATCATTACATAACATTTTTATCTTTAAAAAGGTTTAATTTATTCATGATATAATCTAATAAAAATCTATGGATTATCTGTGTAATTCACTAAAATTGCATAACAACTAATAGCATAGAATCTGACCTCATCACTATTCATAGTTTCCCCATGATTCTTCTATCACACACATGCTTTCCACCATCTCTATAATATATCCATTCAACAATCATTTTTCATTATATTATTACTCCTATTCACAAAAATTAACTATTCATCATGCATTCATGTGCGTGCATATAGTAAATAAGTAAACAATATTCATTTATATTGAGACTATTTATATATTTTTATGATGATATTAAATTTTTATTATAACATATTATTTAATAAACATAATGGCATTGATTTATAATGTAATGATTTTTAATCATCAAAGGGTTTTTGATTTCTAAACATAATACTAGTTTTTCAAATATCTAATTATTTTTTATTGGAAATAATAAAGAACAATAATATATTAAATAAAATATAATTATTATTATATGATACATTATTTTAATTTCAAAAATAAATTTTCTATAAAATAAATTTATTCGAAGATATGAATATAAAATAAAATATAGGGTTTATAATTTGAACACATACATTTAGTTTTTATATGTTGGAATTGTACATTTATGGATTAATGTAATATTCTCATTGTGTTAATATATATTTTGATGATAGTATTAATGTATTATATTTTATAAAATCATATAATATTCTTGTTCATATAGGATGGTATGTGGATATGTCATGGTATGTTTTATGTTTTATGTGTATTACATAGTACTTATCGAATATGATGTCCCGAGATTAAATGCATTAAAAATGTTTTGAAATTGTTCCTCATTGAAATTAATAAGTGAAATGACCTAAATGTGGGTATACATATGCATATATATATTTATATATAATGGTTTTTTGGAATATGTCAAAGAACATATAATGGAAAATATTTCATGTGGATTATTATGGAAGGCTCAAACAGGGGGTCTCTTCTAGTGTTTCATAACACAAATATTAGGAAGATACATGATCCTAATAATAGAAAATAATGGATATGATACATTATAATTCAACAATATGATGTTCAATTTATATAATATTTTTTAATTGTCCATTTGATTCTTATTATCTACGAATAATATTTTGATACCCTATATTCTTGGTAATTTGATCAGTTACAATTAATAATTTCCAGGAATAATTTAGTGTAATTAATGAATTTTTATTATTATTTCAGGGTGAGGAGGTGTATATTGAATGGGAATAAACTATATATAGTCTTCAAGTTGATAAATGTGGAATAATATCTCAATCTTGTTTAATAATAGGTAATGGTAGATGATTAAATAGACAGTGTATTTCCAAAAAATAAGTTTAGAGAAGTCAAAAACATAGTTAGATTATATCGTGATGTCACATTTTTTTGAACGGATCAGTGTTGATCACAATTTTAAATAATGAACATCTCTATGTTGTGTTCATTGGGGAGAAAATTAACCATAAATGTTAAATCAATTAATTTATTCCTTGGGACACATAACCTCATTCTCACAAATATACCCAAAATATTGATGGAATTCAACACCTAAAATTTATTTGTTACAGTTGTGGTTAATCAAGTAGACCCCATTATTTTTTTTCATGTCTCGTTTCTTACGATTGAACATGCACTTACGATGGACATGGTCATCGACATGGATGTTGCCACCACCAGTTCCCCACTTTTGTAAGAATGTACCTTTTATTGAACATGAATAAAATGAACAATATTACTATGAAATAAAAATTACCTCAAATAAAAAATTATATCTCATTTAATTTAAACATTTATAAAATATCTAACATATCAAAAAATCATTTATAACTATTTTGAAATTAGAGGTAAATTTCTATATACATTTCACTAATCAATATAATATACTAAATGATCTTTTTATCCTGACCACTATTAATTTAAATCATCAAGTACTCATAATACAATTCATATCCAAAAATCAATATAAAATTATAAAATATAATCTAATTATTTCCTATATTTAATATTAATAATTTGTGAATTCTTAACTGGATCAGAATAAAAGAGATGAATTGTCTAATCCATTTAACTGTTTAATGTACAATTTATATTTTTGTTTTTATAGTGATAAAAATAATTATAAATTGGTTTATGAAATAAAAAACTATATATTTTATAGTTTTTATTTATGTGGATTATAATAGGCTTCTTCAAAATTACTTGTACCCATCCACAATAATTTTCTAATAAAACTATCCATGATGGTCCACATTATGATTAGTTCAAGGAATATGATGATATGATTTTTATTTACATCATAAACATCTATTATTGGCTACTAACATTCTCTTATTCCCTTCAATATTCCATTCACCTGTTGAAAAAATACATTGGTATAAGAAATTATAAATTACACCATAAAGTCAGACTGCCATCATGTGCGAACCAATACACAGTTAGATTAAATATACTACTCAATTAGTGTTTTATATTATTGGTGAAAACATTCATTTCAACAATCTTCATGAAAAAATTAGATTATGCATTTCAATGAAAAATGTTATTATTAATTATATGATCTCCATAATTAACTATTATACAACAAAAAACATTTCATTTGTTACACTGCATAGAGAATTAAAAATGTAAATTTACCTTGTATAATTTAATTTACGGTCATGAAAGTGTTTCAATGAATGTGAAATGTAAATAAAATAATTTAAAAATGAAATATAAAAGTATTTACATGGTCAAAATAATTCTTTATTTATTTTCTATCATTTATTTTTATTTACTTATGGACTTATGAATCTAAAAAATGAACACCAAATTGTAAAAAATTATTACTAGATAATAAAAAATGTCTAGACTAATGTCATTGAGAAATAATTGAATTTGAAAAAGAAGAATTTTCTTAATGATGAATTAATATTGGAATTAAATAATGATTTCATCAGTAGTTAAATACAAATCATGTGAATGAAGTGGTCACTTAAATCGTCAAATACAACTATAGTAAATCAAGGAAATCTATAATAGTTGATTGTTATTGTTAAGGTTTTTTGGACCTAAATAAAATCAATATAAACATAAAACAATGTAGAATTTAAAATGTATTCCCAAATCAAGGAATATAGATTTTTTCATTGTGATAATGGATTTTTCCAATTTTGATATTAATTTTCTGAATAATTTGTATGAAAAAATTACTAGTAGGGAATGTATCATCAAACTATATTTTAAAAATTATGATCATTAAAAAATTTACTAGTTATATATATAATTAATTTATTATGATACTGTATAAATATTTAAAATAATAACATGATTCACTAAATAATAGATGATTAAGAAAATTTTTCCACAAAAGGTGAAATCAAATATCATGATGATGAAAAATTGATAGTAATAAAAACTCACTACTATCAAACTAGACATTAATAGTGCCATAAAAAGCCATTATCATCTATTGGAATGTGCAGAAATAATAAGGCACATTAAAATCCAAGGAAATTTATTTGTGTTGATGGAGCGCTGATATAGGGGACATTTATCAGCACTAACCAAAGAGCTGATAAAATGGACTTTTATTTTAATGTTAAAAATTGATGACAAAGGTCCTGTTTATTAGTGATTTTATTTAGTTTCACTAATGGAATTCATTATAATCGATTATATACTTGATTATAAATGACATTTTATTGTTCATGTAGTATCACTGATAATGTATAGCTTTATAAAAAATATTGAAACAGTGATAATTGTCCCCTTTATTAGCCGTTTTAATATAGCTGATAAAAGTTTTCCTTAACTGTGATTTTAAAATCACTGATAAAGGGAAATAATAGAAGGTTTTATAACCTCACACTACAACACCACTATAGTGGTATACTACTACCCACATCATCACCAAAATCACCTGAAACACACAAAAAACAATCCAGAAACACACAACATATCAAAAAAACATGTACTAGTACAGAATTATTTTGAATTATAATTTACAACACATATAATAAAAAACAAAATATTATAAACATTTGAAACATTGGTTTATAAAATAACATATATAAAAACTGTTACATACATTCCTAAAAACTCTTTAATTTCTATGATACCCTGATATCAATTGACATTTATTGTCTAACATCCAATAATGCATGAACTGCTTCAAACAAACCACATCAACACAAAAAATAGAATCCACCTATATATGAAAAAAATTATTATTAGGAATACAAAAAATAGATAAATTCAACATAAATATGGAACAATACATTAATTATATGGATAATTGTTTTACTGCCCAAATATCAAGATTTCTTTCGTTATTGAGAAAAGGTTGTAACATTTATCGTCATGAAATGTAAATGATAAGAACATGTAATATAGTTATATATTCAACGATACATTGGTGAAATTTTTTTGAGGGAGATTTCTCATGAATTTTTGATTGAGAAACCCATCTCAATAAAAATAATCCATTATTATAAGAAAAATATTATGATGTGGGGAATACAAATAGAAAATAAATTAAAATAAAATATGAAACAATGATTTAATTTTATGGAAAATGATTCTACTATTGAAAAATAATGATTAAAAATGTAATTGAGAAGATATAGTGACATTGATCTTCTTATAAATGCTGGACATAGTGATAGAAGTCAACTCAAATAAACAATCACTATAAAGAATAGTGATTAATAAATCAATGATTCATATTATATATTTTTTTGGCAAAATAGATACGTTTATCATTACATTACATTTTTATCTTTAAAAATGTTTAATTTATTCATGATATAATCTAATAAAAAACTATGGATTATCTGTGTAATTCACTAAAATTGCATAACAACTAATAGCATAGAATCTGACCTCATCACTATTCATAGTTTCCCCATGATTCTTCTATCACACACATGCTTTCCACCATCTCTATCATATATCCATTCAACAATCATTTTTCATTCTATTATTACTCCTATTCACAAAAATTAAATATTCATCATGCATTCATGTGCGTGCATATAGTAAATAAGTAAACAAAAATAAGTAAATGTTAATGATGAATGGTGTTATGATCTAGATGTTGGAGAGAATGAGTTGGATGAGATAATCATAGGTACATTAGGTATGTAGTTTAGGTCTGATTCAATTTTATGCGGTAGTTAACCAATATTAGCAATGTACACATAGAAACCATTTTATTGTAATTAAATTAGTGGGTGATGCATACCAGATACATGTTTTGTATTCACTGATCAAAAGAGTCATATAAATCAATATTCCTCTATCACACTACATTAGTATAAACAACATAAGAAATTTCAAAAATAATGAATATAAATGAACTCACACACAAGGAACAATGAGTAATATTCTACTAAAATAGACTTCTCCAAACAAGAATTATAGAATTAGTGGAACAAAATCATGAAAGCCAAAAAAATTAAAATGTTCACATTCAAAAAAACCATTTATACAACAAAATGATTATTTCATCATAATTTTATATTGAAATATTAACTTACAACTTCCAAAATACTTATTTAGAAAACTTAGAACATCTTCACCCCAACTTGGGAGACAAAAAAATGAGCCAATGTGTTTACACTTCATTAACAACCACACATCCAAAAAACATGCATCAAATTTAAAATTAACAAAATTGTGATATTTGGATAGGAGGACTGACTCCATAATCACTGGATGAAAAAACGCAATGAAAAGATAATATTTCAACAGATTATGTGACACCACACCCATACTAATGGAATGAACCTCACTGAAGAGTTCGACATAAGACTTCAACATCCCTTGATCATGATACACACTCATCAGTTACTCCTTTTTCATTGTAATCACTTTCTTAGGAATAAACCATTTGACAAATAAGTGCTTCAAATAATCCCTTTCAAACAAACATGCATCATTTTTTGGGGAAAAAAACTCCCACTCATCCTAAGATGGAGAACTATTTTGATATAAAACAACACATTAGATAACATTTTTTGGAGTTCTTGAAAATCTAAAGACGTGATCAAATTCCATAAGAATTCTCAATACATTTTATGATACTTGATTACCATAGAAGACATGAATGAACTGATGAGACAAGAAACATTGCGATAACCACTAGAAATGTTCGGGACATTTTTTGTTGATATAGTCTAAATAACACGGAAATCTTAAAATTACAGTCAAACCTAATCTGAAACACAACCTAAATGAACATATTAAGACAAAACAACAAGATCAAAAAACAAATTTGATATCAAAACAATAATTATCTATTTGAAAGCCATATTTCATATTAAATTTAAAGCCACCATCTTCTAATTTCAATTTTGAATACATAATAACCCACTTAATTTATGACAATAAAATACCATAAATAAATTTTAACCTTTCCAAACACAAAATATGAAAACCAATAAAATATAATCCACAAAACAAATCATGCACTATGGCCACAATGGAAGAGGAACGATTCAAAACCCACACCAATATAGCATTTCACATGAAATTCATTGAATAGTGGACATCATTCATATATTTTCATGATTAATGGTTGTTATAATACAAAATTTCGTACAAAAAGAAAGAATTTAAACTACATATTATTTAACGTCCTATTTTTATGATGTTAAACTGAACACATTCATCCTGGATGCATGTTGTTAAATTTCACACATTATCACATCCTGGTTATAGGTCATTAAATTACTGAAATTCATTCTAGATAAAGGAATTTAATCATCAAAACATCTCTCATCATGGTGGAGTGACATTATATGTCACAAACTCATCCCATATTCATGATGTTATTCTATAAGTATATGTCTTGTCATCAAGACCTTCAAATGAACAGAGGAGTCATGAAGGCAGTGGTGAGAATATGATATGTGTGGTTCTTTAAGGATAATAATAGCCTAAAAACACAAAATATGGAACAAAAATGATGAAAAAATGATATATATATATATATAATGTATAAAAAAATATACAGTTGATTATATCCATGATTTGTCCAATGTTTCATTGTGGAGTGATGCAAGTAGTAAAGGATTCTGCGAGAGCATCCGAACCGTGCTGAGAGAGTACCAGTTAGGATAGTTCGTAGTGGAGGCACACCATCTGCAAAAGAGTTCCTCAAGAGCCTCAAAATCATGATTGGTGACCACTGATTAAGCAAATACAAAATATATCAGATAAACTTTTTAATACCACATTCATTAAATTGATAATAAAAATCCCTTTTATTATTGTAAAATTGATAAGAATGGTTAAATGGGAACATTATCAGTGCTTGGAATGTGCTAAAATATATATTTATTAATGCTAATAAATTATCAATGAATCAAATTATTTTTAAAAGCAATGTATTTGTGCTGATAAAATGAATTGTTTAAATAAATGTTTTATAATTTAATAATTAATAATACTATATAATTTTTTTATTTTGATTTTTTTAATAATTATATAAATACTTAATTAAAAAAAATACATACTTATTTATAATCATTATAAATTCCTATATTTATAAATAGTTATTTAAAAATGTATTATGATCATTATTAGAGGATATATAGTCATAAATATGGGAATATATGAATCATAATCAAACATAATAAATAAATATAAATAAATAAATAATAGAGAATGATCAAATTTGAAAATAAAATAAAAACTAAAAAATTACTAAAAATGAATGGAATAATAATTATAGTATTAAATTTAAATAAATAAAAATGTCTGACTAAAAAATATATTTAATGTATCATGTTGACAATGAAATTGTGAAATATAATAAAATTTGAATAAGTCACCTAAATGTTAAGTGTATTTGTTTCTATATGCTGGGTATATTTATTTTTGTCTGTTTTCAAATATAAGCCCCATTAATTACATATATATATATCTATATATATATATATATCTCTGTGTGAAGTAAATGTAACAGAAGGTATTTTAAATATGTTATATTCAAAATTTAAACAACATTCAAAATAAATAAGTTATTTTTATATATTTAATTCACATTTTAATCATTTTATATTTATTTATATTTAATATATATTATATAATACTATTATAATTAATAAATACATATAAATATATATATTATACTTATTCATTTTAAATAATAATTGTTTCATTAATAAAATTCTACATAATTTTGTAATTTATTTATTATAATTTTTTTAATTATATATTCATATTTATATATATAAATATTTAATAAATATTATTTATCAATATTTTTAATATATATATATATTAAAATTATTCATTTTTATCTACAATTATTTATAATTACTAAATTGTTTCATATTTTTCTTAATTTTATAATTTTAAATATTTATTCTTTTAATTATATTATTATATTGATTTTACCTATCTATAAATTTAATATAAAATATTTATTTGTTTTTAAAATTTATATATATGTTTACTCATTTTAAACAATAAGTATTTAATTAATGAAATTGTTAAAAAAATTATTTATATTTTCTAAAATATTATCGGTGCTCATAAAGAACTTATAATGGTTACCATGTATCAAGACATTATTTTTAATTCTTTTAAAGTTTCGCTTTTTTCAGTAGTAATAATGAAGTGAAGATAATGGGTAACATTTAACAGTGTTAAAATAATGTGCTGATTAAGTTGACCTCTTAATAGTGCTAAAAAATGCAATGATAAATGGTACCCCTTTTCAGCGTATATTTTAGCTGTGATAATGGATTATTTTCATAGTGCATTTTATGGTGATAATAAATAACAGTGCAGTTATAGGCCATTTTAAATTTGTGACTGAAAATATGGAATGCTAGAAACTAATGTAAAACAAGAAGTGAAAATCAAAAAATTAACAGGTATGGTATTAGACAATAAACAAATTTATGGCGTGTATTCAATGAACATATTTCAAAATGATGCTATCAATCAAATTACATTTAATTCCACATCTTTATTGTGTATGATTTTCAACACACTTGTTACTCGATATGTAATGTCCCGAATTTTTCATATAAATGTTTTTTAATTATATGGAATTATTTCGTGACAGTGAAATATATTGGCGCGTGATTCTGAGGCTCGGAGTGCTAGAATTATCTATCGAAGTTTTGTTCACCATTAAATTTCATGATTATTAATTTTTTTCTAAATAATTAAAATAACTCTTAGACATTTTTTGGATTAAAAACATGAGTGCACCGTTGCGTTCATGATGATAGGTTTACCATTGGATCAACTTATGTTTGGTCGACACGGGCATCCTGTTTGAAAACCCAGAAATGTCATATTTATAAATAAAATAATTAATTATTTTATTTTATTTTTCAAATGCATATAATATAGAAATGGTAACTATTATTTAATATCTAAGATAAATGCTAAAATCATAATGTTATTCTTTATTTAGGCAGATAATAACATTGGCCGGCACAGACCACCAATGAATTTAAGTTTTTTCTCGTAAATAAAATAATTTATTGACAAATTATTTTATATTAAAATCCATTACTTTTATATGGTAACATGGATTGGAAATATGAGAGTACCGTTGATTTTTTTGGGGATTGTTCTCCTTATGTAGATCCTAACATCTACCAGCACATGTCGAGGGTGGCTGTTCATAATTTTATAAGTTTTTTCAGGTACATTCAGTAAACGCGTTTGTGGCATTTTTGATCTTTTAAACCGGTGCTCGGATTAAAAATATGAGGGCATCATTGAATTCGTAGTGACGATATTCACTTAAGTTTACCTTCACCTTGACTTCAGTCGGTCGAGGGTGGATGCTATTTTAATAAATTTATTTATTTTAGATAAAAGATTAAAAATAACCTAAAACAACATTTTATTTTTCTATGTGAAAACTCTGTTTTGAATTTAGTGTCTGGGACCACACAAAATCTCTTAATTAATGTTGTGAACCCCTTGGAATCCTCCCAGCCTAATGTGGAAACTTAAATTTAATTAAAGTTCCAAATTTGATTAATTAATAAACCTATTTTAATTAAGTGGCTCCACACCATTCTTGAAATTTTAGGATCATTGGAAAATTATGGCTTTGGAGAACCTTCGGAGAAACATTTTCTCCAATGAATAACCTATCCAACGAAGAGCATACTCTAGATCGTGATCAAGGAACTGACTATAAGGTATCTTGTAGGAGTGATAAACGATGACGTCATCATCTTTATTGACATCGCCTTCATCCTCATGCCACAAACATCATATGGTCGAGGTAGGGGTTTTTAATATGATTGAATTTATTTGATAGTTCATCAAAATCTCGATTCACAAATATGATTGAAAATCTAACATGGTCATCATCTCAAAAATATAATTTTCCATTTATCTTTTGTTCTTGGCTTGTTCTTCGTGAATTCTTCAATGCCAAATATTTAATGAAGTAGAAAACACAATGTTTTTTCGAGTGTGAAATATGGACGTCGATCCCTTGACTCGAAGATTGTGAATATACGAACAACATAATTTTAGGGCTTGGAACAAAGTTGTGATGGATTGACGAAGAAGGTGGCATCCTGGACCCGACCGACCAGAGGATATTGGATGGGTGCGCGTTCGTGCCACCAGTTAAGCAGTAGGTCGTGGAATAGCTTGGGGGAGGCTAGAATCTGGCTGCCCACGCGGCGAAGCGGCGATGCTCATTTGCGCCAACGGAGTAGGAGGCCATGATCGATTGGCCATGACAGGGGCTGGAGGGTCTCCGACCACAGTGAAGCAGCAGTGTGTGATCACATCGCTAGGAGGAGGACTGGTCAGAGAACTGTCCAGCAGTAGTGGATCGGCGGGACCAACCTGGGTTCTGCGAGTAACATGGAAATGTTTAAAGGCATATCCCTTTTGCAGTTCTGAATAGAAGGGTGGTCCACCTTTGGTGTGATCTCTGGCGGACCGCGCCACCGGGATGCGTCCAATGGGCCATGCCTAGTGGGCTGGGTTGGGTTGTCCCCTTCATGGGCTGGTCCAATCCCACCATTGTTCAATCAAACTGGGCTGGACCCAGCCCGGGTCGGACCGGACTCGGGACCATCTAGACCATGTTATTCCTTTTTGGCAATAACATGGTATCGATGCATTTGTTTTACGAACCTTCAGTGTCTCTAGAATACTTGGATCAATACAGTACTTTTGGAATACTCCATTTGAGTTTTTGGATAAATTAGGAGTACATATGGTTTGGATCGAACACTAATCCAACCATGCCCTTATAGCGGAAACACTAATAATATACAGACCAGACATCTGATTGTTGAGCCTTTAATCATGCTGGGTCCCTTTTAACATGACAGACCAAATGGGATACTCCTTTGTGAATCTTCTTAGCAGTTTAAATACCACTGATGTCTTGAAGAGTAGTCCTCCAAGAATCATGTGTGCTATGAGAGGGAATCCAGTGTATTATATTAATGTGGAGGTTGGTGACAGAAAATACGAAGGTTAGTATCGTGCAATACTCCACAGGTCAACACCAATCTTGTGTATGTCAGATCCTGTGTGTTTCAGTGCTCAGTGATCCTGTGTGGGTCAGCGCATACTGATCCAATTTGGGTAAGATCATGTATGGGTCAACGCTCAGCGATCCTTTATGGGGCAATGCATACTGATCTTTGTGGGTCAGATCATTTGTGGGTCATTGTGGGGGTTAGTACCTATCAGTTTAGGGTGGGTTAGATCCTATGTGGGTTATTGAGGGGGTTAGTACCAATCGAATATGTGTGGGTCAGACTCAGTATTCTCATAAGTTGTGTCTCTTGATAGAATAGATGATCTAGCTTCGCAACTAATCATCTAATCATCTATACCTCACTGAAAACCTGTTTGAGATGATTCTTTACCTATATGGTACTTCCATCTTCATGGTGTTACCTGTGTGGTTCATCTTGTTTTGTGTTTTTACTTGTTTGGTACTACTATCATCATGGTCTTACATGTGTGGTACTTCTATCATCGTGTTAATACCTATGTGGTACTTATACCTTTTTGGTGTTAATAATTTGAAAAACTACCTTTTGGTGTTGTCGTTGAGGTACCTCTACCTTTGTGGTGTTACCTGTTTGGTACTTCTATCATTGTAGTCTTAGGTGGGCTGTACTTCAACCCTAGTGGTGTGACCTTTATCGTATTCCTCCATCATGTATGAGATGAGTATATCAAGATAACATAGGTATACGTATGGGAATATACCTAATTATAGTTGATGTTCTTCTTTGTGGTTTTCCCTTTGTGAAACTGTAGGAGACCTACAGGGGTATTGGGGTCCCCAATAGGTATCTTTATACTCACCCCTGAATGGGATTCCCATAAGCCTTATTGAGTGTTATGCAGAAAATGAGTAGCTGGACTGAGACTTGAGTGATCCAGGACAAGGAGGTACACAGAGGAGACCAGATGATTTGGAGTGCAGTGGAAGCGATTTTTCCCTACCCTTTATATGACTAGTAGTTGGGCTGAGACATGAGGGATCTATGGGTAGGTGGTACAAATATGAGAGTGGCAGACAAGGAGTGCAATGGATACGATATTTACCTACAATATAGGTAGGATCCTTAGTGGATTATTAGGATTTATTTATTACTTTTCAGTGGTTCTTGGACATTTATAGTTGTGCTTTTATTATGACCCCTATTTACATTCATCACTCTATTAATACATCATTTTACTCCAAAGTTGCATCTTGTTGTGTTCTCGAACGATGTGTTTGTACATGATAATATTCAATTCCATACCATTTTAGGGAATACTCATTTTGGTGCTAGTCACAATCCCCTATAATATGGAAGGTGGGATTGTGGTAGTCATGGAACAGGCTCTGAGGGATGTCTCTTGAACAAGTGTTATCAAAGGAGTTTGATTCTACCGAAGAAATAGGACTCAGAAATTTTCTGTGTGGAAATAGTGTTAAGTGTTATGATTGTGGTTTTCACATTAGGGAGTCCAGTTTTGCTGAGGATTCTGCATCATCCATACACCTGGACCATGAATTCTAATTTCTGGCTCAGTGCACGAAAAATGTGATTCCGGGTGTTTTAGAAGAGTTGTTACCTATGATTTCATTGAGTCAACTCACTAGGTATAACATAATGACTATGGAACACATGTTCATTATCAGTATGTTGCCGTATAGACAACCATCTAATATTACATTATAGTAAAATATGATGAATGACTGAGCAATGTGGCTCTGGTGCACCCCCCCCCCTCCCCATTCGGTATTGGCACCTTCGAGTGGTGTACCAACCGCACCACTTCCCGTTGGAAACAAATTCCCCCATCCTCACAAGAAAATGGTGCATGCTGAATGAGTTCATTGCACGAGTTCTAGTAGTAGAGGCCTCTGATGATTCGAGGCGAGAAAGATTCCCACACAAGTGAGGGCTGGCTGGAGGTAGTTGATAGAATTTTCCGCCTAGTTGAGACAACAGTAATGCATATGGTGATCTTAGCTACTAGTCTATTCTAATGAATGACCATGAGTATGGTCTTTATAGTGACGAGGCATTGGTACGTGTATTGTGGCCTATGAATGTACCTTCATGTACTGTTCCAGCTATAACAATTCCCATTGGTCAGCAGTTAAAACTGATTGTACCGGTAGAGGAAACATGTAGCCTTAATGCCTTAAACATGTTTCTGCATCAGATACCCCTCAGGTTATGAGGAGAGCCTAACCCATATGTTGTTGAGGACTGGAATGATTAGGTGTATGAGAGTTCCCTAGTGCTTTTATAGCTTTGATAGGATGACATGTGTGTAGTTGAGTGTTGATCAAGGCATACCGACTATCTCAGGTACATGATGAATATAGTACCGACAGTGCTTCCAGGCGCGGATCTCTGAGTGAGGTGTCTTTAGGGACATCAAAGTCAGCACTCTTCCACGAAGCATTCCTACTTATGATTGGGTGATAGAACAAACCATTGTGGTAGAATGTTCTTTGGCTAAGTGGATAAAGCCATCAAATGTTAGAAGTGGGGAAGAATGAAACTGGAGCCGGTCAGAGAGACTTGTCTATATAAAATTATATATGAAGAGGATGTGATAGGGAATGTCAAATCTGTTGGGATAAAGATGTTTAAGTATATCATGGTGGACAACGTTAGGTGGTGTTATTTTGACATGTTACAACCACCCCCACATGTGGTCCCCAACATGCTCAGGGAGCTGGAGGTCAGGGGAAGGGAGTTGTTGCTTGTGGTTAAAGAGTGTGACCCAAGGTCTCTTGGAATGACTCAAGGTATGGTCTATGTCTACTACTAGTGTTTGTATAAAAATTCATAGGTACCAATAATTCCTTCCTTTCATGAATCATGTCCAAGACCTAGAGTTTATGGTTAAACCGCTGACTTAACCCTCAAGTCTGGAGATACCATTTGGAGGAGACTCGATAATCACACTTACGCCGATGGGGTGATCTAACCCTTGATGTGAGAGTTTCGGTTGGGACCTCTTTGTGGTATCATTGAGGCCTTACGACGTTAGTTTCGGTATGGACTGGGCATCCCCAGTTCAAACTCAGATTGAATGTATTAGGAAAAAATTGTGTGGTTTATATACATAATTGGAATGGGGGTTTCCTTGGTCGGTGAAATAGGAATCCCAGGCAGCATTGGATAAACTCATTTATTGGAGGGTGTGGCTGATCCCTCTTTGGTCATCCAGCCTTACCATAGTTGGAGTCATAGTTTTGTGTTTTCAGTAGATGTGAAGGAGTGTGGGGACAAAATTTCAAAATATGTTTCCAGGATTACCTCCTCTAATGGAGGGGGACTTCTGCTTTGGCTTGGTACTACCATAGTCTTGGACCAAACTTCTCCAGGGTAGAGTCACCCCTGTCAGCTTTGACAAAGGAATGGGCGTTCTTGTGGATGGAGAAGTGTCAGTAGAGATTTCATATTTTGATATATTAATGATGTATAGAGTTCATCCAGGACATGGAAAATGTGATATTCTATACACCTGTGAAGGGGAACATAGTAGCAGACATTATTATCTGGATTCCTGGACTACAACTACTGAGTGAGTCGTTAGAACAGCTAGTCAAGATACAAATATCCATCCTGAATAAAGATAGATCATCATACCTCTAATATATGATTGTCACCACCCCAATTATTTATCATATTTAGAGGTCACATCTTGAGACGTTGACGGTGAGGCCCGACGAGCTCAAATATCCTCAGGACGGCCTCCTGAAGGATTTTTTGAAGGTGGGGATCATTTCATTCTCTTCCGAGGATGTACCATGGTACCGATGGTTCTACAGGAGGATGTGTTGAGGTATATCCTTCTATCCCCATTTAATTGTACATCCTGTAGTGTTGAAGGTGTACCGGGTCTTCCGACATCAGTATTGGTTGACAAGGATTAAGAATGAAGTGGCATAAGACTTATGTCTTAAGTGATTGAGATCCTTGGCGTTCGAGGAGGGAGGCTTTATCATTTTACGGTTCTAAACCCAACGAGGATTGTAGAGGTTTGGCATGGGTGGAAAACTATCTTTGATGTTCATTGAACCTTTCTAGATTCTCAGCAGAGTAGTTGAGGTGGATTACTGCTTGGCGCTTCCACCACAGTTGGAAAAGGTGTGCGATGGCTTCAATATATCCCAACTGGGGATATACGTGCATGAACCATCTCACCACATCATCCACGATGATATGGACATAGACGATTGGGAGACATTTAAAAAGGATCATTTATAGATTGAGGATCAACATGATTAGTTCATTTGAAGGAGGTCAATACCTCTGGTGCTCGTATACTGGAAGCACATGAACCTCTAGGAGAGCACATGGGAGAGTGAAGCTCAACTTCGTACCTAGTACCATCTTTTGTCTGTTCTTCCTCTGATATGGAATTCAAGTACATAAAGCCCTATGGTGAGGAGAATGTAATGTCCTAGAATTCTTGAATAACTTTTTCTAATTGTATAGAATTATTTCATGACTGCGTAATTTGATGGCGCGTGATTCCGATGCCCGGAGTGCCTGAAATGGTATGTCGAGGTTTTGTAAAAATTTAAATAATGCGTGTAACAAGCTTTAATGAAAATGTGTAATAACTCATAAATTTTTTCCTGGATTAAAATTATAAGGGCACTGTTACGTTCAGGATGGCGGTTTTACCCTAGGAGTGACATATGATTGGTCGATGCGAGCCTCCAATGAGAAAACCCAAAATGGAATACTAATAAATAAAATTATTAAAAAAATTATTTTATTTTTCAAATTATTATAACTAAAAAATGGTAACTCATATTGAATATCCGAGAAAACCACTGAAATTGTTAGGGTGTGATTTATTTAGGAAGATACAAACTTTTTTTGGTACAGACCACTAGTGAATGTTAGTCTGTGGTCGTATATGAAATAATTAAGTGAAAAATTATTTTATCATAAAATCCATTAAATTTAAACAGTAACTCGGATTGGAAATCAAAGTGTATTGTTGAATTCATTAGAGCGAGTTATCATTAGGAATATTCAAACCATTACCGCCTTGAGTCGAGGGTGACATTTATTAATTTTTCAATTTTTTTTTCATTTACGATTAGTAAACGCGTGAGTGGAATTTTTCTAACACTTGAATAGGTTCTCGGATTAGAAATCTGAGGGAATCATTTAATTCATAGCACAAATATTCGCTTAATAAGACCATCACATCAACCACAATATTTCAAGGGTGGATGTTAGTTTTCTATATTTTTTGGATGAGTTAGAATAATAAAAATAACATATGACAACATTTTGATTTGGAAAACTCCTTTTTGAATTTAGTGGTGGAGAAAACCCTAACTCTCCAAATTAATTTAGGTAAACCCTTGGTATCCTCCCAAATTAATGTTCCAAATTAAAATTATTTAATGTTCCAATATTTATTTTATATTAAAAGAAATTTAAAGATGTGGATCTATACCATTCGTGAGGATGTAGGATCATTAGAAAAGGACAGCTTGGGATAAACATTTGAGAAACATTTTCTCCAAAGAAGAATCTTTCCAATGAAGAGAATCCTCTTTATCAATATCGATGAACTATATTTGTAGTGTCTTGCGGGAGTGATGAATGCCAACATCATCATCTTCATCCAATTTTTCTTCTTCCTCATTTCATCTTCATCCAATGATCAAATTATGGGTTTTTTAAAATGATTGAATTTGTTTGATAATTCCTCATATTTTGGGTTGACAAAAATGATGGAAAAAAAAATTTCCATTTTCCCACTCATATACCTTGCTTCTTAGCTTTTATTCTCTGTGTGTTCTTCATGAGCTCTTTAATGCCAAATATTAATTGATGCTGGAAACACAATGTTTTGTCGAGCGTGACATTTGGATGTTGATCCCTAGAATCGAGGCTCTTGAATATGTGAAATAAACAATTTTCGGGATAGGAATAAAGGTGTGATAGCTTGTTGAGGAAGGCGGAGGCCGACACCCGGCCTGCTGCGAGGATGTTGGGTTGGCGCACGTCCATCCTTCTAGTTGAGCAGTAGGTTATGACCAGTCGGTCATGGCACAGGAGGGTGGCGCCCAAAATCTAGAGATCACATAGAGATTCGATGGCGTGTGCGTGCACCACCGAAGTTAGAGGTCGCGACCGCTTGTCCGTAGTGGAGGATTGGGGGAGGCCTACACCTGGCCGGCTATAAGAGAGAAATGACACGTGACCATGCTGCTGTGAGGAAGACCATCCAGAGCAACAACCAGCAGTAGAGGATTAGCAGGACCATATCAAGTGTCGTGGGTGACATAGTAGTTCCTAAAGGCACTGCACTTTGCAATTCTGAATTGAAGGGGGCCCCTCCCGCTTCGGTGCCAGCTCTGCAGACTGTGCCACTGGGCCACGCTAGTGGGCCACACAGCATACCGTGACCAATGGGCCAGGCCAGGCTATCCCCATTGCAGGCCAGGCCCTACATGTCCCGGGCTAACTAGGCCAGTCCAAGACCATGTCGGGCTAGGTCAGACTGGACCTGTTCACATTTACACACAGTTTGGCATTTTTTTCCAATGCATGTGATCTGGGAATCTTTTTGAAGAACCATCAGCGGTGGTGGAATGATTTGATCGAGATGGATATTTTGGTATACTCAAAATGAGTTTTGGATAAATTTACAGGATAGCCAGGTTGGATCAAACTCGAATCAAATCGGGCCCTTGGAATGAAAACACTTATAACATACAGACCGCGAATTTGATTGAAACACCATCAGCAGAATTGGGGTCTCTTTTGACATGACAGACCTTTTGGATATTTTTTCATTGAACCTATTACCTGTTGAAATATGAACAATGACTTGAGGAATGGTTCTCCCATAGTCAAGTGTGATATTAGAGGGAATCTAGTGGCTTGCAGTGAGGAGAAGTATAGAAACACGATATACAGAGGTTATTACCAAGAGATCATGTGTGGGTCAACACCAATACTATTTGGGTCTTATCTCTACAATCCCATGAGGGGTAGTGAATACCAATTATATGTGGGTCAGATCATTTGTAGGTCAGTTCTAGTGATAGAGTGTGGGGCATTGAATACCGATCTTGTCTAGGTTATATCCTTTGTGGGTCATTGTGGGGGAGAGTGTAAATTGACCCTGGGTGGTTAGGATCATATGTGTTTCATTGAAGAGGTTAGTACCAATCGATCATGTGTGGTTCAGACTCCGTATGTTCAGAAGCAGTGCCTCTTGATAGAATGAGATGATAATGCTTCACGTCTAATAATTTCTACATCTATACTTCACTGAATTCCTGGAATGAGATGATTCTTTATCTGTGTGGTACTTCCATATTTTTGGTGCTACTTGTGTGGTACTTCTAGTTATACTTTTTTTCTTGTGTGGTACATCTATCTTCATGGAGTTACCTGTAATGGCCTGGACCAACCTGATCCATTACTTTGCTAAGAGATGGCTCCACGGAGATGGTGGCATTATAGGGATGGCACCGTGATGGTGGCACCGTTAGGGAGGCACCATGATTATGGAACCGTAAGGTCTCCATGATGACAGTGGCACCGTAAGGGTGGAACCGTGACAGTGGCACCGTAAGGGTGACACCCTGGCGGTGGCACCGTGAGGGTGGCACCGTGTCCTCACCAAGCATCATTTCCCAATTCCCGACTTTTCCTATCCCAAAAAATAACTTTTCATCTAATGATAATTTAATTCCCCCTTTTAAGACCATTTAAATCCCATCAATATTATCTAAAATCCCAAAAGAGTTAGGCTAGCCTTAACTTACCAAAACGTTTAGTTTTTCCTTGATGTCACACCCTTCCATGTACCTTCCAGATCCAGCCCTGTTACGTGTTTCCTTTTGGTTAAAGAAAACTGATAAACACATACCATTATGACCACGTCTCTGAGGAGTATTGTTAAATGAAAATTAATTCTATCATGCGTAACCACCAAACCGTGGGATGAAAACACGATCTGACAATATAGCTGTTCAAAATTCCGTATCCTGTAACGATGGGATATCATCTTTATATCACGCTAGAAAGTATTGCATCTTCCTCTTGGCTAGTCTCCTTTTCTTCTTTGTGCATTTGGAGATACCCTTAATAAGGAAAGTGGTGTGCCTATGCTGGAGCCATTATTCTCACCCTTGGAGTCACTGATGTTCCTCCCCAGCATGTCACACATCCCCAGTTCATGGTGCGTGGAGAAGAACATAAATCCTAGATCAACTACATATGGATTTTCCTTATTATCTCATTATTGTGTATCATGCGGGGTCGGTACAGTATTATTACTTTTGGAATGGATTCAACCAAACCTTAAGATATATAATAAACATACTGTTAATTAATGTTGGGGTGTGTTTGACAAATCTGTTGCACTCTTTTATAATTTCTATATGTTGTGAAGTTTATGGGATTATGATCACTGAAAATCATGGTTGTTGGTGGCCTTTCATTGTGCAATAATGATACCTTGTCTATTGTGCTGATTAAATGACATTAACATGGAAATTTGTTAATCACCTAAACTCGGTTGGTTAAATAGATGCCTAATGAACATCAATCGTTGTGTGGTCACCCTGGTTATCCATCATAATGAAGAACCTAATGAATGACATGCTTGAACATAGATGTTTTTGAACTCTGTTTTGGTAGTAGGTGTGTTGTTCAACTTGATGCTTATGGGTTGATGTGGATGGAGATGAGATCCTCTATTGTGGCACGTTTATTGGTTGTGAATATGAAGTTGTGTGGGGATGTATCTGGAGGCTTTTTTTGGTTCTAGTACATTTATGAATCTCACAGATCCCATTGTTGTTGTGATATTACAATAGAATCGGGTGTAAATCCTTAAATGGTTGTTTAGGTGTTTCCCTTTATCTGGATTGTGGTTATGCATGTTAGTTTCTCAATAGTGCATAATTTACATAAATGTGATCTAATGAATAGGAAACCAATAATGGGGTCAATGGGGAATTGGTTATGAGAATGAGTCGCGACCTGGCCGTGAGTGGCGTGCCCTTTTATGAATGAATATTAATGAGGGTGTTTGTGCTTAGGTTGGATTAGTAAACCCTATGTTGGGATGAGTGCTTGTTACCTTTAAATATAATCTTAGTTCTTATTTTTCTTATTCGTACCCCACCCATGTTTAACATTTACTGCTAAACAACCCCATTTCATGGGGAAGGGTGTTGTTCCAAACACTCCTATGAGTGGCTGGTTATTATCTCCTTTTCTGCTCCCTTTCCCAAATATCCCATGACTCTTCGGGCAAGCTGTGACGGCCTGAGGTCCATTAAAACCCATGATTCTTTGGGTATGGTAGTTGTGGTGGTTGGCCCATGTGTGTGTGTGCATGTTGTTTCCCAAGAGGCTTCGGGATGAGACCCAGGTGTCTTCAGGAGTGGAAGTAGTTGTTCTTGACCAGGTATTTGTGTGTGTGGTTACGGGAGGTTGTTGTGGCCTAGGTGTTTGAGGGTAGGATGTATGGTATTGATGGCCCAAGTGTGTTTGGGCGGGGAGTGGAAGTGAGGCAGCAGTGAGAATTTCAGGAGAGGTTCGATGTATAGGATGTCATCAATAACCAGTGGGAATGTGGCGCGGGGTACCCAAATATTGATGTGATATTACTATAAATTAATTGATTTGGGTTATTGGGGGAGTGTACATTGGTGAGGGTTGGGTGGATTGTTTCCATGTTAGGTGTTTCGATTATCTCTTCTCTAACGAGGCATTAGAATACCTCCCCACTTGTGCATGAGAGATTTTGGTTTTTCTATACTGAGTATACTTGTATTCTCACCCTATATATATAAAACTGTATTCTGGATCCAGGAGGACCTGAGAGATTGTGTAAGGTTGTACTTGTTCATACTTTGGGGATGTTGATGTTGCTGTTTTTCATTCTTTTGGTACTTCTTTTTTTGGGGTTTTCTTTTACCTTTGTATCAATTACATTTGGAACATGCATATGATAATAGATTGTTTTGGATTTACATGTACTTCAACTATTGTTTTTGTTGGGATTCACTATCTTAACTCTTGATCCTATTAAATAAAAAGGGTAATTCCTTCTACATTGAGTGTGATTATATACGGTTTGTGCTAGTCTCCACTTCAGGACCTATTGGAGGCGGGTCTTGGCAGTCATTATCTCTCCTTGAACTTGATGTTGGAAGGGTCTGGCAACCTGCTCTCCCTTCTCTCATCTTGGTGATGGCGGGTCATGATATAAGTGTATCAAAGGAGGAGGTTGAGGTATAATATGGATTTAGGAGTTAAGAACAGTGAAGATTTCATGGGATGGTAGAGAAATAGTGTTGGACAATCTTGGTTCGTGTAATAGGCCAGGGAAGATAGGGTAAGACATATGATTTTAGGGCCTCCAATGATCCTATGGAAAGAATCTGGGCCTACCGAATGACCATGTAAGGATACACTGATTGTAGGGTATATAACCTAGGGAAGGTACATGAATCATAATGACTTGTGTTCTGGTGTTCCATAGGTATTTGGGGATTTAAAATGAATAATAAATCTATGAAAATTTATGGAAAATATTCTACACTACTCGGGCTTAGGCATTACTTGTTTACCTTTACAACTATGTCACCTGGGAGAGGACCACATGTACTGTGGGCGATTGAGGCCTAGGATGTTGACTTGGCCTATCGACAGAGGACTGACCGAGAGGAGGAGGATGATCTGTGGCAGAGGATGCTTCTTTCCTTTCAGCGGAATACCCTCGGGAAGGAAGATGTTAGCATCTTAGACATGGAGACATAGGGATGCCTAGAAGATCTGGTGATAGCATTCAGGTTGATCTGTTCTCCGATGGAGAACTGGGTTCCTCTGGCTGTAATCCAGATGTGGGGAGTACTGCTTTAGTGGTGGATGCTCTACCTCGAAGAGAAGATGGAGGTTGAGGTTATGTGGGCTGACTTCAAGAGGGAGTTCTAGGTGGAATTACACTCTTCCACGATGAATGCTGATAAGAGGTAGGATCTACTCTCCCTATAGTAGGTCCACATGTTAGTGAGAGAGTTGGGGATCATGTTTAAGGATCTACTCCACTTTTCTCTAGACCACTTTCCATGTGAGGATTCTTGGGAGAGATGTTTGGAGGAGGCACTTTGACCTTCTCTTCAGTATATTGTTACTCCCTTCAACTTAATGACATACTTGGAGGTTCATAGGAAAGATGAAGTGGTAGAGATGATTCACACGCTGCGTGGTATACCAGGAGAGGGAATCCATTTGGGCTCGTTGAAGGGGAAGGTTGTCCGTAGCAGGCCTCCAGTATCAGGGCCCTATAGGTCCTACAACCGTAACAGTTTCCTGCAAGGAACTTTTAGCAGCAGCAACAGGGACAGTGAGCTCCCGCTCCTCCAAGTGCAGATGTTGCTAGAGTAGGCCGACCTCAGGGCGCTCCTCTGGGACCTCAACCAGGCCGTGGTAAGGGAGGTTGCTGATAGATGAGGGGCAGGGGAGGTGGGTGTGGGCAATTACACACCATAGAGGCAGTACCTCCAGCAGGGCAGGAAGTCGTTTGAGGTACGATCATCTTGTTCAGCACACTTTACTATGCCTTGTTCGATACAGGAGCTTCACACTCCTTTATTGCGCCCATTCTGGACAGTGCAATGTGTCTAGATGCTGAGATAATTCCAATGCCCTGGTGTTCAGAACACCAGTAAGAGGTCAAACCAGATTGTTTTATGTTTGTTGAGGTTGTAGACTGATGATTGGGCCAAATTAGTCAATCAAGGATCATCTACTATTGCAGATATAACCATACAATGTCATCCTAGGCATTAAATGGATGTTATCTATATCTGCCATTATTGATGGCTTCCGATTAAGGATCGTATTTTTAGACTTGGGAGGCCGACGTGTGACTTTCATCGGCGAGAAGGGTTACCAAGAAGGTAACCAGCGAGTAGAGGCCCACATTTACTTGTTAGCTGAAATGTCAGTGGAGTGAGCGGAAACAAAAATGGTGGAATTCCCATGGATCATCGGTGAGTTTATGGACGTCGTCCCTGAAGCAGTGGTGAATCTACCCGCTCGACATGATTTTCATTTCGGGATAGTCTTTCAACCTAGTGCCTACCCAATTTTGATGGCTCCCTACCTGATGACACCTTCTGAGTTGCGGGAGTTGTGGATTCAGATTGACGATCTGAGGAAGAATGTATTTTTTTGACCAAGTTCTTCTACATGTGGTTCTCTTGTCCTATTTTCAAATAAGGAAGATGGTTGTCTAAGGCTATGCATAGACTATAGAAGACTAAATCTGGTGACTGTCAAGAATTGCTACCCTCTTCAATGGATATACCATATCTTTGACCAGCTGAGGGGAGCATGCTTGTTCTATAAAATTGATTTGTGTCTAGATATCACCAGTTGAGGGTGAATGAGGGTGACATATCAAATAATTCCTACAGATGTAGGTAAGGACACTTTAATTTTGCAGTCATGTCATTCAGGGTTACGAATACACCATCTGTGTTCATAGGGCTCATGAACTCTGTCTTCTAGGAATACCTCTATTTGTGCGTAGTCATGTTTATTAACGTCATCTAGATGTACTCAAGGTCAAAAGAGGATCACGCTGAGCACCTGAGAATAGTTTTAGAGGCCCTCTGATAGCACCAACTCTATGGAAAATTGTCCAAGTGCATGTTTTGGATATGAGAAGTGCACTTCCTTGGGCACGTGGTGTCCGAGCTGGGAATAGAGGTGGACACATAGAATTTCGGGGTGTTTTTTTCTTGGTAAACACCCAACGACGTGGCAAAGGCTCGTAGTTTCCATAGACTAGAAAGATACTACTAGAGGTTCATCCCAAACTTCTCCTGAGTTTCAGCACCTATGACAGCTTTGAAAAAGAATGACCAGGAATTCGTATGGGATGGGTAGTTGGAAGTAGCCTTTAGCTATATGATGTAGATGTTGGTTAGTTCCCTAGTGCTGAGGTTTCCAGAATAAGGGGCTGCGTATGCGGTGTTCAATGATGCTTCAGGATAAGGCCTTAGGTGTTTGTTGATGCAGCGATAATGGGTGATATCTTATGGGTATATACAGTTACATCCCCACGAGTGTAATTATACCACCCATGATCTAGAGCTTCTGGTGGATGTGTTAGTACTAAAATTGTGGCGGCATTACCACATTAGGGTGTTCTTCGTGGTCTTCACTATCACAATATCTTGAAGTATATCTTCTCCCAATGAGACCTGAACATATGACAGTGGTGGTGGATAGAGTTCCATCAAGACTACAACTTCAAGAATTACTAAACCTCCGGAAAAGGGAATGTGGTAGTCGATGCTTTGAGCTGGAAGTCGCAGAAGGATGCGGGTTGAGAGTCGGCCGATGGTTGGAATGCGATGGAGTAGTTATCTACCTGCACCTTGATGTAATGAAGGATGGTGGTAGAGGTTGTCTGTTATAGATGATAGTGCAATCCTCTCTCCTAAAGTAGTTGTAGGAGTCTCATTTGGGAGATATAGAGAGTGATATGATGTGTGACTAGGTTAACCATAGCGATGCACCGGAAGGGTGGAAGGAGGATGGTAAGAATCAGATGATTTTCAGAAGGATTTTTTTTGTTTTGAAGATAATGTACGAGAGAGTTCTTGGGGAGTTCCATAACTCACACTTGGAAGTACACCCGAGAGATTCCAAAATGTATCGGGGATTGAGGGGTCAGTTTTGGTGTCCCGGGGTGAAGCGGGCAGTGGGAGGTTTCTTAGCGAAGTTCCTTATGTGTCAGTAGGTGAAGACTGAAAACCGAATCCCATGGGGTATTTTACAACCATTAGATGTCCCTGAGTGGAAGTGAGACAACATCTAGATGGATTTCATCACGTGACTACACAAGAATAAATGGGGTTGTGATGCTATCTAGGTAGTGGTGGACTAACTGACAAAATCACCCCCCTTCCTCGAAATCAAGGAGTAAAGTATGGTGGATGCCCTAACACAGAGGTACGTGGTTGAGGTGGTGCGGTTTCACAGAGTCCCAAGATCCATAGTCTTATATAGGGATGCACGGTTTGCCTCACGAGTCTGGAGAGGATTATAGCATGCTTTTGGCACCCAGGAACTGCATTCTACCCCCAGACAGATGGACATAGAATGCGCACCATCCAGAAATTAGAGGATATTATACAAACATGTATTCTGGACTCTGGGGGATCGTGGTAACGACACTTGACTCATGTGGAGTTTTCCTACAAGAATAGTTATCACTCAACCATTTGTATGGCTCTGTTCAATGATTTGTACGAAAGGATGTGTTGAACACCCATGTGCTGGACAGAGGTCTAGGAGGCAGGTGTTCATTGCGAGGAGGTGGTGAAGAGCATGAAGGAGAAGGATTGGCTTATACAGGAGAGGATGAAGGTTTCCCAGGACCAAAAAATTCATATGCCGATAATTGAAGGAGACCCTTGGAGTTCGAGGTTGGGGACCATGTGTTCTTGAACGTCTCCCCTCAGCGTGGGCAATAGAGGTTCGACAGGGGGATTACACTTTCCCCCAGGTTCGTTTGACCATTCAAAGTACTACGGAGGGATGGTTAAGTGGCTAATTAGGTAGTGCTACCACCACCGCTACTGAGATGACATGATGACTTCCATGTGTCTCAGCTCCGATGATATCTACACGATGATACACACGTCCTTGACTGGGGAAAGCTGGATATAGAGGACGACGTGACTTTTGTGGAATTACCAGTTTGTATCGTGGATCATGAGGATAATATGATCCATGGACAGATCATTCTATTTGTTCCGGTGTTTTAGAGGCATGTCGGTCTAGGGGAAATTACCTGGGGAGGAAACATAGATGAGCGCCCTGTACCCAGAGCTGTTTTCAGTTTTGTGATTTTTTGTTTGTACTTGTTTTTGTGGAACACATTACCTTGTTAACTATGAAACCTGAACATTTCCATATTATGTGTATGTGTGTGAAGAGTCCTAACTATGGGTAGTGGTGGACTAAATACCTAATCAAAAGGTATTAAGGTGGATACGATTAAACATGTGCAGGCGAGTTAGTGCTTCCCAACACAGATAATATCATGACATGTAGGGAGAAACTCCCTAACCCATTTGATTGGATTGTTTGACTCTTGAGTGTTGTACGATTACATGAGGGAGAAGTGTTCCTAGTTGTAGTTGAGGTTCACTTCTGAGAGGTATCCATCAAGGTGGTTGTTCAGAAACCATTCTTGTCTTCGGGTCTAGTTTTGATACATGAGGGTGAGAATAGTTTGGGAGGTATCTTATGTAGTGGACCTAGACCCACCTGGTCCATTACTATTCCAAAACAAGGCTCCAAGGTGACGGTGACACCGTGAGGGTGGAACCATGATGGTTGCACTGTAAGGGTGGCTCCGTGACGGTGGCATCGTTTAGGGTGGCACGATGATAATGTCACTGTAAGGGTGACACCGTGACAGTGGCACTATGAGGTTTAATCCATGAAGGATGTATCGTAAGGGTGACACTTGTGATGGTGGCACCGTGAGGGTGACCCCATGACGGTGGCACTGTGTCTTCACCAAGCGGCCATTCCTAGTTCCCGACTTTTCCGCTCCGGCAACATATCATTTTACTTAAAGATGATTAAGTCCCCTTTTCAAAACCATTTAAATCCCATACATAATAAATAAAATCCCAAAAGATTTGGGCAACCCTTATCTTACCAAAACATCTGTTTTTTACTAGGTGTCACACCCTTCCTTGTACCTTCTAGATCTGCCCCTGTTAAGCATTTCTTTATGGTTAAAAAAAAGTTTTAACGCATAGCTGTTATGATCACCTATCCATGGATAATTGTTAAATGAAAATTTATTCCATCATGCATGTCCTCCCAACCGCGTTGTGAGAGCATGATCAGACATTATAGAAGTTCAAAATTCTATATCCGGTAATGACGGGATCACATATTTATATCATGCTAGAAATTATTTCTTCTTCCTCTTGTCTAGCCTCGTATTCTTCTTTGTCTGTATGGAGATACCCATCATGAGTAATTTGGTGCACTTGTGATGGAGCCTTTCTTCTCACCCTTGGAGTCCCTGACGTTCCTCCCTTGCATGTCATGCATCCTCAGTTCATGGCATGTGAAGAAGAACTTCGATCGTTGATCACCCAAGTAGGGTTTTTCATTAATCTCTCCTTAATTTTTATCATGCGGGGTGGGTATGCTAATTTTTCTGTGGGAATGGATGAACCCAAAAATTAACAATGACAATAAAAAGATTCTTAAAGAATGATGGGGTGTGGTTGACAATTCTATTGTACTCATTTATAATTTTTATATGTTGTGAACTGTGTGGGCTTATGCTCCCTATTAATCATGGCCATTGGGGGTCTTTCCTTGCGCAGTAATGAACCCCTATCTTATGTGATGATTAAATGACTGTAACATGGAAAATTGGTTAATCACCTAAACTATGTTGGATAAATGGATGCCCATTGAACATCAATCCTTGTGTGGTCACCACGGTTAACCAACTGAACGAAGATCCTAAATAATTATGTGATTGAACTTTTATGTTTCCCTACTCTGTTTTGGTAGTAGGTGTATTGTTTTGCTCGATGATTATGGGGTGATGTGGAAGGGGATGGGATCCTCTTTTGTGGCACAATTATTGTTTGTGAATCTGAAGTTGTGTGGGGTTGTACCTTGAGGCTTGTTTTGGTTCCTGTACATTATGGTGTATAACGGATCCCTTTGTTGTTGTGACATTACAATAGAACCAGGCGTGAATGTTTAAATTGCTGTTTAGGTGTTTCTCATTCTCTCGATAGTGGTTATGCATGTTAGATGACTAGTAGAGCCGAATATACTTAAATGGGATCAATTGAACATGAAAACAATAACGGGTTAAATAGGGAATTGGTTCTGGGAAAGATTCATGACATGGATGTGAGTGGCATGCCCTTTTATGAATAAATAATAACTAGGGTGTTTATGCTTATGTTGTCTTTGGAAACCCTAGGTTGGGATGATTTCTTGTTACCTATACATATAATCATAGTTTTCATGTTTCTTATTCACACCCCACCGAAGTTGAGCACTTAGTGAAGAACACCCCTATTTCATGGGGGATGGTGTTTTTCCCAACACTCATATGAGTGGCTGGTTATTAGCTCTTTTTATGATCGCTTTCCAAAATATCCCATCACTCATCAGGCATGTGGTGATGGACAGAGGTACATTATAGATCAATATTCATCAGGCATGGTAGTTGTGGTGGTTATCCGAAGTGTGTACGGGCAGGTTGTTTCCCAAGAGTCTTTGGGATGAGGCCCACTTGTCTTCAGGGATGGCAGTAGTTTTTCGTTCCCATGTATTTGCAGGGCGTTGTTACAGGTGGTTGCTGGGGACCAAGTTTTTGCAGATGAGATGTACGGTAGTTATAGCCAAGGTGTGTGCGGGTGTGGAGTGGCAGTGGGACTACAGTGAGAATGGTGGGAGAGGATTTATATGTAGGATGACTTCAATAACTAGTGGGAAATTGGCACGGGGTACCCAAATATCGATGTTTAATTACTATATATTACTTGACTTGCATTATTTGGGGAGTGTTCCTTGGTGATGATTGGGAGGATAGTTTCCTTGGTAGGATTTTCAGTTATATATTTTCTAACGGGGCATTAGAATGCCTCCCCACTTGTGGATGATAGCATTTTTTCCCTACTGAGTATACTAGTATGCTCACCATACGTATATAAAATTGTTTTCAGGTTTCTAGGAGGTCTTTAGTGATCGTGCAGGGTCATACTAGTTCAGACGTTGGGGAATTTGTTGTTTCTATTTTTCATTCTGTTGGAACTTTTTTTTTGTGTTTTGTTTTACCTTTGTATCATTTACTTTTGGAACATGAAAATGATAATGGTTTGTTTTGTCTTTACATGTACTTCAAATTTTGGTGTTGTTGAGATTTACTATCTTATCACCTGATCCTATTAAATAAATAGGGTAATTCCTTCCATCTTGTCTGTGATTATATACCCTTCATGCTAGTCACTACTACAGGACATAATGAAGATGGGTTTTGGGGGGTCATTTTCTCTCCTACAACTTGAAGAAGGAAGGGTTTAGCAACCTGTTTCTCTTCTCTCATCTTGGTGAAGGTGGTTCGTGACATTACTGTGCTGTAATTATTTCTTCATGATGTTACCTATGTGGTACTTCTACTTTTTGGGGTGTTGTTTTATTGGTATTTAAATCGTTTTGGTGTTGTCTGTGTGGTACTTATGCCTTTGTGGGTATACCTGTGTGGTACTTCTATCTTCATGGTGTGACCTGGGTGGTATTTATACATTTGTAGTGTTACCTTTGTGGTATTTTCCACCATTTATGTGATTAGTATATAGTGATAATGTAGGAATATTCATTGGAATATGAATAAGTAGAGTTGATGACTTGCTTTGTGGGTTTTCCTTTGTGAAACTCTAGGAGACCTGCGGGGGTCTCAAGATCCTTAATGAGTATCGTTATACTCACCCCTACACTGGCTTATCCAACACCTTTTATTGTCTTGATCAGACGATGAGTATCTAGGATGAGACATGAGGGAGCTAGGACCATGGGGTACATAGAGGAGACGTGCTATCATGGAGTGATTTAAGGTTGATATGTAACTACCCATCAGATGAAATGAAGCTAGGCTGGGACTTGAAGGAGAAAGGACCAGGTAGTACACAAAAGAGACAGGCTGACCTAGAGTGATGTGGAGAAAATCTCTACCCACCCATTATGTAGGATCCTCGGTAGACGATCTAGGAGTTTTTTTACTTTTCAGTTGTAATTGTACTTTTATAGTTTGACATGTATTCTAGACCCTTTTTAATTTTAGCAATATTTTAATATTGCACATTATGTCACAATTTCTTCTTGTTCTGTTCTCGGACCGTGTGTTTGTACAGGTTTAAAAAAAACACCTTCCTATTTTTGGGAACACGCATATCGATGCTAGTCGCCAGAACCTGGCCTATGCAAGGTGGGCATGTGGTAGTCACAGAACGAGCCTTGATGGATAGGGCATGAAACGATCCTTAGTGGAAACATGGTTATAAAATTTAACACCCAAATCATCAACCACTGAATTTAAATTCAAATATTTATAAACAAAATCGAAAATAAACATATTTTGATACCCCATCCATCATCTTTAGTTGATGTTCAAGTCCCTCTCTGATAATATGTTTCTTAATTTCATATAATAGATGATGATATTAAACATTTCATCAAAGTGATTTTGGTGTGGTGTTTTTAATTCATAGGGAACTACACATTTCATTCAGATAAATATTTTCATTCATCTTCAACTATCGTGATTCATGTTAAATGACATGGTATCCAGAAAATTAAAAAACCCCAATACATATCCATTCAAATGGCAATACAAAACATATCCCATCCCTGGTCAAGAATGATAAGGATATGTAATGAAAATTATTCTGGTCATAAGATAGTGAATAGATTTCAAAACATCATCATTACATTTGAATGGAATACCATTTCACGTCAATGTAATCATAAAAGAAGAAAGTTGGGTGAATGCAAAGCCAAAATGATTTGAATATTCTTCTAGTTTATGAAATCTTTATATATCAAATTAAATAATGGTAATTTTTCATGAAATGATTGTTTTTATCTTTTTATGATCAATCGATGTGTCTTTCATTGAATATAAACTCACTAGATAATGATGAGTTTTTATAGAATCAAACTAAATTTTAATGAAATAGAAGGTATATAATATTATATAAAATATGGGAAATATGATAATTTTAAGAATAATATAATGCCACATAAAATCTAGTATAAAAGAGAAAAATAATTTTTATAACCAAAATATGATAATTTTAATTATTATTACTATTTTTGATGAAAACAAATAATGAGAAATATGTTTAGAATTTCTTCTATTTTTTATTTTACATGAGTCCACGTGAGAATATAAGGATTCATTTTGATATTTATATTAATGTGGATCCAATTATTTATATGGTGGAAGAAACTCATAAATACATTTTTTTTAATAAATGTTTATTATCATAGTTTAGTTTTTCAAATATTATGTAATATGATAATTTTTTTTCAATATCTGATGTCTCAAGTGTCTTAGTATATTCCTTGTGAATTCATTATAGTATAAATAATACATAGATTATATAGTAGTTCCCTCATACTGTATAATAATAATGAATTTTATTTCATATTTATCTGTATTGAATTATTAGATACTCTTATGAGTGGGAAATATAAACTCCTTAATTTATTCATTTAATATTGATCTTTATCCTAAGTGTTAAATACTAGAAATGTTAAATTTTGTAAATACATTGGGAGTCACAGTGACATAACATGTAGGATAAAGAAGATAAATAAAATAAAATAACATGAAATGATTGAGAAGAATATCTCAAAGGACACATCACTTTTGGTTATTCGGTAAGAATCCATATGTCCAGAAAGATTCAGTATCTCATTATGATTCAAGAGAACAAAAAAAGAGAGAATATTAGAGTTTCACAAAACAAAAAACACTACATCATGATGAGCTACAAATGAGGATCAAACACTTTTCTAATAACAAATATATATGTCCACTGAGGTAATATGAGAGATATCTAGATGGGTGTATTGTAATAGTGTTTTAGACCATAATAAATACACACCTCTACCCTCCTACCAGCTCATAATAAGGAATAATCCTGATACCCAACATCCCAGGATAATCTCCAAGTGATGACATCCACCAATTGTGACATCTCCATGTTTCCTTGTGTTCATGTTGTCATTATCGAATATATAAACCATTCCACACCCTAGATCTTAAGAGGGGTATCATTAAATATATCTCATTTTATACAGAATCATGTAAGGAAACAGAAGGAGAATTAATTATTTCTGGAGAATTATTATTTTGAACACCTTATGCATTATATCATATATATTGTGGGCATGACATTTAGATGAAAACCTCAAAATGTGTTTCTATCATAAATGTAATATATTAATAAAATATAATTACTATAAATAACAAGTGAATGAAATTATCTAGCTAAAAATAATAATTTTAAATTGTTGTAATTCTAATTTTTTTTACTATTCGGTCTTCTATTTATTATCATTGAGACTAAATTTGGTAATGTGCCTTCAGATATTCTTGTAATAAAATAATTATTTATATATTATATTTTTTAAATTTTTTAAATTGGTATATTTTGATTTTTTATTCTTGTTCAGATCTTGTAGTTATATTTACATTTGATATGGAATTGAAAAAATGTTGTATATTACAATATTTATTTAATTAATTTTATATTAAATTTCAAAATTATTTCATTTAATATATTTTGAATATATTTTGTTGAATTATATTTTTTAAAAGAATATAAATTATTTATTTATTGAATTTACATAATATATATAATTTGTACACTATATATTAATGTTACACACAATCACTGATTTATATATTAAACATATATATAAGAATTTTTAAATAAATTTGTCACACAAAAAATTTAATTGATGGTGTGGATATATAATGAAATAGTTAACACCAATTATGAAATGGGAACATTTGAGACAATATCATGCATTGTGATGTGGATTAATACTATGTTTTGTATAATGTTTTTAAGAAAAATGTGATTTTAGTGTCTTGGTCAGAATGTGAGCCCCTTGTTCATAACTATAAACATGCTCCATTTTATTCACCATTTTTTAACATTATTTTCTAGATGAAAAGATATCTAATCTACATTTGTTTATTTCAATAGTGATCAACCATTTTATTTTTGAGATCAATCACAATATTTTTTTTTTCATTATGAATCACCAACTACTATTTATCCTCATAACCTATGATAATAAGTTTTATCTTCATCCATAATAATTATGTTCTTGTGATTTTAACAGACTTATATTTCACATTATCCATACTAAGTGATGTGATTTATCAGTTATTTCTAATCAATCCCAAAGATTTATTTCCACTATATAATGCTCCAACCCTTGTGGAATATCTATCCAGCACATCAATAGCCTAGTCAGCATCAGAATATTATAAAAATTCATTATCTTTTCGAAATTTAATGTATAAGTCAATATTCAATGTTCATTGAATTCACCTCATGATTCATTTATCTTCTACTAAATATTCTTCCTATGTATGACTTTAAATGAGAGCTTCTAAGCATGTAGAAAAGATGATATCTCTCCATTTAACTTTTATGTATAACAGGTTCCAATAAATCTCATGTACATGGTGTGACCCTCAGATCATGAATCCTCATTCATTTCATGATTCTTCAACTACAATCAAAGTCTTCATATATTTGAAATCTTGCAACTTGACCTTTACATAATCCCATTTTCTTATTTTTCTTGAGACTTCCATTTTTATTCATTCATTGAATCAGACTGCAACAATAACAAGAATTTGGCTTCATGAATCATAAACATCTACAATTCATATTTCATGTGATTAGAATATTCACTCATTGAAGCCTTCCTGCTTCATCCAAAAATAAGGTCATCATCATATAAATGAATCAAAAAATGATATTACCATCAATACCTCAATAAGTGATTAGGATCAACACATCATATTTTGAATTAATGTTTTTAGTCTAGAATATAGTTGATAATACCATTCTTGAGGTACATGAATCTGACCATATATTACTTTCTTTAATCTGTAATTCATATGATCTTCACTAGAAATCCGAAACCGTATAGATGTTTAATATATAATTATCCTTTTTGAACTCCATTCTAGAATGTGGTTTTGACATTCTTCTGATAACCAATGTACTCTCACTTAATAGAAATATTTAGAACATTCTTGGAAAATTTAGGTATCAAATATCTAAAAAATAATTATCTAATATCGATGCCATCGATTTGAACATATCTGTTACAAAAAAGAATCTCATATTCTGATCACATATCCATGATCACCGAATTAATTATCATAGATACACATCATTCCAATAAAATTGTTATGCTCGTGACTATTAAAAAGATTCCATGTATGATGTTATTAAAATCATATAGTTCAACATTCCTGGATTAAACTATTGATTTGTCCTTCTCAACATATTGAAATAATGTAGGGTCCAACATTGACAAAATGGTTCTGTTTGCCTCATTTATAATTCAAAATGACTTTTGGTTGCCATAAAATCCCCAATGATATTCTATGGATTAATTTCTCATTATCTATTACTCAATTTAGTATTT
Source organism: Viscum album (assembly GCA_963277665.1). Lineage (NCBI taxonomy): Eukaryota > Viridiplantae > Streptophyta > Magnoliopsida > Santalales > Viscaceae > Viscum > Viscum album. The sequence goes on from OY728141.1 coordinate 840,533,768, forward strand.
TATGATATTTTATCAAACATGGTTTCATTGTCTTCTTCTTATTATGATTCATCCTCATTTTATAACCCCTTATTTTTTCCCAAATCCTCCAATATGTATGCATATGATTAAATTACCTAAAAAAATCCTCTCAAACTTATATTCTATCTACATTGAGATTATCGATGAATTTTATACATTATCATTGATGATATTGAAATAAATACATTTGATAATTCTTCCAAGATTATTATTGAAACAACTATAGGACTTTCACTTCCTTGATTATCCATAAAATATTCATTTTTCTACATCATCATGATTCTTCCTTTTAGTGCCTTTTTCTTATTGGAAGCATTAACTTTTTAAAACAATAAAATTCTTTTGAGTGGGATTCCAAACATGCCACAACTTTTATGATGTATTCGTTTGTCCCATATTAATACATGGTCTATTTGGAGTGTATAAAACTTCTCAAATAACCTAATTCTATAAATGATGAGATATGTGACTCTCAACAACTGTAGTTCTATCCATATAATAAAACATCCAATTTTTGTTCTAAAAAACCATGTTGATATGATGTTCTCACTTCACCAACCTCATTCATTATTCATTTTTTTACAAGTAATTTTTAAATTCATTTGATGTGTATTCTTATCCATTTTCTGATCATAGAAAATTGATTATTCATCTAGTATCATTATCAACAATTTGAAAATATAATTTAATAAAATAGGTCATAAGTTTCTTTAGTTTATAACCATATCACAATACAATATATTATAATAATCAATAGAAAATTACATTTTTATATGTTCCAAAATCATTTTTTGTAGAACATGTGTATATGTGGCATATATGACGAAGATTTGATGCCCTTTTCTTCTTTGGATGATATGAACTGATGACAAAAATTCCTCAAATACAATCACCACAGGAATTTTCTCATTCACAGTTCATGCTTTGAAAATTAATGACCATCAGTAACTTATATATCATTTCCATGTATTTTTTTTGTTAATGTGACCTAGCCCTCAGTGCCAAAATTTGTAATCTTATTCAACTATCATGTAAAAAATATACCCATTTATTACAAGATGATATATATTTCAATATACTCTTCACCCATTCAGTAGATAAGTCCATGTTCTTTTACAAAGAGTTCCTCCATTTTGATTAATAATCAATATGAGTCCAGAGTCACAGAGTTTACTCACAATCATGATGTTCTAACAAAGACCATCCACAAAGTGAAAATCCTTTTTAAAAAGATCATCATGATTCTGATTAGCAAGTCCATATCATTTGATATTCAAGGAACTACAATCTCAAAACATTACTATTCCATAAAACATTCATTTAACATTATTATACAAATCAACATTTTCCTTTATATGGTAGGAGAAACCACTATCATGAATATAGGGGTTGCAATTATTTATTGTCTGAGAGCTATTTTTTTAAGGATGGCTATTCCAATTTCAGTATTTTCCATCCATGAGATACTTGATTGGTTTTTTGGAAAACATGACAAAAATTATATCATTTTAGTATGCATGAAATTGACATATTCATGTTCCTATTCTATAAGAGAGACCCTATTTACAATATTTACTTATCTTGATTCATGAGTATTTACTTTTCACAATGATTTTTATTAAATTTTCAATTATTCATCTTAGAATAATGAATTTCATTGTGGCCATCATTAAAATATTTTAAAAAATATCATTAGAAAACAATTCATATTTTTGATAATTAATATTATATCATCCCCATTTGTTCTCATTAAAGTGAAACCCCATTCAAATAGCTTGTTGTGTCATCACAGTATGCCATGGTATGTCCCAAAGAGACACAAAATTAAAATTTAATTATTGAAATATCATATCATTTTCATTCCTCCTTATTTCACCATATATTTAAGGACCTGTTATTCTCATTCTTTTTAGAGTAAAACAATTCATTACATCACCAGAATAATTTAATTAATTCCACAACCCATAACCGTACAACTCCATATATGATTTGTGGAAAATTTTGATTATTTAACCACATTATTTGTAACTAAAAAACATCAAATGGTGAAACAACATAAGAAAAAATGTGTAACAATGTAATTATAATAAGTTCATATAATGAATCCATGATTACCAAAAAAATCTATCCCTACAATATGCATTCTTCAATATCACGAAACAACCCAATTATAACGATGTTGTGCTAAAACCTATGACATGTTAGATTTTCCCATGTCCCGAAAGGTATCATCTCTAAATCAACATAGTGAAAAATTAAGTGAGAGTATAAATATAGTAGGATTTCGACAATTTAATTCTCTACTCAGACCACTATTATTGAATAATTAGAAACATTTATATAAAACACATTAAATAAAATAATTTTTTAAAACTTTTATTTACTATATATAAAAAACATCCAAACCCATTTTCAACCAAAATTATTGAATTTATATTAAAAAATATATAATGTGATCCATTAATAAAAACAGAAACTGAAATTTAAAATTATTTATCAATATCCATAATGGTAAACTCCAACTATTCCATAGACCAGTCCAACCAACCGTGTGTGCTATGTGATGAAAGTTCCCTACTGAAGAACTGGTTCTTGTTGATATACCATATTTCCCAAAGGTAATTATATCCAATGTTCCAGATATGAATATACACTTATAACAAGGTCATATTTATACCAATCCCATAAAATTAAATTTAAATCTACACTATAATATACCAAAGTTTTATTACAAAAATACATTATCAATAAAATATCATTTTATTGAATTCTGATCCCCTTAAAATAATCCCAATGAAAAATCGTTTCAATAAAGTGATCTTATAATATGAAAGCCCCTTATCCATAAAAACATTGGAAATTCCATCAAATATATAATTTACATCATTATTTTAAATTCAATATGCTAAAAATAATTCACAACAATTCACCAAAATTACTCAGCATCACAAAAAAATTATTCATCACTAAAAAATAATTATTCCACGCATTGAACAAATATTTCACAATAAGTTTCATTAAATTTAACAAATTTTAACCTAATAAAAACAAATCTTGAAAGATTATATTAGAGTGAATCTGCCTACATTGGAGGTTTTGAGGAATCCCGACAAGGATGATGAACACTAAAAAATCTGGGTCAGGATTCCAAGAAACATCTTTATATCACTTCTTCTAGAACGATAAAAAAATAAACATAATTTGTATTCATCATCATAAATAAAACCCAAATAGGTGAAGATTTATAAATCAAGAGGATAATAGATTATGATCTAAATACATATAAGAATGCATGGGAAGAATATAGAAGAATGAAGAAAAACCTTTATAATCAGCCTTGAAAATTAAATGGGATAACTCGAGATTGATTCCAATTATATTAGGAGATGTTCTCAAACATTCAATGGAGATAAATATTGTGTTCTAGAATTTTGATTAAAAAATACATTAATAAGACCAAAAACAAGCATGAGCCTAAAAAATAGTATTTTTTGGACTATACACATAATTTTACTACACGATTAGAAAAACCATGAGCCAAATGTGTGTCACCTACTTCCTTTATGAGATCATCTCATAGCTTCCTCACACGATCTCTTTAACAACGCTCCAAATGTGTGGAAGCTACTACCTCCAAACTACATGTGCAAAGGGATTATCCTAGGATATCAGCACGGTTTGGATAAACCATTCACTAAATGTTTGCACCTTTTTTATCCCGAAAAAACATCATTATAGTATACCAAACATAACCAAACATCACCATTACATGTAATAGAAATCTAAATAACAGGTTAAGAGTTACATAAAAAACAAATTTTACAACATTCTCTACACCAATGATCTTTCCATCCATAAAAAGTATAAAATCAGGGCCCTCTAAAAGAGTTACAGTCACAGATCATTCATTTTGTTCTTTCTTTCATACATCACGTATGGAGTATTACAATGATTCCATAAAACTAGCACTATATAAATGAATTTTCCTTGGAAACCATTATATTTCCTATAAAAATTACACTTCCAGAATTTTATCAATGACGCATTTGGAACTATTTCAATGTGATCCCTTCTGATAACAAGGCCATGATTTGGAAGATATATTTTCAATGGAGATTTATGGAACACATTTTTCACCAAACTGAACTGTGTTGGTATTGACAAATGATATCCCACTTCTCAAAATTCCACTAGTGTCTCAATAGAACATTTTTATTAAGAACATATAATGCCATTCTTCCCAAAAGGAAAATGCATATGCCTTAGAGAGATCCTCAAGAAAACATAATCAATCATGAAAAACTACAATGACCATCGATGATGATCCTCTTATGATTTTTGACACCTCTAAGGGACATCTATCTACTTTTTTAATCAACGGGATCACTAATAATGTCTGATGGAGATGATTGGGACTAAATAGTTAGGTTTAATCTATTTACACCCTACAATGTGGATATTGACATAGACCGCAAAACAAGGATTCAAACGAAGCCATCTGTATTGTGGCATGATAGTTGTTATAATATGAGAACTCCGCTAATGGTTTTTGATTTTTTTATGAGACTCCAAAACCCATTAAATAGTCATGAAAAATATCATCGAAGGATTATATCACTCTATTACAATGGATGCCTCTATGAAGATGATATATTTTACTCGTATTCAACACATTATAGAAGGATTATTTTATGGATTTAAATCAATAAGATGTGATCCTAGGATCCCAATCTGAGACTATCAAAATCGATAAGCCATGTAAATTTTCCACTTATGGGATTTTGATATTGGAAAGATCATCCAGGAAATGAGTATCAAGAATTGGGATTAAATGGCCTGATTTTATATGTTGATCCACTCTCACACATATGAAATCGTGTTTCTAGACACTTCTTGGAATACAGGCTACAAAATCTATAGATATGTTCTCCCATTTTCACACTATAATTTTTAAAGACTATAACATAATCTCTTCACACTAATGATGTGACATAACATGAAATCACGTTAAGAACCAGGATAAAAACATGTCTTCCTTACTTCTCATTCTATTCCATCAAAAATATTTCGCAAATTCCTTATACATATTATTTATACTGATATGTACCTCCCATTGTGAATTGTTTTAAGAATGAATTAGTTGTTCCTAACAACCCATAAGTACACATATTTTATCTATGAAATACAAAATCAAACACCCATAATGTATCCATCCGTCAATGGTCTCCCACCAATTGATCTTTTACTTCAATGCAACACATTCGATATCAGATTTGTGTGCCTCCTTTAGCATCATTTCCAAATCAAGAACCCCTAAAATGTAAAATAATATGATAACATCAACCCAATATTCACATTCCACATGCATGTAATCCAGGAATGACATCGACTACCACTCATTTGAAGCATATTTCTCCAACCCAAAATATGAATTTCTAGTCAATTCAACTTCCAATAAATTATATTTCCCAGATGTGTAGATCAATTCAATGTCCAACACATTGATATACTTCATCCATATCCTTTTCAAAAAATTTAAATCTCACTATGAAAGGCTAAAATTAAATGATTTTTATCTATAAACATAATGAATATCTTACCAATGAGATAATTCATCCTAGTCTTCAATTCATGGATGAAATTAACGTACTCCATATCATTATTTGGGAAATTCTTCTCATCCACCATCAACTTCCATGATTTTTAAGATGCCTCATGGTATCCATGCATGATAAAAAAATCCAACCCCATTCCCGATGTATTGCAACAAACCACATGGTCTCTATAGAGAATAAAAATTTTAATTTAATATCCCATAACCATTGTTCTCAATATATTTTGACGCATGAACAATGTAATACAATTCAACCACATTTTTTTGACCAAAAAACTTCATCATATAAAACATCATAAGTCGAATAAACTATCAATGTACACAGTGTAACAGCCACTAATGACTCAGAGATGTCCACAACACACCATTATTCAAATTATCCATTCTCCAAGATCAATAAACAGGCCATTTATCATGAACTAGTGCTAAAAATATTTGATATGTTACCTTTTCCAATGTCCTAGAATATAACATATGAAAAAGCACCAATGTGACTAATTAGGGGTGTGTATAAAACTCATTAGGCCTTCACATATAATTTCATACTCATGAAACTATTATATGGGAATTAGAATCATTTATATAAGATATTTTAGGTAAATTTTTTTCTCAAAATAGTATATAGTTAATTATAAAAATGTTAAAAAAACATTTACAACCAAAAAACCATAAGTCATATTAAAACCAATTAACCAAAAAGTTATCCTTGTTTAAAATCTCTTATAATGATTTAAAACCATTTCAAAATATCCTTTGTAGAATTTCCCAAACATTCCACAAAGCCAAGCAACCAACCATTCATGTTATGTGATGACAGATACAGTCTCAAGAGTTTCTTCTCATTGATCTACCATGTTAACAAAATGTAATATTATCTCGTGTGGTAGTTAACAATTCAAACTAACTGAATGGTCATATTTCTATAAAGAACTCGAAATTAATTATGAATTAAAATTCCAATATTCCCAATAATCATTCCAAAATAACCATTGTAAATAGAATCACCATCTTATTAAAAAAAAATTTCCATCCAAATCACCCTAAACCATCTGTTTCCTTAAAAATAGATTTTCTAATACCTATTTTCTAAAAAAAATTATATATTCCATAAATTCCATTATTTGAAACCCCCATTTTATATTCATAAATATAAATATTTTATCAGATTAATTTATCAAGATTTAAAAATTTCCAAAAAATGTCACATCATCAATAAATGAGATTAATTCCAAGAATTGAACTAATATTTTACAATCAAATTTATTCAATTTAATTATCTTGATACTTTTCAAATCAACCCCATTAAGATGATAAGAGAGTAAACCCACTTACCTTAAAATTTCTAATGAAAACTGATAAAAGGTGATGAACGCTCAAGAATGTGTGCCTTGATTCAGATAAACAACATTAGATCTCTTCTTCTTGCTTGACCACAACTAAAACATAACATAATTTGTTTCGCAAATCATAGATCTACCCCAAATATTCAATGATCATAGAAATAAAAGGGTTTATTGAAGTAGATCTATATAGATATAAGAAAACATGAGAGGAATTAATAAGAAAAAAGATATACGTTATGAATTGGTCATTAAATTGCCAAGGGAGGGATCCGAATTGATTCCATTTTTCTTGGGAGGAGATGTACAACATTTTAATAATATAAATTTATAGTAATGGGAGTTCTCAGTGAAAAAATAATTAATTAGAGAAAAAATGAACATGATCCTAAATGATATTATCTATCATTGGACCCTACACATGGTTTTACCTCACAGTTTGACAAACTTTTCACCAACAAAGTAATATTTATTCCCTTTAAGAAACCCATATATGGAAACCTTGAATTATCTCCCTAACCATGATCGAATTTTGTAGAAACTATAGGGTCCAAAACTACAAGTTCACACAATTTCTCATTTAATTTCCACATGGTTTAGACAAACTATGAACAGAATGTGAAATTCTCCTTTAGACCAAAATCATCTTGAGTGCCTTCAATTCTATCCAAACCATCACCCTAACACATTATATAAATTAAAATGATAAATAAAAGGTCAAATACCAAAAACTGAGGGTACTACAATATATCATCATATAATTTGAATGATGATCATTTTGAGGAAATTGGGGGAAATTTATATTTCCCATTTGTGTTAGATTTATTTGTCTATTTGTTAGAAAGGGGTTTCATTGTGATATATTAGTCTTTTTTTTCTTTTTATTATAGATCATCTTGTTTCAATGGTTTGATGATTGAATATCACTTAAAATTACACTTTTAACTATACATTGGGATCATTGATCATTCAAAGCATCACTTAGTCATTCTAAACCACCCCCAAATCTACCATATAACACTACATCTATGAATAATCCAAACAATAATTTAATCTATGTTTCTATTGAACCTGACTCAGAATCATGTTTACATCCTAGAGTAAAATAATATTCTTCAATAACCTTAAATGGTTTGGATATATACTCTAGTCTTCATATAAGGTCATTGAAGGCCATTATCAGTTTACCAATCCCGAATATCAATTAAAAATATTTTTTTTTATTTTAACATAATTTTTAATGTTTATTTAATAAATATTATAGTAGATCAATTTAATCTTCCAACTGATAATCATATCCTGATTCATATTCCTGAACTACTCTCTTGGTTTTCCTTCTGGTCATTGATTTTCATGCTTACTAAGAGCATTATCACGTTCAGACATGAGATCACCATTAAGAACAAATTAATTATATCTATATTTATATTTCATGGTTTGGTATTTTAAACTATAGCCATAATGGATCCATGGTTTCTAGATTTAAAATCTAATTCACCATCATCCGAAAATTCTTCATCATTATCTTCTTCTTTATAAAAAATACACATTCTCTATAACCTCAGGCCATATTTGAAGTCTCTTTTTTGGGGAAACATATTTTAAGGAATCTGTATGTATTTAGATTCATTTTCGTCATCATAAATCTTTTTTATTCCCCCGTAGACAACTTTCTAATGCTATCATAATTAAAACATAACATTGGTATGTTTCATTCAAATTTTTATTCACCTAACTTGAATTTAATGTATAACTGATAAAGAAGCTCATTTTCCTCATTATCATCGTCAATATTTTCTCTTGAATTATTTAGTTTTTTTCATGGACTTTATTGAATTTTCTTTTCATACATGCCTTGTTTCATCATTCAAATTAAAACTTAATTTATATGTCACCAGGATACTTAACATATCATCCAATGAAATATTTGAATGATCTCATACCATAAGGATTAACCCTTTTAGATTATATAGAGTTCGAAACCTTTGAAATATTTTCTTTAATATATAAATGTACTATATTTTTTCTCCATGTCCAAGAATTTCTCTATCAACCTCCTTAATATGACTAATGAAGCTATAAGAATTTTTACCTATTAAAACATTCAAATAATCAAACTGATGGTGAAAAACAATATTTTTTCATCCTTCCCATTGTTTCTTCTATATATATATTTCTATATTATCCCAAATAGGATTGGAATATTTACTACTCCTAACCATCAGATTGAATTTTTTAGAATGATCGGCTATAAGGGCATTATGTGATTTAGTATCTACATGAAAACAAATTTATACATGAATTAGTCATAAAAATTCCTATTGTATTAGGGACCTGAACCCCATGTATTTAGAAATGAACATCTGTTCCAATACATATTGGATTATATCTCTCTAATTTATTCAACGTACGATTGTTTCTTCCATATTAAAGATGGAATCCTATAATATTTACATAATTCTCCAACACATCACAAGATGAAAAATTTATCTTCTAAAACATATAGAATTTGATACTAGTTGGTATAAAGTAAAACATAAAAAAATGTATAGGTGAATTAGTGAGTAAATATTTATCTACAATTGAAATGAATCATATTCTCTTATTGGTATGAACGATTTTAACCTATCAACAAGTAATGAGCTATAATTAAATAATACACATTCATAGAGACAACATATGAATTTTACTTGGATCACCACAATGGGTTGTTCCAAGTAGAATACCCTAATAGAACGTAGATCATTCATAAAAACTCATATTATTACTAGTTTATAAATACATGATTTTAGAAAAAATAATCATTTCATGTAACATTAATTTTAAAATATTATAGGGATGAAACAATATATCCCTTAGAGAACTCAGTTAGACTCCCCCTAGATTATTTATATGGGATAATAATTTCTTATTATATGGACTTGAAGATCGCTTCAATAGTATATCATTAAATTCTTTGTACTTGTCTTGTACGAGACCAATCATTCATTAATGATTTGAATTGATAAATTTTATTGTGCTGATTAATCTAATTGGATAATCAAATCCTAAAATGTTCTCAACTCATTTCATTCTTATAACAAGTTTTCAATCATGTACATTAATGGGGTTTCATTAAATTTGTATCCTGAATAATCCATTGCCTTTATCATAGAAAATCCTTTGATTTCACAACATCCATATGGCCACAATTAATATTCTTCAAGGTGTATTCTCCAAGAATAATTCTTTTTCTAATAACTCCTAAATGTGGAAAATACATCATATGTTTGTTGGAAAAATGCTTTTGGACTTAATGGGGGTATCCTCATATTAGTATAACTGGATGTCTATATGCCCACCTTCTATACAAATCAACCCCAAAGCTCATAAGTCTGAAAATCCTGACGAATTTTAAGAGTATGTATATTCCTCTCAATATAAACTTTTTTGTGAACCTCATTCATTAGAAATATTTTGATGATTCCATCTCAAAACATCACTCACTCGAAACTTTGGTTATATTTTGTATTTTGATTGAAATCATCTTCTGCAAAATTTTCTTTTTTCCTAAAACAAATATTCATATAAAATATTATTCGCAATGAAATACCAATTTCTTGTGATTATCTCACTTTCCATATTATTATGGAATGATAATGAAACATACCATGCTCAAAAAATTTAGATAGACAATTAACCTTGTGTACGACTTAATTTTCCAAAAACGCCTTCATCATTTTCTAAATTGTAGACCCAAAAATGTGGAAAATAGTGACAAATGACACCATATTCAGAATTGGTGTTAGCTTTTACTATGAAATCCCCTTCCATGAAGATTGTTCTTCAATTCAGTATTTATTGAATAAAATGAAATTTTGGGCCCCATTTCAAAAAAATGAAGTCCTTGCTTCGAATAATAATAAATTAATATATTATACATACTTCACATAAATTAAAATCCATTTTATTAATATACACATTAGGATGAGTGTTCACCTATCAAATATCCAAATATTAAAAAATTTGAAACATAATAAGGTGAAAATTTTGAACATAACCCATGAAAAAGGGTGTATAACTATATCTGGATATCACCATATGTCCACTATAAACATCATTAACATCCACATCACTACTAAAGGTAGAAAAATATAAGATTAAATTTTCAAATTAAAAAAGAAAAATAGAATCCATCATCACCACCTTGATTGACAAGCCGCCACATGTCACCTACCATGACCTGAGAAGAGAATCATGGAAACACCCTGCCATCGTTGAGGGAATCCATTAAAAACCAACACTACTGTCGAAGAACCTCTAAACAGTAAGTTCATAAAAACCATAAGAACCATTAGACGAAGAATTTCACAACCATAGAATTTTAAAAAAACTATAATAAATCATCATCATCATTTTCATGGATAATGGAAACAAAACAGAACATCAATCAACAAAACCAACACCAAAAAACCACATCACCGAGAAAATAGAAAACATGTAACTCCATCAACAAACTGAAATCACCTTCCATGAAACCGCGTCATCCACCCCAAAAAACTGACTAGTTTGATATTAGAGGAATACTAGTGATAGATAAGTCTTAGAGTAGTCGTTGTTCAGTGGGAACACCATCAAAAAATTATCAGATGTCGAAGAGGAGGAAGACAATGAAAAAATTAAAATGTCTTGGGTTTGAACTTCAATAGTGAGCGAAAAACACCACCTGGATAGAAAGACAACATGATAAAAAATACATTATTTTTTAATTAATATATATAATATATTTTTTGAGTGAACATAATACATATAATGTTAACATAAGATATATTATATTAATATAACACACATATACAAATATATAAATATATATAATTCACAAAATGTGTTCAAGTGATTGTATGTATACATACTGAAATATCTCTGTAGTTTTTTTTCGATATGATTTTTTACGTACCTTTATTGTTTTTAAAAATCAGATTTATTAGGTATTATATTATTATTATTCTATAATAATTCATTTTATTTCTTATTATAAATAAAAATTTCATTTTAAGTTTATATTCCAACATTAATGATTTTTTTTTTATAAAAATTCATTCAATTTTTATATTAATCAATAAGTAAATTTCATTTACATTTTTATAAAAATGTGTTCCAAAATTATATTTTACCATTGAACACAAATATTATATCTTTCGGAAAATTATCTCCTAAAAAACATTACATGCATTTTATTTCATTTCACAGAAATGATTTTCAGAAATTATAAATTTGTTATTTTCATCAAAATATATCCTTTAACAAGGGATTCAATAATAAAAACTTAATCCATTAATGTCAATCCATATGGAATTACTATATAAAAATATGCATCTGCATATTTTTTATTTCTCTGTAACAATAAAATTGTTACATAAGAAATATTGGGAAACTATGACAATTTTAATTTACCAATGGGATTCCTCCGTTGTTTAATGAAAAATTAGATATATTGCATTAATATAATTTCATTCAAGTAATTTCCTCTGTAGAATATTTTATTATAGGAATTTTTTTGAAAGGATTAAAATGTAATTAAATTACACAATGAAAATAATTTAATGAAAAAATTAAATATTTACAAAAAAATAAAAATGGATGGAAAAAATTATATTCTATAAAACAAGAAGACAACATCATACAACTCAAGTTCTTATCACAAAGGTGATGTCCACGATTATGACATCATTTATACAATATTTTGAAAATCATATTCATTATTTTCCCCTAATATTTTTATATAACAATGTTTTTCTTATTAGAAATTATATTTATTAATCAAAATTACTTCATTAGAAAAAATAACAGTTAATAATATTTATTTAGAAAGATATGTTTTATAATTTACCAAATTTTAGATGCAGATTCAAATGTTTTTTCTATATGAATTTTATTTTCAATATATTTCAATAATAGATGATGAATATAAGTATATATATTTCATTAAAATTATTTTTTTCATTATTTTACTATAGTTTTAAATTTACTGCTTCATTGTGTGTGGTCAAGGGGAATATTGTTCCAATGAAATTTGTACACGAACATTAAAATTGGGATAATCTTGTTTTCAAATATTCATTTTGAATTTTTAAAATATATATTACTTCCAAAAATTATTGACACAAGAAAATGGTATAAATTACCAATGGATGAGAAAAAATTATCATTTTAATAATTTTTTGCAATGTTGATGTCTCTAAGAGTCTACTATTTCATCTTTTCTCGAAATATTTTGATTTCACTATCAAAGGGTGGTTTCCAAATAATAAAATATTATTTTATTATAATTATTCAAGTGTTATTATATGTGATAAGTTTATGTTTGTTTTTAGTTGATTATCAGTATTGATAGGTTTTAAAAAAATAAAATTATAATTATATTTGTTAATAAATTTTGAAACTGGTTTTTATGACTTATTATATGATGCAGAGGGATCATAAATTGTATATTGTGAATAATAAAATGGTTGAATCATCATTATGGTGAATATAATATTGATCACATTTGTTTTGTGGGGGGTAGATTTTTTTGTGAATATTTCGATCCCTATTTTAAAACAACCTAAAAATGAACTCATTTGTTTTAAAGATATAAAATGTCACAAACCGTCCCCGGGGCTCGTGCCTTGACTACTCCAAGACCGCCTTCCATAGGCCAGAGGCTGGCCACTAGAACCAAAGGTGTAAATCCTGATAACTGGGAAGGAATTGCCTTTATAAAAGTTGGCAAAACACCACAGATTACAAGTGGATGTAAAACACTAAGTACAAGAGATAGTGCTGAAATGAAAAAGGGAAATAATACAAACCCAACTGAAAGTATAGCTACAACTGAAAAAAAGTACAAGAGAAAAGAAAAGTAGCAAGAAGAAAAGAAGAAGCTCATGCGTCGTCTACCTCGGATCCTACCTGAAGGGTAGGTACAGATAGTGCATCTCTTGGATTGTCCACCACTGATCGTACTAGAAGGGTAGGTACAGATAGCCTCCACCACTCTCTCACCCGTGAACCTCCTCCGAGTATCATCTCATCGTGAAGTCCACCTCCAGATACTAACTTATCGTGAGGTCCACCTCCGGGTACCTTCTATTCCTTGAACACTCGGCCTCCGTCAGCGCTTCCCGTCATCTGTAACCAACACAATGAGGTGAAGGCATAGCTTGTACAGGGGTGAGTATACGATACACAGTAGGGACCCTGAGACCCTAATGGTATCACTAAATCCAACAAGGATAACCACCAAAAATGATTTCAACAAATAACCCTTACTTAGGTATAAGCCCATACTTATACCTAAGTTATCAAGTAACCCACCTCAATCATGAGGAAACACAAACGTTATGAAATCAACGGATGACCACTACCTAGGTATATGCCCATACATATACCTAAGTTATCAAGTGATCCATCTCAATCATGAGGAAACACAAAGGTTATGAAATCAAAAAATAACCACTACTTAAGAATATCTCCATACATATACCTAAGTTATCAAGTGACCCATCTCAATAATGAGGAAATACAAAGGACATAGACTCAGCTCAATCATGAAGAAACACAAAGGTCATAGACTCAGCTCAATCATGAGGAATCACAATGGTTATAGACTCATCTTAAACCAGTATTTTCATTATCAAAATTGTAACTGTTGAAGAGCCCCATCTCTGATAATTACAGTGATCATGTCACGACTCTGAGGTACTGCTCACTAACCTAAGACTGTTGAGATGCTCCTCCTGTCGTGTACCACGAGTCTACCACCTCACAAAGTAGTGCTCATCCGCCATTGTTCTGCCAACTCACACAATAGTGCACACACTCATAGCCTACAGAGGTACTCCTTCTATCGAGTACCATGGGTCTGCCACCTTACAAGTAGTGTTCCTCTGCCATGGGTCTTCCACATCACAAAGTAGTTATCCCCACTGGGCTATACAAGTCACTCAAAATCTAATTGGACAAGTAGTCATCAGGTCTCAGCCAGCTACACTGTCTCCATACTCCATACGCTTGTCTTCGGGAGGGTCCGCTCCACGAGCTACAGTTTGATACTCCTAGTATCACAAAGTTCCACAAATAAGTATCTCAATGGACAGACTCGTTATAGGTGTCTCAACAAAACAGACGACGCATCAATCGGATGCCCGATCTGTGAGTTATTAGCATTTTCGTCCCAGGGGCCCAGTTGGTTTTGTGTACGAACCATCCTGACCGTATCTCGATTTTAAACTGAACTCAAATAGGGTATACTCATAGGGACTGTTTCTCAACGTGATCACCAATGCCACTGACGGTTCGTCAAACAGAAGTCTGGTCTGAAAGTTATTATCTTTTCCGTTCTAGGGGCCCGGTTAGATTTTGGGTTCAATCTAGCCCGGACACTATCCAACTGCGTCCAAAAATAAGTTGATGTATTCCAAAACTACTATCTCATCAAGAGTAATCCATGAATTCTGACGGCACGTCAATCAGACGTCCAGAGCTCATGTTATAAGCGTTTCGGCTCCAAGGGCCCGGTTGGTTTCATGATCGAACCAACCCGGCCATACCCCATGTTCTTCAAAACCTTGAGTGTAATATACTAAAACGACTATATTGATCCAAGGATCCCAACGCAACTAACGGTGTGTCGATCAGAGGACCAAAGCCCATGATATGTTCATTTAAGAGAAACTGCACGAGAAAAGGGGGTTCGGGCCCGGTCCGACCCCACCCGATACCCCCTCGGTCGGCCCGAACCAGATCAACCTGACCCGTGTCCGGGTCCAGTCCAATAGGGTGTGGCCCAACCTGGTGGGTGCGGCCCGGCCCTGCCGGCGCGGCCCGGCCGGTCTGCGTAGCCAGTGTGGAGCGGGGAGGATACAACCCCCCACGATTGAGTGATATCGGCGCTACATTAAGCCACGCCGCCCTGCCTCCGGAACGGGTAAGCCATTCTAGTTTGGTCCACTGACATGGCTCATCCGCAGTGGTTCTGTTCCAGTGGTGCACCCCCGATTCCACAGACCACTGGACACGCTCTGGTGGTCCGTTTAACCTGCCGTCTTCTTCAGCAGTCCTCCCGAGACCCGATCTTCACTGTGATGGCTTTAAATCGCCTTTGCAGCCCATTCCGACATTGCCCATCGATCGACACATCAATCAACAAACTGTGCAGTCTTAAATTCTACTCTATCTCCCCAAGTCCTACCGCGGTTTCGTTTAGTTTTAATTGCGCGGCGCGACAATGCCGCGCTTCTTCACCGTGTTCCTCCTTGTTTCCGCATGTTGTCGTTACACCGTGCTACCTTTGTTCATGCCACGAAAAACTCAAAATCAAGGGGGAGTACAGTCAGTCATGTTTGTGTGGTCCTTCCCCCCTCTCATTAATCCAATATAAAGCGGCTAATAAATTTATGATAGATGACAAAGAAAATTTATGAACAAAACAAACCCCTGCCTCAAGGAGTCGTTGATCGAAGGATCATCATGGGAATAGAACATCACGGATGAAGGCTCCATAAGCGTCGTCAGCGTCACAGAGAAGAGAATCTTTGGCATCACCGTACATGGCATCGCATAATCGATCTCTAAGGATTCGGCGTTCTTCTTCTTCCTTCGTCGTAGGTCGGCGTTCTTCATCGGTGACGTTGCGTTCTTTGCGTTCATCAAGGAGGAAGAAGAGGATTCCAAGGCTTGAGAAATTACTCTCCCATCCCTCTTGCACAACGAACCCACCCTTAATGAAATAAGACTTTTCTTATTTGATTAACACACTAGACAACAACTCATTTTGATATTCAAAATAATAAATTCCATTAATTGAATTAATAGAAGTGTTTTAACCATCCAATTAATGTGAGTGTTGACTCGGCATTTAATAGGGGTCAGGTGTGTTACAAAAATGGGGGTTTAAGGAATTTGAATAGGTCGTTCTCGTGTGGACCCCACCACAGTAATATCCTTCCTAGTGGAGTATCATATCATGGGTCCCACTCTAACCACCAAGCTTAGGTTTTATCAACTTAGAAATAAAAAAAAAATTTGTTACACAAATTTTATTTTTATTCATTACTTATCCCATTATTTTAAAAAACACAACTGAGAAAACGTAACTCTGGAATAGGTGGTCATAAGAAATTATCTACTCTGTGGTTTCATCGGTTCCCTCAGATTTCAATTCCAAGCACCGATTTAAATATTAGAAAAACCTTCTCATTCGTTCACTGAACGTACCCGAGGTAAATTTCGGAAATTGATTCTGGGCACACCGGGCCTCAGAATCAGGTGTCGTCGAAACCGTGTTCTTGTAAAATCTCAAATAAATTAAGAAAAAAAATTCTTTGAAACTTCTGATAATTTAAATTACTCCCACCTCAGGTCTTTACGTCCCCGTAAATCTATAACACAAACTAGGGAAACAAAAGTGGTACTAAGCACACATCTGATCATTCCGCTACCATGTGCTCACCTGGAGGTTCCTATTCTACCAACAAAATCGCACAAGAGGAATCCACCATCCTAATAGGACCCACTCCTATCGATCATCAACCCCTACTGGAAGCCAGTAAAAGTCACCCCATTGCCAATGACCAGCTCCCCATGGTCGATGATATGCGTCTGGTCAAACGCGTATCTTCCCAGTTGAGATACGTGGAAGTCGTCGTGCACCTGGTGTAACTGAGGTGGATGGGTCAAGTGGTAAGCCACCTCGCCTACCCTGCTCAGGACATGGGATGGTCCGCTGAACCTTGGAGGTTACTAGCTGCCTTGGCCACATCTCTATAGACCTTGTCGAGGTGTGTCCCATAAGAAAACGTGGTCCCCATCCTCAAACTCTAGTGGTCTCTGCCTCATTTGAGAATAAGACTTCTTCCTGCTCTGTGTAGTCTTCATCCACTCCTGGATGATCTGCAGCTTCTCCATCATGTCCTGGACCATCACTGGTCCCACAAGAGCTGCTAATATTTCTTCTTTTCCGATAAGAGAAATTCGTTCTCATCCCCTAGATGAACTACATTCATTGCCTAAAACAGTCAATCCATTCATGAATGATACTAACCCAAGACATGGATGACATCTTATGTCCTCGACGCTACTACAATGAGATCAAACTGTTACTCTCACCTCCATGGGTTGATTCACACTGTCGGCTTCAGTGTGTGGTCACTGGGTTTCCTCCAGTACAAATCTCAAAAGTGAGGGTCATGTCAACAGTTTAAACTGGAACCTCTTAGTACACAAAAATAAAACGAATCAAATTTCACAAGGAAATGTGTCTTTTATTACTGATTCTGAAGTACAAAGACACACAACATCCAAGAACAACAACAAAGAAACTACAAGCACCAAGATGAAAGGTCCCATGCCTGGAACTATTCCCACTCTTGTCCGCCAGCTTCTAGAGCTCCGTAGTCGTATGCTTCTCCTGCCTGGAGCTGAGATCTCCCATGTCCACCTATTCCCTGATGTTGGGGAGGACCTACTAGTGGTGGTGGTGGAAAAACCTCGAAGCATCATCCACCTCCAGCTGCACGACTAGCTCCCCTGCCATGGTCTTCTGCTCTTTGATGTCTGCCTCGATCGAATCTTTGCCTCTGTCTAAGGGATTCTTCATCTATCACCTGATCATCCGAGCGGTGGGTTGGATAGTCATTATCCATGTGACCCTGTCTGCAGCACGTGTAACACAGAATGGCAGGTCTGGCTCTATCATTCCCCTTGGTGCCTCGCACTACCGACCCTGAGTCATGCTGTCGTCCACCTGTAGGTCTGGTCCTCTTGGACCTCTATGTCATCTGTCTACTGCCCACTGTAGGAGACTCTATCGCATGCCAACTAGTGATGCTTCCTACTGTTGGAGGCTGCTTAGCATGGAAACTCTCCACTAAGAGGGCTCATTCCAACACCCGTGTCTGCATCGGAAAGTGGAGAGAAACAATAGAAGCTCTAATATCCCGCCTAAGCCCATGTTTCAAAGTTAGGGCCCTGAAGAATGGGTCGCGTACCATATCTGTGGAGTAGCGCGAGAGGTCTGTGAGCCTTGATGAGTACTACACCACTGTACGGATACCCAGTTGTAGATGCAGTAGCTCCTGTATAAGCACCGCTCGAAGGGTGGCTGGTACAAACTCTGCCCGGAATAGGCTCTCGAAGTCTGCCCACAGAAGTGTCACCTCGTCATGCATCTGGAGCATCAGGCTCCACCATCTACATGCTGCTTCCAGAAGGAGGCTAGCAAAAAGGATAACCATGAAGTCTGCTGGCATCCCTACTAGCCTAAAGACTCTCAACATAGCCTCCATCCAATCCCTAGCCGCCTGTGGGTCCTTCTCTCCCATGAACCTGGGTGGCCTCTGTCACTGGAACTCGTGCAGTGTGCTCAAGCGACGTGCACTCTTTGTTGCTGGGGCAGGTGGAATTGGTGGCCCAACGGGTGGTAGTACCAATGGTGCCTCCGATGGTGCCTCAATTGGAAGAGGGCCCTGTAGTAAGGCCTCATCGCTCAGCGTGCTGTCAGTACGTACAACTCACAGGGCTCTAGCTGGTTTTCCTTAGGGAGGCATCATGAATGAAACAAAAGAGACATTGTCAAAAAATTAATACCTGGTGAGATGACCTGGTTTGAGATGACTTTTAAAAAAATTTGGGAACACACACACAATAAGTGTTTTCATGCACAATGTCAGAAATCAGTTGTCAGGGTCCTGGTGTATGGATACGTCGGCCGCCGACACCAACACTGGACTCCCTGAACTGAAAAACACACTTGATACCCTTACCAATATTGCTTCAAAGAAAGAATATATCAGAGTTCTATGTTCTATGGTAGAAGCGGCTCCTCTGATACCAATTTGTCACGACCTTTCCCCGGGGCCCGTGCCGTGACTACCCCATGCCCGCCTTCCATAGGCCAGGGGCAAGCGAGTAGCACCAAAGGCGTAAATCCTGATAACTAGGAAGGCATTGCCTTTATAAAAGTAAACCAAACACCACAGAGTACAAGTAGAAGTAAAACAATAATTACAATAGAATGTGCAGAAATGAAAAAAAGGTCAGAATACAAACCCAACAGAAATTAATACTACAACAGAACTAAAGTAAAAGGGAAAAGACAAGAGGCTAGATAAAAAGAAGTAGCTCATGGATCATCCACCTCGGATCCTACATGAAGGGTAGGTACAGTTAGAACATCCCTTGGATCTTCCAACACGGATCCTACCAGAAGGGTAGGTACAGATAGCCTCCACCACACTCTCACCCGTCAAACTCCTCTGAGTATCGTATCATCATGACGTCCACCTCTGGATACTGACTCGTCATGAGGCCCACCTTCGGGTACCGTCCAGTCCTTGAACACTCAGCCTCCGTCAGCGCTGCCTGTCGTCTGCAACCAACACAACAAGGTGTGGGAATTTCCCATGCAGGGGTCAGTATACGATACTCATTATGGACCCCAAGACCCTTAAGGTCTCACTAAATCCAACAAGGATAACCACAAAGAAGGATCTCAGCAGATAACCCTTAGTTAGGTATATTCTAATACTTATACCTATGGTATCAAGTAACCCACCTCAATCATGAGGAAACACAAAGGTTATGAAATCAACGGATAACCACTACCTATGTAATTGCCCATACATATACCTATGTTATCAGGTGACCCATATAAATCATGAGGAAACACAATGGTTATGAAATCAATGGATAACCACTACCTAGGTATATGCCCATACATATACCTATGTTATAAAGTTACCCATCTCAATCATGAGGAAAATGAAAGGTCATAGAATCAGCTCAATCAGAATGAAACACAAAGGTCATAGACTCAGCTCAATCATGAGGAAAAACAAAGGACATAGACTCAGCTCAAACTAGGATTTTCATTATCGAAACTGTAACTTCTGAAGAGCCATGTCTCTGACAAGTACAGTGATCCTGTCACGACTCCGAGGTAATGCTCATTAACCTAAGACTGCTGAGATACTCCTCCTGTCGAGTACCATGGGTTTGCCACCTCACAAAGTAGTGCTCATCCACCATGGGTCTACCACCTCACAGAGTAGTGCTCCCCATAATAGCCTACAGAGGTACTCCTCCTGTCGAGTACCATGGGTTTTCCTCCTCACAACGTAGTGCTCCTCTACCATGGGTCTACCACCTCACAAGGTTGTGCTCCCCACTAGGCTATGAAAGTCACTCCGAATCGAATCAGACAAGCAGTCATCAGTTCTCAGCTGGCTACACGATCTCTGTACTACGTACGCTCATCTCTGGTAGGGTTTGATCCATTATCTACAGGTAGATACTCCTTGTATCACAATTTCCCATGAAAAAAAGTATCACAATGGACTGCCTCATCATCGGGGTCTCAACACAACAAACATCGCGTCAATCAGACACCCGGTCTAGGAGTTACTAGACTTTTCATCACAGTGGCCTGGATGGTTTCTTGTACGAACCAACCCGACCGTATCTCAATCGTACCCTGAACTCACATAGGTTATACTCATAGGGACCGTTTCTCAACGTGATCGCCAATGCCACTGATGGTTCGTCAAATGGATGTCTGGTCTGAATGTTATCAGCTATTCCATTCCTGGGGCCCGTTTGGATTTTGGGTTCAAGCTAACCAGGCCACTATCCAAATGAATCCAAAGCTCAGGAAAAGTATTCCAAAAGTTCTCTCTCATCAACAGGAATCCAAAAAAGTCGACCACATGTCAATCAGACATCTGGAGCTCAGGTTATAAGCGTTTCCGCTCCTAGGGCCCGGTTGGTTTCGTGTTCGAACCAACCCAACCGTACCCCAACAATGAGTGTAATATAATAAAACGACCGTCTTGAACCAAGGATCCTAATGCAACTGAAAATGCGTCGATCAGAGGACCGAAGCCCATGATATGATCATTTATGTGAAATTGCCCGAGAATAGGGGGTTTGGGCCCGGTCTGACCCGGCCTGATACACCCTGGGTGGGCCCGAACCGGGTCAACCTGACCCGAGTCCAGGTCCGGCCTAATAGGGCATGACCCGACCCAATGGGCATGGCCCAGCCCAGCCGGCGCGGCTAGTCCGCGTGGACAGCATGGAGCGGGGGGGGGGGGGGTTACTACCCCCCGCGGGTGAGCGAAACCGGCGTGCCATTAAGCCACGCCGCCCTGCCTGCGGAATGGCTAAGCTATTCTAGTTGGTTCCACCATTGCGGATCGGCTGTGGTGGTTCTGTTCTGGTGGCGCGCTGCCGCTGCCTTCCGCGGACCATCGGACGTGCTCTGATGGTTCGTTTCTCCTGTCGTCTTAATCAGTGGTACTCTTGGAACCCGATCTTCACTACGATGGCTTAAGATCGCCTTTGAGGCCCGTTCCGACATCGCCCATCGATTCACATGTCAATCAACAATCTTCGGAGTCTTTTATTTTCCCCTATGGCCCCGAATCCAGCCACGTTTTTGTTCGGCCTTAACGGCGCCGCACGATGGCACCATGCTTCTTCACTATGTTCCTCCTTGTTTCCGCTCGGTGCCGTTGCACCGTGCTACCTTTGTTCGTGCCACAAAAAACACAACATCAAGGTGGAGGAGAGTCGCCATGTTCATGCAATTTGGCCCCCCTATTGTTAATCTGATATCAAGAGGCTCAGAAATTTACGATGGACAGCAATGAACATTTTTGAACAAAACAAACCCCTACCTCAAGGTGTTGTTGAACGAAGGTTTGTAAATGGAAAATAACGTCGCGGAAGAAGGCTCTGTAAGTGTCGTCAGCATTTCGGAGAAGAGAACCGTCGGCGTCACGGTACATGGCTTCACATCGTCGATCTGCAATGATTCGGTGTTCTTCATCATCCTTCGTCGGAGGCTGGTGTTCTTCATCTGCGACGGTGCGTTCTTCACGTTCATCAAGGAGGAAGAAGAGGATTCTAAGGCTTGAGCAATTCCTCTCCAATCCCACTCACACAACGAACCCACCCTTAACAAAATAAGACTTGTTTTATTTAATTAACACACAAGCCAAAATATCATTTTGAAATTCAAAATAATTCATTCCATTAATTGAATCAATTGAAGTGTTTTAACCATCCAATTAATGTGATAGTTGACTCGACATTTAATAGGGGGTGTGGGTGTGTTACAAAAATGGGGGTTTGAGGAAGTTGAATAGGTGGGTCTTATGTGGTCCCCACCGCACTAATATCCTACCTCGTGGAGTAGGATATTGTGGGTCCCTCTCCAACCACCAATCATTGGTTTTATCAAATTAGAAATAATAATAAAATTGGTTGCAGAAATTTTATTTTTATTCATTACTTAACCCATTATTTTAAAAACCACACCTAAGTAAATGAAACTCCAGAATAAGTGTTCCTAAGAAATTATCGGCATTTCGGTTTCATCGGTGCCCTCAGATTTCGATTTCGAGCAACAGTTTAAAAGTTAGGAAAACCGGCTCATTTGTTCACAGAACGTACCCGAGATGATCTTTGGAAATTGTTTTCGGGCACACCGGGCCTCAGAATCAGGTGCTGTCAGAAACTGCATTCTTATAAAATCCCAATGAAATTAAGAAAAAAACATTTCCTTGAAATTTCCAGGTATTTACATAAAACACAATTTTTTTTAAAACCCATATGATTAGTATTACATATAATTAATATTACATATGATCTCAGTCACATTATTTAGTATGAGGACAAAATCATTTCATGGTTAGATATATAAAAATGGGGTTTGATGATTATATTTAATTAATTTCGTAACGTATTTGAATTTATCTTTTATAATTTCAATGTTATATTTAATGAAACATGTATATCATACCAAATTATTAACCATATAAGAGAGATGTGATTATATACCTATGTCAGCACACTATGTTCAATTTTCTACAGTAAATATATCTATGTCTATCTATCTCAAATATTGGTTCATAAATTTCCTCCCATGGAAACTTAATTTAAATAATAAATTATTTATTAAAATGTGTGATTATAAATTTAGTATATATTTGGATGAAAAAACACAATGATTTTATTCAATTTTTGTGAAATTTTGTGAAGCATGAAGAATCTCGGGTGATTCCAATACTAAGAATTATCAATCACATTTCAATTTTAAATTAGTTATTCCCATTATTTAAAAATATTTATGATTATTATACATAATTTAGAAATATTTTATTTCAATAAATTGATTAGATAATAAGAAAATTTAAATGTAGCTAGTATTTTTGATGGTGTGGTTCTAGGAAATGGTCAATGTAAAACATTTTATACCATGAGTTCCACAATATGATCATATTAGATAGTTTTTCATTCAATTGTTATTTAAATTTTCAAATATTATCTAAATATTTAATTATTTTTTTATGATATTTTTTTCAATAATCTCATTTGTCAGGTTCAAACTCATGATATAATAATTTATACAGAATTTTATTATGATATTTATTATATTAACATTTATTACATTTTATAGAACATGTTTATAGGTAAACAATCACATGTAAGTGTAGAAACACCCTATCCATATCTAATGGCCACTGAATAAATAATAATTTATAGAAGATTCATTGTAATTCATGTTATTTTATATATATTATATGTTTTTTGACTAACAAGTCACTATGATATATTAATATATTCAATGATTTTATTGATTTGGGATTTTTTTTACTAATTTTCAAATATCATATCATTCCCACAAATGGAGAATTATAATTATTACCTGATTCTATGGATTGTGCTATTTTAAATTGTTTTATATTAGTTGTAAAATATTTTAATTATTTTAGGAAATCTCTTAGTGATTTCATATACTTATAAATATGGATTATATTAAAATACAATTTTTCATTTTTAGGATAACATTACTATTTCAGTTTTAGTAAATGTTATAGTGTTATTAAACAATGAACCCAATGTTCACATCCTTTATCAATAATATAAAATCTAGATATAGTAGTATCTTCTGTAATGTATACAAGAAAATATTAAATAAATGAAACAATGTAATTCAAAATTTCTATAAATTTTCTTGTGCTGTATTTAATTTATATATTAAGATTAACATTTTATATTAGTAACTTTTTAATGTATTTTTGATTCACCAAATTAACATAAAATACTTCAATAAACATTGTATTTAGGGATGTTATTGCCACAATATGGGAAAAAGTCTTTACATTTAGTGTAAATAACTATAGTTAAAATTATTGTAAAATGTTTCTTGTTAATTTAATATTTATTATATGCTCATAGTAGATTAGTTACATTTTGATTAGTTATGTAGGTATGAAACATCTTATATACATTATTATGTTAAATAGTTATAGTAAATCACAGACGATGAAAAATGACGTGAGTCGACTAGAAAACATTATCCTTTTGTTAATTCATTAGTTTCTATTATATTTTTATTTAATTTATATATTGTTGATTTTAAAATTAATGAATATTTTTGATAAATTAATTATCTAAAGTGTGATTTATTAATTTATTTATATTATAATTTAAACTATTATTTCAGGAAAATCCAGTGGTGTTTACATAAGGTCATCATATTTAGATGATGTTGGATTTTTTATATTTTATATTATTATTTATTTTATTTTAACCAATATTTTGTTATTTTATTAATATTACATAAAAAAATACAAATACATAATGATTGTGAATTAAGATAACCATTTACAAGACTACTATACAATTTTTTATTCGTTATTTTGTTAATCTAACAGCAATCTATTATAATGAATAAAATATATTTTTAATGAATTTCGTAATTAAAAGAGATAAAATTTTATTTGAATTACAATATCAATACATTTTTCACATTTATATACATGGTCACAAATCTTATAATCAATCACAAACCAATTAAGGTTTCTATGTTGTTGGTTGTGGAATTATAAGATATATATATTTCACAATGAAATTGATTAATTTAATTTAAAAATAAAACCATTTGAAAGGAAAATATATTCAACAATCTATTATAATCCTTATATAGTTATATGATGATCACACAAGGTATATGTCTTCAATTTCAACTATTTTTTTTTAATTTGTAATCAATATCTCCACATATCCCACTCTTTTTAAAATGGTGTACCATTAATGTTGGACATGAATATTGGGGATGCACTTCTATGTTTCTATTTTATATAATATATGTTTAATTATAACAAAATATATTAATTTAAAAATGGGGGAATGTGATATTGTAGCATGTGAATGATTTTGATTTTTCAGTACTTATATATTATATCAATGTGTTTTAAACATTATTATCAAACATGGGCCCTTTTATAAAATTGAGTTTTGGTGTGCGACCACTGGTTTCTAATAAATAATAAATCCTCTAATGTGTACAATATGTGATAATATTGTCTCGTGAATACATTAACAAAATTTTTTTTTATAATAACTTATACTGTTGTTATATATCTCAAGAATAGAAGGAATTACCTCTTTAATTATCAAGAATAAAAAAAATATTGTAACACAAAATGGTTCCCGTTAAGGGAAAAATATTTTTTTCACAACCTAATTGTTACCTAAATGACCTATAACCATTAAAAATACAAGAAATAAG
Organism: Viscum album; assembly: GCA_963277665.1. Taxonomy (NCBI): domain Eukaryota; kingdom Viridiplantae; phylum Streptophyta; class Magnoliopsida; order Santalales; family Viscaceae; genus Viscum; species Viscum album. The sequence continues at coordinate 840,560,340 of OY728141.1, forward strand.
GGATTTCAAAAGATCATAATCACTCTCTCAATCTACCCAATCTACCAGAACAATAGCGCAAATCTCCCTCAAAATATCTAGCAAATAAATTAACAAACAATGTAATAGTAGGCAGTTGATGTAATCAGATATATCCATGATAAATAAATGTTATGGGATATCCAAATATTACTCAACAATATAATTAAATACTTTTATTATTCTATTGGAAAATAAATAGTTTTCATACAATTAAGTATTAGTCGAATCACCTTATCTCATTAAACAATGGAATATCTTAATTATGAAATTTAATTTTTAATATCTAGAGATACATAATAATATGGTATCAATAATATAAAATAATATCTTTTTAATTAAATCACATAAAAAATTATCATAAATACTATGACAACCCTTCTTTTTATTACAACTTAAACATGATTTGTTACACAAAACATCACTTGGTACAACAAAGAATATCGAGAGGTTTAGTTTCATTGGGGCTTAGGATCATTACATAAAAACTTATAACATGAAATACAACACCTTTATTCAAATCTTCCTTTGCATGACCACTGCATTCCTTCTTACTTAGCATTGCATGGGATAACCTGAGGACATGCATAAGAAAAGGGTGAGCTATAAATCCCAGTAAGGGAGTATACATGGAATAACATGAGGAGTACAATACATGTTAGACAATAGGCATAATCAATAAATCATAAAAGAAACCTGAACATAATGTCATGATAAATCATGATAATCATAACATGGAGATGTGGCAACAACACTTATCATGGAATTAGCATGAGCCAAGGGTCATTGCAAATGGAGCATGAGAAAACCCTCATTGCACATGAAGCACAAGTAAACCCTCGTTGAACTTGAATTAGCATGAGTCAACACTCATTGCATATAACATATCATGATACTATACTTTACCCAATGCATTGAAGTGCTATAAGGGCGCACCCTTCTTAATCATTTCATTTGATGCATAAGTGTGCCACATGGATCATAAAACATGGATTCATAAAACACAATCATTTATTATACGATAAATTAATGTGGAGTTCATATATGAAATGTTACAATCAATATGTAAATTTTCATAAAGTTGAGTACCCTTGATGGAGAAATGGGAATGGTATTCACTACACAATGACATTGGCTTAGAAAATTGGAGTGATTTCGGTAGCATAACAGTGTGACATAAGAATTCATAAAAAAGGTTGATGAGAGAGAAAGGGGTTCCTCATCATATTTACATGTAATGGACGGTAATGAGGTCATATTGATACATGTCCCAACAATTTTAATGGAATTTAGATTCATGATAAAAAATTATTGCTTGAATATAAAAGAGGAGAGAGAAGTTCCTTTTGGAATTTCGGCATAGTAATGGGTGTACATGGGAGGCATTTAAAGAGAGATAAAGGGGTATACCATCATTAAAAAAAATAGGGCAGTATGGGGGATATGCGAAACCAAACCCCAACATTAATAATTGAAATTAAAAGGGTAATACAACTTAATGAAAATTGACAAAAAAATGAGAAAGGAAGAAAAAACCCTTACTTGGAAGTGTGGTCCAATGGCTAGAGAGAAGCTTGTGAGAGGCTTCTTGGGAGCTTGGGGAACCTTGAAAGGATTATAGGGAGAGTTGGGCAGAGGTTGGACGAACTCCAAGGGCTTTGAGTGAGGAGGAAGTTGGATCTTGTGTGGGTTTATATAGGAAAGGTGAGGGAATTCTTTATTATTTAGATTTGGGTCGCCTTACATTAAATTAATCCAAACCACATTACATACCATGGTTATTTCCCATGGTTTTTGGAAAAGGGAAGAGTAAAAGAATATTTTATAAGTCCCATGTCTTAACTTCTTAAAATAATAATGTTTCTTATGTGGAGGTGAGTCACACTCCCATGGAAATTAATTTAAAAAGGCAAAGTGTTGAATATGCCTTGAAGGGTCCATTAATGCTTTGAAAAGTAAGTCAAACAAACCCAAAATCACATTATTTTAATGTTAAAACATGTATTGGCCGAGAATAAGCATGCTGGTATTTTATTACATCTCTATTGGGTCATTATGATGTCATAAAACACATTATATATTTTAACAGTATTTAATTTTTACCCAAAAATATGATTGTCTCAGAAAATTATGAAAAATTCACCGTTGGATAATTTCGAGGTCCTGATTCCAGAAATTACATTTATTTTATCTAAAAAAATTTCTAAATATGTTAATTTTCACTTTTAAAATAAAAACGTACATTTGTCGATAATTCACTGGTTTTGACAAAAATCACTTTCAAACCATAATAAAAAATTTTAATTGCATTCATCAAATTATATGATCATTTATATTTAATAATAATTAATTTAATATTAATAATAATATATTATTAAAATAATATTTAATTAAAAAATCCCTTAATTTAATAAAATAAAATTCTTAATTAAATAATAACTAAAAACACCATTTGTACTTTAAAAACTATTTACAATGTATTAAAAATGACTAGAAATTATATTAATTATTATATAAAAATATAATGTACATGATCATAGAACTACTTATTTGTAACATAACCCCTTAAAACAGCCGCATAAGACCTAAGGGTAAGGTGTGCGATGGTGACGTACTCTTTTGGTGGCTCGGAGAACATCGCTCGAGTGGTAATATATATCAACATCCTCTTTTCCCGTTGACGGTCTTGTTCGAGCTTGACATGGTGAAGCTCCGATTGGGCATGGTCAAGGGAGAAGCCCAAGGATTCCTCCTCTTTTTCGAGCTCCGAAAAATGGGCTTTATATGGGGCAATTCTACTGGATGAGGCCATCGCTTCCTTTGTCTAAGTAAAATTTGGTTCGTTAAAGCCTTTTATTTATACTAGTCATGTGATCACTGTTCAATGACTATAAAATTAACGGTCAAAACTCTTATCATAAAACCAAATAAGATGAAATATTATATAAAGTGACATTAAATAAGATCAATAGGGATTTCCATTAATGAAACTTTGGCTCGTTACAATATTCCCCCTTATGAAATTTTTCCCACGAAATTTTCCTTTTCCCACACTAAAACAAATGTGGGTAACTCAACTTCATCATATCCTCCGACTCCCAAGTTTCTTCTTGAAACTTGTGGTTTCTCCACAACACCTTGATGAGGGGAATTGTCTTATTTTATAGAACTTTTTATATACGATCTAAGATCTTCACTGGTTGCTCCTCATAAGAATGATAATCTTCCAATTGTACCACCTCAAAAGAGAGTACATGTTAAGGGTTCAGAATGTACCTCCCTAAGAGGGATACACAAAAGACATCATTCACCTTGGCCATAGTAGGTGGAAGTGCTAGTTGATAGCCAATATCCCCAACATGATCAAGAATCTCGAAGGGGCCGATGTACCTTGGACATAAATTCCCTTTCTTTCCAAACCTCATGACCTTTTTCCACAGAGATATACATAGAAACACCATGTCTCCAACTTTAAACTCAAGGTCTCGTCAACAATTATCTGCATAACTCTTCTATCGACTCTGGCCTACCTTGATATGATGCTGAATGTTTTTCACCTTCTCCACTATTTCTTCGACCATTTCTGGTCCATGTAGCTTACATTCACCAAACTCATCCCAACCTGCCAGTTTTCTGCACCTTTTACCATATAGGGATTTATATGGTTCCATTCAGATGCTAGAGTGGAAACTATTATTATAAGAGAACTCAACCAGAGGAAGATGTTGATACCATCCTCCTTTAAAGTCCATTGAGCACACTCTCAACATATCATCAAGAATTTGGATAGTCCACTCGGATTAGCCATCAGTTTGAGGATGATCGGTTGTACTGAAGTTCAGTTCAGTATTCAGAGCATGTTGAAGACTCTTACAAAACATATAAGTGAATCTTGGATCCCGGTCAGAAACAATAGATAGTGGTACTCAATGCAACCTTACCACTTCTTTGATATATATCTGTACCGGTTGATCCATAGATAAATCCTCCCGAATAGCAATGAAGTGTGCAAACATTGTAAGACGATCCACAACAACCTAGATTGCATTGTTGACTTTGGATGTCTATGGAAGTCTGGTGACAAAGTCCATGGTGATGTTCTCCCATTTCCATTCTGGTATGGGAAATGGTTGTATCATTCACTTACACATCTGCCTCTCTGCCATCACTTGCTGACACACTAGGAACTTTGATGTATATTCAGCAATCTCCTTCTTCATATTATCCCACCAAAAGTTTTCTCGGAGATCTCGATACATCTTTGTGCTCCATGGGTGGATAGAGAAATTTAAACTATTTTCATCATCCAAAAGTTCCTTCATCAGCTCTGGACTTGATGGAACACATAGTTTTTTTTCACAAAACACACAATTCTTTCTTCATTAACATCAATTTCCGAGGATTTCCCTTTTTTGATAGCTTCCACCTTTTCTTGAATTCCCACATCATCCTTTTTAGAATCCTTTAACCTTTCCAAAAGATATGTTTGAGCAATCATTTGTGAAAGTATTGATGATGTTCCCTTCTTTATGATTCCCACATCCATCTTCATCAATTCTGAGAAGATTGGATCCTTCTCAGTTCTCATCATTGATAGAATCTATGGATCCTTTCCACTTAGGGCATCTGCCACCGTGTTCTCTTTCCCAGGGTGTTATTTTATTGAATATTCATAATCCTTGATAAGCACTATCCATATTCTCTGGCACATATTAAGCTCTTTCTGTGTGAATATATATTTAATACTCTTGTGGTCAGTATATATCTCACATTTCTCTCGATAGAGATAATGCCACCAGATTTTCAAGGCAAAGATCACTTTCGCCAACTCCAGATCATGAATTGGATAGTTTATCTCATGGATTTTCAAATGCCTTGAGGCATAGGATATCGCTTTATCATTCTGCATCAGCACACATCCTAATCCCTTCTTCGAAGCATCACTGAATACCACAAAAATCTCCCCACATGTGGGTAAAGTGAGCACAGGTGCAGTGATAAGACTCTTTTTCAACTCCTTGAAGCTTTCTTCACATTCATCACTCCATGCAAACTTTAATCCCTTTTTAGTTAGATTGGTAAGAGGGTTGGAAAATCGTTAGAAATTTCTCACAAATCTTCAATAATATCCATCTAACCCCAAGAAGCTACGGATATCCGTTAAAGATGTTGGCCTCGACCATCCCTCAATTGCATCTGTTTTGGAGGGGTCCACAGATATCCCATTGGTTGTGATGATATGGCCCTTGAATGAGACCTCCTTCAACCAGAACTCACACTTACTATACTTTTCATAGAGCTTATCCTTGCGCAAAGTCTCTAGTACAGTTCTTAAATTCCCCTCATAGTCCTCCTTGGTTTTGGATTATATTAGAATATCATCTATAAAGACTATCAAAAATTTGTCAAGGAAATCTCTAAGGACTCTATTCATCAAGTCCATGAATATTTAGGGAGAATTGGTGAGTTTTAAAGGCATTAATATGAATTAATAGTGCTTGTACCTTTTACGAAAACCAGTCTTGGGGATATCTTCCTTCTTCACCCTTACTTGATAATATCCCAACCACATGTCCACCTTGGAGAAGTATTCTGCTCCACGCAACTGATCGAACAAGTCATAAATTTTTGGGAGAGGATACATGTTCTTTATTGTGATTTTGTTAAGATCACGATAATCGATGCAAAGCCGCATTGACCCATCCTTCTTCTTGACAAAGAGGACTGCTGCACCCCATGGTGAAGCACTTGGGCGTATAAACCATTTATCCAGAATATCTTGTAGTTGTTTCTTCAGCTCTTCATGCTCAACAACAGCCATTCTATATGGAGTCTTGGATATTGATAATTCCCCAGGTATATGTTAAATTGATAACTCAACATCTCTTCTAGGAGGAAGACCAAGCAGTTCCTCTGGAAATACTTCCGCGAATTCCATCACAATAGGCATTTCTTCATGGACGGTTTCTTCTTTGGACTCAATCATCTAAGCCAGATACACATGCTCAAAGGGTAGTAATATCTTTGCTTGATATGTTGGAGCTAAAGGAGATTCATCTTCCTCCTGACACTTGTAATGAATTGGGGGTCGATTCACCATATAGAGTGTGATTTCCCTCTCCCAACAATTTTTGTTGGTTCTATATAAGGAAAGCCAATCTATGCCATGAAATGCACCAAATTCCACCAAAGGGAGTATGACGAGGATCGCCACGAAATTATATCTATATATTATAACAAGTGAGGACTTTTATTCATGGGATGCAATGATTGCCCCATTTTCCATACTCACCAATATCTTTACATCCATGATTTGTGTTGGTGCTGGGATTGTTCTACTAAACTTTCGAGATATAAAAGAATTTGTAGTACCTGAATCAAAATGTACATTCGATATTCTTGAATGAATAACAAGCGTACCAGTCACCACTTCGTTGTCGAGGTTCACTTCGGTAGAAGTGAGGGAAAAAGCTCTTCCGTTCTGTCTTGGAGGTTGTTGGTTGCCTACGAAAGCCCTTGGATTAGGGAACTGATTTTCAAAATGACATGGTTCATTGCATTTATAGAATTGAACAACACGTTGAGGTTCGAATGGAGAGTTCCACTCCTCTGTCGCAGCTTCGGGTCCTTCTTGCCGACAGTTAACAGCTAGGTGCCCTTCTCTTCCACACATGAAGAATTTTCTCATCCCTTTATGGCAATATCCTAGGTGCTTCTTTGCACACTTTTGCAAAGTGGGGTACTAGATCTTTTTAGCGCTGTTGGATATATTTATCGACCCACCAGCATTGAAGTACAACTTATGCTTCTTATACTCATGATACCCATGTGATTCTCTGATCTCCATTTTGACCTTGAGGGCACATCAGGCAATTTCCTAATAGCTGTCGAAGTCACGGATTGCTAATACTTTTCGCAATCTAGGCTTCATCCCACCAAAGAAGAGGTCAACCCTGCATTCGGGGGTAATGACAAAGCTGGAAGACTATCGTGCAAGCCTTGTGAAGTTTTCCTCATATGCTCCAACAGATTCTTCATCTTTTTTCTTGAGGGAAGGGAAGTCCCTTTCCATCTTTTGCCAGAGGGTGCATGGAAAATATTTATCGAAAAACATCTTCCAGAATTCCTTCCATTCCAATGCCTTGATCCCCTCCTCTGGCTTTGTATTTTTGATCAACGTCCACCATTTATCAGCTTCACCCTCCATACGATAATCCGATAGGAGAACATTCTCTTGTTCAGAACATTAGAGGATGGAGAAGATCTTTTTAATGGTGTTGATCCATTGTTCAGCGATCGTGGGATCGGATGATCCAATAAAATTTGGAATCCTTTGACTCATGAAGCTCTCAATAGTGACTTGTTCATTCTTAGGTGGGGTTGAACGTTCCTCTTGACCCGTGTTTATATTCAAATCTTGAGTTAGCTAAGATAGAAGCATGAAAATGTTCGCGATTCCCGCTCCCATTTGATTTGGCATCTCATTAGTACAGTCATCACAGAGATCTTTACAACGGTTGTTAGCCCAAGTCCTCCTATTACTGTCCATTGGCTAGAATAAAAGAAAAGTTAGGGGTAACACATAAAGGGTAATCCAAAGAAAAAAGATGATGATTCAAAAATAAACTTTTATTTCCTTAACTCATGAGTCTATAGGCTTCAATCTAGGCTTTTCATGATCTACTTTCTAATATATATTCTTAGGGGAATTTTTCCTTTAATAATAGTTCATAATAAGATTCTGAATTTATCAAAACATATCCCCTGGGAGTGTCGTAACCAAAAGTGCAGCAAGGCCCATTGACGTGCACCATTTTCCATTCGAGTCTTGCTCAAAGCGGTGTTTTCGGGTTTTACCCCTAGGATACATTTGTGCCAGAGCCTTCTCTACCTGCTCGTATCCAGACAGGGATGTATTTGTTTGATAAAATACTTACTTAGTATTTAACAAAACATAGGGATGTTTTTATTATAATTAGTCTTCTATCTAAGGTTTTACTAGGGTTTCCTAATCCCAAAAATAACTAAACCTACCTCTGATACCAACTATGACAACAATGATTTTTATTACAACATAAACATGATTTATCACCTAAACATCACTTGATACAACAAAGAAGATCAAGAGTTTTAGTGTCATTAGGGCTTAGGATCATTACATAAAAACATAAAACATGAATTAAAAAATCTTTATTGAAAAATTCCTTTTCATGACAACTACATTCCTTCGTCCTTAGCATTGCATAGGATAACCTGAGGACATGCATAAGAAAATGGTGAGCTATAAAGCCCAGTAAGGGAGTACACATGGAATAACATGAGGAGTACAATACATGTTAGACAATAGGCATAATAAATCGAGCATAAAAGAATCATGAACATAAAGGCATGATAATCATAACATGGATATGTGGCAACAAAACTTATCATGGAATTAGCATGAGCCAAGGCTCATTGCACATGGAGCATGAGTAAACCCTCATTGCACATGAAGCACGAGTAAACCCTCATTGCACATGAATTATCATGAGTCAACACTCATTGCACATGAAGTATCATGATACTATACATTACCCAATGCATTAGATCGTTATAAGGGTGCACCCTTCTTAAACATTTCATTTCATGCATAAGTGTCCCACATGGATTCATAAAACACAATCATTTATTCCATGATAAAGGAATGTGGAATTAATACCTGAAAATTTACAATTAATAAGTAAATCTTCATAAAGTTGAATACATATGATGGATAAATGGGAATGGTATTCACTACACAATGACATTGGCTTAGAAAATCGGTGAGATTTCGGCAGCGTAACGACGTGACATAAGAATTCATAAAAAAGGTTGATGAGAGAAAAAGTGGTTCCACATCATATTTACATGTAATGGGCAGTATGGAGGTCATATAGATATATGTTCCAAAATTTTTAATGGAATTTAGATTCATGATACATATGTATTGCTTGAATATAAAAGAGGAGAGAGAAGTTCCTTTCAGAATTATGACATAGTAACGGGTGTACATGGGAGGAATTTAATTAGAGTGAAAGGGGTCTCCCATCATTCAAACAATAAGAGGTAATTATGGGGGTCATGCGAAACTATACCCCAACATTCATAATTGAAATTAAAAGGGCAATGTAACTTAATGAAAATTGACAAAAAAATGAGAAAGGAAGAAAAAACCCTTACATGGAAGTGTGCTACCAATGGCTAGAGATAGACTTGTGAGAAGCTTCTTGGGTGCATGGGTCACCTTGGGAGGATTATAGAGATAGTTGGGCAGTGGTTGGACGAACTCCATGGTCTTTGAGTGATGAGGAAGTTGGAGCTCGGGTGGGTTTATATAGGAAAGGTGAGGGAATTCTTTATTATTTAGGTTTGGGTCCCCTTACATTAAATTAATCCAAACCACAAACCATGAAATGGTTTCTTCCCATGGTTTTTGGAAAATTTAAGAGGAAAATAATATTTTATAAAGACCAAGTACGAACTTCTTAAAATAATAAGGTTGTTTATGTGGAGGTGAGTCACAATCCCATGGAAATTAATCTAAAAAGGCAAAGTGTTGAATATGTCTTGAGGGATCCATTAATGCTTTGCAAAGTAAGTTAAAAAAACCCAAAATAACATTATTTTAATGATAAAACATATATTTGCCAAACATAAAGATAATGGTAATTTATTCCATCACCATTTAGTCATTATGATGTCATAAACCACATCATATATTTAAACGGTATTTAAGTTTTACCCAAAAATTTGACTGTCTCAGAAAATTATGAAAAATTCACCATTGGATAATTTCGACATCCTGATTCCAGAAATGAAAATTATTTTATCTAAAAAAATTTTAAATATGTTGATTTTCAATTTTTAAATAAAAACTGGCATTTATCGAAAATTTACGGGTTTTGACAAAAATGGCATTCAAACGTTAATAAAAATTTTTAAATGCATTCATAAATTTATAAGATCATTTATATTTAATAAAAATTAATTTAATATTAATAATAATATTTTATTAAAATATTATTTAATTCAAAAATCCCTTAATTTAATAAAATTGAATTCTTAATTATATAATAAATAAAAACAATATTTGTACTTTTAACACTATTTACAATGTATCATAAATGACTAGAAATTATATTCATTATTATATACAGAAACAATTAACATGAACATAGTACTACTTTTTTGTTACATAACCCTTTAAAACAACCGCATACAACCAAAGGTTAAGGTGTGCAATGGTGACAGACTCTTGGGGTGGCTCGGATAACATCGCTCGAGTGGAAATCTCTATCAACTTTCACTTTACCTGTAGACGGTCCCGTTTTATCTTGACATGGTGAAGCTCAGCTTGGGCTTTGTCAAGGGTGAAGCCCAGGGATGCCACTTGTTTTCTAAGCTCTGAAAAATGGGCTTCATATGGGGAAATTCTACAAGATGAGGCCATTGCTTCCTTTGTTTGATTAAAATTGGGTTCGTTAAAGCCTTATATTTATACTACTCATGTGATCACTGTTCAACGGCTATAAAAGTAACGGTCACAACTCATATCATAAAACCAAAGAAGTTGATATTTTATAAAACATTTTATATAAAGAGACATTTAATAAGATCAAGAGGGATTTCTATTAATGAAACTTTGGGACGTTACAAAAACGATCAAAATATTCTTCCAAAACAAGAAATCCCACTTTTCAACCTTTATCACGCATCATAAGCATATCAACCAGTAATAGGAATTCCCAGCTCATTACCTCTTTGATTCATTAGATTATAACATCATCCCGACCACAACCACGTAATCATCACATTAACAACCCCACTATTTCCCCACATAATCACATTTAGACATCATTAAATCATTTTATAACCATATGATATCACACTATAAAACACAACATAACTCTCTTAAATCATAGCCAAAACAAAAACTAACCCTGAGAAATATGAATTTGGAAAATCATCTGATTGGTCAAATCACTTTTACACTGAACAAATAACATCATCGAAACATTGTTCAATAATTTTAATTAATAATGGTTGTAAACTATTTTCTCTAAATGTTATGAAATATCATTCATAGTATTTTCATTTATTTCTTTACATTTTAAACATTCAAATTAACTTCTACCATTTTATACTCTGATAAATACCTAACTCGTCCTTCATAAATTTGATTATTTCAAAATCAATATACAATTTATCTAAGACTTCTCTAAATCAAAAAATATGTGAAAATTCTAAGATATTGAGGCATTTCTAAGGTTTATAGCTTAGTATCCCTATAATGGAACATTAAGGCTAGAAATAGGGTGTTTTGGTTAGTATCAACAAATTTTATAATTTATAAAGAGCTATTTTTTAGGTTTTTGTGTTTTAATACCCCTATTTATAAAGTGTTAAATTTTTCAAATTGGTCATCCTAATAAAAATCATTTGATGGATCTACTGATTTTGAGGATTAGTTTTTCCTTTTTTCTAAGACTACTAAAAATAATGAGTATTGAATAGATTAAAAATAATATATTATTAATAATAAAATATCCATGCCCTTACATGTGTATGTTAGGGTGGGTGTTCCATGACAATAATAGAACAATAGTAGGTTGGGTGGTGATCGTCGGCCAGCCATGCCTGCTCAATGTATGCCCCATGTTCATTGGCCAGCTAGTGATCCATCCATGTAATTCTACCAATACCTACCCAAGAGGGAGCATGTGATATGTATTGGATCCAAATGCCTAAAAACACTACACCAATGTTAAATATGGATTTCCCAAGTGAATTCATGTGTCCTCCTTATGAATTTATTGATCAATAACTATTATTTTATTGTTATTAGTCTATTTCAAACAAATAATTATCATATGATAAGTATTTTTCAACATAAATCATACTAAATGTTTTCAGTTCGTCCATCCAATTCTGTATTCAGTGACATAATTGTTGTTTTTTTAATTTTTCTCCTTAGGACTACTCATGGGCTTTGGGGAAAGATATTTAGATAATTCATAGTGTCATTACTGGGTCATAAGTAGGTTATGGAATGATATAAGGCCCTCAAATTCCTTAGGGATTTTAGTACCCACTCCTTGATTCATGGGGTGTGGTACCTCTAGATCGACATGGATTTGCTATTTAATTGTTGATGATTTTATGTAGGTCCACCATAATGTACGTGTATGGTTCAGTCATCTCTCAAACGAGTTACATTCATTCGGGGAATGATTCTTATATACATGCACTCATTACTTCACTAAATGAGTTTTCGTGGAACTAGGTGTGTTTATCTATATATAATTACATAATGGTTTCATAGGTCTCATTTTTTGGGTAGTTTAACTTTTAGTGTTTCAAGATGATTTCTTTTGTAGCTAGCCTATGTAGAGTGATGGTTCATTAATATGTTTGGATTTATCATCATTACAAAAAAAATTATTGGTTTTAATAGTATGGATTTTTAGAAAATTAACAAAGATATATTCTAGGGAAATTCAAGGATTCACTTATGATTTTATAGATTTGTTGTACTGTATTAATGGATTTGAATGAGAGGGTTTTGTATTCCCTTGGGTGGAATGTGAATATAAATGATAGTGTCCTCCACTAAAGTATTTAGTATATCCATGAATGTTTGATTTGTTGAGAGATTTGGCTTCCTCAAGGCTTGAGGCTCCTTAGTCACACAATGGATACAATTTGGATGTTGTGTGCAGTATGGATATTGGTGTTAAACTCGGTATAAACTTTTTCAATCAATGTATTCATTATTTCAGAATATTTGTGCCGATATATTATTTTTCTTTTATGATTAATATGATAGTTGATCGGCTCTGTATAATTGAAGTTGGTAGTACATCAAATTCAATATGTAGTGATGCTTGGTTATATATTATTAAGAATAAAATAAGATGATGTTGGTAGTATTTGATTAGAGTGTTGACCAATCTACATGTACACACAATGTGGAGGATTTCTCTAGTGTATCATATATGTATATTTCACGTACAATTAATGTTTATATGACCATTATATTTAACCATGTAGGGTTTTATTTGGGATTAATGTAACATTCATGCATTTTCTACCATTTCTTTGATAATATAAGTACATAATAATTTTTATAATATTAATAATATTCATTTACGGTTTGTTTTTTGTGATATGAAAAATCCAAGTTATATTGGGTTGTGTCATATTCCATAACAGGGAAAGTATCCCACACTTTTCATATATGTGGAGTACATTGGGTGGGACACTCGACTTGTAGTTTTCCTATGTGGTCCATCAATGTGTTGAGTCATGCCAATTTAATTTTTTTTTACAAGTTATATGAATATATTTCAAGCATACATTGGATTAAAATCAAACAAAATATATATTATTAGTGTAGGATCATGAAATGAAACAAGAAAATGAAATTATACATTTGTGGAAATATGTTGTATTATTACATCTATATAGTTTGTTTCTATATCATGCTTAAATAAAGTCAGATTTTACAATTTTAAACAATAAATTATTAAGCAGTATTGTTTGATATTGAAGCCATAAAGATGAATCTATTATTTACATTTTCCCATTATGATTTTTTATTTTAAATCATTAAATATTAATATTATTTATATTTTAATGTATTTTTTATGATAAATCTATATTTTGTAATAATTATTAATTTTATAATAATATTCTTCTAGTTTTTAATGTGATTTTTTTAGTCAACACTAGTTATCTCTGTTAAAAACATAATAATAATTTTTATAATAATTTTCTATGGAAATATTAAATTATATTAAAATATTTCCAGAAATCTCATTATGGAAATATTATATATCAAATGGATTTCAAAATCATATTGTGTAACATGCATTTATTTAATGAGAAGTTTAAAAAAAATATCCTGATGTTTTTTATGTTTAAAATGAATCGGTTAAGGATTATATAAAGCAATAGTATAGTTAGGTTTTGATAAAAGATTCTCATTTTTGGAATATATGGTTTTATGATTATATCAATGTATTTTATTTTATAAAAACACATATGATTATTTTTTATGTGGTAAGGTTAGTTGATTTTTCATGGTATTTTATGTTTCAAATTCAGTTGATAAAATTTTTATTGAAAATTATTTTCAAACATTATATCCTGTAATAATGTTTTGAAAATGTTTTTTAATGTAATACAATAGTGATATAGCCTACACATAGGGTATAAATTTCAATATTAAATGATTAAAAAAATTATATATTTGGTAAATGGAAATATAATGAAAATGTTTTCAGTTGGTCTATTATGGATAACTACAAGAAGGGGTGTCTTTGAATATACTGTTATATGAATATTTGGATGATCGTAGATCCATAATTGTAGGAAATAACATGTAACATTACTTCTATATCCATTATAATATGTGTCCTATATACAATGCTCTTTATTTGACCTACTATTTCATATTTTCTATGTATAATATATTGATACTAAAGATTCGTAATGATTTAGTCAATTGTCAAAAAAAATATCCATGAGTACATTAGAAGAATACATGAATTGTTTGTAGTCTATGATGTTGAGGACGAGTACATTGTAAGAGCATAAAATTATTCCATTACCCGTATTGATAAATATTATATGATAACTAAATATGGTTACTTATTATATCATTGTAGCTAAGTCCTTGGTTGGTGTTGTTCCAATGCTTACATTGTAGTTAAGTCTACTACAAAGGTAGATTATATCGCAGTTTCACTTATTAAAAAAATTATAAGTGTTGATTATGAATTTAATTGGGAAACCCAGGGTTATTTATGGAATTTAAAAGGCATCTAACCATTATTATGAGAAAATGGAATCATTCATCAATCTAAGGAACCTTAGTCTCACTATAGTAAATAAAATTGTGATAGAAGATGACATCTACCAAAAATTTCTTACTTAAATTTCTTGTTATATTGGTCCCAATATTATGTATGTTTTAATTATAATTTCCGGAGATTGAGAATGCATTAGTTATAGAAGAAGGTATCTATGAGGACTCTTCCACCTCTAGTTCACCCCTAGTGTTTGTATGTCCTCTTTATTACACATTTACATACAAAACAATATTCATATGTAATAAAACATTAAATTGAACAAAAACAATATCTCATAACATCTTCTCCTTCATAATTAATCTAATACATCAAATGATCAATATATAAATATAAAATAGGTCCTACCAAATTCATACAATGACTATTATAAATAACTGAAATGTAAACAAGATCACAACAACAATGTGGAATAGAAAAATAATTTTAATATGTTAAAGAGGAATTCAGAATTACTTTATTCTAATGTGGAAATTTATACATAAGAGGAAGAACCCACATCATATATTTGTTCATGTGATATGATCATGTGTCTTCTAGTAGGCATCTTCCTAATGGAATGATCACATGCACAATATTCAATTCAGAAAAAATTTCATGATGAGTTTGAATTTGATTGGGGCGATGAATAAGGTGGTATAATCTAGACGTACATCATCAACAAATTTAAAATGATTATAACATCCCCTTATAGACTTCTATCCACCACTCACAAATCTAAAATACATCACATCAATTAAATAAATTTTAAATTACAACATACAGTCATATTTCCTTCATGTGTCCACCTATGATTTGTAAGAATAAATGTAATATTGATCATATTAATTCAAATTTAAATAGAAACATTTTTTTGCACTCAACAATATAAAAAAACAAACATTTCAATAAAAAATGAAAATATCATATCTACGCACTCCAACATTAATTGTTACTGTATGAATATGTAATTATATGTTGCTCCCCTTAACAAATAACTAACATTAAATTTATATTGTATTATTTAATTTGTGATCATGTATGAGATTCTATGTTTCTGAAATGTAATGAATATTAATATAATAATTTCATCTTCTTTGTCATGGTTAGAAAATTTTACATTAGTAAATTCCTATTGAATTTTATGATATTTTTCATTGATGTAATAATTTCATCAATTGATATAAGATTGTAAAAAATAGAATGTTTAGAAATAAAAATTAATGCACAGAATTTAAATAAATTTTATATAATAACAAAAAACACCACATCATACATAATGATGATTAAAATGGGTAAAACAAATAACGAAGGCATTAACATTTAAATATGATTCATGATAATGAAGTTGTTGCTGAAATCATCCCATACAAATTATCGTATATAATTGAAATAATCATTAGTGGTTTCCCATTTTTAATGTTGTGATGAATTGAATAAATATAATATAATTTGGAAACCAAGTAAATTGTACAATTTATTTAAAAAAATGGGTTATAGTATATTTCATTTTGATCAAGAAGTTTTTATAATCATATATTCATCACATAATGACTATGTGTGGAAAATTGAATTGTAAGTAATGAATAGTTAACAATTAGTTTCCAACTAAATAACTTCAACACTAGAATAGTTCATTTCATATTTTCAATAATTTTGAAACTGTATGAAAATTTAACGTAATAATGTGATGGAAAAAATATTATCTTTTTCAATAAAATTCACCACAATAGATGAAAATTGAAAATAATGAGGAAGAATAACTTATTTTTATGATTAATGATAATATAGACTAATAGAAAATAATGGCAGAAAAATGTACATCCACAAAAAATTTGTATGGTTGATTCCAGTATAGGTTTTTATGTTATTTTTGGCATAGAATAATTCCAATGGTAGTTATCTACAACATTACATTGAATTTTAATTCCTTTGTGGGTGTGGTATCTAAGCATATTTTGTCACGATACTCCATGATGAATTTCTTTTCCAATTTTTGGCCTAACACCATAGCCATTGAATTCCCTTCCCCATGTGTATAAACCAAGTAAAATTCCATCATATAGAGATAAAAAATCTATTTTCATATCTTTAGGTTCATTTACCTTTTTGAAAACATGTTATTCAAGAACATATGATCTGTGAAGATGGTAAACCTTTCATCGATGATATTATGGTATCATTTTTTTAATACATACACCATTAAAGTTTTCACTAAAATAATTATTTTATTTTAGCTACTACACTCTTCTATCATGGTCTTTATCATTGTCTCATGATATAAGAATTTAATCAAATCATGATCCAGATGTATCATGATATGCGGAAAAAATACTTCAATGGTTCTATGATGATTATTATATGTTCATATGAGAGTTGGGTCATAAAATCCTAAAATGATTTTGACCATAAGCATTAAATTTGAGTGGATTTACCTTCTTATTCAATGTCATTATATGAAATGTTACTCTAGATAATTATCACCCAAATTGATTATAATTGATTACTAGTGCCTGAAATCATAGTATATCAAAGGTATTCAATGTCAATTTTAATGAATCAAATGATTCAATATTTTTATGTTATATTGATGTGTGTTTCTATAAAATAAGGATCCCATGTAAATGTAGAGTTTTCATATAATAAATGTGATTTAGAATGAAATAACATGTTATCCTTTTTTTATAACCATGGAAATATGTGTATTTTTATTATAATATTAGTCCACTTAAAACTCAATAATAATGAAAGTAGTTTATTTTTTACTTTTTGATGATAATGTTAATATATATTAATTATTACACTTTCATAAGATCATAAATATAAGTTGTGTTCAGTTTGGTTTTTCAAATAATGTTAACCATTCGGGCATCAATTTTATCACACCATGTTTCATGCTGTTATGTTTCTTAATGTTCAACATATTCTTTTAAAGGATGATGAAAATGATAAATTGATTAGGTTTTTTGAAAGAATGTTCAGTATTAAATAGTTTAAATCATCACATTTTAAATAATATATGAATTTCTTTATCAATATCCCATGTTTTAAATTTATTTGTATTTAACAAGTGAATATTTAATAGAATAAATATTACATAGATTATATAATGGATTCCAAATAATTTTTATTAATATTGAAGAGAAATTAACATTCTTATGTATTGAATAAAAAGACACTCTAAAGTGTAAGAATATAAAACACATAAATTTTTTAATTTTATATTATAGATTAATAATAAATGTCGAATACATGAAATGGTAATTCACAAAGGAAAACAAGTAGTAGAAGTGACATTACTGGTTTTCAGATGAAGAAAAAGAAAAACAAAAGAAAATATAAAATAATAAGAAGATGATATCATAAGAAATGCTGATTTATGTTGATATGTAATAATCCATACATCAATTAAGAGGTATTACGTCGGTATGATTGGGGATCATAAATACAGAGTAAATATTTGAGTCATAAAATAAAAAAATATCTACCTTGAAATTATATAAAAAGCGAGATGAAATTTTATTCCACCAACTAAAGAATTTTTTAACTTTTCTTTTACGAACAATAGCTAGAATTATGCAATAATAAAATATTACAGACACCCGTGATCACGATGTTATGGTGGTTAGGGGAAAGAATATTTTAGTTCTACATTACCAATACCTCAAATATAAGAACATATATTGCATATGAAAATGTCTTCATTATTATAGTTCTTGTTTGATGTCAGATGGTCTTCTCTGTTATGGTTGGTTGGCTTTTCTACTATTCACCTTCATTTGGGATGAGGGTCATCATCCCACAAATACTTATGTAGGGGTATGTTCCCCCTATGGCCCCCATTAAGCTCACTAAGGAGCTGGACCCACTTTATTTTTGTGTGCAGAATATGTCACAAGCTTCAGCGCAACCTCATCCAAACCAATCGTGCAACACCAATCCAATAATAATAAATGATTCAATTTTTTAATTCAAGAATATTATATATGAATGAACAATAATATTTAAATTGCAGAATATGTTTTAAAGAGGTCAATTTCTCAAAGGATATCTCTTCATGTATAACAAAAATTATATATTATTTAAGGTGAAAAATTATATTTTTTGTTTATAAAGAATGCATCATATATCTGTTAGTCAATAATGATATAATTGAATAAAAAAGGAAAAAATATTAATTTTATTTCATAATGAAAATAAAATAGTTTTTATAGTAGAAAATTCATGTCATTTAATTTTTAAGTAAACATATTTGATTACTGTATGAAATTAAAAAAAAATCACAGGTCTGCATGATCAATCTGTTTCTTTTGAATCCTGGTTAATTTTATTTCAAATCTAGGATCTTTTTATGTATGTTGGTAGTTGAAATCTATGTTATTAATTTCTATAATTTTGGGATGATAAATAATTTACCACAATAATGATATTAAGAAATGTATATATAGTGTTGTTATATAATGTATATGAAATATGTGTCTGTTGTCATCATATTAATTGTGCATATACACCATCTAAAATCATCATATAATAATTAATAGTGATCTTGTTGAATTTTTAATGTTTTGATATATATTTTTTGAAAAATATTATCATTGATTATAAAAAAAATCATTCTCTTATATTATAAAATACTAATTTGCATCAAATGGAAAACAAGATTGGAATATTATTAAATAGTATGGGGTTGTCATTTCTAGTTTGATCATACTGATTATTACATATAATCCTAATGGATGTATTTTGCAGAAAGAACACCAAAAATATTTTTTTCCAACATTCAATGATTTATATAATGATGTTTTCATTTCATATAAACCTATAATATTCATGAAATATTTACAGCATTATTAAAAATCATGCATGTGACATAATGAGGTCAAACATTGTTGATCCACATAAAAAAAATAAATTAGTACAAATAATAAGGGTAAGGAAAAACTTGTGAGATTTATCACCTCATGAAATAAGCCAACAACTTAATTCCCTAATTTATCTCAACTCATCAGATCTCAACAACTTAAATTTTTACAATACATTGTAGAAACCCAGAATGCCCATGTGACATTGTCAGTGTTTCAGTGAAATACATATCACTCAACATCTCATTATATTCCACAAATTCTCGACCATGAATGTGGAATAAATGTGGGTGATCTATGTGACCAGGGTATCACCATGTTTCTTTATGGAATATGCAGACATACCATTGGTCCTCTAAAAGAACATAGTTTTTCCTCCTAAGCCTAGGTATGTGAGCATTATTTATACGATTAAAAACTAAATAAATGCTATATTATCCTTTTCAATCACAACCTTTGATGATGATTACATCAATTTATCCTCAAAATTTATATTGGAACATTTTAGGTGATTTAATTCACATCCAAATGTGTTTGGATCATAATTTTTTGCAATGTGCATAAAGTTAGAGTTGATCTTGATCATTGAAAACCCATGTAGTTATCTAACCCTGATTTTCTAGTACATGGTGTGAAATAGAAGCGGCGTATCATCATGATTGTCATAAAGTGCGTCAACTATATTTGGTGGTTTTTTGGAGAACTCTAATTCATCAAATAGTGTACGAAACACCTCAACCGTGTTTTAAATTTTAGTGTCATTAGAGTGCACACTAGTGGCTGTTAGTGGGTATAAGTGGTCTAAAATAGTGTTGACGATATCTTATGTACTATATATATATATTGTAGTCAACTCACTAGTGAATGATTCCTCATTACTCAACACAATTTATTTCATCAACACAACAATCCACCTCCATCACCACATCAAAGATGATTAAATGAATTACATGAAAACTCTTTCTATCTATGACATTTATGAGTAACGACGTCGATATGAATTTATATGTTATAAAGATAATTATAATACTCTAGTCATGAAGTTTTCTTATATATTACTTCACAGTATTGATATTAGTAGTATAGGAAATATCATGGAGAATGTGTACCACCATATATTTTTCTTATCAAGCATTTTTTCATTTCATACCATCAAGGAATAATGTCATTTCATACTTGAATTTGAATATGACTATAGAGAGAACATCCAACCAAACTATCATGGGGAGACCCTTTCAATAAACTTGAGATAAGCCATGACCACCAATGTTTTGTAGTATTATTAACTGAACATGTTCAATTGTGGTGAATAAGGCCCTCAAATGTATTCTTAATTTTCGTTATTTATTTATACCGTCAATACAAAATTAATGGACATTTTATGGTATATTTTTAGGGATTGATCATTGTTTATAACTATTAAATTTAACGGTTGCCCAAAAATTTAATCTAAATATTTATTATGTAAGGTGGAATTAATTCATTTTTTAAAATCATCCTTTAAAAACAGTACCCATCTATTTCTTTTTTATTTGAATTTGTTTATTTAATTAGAATAGTTTAATTATATTAATTAATAAATTAATATTTCGATGATACAACCTTCAGTAAAAATTTATGAGTGTGTTTTGAACTCTCTGTATTATTGACCACATATATCCTCTATGAAATTCTTATATAGTTATTGTGATTTCATAAAAATTTTAATTTTATGTTTGAGATCCATGTGTGTATATAGAAATTCCACATGAGTGCATCAAAAAAATATTATACAATTTATGAATATTTCTGAATAGTTATTTGGATAACCATTTGGATTAATCCACCAGTCGTTTGATGGAGATGTCCTCTGTTGAAGTCATGATCAGTAATAATGCTATGACAATACCTCTATTAATGTAATAATATGGAAACAATTTTCTGCTATTGGGTTCATTACTAGATTAATATGCTAATATTTTCACCATATTACTATTCCAAAAATAACCTTTTATTAAAGATGATTTTATTTCGTCATTATAGATGAACGAGTCTTAGAGAAATACAACTTATTTTGGTTGTCATTTTTGCAGAGAAACTCATACATTTAAAAAATATTATGGAATATTATAAGATTCTTGAAACACATATGTGGATACATTCATATGTATTATACAAGGTGAGGGTGATTTACATTTAGTTAGAGTTGATTTTCACTAGTCATGTATGTATAATAAAACACTTGTAAATTCAAAAACAACATACCATATTACACCATGGAGAGAACTATATTCTACATACAAAGAGTGTGAATTTGTTATATTAGAGATGGTAAATGTATATTATGTTGGAATCATTTTCTTTTGCGATATTTTATTACTAAAAAGGATTGTTTTATTATAATGTTGAGGGATGAAATCATTTGAATGGTATACAAAACAATTAATAATCTTGTTGTACTAATTATTAAATAAGGTCAAAAATTCATTTATAAATTGAAAATGGTCATTATTCATTGTAATGATGGTATATATTGGATGAAATATCCATGGGAAACATTATTAGACAAGTGTAATTGTGTGAAATAAAGTAATTAATATAGTTAAGATGTTGAATTTATTTTTTTATTTGTTGATAAATTAATCATACATGACTCACTGCCTATCAACAAGGATGATGAATGAATTGATATTGAAAAAACCATGTCTTGT
This sequence comes from Viscum album, assembly GCA_963277665.1. NCBI lineage: Eukaryota > Viridiplantae > Streptophyta > Magnoliopsida > Santalales > Viscaceae > Viscum > Viscum album. Next base: position 840,582,777 of record OY728141.1, read on the forward strand.
GTCCTAGGTCATAACAATAATTGTTTATATTTTTTGAGTTTTTATTGTGATGAGTAAATTACAATCAATGATCATTCTCATATTTTGAGACAAGAACAGTTCTCGGGTGGTGTTGATATGATAGAGGAATTAGTTTCAACGGGAACTTTAAATTAAGTGGAGATTACTGTTATGGGGGATCCATGCGTCAGTTAGATTTATCAAGAGAAATCTATTGTAGAAAAATGTATTATTAAAAATAATTTGAATTCATTTTTTTGTAGGTGGAGGTATAAGATTTATATCAGATATATAATGGAGGAAATTTATATTTTTTTAGTGGTTGAAGGATAGTGTAAATCCCGTCAATAATATTTTTAATTTAGTTCTTTTGAAATAATCTCCTACTATTTTAGGTTAATGGGGGAAAAATATTATTAGAATTTTATTTTGAATGAGGATATTAAAACATAAATAATGTGTATTTTTCTAGGGTATTAAAATTTTCAAACCACCAAATGGTATAATGTTGTTTCAAAATGAGGGAATATTTGTTGTATCAAATGGTTATCTTTTTGAATTTATATTATTACACACATTTTTAGGGTATCTTGGGGAATATCAAATTAGTGAAAATGGGTGATTTTGATGGTGTGAACATAAAAGGCATTGTTTAATGAAGATATGAAAACAACTGCCTTTTGGGGCGAGGGAAGCAAGGATTATAGCCAGTTTGTGTTGTGTGATGACTTAGTGAAAGAGATCAAACAAAACCATATGTTCAATTTTGACATAATATGGGTAACATTTTTTCATGAGATAAATTTTTTGTTAAATATAGAAACATATTTCGGTTTGTATTTAAATAATGGTTTTTTTGCTGTAATTGAAATCCATGTTTTATGCTTTTACATTGATTTTTTACTACATAATTATTAGTGGAATTGTCAGTTGTCCATGGTTGTTTTCTAATCGTTCTCATTGCAATGTTTTTCTACATTAACGATCCACCTCTCTATTTATTCCCTTATATTTTTTTTATCATTGATGATTCTCACAATATGTTAATTGTAGATAATTTTTTATCCTATGACCAGTCTATTTCCTTCGCTACACAATGGATGTGGGTAATGGTTACATCGATGGAATGTTTTTTATGTAGAGGGAAAAATTATAATCTAAACTAGTGTGACATATTCATTTCATGTATCCATATAAAATTATGGGACTGTGTAATGGGTAAAAAAATTATCATCATGAGGTTGTTGATTTGATTTTGATATATATTTTCAACTAATAAAAAGGAGAAAATAGACATTGAGGGGAGATCAAATGTATGGAGGTCCAATGCTTCAAGTCTGTTGCACACCTATGCCATTTGAGAAAAAAATTTATATAAATAATGAAAAATATTAACAAATATTAGTAATAATTTTATTTAAATATTTCATGAAATATTTTTATACATATATTAATTATATAAATGAATAAATATATAATCATATAAAAGATGTATTTAAACATTAATATTTATATTTTGAATGAATATTATTAATTGCATAAAGGAATAAATATTTTATACTAAATAGATAAATATACTAATATTTATAAAAATTATAGTTATATTTATTTAAAAAATCATTATACATTAATAATAATAATAATAATTCCAAATTCACGATGAATTAAATTAAGAAAATATGGTTTTAATTGTTTCCTATTATTTTGTCAGTGATAATGTGCATGGTGAAAATTTGTATAATTAAAATATACTATATCAAATACAAAAAATTTTAAAATGAATAAATAATATTTTTCATATAAATTTGAAAAATGATAAAAGGGAATAAATATTGAATATTTCATACATAAAATTGTTTGTATAAATCTCATAACACAATATATTTTAGAATATGAATAAATACTTGTTGGTTGGATTATATTAGTCAAGAGTGGGGGTGACTTGATTATCTATAAATATTTCTATCAAATGTATTCCCTTGTAAGTTGTCCCACAAATAAACTATAATCAAATTAAGTTTGTAGTGAATATAAAATGTTCTAAATGTTAATTAATTTCTCATAAGATTGATTAGTTATCTTATATAGTAATCTGAGGATTGGTATAACTTTTGAAACAAGTATACTGGTTCAAAATAAATATATACACATGCTAAACTAATTATAAAATATGAAGTCTTTTTATATGAAATGAAATACAAACTAATTAAAACATAAAGGCAAAGTAAAAGGCACAACAGATAAACAAGAGGTCCATTATCATGTTGAGACATAGTTCACTCTACATTGTGATCACATGCCACTAAGAAGTTTATATTAATAAACATATTAATCCACACCAATGATTAGGGTTCAAAACAACACACTAGGCTATCTAGGTCACACATAACCCATACAACAATTATTTGTGGGAAAAAAATATGTTACACATCACCTATTCTACTTTTATTCCTGTGATACAAGAACAATATGAGGTTGAGTTTAGGGATATCAGGTATCCCTCAATTAATCACAATATATAGTTTTTGTATGAGAGACAGATTCACATACTACTCAAAAGAATATACAAAGGAACACATCAGAGATATAGAAGTATAATAGTGTTCAGAAGTCCCTGTGTGTTATGTAGTTTAGTTGTGGACATGATTGATGAAGGAGAAATGTAGTTTCAGTCATATTCTAGAATTTTTCTTCACAAATATTGTATCGTAAACTTACAGTTGAGAAAGAGTTCAGTTCCAAGATGATATGTTCAATGTAGCTCTGCAGATTTTTATTTTCTTATTGATCTCCCCGAATGTTATTTATTTTCGATTGATTGGATTTGGAAGAAGGATTGAGAGTTATAGGATGTTTCAGTTCTTCTATAGTCTCTACAATAAATCATATTCATCATCACTATTTAAAATTACATGTGTGTACTTATATTATACATTGAGTTCTAGTATGAGTGAAGATGTCCCTATGTACATGTACCTCATACATTCTATGGATAGTCCTATAGATGACATTAAATAATGTCAAAAACATTTATTTGTCTAAATATGAACGTTAGAAATAAATTTGAATTATTTAATTAGAAATAGTTTTTATGACTATCGCTTATTCCTAAGTATTAGTGACTCATTTTCATTGGTCTGTCATAATCAAACAGCCACCATCGATCTGTCAGCATCGAACTATAGGCATCGTCATGTCGGCATCGGTCTGTCAGCACCGGTCTGCCAGTATCAATCCTTAACTAATCAATGTGTCAATCATCGGTGATGCATGTAGTACTATCTATGTGTCTCACATCGATGAGTCGATCATCAGTGTGTCGATCAACCGAAACTCATTCATTAGTGACTCAGACATAAATAAATCGTCCATTGCTGTGTAGTCCATAATTGAGTCTTCATTTAGTTTTTCATCCATCGGTGACTCCTCCATCAATGAGTCATCCATCGGTGACTAATTATGAAATAAAGGTGATAGGGATTATAAAATACTTATGATGTTCTTGTCTTATATAGAATAATACTAGATTATGTGACATATATAAGTATAAGTAAACATTCACTTATAACCATATTGAAAAATAAATATTTATATTATATTGAATAACTGAAATGTATTGAAGAGTGTGACATAATTGATTAACTTATTGGTATTCATTTGAAATAGATTATGTGGAGTTATAAGTAAGTGCATAAATTACTATATTAACATGATTTGGTTATTATAAAAACATCCATTTAAAAAAGTGTACAAAAATCACCTCATTTTTTATAATCACAAATCATTGCTTCAAAAATATGTTAATGAAATATAATATCTTGACTTAATACACAAGGTTGAATGTGAATTACAAAAAATACTAAGTCCTTCCTTTTAATATCCATAATAACTTTGTAATAGAAGAAATATATAGATATAGAAGGCGACTTCATATCAATGTATGATCATCCATTGCAATGAAATAGTTTTTATCAATGGTAGGATATATATATATATATAATGTTAAGCACATTCCTTGTTTTTTATTCACCCCATTAGATTAATAATTCATGACTAAAACATTCTCCCACTATTGGGAGTAGAATAAATATGAATAGAAGGATATAAGAAGAATGATAAAGATCATATAGAATTTGAGAAACATTGATAACAAAAAAAGGATATTAATTAAATTTCAAGAGCGTACAATCAGAAAAATAATAGGATCAAATCCCCATCAAATAAGAAATCCACTAATAATGGTTTAGATATGGACGTGACTTCACAATGTCCGAATGAACATCTATAAGGGATAAATGTGGTTTTGTGGATATCTACAAAGGTGGTCAAAAGACAACACAAAACAATGGAACACCTATATGAAAATTGGATAAAGGGGTTAAGTCTTCTTTTTTGACAACACCCATGTAAAATATTTCTATGTATGGATAGGTTATATTTTAGAAAGGGTCTGAGGTATAATCATTTGAGTAGGGGGGCTATAGGTATTTCTAATGGAAGCATCAGGAGGAACCACAATTGCTTCAGTTTTATCATGCAAGTGTGTATTGAGAAGTTTGATGATGTCATTGATGATTTCGCCTCCATATTTCATGACATTATATAAATCATTCTTATTCTCAACTAGTTTATTCAATAGAGGAGTAAACTCTTTCAATTGTGACACATGTTTCTTTAAGGCTTCTATTACTAAATTGATTATAAGAATTTGATCTAAAAACATAGTTGTAACATCCCAGGTAAATAAAGAATAATAAATTTTAATATTTATTAATATTTTTGAATTAGATATTAATTTTCCTTTAAATGGGTTGCTATGTTCGATAGCATACCTGATACACAATAAAGAGTTTCTTTGAAATCTTACGTTGCACACTAGTAATAAAATTATATTATTTTAAATGCTAGTTAACACATAGTCATTGTATTGGCGGGAATGAATAGAAATAACTAAAATAAGATTAGATATGTTTGTTAAATGTTTTTACTTTTATCCAATAAATGTTAGAGGCTTAAAATGCAAATGAATCTAATTTTAAGCATAAATGTTTTAATATCCATTAAATGGTCGATTAATTGCCTTTTGATGGTGAACCCTAATTAAATATAGTTTTGGTCACTCTTATACATTATATTGAACCAAATAAAATTCTTCTTTTGAATCGGGACATCAAAATTTACTTTGTGTAAATTATTGGTATTTTTCCGATAAAGATCATTTTTATGAATAGTGAAAATAGTTGTATTTTAATTCCAAACCTCTATTTAATATAATTTATTAAGATGATTAGATAATATTTTGAAGTGGTTTTAAAGTGATATTAGAATATATTTTTACCATTTAATAAAATAGTTTTCGTTGGAATTAATTTCACATTGAAATTGGACTTAAACTGGTGTCAATCTTTTGATACTTAATGTTTCATAAAAAAATGCTATTTGTTTTGACAGCGGGAATTAATTATTAAATTAATTAATGCGTCTTATATGTTTTTAATTTTGTAAAATAGACATCATTTTTTATTTCGGAATCTCAAATATAGCTTAGGGTGAAGTTTTGGTATTTTTCTGAAAAACATCCAATTTTGATGAATAGTGAAACTGCAAAGTCGTGGTTACAAAATTTGATTTTTCGCTTAAATGGGACATTACAACTTCTGTGATTTGAATTTCAAAAAATACAATTTCAATGATTTTTTATTAATTAAAATGTGGTTCAATGGGATGAGAATAATTTTTTGATGAAAAGTAACATTTATGTTTTATTAATCACGATTAAAGGTAATTAATGTGATTAAAGGTAAAATGATATTATAATAAAATTAAAATATATTTACACTTGTCCTAAACCACTTTTATGAGTTATGTCCGGCCACTACAACCCATGGGTCGATTTTGGGTACCCTATGGTGCCACTTGGGTATGATAATGACATTTATTCCTTTTATTTAAAGTTAAAATAAAAATGTCACAAACATGAGTTGTTTTGCTAAACAAATTTTTACATGGGGTTATACAAGTCATATTTTAGAATATAATAATTCATTGAAAATATAAAAAGATTTCCTACATCATACTATTTTTTTATAATTTTTAGACATTAAATAAATTTAATTATTTATGACATCATGATGATGCAGCAATTACCACATTATTTAACGATTTAAATAAAATGAAAAGATAATGTAACATATAAGACCTAAATTTGTAAAAAACTTATTTTATGGGTATATTTCGAACCCTTATCACCTTATCCTCCAAAAACATAAATTTGGGACCTTTAAAATCCGAAAATCATTTTCAAATACAGTAACTGTTTATACCATTCCAAGAGTGCCCCTCCTCCCTCTTATAAAAGGCCCCCAACTCTACCACCTTACCCATACGTCAAAAGCCTTTGTATAGGACAAAACCAACATAGTTTGTCTCTCCACATCCCTCTATTACTCCTAGAAGCCTCAATTTTGGCAGAAGTCTTCTCAAGGAAGACTTTGATCTCAAATAAAAAAGAGTTACCCGATTTTAAGATAATGTCTTCACTTCTATTCTTTTGTTTTATTTTTCATCTCCAACCCCCTAAAGTCTTTTTATTCATTTATTTTGTAACAAATCCAGTATTTCTAATATACTAGGATGTTGTTATAATAAGGATTCTATGTACACTTACACACTCCAACATCTAATGGTTAATGAACGTACTGTTTCCGTGGATGGCGAATTTCTACATCCCGAAACGATTATTGTTCAACATTCATATAACACCTTAAAAGGTGTCCATTAAGATGAAAATATAATTATATATGATATATAATATGTTTATTTTTTCCTTAATCTTCTATTTTTTTCATTTTGGGAAAACCATTATGGGTTCCATTATGGGTAAACGTGATATCTTCATTTAAGGAAGTGCTGACTACCGCCCCCTCAAAGTGATTTGATTCGTTAATACCAATGTGGGACATATAAAGGATAGAGTCATGATATTATATATGATATTATACTGGAACTAAATTAAACCTTTATATCATTATTATTCCATTCCATAAAAAACAAAATAGAAATGAAAGTAGCATTCATCCGTACTCACAGCTTACCATCTCCATGAACGGTGCATTTCATTTCTTACCTCTAAATGATTATGTAAAATTATAAATTCATGTATATACTAGATATATATGAAATATATGGCATCTAAATCAGGAATATAATTATTGAGATAATGGATTTTTGACTACGTGAACAACTTGTAAATATAAGAAGTTCACTTTTGACTCAAGAACCGAATATCGACAAAATAGCCATTATTAACTTAAATTCTTACATAATGTTCATAACATGGAAATAAGTGATATAAATGGAATAATGAACTTGGAAAAAGTTCTTAAGCAAGTATAAATTAACTCAAGTTTACAATTTAGGACATTAAAGAACTATTTAGTCAAGTCAGACCCGAGGTATGGGACTTCATCTCAATCTCCTTTCATTGAGGCATATTCTGTTTTATACACAACATTCTTTTATATGGTGTATAAACCCCTTTTACATTTACAATTATTCAAAATGAATCTTTTTCATATGATATGTTTGACTAAATGACAAAAGGGAATGTTTTTTTTGTCATACGTATGCGGCGACAACGACTTCTCCGCCGCCATGACCATTATTTGAGTTTCGGCTTCCTCTACAAGCCATAACTATTTAAAAAAAATCCATGTTTTACTTTTCTTTTATTTTGGTATTTAAAATCGTATTCATTATGTTTTATTATATCAATGTGTTGTATTGATATGTTGTGATTGAAATGTAGAAATGTTATATTTTCATTTATGCATGTTTCATGTGATACGATTATGTTATGGTTCTTGGGCATTATTATGAAGATGGGTGTTTCCGTGATAAACTAAGGGTGGTTGAGCCCGATATAGCTCTCCAATGCATTGGGTAACACGAAAGATTGAAACATTAAGGTTTCTACAAAGATATTTAGGGAATATACTGTGATGGGTATTCCAAACGTAACAATGATGGTTACTCCCTACGTAAGAATGTTATGAATTCCTCAAGTTACATTTATGTTTTATGATTTCTATGATTTATTCATTATTTGATGAGGTATGTTAAAGTGATTATGTTTTATGGGTAAAGTATGATCTCATTCTTATGTATATATGAACTTATGTTTCATTTCCATATTTTTATAACCCATAATGATTTTTTTATGCTCATCCCAAGTTTTTTTGAAATGTTTTTCATAGGTCAAGGGAAAGGTACATGATATGATGAAAGTGTCAAGGAAATGTCAAGAAATAATCCATGTTTTATTTTAAATATGTTTCCATTGATCGGAAAAAATGAATACTATCTTTATTTAACCACTTTGTTTAAATGTGGAATGTAATGCAAGTTTTATGATCTAATTCTCTAAAACTCTAAACAGGAAAAGATCCTCAATGTTGAATCTTGTAATAACTCAAGATTAAGTAAGGTTTAAGGCTGGGGCCTTATAGTTGGTATCAAAGGTCGGTTTAGATAACTTTGTGAGTTAGAATTATATTTAATTATTAGGAAAAAATATTTTTATATGGTCAAATTGAAATGATAAAGCATATGAAGATTACCATGTTGCTTCATCTAATACATGTTTGTTCAGAATGGTTTTCAGTAGAGGAAACATGGAAGCAGTGCTAGGAAGGCAAACAGAAGGAAATAACCTTCCGAATCAGCATCTTGAGATGGTCGGAATTGGAACTGAACAATTTGTTGTAGTTATGACACAGTAGAATCAAGCAATAAATGTTTGTGGTATCCATGCAAGCGATCATCCATATCAACCGTAGAGGAATAGGTCAGTGGTGGAACATTTCATGAGGCAACATCCCCCATCATTCAGAGGATCATCTAACCATGTGCTAGCTGAAGGGTGGATTAAATCACTAGAGAATATTTTCGATGTCATGGTGTGTTCAGACAATCAAAAGGTTAGTCTTTGTATTTATCGTATGGAAGGTGAAGCAGATCAGTGGTGGTCGATGGTTAAAAATATCAGGGACGTTGATGAGTTTGATGCTCTTGACTGGGATAAATTCAAAGGTATGTTTATTGAGAAGTATTTTCCTAAGGATGTTCGACTTAGGAAGGAAAAACTATTCCTGGAATTGAGGCAAGAGGAAGACTCAGTGGCTGCTTATAAATAAAGGTTCACTCGATTGTCAAGGTATTCTCTAAATTTTATCTGGGACCTTGATAGTAAAATAAATCATTTTTACTCAAGATTAAAGCCAAAATATCGAAGGGAATTACTTTCTCATGAGTTTAAAATTTATTAAAATCTTGTTTGATGTTCTAAGAAGGTGGAAATGAAGTTTTTCGATGATCAAGTGTTCTATAACAACCATTAGAAGAAGAGACCATGGTTGCAGGAGAAAGGAATGAATTCTTCAAAAAAGTCTGATGGTAAGAAAACTAAGTTTCTAGTTTGTGATAAATGATGTAAAAGGCATGATGGGGAATGTCTTCTGAATTCTAGAAAGTGCTACCGATGTGGTAAGATGGGACATAAGGCTCGTGATTGCATTGGAAAAGATCAGAGTGATGGTAAGAAAAAATTTGATTTACAGTTAGTGAAATGTTTTAAGTGCAATGAGATGGGTCACTATGCAAATGAGCATCTGAAAAAGACCTTGAGTGATGGGAAACAGTTAGACTACAAGCAGAAAGGGGTGGTGAAATCCTTTTCAACTACTTCAGCAGATGTCAGGACATCAAATGAAGTTGTATCAGGTACTTTGTTTTTTCAGATTATGCCAGTGTGTTGTTTTATTCGGGGTCTACACATTCTTTCATCTCTGAATCATTTTCTAGTAAAATGGAAATACCATCTCAAGAAATGACTTCTGAACATGTGGTAAAAACACTTTGGGGAAATTTTTAGGCAAAAATAAATTATAAGAATCTTCTTATCCTTATCCGTGGAAAGAACCTACTTGAAAACATTATTGGTTTACCTCTAGTAGAATTTTATTATATCCTGGGTATGGATTGTCTCTCTATTTACCATGCTATGATTGACTATAGAGATAAAGAAGTTTTTTTTAGAAAGACTTTCAGTTTGTGTACAAGAATTAACCCTTACAATTGATAACATATCAAGAGGCCGAGAAACTTGTAAAAGATGGAAATGAATGTTACCTTGCACACATTGTTGAAAATAAGGGAACTGTTCAGATTAATGATGTGCCAGTGGTAAATGAGTATTCTGATGTTTTTCCTGATGAGTTGCCTTGAATAATACCAGATTGGGAAGATGAATTTACTGTTGACTTAGTTCCTGATGCAAATCCAATTTCAAAACTCCCTTATCAAATGGCTCAAATTTAACTTTTAGAGTTGAAGGAGTAATTGTAAAATTTATTAGATAAAGGTTTCATTCGACGTAGCACATAACCATGGGGTGATTCAGTTTTATTTGTTAAAAATAAAGATGGTTTTATGAGACTTTTCATTGATTATAGATACTTGAATAACATCACTATTAAGAACAAATATCCTTTGCCACATATCGATGATTTGTTTTATTAGCTCTAGGGAGCACAGTATTTTTCAAAGATTGACCTGAGATCGGAGTAGAATCAGTTGAAGGTAAAGGAAGAAGATATTCCGAAGACCGTGTTCCATACAAGAAATGGCCATTATGAATTTGTAGTAATTCCTTTTGGTCTAACCAATGCACCGGCTGTAATCATGGAATTAATGAATATAATTTTCCATGAGTTCGTGGATAAATTTGTTGTTGTTTTCAATGATGATATTTTGGTGTTTTATAAAAGTAAAGAGGAGCATGAAAGAAATTTAAGGGTTATTTTGAAAACGTTGAAAGAAAAGAAATAGTATGGAAAATTCAGAAAGTGTGAGTTTTGGTTGCAACAAATTTCTTTCCTTCGTCATATTTTTTTTAAATATGGGATAACTGTTGATCCTGGAAAAACAAAGGTTGTTGAAGAACATCCAAGACCCATAAATGTAACTGAGATTCGTAGCGTCCATGGTTTGGCAGGATATTAACGAAGGTTTGTTAGAAATTTTTCATGGTTATCTAGTCCAATAACGAAACTAACTTGGATGGTTGTTTAGTTTATCTGGACAAAAGAATGTGATGATTGTGTTCAAGAATTGAAATGAAGATTGGTGAATGCTACAGTTTTAGAACATCCTTCCAGTAATGATGTGTTTTTTATCTTCAATGATGCTTCATTGATAGGAATTGGTTACGTCCTAATACAGAATGATCAGGTATTTGTTTATGCTTCACGACAGTTGAAAACTCATGAGGTAAATTACCCTACACATGATTTTTAATTATCTGCTGTTGTTTTCGCTTTGAAAATTTGGAGACATCATTTTTATGGAGTAAAGTGTGAAAAATATACCAATTAGAAAAGTTTAAAGTATATATTGACTTAGAAAGAATTGAATATGAGACAAAGGAGATGGCTTGATTTAATCAAGGATTACCATTGTACAATTCATTACCATCCGGGAAAAGAAAATAAAGTGGCTGATGCTTTGCGTCGAAAAAGTAATGCTTCATTAACAATGTTGCATTTGGAATGAGATCCTTTGGTTTTTTATTTGATGAACATTGGTATAGAAGTTTTTGGTGCAAGATGTTCTTCTATTTTGTTTCAGGTATTAGTGAAATCATCTCTATTAGACATAATCAAGCAAGAACAAAAGCAAGATAGTGAGTTGCAGAAAAAAGTAGAGCTGGTTCAGAAAGGTAAGTTGAATGAATTCAACATTGATAGTGATTGTGTTTTGAAATTTGGCAATAGATTGTGTGTGCCTTGTGATTCACAGTTAAAGAGAGAGTTGTTATGTGAAGCTCATTGTTCTCCGTTTTCAGTTCATCCTAGCAGTACTATGATGTACAAAGATCTGTGGGAGTATTACTGGTGGGATGGAATGAAAAGAGATAATGATGATTTTACTGTGAAATGTTTACTTGGCAACAGGTTAAAGAAGAGTGGATGTTACTGAAAGAAAAGCTTTAGCCATTACCAGTTCCAGATTAGAAATGGGAAAATATATCCATGGTCTTTGTTGTGGGATTGCTGAAGACACCTTGAAGTAATAATGCAATCTCGGTTATTGTTGATCGCTTGTCAAAATTTTCTCATTTCCTTCCTATTGGAGATACTTTCTCTCTAGATCAACTTTCTCATTTGTATCTTAACGAGATAGTCAAGTTGCACTGATCATGGTCCCATGTTCCCTTCTAACTTTTGGAAGGGCCTTCAGAATTCATTGGGTACTGAAATAAATTTTAGTACAAATTTTCATCCTCAATCAGATGGGCAATCAGAACGAACAATTTAGACTTTGGAAGATATGCTATGTGCTTATTCGATGGATTATCATGGAAGTTGGGACCAACATCTTTCTTTGGTTGAATTTTCATATAATAACAGTTTGCATTCCAGTATACAGATGGAACCATTTGAGGCATTATATGGGAAGAGGTGTCGAACTCCATCTTTCTGGGATGAAGTGGGTGAAAGGAAGATGATGGGACCAGAATTGGTAGAAGAGATGCCAGAAAAAGATCAATTGATTCAGAAACACATGAAAAATTTTCAGAGAAGACAAAAACGTTATGCAGATAATCGGTGGAAGAATCTATCTATTGAGGTAGGTGATCATGTTTTTCTCAAAGTTTCACCATGGAAATGTGTGATGTGATTTGGTAAGAAAGGAAAGTTGAGTCCAAGGTTCATTAGACGATGTGAAATTTTGGAGAGAGTTGGATCAGTTGCTTACTGAGTGGCTTGACCTCCGAGTTTATCTCATGTACAGAATGTTTTTCATGTTTCGATGTTGAGAACGTATATGCCAGATCCATCTCATGTTTTGAGACCAGAGGTAGTTTAGTTGGAAGAGAATATTTCTTTTGAAGAACAACAAGTCCAGATTCTTGAACGAAGAGAGGAAGTGTTGAGAAATAAGTTAATTTTCCAGGTAATGGTTTTGTGAAAAAACCATATGGTTGAAGAGGCAATGTGGGAATCTGAAAATTCTATGAAGGATAAATACCCCCACTTATTTTGATAAGTGAGTAAAATTGCGAGGACACAATTCCCAAAAGGGGGGAAGGATGTAACATCCCAGGTAAATAATGATTAATAACATTTCATATTTTATAATATTAGCGAATTAAATATTAATATTACTTTAAATGGGTTTCTATGTTCGATAGCATACTCGATACGCAACAAAGAGTTTCTTTGAAATAATACGTTGCACACTAGTAATAAAATAATATTATTTTAAATGTTAATTAACACGTAGCCATTATATTGGAAGGAATGAATAGAAATAACTAAAATATGATTATGTATGTTTGTTAAATGTTTTTACTTTTATCCAATAAATGTGAGAGGCTTAAAATGTAAATGAATCAAATTTTAAGCAATAATCATCTAATATTCATTAAAAGGATGATTAACCGCATTTTGATGGCGAACCCTCTTTAAATATAGTTTTGGTCACTCTTATACATTATATTGAAAGAAATAAAATTCTTCTTCAGAATCAGGACAACAGAATTTACTTTGTGTAATTTTTTTGTATTTTTCCGATAAAGATAATTTTTTATGAATAGTGAAAAATGTTTTATTTTAATTCAATACCTCTATTTAATAAAATTTATTAACATGATTAGATAATCTTTTTAAGTAGTTTTAAATTGATATTAGAATATATTTTTACCATTTATTCCAATTGTGGTCGTTGGAATTAATTTCACTTTGAAATTGGACTTAAACTGCTGCCAATCTTTTGATACTTGTTATTTCATAAAAACACATTATTTGTTTTGACAGTGGGAATGAATTATAAAATTAATTAATAAAACGTATATGTTTTGAATTTTTTAAAATAGACATCATTTTTGAATTCAGAATATCAAATATATCTTAGGGTGATGTTTTGGTATTTTTCTGAAAATCTTCAATTTTTGATGAATAGTGAAACCGCAAAGTGGTGGTTACAAAATTTGATTTTTCGTTTAAATGGGTATTTACCACTTTGGTGATTTGAATTTAAAAAAATACAATTTAAATGATTTTCATTATTAAGTAAAATGTGGTTCAATGGGATGGAAATAAGTTTTTGATGAAAAGTAACTTTTATGTTTTATTAATCGCGATTAAAGGTAATTAGTGTGATTTAAGGTAAACATGATATTATAATAAAATAAAAATAACTTGACACTTGTCCCAAACCTATTAGATGAATTATGGTTGACCAAGACAACCCATGGGTTGATTTATGGTACCCCATGGATCCACTTGAGAATGATAATGACATTTATGCCTTTTATATAAAGTTAAAATAAAAATGTCACAAACATGAGTTTTTTTTCTAAAAGAATTCTTACATGGGGTTATAGAAGTTAAATTTTTTAATATAAATATTTATTGGAAATCTAAAAATATTTTCTACATCATAGTATTTTTTTATAATGTTTAGACAATAAATAAATTTAATTGTATATGACATAATGATGATGTAGCGAATTCCTCATTATTTAACGATTTAAAAAAAATGAAAAGATAATGTGAAATATAAGACCTACACTTGTAATAAACCTATTGGATGGGTATATTTCGAACCATTATCACCTTATCCTCGAAACACATCAATTTGGGACCTTTAAAATCTGAAACTCATTTTAAAATAAAGAAACCTTTTATACCTTTCCAAGTGTGCCCCTCTTCTACTCTAATAAAAGGCCCCCACCTCTACCACCTTACCCACACATAAAAAGCTATTTTCTCAAACAACCCCTGCACATTATGGGTCTACACATCCCACTATTACTCCTAGAATCCTCACTTTGTGGAGAAGTATTCCCAAGGAAGCCTTTGATCTCAAATCAAAGAGAGTTACCTGATTTTAAGGTAATGTCTTCACTTGTGTTCTTTTGTTTCATTTTTCTTCTCCAACCCCCTAAAGTATTTTTATTCATTTATTTTGTAAAAACTCTAGCATCTTAAAAATACTATGATGTTGTTATAAGATGTATTAGAGCTACACATACACACACCTGCATCTAATGGTTAAAGAACATACGGTTTCCGTGGATGGAGAATTTCTTCCTCCCAAAACGATAATTGTCCAACATTCATATAACACCTTCAAAGGTGGCCATTAATATGACACGATATTTATATATGATATATAATATGTTTATATTTTCCTTAAACTTCTGTATTTTTCATTTTGGGCATACCTTTATGGGTTCCATTATGGGTAAACACGATATCTTCATTTAAGGAAGTGTCAACTACCGCCCCCTAAAAGTGATTTGATTCGTTAATACCATATGTGGGACATATAAATGATAGAGATATGATATTATATATGATACTATACTGGAATTAAATTATACCTTTATATAATTTTGATTCCACTCCATAAAATATAAAATAGAAATGAAAGTAGCGTTCATGCGTACGTATGGCATACCGTCTCCATGAACGGTGCATTTCATTTCTTACCTCTAAATGATTATGTAATATTATAAATTCATGTATATAATCGATATATATGAAATATATGTCATCTAAATCAGGAGGATAATTCTTGAGATAATGGATTTTTTACTACGTGAACAACTTGTAAATATAAGAAGTTCACTTTTGACTCAAGAACCAAGTATCAACAAATAAACTATTATTAACTTAAATGATTACATAATGTTCATAACATGGAAATAAGTGATATAAAAGGAATAATGAACCTGAAAAAGGTTCTAAAGCAAGTATAAATTAACTCAAGTTTACTATTCAGGACATTAAAGAATGATTTAGTCATGTTGGACCCGAGGTATGGGACTTCGTCTAAATATCCTTTCAATGAGGCATATTTTGTTTTATACAAAACATTCTTTTATACAGTGTATAAACCCCTTTTACATTTACAGTTATTCAAAAGGAATAATTTTCATATGACGCGTTTTACTAAATGACAAAAGGGAATGTTTTTTGTCGTGCGTATGCGGTGACAACGACTTCTCTGCCACCGTGACCATTATTTGAGTTTTGACTTCCTCTACAAGCCATGCCTATTTTAAAAATAAATACCATGTTTTACATTTCTTTTATTTTGGTATTTAAAATGGTTATATTTATGTTTTATTATATCAATTTGTTGTATTGATATCTTGTGATTAAAATGTAAAATTTTTTGTTTTCCATTATGCATGTTTTATGTGATACGATTATGTTTTGGTTCTTGGGCATTATTATGAAGACAGGAGGTTATGCGATAAACAAAGGGCGGGTGAGCCCGATATAGCTCTCCAATGCATTGGAAAACGCGAAGGAGTGAAACGTTAAGGTTTCTACGAAAAGATTTAGGTAATATATTGTGATGGATATTCCAAACGTAACCAAGTTGGTTACTCTCTACGTAAGAATGTTATGAATGCCTCAAGTTACCATTATGTCTTATGATTTCTATGATTTATTCATGATTTGATGAGTTATGTTAAGGTGTTTATATTTTATGGGTAAAGTATGATTTCATTCTTATATATATATGAACATATGTTTCCTTTCCATATTTTTATAACCCATACTGAGATTTTTATGCTCATCCCATGTTTTTTTGAAATGTTTTTCACAGGTCAAGGGAAATGTACATGATATGATGATAGTGTCATGGAAGTGTCTAGAAAGAATCCATGTTTTTTTTAAATATGTTTCCGTTGATGGTAAAAAATTAATACTATCTTTATGTAACCACTTTGTTTAAATGTGGAATGTAATGCATGTTTTATGATTTATTCTCTAAAACTCTAAACCTGAAAATATCCTCAATGTGTAATCTTGTAATAACTCAAGATTAAGTAAGGTTTAAGGCTGGGGAATTATAATAAATTTATTCATGATATCATACATGGTATAGTTCTTGGTAAAATACATATCCTCATTCCCTCCAATATCATTTTGAGTTGTAGATTCATCATTTATTCACTGCCTTACCATATTGAAAATAAGTAATATATTTCTATGCACCTTGGTAGGAGTTTCTTTGTATGAATCAATTGGAATATTTTTGAGTTCCTCCTTCATCCCATCCCTGAGAGACTACATATCAGCACCATCATATTTACTTCCTATAGATATGAATGGACCATAGATCATTCGGCAAGTTTCTATCTTCAATTTCATTAAACTACATACAATATATGTGTCACTAGGATCATAACAACATCCATCACAAAACTAAAAGTACTCTTGAAATAAGAGGCTAGATAATATAAGTCTTTTAACTTCCTCTTTACTTATTATCTAAGAAAATTATTGTTCCTAATGATTATCTATATAATATTAATGACATTAGGATGAGTCTATTATATCCCAATCCTTGCAATTTTTTCATAATCAACATCTAAATTACTCGTAGAAGTAGAGGCTTCACTTTTGGTTTCAACTGAGGCTATCACTAAAAAAATACTAGTATCAAATTGCTCTAAATAAGCATTAGTGACATAGTCACTAGCCACTGGCTGTGCTACTGGATCATTTTCTAAACGTGAATCTTGTGATATCTGTGTAATAGGATCTGCTTCAGCGTGATTTTGTAGAGAAAGGGGTGGTGCTGTTATTTCCCCATATGAGTTATATTCCAATCCGGACAAAATGTATAATGGATATCAATTCCACTCATGAGTACATGTCAAGTGTCCATGCACTACAATGTCCATCCTAACTCTTCTTACCTGAGGCTCAGGTACATTCTCATCTTCATCATCATCTTCATATTTTCTTCTATCTAAATCAATATTTCTCGACATCAGTTTTTGTTGAACTTCGGGATTTTCATGTACTCAATCCACTAAATCATCTCTACGAAATTCCTCTATCTAAGGAATATATGCAACATGATCCTCAGCCTCTTCTTCAAGGCCACCAACCAAAATTTCATTCAACTCCTACATGATATCTTGATTTAAATCATCAAGATTGTTCGGTGTTTACCCATTACTAGAATCCCCATGATGATAAGTATCATGTTCAATAGGATCATCACCACCATATACATCATCTCTATCAGTAGTTCCATGAACAGATTCCTCACTGGATATGTCAAATACATATTGACCCACATTCAATGAATGACTAAACTTCTCATCATTTACCACATCATCATCATCATAATCAATGGACTCCACATATGACATACTTACATGGCCTTCCTCATCAGTGACTTCTATCTCTTCTTTATCCTCATCACCGAACAAATGTTCCCTTTAGGGTTAATCCAATGGTGGAATGGAATGTCTATAAGAAAACTTCTTTGGAATTTCAAAAATATCAGCATCACTCTTGTCATCAATAAGATATCATTTTCCCTTGGAAACTCAACCTCAGCTTCCTTATCTAAATAAAAAACTTCCTCTATGTTTTTAAGTCGTAGATCAGCACGATTCATTGTTCCAATAGGATGCTAAATCATATTGTTATAATCATAAAATCATTCCTCATATCCTACACATAATTTCTTACAATAATTATAGAAAATATTAATTCATTTTAAATTATCTTTCTCATAGAAAAAACCACTTCAGGCACTAATCATTTCATCATTATCTTCCACACTACCAAACATCATTATCATTTCTGATATCACCCTAGGATAGTATAAACAAGTTACTTTCTTGGAGGGTTTTATCATATTAGAAATATGTACCATTATGTAACTACATATATTCAATATTATCCCATTTTTAATCATTAAAGTTAGAATATATCCTGATACTTCAATGTAGATAAATATCACTTCCGTGGGAATATTTGATGTTGAATAAACATAAAATTTAATTTTTCTTTTCCATCATAGTCAGTTGCTGTAGCACTTCCCAATTATTCACATCTATTAATCTCTATTAGAGCATCCTAATATGAAATCAAATCTGAGCAAGGATGAATATTACCCAGATAATCATCATAGAAAACTTTATGAGGCATTTCCAATCATTCATCCCAATAGTTTGATGAAAAAGATATCTCTTTTCCTTTTACTACAAGTTTCTTCTCTGCACCTCAACTCCATCCAGGGGTATAATCATGTTGAGATAAAACTCATGAACAATATAGTGATAAAAATTTCTCTCATTTTTAATGAATCAGCTAATCCACTCTTGAGATTCTATCAACCTTAGAAAAACATAATATCTTGATAGAAGCCATTCCACAAAAACTTCTTTCTTGTCTATAACAAATTGGATTCCCAAACATGGGTTTTTAGTACCAAACAAATCATCCTTATGATGCATAACTGATGGAGATTCACTTGGATATTCCATCACATGATTTGTCCATTCCATTTCGAGGGTTTAATATAGGGGTGTTGAATGGTATTGTGTATATAAGTAGAGTATTGACGAGTATAATGTTCTATTCCAATGAAGAAGGTGAAATGTCAAGACGAATTGAATTAAATAAGTCATTTAGGGATAGAAAATCATAAAGAATAAAATTTAAATGAATTAAAATGAAAACCAAAAAATTTAATTTTATTTGAAACAAACTGAATTAAAAAATTGGCCTTGATGGAATTAGTTTCATAGGATCAGTTTAACATGTATGTTTTCAAGTTATAGGTTTCACAGATATGATTCATATGATCAGTTAAACTGATCGGTTTCACTTATTGGTTTCACTGATTGGTTTCACTGATTGGTTCCACCTAATCAAATTCATCATATCTCTTTCACCTAATCAGTTTCACTGATCGGTTAGACCTACAACTGTTACACAGATGAGCGTATATTTCTTAAGGAAAAAGAGTTTGGACATGACTTTATATATTTATCATTCCTAGTACATGTTAAATATTGTTCATTCTCTTAGAGATTAAGGGTTTATTAAATAATTCATGTAGTTTATGCTCAGTCCTGATAAAATTGAGTGTTATATCATTTTTTTTACAATGATCTCTCAATAAGTGATGTCTAACATCAATATGTTTTTTCTATAATGGGAAATTCAATTTTATGAAATGTTAAAATCACATTTATTGTCACAGTTTTTGGGGATATGTGTAAATTGAAATCAATAGGTTAATAAGATTTTTTCATCCAAAAAATTCATTCACAACAACTTCCAACATCAATGTACTCTACTTAAAAAGTAGATAATGAAATTGAATTTTTCTTTTTCATAGACCATGATATGAAAGTCATTACCAAATGTTACATGCTCTAGAAGTACTCTTTTTATCTAAATTACATCAACCAATGTCAACATCTATATTACTCAATATATCAAAAGGATGTCCTCTAGGATAAATGAATCAAAATTTGTTTTTTATACATGATGTATTAGAAAACACATTTAACAGAATTTAAATGGGATTATTTTTGGATTTCATGAAATCTGTCACACATACACAAACTAAACAAAATATCTATCATACTTGTAGTTATATTCAACAAGCTCCCAATCATTCTTTTGTAAGTAGTTTTATCAACATATTTCCCATTTTCATCAATATCTAACTTTCATATATAATTCATTTGGGTTTCACTAATCTTATTGCTAAATCATTCATTTCTTATCAAAAGATATTTTGGTTACTTACATTGATATATAATAATGCCTTCTTTTTTTTTGAAATTTCAAGATCAATGAAAATATTTATTTTCACCAGTCAAACTCATTTTAAACTCTCGTCGCAACATATTTGAAAAATCATTACAAAATGAATTTTTAGACGGTGGAAAAATAATATCATATACATATATTTGAGCTATTAAAACATATTTGGTAATTCTTTTTATAAACTATGTATGATCAAAAAAAAATTTAGTAACACCTTTAGAAATATGGAAATTACATAATCAATCATAAAAAGATCTTTGAGAATGTTTCAAACCGTATAAATAAATAGATTTTTTGAAATCTTGATTTGGAAAATGTGAGTTTTTAAATATTGGGGTTTGTTAAAAAAACACCATCTGTTATATAAACATTTTCGAATGGAGTATTGATATCCATTTGAAAATGTTTAAAATACAAATGTGTGGAATAAGCATGTATAATTCATATGAGAATAAAGAATATCTATTTGTGAAAATTTATAGCATAAGCAAAGTTCAATTCATAATAAATTCCTCCCCAAATTTGGTTATTTTGTTAAAGACTCTAAAGGATTTGATTTAAGTAGATCATATAAAGAATATTCCTTTATCACATTTGGAGGAAAACTTATTTAAAATTTATGTAGTGTTTAGAATAAAACATTTAAATCCAAACAGAATAAAATAACATACATTGGGTTTCATATTGTTACCAAATTCGTAAGGTGTTTTCATAAGGATTGGTCTAATTACGAATCTATTTATTATGTATCAAACATTCTAATCAGCATTAACCCAAAATAAAATTGAAATGTCATATTCATTATGCATTGTTCAGGAAATTTCCTGTAGTGTTTCATTTCTTTATTGTAACATGATATTTTATGGGGTGTACTAGTGGTATAGAAGTTGTGTCTGCATCCTTTTCGTGAGAAAAAAATTCAAATTATGTAATTTAAAACTCACATCCATGATCACTCCTTATTCTTATGTCCACTATGATTTTATACAGTCCTAACATACTTCATACATTGAGAACATGCTTCAATATTGTGAGCTAGAAAACATCCAGGTATACCTAGAGAAAAATTTACAAAAACATACACAAAGTGCTTCCCATTGAAACATGAAACTCTCGATGATCCAATAAAATCCTTGTGATCCAACTCATGTAGTTGATATTTAGTAACATATTTATTTAGGTTGAAAGAGAATTTATGTCTCATTCCTTTATGACAAATTTTTCACTACATATTTTTTCGAAACTCTAATTTTGGTAGGACATTAACTAAACCATTTTTTGTAAACATCAGAATAGAGTGTATGTTGCAATGTCATAGTCTTCTATGCCAGATCCATGACACCTTCTGAAAGGTAATTAGACCAAAAACCTTTTACGAGGCTACTGTGTCTAGATTGATAACATAAAAATTATCATTTCTAAGAGGTGTAAATACTATGTTGATATAGGAATAAAAAACATGAAATGAACCTTTTTGAATATTACATTAAATCCATCATCACACAATTGAGATAGTATAAGTATGTCATACTTTAGTTCATAATCTTAAAATACTTTTGAAATTCAAATAGAGATAGGGTTACCAATATAGCCTAGGCTAATGGTTTTTTCTTTACCACTGTCACCAAATGTGACACATCCTCCATCAATATTGATATGAATTTTGATGTGTGAAGAGTCCCCTATCATGTGTCATGAACAGCCACTGTCCATGTACAACATATTTCTACAGTATCTCTTTATATATTTTTCCAACAAACAGTTCATCTAATAAACAATTTTGGTACACATATTTGTTTGTGTCCACATAAATTCGTGATTAAATATTTTGGAAAAGAGTATTGACTTATTTGATTACAATTTACAGAATATAGTGTGTTTGAAAAATAAAATCTGTTCGGTCCATAAGAACTTGATACAGTAAAAGAATTTTTAGAACATGAACTCTGAATAAAATTATTTGTTTTTGAAGAAATAATTAGATTTTCCCGATTTGTTTATAAAATATGATTCAGATATTTACATTAGACCTTCTACATATCCTACACTGAAAGACTAATTAGAAGCTGTTTGTTTACCAATAAGTTGAGTAATGGTATTATTTCCCTTGGTAAACATTCGTAGACCTTCATTTATTGACCATTATAAATTTTGGTCTCAATGTTTTCCTTCATCAGTTTAGCATTTTTATCTTTTCTATTGTATGTTCATATTTAACAGTTACAGTTAGATCTTGATGTTTCATTATATATTTTTTACATATCAATTAACTCATTACATGTTTCATCCAACATGTAGAAATAATCAAATAATTCTTCATTTTTCATTTTTTCAGAATCTCATTCATTTTCATAATAATAAGAATATTGAGATGGAGTGTCTAAGATTACCTAATAAGTGTTTATCATGAAACACATATTATCCATACAATCATTCTCATCATCAGAAGAAGAAGATTCACTAGATTTGTCCTCAGATGCAGTCCAGCTGGCCTTTATTTCATTATTATACTTTCTATCAATATTCTCATATATCATTTTGAATTTCATCTATGGATAGTCATCTTTGACATGTGATTTCATTTTATGATCATAGAAATTTATCTCTTATTGTTTATCATTTCTCTTCCAATCACTTCTTATAATTTCCCTTGTTACCATAATTTACATTGTAATTGGGATTTCAGAAAAAAAAAATTGTATTACATATCTTGAATCGTCTAGATAGCTAGGACATTTAATTAACACTATCTGAAACTAAGTATTCACTACTTTAACATGAACCAGAATCATGAGATTTTTCTTTGTATTCTTTTTAGAAGCATTATACTTGAATGATACGTAAAATATTTTGGCATCATATGCTTCTTGAATTAAAATCAATTCCTATTCATACATCATTAATTTTACAATCACTTCATTAACCAATATCTTATCAATATAGCATGATTCCCTAATAGATATATATTTCCCATACCATATCTCTGGTATGCATTGCAGGATCCTCATAATATTCTCTATGGATGTAACTTCTCTTTCTAAAGAAATTATGGTAATCGCAATTTCATTGAACCTGAGATATATATAATAAATATATTTATCAGGATTCATTCTGAAATTATCATATTTAATAGTATAATTATTAAATTTCTTTTAATTAACATTATCTATTTCACACATGGTAATTGACTGATGTGTCACAAATCGAATGCATAGTTTTACAAGAATACATAATATTAAACTTTTCATCTCATAGTGCATAGTATAGAAAATTAATTGCTTTAAAATAATTATTGTAAGTATTATTTGTAGGGTTATCCCATGTGTTTCTAGCTGGTTCGAGAATTACATAATTAATTTCAATAGAATTCCTTATTTCAAATCCCATGCTTTATAGATGTATTTTAATTTTATGCTCCCACTGAGTATAGTTGGTTCCATTAAATAAAGATGTTCTATTGGTTATAGACCCTTCTAATCTATTATCCATTATATAAATTTAGAATGGATTTCAATGTGATAATTTTTAGAAATAATAGATAACTTATGAACATTGAAATACAAAAATAATCATAGTTGAAAATATTTTAAAAACTATCAATAAATTTTTAACCATTTCATACCGAATGATGGTCAGATTAGATTACTCAGGGGGGGTAATATATTATCTATATTGAAAAAATTCTTTGGTAAAAATTTTTAATTTCAAAAATAACAATGAAGTGGACATTTATTATCAAAATACACTCATTAGAAAAGGTACCATTTATTACTTAATTAATAAGAGGTGATTTTTATTAATTTCATAGATACCATATGTTTATTTTATTTTTATGTTTATGACATATTTTTTAATACATAATTATCTAAACTAAAAAAAATTAATTTTTTTAAAAAATGAAATCTTCTTCATCCTAAAGTACTATTAGATTTATTGATTTTGTGTGTGTAATGTTGGAAAATATGTTTCTGATACAATATGTAAAAACCACTTGAATTAGGATAAGATTTTTTATTATAGAATTTATAGATTAAAAAAAATGGTATTTACTTCGTAAAAAATAATGGTTCAATCTACTGGTATATGTTTTTAATGGAATTTGTAACTTAATAAATTATGATAATGATTGGTAATGTTGATGACAAGAATAGTCCATAATTTCATCTCATATATAAATCATTTAATTTCACTAATAAATAAGGGTTTCAAATATATTAAATATTGTATAATGATAATAATTCATGTGGTTTTATTATTAGATGTTGTGTACAAACACCATGTTGACTTAATTGTTAATTTTTTCTCTATAATTTCCTTATCAATTGTATTTTCATAGGTTTATAGTGACATTGTTCTTAATTATGTAGGGTTGAATAATTATAGAAACATCAACCCATTGAATAGTTTAAGTGATTAACTGAATAATGAAATATAATTAAATGGTCCAAATACCATTAAATTATTTTTGGATTATTTAATATCACTTATAATTTATTATGTACCTTGTAGGTAAATTAATATCAGTGAATAAATATTTTATTTTATAAATTTAATAATTTTTATTTCATTAGTTATTATTATATATATTGTTGTATATATTTATTTCTTGAAATTCTATTGTTTTTTACCAGAAATAAAAATCATTAGTTGATTGGTGATTCTATAATGTTCTAGTATGATTAATTTTACTTGGAACACTATTGTTATTTTTTTCCTAATATTATTGAAATAAATTTAAAATATGCAATGTTTTTGAATATTGAACCCACTTGAAAAGGATACTTGGCAACATTTATGTTAGTTTTTTGGAATCTTGAAATTCCCACAATAATAGAGTATAATATGTTTTTAATTAATCTCCTTTTTACAAGTGAGCTTGTTGGATATGTATTATATTATCAGTTAAATTTTGAACATTCTATAAATTATTGTCAAAATAATATTCATTCACAAACCAGATGATCCCTCGATGGGTTTTATGGTGGAATTATGGGAAATTCAAATTCAACTATTAAATTGATGAATTTAATAACACAATTTATTCATTTGATAGAAATCTGAGTTCATGAATCTATGATTCTCCATATAACATTACATTATGTTAACACAAGATTTATATATTCAATTTATACTATTCTAAATATTAACATTAGAATCAATCAATCTTCATATAACCATATTTTCATATTATCCTACAAATAAAGTAGAAATTTAATATAGAGGGAGTTATTCTATATTTTTCTTGTATATCAAATATATGTACATCATAAAATGATTTTCATTGAATAGAGAGAAAATAATAAAGGTATGTAATTGAATTAAGTTGAGTTTGTCAGTATTTTCATATATGGTCAACGATTCTTTAAAATTGATTAGATCTAATAGTGTCAGTATTTGAAAATTGAGATTTAGAGTTCCACTAGTGGTTTCTAATCCATATTAGAATACCATAATTGATAGGAAGAGTATAAAAGTTAAAAACCTAATTCTTTTAAAGGTTAGGTCAGGAGTTGACCACCATGAATGAGGGAATCTAACCGCATAATAGGAGGCATTACCGTCGTAATTTTCAATAAAATAAAGAAAAATCTAAAAATCATAACTCAACAGATCCCATTATTGACGAAATTTGATTCCATATCCCAATTCATACATACATTACACAAAAAAACATCCATAAATGGATTCCACAAGATGTAAATAATTCATTAAATATACCCATGATACTCAAAAATAATATAAAATCTCCCTAGGACACTCTATGAAAACAAATAACAAACTATAGAGGGGTAAATAGTTGATGTTATCAACAACATCCATGTTGATTAATGTTTTTGAGAAAGACATATAGGTTATAACTAAGAAAATAAATTATGATATTAATATAATAAGATAATAATAATTAAAATATAATTTTAGTTTCCCCACCATATAAGTTTATATTATTGTTTATCGTATGTAATATAGGGAATTTATAATTACAAGTGATATATAATAATATATGAATAATAATGAAAATATAACATCATTATAATACTATAACATCATTATTATTACCGCAATATTAGAAAAATAAAATTATTCAAAAAAAATTAATATGACATACCTCTCATCCTATGACTAACAATAGTAACATATCAACTAAATATAGGAATTTCAATCTCTTAACATTTTTTATAATCACTTAATCACATCATCAATCTTAAAACCACATCATTTTCACCACATTCCACTACCATATCCACACATCTAGACATCATGAAAACATTGAATTATTTTTTAACAATAAGACATCAATGTCAAAAAGTTGACATTACACAAATCCATCACATCAAAAATTAATACAAAACCCTATGAAATCTTATCTAGAAGAATCATTCCATTTCAGACTTAGCATCTACACTTGATAAAAATATTCATAAAATCCATATTAAAACATTTAAATAGATATTGGTTGTTAACTATTCACTAAATATGTTATCCACCATTCGTTAAAATAGATTCATATATTTTGTCACAATTTATTTATTCATATTACTTTAATACATTTTATCAACCAATGAATACATAATTGTAAATTCTAATATTTAGTTCTTTCACAGTGGAAAAATTTATAAATGAATTATTTTAATCATGAATACATATGAACTTCAAATATGAAAGATGAATTTATAGATTTCATGGATATGTTGATAAATTATGAAAAATTTGTTTAGGAAGGAGAGGGTTTTCAGTTTTGACTGACATATTTTATGATTGATAATTAGATCAATTTTTCAGTTTTAATGTTTCAAAACTGCCCCACAAGTTAAATGATAAATTCAATCAATTAGGAGATATCTGATAAACATTTTTTTATACCTATTATAAGGTAATGTGGTGAGCCTCAGGATGAGCAGGGAAATAATTAAAAGGTTTTACATGACCAAAAATAATATATTAAAAATAAAATATTATTTTCACCCCTCTATGTATATTTATTGGTGCGGATTCCATGGGAATAACTAGACTATATTATATTGGTCCACCCAGGTTGGCTAGCTGGACTAGCATAAAATGTTCCCATGTTCATTAGCCAACTCGTGAACCAATTTGGTATGTCATCCCAACCAGACCCATGAGGGAACATGTGATGTATATAGGTGAAATACACCTACTCAACAACCCCCAATGTGTCATGTGGGTAACCCAAGGGTCTCTATGAGGACACCTTTTATAGTTATGAATATATTTCTTTGTTTTTTTATATGATGAATGTTTTTTGAAAATAAATAAAATATATTATGTATTTTTTGGACAAAGATTAAAATGGGTTTTTTTTATTTCCATCCGAGTTCATTTTCTATGAGAGATATGATGATATTGGTATTTATCTATATAAGAATGATTATGGGGTTTAGTTCATGATGTTTAAAGCATTAATGGTGAATATACTACATAGGGAGAATGATATAATATGAACATTCCCTTTTATCTATCATGGATTTCAAGACCCCCCCTCCACCACGAAGATATGTGGGTGCGTCTCCACTAGAACTTCATCGATATTGTATTACATCAGTGCTGATTAAAATTGTGTCTTACACATGTTATGGATATTATTTTGTACTCCGTTGAACGAGGTGTCTTCTAAAGATTTTTCAGTCCTATATACATATTTTCAATACTCATCTAATTTAGGTAACTTGTAATGAGGAGTCTATCTCCCACTATAATTCAATAATTTATTTGTAGGTTGCTGGTTTAGGGTAGTTCAAATTTTTTGTTTTTCCAGGAGATTTATTATTCAAATATCATATATAGAGTGGGGGTTATTTCATATGTTTATAATAATAAAAAAGACAACAGACATGGTTAGTTCAAATTATAGTGGTTAGTAACCCCTTAACCAGGATCTATTCTGGATAATGGAATGGGTTCGCTTATAGGTTTCTAGAATGGTATCATTATATCAATTGTTATGAAATATATGGTGTGTTATTCCCTTTGATGACATGTGTACTTTTTTTCGTGGATACATATTTATGGTATTTAGCAAAAACTTAAATGTTGGACAGATTGAGGGATTCAGATACTTCATGTATATTGATGCCATATGTGCTCAATGGATACCTTTGGGACGTATTGTACAATAGGGATATCAATGCCTGACTTCGAAGACATTTCTATATTCAAATTATTTTTTGTAGCACAACCATTGTTCCCACACATGATGTGTTTTTGATGGGGATACACAGGTAATATGATGGTATCTATAGATATTAAATTTTTATTATATGAAATCTAATTCAAGTTGTTGTTGGGTGACATATTATAGAGAATGGTGGTCCATGATGGTGGATATGTTTGTTATTACTCGAGGCCAATCCAAGAGTACAAGCATTAGGGATGAGTTCTATAGTATCTAAAATTTAAAAGAATTAGAAAATTGGTAGTTGTACATGGAATATTAGGAATCATTTAATTGTTAATGAGATCAAAAAACATAGTTGGATTTTCCAAATAAAATCAATGGTTAATGTAAATTTTGGAATTGTGTTTTTCTAAGAATGAGATAAATTAATCATGTTAGGAAGACTCAAAAACCTATATTTTCATAGTGATAATTCTATGTGGATTATAATATATATATTCCATATGATGTGTTCCCAACCGTTGAAATTATGTAAGAAATTATTGCAAGATGATTTTTGTGTCACTAATAAATGGAATAAGATGATACAAAATGCGCTAAATTTTTCAATTTAAAATGGTATATTTATTTCTAATTAAAAAAACAATAATTATTATTGTGTGAAAACATATTCACTTGTTTCACCGGTTAATAAATTACTCAAAACTAATTTATTAATACTAAAACAATTGCGTTAATGAATTTGTTTCTTCAGTTTTAAATCTTAATAAAAATTCATTTAATGAATTGATATATTTTTCTTTTATTGGTCACTAAAATAATCATTGGTCATTTCCAAAAAAATTATAATATTTTTCATGGAATAATGAATATCAACCAAGGCCATAGATTTGTAAAAAATAGATATTTTAGAAATAAAAATATATGCACAAAATTCCTAATGATAATATTGAATGAACCCCACCCCCCCACACACCATGTTCATAATGATAAAATATAATGTTAAAATTTAATACATTTTATGTCAAATATGACTCATTATAATGAAGTGGTTACTAAAATATTCCAATTGAAATTATATTAATTATGGGAAATCAATAGTAGTGGAATCTTATTTTTAATATTCTGTTGAGATAAATAGCTTTGTTATAATTTTGATACAAAGGTTAATATTCCATTTTTGAATAAATAATGGGATAAATTGTGTTTCATTTTCATAATGTAATTTTTTATGATCATATAAACATTTCATAATGACATGGTATTGAAAATTGAATGACAGTGATAGTAATTTCAAAATGTTGTATCAAATAGAAAAACATCAACAAATAAAAAGGTTATTTCTATTATTCATATATTATGAAAGTATATAAAATTTAAAAATAAGAAAATTAATCACCAAATAATTTAGCATTCATAAAAGGTATTGAAATAAGGTGAAATACAAAAATTAAATGGAATAATAATGGAATCATATGATCTCTAAAAATAGAGAATACTAGAAAATAATAAAAAATACAATGTACAACTTCAAAATAATATATTATGGTATATTCCAATAGAAAATTGTACTAACTTTGGATCCTATAAAAATTACAATAGAATTTACCAATCACATTATATTTATTTACCTTTGTAATGTTTGTATGATTTTCAAACATCCAATGAATTGATCCTCTATGACCAAATGGTGATTTAATTTTTTGTTTAAACCATAAACCAATGAATTACCATTACCAAGTAGATAATCCAAGTCCATTTCAAACACCTATGGATACCACATCCATCCTCCTTTGATGAGTTTCATGTAGCTCTTTGAAAAATGTTTTCAATGCTCTTATGATTGATGATGATAGTAAACATTTCATCGATGATATTGTTGATCCATTTTTTTAGTAGTGTAGTTTTCTTAGAAAGATCTTATCTTTAAGTCATTCATTGGGGATAATAATGAAATGATAGTTTTTATCTTTTTTGGGTCAAATAATATAACATTAATAGAAATTATAAGCCCAATAAAATGACGATACGACATATATTTAATGTGATTTGGAATGAAACAACATGTCTATAATATTGCATAAAATCATTGAAATGTGATAACTATTAATATAATATATGGCAACATGAAAATCAGTGTCGAATATATATCATTATAGAGTAATTTTTTGAAGCTAATATCAACATTTACTTCATTATTACTCTTTATCAATATCAAGACACTCATGTGAATTATTATTAGATTTTAAATTATTGTTCATCCTTATTTTGTAAACCTGATAACTTGGTGTCTCTCATAGAATTTTATTATAATGTGCATCCTCTTATTTATTAGGTTTATTAAATTTTTAATTAAATTACGTTTTTTATAGGAAAATTAAGGCTCCCACATTTGACTTTATCAAATATAAGTAATATGAGGATTTCTCAATAAAAATCATACATTTAAAGTGATTTGGAAAGTTCCATGTGATGTTTTCATTGTATTAATATTACATATAATATATATAGGTTCTTACTTTTTGTATATTAATATTAAATAATATTTCATTTTTCATAGATTTTAATAATAAGAAACATTGATGTGTAACAACATAAATTTCATTAATTTGTTAATATAAATTATATTATGAAAATAAATGGTGAATACCACCAATAATAATTGATGTTAAAAAAATTGGAGTCAATGTGACATAGTAGGGTTGAATTTGATGAAATTTCAGAATAAAAATAAATTAAAAGAACTAGAAGAATAAATCACTATACAGATCGATTTTTGTGATTTAGTAGTAATCTCTATATCCATGGTGTGGTCGAATCTCAATATGATTCAATAACACAAATATAGATATAATATTAGGGATTCAAAACAAAGAAATATATACCAAGAAATGTGCTAAAAATGATGATTAAATAATTTTCAAGATCCCACATAATATGTCCATTATGATACCATTAATGGTGGATTGAATTCTCCATTGTAATAGAGTAGAATCTCAGGAAAAACTCACACCAACCTCTATAACACCCCCACACTGAACATGTATTTTATAGAATGAGATAAACACCCCACCTCGATGACATCCACTAGTGTGACATCTCGACAAAATTGTCCCCTGAGGAAGTCCATCAAGACTCTGTACGTGCCTCTAACCCCTAGGATTTGAGAGCATTATTGGTTAAAATTCATTATTTTTTTATTCATTTTTGTAATTGTAAGCCTGATGAAACTTTCCATGTGAAAATATGAGTCCAAAATCTTTATGGATTATAATATATATACCATAAACATGAAATGTACATGAAACACAATTAATTTAAGTCAATCATACAGAAAAATATATTAATACAATATAAAGACTACACATAAGATGTTAATGTAATTTTGTGGATAAAAATTGAAATATACAATGATTTCTCATCTATTTTATTTTTAGACTTGTATTAATAGCATTGAAATGTAATTTTGTTAGGTCCTTTTAATTTACTTTTTTTAGGATATTCAATTATAAATTATTTTTTATTTTCAATTGATAATTTTATATTGAGTTTTTCATAACATTAACCAATTTATTTATTTCATTGAATGTCTAGGAGAATATTGTATTTCAATGAATACCAATTGAACATATTTTATATAAATAATATTTTATAATTAATGGATATATTGTGATTATTGAAAGTATATAATATATATAATGTTAAAACAATATATTAATATAACACAAAACACTAATATATAAATATATTTATTAAACAAATATATATATATATAATTCACATAACAGGTTTATGTGATGGGGTATATAAAT
Organism: Viscum album; assembly: GCA_963277665.1. Lineage (NCBI taxonomy): Eukaryota > Viridiplantae > Streptophyta > Magnoliopsida > Santalales > Viscaceae > Viscum > Viscum album. Next base: position 840,615,392 of record OY728141.1, read on the forward strand.
ATTGAAATATGAATGTAAATATTTTATTTAATTTAGTATAATTTATTCACAACATTATTTTAAATTATTTTCGTGTAGGGATTATAATATAATGTCAATGTAAGAAATTATTTCCTTAATTTTTAAAATGATCAATTTTAGAATCAATTTTTCATATTATAATAGTTATGTAATTTTTTCCATTTTTCATTTTAATCTATAAATAAAATCGAATTTTATTTGTAGATGAAATATGTTCGATGAAATAAATTGTAAAATGAAAAGAAAATATCATAACTTTAAAAAACAATTCTCCTTAATCAATATTACATATTAATGGTTTTTATCCAGAATAATTTTTTTTCATTGTAAATTTTTAAATGAAAATATATTATTAAATAATGGTTTCAATAATATCTAACTTGTTCCTAAATCTCATCCCATATGGCATTACTAACTAAAAATTTGTCTCCACCTATTTTGAAGTAAAATAATCATAAAATTGTACTATAAAATCTTCATAGATTGTATGAACAAATTAATTTACTATTAGGAGGCCTCCATAGATTACAAAAATCATATATAATCCATTTATATAATTAATTTTTTGACATTTCATCTGTTGTAAATTTATATTTAGAATATTAAAATGAAAATAGATAAAATGTGAGAAACTTAAACAATTATGATTATTTTGGTTACTAATTATATATTTAGAAAAAATAAAAATGTTGAAAAATAGATTATTGTATATAAATTATGAAGATTCTATCATTCATATTGGGTTTTTATCAAAAAACATTTTCAATGACCGCGAATTCATTTATTTAATATGTCAAAAAGAATTGTCATTCATTTCCCCAGAAATAATTTATGATAATAATGTCTTTCCTGTTTGAAATGAGATGTTATTAATTGAAATGATGTTAATAGTAAACGTCACATTTGGTACTCAATTAGGAGATGAATTTTTTTTATTTTCCCATACATCAATTAATAATATGAATTTTACGTGCGTGGCATGTTTTTTAACTACATATATATATATTTGTCATTGATTCTGTGTATTTATGGTTATTTATAATCCTATTTTTATTTATTCTTCAGTAGTTTTATATTGATTCTGTGTGTTTATGAAATGAATGGGAAATTTGGTTCTAATTAAATATTTATAATATCAATAAAATCGGGATAATATTTTTTTAGATACATTTATGCAATAGTCAAAATAAATACATCATTACTAACAAACAAACATTCTTCGAATTATCTTTATAAGTTTTCAATTGAATTGTATATTTAGCATATTCTATAAATCCTTCCTTGTGTTGATAACTATAATAGTTTAAAACTACATTATGAATAAGAATCATTTGATTACCCAAATAAATAGTTTTTTAAACGAATAATATAATATATGATGATAATAATTCATGTTATCTTATTAGTGATAATTTTGTAAAACAATTTCTTTGTGTTTTAGTTTTTTATAGTTATATTAATAAAATATCACATTTATATTAGTTACTGAATTTTTTCAATTTGGTTGTCTTTCTTAGTATATGTTTTATAGATATCATAAATGGTTGGTTTTTCATAAAAAATCTAGGAATAAAAATCTTAGGAAACTTATTTTTGATATTGTGTCTATGGAGGGGGTTTAAAAAAGATTTTGAATATTGGGGTCCCTAGTATCAAACATCCTAAAAATGAACACACACACACACACACACATATGACACACAATTGATATATAAACAATGAGATTAATATTCTAGATAATTTTAGTCATTCGATAGATTATGTGAAAAAATTCCACATATAGTAAGATATATAGAATTATATTTATATGCTTATATATTTAAAAATTTTAATTTATTATATTAATAATTGTTATATATTTCTTATGTTATATACAAATTAATATTTCTATCATCACTCATTTTAATCCAGAAAATATACATGTTATTTTAGCTATATATTTGCACACAATGCATAATTCTCTAAAATCATTGTCTCAGGGCCTATCCAGTACATATATAAATAGAGAAATTTATATTTTTGGATACTGAATTTCAGTGATATTGCATTTCCATGAGTGTTTCATTATTAATGACATAAATAGAGGGATGAAAAAACACATAATTTTCATTGTTTTTAATGAAATAGCATGGAACATGAATATTTTCTAGTTATTACTATACAAATCCTTATCAATCATATTTAGTTTCTCTATTTATTTTTCACATTATTTAGTATTATTTTGGATATTTGTTCAAAATTTTCAAATATTTTATTTTAATATATTGTATGGATATAAAGATAAATCAACTAAATGTATTATTAATTATGGTGTTGTTCTTGGAAAAGATTAATGTCAAACATGATATATATTACGATTAATGGTATGGATATATTATCTAATTTTGATTTTATTGGGAATTGAAAAATATTTTATTAATATGTAATTATTTTCTTGATGATATAATGATCAATGATGCCATTTTATGGAGTTCAAACACAAGAATAAACATATCTACTAAGGTTTATTATTCTATTCTTAATATTCATATATATTATATTTTATAAAATTTGGAAATAGAACCACAATAACATATAAGTATAGAAAGGCAACTTAAATATTTAATGTACACCACATTTTTAAGCGTCACAAACAATATTAATTATTGATAACCTTATTTTATACTTATTATATGTTTTTTCGGAATGAATTGTTTCTATGATGCTTTAAAAATTTCCTTTTTTTATTTATTAAAACATTTTCTTAAGGGAAAAATATTTTTAAAAAACAGAAAAGTTATTATATGAAATGAAAAAAAATTACTAGAATGAATTGACATCAAAAACATTATACAATTCTATAAATCTATCGAAGCTACCCAAAACTCATCTCAAATAACCAGTTAGACTATCTAGAATAAAAATTAAATAAATAAAGAAGCTGAAAACTATTTTTACTATGATATTTATTTGCAGAATAATAGATATTAGATATAAATATGTGGAAAAAATATGAAAATAATGATTTTGATTATGATTATAGGAATAAAATACATTCATTTCATCTTTAGCCGCATCACTTTGTATTTTTAAACTATGTAATATCATATGTAAGTAATGGAATTTATAATTTATTTGGAGTTAAAATAATATGAGAATAATACTAAAAATTAAACATAATCATTATCATATCACTTCAAAAATATTACAATAACATATCAAAAGTCAGAATATTATGGAAAATGTTGAAGGCCCATCTTTCAACCACTGTCTGACATCACCATCATATCAACTACCAATAAAAATTTACCACTCCCATATTTTGTGGATAATCACATTATCACATCATCACTACCAAAACCACATCATCATCACCACATTCCCCCCAGCTATATCCACACATAATCATTTCCAGACCTCATAAAATCAAGTTATAACCTTAATCCATCCAATTCAAAAACATTAAATAACTCTATTCTGTCAAATTCTATACATGAAATAACATGAACAATATTATACAATGTATTAATACCATTTCACCCATAGATTCTAAAATCTATAAAAATACTCATCAATGCCATATTAGAACATTTAAACCATTTTGGTAGTAAATTATTTTCTCTATTTGTAATCCATCAAGTGTCATAATATGTTTATATATTTTTAAAATTTCATTCCCAAAAAATTAATTTCAAAAATTTGATCCACCCATGTATGTATAAACCTAAATTAATAATTTAGTTAACTTACTCTCAATAAGCAACTTATATAAGTGTAATATTTATCATGAAAATATTTTAACATTAAATATGAGTTAGTAATTTCTACTCTTAATGGAGTCGTTGATTAATAATGAAAAATCATGTTGTCAAAGATGTGATTTTTAATAGTGAAAATGATTTTTTATGATTTATAATTAACCTAAGTTTTTGGATTTCATGCTTTAGAACAACCCAAGAAGTAAAATGAATAAAATTAATAATTATGAATCCATTGAAAAACCAGTTTATGGAACTTCTAATTTAGAAGTGTGGGGTGTACACATAGTATTAACTGAAATAGAATAAAGAGGGTTGAAAACTGTAAAATATTATATTAAAAATAATATAATATTTTGAACACTCTATTTATATATACAGGTGGTGGTTCCTTGTGAATGACTGTGACACACTAGTTTAGGCGATACATGTTCACTAGCTATGCCAGCATGACGCATGGACCATGAGCATTTGGCATCCCGTGATACTATCAGGTATGTATGGTCATCTAGATATAGAAGTTTACACATGAAATGGATTGGAGTGATACACATACACCAAAAATTCCCAACATTCCATATGGATCCACTAAGGGTCGCCATGTGGTAACTCGTTTCCTTTGTGGTGTTATTTCATTTATATTAATATAATATGTATGTTTCAAGAATGTATATAAACAATAAAAGATTTTTTAGACATAGATCACAATAAATGTTTTATTCTTTATGCATTGGATGCTGATTTCATTGAGATATTGGAGGCATTATGATTTGTATTTGTTGGGATAATGATGGGTTTTGGGGAATGATATTCATAGTATTCAGTGGTCTAGTACACAAAAAGTATTATATGTTGGAGGGATCATGGACCTTATTTCATTCAATTATTTTAGTACCCCCTAGATAATTGGGACATGTTTCTAATATCACAACATAGATTTTGTACTCCATCATGCCAATTAGGTTTAGGTTCACCACATTCTACAAATAGTGTTTAGTACTCCCTCGAATGAGATATATTCTAGGGAGGCAAGATTCATCAATAAAAACATTCATTACTCCCCTAATTGAGGTTTCTTCATATGAGGCATTTGTCTCCCTATATAAATTCATAATGTTATAGTGGTATTTAGGTTTTCTATAGTTCAAATTGATGCATTTTTGTTATGAATTTAGTTGTTTTTATCCAATACAGTGTAAAGCATCTTCTATTTATTTCGAATAATATTAATAAACTGATTGATTTTTCTAATACTTGGTTTTAATACAGAATTTATTGTGATCTATTATTTATATTGGATTGGGTTCTCCTATGATTTTTCATAATGGAAGCATTGTACTGATTATTATAAATTATATTCTGCCTTATTTCATTGGATGAGTTGTTTATATCTATTACTAGGTAATCTTTTATGGTATTTAATAGAAATATGAATGTTGGAGAGGATAAGGGACTCGACTTCTTCTAGTATTTTGACTCCATATGTTTTCCATGGTTGCATTGGTGATGAAAAATATACTAATTATATAATTATATGAAATAAAATAATTCTCAATATTCCCTGTATTCATAGATTCATAGGAATTGTGACTACAAATGTTATGACTGTGGTGATGACATGCAAGCTAAATAATAGTCTTGGTAGAGGTCAAACATTTACAGCTTCAATGCTAACACATGGTGATACTTGGTGATATATTATGGAACATTGAGATCCATGATAGTGGAACTGATTGTTGTGGATAGAGACCAATCATGTGGTATTTGTTATGGGAAGGGGTCATATATCACCTCGGTTCTCATTAATATAAAAACCAACATGATGTATAATTGATTTATCTTTAACCATGGGGGGTTTATTTTATATTAATGTCTCATTCATGCATTGTGTACAATTTACCCAATTTTATATTTTCATCTTATAATTTGTGGTTGATATCTTATGTGTTCATGATTTTTAATTGTATAATGAAATAGGATAAGTTTTATCATGTTGCGTGACATGGAAACATGGTTCTTGTTACAATCCATTCTCATATTTTTGGAGGACATAGGGTGGAACTCACAACATACAATATATCAAGGTGGGTACTTGATGGGTCTAGTCAGGTAATTTTGAATCTCAGGTAATATTCTTATATAAATATTTCAACAATAATATAGATTAATCTTTGAACAACTTATATAATGTTAGTGGAGGGTCTAGAAATTAAACATGCATATGAAAATCTGTATTGGTTAAAATATGGTGTATCAAAAAGAATATTTTTTTCATTATATTGAACTATTAAATAAAATATCGTATTAATTATAGAATCTATTATGTATTATAGTGTTTTGAATGATTTTTGTGTCAAATATTTTCATATTCTATTTTTATTCATTATTTATATATTTATATGTTGAAAATGTTTTCACTTTGGTTTTGCATTACTTTGTAAATAAATTTATGTAATTTTAATGATTTCAATTTATTATAATATTTTATAAATTTATAATCATTATCATACAATTTTATATTGTAATATTATTTTTAATCATCAATTATTTCTTATTTTGAAAACATCATTATAGTTTTAATAACGTTTTAATTTTTTATTAATGATAGTATTGTTTGTTTAGCATTTATATATAATATAATTATTATTATATGATTAATAAAATTTTTGAAAAAATAACATTATATAACCAAAATTTATTTTATGATAGTATATAACATATTATAAAATATTTAAGGATTCAAATGAAAAATATAAGTTTTTTATTTTGGGACTCTTTATCTAATGATTGAAGAAAGAATTTAAGAGTGGGAATATATGGTTTGGGGATCCTTTTAGTCTATTCGGTTTTTTTTAAAAATATATAATTCTCAAGCATATAATTAGGTTAGTGGATGAATTGTGGTATTTTTATTGTTCTATGATGATGGAATACTTCATATTGAAAATTATTTACTGATTTTACATTATGTAAATATATATTGAAATATTTTATGATAATATTCATGAGTTTAAACAATATATATGGGGTATAAATAAAAATCATTATGGAAAAAAAATTTATTTGACCAAGAAAATTCATATACTATGGAAAAATTATCTAGTGGTTTTTTATGGATAACTCCAATAAAGGGTCTCTTCCAGGGATTCATATCATGAATCACTAGAATATCCAAGATCAAAAACTATTATAAATGATGTAGAAGAGACTTTATATTTCATCCATATGATGTGTAATGTATACAATGTTCATTAATTGAAATAATGTTTCCTATTATTTCTAAATATTAATCGAAAAACATTTAGTCTTTGAGAGTTGATCAATTTATGAAAATAAAGTCAATTAGTATAAAAGAAGTAATAAAAAAATTTCCTTGTATTGCATGGGGATGATTAGATCACTATAAGAGCATAATTAGATTCTAATATCCAAATTGATAAATATGGTATTATATCCATATATTGTTTTATTTTTTACATTGATGTGGACACATATTTTGTGGAGTTCAAACCATATATTATAGTGAATTTTGATAAGAATGGTATATTACATCATGGAGTATCATGTTGCTGAATTTATCATTATTTATCATAATGTTAATTGTAAAAAATATATAGAATTACTCCATTGATGTGGAAATTGACCTATAATTTGACAATAATTTTTGTATTCATTAGGCCAATGTGCCTCTATCTCAAAAAGTACCCAAAATACTAATAGAAGAATACATCTATGAGATAGCTGTTAATTTGATGGTTCGCTGGCTAGATCCCACTTTATATATATATATATTTTGATGTCTATTTTCATAAAATTGTGATAGAAGATGGAATCTATGATGATTCTACCAACAACAGTTCACCCCATGTGTTATTAGGTCCCCATTCTAACACATATTTGAAAGATGAATTTGAATATAAAAAAATATATTGAAAAACATTAAAACTATATTCATTATCACTAATATAAAACATATAATGAAAAAATGTATAAAACTAATTTTTGCGATAATGCATTTTTCTATAAACATTTATCAAAAAAATAAACTATAATAAATAATTTCATTCTAATATCCCTCATTTTATTAAATTATCAACTAATCATACTACAATTCATTTGAAGAAATTAATATATAAAATTTATATATGTTATAAAACATTCATACATGGACTATAATGAATCAAAAAACCATTATCATGATTACAAAAAGTGGTTGAATAGTAAAATCCATTTATTAGGGTAATTTACTGTTATGAATTTTGTTTTTAGCGTATTTTGAAAAATTATACACGAGAGGAAAAAAACCACCTATATTTTTTCTAGTGATTAGAAGATCTGGCTTCCGATAGGATTTCTCCAAAAGATGTGTGCACATCCACAAAATCATTTATCAAAAAATTATTCATGATGAGATTTATTATTATTGGTACATGTAACAACATTATAATATTTATCAGTATGTCATCATCTTTTTTTCAAGGATTATGACATCCCTTTATGGAATTATACACAACATTGACCCATAGGAAATACAACACATCAATCCAAGAAATTATAAAATACACCATACAATTAGATTTAGTTCATGTGTTCCCCAGCTCACATTCAATATAAATGTATTGTTCAACTTCATTTTTAATATTTAAGTGAAAAAATACTTACTTAACTAAACCTGATAAAATTAATTAAAATTTTCATTGAACAATGACAAAATTAACTCTATGAACTCCAACATTAACTATTTCATAATGAAATCATATTCATTTATTGCATCCATTGACAAATAACAAATGTTCATTAGTTTTATATAGTTTATGTTATTTTAATTTTTTTTCCTCTAGGTTTGTGAAAAATAATGGAAATACATATAACAATGAAATATATTTTCAATGACTTTGTCAATAATTTTTTCAATACTCATTTCCCAATGAATTTTTTTATTTAAATCCTGGACCTATTAATTTCACCAATTATCATAAAATTAAATATATTTCATGTGGATAATTAAAATATATTTCATCACTGTTCTTGAGAAAATATTTAATGAAGAATATTCCAACTTGTTCTTATAGATGATTTAAAATTAAAAATTCAAAAATGATAAAATTAGAAGTTACATGAAAACCGTGAGAATGAAGTGGTTAGTGAAATATCCCCATTCAAATTATAATAAATTATTGAGATAATCAATAGTGTCTTATGATTATTAATTCAATGCACACTTAAAAAATAATATAATAATTGTCGAGTAAGTGTAAATGTAAAATCTACAAACAAATCATGGGATATATTGTATTTCAATGTGATTCAAGATTTTTTCCATTCAAATATCCATATATTTATGTATCTATATGTAAATATTAATTATATAGAATGTAACATCAATATGTAGATTCAAAATGAAAATTTAAATGAAATTAACATGTTATTTTTATTTAATAATTTATTAATAAAATATATGAAACTTTAAAACAAATTCATGATCTACAAAATAATATCAAATGAGGTCCGACCCTACGTTAGAAACCCAACACGTAACAAAAAATTATTAAATGAAATGGAAGTTATAGTACTATAGAAAATAATATGGCTATATATTAATGGTGAAGTGCATTATGTTGCATTTGTTGTCAATGAGGCATGAAGTTGTCTTGGAATGAATGGAAGTCAAGGAAATGTCAAGATGTGAATAACAAAGGTTGTGATGGTGTTGGTGGTGAAGGAGAATGGTCATGGAATTTAGAGGCTTGTCACTTCGGAGATTCACTAAGTGGTATTGGAAATTGTGGTTGAAACATTCTCCATGAAAATCTGACGATTGTTGAGCTGATCTTTAAGTTCATAGAACTTGTATCATGATGATACAAAGTCACAACATTGATAGAAGACCATGCATTGTCTTCACAATGCATGGGGAGTTGAAAGGAGTTCCATCCACAACTACTAAGTGGATGATGTGCACTAATGAAGTCCATGTACTAACTCTTAGTGCATGTGAATTGGAAGTGATCCAACTTATCAATGAAGAACATTGAAGAATTCTTTGATTCAGGAGTTCAGTTGAAGATTATGAAGGAACCTTTTGAATTCCGTATCCTAAGTGAAGATCATGGGAGGAGGATTAAAGAATTCTTAAGAAGTAGAGAAGGAAAGAAATGGCTTAAGGGAGAAGTGGCATTTGGCTTATACTCATGGGTTACTTTGTTTTTGACAAAGTATTTGTACTTGCCTTTGCCAAAAAATTAGGCCAGCCAAGGCACCTTGGGGGGTTCAACCCCAAGGCATGGGCACTAGGGCACCACGCCCGAGGGAACCCCGTGGGGCGAGCCAGGGCGGCAGGGCGCACCCAAGGACACCGCAAGGGCGCCAGGGGCACGCCCGGAGGAGCGCAGGGAGCATAGTGGGCGCTTGAAGCGCGCCCGCAGGAGGCAGAGTGGGCGCAGAGCGCGCCCGCAGAGAGAACCCAGTGCGGGGCGGCACCGGGAGGGGAGAAGTTTCAACTGGCCGCTCATGGGAGCGCCAGGGTGATAAAGCGCGGAAAATCCGCGGAAGGATTCGATGTGGGACGCGGATTTTTCCCGCGGAAGGAATCCCGGCCGTCCGTCTCATCGCGCGATTGATCTGCGCCGCACGATTCATCTGCCGCGCGCCGCGATCTGATCCAGCCGTCCGATGAATCTCCATCGCCTGATCCGACGGCCGTGGCTCGTCTTCCACCTCGAGCTCGAGCCGAAGCCACCCGCGAGCCCCGCTGAACCAGGCGCCTTCCCGACGATCTATTTCGAGTTCCCGGCCACCATTTTCGAAACCGAGACCTCCATTCGGCTCGTCTGGCTACACTGAATACATCCATGCCTTAAAATTGGCTTGCATGCAACAAATGAGGGATTTCGAGTTCGGCCGAGGCAAGCGAAGCTGCCGAGGCCACGTGGTTTGTGTTTTTGCATGGGATGAGCCTTAACCGAAGGCCGTGCATGCGTTATGAGTCGCATGCACGTAGAGGAAATTAAAGAGGAAGATCCCGCGTGAAACAGAGGAAAGAAAACGAGATTTGAAAAAATCTTTAAAGATCCGAAGATCTCGGGAATTTGAGTTATTTGCACGCGAATAATCTGAGGCAGTCTCTGCCTATAAAAATGAGGCCGAGCCCTCTGTGCCGAGCGCTGAAACGCTGCTGAAAAATTTGGAAGTCCCGCGAGTGCCTCTGCCTCGTGAAGTTGAAGCCCCATGCAAGTATCTTGCGCGGCTGAGTTCCTTGCGCGCAACATCTTTGCGCGACAAGAAGAAGGAGGAGGAGGAGTCCCCTGCGCGCACTCCTTGCGCGACAGGAAGGAGCCGAGCCGCATACTTGCGTGCTCGAGTCTCTTGTTCCCTCTCTGCCCGCACCCTTGTGCGGCAAGAGGAAGTGTCCGCGGGTGCAGCACTTGCGCACCCCGCGGCAAGAAGAGTTTGCGCGCTCGAAGGGTTGCGCGTCCGTGGAGCCTTGCACCTGAGGACCTACGCGACCCAAGGCAGTAGCCAGTTGCACCTTGTGTGTGAAAAGGAAGGCCGTAGCCTTTGGGTGAATGTGCAAACAAGAACAGTGGGAGAATAGGCCGTGCCTCGTGTGTGTGCCAAGTGGAGAGGAGAAGCCGAGCCATAGCCTTGTGTGTGCAAAGTGAAGACTCTACGGCTTGTGTGTGCAAGAAGAGGAACCTTAGTGCTTGTGTGTTAAACAGGAAGACCCGAGGCCTTTGTGCCTTGTGTGCAAAAATAGTGGAAGGCCGTAGCCTTGTAGGTGCACACATTAAAGAACAAGAACACCCTATGGCCATTTAAGTGTGTGCAAAGTGCTAAGAAGACAACACATTGTGTGTGAAGTGAAAAAGGCCGAGAGGAAGTGTGTGCAAGTGGGATAGGCCGTAGCCAAGTGTGTGCAAAGTGAAGACACCCTTCGGGTGGTATAAGTGCAAATGAACAAGAGACCGTAGCCTTTGGCATGAGCAAGAAGAAGTGAAGGCCAAGTCATGTGTGTGCAACAAGTGAAGACCACAACTCAACATATGTTGTGTGTGTGTGCAAATTAAAAGAATTGGCCGAACCTAGTGTGTGTGCACTAAGTGAAGTGTATACACTTAGAAGAAGTGGAAGAAGACCCACACTAAAGTAGAACACACTTTAAAGTGTGTAAACAAAAAGAACAAAGAGTGTGAAGAAGAGAAGAAGGTCTGCGCGATAATTGATTACACCCTTTGTGGGTCTACTGCACCAAGAAGAGGAAAGGAGAAGTGCATGCATGCATGCATGCACATGCACACGTGAAAAATTTCATATCAGCTTGTGTGCATCTGAGTTGTCCAAGACTTGAGGTTCTTGAAGATTTGAGAAGACCATGCTGTCAGTGCATGAGGATTCAGAGTTGCCATGCATTTAGTGCATGAAGTTGTTCTAAACTGAGACTGAGCCAGACTGAAGTTAAAGAGATTGGTTGTCTGAGTTTTCAGTAGATTGAGAAGATCCTGATCATCACAAGTGATCAGAGGTACAGAGCAAGGCCAGCAGTCTTTATCCCAGACTGCTGAAGATACTTGAAGACCTTAAAGTGAAGAAGAGCTACTCGTGCGACTCGAGGAGCCAGGAGAAGACCCTGTGGGACTCAGGGAGAAGAAGTCTTCAGTGGGATTCTGGAGCAGGCCAGTGGGACTCTGGTAACACTGTGGGACGCAGTATAAAGACCCTCCTGTGGGACTCAGGAGAGATACAGTGGGACTCTGTATCGACCATTGTAATACTAACCGATTATAATGGAAGAATCCATGCTTGGAGAGCATGGCAAGGATGTAGGCCTTTGGTGCCGAACCTTGTAAATCCTTGTGTCCTGTGCCTTTCCATTACTGCATCATTCGGGAAAGGTTGAGAGATACAAGAAGAGTGGATCGAGGCTTTAACCAGCCATAGAGGTTTAATTGATAAGAATCAATTAGTAAAAAGTTTTAAGGGATCACTGATTCACCCCCTCCCCCTCTCAGTGATTCACACTGATCTGGGCACTTCAAATGGATTTATATCCCATAATCACAATAAAATCAATCATTGTCCTCAATAGTCTCCCACTCAATCTGTAATATTTTTGGATTTAGGATAAAATAATTTTTCATTATGATCTTAAAATTTTCGAAAGTGAGCTATGATCGGCACCACCCTACCACTTCTCATCATTGTCTACAACTGCTATCTTTTAGAATACAACCATGTCTATAGTTTTTTGGTTGTTTTTAGCTCCCTTCTAGTTCTCACTTTTTAGTATCGATTACATGTGGATAAAAATGGGGGTTCTGTTCATCTTTAGGAACATCAAATGGATTTTTTGTTGTATATTTCACAACAAATAATTGATATATATTAATTATCTATTAATGATATTTGGAATCCATTTTAAATACTTCACGATAAAGGAGATTCTTCCCTTCACTATATTTCTAAGCTAATTCCACCCCTAGGATTTTATTCCCTCAGCATTGTGATGATTTTTTCACCTACTATATAGTTAAATCTTCATTGACATGGTCAACAAAAATTAGATAAACCATACCTTGGGAATCTTAGATAGTATTTGATGCTACAATCTTAGTTGATGATAATGTAAAATAAATCTAAAGGTTTAAACCAACTTATCTCAGTTAATATGATCATTATTTTTCATATTCTAAAAACATGAGGCTTCATAGGCTTTATAGAAGTTACAATGGCCTAATAACTAGATATATATCCCACCATCAATTGTCTCCACATCAGCCATGGAGTCCATTCCATTAGACCCTCTTAGATAATTACTTATTGGATCATCAACAACAGAATACTTCATGAGGTAAACATCATTACAATAAATAGAGGAATGAACCAAAAAGAATCATGTTGAATTACCATCCATATTTATAAATGTATTCTTAATATCAGCTATAATAGGACAGGCTGTCAAAGAGTCATTGTGATGGACAGTCCTCTTCTATAGTGACAAAAATATTATATTGTGAATCTTCTCAAGAATATTATTGATAAAAATAATGATTTTATAAAAATATGTACATAAGTCATTATCAAAATGGAGTTAAAGAAAATTCACAATATCAACCAAACTAAAAAAAATTTGGTCATGGTAGAAGAGTTGTCTACCCCAACTAGGATCTTTGAAAAAAGATATTCCTAGAAAAATCGATATTTATGAACTCTAAAAAATGATATTTTAAAAGAATAAAAATAAATTCAAAATATAGAAATACAAATGTATGGTAGAACCCTTTAATAAATTTCATAGTGTTTAGTTCATAAATATAATTCAAATAGAATTTATCAATTACAATACATTGACTTTTCTTTCCTGAGTGTGTATGCTTTTCAGGCCTCTTGGGACATGATCCTCCATAACCACATAATTATACAGTTTCTAGTCAATACCATCACCCATATTATTTCCCACACCATATGTATAAACAAATTAAAATGAAATATTTATAGATACCCCATTCATTTTAATTTCATGACTTGTATGTCCATATATAGAAAGATGTGTAACAAGATCTTCTAATCGATAAAACATGTAACATTTTCATTTAAGATAATTTTGTGCCACGTTATTAGTTCCTGGACCAACACAATTGATAGTAATATACTACTTTTCTTATGTAAGAAATATTCATGAGTCATGGGCTATGAAATGGTATCCTGAAAGAAGAATTTGACCCAATCTGAATCGAGATGGTTCCCAATACATGACATAACCCATTCCCATTTCTAGAAAATGAGGATATGTTTAGAAGGAGGTAGATCCTAAATTATTGAATGTAATTTTTTTAATAATCATTCCACTTGAATGTTATATAGTTTCTCATAAATTTTTTCATGAGGGAAGAGATTATTTAAAAATCATAGACAATGATATAGTAATAGTATGATAGTCCTGCAAATCTTTGTATCTCAATAAAATTCATAGGTAGTTCTCATTAAATGAATATTTCAATATTTTTAGGGCCAAACGATATATATTTCATAGAAATGAAAGGCCCTAGTAAAATATGAGTTTCTATAAATTAAAAATTATTTTTAAAGAAACATTTTATATAACCTCTTATTTACAATCATGGATATATTAGTATTTTCAAGTGAATATTAATCTACATAATGATAATTATCATTGATAGAATTTTATAGTTTTATTTTTGATGCTCATATCAATATTTTATTAATTATTACTCTGTATAAAGATAATATAAATCAGTTGTGTTATTCTTTGAATTTATTTTATTTGTCATCCTTTTGGAATCATGCCAAGAACATGATGTATCTATTTTTTAATTATCATATCATTCATCATTTTATTAATATTGTTTTTGGAAAACATAAAAAATTAGTTTTTAAGAATGAGAATGAAGACTTACACAGTTGAATTTATCACATATTATGAATTATCATATTTTTTCTTTCAATATCCAATGTCTTGTGTGTGTTTATATATTTTAAGTAAGATTTACAATGTATTGATATTATGTATAATATATAGTAGTGTAGGCATTTTGTAATATATTATAAATGTGTATTTCATGATGATGTTTATTAAATAATAAGATAATATGATGCGTATGAATATCAAACTACCTAATTTGAGTATATAATATTAATGTGTATACAATTATGTTTATTAATCGAAATGGTTACTGCTTCATAAACAATGTGAGTCATAGCAACCTAACATGTTTTTAAATGAATAAATTAAGGGATAAATGAACAAGAATATTACTAAATTATTATCTCATATGACATAATTATTTATGTGGTTTGGTAATAATACCTATATCCATGAAGAGTAAAAATTTAATTATTAATAAAGAGCACCAATATAGATATAATATCAGTGTATAATAACACAAGAAAGCCAGCTAGAAATAAGCTATATAGGATGATGAAAAAATATTCCTCCAACAACAAATTTTTTCTAAATGGTATAGTGAATGAAAACTTTAAGTATGCACTGTAATAGTGCACTTTCCTAGGATAAATACACACCTCCCCACTCTCCATATAGATTGAATCAGAAGATATCATCCCCTCATAGCCTACAGTCTATAATAAGCTAAGCCCCGATGATATTCACCAGTGTGGCGTCTTCGAGTTTTTTTCACGTGAGTCATTTTTATAGAATTTTTAAACACCTCCATCGCATGGTGCGTAAGATCAGAATCGTTTATTATTTAATATCTAATGATTTTTTTTGTGAATTGGAAACACGATGAATAATTCACTGTAAAATATTATTTAAAATTTTTTATTCAATATTAATTATATATCATTGACATGACATGAATATTAAATACACAAAGTGTTTTTCTATCGTACACATAATATATTAATATAATATACAGACTAAAAATGACATTTCAAAGTAAATATTTGGATAAATAATGATATATCTCATTGTTTAGTAATCTGCTTGATTTTATTTTTGATAAATATATTTATTATCAAAGAGTATTAATTTTTGGCAGGTTCATTATATATTATAGTAATATAATAATTAATTATATTTTATAAATTGATTTATTAATGGATAGTTTTTACACTTTTAATCATGTTAAAATCTTCTATGTCAATGTGACCTAGTTATGGTGTTATAAAAATGAAGCAAATTGGTGTATTTATGAATTACATTGAATATTCCTTCAAGAAATATTCATTGAACATAGATGGAAAATATTTTTTTATACATTAAATTATTTTAAATAATAAATATTATGTGATTATTGAATGCAAATAATATAAATAAATTTAACATAATTTATTCATATAAAAGAATAACATTGATATATATATATTAGATAGAAATACACATACACACAGAGATATTATATATATATACAAATATATATATATATATATATCATAACAATATTTGGTGATTGTCTGGATACATAATGAAATATATCTGTAAATTTTTTTCTACATGATTTCCATTTTTCACACATCTATTTTATGGTGTTAAGAATGAGTTTATACTTGTATTATAATATTCTTATAATGTAATAATTAAATGTATTTATAATTAACAATATATATATATCAATAAAAAAATTTCTTGCTATTTTAAAATTTATTTAAATCTTTCCAGGTGAATTTTATTTTAGTTTGAAAATATATATTCATTTGATTTCTAAAAGAAATGTGATTGAAAAAATACATTGTTCCATGAAAAAAACAAAATACCTTCCAAAAGAAATTTCTCTAAAAACAATACCCTTCTATATATTTTATATTAATAAATGATTTTTATTAATTATTCATTTGTTTGTTGTCATTAAAATATATTATTCAATAAGGGTTTCAATAATACCGAACTCAATCATCAATCTTATTACATATGAAATTCATAAATACCACGATGTATCCCTATATTTAGAATTAATTATCTAATAATTGTATAGTAAAAAACATGTAGATAATATGAAATAATTAATTTACCATTGTCTTTCATCCCTAGATTAATTAAAACACTGATATAATCTATTTATATAATTTAATTCAATTCATTTCATAAAAAATATATTTAAATTTATAAAAAAATGAAATTGGTTAAACTGAGATTAAATTACATGTTATTATTTATTTATGAAACAAAATTAATTGATAGTGATTAATTACATGTTTGAACAAAAAAAATTGAAAATAGTTGAAAATAATATCCTTTATATAATACATGACTGCAATATCATTCAGCATGAGTTTTAATAAAAAAGGTGATGTGTACAACTATGACATGATTTATTCAATATATTCTTAATAATTGTTATTCTATTTCCTTCTAACGTGCTTATTGAATAGTGTTCTCCTTTTTCAGAGTGAGATTTTCCCATTCAAATGATTTTATTAGAAAATGTATCCATTATTAGTCAATGATTAAGAGTTAATGATTTTAAATTTGGCTAATTTTTTTTATATATGTCTCATGTTACTGAAATGTTATTTTACTAAATTTTTCATCTATTAGTTAACTATTTTTTGTATATATTTTGGATTAAAATTTTATTTTTCATTATTATATATTATTTTTAGATTTATTGTGTATTTGTGTAAAATATAGGGGAAATATTTTCTGATAAAATATTGTAAAGATCATTAAAATAGTGATAATATTTTTTTAACACATTTGATGGATATGTGGAAAACAGCTAATGTAATACCAAAAAATTCATGAATCATTATATAGGTATATGATTTCAATGTACATAAAAAATAAAATCTATGATTTTTTGGAAGTGTTGATGAAAATTAAATTTTATAATTTTAGCTTGTCTCTGAATATTTTGATTGCACTATCACATAATCTTTTCAAAATAATAAAATATTGTACGGTGATAATTAGTTATGTTGTTTCCTATGACAAAAAATAGTATAGATTACCAAATGACTAATAGTTATTATATATATTTTTTTAAAAATATTACATTTAATTTTTTTTTAATGACATCTTATACAAAATATATATTTCAGAAAGTACTTATAATTCATAAAAATCATGATGAATCATCACCATGGAGATCTTATTTTTTATCATGTTTTCATGGTGGGGTGTCGATAAAAGTTGGGGAATATTTGGCTCCCAAATTCTAGACATCCAAAAATGATAAATTTTTTTAAAAGATGTGTTAATATAATTATTTATAACCCATGTGATTAATATTCTAGAAGAGTTTTTTCATTTTATTTATTATGTGGATAAATTCACCACATTTTAAAATTTTTATTTTTTTTATATGATATCTTTTAACAAATTTATATACATTTGTTAAATTATGTTATATAATATCAATGTTATATTAAAATAATGTGTTTTATCATCCTTCATTGTAAATCATAAATGAGATCTTCGATTTTGGACATAGTTTTGAAAATAATTCCCAATTTTTTGTAGTATATATATCTATATATATCCAAATAAAATATATAAAAAAAACATGTAGAAGTCATGTCAAAGATACTGTGTTGAAAAATTTTCATTATTAATATGAATGTAAATATTTTCATGAATACATCATGGGTATATTCAATTTTCATGAATTTACATTGAACATGAAATTTCATAGGAGATCATATACAATGAATTTTCAATATTATTTCTTTTTAAATATACAATTCATATTATTTATAAATATTCATGATATATTTTCAAAATATATATATATATATATTATTTCTATAGATTGGTTGGATCATATGCTAAATAAACTACAATTAGAATGGTTAATTGTGTTGTTGTTGGCCGTAATTTATGTTAAACATAATAAAGCATCAGTAAAGAGCTGTACATTTTTCGTAAATGGTATGGAGACACTATATAAATAGTGAAATATGTGATATATAAATATATAAATATATGTTTATAGTTCACAACAACATGAAATATATCTTCAAACAAAAGGAACTCAACATGAGGTTATGTCAATTTCTTGAGTTACTCATAGATTATGATTGTCCACTACACTACCACCCATGGGAGGGAAATAAGGTAGTTTATGATTTTAGAAGATAAGATAATATTGTTATATAACTCCTTGGTGAATAAAAAGGATCTCATTTATAAGGATTTAGAAAATATGGATATGTGAATTGTCATGGAAGGTCAGTCATTGTTACATTAACCATTGGTTGAAAAAGAATATAATTTGATAGGAATAAATGTTCTCAGTTTGATGATGAGAATAAAAAAATGAAATTTAATGTTGTGAATTTTTTTATGTTAGAATAATTCACTTCTGAAAAAGGTATTCTGACATATCAGGGTATTCTATATGTCCCATCTACACCCGATAAAAAAGGGATTTATCATATAATGCCCTTAGCATTAATTTCACTTTACACCATTGTAGAAGAAATATGTATATATATTGGGAAGAACATTTCATGCGGGATAATATGAAGTGGGATATTATTTATTTTTTATAAATATGTTTATTACATCAATAGGATAAGGTAAAAAAACATCCTTGAGAAACAATAAAAACTCTTCATATTTATAAATCGAAATTCTATGGAAGTACACTGATTTTTGTTTCACTGTAATACCAAAACACCAAAGATAAAATTAAAAATTATGGTTAATTGTTGAACAAACTACCTAATGAACTCATTTTATCATTATATTTGAGGACATTCCACAATATCATCTTGAATCAATCTTTGTTAATGAATTTGTATGTCTTTTTTGAGATCCAATTTGGATACAAGGCTTAATTTGAGAAGTTAATATCATTCTTTAAATGACATATTGTCAAATAGGATTATCCTTATATTATAAGACATTTTGAGAAATTTTTTATTTTTATTTCATTCCATGTGGGATTATTATGAAACTTTAGTATTGATTTCTTATAGAAATACATTCCATTATGGTTTTCAAAAGACATCTTATAAATCATTATATGGAAAAAGATTATGTACACCATCTTGTCAAGACAGAGTTGGTGAAATAAAACATATAGATCCAAAACATGTTAAAGACAAAACAATAATGGTGAAGACTATTCAATCTCTTATCGAATAATCACATAGTATGCAAAATATGTGTACTTATAATCGAAGGACGAATTCAATGTCCATGTGGGAGATCATATCTACTTGACTGTATATTCATTGATGTGTGTAATAATATTTGATAATATGGGAATCTATGACCCTTTTATATTAGTCATGTTGAAATTATGTAGAGAATTGTAGTTGTTTATTATCATCATAAAATTCCAAAATGCATTTCCAAGGTTCATGATGTTTTTAAAATTTCATTATTGAAGAAGTACATTCCAAACATATAACATGTTATCACTTATATAAATATGTAATTTGAACTATATTTATCTTACTGTGATGTGCATAACTATATTTTGGAAAATAGAAAAAATATTTTGAGGATTCATAAGACTTAGCTTTCAATGGTACTTTTGATGAAGCATAAGATTGAAGTTGTGACATTTTAACTTGAGTAACATATGATGAAGAACTACCATAATCTTTTTTGAGGTGATAGTTTAGAAATTTATTGGAATGAATTTTTTTAGGTGGTGTTATTTAACACCC
The DNA here is from genome assembly GCA_963277665.1 of Viscum album. NCBI lineage: Eukaryota > Viridiplantae > Streptophyta > Magnoliopsida > Santalales > Viscaceae > Viscum > Viscum album. Next base: position 840,636,247 of record OY728141.1, read on the forward strand.
CAAGAATTAATGGTACTTCTCATTTACAATTTAATGTGCTCGATAGTTTATACTTCACACAGCAATGATATTAAAACTATAATATACTACTGATAATAACATTTGAATTATTTATGCCACAATTAGTAATATTAATATGAAATAATTGAACTGTAACATAACCAATGAATGTATAAGTAAAATTTTGGTGTCATGTATATAATAATATGGTATATTTACATAATTAAATATGTTTGTAAATGATATGAAAATGATAAATTATGTGTTATTAATTTTGTAAAACATAAATTCATATATGAATAATTTAAAATATTATATTAACTAACTTGAATATTTATAAACTAGATTCATAAATTAATATTATTTTTGTGTTATGATCATTATATAATTTTATGATCTCATTACTAACTTTTAAAATTTTAATGAAATCAGATATAATTTTGAAACTTGTATTTTTATAATGAATAAGTATTTTAATAAAAAATAAAACATCGCATATTTATAAAATAATTTCAAATAATTGTTGTTCCGTTTTTAATTATACACATTGAAATATTTATAGGATAATTTTTTTTATGTTTCTAAATAAGATGAATTTTTATTGAATAGTAAAATATGGTATTTTATGGTTTATATACATTATAAGATTAATACACTATTCATTTATTAATGAATGATACAAGAGAAATAATCTCAAAAATAAATAAATTATTTTTAATATTTTGTCAAAATTCAAATACTATACATGTCCTGAGCCAAAATAATAAACTCATGAATAAATTATTCAAAAAACACCAATCTTCTCCCGAACAAATACAACCCCAAATCACGCCTTATCCTCACAACATCAAAGAAATAAACCTTGTAAATTTTATGCACAATAATCATAAAATATCCCTACCCCGCATCATGGAGACTTTTTTATTAATGAAATTAAAAAACCAATCACCTTAATGGGGTTTTCAAGGAGAAAAATTTAAGAGGTAAAAATCACCCTTATTTTGATTTTTTCTCTGGTCAATTTGTATTGTTTTCCTATCCTACCACCAACACCCTATCAATAGATAAGTTATAAATACAATATATTTTATATAATTTAAATACATTATGTAGATGGAAAATCCACCATCATTTATCTTCTATATTTACTTTTATTTTAAAAGAAAAAAAATCGTTTGTGAGTTGTCAATTTACCACCTTCATTGATAACATGTTTTCATTTATCAATACCACATTTAACTATTGTAATAACACAATTTTTATTTTCAAATAATTTATAATATCTATAATACAAATTATCTAATTTTTTCTAAATCATATATATATAAATAATATTAATAAATCAAACACAATTTCTCTCTGATGATAAAAATGCTGCAAATATAATTTAAACGATTATCAGTAACATCTTATAGAATAATTCTTCCTCAACATAAAAAAAATAAATATATACCCATTAATCATATATATTATCATTAATATAATAATTATTTCAATTTTGGAAAACTATTTTAATTTTATATGTTTTTTTACATGTTAATTAAATTAAACTGACCAATAAACCCAAAGAAAATAATACATTCAAGCGATGTAATTTAATATTATAACTAATAAAAAAGACCTGAAATTAACTTAATAAAATAATAATAAATAAAATAACAAAATAATGATAATAATTTATTTTATTTTATTATCTAGTATACTAAGTTCATGTAAAAAACACATTGATACACAAGGAAAGGGTTTCTCCCCGAACCTCTCAATTTCATTTAGGTTACACTATCTTTATATTCAACCAAATGTAATTAATCATTACATATATATAATTCTTATAAATTATTTTTATATATTCAAGTATTTAATTAAAATATAATTTCATCTTCCTATTATTGTATAATACATGATTTACAAGGATCTATTCTCAATGCATTCTGATTTTCGTGCCCAAATTATGTTAACTTCCCGATTTCTTACACATTTTCAATTATTATACATAATATACTTAAGGAAACCATTATTTAAATAAAAATAATTATTATAAAATTTTAAACTATGTAATTCACTTATAGTAATATATAATCATTAAAGAGAAATTTAAATATTTTTCCAAAATAACACTTATTTGTAATGAAATATGGGTAATTCTCTCAAGAATTTCATAATTATTTTATTATAGTAGATTAATATATTTAAACACCTATACTAAAAAATATTATTTATTTAAATTGATCTATTATTAAAATTATCTAAATAATTACATTAAATGGATTAAGATTAGTTTCATCGTGGATGTGTTATCTACACACCATTGACCAAATTACTCAGAATAATTACTCATACTATTTACTGGATGAGGAATGTTATTTAAATTTTGTATTTATATGTTTTTATATTTCTCCCCATTCATATGGTGAATTCATTGGACATAGAATGCGAGGTATGGGTCCTAATATTTTCCCTTTATGCATTAATATATCTCTTGTGACTAATATGATTTTTCCATGGATGAGGCATTTCCCATTTCATTTCAAATTCCATGGATGGGTCTTCAATGATATATTAATGATGTATGGAATTATACACTCACTCATTATTATTATAATCATTGATATTACTTGTAATTATTTGACTATTCAATTTACATTGTTATGTTTCATTCCCATGTGATTATAAATATTTTAATATTTAGTTGAATTTTTTTTTCGTTGTATTATGCTCAAGATTATGTTCAACTAAAAAGTGTTTTTATCAATTCATTATGATTTATTGATAATAATAGATTTTATTGTATTTATTACTCTTACAATTCATCTAAGTTCAATCATACATGGTGTTTTATTTTATTCCAGGATGTGTTGTTATTTATTATGAATTAAGTGAATGTATAACCTAGTTTTTTATGGATGCTTTCATTAGACTTTCTTTATATATACTACATTGAAATTATATTGTAAAACATATGATTTTATCTAGTTTTTCAAATCTACTAAATTATTCATTCATTCTGTATTTGATTCATAGTAATCCATACAATGTATTAATGTAAGGAACTGAATTTGGGAATATGTTGTATGTTTACTTACATATTTTTATAATTTGTGTTTATTTGATTGTGAGAGATAAGTTGGATCATATGCTAAATCGTTTGCAACTAGAATATATGATAGAGGGCTTCAATGAAATGATAGATGTAAAATATGATATAAATTTTGATCAATAGGGTTATGTTTTTATATTTTTCGGATTCATTAATTATGTAAATTGATATATATAAATTTAATCATTAATTAATTTTTTGATAATATTAGGTTAGATGAATACTTTATTGGTGTTCAATGGATACAAAGAACATTTATTCTGAATTTAATTATTTTATTATTATGACTTAGATTCCTTATATTTTATAGAATATTGTGATTTCCCAGTAGTATCTTGTATTTATAGAATTATTCAATCAATGTATAATGGAAACAAATTAATAAGTGATACGCATGAGATTCATTATGGACAATGTTATATTAGAAGAATTACATGACTTCTAGGATTTATTTGTTACTATGATGTATTAATATATTATATGTGTATTTATAATTAAAGAAAACATTATCTTAATATGACAAAATTTTATTTGAAAAGAGAATAATTATTAATACAACACATATGATTTGTTTTATTTTGGTTTATGAAATAAATTTATATTAGTTGTAATGGATTTTACAAGTTCTAAAAGTGGTCAAAATTGTTTCTTCTACTAAATAATTTGAATTATATTTAAATATCCATGTTCATTTGTATGATAACATTCATATATTAATATTTAGTAAATTTCATAGATTCTGTCAACCATAAAATGAAAGTGAATTTTTTTCTATATATAAGAATGATTATTTATTAGTATGTTTTCTAATGCATACATGCGATTTTCAATAGACGGCCCTTATTCATCCCACCATTAATATAAATTTTTTGAGGGTTATTTCATTTTTCTTTTTAATAAAAATATTGTATGTTAATACTTTAATAGTGATTTTTAGTGTGATTTTATTCACATAAAATAAATTTTCCCACATCAAATATTTTCTTTTTATTTTCAAAATTGTTGAAAAATTCTTAAATTGTAAGGTATAAACATCAAGTTAACTTCATTGATTATTAGTTTTTTTAATTCTGAGTATTTATTTAATATTAATTATATTGTTTTGGAATAATGATTAAAAAAATATGTATGAATCATTGGATAATCATCAATATGTTTATTAGATCTAGTAAATATTAGAAGATGATAATATAAGTAAATGGAGTGAAACAAAATGAATTTTTTTTGTATTAATTAGTTTCTTTTTCAATTATTATGTTACTTGTGTGTAGATGATTTTATATTTCTTTAATATTTTATTATTACAATTTTCTAATGTGTTGTTTTGTTATTTATTTGATTTTTATTATACAATAAACATTTATTTCATGAATACTAATGGGTTCTTACATGATACAATAATATTATGTTGATTTGTGATTTTATGATGTTAATGATCTCTATATGTTTTTGTGACCACTCATCTAAATTTATTTCCATGTACAAGAGATAAAAATTCCAAATACACAATGAGAATGAATTTAGGACCCCAAAAAATGGCTACTATATAATATCTATGTCAATTTTTTGGATTTTAGGAACAAAATACTTAATGGTGAAAGGAATTAATTTCTTATTGATCATATATTTACAAGTGAGACTATTCAATAATATTTCTATAATCAGAGCATTTAAAAAAATATTTTTTCTCTCTAAACCAATATGTACTCACAAACCATGTAACGATTATTTGGTGTGTGAGGTTGAATTAAAGGATATTCCAAATCCCTTGTGAAATTGATGAATTAAATTCCATTAATTTATCATGTGTTGTGAAACTGAGTCAATGAATCAATGAATCTCTTTATATAGTGATATGATGTTCACACAATGCTTTTATCATCAATTTTTACATTGATATATAGGAATATGAAAATCATTATCTAAGAATATATTTCACTTTTTTATATAACATGGTCCTATGATTGAGATAGGACTTGAATATTCTGAGAGTTATTTTTTCTTGTTTATCTTATGTTTTTAGGATAAAAAATTATATGCATTTGGATAATTGAAAGAGGTATGTATGTGAAATACATTGTGTTTTTATGTACATTTATATTTTTCTAATGTGTTTTAAAGTAGATTATTGGAAAATGTGTCACTATTAGTAAATTTAGAATTTGAGTTCCAATAGTGGTTGAAACCCATATTGATTCCCCTACTGGGTTTGATGATGGGATAAAATTGTCATCTAAAACATTCCACCAATATGACACAAGTTGAAAGAAGGGTTCTAGGTTATCTATTTCTAGAATATGAGATATTAGCCTCTTTATTCATATGAAAATAAAAAAAACTATATATCAAAACCAAACGGTTCCCATTTTGGAAAAATATATTTCAAAAATGAAATTGTTTCATACATGACAAAAAATGTAAAAAATTTAAATTTATGTATGGATGAAAAAAATATATCGATAATTCTCTAACTCAACAAAATATACATTAACAAAAAATAAAATCTACCACAGTCTATCCATAAAAATAACTAACATTATATTAATGTGGGATCACATGATGTATTCGGATCTAACATAGTGCAATAATGGTTTTGGGATACACATATGTTAATATATAATCAATGTAAGAGTGTGATTATTCCAGTAAGAATAAAATGGTTTTATTATAATTCAAATATAGTTAGGTAATCTTATATTATTAAACAATGTAATTTCATAATTATTAAATGGAGTTTATCAATTTTATGGATATATAATAATATGATAATAATATCGTAAATGTAACCTAATCATATCCATAACAAATATAAATCTCTTCAATAACACCTCTTTCATCAAAATATTATTGCAAAATAGTAAATCTCATCTCACAACTTATGACAGGCATCACTAGTATATAATCTATAAAATAAAATCTTGACCTCTAATTTTGTGTGAAAAATACCATTATTGCAAAATCATAACCACAAAAACATAATGATTAACACATACCCCCTCTAAAGTCCCACATAATCACTTCATTGCCACCTCAATGCATGGCATATTTTAAATCCATCTAGGCCAAAAAGATTAAATGGCCAAATAAATCAATGCTCGAAATAATACATTTCAATTATAAATCTCAACATATAGAACAATCATATTTTATACCTAGATATTTCAATCATTAAAAATCATCATTAAATAAATCATAAAACATTTATATATATTGTGGTAGTAAATTTTTTTCACAATATGTTATCCCTCTTACTTTATAATGTTATAAATTTTTTCACTTTTTATTTAGTAAAATTAATTTAAACCATTTAAAACATAAATGAATACATAATTAATCCTTCCAAAATATTTATGTGATAATCATGAAATAATGTAATGAATAGATCCCTTAATCAGTACGACATATTAATGTACAATATGTTTTATGCAATTTTCAAGGTCAAGGTTAAATTTTTAAATAATTAAAATGTAACTGATTAATGAGACGGTTTTTTGTAGTCATTGATATTATATCCTATTGATATTTAGTTAAATATATGGATTTTCATGTTTTAGAACCACTGTAGATGTAAAATGCTAAAATTATCCTTGTATTCAACCGTTGAAAAATAATTTTAGGTATATGTTGCTTCTGAGGTGCAGTTTGTACCCATAGTATGAGATGAAATAACAATAAGTGTTTTTTCAAGCATGAAAATAATATATTTAAACTAATATAGTATGTTAACATTTTTTGATTATTTCCAGTTTAGGTGCAATGGGTCCAAAATGATCACATAGGATATAGAGGTACATGTCTGCTAGCAAAGGTAGTTCAACACAGGTCCCATGTGCTTTGATTAGCCTTAATGCTTATTGGGTATGTCTTCCCAACCCAACCAATTAGAGAACAAAAAATATTAAGTTGATCTATATACCTACTCCCCAAATCCAAATGTGCAATGTGGTTATCCCAAGGGTCCCCTCATTACCACAAATTCAATCTTATGAGTGATTTCCACAATATTCTTATCACCAGTATAATTAAAGAAAATGAAAAACCTATATAGTCTATTTTTTAATGTATATAATAATGAAATTTTTTTGTTTTTCCATATTAAGCGTTTTTCAGTTGCAGATAGGCATTTTATAATTTTTTCATAGTTTCGATGACAGGATTTGAGGAATGGTGTTTTGGGAATTAGCATAGCTAGTAAAAACCTAAATGTATGATATAAATGAAATATTTTATTTGTGTTTCACCATGGAATTTAGTCCCCCACCCATGGAACATGGTGTGTTTGTCCTCTAAATCAATAAAGATTATGTACTCCATCAATGACAATTAGGGGAATGTCCACCAAATACTATGAATACAGTTTGGTAACCCTCGATTGAGGTGTATTTTCTCTAGGTGTGGGTGATCTATATATATTTATATTACTCCCATATGTTATGTGTCTTAATACGAGGATTCTCTCACTATATACTTCCAAAAATGTTCTGCGGGTTATTGGTTTTGGGTACTCGTATTTGTGGAGTTGTCTGTTTATTTTTCGTATAGCGTCCCTATAAATTGTGGGGGATCATTGATATGTTTTTAATAATATAAATTACAAACCAAATGGGTGGATCTAATACTAGGGTTTAATACGCCATGTATTGGTATCTATTCCAGATAATGGAATTCATTCTCTAACGGGTTTTCTTGAATAGAAGCTATGTTTTGATGGTCACAAATGACAGTGTGTGAAATTCCCTTGGATGACATGATTAGTTCAATGATTGTGTCCTCCATTATGTTATTTATAATGAGTATCATTGTTTCAAAGCATGGTCAATATAATATCTTGATGTTTTGTAACTCATTAGGAGCTCCATGGTTACGTTTTGGAGAAAAAATATTATAGTTATACCAATTTCATACATAGTATACATATCAGTATTCTACGTATTCATAGTTTTCAACCATTGTTCCAATACATGTTGTGTTTATACCAATTATGTGCATGTTATATAATGTTGTCGATATAGTTAAAGCCAGAAATGCTTCAAATCTAATGTATGGTTATTCTTAGAGGTGTATTATTGATCATGTATGTCCATGATGGTGGTAGTATTTGTTGCAGCTAGATTCCAATCATGGTGTACATGAAATTGGGAAATTTTATCTAGTATCTCGTATCAGTTGGATTCAGGGACATTCGAAATATACTTTTAATTTATATTATACCCATGTTTTTTATATTTGTGAATAATGACTCATTAACTAATTTTGTACCAATAATTTGATTATATATGTATATCATATATGTGTTTCTTGTTATCATATGAATTTATGATATTTATATTACCAAATAAAATAGACTATGGTGTTTAATGGTCTATGATATTCGAATATGGTGATAGTCACCGACCAATTACTGATTATTAGAGGGCGTATGGTGGAACGCTCAGCTAAAAATTGGGCTGGGTTATGCCTCAATGGGTATTATCATGTCATATTAATTCTCATTAATAGTATATGTATATAGTTGAAGCATAATATGGATTAATACTAACAGACATTATATGATGTTACTGGAAGAATATGAAATGTAACAAGCATATGAAAACCTATATTTTTTAAAACATGTAGCTTTAGCATGACTATTTATTTTCTTTCAATAAAATTGTTATCCAAAAGTTTATTTTACATTTACAATATATAATGTTTTAATGTTATTTGGGAGATATTGGGGTCATATATATAAATTTTCTATTGGCATTAACTAAATATGTTTTTTAATTTTAATAAATTTTAACTATAATTTGATTTAATGTTCTGATTAATTTTATATTTTTGTAATAATTTAAATTTTTTATATTATTATTTAAGTTGATAATCATAATCGTAATATATTATAATTATATATTTTATCAAAAAATGTAGTTGGTTCTAGAAAAATTAGTAGTTATTATAATGTTTAATAAATATACAGATTTGATAGTGTGGTCTATTTATAAATAAACAGAAATTTCATTATGACTATATGATAAATAAAATGAATGTAAAAATAATATTCTATGACATAATGTTATTGAATGATATATATTCAATGTAACCTAATTATCATGAAGTGTCAAATGATAATGATAAGGGTTATAGAATTCAATTTGGCTTTTATTGAATGAAGCAATCTTACTTGAGATAGAATATATGTTTGGATGATACTATCAATGGATTATGTTTTAGAAAAACAAATATTATTCTTATGTATATATGTATGTTAGTGGATGAATCATGGTATTTTTAATGTTTTAGGATTATGAAATACTTCTTATTGAAAATAATTTCCCAATGTTACATTATTGAATTTTTTTTCAAAATGTATTCAAATGAAAAAAATGATTTATGCAACCTACACATGGTGTATAAATAACTACATAGATAGAGAAAAATGATTTCTTGACTGATTCAAAGCACATATAATCGAAATAACCTCAATCGGCGTAGTAAGGTTAACTAAAAGAAGTGTTCACATCAATTTTTTTTATCACAAATCATTTAAAAATCTTTGATACAATATTATTGGATATAATTTATAAGGTTCCTTCTATATCATCCCTATTATGTGACATGTATACATTGTTCTGAAGTTGAAAAAATAAAATTTATTATTTATGTTAACCTGACACCTTATATTCATGGTTTGTCAATAATTTATTATAAATAATATCATTGAGAAATATATAATAATTAAGGAAATGTTCTAGGGATTTTTATGTTGTAATGAGTGAATTGTAAGGAACTATATAATTTCTATTCTTCAAATTGATAAATTCAATATGATATCTCAATCTGGTTCCATGATCTCTATATGAAGCTAGTTTGTTGGATGGTAGAGATGCGAATATTAAATTGTAGTGTTGTCGACAACAATGGTTGATACATCATGAAATCAAATGTTTTTGAATGTATCAGTCTAAATCATGAATGAAATTTTCAAACATGGGGTGGTTTCAGTCAATGAGTAAGAAATTGGCTTTTATTGAGAGAAAAATCAAAGTATTATGTTGGCCAATTAATTTCGATATAACATAAGTACCTAAAATATATATGGAATTAGACATCTACGACATAGTTTTTTCAACCAAAATTCACATCATAGGTCTCCATATTTTTAATTTTTTATGTATCATTTCAAGAAAATTAACATGTACCAATGATATAAACATGCATCTATGTGGCAGTGGCCACCATCAGTTCACCACATGACAATGTAGGACCCATTTCATTAGAAATTAAGTAATAAACATAATATATTTAATGTAATTTAACACCTAAAACCAAAAATTGATCTCATTTCACATTCATTTTAATAAAACATAAAACATATAAAAAGAGTTATATAATAATTTTTCATTAAATGGGAAGTCTCTATATATGTCTCACTAATAAATAAATTATACTAAATAATCCATTTTAACCCAACACCATAAAATTCAATCATAAACTACTAATAATAAAATTCAGTTCTATGATTTAATATTGAAATCTCAAATAAGATCTATAAAACATATACAAGTAATGTTATGAATTACTTAAATGTTTACAAGATATCAACAATAGTGTTGAATAGTAATATCCATTAAACATGATAATGTAAAATCCATGATTTCCAATTTTTGATAATGTGAAAAATTATTCGTGGTTGGAAAAAATATTATAATGTATTTTTTAGTTATGTTCTGATGCAGAATCAAATATGATCCATCCAAATAATGTGGTCACACCCACAACAACATCTCATAATAAACTTCATGATGTGTATGAGTGTGATTGGTACATGGAATAATATGATACCATTTATATGTATGTAATCAACAACTATTAATGGAACCAAACATATTTATCTAGACATCTATCAACAATTTACCGATTGAAAATACATCAAAAAAGTCCAATAAATTCTTAATTATTCCATATTGTAAATGTATTATCATGTATTAAACTATACACAACTATAAAAAATGTACTATCTACCATATTTTCTCACTTATGGGTGAAAACCATCCTTTCCCCACTGAACAAGAAAAAATATATTAAATATTTAAATAATGAAGGGAAATCGTAATTCAATGAACTATATCATTAACTATTGTAGTATAAAAACATATTCATATCTTCCAGAAATTTTTAAATATACGATGTTAAATTTATTTGGTTTTGTGAATTTTATGCTCATGGATTGGTTTAAATCTATGAATAATATAATGGAAATTAATTTAAAAAAGAATATATATTAATCATGATGTTCAATAAAATCAATATTTTTCATATCCCAAAAAGAATTATGATAATATATAGGGAATTAATAACGTCATCAATGATAATCAGAATGTAAAAAATATTTATTTTTGTATTGAAAATGAATTCATCTAGTTCATTGTTAGAATATTTAAATGAAGAAACACTACATTGTTCATAATGATGAATTAAAATAGTAAAACCAATAATGAATACATTAGCAGCTAAATATTAATCATTTCAATGATGTGGTTACTAAAATCATCCAATAAAATTTTGTTAAATAATTAAATAAATAATTTTTTATTTTTCTTTTTAATGTTTCCATAAATAAAATGACTACCATATAATATGGAAACAAATGAGAATATATAATTTATGAATAATGTGTGAGCTATATTGTATTTGTTATGATCAGTGAGTTGTTCAAATCATATATCTATGGTATAAAGACTCATTATAGAAAATTGAATAGTTGGGAATGTAAAATCAAACAATAGTTTAAAATAGAAATAAATAAACAAATGAAAAAGATTTTACTATTATTAATTTATTTTGAAACGATATATAAGTGAAAAATAATAACATGACTAAAAATTTAATGGCTATTCATAATATTATTCCACAGGTTGTTAAAACCAAAAATTACATGGAATACAAATTGATAGTTATGAACTAGGAAAATAGAGATCCCTATACAATATAGGAAAATACAATGTAATACTACAAAATACCTAGGTATGGTATAAGATAATATATAATTGTGTTGAGTGTAGTTCATAAATATTATTCCAACAGGTTTTATCGCTATTATTACATTGAAAGAATTTTCCTGGGTGTATATGATTTTTAGCCTCTCTAGTCATGACCCTCCCTGACAAAATGGTTATATATTTTTCTGGTCCAAAACATCATCCACAATATTAAAATTACCATATGTAAAATTGAATTAAATTTAAATCAAATTGAGATACCCCATCCATGGTGATTTCCTAGGGTTTAATTCCCTTTGTGAAATTATATTTTTCTTGCTCTTATGATAGATGAATATAAAAATATTTTTATAAAATAGATTGTAGTGCCATGATTTTAATGCAGGGTCCACCATAGTTATAAGTCATAAAATTGTTATTTGTTATCTTATAGATTAAATAATAATCTATTCAATTATTCCATCCAAAGAAATTAATGTATTCGAATACCAACCTTGATAAATCATAAAACAAGAAATAACTCATCCATGTTTCTGGAAAGACGAGAATATGTTTAGAAATGAGTATGGTCAAAATCTCATAAATTGTTTTTTGACTATCATCCTTCAATTTGATTGGAATAACCTTTATTCTCAATGTCTGCATAAGATAATTGATCATTGTAAAATCTCAGACAAAGAGATAGTAATAGTGTTCTAGTCATGGAAATCATTGTATCACGAATACATTCATATATTGTTGTCATGAAATGAATATATTGATATTTTAGGGTAAATTGATGTTTTATTCCTCGAAACAAATTTCAAAAATAAATTTATGATGTTATGTACATTAAATGTCATTTGGAAGGTACCATATTATCTAAACTCTTCATTTCTATCATAGAAATCTGAGTTTTTTCAATACAATATAAGGCCAAATAATAATAAATATCAAAGTGGGAGGTATTAAGATTCATTTTTTGATGTAAATATCATCATTTTCTTCCTTGTTATTAATTATTTTGATTATAAAAATCATATTTTCATTATATTTATTTACTACTAAATTTCGTCATGTTTGTATCAAAAAAAGAAATAAATGTCTCTAGTAGAAATTTATCCTAATGTGTATCATATTATTTATATGGTTTATATAAATCATAAATAGATATCTTTTTTTAATAAATGAATATTCTATATTTGAATTTTTTTCATTTTATGTAATATGTGATTTTTTCATAAATATCCCATGTTTCATGTGTCTTTGTATATTCCTTGTGAATTTTTCAAAGTATAAATATTACATATAATATAGATTAGTTGTAACGCCCCGACCCTAGTTACCCAGAGTCGGTGAATTATTACATAACATTAGCATGATCACAAGAAAGATCAAATCTCGAAAGGCCGATTGGTTTAGTAGCCTTGGAAACACTAGATATATTAATAAGTTTTACATTACATCATAAAATGAAAAACTACTAAAACAACATAATTTTTCCATAATCCACACTCATATACCCACATAATATCCCTGCATGTCATTCATAATTTACTTCTTCACTTCCTGGGAACAATAAAACATAGAAAAGGGGTGAGCTCAAATGCCCAGTAAGGATAACAATATAGTGGAAACTTTCATAAATAAGAATAAACATTTAAGGCAATGTATAACTAAAACAAAAACCTTTTAAACATTAACTTCAACATAGTTTGGCATAAATAAAATGAAATAATTCCATTTACTTATTCACATGGATATTCTACTAATCGAATAATCACATGCAATATCAATAACCACTTTAATAATGATGGAACGCATAATGCCAGAATATCATAACCCCATAGTCAAGGCCTCGTGCCAAGACTAAAAATAAGATTTTGTCAAGGCCTTGTGCCAAAACACTAGTTTGTCTCATTAGACCTACTGATGCATCGAGGAGCTATAGAGGGCTCCACCCGTCACATATTAAGTCCAATGCATTCCCATATGAAAAGGTTTAAACATAACATAAACATTCGTATTACAACTAGCATACGAAATGTCAATACTTTCACCATAAAATATGAATGGTATAAAAATAGGACATCCACAGTCAAACATATCACAAAACCTTCAATACAATATAGAAGTTTTGTATCATAATAAATCAACTTCAAATAATATTAAAATCCATCAAAGGATGTTGACATAGATGAAATCAAAATTCTTTTTAAGGAAATATCTCCTTTTATTTTGAAATCATTTAAGATCCATATAAAATAAAACATTTTCTTTGAAAATATTCTTATAAGCTTGTAAGGAAAGCTTTGAATATTTTATAACAGAGGAAAATAACCGCACCCGCCGTATAAGTTTAAAAAAAACATTTTTATCTTAATTCTGTCGAAAAGGTTAAAAAGCACCTTGTTTGGAAAACGACGGAAAGATTCCCTTATAAACCTCTTATAAAAAGTCAAACAACGGTATAAATGACTTTAACCCATATTCTTTTAAATATTAAAAATGTTTTGAAATACATTTTGAAGAAACATGGATGTGGATGATAACGAGATCCCAATAGATTATTACGTATAAACAACCTCAGATAATGAAGAGATTGTGAAATAACCCTTAACAATTTGGTAACTTATGAAAAATACAACCCATGAAAGAGGTATCATACAATGAATATGTAAATACACATAAATTAGAGTCTATTACACAAAGAATATAATTATGGGCAGTACATACACCACACAAAAGGTGATGGTGGCAATATGACATGAATCTCACGGGAATAAGGAGTGAGATGAAAACCCCTTACCACGTTAATCAACTGAGTCGTATGGCCAAAATTTAATAACCACCAAATTATTTACATAATAACATGAATATAAGAGAATCATGATAATATATATCAAATGGCCGTACACAATACACCACTTTCAATAATTTAGTGGCGAACAATGGAAATCTCACGGAATTGAAAGTGAGATAAGAGAATCCCTTACCTTGTCATTTTCCTTGGTTGGGGTAGGTTAACCTCCTGTATAATGGTGAAATAATTGTTATTAAATTATAAAAAAATCATCTACATTAATATGATATCATATATTATCTTTTAATATTTATTTGATAATAATATCTTAGTATTGTCGTTGATTCGGGTGTTAACTTACTTGTTTTATTTTATATGTTTTGTTACGTAAACCATGTTTATAATGGATAGGTTGTATATTATTCATATCCAGAATGATATCAAGTCCTTAAACATCATTTTTAAATCATCAAATGATAATTTCACTTGAATGGATACGATGGAGAATGAATCTCATCGCGTTCGTGGACACGGTAGTCCGTACGTACGCACGAGCGACAATATCATTCTTTTGATATTAAAATAATATATAAATGGATGTTATATCATATATAAAGAATAATTAACATGTTATATTTATTATTTACATGAGTTTCACATCATTATTATACCAATCCAAATAATAATATATTGAATAACAATTACACCACGACGTGGAGACGGTAAGCCGTACGTACGCACGTATGGTGACATGTTATTCAAAGGGTGGACAGAATACTGAATATGGTTGTACCATATTTATAATAACATCACAGTATATGTGAGATACTGGAGTTATTATTTTAGAATGGTAACAACAAAGGAAGAAGAAGTGGAAGAAGAAATGAACTTGGAGAAGGGTGGTGAAATCATTACCTCTTCTTCGGGTTCTTCCTTTTGATTTGATCAAAAGAGCTCCTTATGTTGGCTTTCTGATCAAACTAAGGCCTCTAGGTTGTAGTGAGGGAAGTTGGGAGAGTATTTGGGAAGAGTTTGGCTGAGCCAAGTGCCTTGAGAGGTGTGAGGAATGAGTAGAAGTGGTCTCCTTTTATAAGGGAGAGGAGGGGCACTTTAGGAAAGAGTGAATGTATTACTTTATAATATAATTATATTCGGTTTATAATGGTCCAAAAATCATTGAGGTCGAAGATAAGATGACTCATTTTCTATATAACATCAACTAATAAGAATTGGACAGGTTTTAGATAATATTTTAATCATTATAATCTTATTTATTTAAATGATTTATTAATGAGGTAAACATTGCATCATTATTGTGTCATTAATAATTTAAATTATTTGATGTCTAAAAATTATAAATAAACTATCATTATGTAGGAAATCTTTTTATATTTCTAATGAATATTTATAATCGAAAATACAACATGTATAACCCTATGTAAAAATTGTTCTTCTAAAAGATGTAAGCTTATGCAATTTTTATTTTTATTTTAACTTTATTAATATAATGTGTCCCTACCACATACAAGTGGCTCTAAGGGGTCCCCAAATCGACCCAAGGATGCCCATGGTCGGGTATGTGTCCACCAATAAGGTTAGGAGACGTTTTAGGGTAATTTTGTATTATTATAATATTATATTTTAACCCTTATTTACTGGATTTACCCTTAACCATGGTAAATAAAATATTTACCGCAGTAATTATTCAAAAAGTCTAAAAATAAAAGTTACATATTTACACAATTTGAACATCCTGATTCCAAATATGGAATACATTTTCCTAAATTCATAACACAGAAGTGGCAGAAATTAATTTAAAATTAATTCCCGCTGTCAAAACAAAAAGCGTGTTTTTAAGAGATAATAACTATCAAAAGATTGACACTTGTTTATGTTCGGTTTAATTGTAAAATTATGTCCAATGACCAACATTATATTAAATGGTAAAAATATATTCTAAATATACTTTAAAACTACAAAAATTCATAATTTATCACTATTAATTATTTTGATTAAAAAAGTTGTTTTTAATTAAAATTTAGTAATTCTCACTATTCATCAAAATATGAAAGTTATCCAAAAAGTACCAAAATTTCACCTTAGGCTAAATTAGATATTTCGAATCCAAAAATGAAGTCTATTTTGAAATATAAAATATATATAATTTTAAAAAGTAAGTATTACTATTGACAACGGCTAGTTTAATTAGTTGTGGTGTGTGTTAGAACTCGAGGTTGCGTACAACACACGCTATCGCATTATTCGAAGGGAAATGTACCGTGGAAGCTTGGGGTGTTACATTCTCCCCTCCTTCAAATAATTGCATCCTCGCAATTTCTAGGGTATTACTGCATAAAAAGACTCGGGTGGTTCTTCATCATAAGTTCCTCGGGTTCCCACGTTGCCTCTTCCATCTTATGATTTCTCCACAAAACTTTTACCAGCCGCGTCGTCCGGTTTCTCAGTACTTTTTCTCTTGTCTCAAGAATCCTGATAGGCTCTTCACAATAAGACAGATCGTG
The DNA here is from genome assembly GCA_963277665.1 of Viscum album. Lineage (NCBI taxonomy): Eukaryota > Viridiplantae > Streptophyta > Magnoliopsida > Santalales > Viscaceae > Viscum > Viscum album. The sequence continues at coordinate 840,653,629 of OY728141.1, forward strand.
TTCTAGTTCTAATTCCTCATAGGTGAGTACATGTGTTGGGTCATGCATGTATTTTCTCAACAGAGATACATGGAACACATCGTGAACTTTGGAGAGACTTGGCGGCATTGCCAATCGGTAAGCTACATCCCCAATTCGTTCTAGAATTTCGAAAGGTCCGATGTACCTGGGACTCAATTTACCTTTCTTACCAAAACGTATGACTCCCTTCCATGGAGATATTTTCAGGAAAACATGATCACCGACTTGAAATTCCAAATCCTTCCTTCGATTATCGGCATAGCTCTTCTTCCTACTTTGAGCTGCTCTGATGTGATTTTGGATTACCTTCACCTTTTCCATCATTTCCTCCACCAGTTCTGGCCCTACAAGTTTTCTTTCACCGATGTCATCCCAACAGGTTGGTGTACGACATCTCTTTCTGTATAATGCTTCATATGGTTCCATCTGAATACTCTAATGGAAGCTATTGTTATAGGAAAATTCTACCAGTGGTAAATATTGATCCCACATACCCTGAAAGTAAAGTGAGAAAGATCTCAACATGTCTTCTAGGGATTAAATAGTCCGTTCTGATTGTCCAACTGTCTGAGGGTGGTATGCAGTGCTCAAATGAAGTTCAGTATCCAGAGATTTCTGAAGAATTTTCCAAAATCTTGAAGTAAAACGGGGATCACGATCAGAAACAATCGATAGGGGTACTCCATGAAGTCTCACAACTTCATTAATGTATAGTCTTGTTAGACGTTCCAGGGGTAGATCTTCTCTTATAGCAAGAAAATGTGCTGACTTGGTAAGACGATCAACAATAACCCATATTGTATCGTTCCTTCTAGGAGTCTTTGGTAGCCCCATGACAAAGTCCATCGTAATATTGTCCCATTTCCACTCCGGTATGGGAAGAGGTTGCATGACTCCTCTAGGCTGTTGCCTTCCAGCTTTCACTTGTTGACAAAACATACATCTTGACACAAAATCAGCAATCTCCCTCTTCATGTTGTCCCACCAAAAATGTTCCTTCAAATCTCTATACATTTTGGTGCTCCCAGGGTGTATAGAGAAATTGGAACTATGAGCATCATCCAGCAATTCCCTTTTCAGATCAGGTAAATCGGGAACACAAAGCCTCTTCCCAAATTTCAAAATTCCATCTTCATACACAAAGTCTCTCAATCTCCCATCATTCACAGCTTTAATCTTCTTCTGAAATTCTTCATCATCGGTCTGAGAACTCTTAATCCTTTTCAGTATAGATGGTTTGGCAACCATTTTAAAAAGAATTGATGTTTCACCTTCCCTGGTTATTCCCATGTCCATCTTCACTAGATCCATGAAAATTGGATCCCTTTCAATTATCATCATGTTCAAAACTCCATGGTCTTTTCTTCTCAAAGCATCATCCACCTTGTTTTATTTCCCCAGGTGGTAGTGTTTCGTGCAATCATAATCCTTGAGTAATTCAATCCATATCCATTGCCTCATGTTGAGTTCTTTTTGTGAGAAAATATACTTCAAACTCTTGTGATCAGTATAAATCTAACATTTTTCACCATAGAGGTAGTGTCTCCATATCTTCAAAGCAAAGATCACAGCTGCTAACTCAAGATCATGAGTAGGATAGTTTTGTTCATGAATTTTCAATTGTCATGATGCATAGGCAATAACTCTATCATTCTGCATAAGGACACAACCAAGTCCTTTCTTTGATGCATCACTATAAATAACGAACCCATCATTCCCCGATGGTAGAGTCAATATAGGAGCATTGACTAATCTTATCTTCAGTTCTTCGAAACATTCTTAACACTCTTTTTTCCAAACAAATTTATCCCCTTTACGTGTGAGCTTCGTTAATGGGTTAGCCAATCGGGCAAAATTCTGGACGAAACGTCGATAATAACCTGCCAAACCAATAAAACTGCGTACCTCAGTTATACTCATAGGTGCTAGCCATTCTTGGATTGCCTTGGTCTTATAAGGATCAACAGAGATTCCATCATTAGAGACAATATGGCCATGAAAATAAATCTCCTGATGCCAAAATTCACACTTGCTAAACATCCCATATAATTCATGACTCCTCAGAGTCTTCAAGATAATGCACAAGTGATTTTGATGATCTTCATAGCTTTTGGAGTATACCAAGATATCATCAATAAATACCACCACAAATTCATCGAGATACTCCTTGAAAACTCTATTCATTAGATCCATGAATACAGAGGGTGCATTAGTCAATCCAAACGGCATTACGGTAAACTCTTAATGCCCGTACCTAGTTCGAAATGCCGTCTTCAGAATGTCTTCCTTCTTCACACACAACTGATGGTATCCAGATCGAAGGTCAATCTTTGAAAAGTATTGAGCTCCATGCAGTTGGTCAAATGAATCATCAATACGAGGTAGGGGATACTTGTTCTTTATCGTTATAGCATTGATCTCCCTGTAGTCGATACATAACCTCATAGATCCATCTTTCTTTTTAACAAAAAGAACAGGGGCTCCCCATGGAGAAACACTAGGGAGAATAAATCCCTTATTACTCAATTCCTCTAGTTGTTTCTTTAGTTCAACTAACTCTACAATGGCCATTCTATAAGGGGTCTTCGATATATGCCTTGATCCAGGAATCAAATCAATGGAAAACTCAACTTCTCGTTCTGGAGGATGTCCAGGTAAATCTTCTAGAAATACTTCTACAAATTCTTTAACAACAGGTACATCCTCTATTTGAGCATTACTTTCCTCACCGACAGTTATTTCATTCTCTTCCTCCCCAATAATTGAATTAAGTTGTGCTACTGGGGGTGGATCTAAATAAGAATTAGGTGGTGACGATTCTGATCTAAAAATAAGGTGTTCCTTATCATTATCATCATGAATCGTAACCTCTTTCTTCTTACAATAAATCTTCGCATCATAGTCCGAAAGTCAGTCCATACCGAGGATTATATCAAACTCAATCATAGGTATGACGATGAGATCAGCAGATAAAGAAAATTTATGTGCTCTAATGGTGACTGATTCACAAAACATTGTTGCAATGATACTTCCCTTAGGAGTTTTAACTGACAACTCCCTTATTAAATCAAATTGGAAATATCTAATTTTCTTAGCAAACTGGGAAGATATGAAACAATGCGACGATCCAGAGTCAAATAATGCATTTTCTAAACTTTAGGAAACCATTAAATTACCTGCCACCACGTCTTTTGGAGCTTCTACCTCAGCAGTAGTGATAGCATAAGCCTGGCCTTGATCCCTTGGCCTTTTCTGAGGTAAGTTCTTCTGACGCTTAGGAAATTCATTCACATAATGTCCCATCTCCCTGCAATTGTAGCACTGAACATTGGTGGCTTCCTTCTCCCCTTTGCAATCACGAGCTTGGTAGCCTTTTTCACCACACTTGTAACAGACTCACATTCCCTTCAACCAAGCACCAGGGTGTTTCTTCCCACATTTACCACATGATGGATATTCAAACTTTCCTTTCTTCCCCTTATTTCTATTCCCAGATTGATCAGCAGGCCTCTTCTTCTCTTGCTTTTCTTTAAAGTCATAAGACTTAGAGAATTCCTTTTCGGTCTTGATAGCACATGAGACAATGTCTTCGTATGACGAAAAGGATTGTGAGACTAATGCTCGACGAAGAAATGGTTTTAAACCATCAAAGAAACGATCAATCTTACTTCTCTGGTTATGTATATAATCACCAGCATACCTCGCTATCCTTGTCATGTTAGCCTCATACTTTGTGAAATTCTCATCCTCCTTTTGTCTCAGACTCAGAAATTGCCTTTCCATATCTGCTCGATGGTCGCGAGGGAAGTATTTTTCTAAAAACAGATCTTTGAACTCCCTCCATTCCATATTTGATACTTCATCATCTTCCTTCATGTTTTGAATCAATGACCACCATTGATCAGCATCTCCAGTGAGGCGGTAAACTGCCATGATAACTTTTTCCCTTTCACTGCTCCCCAAAGCCTGAAATATTTTCTCTAGGGAATTTATCCACTGCTCGGGTACTAAGGGATTTGTACTTCAATTGAACGTTGGTGGTTGTTGCCTCATGAATCGATCTAACATTGATCCTCCACGCTGCGGATCACGGTGCTCCATACGGGTAAGGTTATTATTCATAACCTGAGTAAGCTGTCCCAGTATGGTGATTAGCTGATCGGCACCAGTTGCATCACCAGCCCCACTATAATTATCTTGAACAGGAGGGAAATCCATACATGGAGTGCGTGCATTGATACGGTTTCCATTTCTTCCACTAGGCACCATTTCTAAACAATGGCATAAACTAGATCACTTTATGAATCAAAATACATAATCCCATACTTATAAAACAGTTAACATAAATTGAACTATTTATGGATATAATCCATAATCATAAGAATGTTTTCTTTGAGGAAGTATATACTCATAATCCCTTCAAAATGATTTGTAAATAAAATGAGAGTTATACTAAGAATATCCCTTGGGAGTGTCGTAACCAAGAGTGCAGCAAGGCCCGTTGTCGTGCATGAGTTCCCGTTCGAGTCTAGCTCAAAGCGGTGTTTTTGGGTTTTACCCCTAGGTACATCTGTGCCAGAGCCGCCTCTACCGGCTCGTATCCAGACAGGGATGTATTTCTCGGAAAACTCACAAAATCTCTACAATATCAAAATTCTAGGATGTTCTTCTATACTAATCCTCAATGTTCATCTTAGGTCTACGTGCTCTGATCAGAGTTTATCTAAATCTAGCTTCCAAGGTTTCTACTAAAAATCCTCTGATACCAACTATAACGCCCCGACCCTAGTTACCCAGAGTCGGTGCATTATTACATAACATTGGCATGATCACAAGAAAGATCAAATCTTGAAAGGCCGATTGGTTTAGTAGCCTTGGAAACACTAGATATATTCATAAATTTTACATTACATCATAAATTGAAAACCTACTACAACAACATAATGTTTCCATAATCCACACTCATATCCCAACATAATATCCCTGTAGGTAATTCATAATTTACTTATTCACTTCCTGGGAAAAATAAAACATAGAAAAGGGGTGATCTCAAATTCCCAGTAAGGATAACAATATAGCGGAGACTTTCATAAATAAGAATAAACATTTAAGGCAATGTATAACTAAAACAAAACCCTTTTAAACTATAACTTCAACATAGTATGGCATAAATAAAATGAAATAATTCCATTTACTTATCAACATGGATATTCTACTAATCGAATAATCACATGTAATATCAATAACCACTTTCATAATGATGGAATGCATAATGCCAGACTATCATAACCACATAGTCAAGGCCTCGTGCCAAGACTACAAATAAGATTTTGTCAAGGCCTTGTGCCAAGACACTAGTTTGTCTCATGAGACCTACCGATGCATCGAGGAGCTATAGCGGGTTCCACCCGTCACATTTTAAGTCCAATGCATTCCCATATGAAAAGGTTTAAACATAACATAAACATTCGTATTAAAACTAGCATACGAAATGTCAATACTTTCACCATAAACTATGAATGGTATAAAAATAGCACATCCACAGTCAAACATATCACAAAACCTTCAATACAATATAGATGTTTTGTATCATAATAAATCAACTTCAAATAATCTTAAAATCCATCAAAGGATGTTGACATAGATGAAATCAAAATTCTTTTTAAGGAAATATCTCCTTTTATTTTGAAATCATTTAAGATCCATATAAAATAAAACATTTTCTTTGAAAATATTCTTATAAGCTTGTAAGGAAAGCTTTGAATATTTTATAATGGCGGAAAATAACCACACCCGCCGTATAAGTTTAAAATAAACATTCTTATCTTAATTCTGTCGAAAAGGTTAAAAAGCACCTTGTTTGGAAAACGACGGAAAGATTCCCTTATAAACCTCTTATAAAACGTCAAACAAGGGTATAAATGAATTTAACCCATATTCTTTTAAATATTAAATTTTTTTTGAAATACATTTTTAAGAAACATGGATGTGGATGATAACGAGATCCCAGTAGATTATTACGTATAAACAACCTCAGATAATGAAGAGATTGTGAAATAACCCTTACCAATTTGGTAACTTATGAAACATACAACCCAAGAAAGAGGTATCATACAATGAATATGTAAATACACATAAATTAGAGTGTATTATACAAAGAATATAATTATGGGCAGTACATACACCACACAAAAGGTGATGGTGGCAATATGACATGAATCTCACGGGAATAAGGAGTGAGATAAAAACCCCTTACCACGTTAATAAACTGAGTCGTATGGCCAAATGTTAATAACCACCAAATGATTTACAGAATAACATGAATATAAGAGAGTCATGATAATATATATCAAATGGCCGTACACAATACACCACTTTCAATAATTTAGTGGCGAACAATGGAAATCTCACGGAATTGAAAGTGAGATAAGAGAATCCCTTACCGTGTACTTTTCCTTAGTTGGGGTAGGTTAACCTCCTGTATAATGGTGAAATAATTGTTATTAAATTATAAAAGAATCATCTACATTAATATGATATCATATATGATCTTTTAATATTGATTTGATAATAATATCTTAGTATTATCGTTGTTTCGGGTTTTAACTTACTTGTTTTATTTTATATGTTTTGTTACGTAAGCCATGTTTGTAATGGATAGGTTGTATATTATTCATATCCAGAATGATATCAAGTCCTTAAACATCATTTTTAAATCATCAAATGATAATTATACTTGAATGGATACGATGGAGAATGAATCTCATCGCGTTCGTGGAGACGGTAGTCCATACGTACGCACGAGCGAAAATATCATTCTTTTGATATTAAAATAATATATAAATGGATGTTATATCATATATACAGAATAATTAACATGTTATATTTATTATTTACATGAGTTTCACATCATTATTATACCCATCCAAATAATAATATATTGAATAACAATTACACCACGACGTGGAGACGGTAAGCCGTACGTACGCACGTATGGTGACATGTTATTCAAAGGGTGGATAGAATACTGAATATGGTTGTACCATATTTATAATAACATCACAGTATATGTGAGATACTGGAGTTATTATTTTAGAATGGTAACAACAAAGGAAGAAGAAGTGGAAGAAGAAATGAACTTGGAGAAGGGTGGTGAAATCATTACCTCTTCTTCGGGTTCTTCCTTTTGATTTGATCAAAAGGGCTCCATAGGTTGGCTTTCTAATCAAACTAAGGCCTCTAGGTTGTATTGAGGGAAGTTGGGAGAGTATTTGGGAAGAGTTTGGCCGAGACAAGTGGCTTGAGAGGTGTGAGGAATGAGTAGAAGTGGTCTCCTTTTATAAGGGAGAGGAGGGGCTCTTTAGGAAAGTGTGAAAGTATTACTTTATAATATAATTATATTCGGTTTACAATGGTCCAAAAATCATTGAGGTCGAAGATAAGATGACTAATTTTCTAAATAACATCAACCAATAAGAATTGGACAGGTTTTAGATAATATTTTAATCATTATAATCATATTTATTTAAATGATTTATTAATGAGGTAAACATTTCATCATTATTGTGTCATTAATAATATAAATTATTTGTTGTCTAACAATTATAGATAAAATATTATTATGTAGGAAATCTTTTTAGCTTTATAATTAATATTTATAATCGAAAATCCAACGTGTATAACCCTATGTAAAAATTGTTCTTCTAAAATATGTAAGCTTATGCCATTTTTATTTTTATTTTAACTTTATTAATATAATGTGTCCCTACCACATACAAGTGTCTCTAAGGGGTCCCCAAATCGACCCAAGGATGACCATGGTCGGTTATGTGTCCACCAATAAGGTTAGGACACGTTTTATGGTAACTTTGTATTATTATAATATTATTTTTTAACCCTTATTTACGGGATTTACCCTTAACCATGGTAAATAAAATATTTACCGCAGTAATTATTCAAAATGTCTAAAAATAAAAGTTACCTACTTACACAATTTGAACATCCTGATTCCAAATATGGAATCCATTTTCCTAAATTCAAAATACAGAAGTGGCAGAAATTAATTTAAAATTAATTCCCGCTGTCAAAACAAAAAACGTGTTTTTAAGAGATAATAACTATCAAAAGATTGACACTTGTTTATGTTCGGTTTAATTGTAAAATTATGTCCAATGACCAACATTATATTAAATGGTAAAAATATACTCTAAATATACTTTAAAACTACTAAAATTCATAAATTATCACTATTAATTATTTTGATTAAAAAAGTTGTTTTTAATTAAAATTTAGTTATTTTCACTATTCATCAAAATATGAAAGTTAACTGAAAAGTACCAAAATTTCACCTTAGGCTAAATTAGATATTCCAAATCCAAAAATGAAGTCTATTTTGAAATATAAAATATATATAATTTTAAAAAGTAGGTATTACTATTCACAACGGCTAGTTTATTTAGTTGTGGTGTGTGTTAGAACTCGAGGTTGCGTACAACACACGCTATCGCATTATTCGAAGAGAAACGTACCGTGGAAGCTTGGGGTGTTACATTAGTGTAGGCATATTTTATATTAATATTAAAGAGTATTTAATATTTATACTTATTTAATAATAAAAAACTCTGATGTTTTAGAATATAAATCTATTTAATGTGTTCATATAATAATGTAATGTAGAAATTAATAGCGAATAATGAAAATTGAAATTATTATGGAAAAATTAAGAGTAACAGTGACATTAACGTTTTCAAATTAAGTAAATACAAAATAAAAATATAAGAAATAAATTAAATGAAGATATCATATGACATATTGATTTCTTGTGGTCTAGTAATAAACACAACATCCAAAAAGCTATAGATTCTCTCTTTGCATCAGGATCACAGATATAGAGATAATATCAGGGTTTAAAAACATAGAAAACCATACATTGATATCAGATAAAAAGGATGTTGAAACACTTTTACCCAAACAACATTGTTTTTTCACTATGGAATAGTGAACGGTAACTAGAAATACTCACCACAGTAGTGCATCATCACAGTATAAATGCACCAAACCCCCCACATCAGACCCCCGCCCTCCATGTCTCATGTTTTTAGAGATAACATATCCCCACCTCACATCATACAACATAGGATAATCTCCACCACCCCTATGTAATCAACCTATGTGATGTCAACCTGTATCACTCACTTGAGGTAGTCCATATAGAATATAAACACACTTATAGATATAGTTGATTGAGAGTAACATCTTTATATATTTCTCATTTTTTTATCATTCATTTGTGGGAATAATTGTGTGATGAATTATCTATTAATAAATATTAATCCAAACACATTATAAATTATAAATTATATATTTAATAAATGATATGTACATGTAATACGCATAATCTATGTTTTCAAACACATAATATAAGGGAATAAAAATACCCTAATAGTGGAGGAGTGAATCATGGTGTTATCTTTTTCTTCAAAAGATACATTTCATCAACCACATTTTTAGGAACTGGTTTACATGGTAGATAGTAATGTGATGTAATTAAATAATTCTCATGATGAGAGACAACAAATACATTTTACTTCATTAACCACTATGTGTTATTTCATAGAGTATGCACAAAAAATTTTCAATCGTACCAAAATCAACAGATCCTTAATTGATTTGGAATTCAACAGTTTATACATAGTTAGTCCATTCTAGGAACATGACCATTTCAATATATTATGAATTCAACACAACATAACATGAAATAATTTCATAGAAATTCACAAGCACACTACTATGGGAGACTCCATAATTAGTTTACGAACGTCATGTTCACTGCGGTAGAATTGAATTGATGTCTTTTTCACAGTATATTATGATACTCCACATGCATCAATGTCCTGAATTGATACCATTCAATGTACTAGTCAAAATAATCTGATATTAAAAACTAGAATGAATATAAACATAGATAATTAACACAATAAATGTTAATGCACAAGATTTTTATTGTTTTAATGAAGTTGTGTGTTTCTCCCAACTCTTTATCCTTCTCATAACCACAAAATGAGATTAAAATGGTGAATATATATAAGAGGAACATTGTGAGAACAGGATTTTCTATGAATATTCTTTTTTCAAACACCTATTATGAATGGAAGAGAGACCACGTTTTCATTTAAGGATGTTTCAAATTCATTGTGGGGGAATTTGTTTCATTATAGACCAAGATGTCCCAATGTGCATGTTCAATGCATCAACCCCAATGTACATATATCTGAAATTGATATTACAGTTGACGAGTAAGTCATTTTCACACATTATAATTTTATTCATGCACCTTAGGTATTTTTCATATTTTTTTATTATATCTGAAATCATCACTTATGTGCATATCTGGTTTGACATCATATTTGGCTCATTAGATTATTCAGTATAGTATTCCTATCACAAATAAACTCTGATTTAGATAAACTATCATTCCTCACAAAACACATATTTTTCTTGATTCTATCCTTTTCCATGTTTTGATTAGAAGATCATAAAAATTACCATGCACACAAAATTAAAATAATATGTCAACCTTGAGAAAAAAATCCACTTCCAAAAAACCAATTATACATTCTCCCAATTTTTTTCCAAAAAAATTAGTAATGAACTGTGAAAAAATGTAATCATCAACCGTATTATCAAATTTTACCCCAATATCACATTATTTGAAAACTCTCTCATCAGAAATTTTTATATTGAACAAAAAACACAAAAAACACTCTATTTATATCTAATAAATTCCATGGTTCCAAAAATATATATCTTTGGTATTGTTTTAAATTTTCACATAAATTCAAAAAATCACTAGAAACTGTCAATACATTAAACACAATAGGAAATTAGTCCAATAGTCATAGTATATGTAAGAAATTGTCGATGTGAAAAAAATGGAATGAATGATTAGAGTTAATTTTTTGGGAATTCTGAAATATTACTAAGATAACCTCTATGAGATTCCTCAAACAAAAAATTATCATTCTCTCACATTATAATGTTGTTGATATTTTCTATTTTCTGAACCTTTTGAAATAATCCCAAATGTCATATATTATAAATTTCATAGATCAAAAAACACTCATATTGCATCATATCTCTTATAAAAACCAACATCATATCAACAATAATTTCAAAATAGTTAATGTAATTGGGGATATGGGGAAATTTTTATCTGCAACATACACTAGGAGGTGGAATAAAATTAATGTTAAAGAAAATTCAAACACATGTGCTTATAGTGGATGGGTTATAAATTCACCCACATGTTCATCACATCGAAAATGATCCATTTTTTCACACTCTGTTTGAATTTTTCCAAATGATATGTTATCAGATATCAAACTGTTTCGACTGAGGATCATTGTGGGATCGATCACACTGTTGTTGTTACTATGAATCAGTACAATAGATTTAATTTCATCACCAATATCAACCATTTTTTCTTCATCCACAGTAGATTATTGAAATAATTTTTAAAAGATATATATATTATTAACCATCTAAACAAAGAGAAGTACTTTCTTTATTCTTTCTTAGCTAGCGCACATATTTATTTTCAATTAATAACATCATACTACTTGTGGAAATTCTATCCACCATATAACCATCCCATTAATCAGTAAGAAATAACCAATTTTTGTATGTATTCCTGATGTAAATTATAATCCAAAATTCTGTGTACCATGAATGTACCTCATGGTTCATTTATCTACTACCAATTTTTATTCCTTTTGATTACATTGAATGAAAGAAGATATGTATGGTCAATGATGATATCTGGACATGTTAATGTTATGTGTAATATGATTCCAATAATTATCTTATTAAAGGTGGGATCTACAGATGCCTCATATTCATGCATTCTATTTATTTCTCTAATAGTGTTCGATGTGGACATTAGTTTGGAATCATTCATTTTTTATTTTTTTTCTAATTATCTTATTCATATTTATATTGAGAAAATAATGTGTAATCCTTATTTTGAACTACATGTGGCTCCAATAATTATATTATTTCACAAATCATAGACATATCAAAATATAATGTTTTGTTATATGAAAATTATTACATAGCTCCCAATATGTTTTTGACAAAAATAAGATCATATATTTATACATGCACAATAAAATTATCATATTATTAATTTATAACAATGAGATCGTAATAGAAAAATATAATTTAGAATTTAGGTATGGTCATATAATAATCTAGTCGATAATACCACGCTTGAGATGCCAACTTTAGAAAATAGATTGCCTTCTTTAATCACCAAACAATATGATAATCATTAGAAATAATAAATACACTTGGTTTTTCAATGTAGATTTCCAAATCAATAAATAGATTAATTAAATATTTTTTGACATCCATCTGATAAATATTTTAATATCTCTGAATAGCCATAGCATGGAATCTTTTGATTGATTATGGTATATCTAATAAATAAAATTATTCTTCAACATAAACACCTTAATGTGTTCATATATTTTAAAAAACTATAAGGAATTATCATGATAATTCCAACATGATTATAAAATTTATTTTTATATATCTTATTCATCCCTATAATATTGTGATGTTCAGTTCTAATAACAAGATCCCATGTGTGGTTCTGGTAATTTGGATCTAGTTCTTAAATAATGGTATTTTCAAATTATTATTCCTTTTTAACCTATTAAAATGATTTTGGTTCCATCGTCAATATAGTGATATAGTGTGCCTCATCCTTCAATATCAATATCTGATTGGTTAACGTCCAGTTCCAAATGTTATTGGACTGATCGATTTCGGTGCTTATATTTAAAATATTAGGTTCAAATGATGTTTAATAAATAGTGGTTTCGTTATATTATTCATCTACTGATTAATAATTATATTTTGACCATAATTTTTTTACACATTCTTCTATATCGTTATTTGTGGACATTCGATGAACAATTTTTTTTCTTCATCTTGTATCATATAAGAATATGTCGTCCATGGGATATTTCTATCATTATATTCAATTATATTGACCTACCAAATATTCACAATTCATCCATGATAATTATTTGAACAATTTAATGAATCGATCTTCATTTCATATCGATGGAATATTAATTAATCTTAGCATCACCATGCCTTCCATGATTGTCTTATTTGTTTCTAATGAAATATTTACTTCCAAAAAAATTTAAAATAAATTAGTGATGTCATCCTTTCATTAATAATATTTTATATTTTCTTAATTTCTCCAATATAAAGACTTGATCTATTTTTTTTGTATAATGACATTTGAACAATCAATTATTTGTAATGATGATGTATATGAATCTCATTCAGCATTTTTCTTCCCATATTGTTTACCTATCTATTTCAAGGATCAACAAATCCATTTTAATTACTGGTTCTCATTATAAACACATCATTATTTACTACATGTTTTTTAGGTAATTTCCATAATAAATGAATATGGACTCCATTCCATTGTTTGATCATAGAACATTGACTGGGTGTCTATTGTCATTCTCACCAACTCGTTAAAAAAATTTCATGTAACAATGAACTTTTTCATTATTTGTATACAGTTATCACATAACATTATACTATAATCATTCATTAAAAGAAAAATGTACTCATATCTGCATATTTTTGAGAAATTTATCAGACCACAAACTTCTATGTGTATAAGATCAAATATATTTGGTACTCAATTTTTCTTTGGCCAGTATGAATACAGACCTACATTCAACGCATATGTGCATCACATTTCTTTTCATGTTCATGCACCAGAATAGGGATATCTAGGACTATCATTTTTATAGATTTAATTTCCAGGACTTTTTTATTAGTGTAACATAAAATTCTATTCTATATGTTGATTTCTTCTTCCACTCTCTGGTAAAAAATTTCATTACATTCAACATGATATAAATTTACATTATCTTGTTATCCATTCAGGAAATAATTACAAATAATTTCAATAATAGTGAATCCAATTTTATTAAATATCCTTATCAATCCTAATCCTCAAAGGATACTCATAGTCATGAGATTTTGAAGCAACCCATCCTCATAGATATTATCAGTTTTGTTAAGATCGTAATTTTTAGATCCAAATATCAACTATATTTGATCTCAAAGGGTAAATCATTTCCAAATCATCTGACTCAATAAACCCTATTATAACATTCTATAAAAATTATATATTTCCCAACATATGGGATGAGCATAATAAATGATGAATCTATCTTCCACAGTACTATGTAGCATTGATAGATAGATCTACATTGTTGTATTTTTAATATTTCAAGTTGTCCGTCCATGAGATACTTGATTATGTGGAACGAATATATTGAATGTTCGATTTCATTGAAGTTTTCATGGGTTATTCATACTCATGTTCATCACAAATAATATTATTTGGATTATAAATGAAAATATAAACTTAATGGGATGTTTTCTAATGCATACATTCCATTTATTAGTATATAGGCCAATGTAATTCCACCGTTAATAAATATTTATTTGTAGGGATTTATATTTCACTCTTATGAAAAATATTATATATTAGAAGAATAATAATTCATATTTCTATAATTTTATCAACATAATATACATTATTACACGATATATATGGGAATTTTATTTCCAAAATAATCATTTAATTATAAAATATAGTGTCAAAACATCTTTATAATTCATGATTAATTTTTTATCATTAATTTCATTGTTAATTGAATGATCAAAAGAGTTTAGTGTCATTTTTCTTTATCATTTATTGATTAATCATTATAGAAACATCAATATGTTCAATAGTTATAATTTTTCATTAAATATGATAAAATAACTAAATGTAATACAAACCATTAGGTATTATTATTATTAACTAGTTTTACATATATATATATATATATATTAAGTACCATTTTTGTTGTTGACTTTAAAAATCATGATATTTTTATTAAAAAAAATATATAATGTTTGATTTTTTTTATATATTATGATATGTTGAATAATTTATTTCATGATTACCTATGGGTTTTTACATGAGGACCTAATATTAATATGATTAGTTATTTTTTTTGGTGTTGTAGTATGCTTTATTGTAATTGGAAAACTTGTTATTAATTTTCCCATATTTAGATTCACTAATTTATAATAAACTATGAATTTTAATTTTGATCACACTTGAAAATGATTCACTATAAATAACATGAATGTTAATGGGATTCTCGTAGCATAGATTTTTATAGTGAATAAAAAATATTTTGTACCAATAAAATTTTTACATTTGACATTGTTACATATGTTTTCATGTAATAATAAATTTTAACCCGATTATATTCATTATTACCAAACATATATTTATACATAAAAAATGTGAATCATCGTTAGTGTTGTCTTGGAAATACTGGGAATTCATATTGCAATATGAAATTGTTTAACTGAATTTCCCTATAAAATATTTTGTAGGGATATTGAGTGAAATAATAAATGATTCTTTTTATTGAGTTGTAAATGATAAAAAAGGATTCTCCCATAAATTTGTAATTTGTTATTTATGAATATTAAAATTACTTTCACTTCATCTCTCTCTCATTTAAAATAGGCCATCTATTGTTTTAGGGCATCAATATGGGTGGATTTTTTCTATTTTTGTCATGTATATCATCAATTAATAATACTATCAAAATATATTCATTGGAAAATAAAGAAACTAGAGTTCCAAGTATATGAATGTTGTTTTTTATACCATAACATTTATATTTGGTCAATTTATTTTTGAATTAATTATTGATAGAATAGTCACTATTATAAAATTTAGTATTGGTGTTCCAATAGTGGTTTCAAATCCCAACTGAATCCTATCCTGGTAAGGTAGAGTAGATAACATTGTCTTTAGGCTTCTAACAATAGGTCATGAGTTCACAACCAGGACCGATGATATCTATCAGAAGTAGAGGAGGCATTATAATCATAATTCTATTGAAAATAATAACAAACAACGAATCCACACCCAATGCTCTGTTTTAAGGAAAAAATTAATTTTCATAGCCATGTTATTACTTAAATGACATAAAAATATTATAAAATACATTTGAGAATGTATTCCAAAATTTTAAATTATTCTAAAACAATACCTATGCTACCGGAAAAATAGTTAAAATCACCATCAGACTATTAGGAAAACCATGAACAAACGATTGGGGGTCAACCAATTGATGTCGTAATATTTATCCATGTGGAATTACAGTTTTGGGAAATACATATGTAAGAATCATTGAAAATAAAGAGTGTGATTTTACTAACAGGAAATCAATTACAACCATAATAATAGATACATATAAATATTTATGCAAAAGGGGAATTACAGGCTCCCAACATCTGCCAATAATCTCTATCATATCTACTATAGATATGCATTCCCACCTATCACACTATGTGAATGATATAGTTATCACATATTCAAAAATGAAACCACATAATCATAAATAAATAACCCCACCATTTCCCCATATTATCACTTCACAACCACATCGAATCTACTAATAAACATAAGCAATCACATCCCAAAACATTATCTAACCCCAAGAAAACACAACCCCAAACAAGACCTAACCCCAATATATATAAACTAGTAGTGTAAATCCCCATGTGAATAATGACTATGAAATTTTCATATTTATTAATTTTTTTGAATAAAATTTGACTATTACATTAAAGGGAATTCGATTTTTTATGGTGTACTCAATACACAAAAATGAGTTTCTTTGAAATCTTAGTTATACACTAATAATATAATAATATTATTTTAAATGGTATTTAACACCTAGACATTTTAATCAAGGTAATGAAACAAACTAAATAAAAATAATAATATATATTTTTTTTAAATATTTTATCAATTACCCAATAAATGATAGAGGCATAAAATGCAAATGAATCCAATTTTATGAATAAATATTCTAATATTCCTTAAAAAAATTATTAACATCCTTTTGATGATAGAATCTTTTTAAAACTACATTATGTAAATTTAATATGTTATAACTGACAAAATAATATACTTCTTTAGAATCACCACATCAAAATTTACATTGTGTAAATTTTTTTTATTTTTCTGATGAACTTAATTTTTAATGAATATTGAAAACTGATGTATTTTAATTCAAAAAATCATTCTAATATAATTAATATATATTGTTAGATTATGTTTTTAATTTTTTTAAAATTATAATTATAATATCTTTTTACCATTTAAATAAATGGTGGCCATTGGAATTAATTTCACGTTGAAATTGAACATAAACAAGTGTGAATACTTTGATAGATATTGTTTCTTAAAAACACGCTATTTGTTATGACATCTGGAATTAATTAAAAATTTAATTAATGAAACTTAAATTTTTTTAATTTGGTAAATTGGAAATAATTATTGAATTTGGAATATTAAATTTACATTGGATAAATATTTGGTATTTTTCTGACAAATGTTCATTTTTAATGAATACTGAAAAATACTCACTTTTACTTCAAAACTACTTTTTCATCTATTGTAATTATATATATAGATATTCCTTTTAATTTGTTTTAAATATTAATTGTATTAATTTTTTTTCAATTAAATCAATTTTGTTCGTTGGATTTAATTTGAATTTTCAATTAGATGTAAAAACAAGTCTAACTTTTGATAAATTTCACTTCATAAAAACCCAACTTTGGTTTTCACAACCTGAATTATTTTTAAATTAATTACTGCATTTTTTGTGTTAGAAATTTGGAAAAATGGATTCATGATCTGGAATCAGAATTTCCAATTTATGTAATTAAATGTCTTTTGTTTTTGGACATTATGAATAGTAACGACGACAATTATATTTAATTATCATGATTAATTAGTTATCGGGTAGTTAAGGATAATAAAATAATATCATAATAACATAAAATGACCCCAACATGTGTCCAAATCATTATTTTAGTCATTACCGTCCATGGGAACCATTTTACCAAACTTGAGGTCCCATGGAGTCACATGGTTGTGATAGTGACATTTCCAACATTATTTTTAAAAAGAAGAGAGATATAATAATGGTTTGTATATCATAAGTAAATCAATATTAATTTTTTTACATAAATGATAGATTATAATATAAAAATTAATTTAAAATATAAAAATATTTCATACATCATGGTATTTTTTTATAATTATTAGACAATAAATAAATAAATTTATTTATTACACCATGATGATTTAGTGATTACCTCATTAATGAACGACTGAAATAAAAAGAAAGATATGGTAAAGTCTAAGACATAAACCTATCTAAACCATATTGGATGGGTGTATTTCGAACCCTTATTAACAAATACTCAAAATATATCATTGTGTGACATTTAAAATCTGAAAATCATTTGATAATAAAGTATCTTTTCAAGACATTCCAAAAGTTACCCTCCTCCCTCTTATAAAAGGCCCCCACCTCTACCCCCTTACCCACACCTCTAAATCCAATGAATCGTAGAAAATATGCTCATATTTTATCTCCACATCACTCTCTCACGTTTAGAATCCTCACTTTGGGCATAAGACTTTCCAAGGAAGCCTTTGGCTCAAATAACAAAGAGTTACCCGATTTAGAGGCAATGTCATCTCTCGAGTTTCTTTCATTTATTTTACTACTTCACTGACCATTATCATCTAATTATTTGATCCCATAATAACAAAAGTATACTGAATATACTAGTATTTTATTATGATAAGGATTCTACCTACCCTTACACACACATCGGTCTAATGGTTAAATAACATATTGTTTATGTGGGTGGTGAAATATTGTCTCACAAAACGATGATTGTTAAATCTTCTTATAACACCTCTAATGGTGGCCATTATGATCGAAATATATTTATATATGATTATTATTTAATTTTTGTCATCTCTATGCTTCTGTATTTTTATTTAAAACACACCTTTATTCTTTTCATGTTGTGAAAATTTGATAATTTCATACGAGGAAGTGTGGACTACCGCCCCCTCTTGTGATATGACTCGTTGATGCCAATCATGTAATTTATATTGATCATAATTAATGTACATATTATACCTAAATAAAATATATATTATAATGTAATTATAATATATCTAAGTCTAAATTAGTTTTAATTTCCATTAATATGACAAAAAAAGTAGCATTCATGCATACGTATAACCAACCATCTCCATGAATAGTACATTTCATTTCATATTTCCAAACATTATGGAATATTATTAAATAAATATTTATTGGATATATATTATATTTAAATCATGAACACCATTCCAGATATGATTTAATATAACTACATGGACAATTCTATTCAAACAAGTTTATTTTTGACTCATGTAATGATCATCAACAAAACGTATGGAGAAAAAATACTAGTTCCATGTTTTAGAAAACATGTAATTCCATAATAATTATAACTAAGGTTCAACTGGTCATTTTGTCTAAATCATGGTTGGTTGTAGTAGTCACCAAAATAATAGTGGATGTGAAGAAAATTGTGACAATTTTCTGAACGAGCAACTGAAAGATGTGGGAGCTTCAATGAGAACTCTTGTGGTTATTCTCAACCAACTATCTAGAGACATTATTGACCAGTTGAACCTTAGTGATTTATATAAGAAATCATATATGTGAGAAACAAATCCCTTCAGAAATTTAGGTACTAATCATAAAGTTATGTTGTTCAAAAACCTATGTGTCAATGATGTGGAATGAAACACATAGGAAAATGGTTTAAAGGGACATAAAGATTCTATAGATGTTTAAATGATGGTCATAAAGCAGGAACCTTCCATAGAAAAAAGATGTATCTAGTTGACTATAGGAAAGGGAATGGAGTTATTTCTGGTGGATCAATTGAATGTTTTAAATTTGGTGTGCATGGTCATTATGCAAACACATGTCCTATGAAGAATGTTATGGAATTGTTTCATGAGGATCGTACAAATATTCGTTTACCAATACCTAATTCCATTCCGATTGAGGGTGAAGAAAATGGCAATGACCAATGAAAGGTATGGATTAATTTTTTAAATATTTTTTCTTATTAATAAATATTAGGATATTATTCATGATTTTGTTTATAAGAAATATGTATTTCAGAATAAGTTGGAAAGGAATGGATAATAGATCATGATGAATATTTAATGAGTAAGATGTAAAAATATAAGGGATTCATGAGTTATGGTAGATTTTATGATGGGGAAATTCTAAAAATTATTATGTCTCTTTTGATGATTGGATAACATTAGAATAATTTTTATAGTATGTGTAACCCTAATTTTTGATATATGAAAATTTTAATCAATTAATAATTATCTTTTCTATTGTGGAAATTGATATAAAGAACCATTTGGGTTTATATGATAATTAAATTTGAGGAATTTTCTGGATAAAACATTTTGAGATGAATAACAAAAGTAATTAGATATCCTCTGTGGATAAAATATGTTATGGTAATTATTGATTAATTTATCTAATTTTGGGAATGTTATAAATTTATATAGTTTTTTAAAAGGGACAACACGCAGACTCTGTGACAACCTATCACGTCAGACGAAGCTGTGGGAATCGAACCCACCACCAAAGTGCGACTTGTATTTATTGCCTACCACTGGGCTACATTAAGTCCCTCGTCAGTATGACTAATTCTTTTTAGTTCGATGATTTTAGGAATCATGGATTAGTTTAATTTTGGTTATCTATGGAAATGATTAACCTCTCATGGAGGATATGTGATTAGGTTAATTACTTTAAATATGATACTTTAAGAGTGACTAATGTTATTTGGAGATAAATGTTATGATTTAACTTATAATACTATGTGATTAAATATTTTAGATATTTGGGTTTCAATATATGTTTGGATTATTTTGATTAATTTTATGGATAGTTGTTTATTGAATGGTCTTTGCTGAACTTTGGGTATTGTAGGAAAAAAATTTGGAGATTAAGTGTAGATTTTCTTTTTGTAAAAGATTATTCTTTTTGGGGATTATCTTATATTGTACTAACCATTTTGGTTTTGGTTAATTCTAAAGATATGGGAAATATATTGATAATTTCTTTTGATTAGGTGATTCTCTATAAGTTTATTATAGCACTATTAATGTGAACAAGTCATTTTGAATACTCATCTTTTGAAAAAAATAGGAGTTTGTGTTTGAATTATAGTAAAAGATGAAAGTCTACATGACAAGTAATTATGTTTACTTGTGTTTTTGATAAGCTGATTAATAAATTCATCAATGAAAATTAATGTAAAACAAAAACATTTTCTGTTAACTTTTCCTACTGGGGAATCAAATACTGTTAAACCCATCACAATTTTGTGATTTTATGGTGATTAACTTTCTCCTAAATCATGTTTCATATCACTCTCCATTAGACCTTGATAGTTTGTTTCTCCTCCATATCCATGATTTCAAGGAATCCTAGTATCTGTTGTCTCGAGTGACCATTGAAATTCTCTTTCATTCTTTTAAAGTGATAGTTTAATTGAATCTTTTTCTGATGTGGGGCTTTCAATAAATTTTCCAAGCCCAATTTTAAAATTGTGAGGACCCAATTCCCAAAAGGGTGGAAAGATGTATCATCCTAGGTAAATAAAGAATATGCAATTTTCATATTTATGAATATTTGTGAATAAAATTATAATATTACTTTAATGGAAATTCTATGTTCGATGGCGTACCCAATACGCAGCAATGATTTTCTTTGAAATCTTACGTTGTACACTAATAATATAATAATATCATTCTAAATGTTAGTTAATGCCTAGAAATTGTAATATTGAGAATGAAAAGAACTAACTAAAAAATTATAATATATGTTTTTTAAAGATTTTATCAATTACCCAATAAATGATAGAGGCTTAAAATGCAAATGAATCCAATTTTAAGAATAAATATTCTAATATTCTTTAAAAGGTCGATTAACCGCCTTTTGATAAAGAACACCTTTTAAACTAATTTTTTTTTCAATTATATATGTTATAATTTAAAAAATAAAATCCTTCTTTAAAATCATGACATCAAAATGTACTTTGTGTAAATTTTTGTAATTTTCAGATAAAGTCCATTTTTAATGAATAGTGAAAAATACAGTATTTTATTTCAAAACCTCCTTTTAATCTAATTTTTTTATATGTATTGATTATAATTTTTAAATTATTTTAATGTGTAATTAGAATATATTTTTACCATTTAATTAAATAGTGGTCATTGGAATTAATTCTACTTTGAAATTGTACATAAACAAGTGTCAATCTTTTGATAGATATTGTCTCTTAAAAACATGCTATTTGTTTTGAAAACAAGAATAAATTATAAAATTAAATAATAAAACTTATATGTTTTTAATTTCTTTATATAGATATATGTTTTTAATTTTTAATATCAAATTTACTTTGGTTACGTTTTTTGTATTTTTCTGACAAATTTTCTTTTTTTATGAACAGTGAAAAATACTGCATATTATTTCAAAACTAAATTTTCAACTAATTTAAATATATATATATTAATATTAATTTTTTTAATGAGTAATTAATTTATGTTTATATCACTTAATACAATGTTGTTCATTTTAAGTAATTTCACTTTTAAATTGGATGTAAAAACAATTAATTTTTTTGATAATATTACTTCTTAAAAACTCGTCTTTGGTTTTGACAATGGGAATTATTTTTAAATTAACTACTAAAATTTATATGTATGGAATTTGCTAAAATGGATTCCATATTTTTAATAATAAGGCCCAAATTATTTAATTAATACTCTTTTGTTTTTAGACATTATGAATAGTAATGATGGCAATTATCATTAATTATCATGATTAATTAGTAATCTGGTGGTTACGTTTAATAAAAAATTTTATAATAATATAAAATGACCCCAAAATGTGTCCAAATCAATTTTTTTTTGACGTGGCCGACCATGGGAAGCTTTTTAAAAAACACGAGGTCCCATAGACTCACATGGGTGTGATAGTGACATTTATGACATTATTTTAAAAAAGAATATTAATATTACAATGGTTTCTATATTTTATGTAAAACAATTTTAATTTTGTTTATATAAATAATATCTTAGAATATAATTCTTCATTGGAAATATAAAATGATTTCTTACATCATTGTATTTACTTAAAATTGTTTGACATTAAATAAAACAATTTATTTATGACACCATGGTGATGTAGTGATTACCTCATTATTGAACGATTTAAATAAAATGAAAAGATAAGGAAAATCTAAGATAGAAACATGATTAAAACATATTGGATGGGTGTATTTCGAACCCTTATCACCATTCCTCATAATATATCATTTTGTGACCTTTAAAATCGAAAAATCATTTTATAATAAAGTAATATTTCAAGACATTCCCAAAGTGATCCTCCTCCCACTTATAAAAAAACCCCACCTATAGCCCCATACCCACACCCCTCAAGCCCTTCGATCATCCAAAATATGCTCATATTATCTCTCCACATCACTCTCTCACTCCTAGAAGCCTTACTTTGGGAAAAAAAATTCCATGGAATCCTTTGGCTCAAATAAAAATGAGTTAGCCGATTTAGAGGTATAGTCTTCCCTCTAGTTTTTTTTCATTTATTTTCCTTCCTCACTCACCACTATATTCTTATTATATGATACCAAAATAACACAATTATCCTCAATTTACTAGGATTAAATTATGATATGGATTATACCTACACTTACACACACCTCTATCTAATGGTTAATGAACACAATGTTTCAATGGGTGGCGAATTACAGCCTCACAAAACGTTGATTGTTTAATATTCTTGAAATACCTCTCATAGTGTACATTATAATGGAACTATATTTATATATTCTAAATATTATATTTATGTCCTCTATATTATTCTTTACTTATATTTCAATGATACCTTTATGCTTTTCATGTTGTGAAACTGCGATAATCTCATATGAGGAAGTGTGGAAAACCGCCCTCTCATGTGATGTGACTCGTTAATACCAAACATGGAATTTATAAAGAATTTAATTAATAAAAACATGTTACCTATGTAAAATATATATTATAATGTAATTATAATATATCTATGTAAAATTTATTTTTAATATCCTTTAAATGAAAAAAAAATGAAAGTTGCGTTCATGCGTACGCACGGCTTACCGTCTCCATGAACGGTACATTTCATTTCTTATCTCCAAACATTATGGAAGATAAATAAATACATATATTGTAGATATATATGCTATTTAAATTATGAACACCATTCTGGGGATTATTTACTTATAACTACATGGACAATTCGCTTCAAACAAGTTTATTTTTGACTCATGTAACGAACATCGACAAAATGTATGATATGAAATCACATAATTGACTAATTATTATAACATGATCATTTGTGATATTAATTGAATAATAAAAATTAAATGATTTCATCATGGAATTATAAATTGACCACTGATTATTATTCAGGAATATAAAGAAACAAACAAGACATATCGGACTTCAGGTCAGAGGATTTCTTATCTCACTTTTAATTCCCTGAGATTTCCATTGTTCGCCAAATATTTGTTGCATGTGGTTTATTGTGTACTTCCATTTCATATCTATTATCATTATCCTATTTATATTAATGGTATTTTTTGATTAATTTGGTGTTTATTATCTTTTGGTCATAAGACTCAATTAATTACCACGAGTTTAGGGTTTTTATCTCACTTTTTATTCCTTTTATATTCATGATACATTTTCAATGAGATATCAATGGTTATAGGATTTAAATTTTTACGGCTGATGATGTGGATTTGTGCATGAATATTAAAGTATTCACAAGACCCCTAAATCCCTGTCTGGATGTTATGAAGGGAAAGAACCACTTGTTTTGTGACACAGATTCCATTTCCCCATCCAATTATACATTCGAAATGGGTCATATTAATAGATATGTATTTGGTACCCTATAAGGGCAGATGAGGTGAGGCTCCACCAAACGATACAAAATAGTGTTATGTACTCCCTCGATCTAGGTTTCTTCTAGAATGTTGTGAGTCCCATATACATTTAACCATTAAACCCCTGAGTGAGGTTTCTTCTAATGATTTGTGTATTTTAAACTATAATTAAATAATGTTTGTGTCATTTTCTTGTTTAGTTTAGTTTTAATTTGTGGGTTCTAGTGCTAATTTTTCCCATTGATTGAAAATTCAGAGTGCTGTATTTTTTATATGTTTAGAATTATCTATTTTAAAACAAACATGGGTGGTTCTAATAGTATGGATTTTTACCATTTTTAATGGGATCTATTTTGGATAAATTCAAGGGTTCTCCTATGGGTTTCTTGAATAGAGATAATATATAATTTAATAAGAATGATACGTTGTGGAGTCCACCTGGAGGACATGTTTAATTCAATAAGATTGTCCTCTGTTATTGTAATTAGTAGAAACATAAATGTTGTAGAGGTTGGGGGACTCAATTTAATTGATGATTATTAATCCATGGGTTCTACGTGGTTCCATTTGAGATGCATCATAAAATTTCAAAATCGATGTCAGACTTAGTAGACGATTAATTAGTCTAAGTATTTAGGGTTTCAATGGCTTTATATTTAGACATGTTGTAAAGGGGCATGCGGTGAAAAGGAATGATGATGGTCTTGGAAGAAGTGATAGTGTTACTTCTTCACAGCTAACACATCATTACACATAGTGATGTATTAGATTCCATGTAAATATATTATTATGGAAGTGGTTTTTGTGAATAGAGACAATTCCAAAAGTACATCAATTTATGAGGAGTCCTTTAGAATATCACATCTTCCATATTTATGGACTTTTTAGATGTACTGCACCAGTATATTTTACCCATATAGGGTTATATTTTTTCTTGATGTATCTATTATGAATTTTGTACCATTTAGTGGATCATATATGTATATCCTACATGATATGCATGTTATCTTAAGCATTGAGAATGTGTTTATTTTAGATTTAAATATGTTAAGTTACACCATCTTGTATGGTCTGCCAACATGTTTCTAGTTTCCATCCATAGACCTCTTAGTGGATGACATAGGATGATGCACTAGGCTTTTAATCAGCCAATGTTGGGCATCTATGGGAATTATTCATTAATTTATTTGACGAATTTTACATTTTTTTATAATTTGATATTTTTATACCTTTACAAACATAATCATACTATTTTATGTTTATAAATTCTTTAATCATCATTTTATTTTTTCACATAATAATAGTAATTATAATGGTTTATTGTATTTATGTGGAAAACATATTCAATTAATTTATAACTTCAAATCCCATTATTATTATATACTATATAAAATGGATGTCAAAAGAATCATACAACCTAAATTCATTTAAATAAATCTATATAATTAAATTTATTGGGTTAAATGTTTCAAATGAGACTATCAAGGTTTATTATATTCAATAGTCCATTTATTGATTAATGAAGGCTTATCAGAGTGGGAATATAGTGTTTGATGATATTATCAATGCAGTATTTTTTATTGAAAAATTATGAATCTTTGGTTTTAAGTTATATTAGTGGATGTATTATTATATTTTTTTATTGTATGAGAATATAAATATACGTATTGAAAATTATTTCCTTACTTTACAATCATTAATAATGATATGAAATATTTTCAAAGAAATAAATGATTTAATAATCCTAGACATGGAGTACAATAATCCATATAGATTGATAAAAAGTATTTTTGGACTGAGTTAATGAACATATAATTGAAAATTTATCAAGAGTTTTATTACGGAGATCTCCAAGAAAGAGTATCTTCAAAATTATGATTGCATGAATCATAGGATGATCCTAGATCCTAATGTGAGGAAAATGATGGATAAAATTCATTCTGCACCATCTATAACATCTATATTATATAAAATGATATTTATATAATCCTATGATTCTTATTATATAATAATTATAATAATCAAAAATCTTTTATTCATGATGAGTCAATTGAATATCATAAAAAATATCATGGAGTACATTAAAATAATTAATAAATAATTATCGTATTTCAAGGTGAAAATGAGCTCATTATAAATATTGTAGTTATTCTAGTCCCCTAAATTGATAAATATGATATGAGATATTTATCTATTTTGATGTTTTTATTTTTATTTGAGTCATTGGTTGGTAGAGATCAAATTAATACATTCTAGTGAAGGTGAAAAAGGTAGATAATGTTGTGATGTCACATTTTTAATAACGTATCATAATGGATTAGGAATATAATTGTTGATGTTGAGGGGTTTCACTAAATTTATGAGGATATTGACCATTATTATTAAAACAGAGGAAGAATTACATTTTCCAATGAACCGTACTCTCAACAATGTACGTAAAATGGGTATGGATGAATAAATCTAAGAGAAAACTATTACTACCATGTTTCACTGCGAGGGACTCCATTTTTTACATTTGAATCATATAACATATATTTTAATTGAATAGGCACTTGATATGGAAGCTGGAAACTAGGAGGCATCTTCCACCACCTGTTCACCACTTCTATATATACACCCCCTATCTAGATTATGTAAAAAATGAAATAAATGAATATAAAAAACTGAAAATGATATATCATTTCATTTTTCCATCATAAAAACATCTAACATATCAAAAATTATCTATATACATTTTTATTATTATTGGTACAGGGAATATGATTAAACTATTTTGATGTAGATTATCAACATCTATTATATGTTTTTCACATCCCAGTATATACTTATTTCCACTATTAACTCAATACAAATACATCAAAATAGCCTAGTAAATTAGAAATCATGGAATACATAAAATTCCTAATCTATAAATGTTACATAATCATGATTTATGTTTTGAATGCTTATATATTTCACACTGATTATCATTTCTTATTTATAGTATTTGAGAATAATGAAATAAATATTATGTAACAAAAAAAAGGAAATACAAAGTTGTCACAAACAACAGTATCTATTTCATTCATAAATAAAAAAATTCATAAAATAAACATGGTTTCATTTCAGTTTTAATCATCATAACATTTCCTTGAATGCATCAATGACACTATTTTCCCATAAATCCTGTGAAAATTATTATAAAACATGGTATGAGCAGAAAATTCCCTTCTGGGATATATACTGAAGGAAAATTATTATTACATTTATTAACATGGGACCCCATTTCAGGTTATTTGAGTAAATCACTCAAAATAATTCATATGAATAACACACTTAATTTTTTATCAAATAAAAACATTGAAACAAATAACAACAAATTTCAACATCATTTAGTGATGTAGAACATCAAATATATAAATCCCAATAAAATACCGTAAAAATTCAAATATCCATATGAATGAGTTCAATTCTTTTTATCAAAAAATTAGTTGTAAATATATAATTTCGTTCAACCTTCATATAAGATATATAGCATTTACTAGTGATCTATAATGGATATCATCCCTCCATATAATCTATAACAAGATTACCCGTGAGTTATAATCTGTATACTACCATAATATATATTTTTATAATCTCACCTATGAGCTATAATGGTGATCCACCCTTCATCTAAACTATATCGGGGTCACTCAATTAATATAATGGTCATGTACCATTTCATGAATAAAGCATGTTCATCACAAAATTGTTTTCAAATACACTACAAATCACATAAGAAACCCATTTTCATATATACGTACCATTATTATTGGGAACGCATCTTAATACCCATGGTTCACATAAAAATAAATAGGGTATTTAATTCCAATTTAAAATGAATTATAGAATATTGTGAAATCCAGATATTGAATGATGGTTACAGTGGAGGAGAATTCATTTTTGATGATGAAAACATTCATTTTTTCAATTTATAAAGAATGTTAGAATGATTCATATAATTTTTTTTAAAAAAAAATGAATAAAATTAAAAATAGAAATAATATTTTCTATATGTTAATATTATATCTATATAAATAAATATTTAAATTAATTTATTGAATGAAATGATTTAATAATTAAATAATTAAATTTTCCTGGTTTCTCAACCCATATTGATCATCTAAATAACAATATCACAAAATTATTAAATTTAAAATACATTAAATGAAATTATAATAAAATAATATGGATATGAAATGTCATAGTGGCTTTATATACACATTATAATAGAATATATGTGAAAATTATAAAGAAATGCCTTGATGAAAGGGGATTGAGATGAAATACCTCACATTGAGGCTGAATTATATTGTACATTATTTATCATCTTGGATAATAAAATTAGGTTTAATTATAACTAATATATAACCTTATTTAGTATTATTATTTATTTTATAATATTAATTATAATTTTATAAAATTTAGTTAATTATTAGAGGTCATGTTGAACGTTTTGTCAATATTGAGTAATTCATTAGAAAATAAACATGATATTATGTCACTAGTAAATGTAGTAAAAGGTAAATCATATAAAAATTATTTAAATGAAAAGATAATATTTTTTATATGTCAATTATTCTTTTAAATCCATTCATTAAATATGGATATGAGCAATTGAACAGTGTTACTATCATGGATACGGTATGACAAACATACGCATGATTAATGTTTTCCATTATTTATGGATCATTGTGGAATGAATGTAAGGATTATTTTATATTTACATAATTCTCATAACATAATTAATTTAGCATTATTCATTTTAATATATTTATTTATATTATCCATGTTATGTTGTGATTAAAAATGAATCACATCAATTCGAGGAGGTGATAGTTCACACGTAAGCATGAACGAGATTATCATTTTTATGTGGAAGATAAAAAAAATGATGTGGATATATTTTATATTATCCTTATAAATATGTAATTAATATATCATATGAACATTAATTTCATTATTATAACTATACATGAGATATGGTTATGGAAAATGAATTATTTCTGTTTGTGAAGGTGATAGTTTACACGCACGTAGAAATGATTAATTCCATTCAAATAAAATTGAGTGTATATGGATTGGGCATATGATATTTACATAATAAAATATTAGTATACCTTGGATACTATAGTTATTATTTTATCATGTTTTAAAAATAATTGGATAATGTTGAAGATGAAATAATATTGAATCATTTAAATAAAAACATTGTATTTCCTTCGGATGATCACGTTTCTTATCCCCTAATCACCTACTATGAGGGGTTTCAACCTAATATAAATCCTAGATAATGTTGGGAGGTATTCCTGGAAGTGGTGTGGGAATTTAATGGGTGAAAAAATTGTTTTATATTGTATATAATATTAAATATGAGTTACTTCTTGTAGGAGAGGGGATGTACACTCTTTGATTTATAAAAAGTATTAAATTATTATAAATCCAATTGTTGTTTCAAAGGGACCAAAAATAAATTTGTTTACAGAAAAATATTATCTTGGGTCTATGAAATATAATATAATTAAATTTGGAAACGTTTTTAATATTTATTTACACTTATATTTTTGTTTTTCCGATTTTTTTAACGTCTTTAATCTTACCATGATATAATGTCATTTACACATTGTGGGTCAATGTAATTACAATAATATTTCTAACAAACCCATAAGAATAATTTATGATATATAATTACTTATAATAAACATTTAAAATAAAATTATATTTTTTTGAATGTTTAATAATTTAATATAATTTATTATGTTTCAATGTATTAATTATGTAAATTTGGTTATTATTCATTACATGATTTTTTAAAAATGTATGTCAACATGGTACCTTAAAAATTATACATTAACTAAATCCAAAACAAGTCATATAAATCCATAAAATTCAAGAATGGAATAAAATATTTCATATTATTTTTATTTAATATAATTAATATCATTTTTTTTATTATTTCTCTAATAAATCTGTTACCGCATCATTTGTGTGTCCTAATTAAATGTAATTATTTATTTAGTAAAAATTATAAATTAATAACAATTATGTAGGTAATATATTTATCTTTATATAAAATAATAATATATGGTTAAAATATTTTAGGCCCAAAACATCAACCAACACATTCTCTTTAACATGCATATCTTCCATTTCAATGTTATGTTTATAGAGATAGCACATCCCTCATCATTTCACGATGTTCATGTCCCTCTTTGAAAATATATTCCTCAATCTTTTATGATTGTTGAATAATGTTATCTTTTCATCAATGGGGTTGTGGTGTGGTGTTTTAAATGTATAGGACACCACATTTATGGGGAAAAAATAAGTTTTGTCATCTGTAACTGTTATGAGTCGTGGAATATGAAATTGTGTCATTGAAAAATAACACCACCCAATCACGATCTAGAAGAATCCATATACACAACCAAACCATTCCCTGGATCAAGCATGATGAGAATATATGTATATGTGTGTTGGGTCAAAAACTCCTACATGGATTTCTGACATTTATCATTCCATTTTAATGGAATAACCTATCTCATCAATGACATCATATGAGAAGGGATTCTATAGAAATATTAGACAAAGAGACAATAATAGTGTGCTCATCCCTGAATTATATACCTCTCAAATTCATTCAGATTTTGTTGTCAATAAAAAAAATCAGTCATTTTATGGTCAATTAATGTGTGTTTCATAAAAAAACTTGCCCCGGGAAAATATGTGGTACTGTATAATAATAGATATTTGGATCAAAACAAAATTTATAACCTTCTCCTTGAAATCATGAAATTATGATTATTTTCCATAGAATATAATGACACATATAACTTACTAATACATTATATGTTTCTAGTTTCATTTTTATGTTAATATAAAAATTGAATATCACATTACTCATTATTAATATCAAAAACAGTCTTGTGTGTCAATATTTAGATTAAAACTATTGTTCCAAATTTTGGCTTCTTATTAATATACTTATGTTTCTAGAATATATTTATCTAATTTTGGATTGTATTATTTTTATGGTTTCTCAAACTCATTAATAGATAATTTGTTTTTAAATAATGTATTATATTTTACAGTTAATATTATCACATTTTCTATTATATATGAAATATTAAATCCAATATCCCATGTTTTAAGTGTAATTTTATATTTAATGTTATTTTCTTACAGTATAAAAATTACAAATAAAATATACTATTTTTAAAATATTTTATATTAACATTGATGATTATTTAATTGTTCTATGAATTGAATATTATGGATTAATAATGTGTAAATATATGAAAGTCTTTAATTTGGGAGTGTAATATTATTGTGGGACCATAAATGTTCAATACTAAAAATCATAATTGATTTTAATCACTGTGAGTTAGAGATACATAATAATTTTGTAGATGATGAAAATAAAAAATAAAATAACAATAATGAACTATTAGAATATCTTATAGAACAAAACCATTTACATGGTTTGTTATTACTCAGTTTGTTCACGAAGAGATAGAATGTCACTATGATTTGTGATAAAAATATAAATAGAATATCATTTTTTTAAAAACACAATCAATCATACCACAAAATGTGTGAAAATGGATGATGAATCATTTTACAAAAAATATACTAGTATGTCAACAATGATAAAATAAATTGTAAAATTAATTTTTTATTGAAATTGTTTAGCAACCTAATAAAAATGCACAATTCCACTCGAATTCCCACCCAAATCACTATACCCTACAAGACATGATAAACTCCCCCTTTATATACCACATCCCAGGATAAACACTACATGATGAAATCCAATACTGTGATGACTTCTCAGAGCCCTTACATGAGGATGTCATTATATATATAATACACACCTTGTTCACTCATTTCTTGGGAGAAGAATAATATGATATTTCTCATTTTGATAAAATTAATTTAGGGAAATGTCTATATGATGAATTATTCCTTACGAAATATAAATTTTTAAAAAAATTATATAGCATATATTATATACCACAGATATGAAATTTACATTAAATACACATAATGTGTTTCAGTCATACACATAATAAATTAATATAATATATTGACGACACATAATATATTAATTTAATTATATGGATAAAAAGTGCAATAACTCAATGATAGTTCACATGTTGGAACTACTAGTCATAATTTTATTATCATATAGAGTTAATATTGTGGTTTTAAATAATATATTCATATAAAAGAAGTTTTTTATTCTATTTATACTTTATTATTTTTTTAATTAATACTTTTCTATAATTTTATGCCTGTTATATTATGGTAATTTTTGTTTACAAGGTTATGGGTTGAAATAATGATTCATTTTGTAGTATTTATAAATCTCATTCAATATGAATCAAAAATGTATTTCATTGAATATAAATTGAATATATTTTTTAATTATATGATTTTATTGAATTGATAATATGTTGTTATATAATACACATATTACATATAAATTGCACATAATATGTTAATATAATTCCAAAAAATAATATATATATATATATATATATAATTGTTTGTATTGAAGATATGAAATTATATATTTCACGTTAAATGATTATATGATTATGTGGATACATATTGGAATATCTATATAAATTTTTTTATATTCAATTTTTTCAAAATTCACATTTATTATTCATAAAATTATGATATGAGTAGGGATTATAATACTATTATAATGTAATAATTTATTAATTTTTTTATTAATATCATAAATTTAATTTTATTTTATTTTCTAATTTAAAATTTAATATAATATTTTTGAATCATATTTCATTTTAATAAACAATAAAAACATTATATTTATATCTAGATGATTTATGATGAAATAAATAAATTGTACAATGAAAATTAATCATTATACCATGAAAAACATGTACTTAAATAATATTAACCATATTATTTTTATCATGAGAAATAATTTCTAAACAATATATATTAGTGTTTGTAATTAAAATGAATCATTAAACAAGCGTTTAAACATTTTCTAACACATTCCAGAATCACAATACATATGGGATTACTGACTAAAAATAAGTCTCCCCATATTTATAATTCCATTTAAAATAAAATTCTACTATATGAACCTTATGGATTATATGAACTAATAAATTTACCAATGGGAATCATCAATTTATTAATTAAAAATATGATATGGCCTATTTGTATAATTTATTCCATTTTAATTTATCTTTAATGTATTTAAATTTAGAAAATAAAAATTCAAATGGATAATGTTTTAGTATGTTATGTGATTTGATATTTACGAAATAAATGAAAATTGATGAAAAAAATATTCATTTATATAAATCCTTAATACTATATCATTTAGCCTAGTTTTGTATAAAAAAGTCTATTTCCATGACTTCAACATCATTTTCTCAAAATAATAAAAATAATATCCATTGCCTTTAAATATATTAATTTTTGATAACAATTTTTTTCTTTTTGAGAATGACCCATTTATTAAATAAAATGATCAGATTAGAAAAAGTATCATTTATTGGCCAATGATTTGATGCCAATTGTTTTTATGTTCCTTGATTTCATTTTTTGGTTTTAATATTTTTTGTCTAACAATTATTTAATGAATATATATTTATTATTAATTTTTTTTTATTGTTTTTTAATATGGAACTTTTCATCATTCAACAATTGTTTATGATTGACTACATGTTGGTGTATGTGTAAAAAATGTGCATGTTTTTTAGATTAAATATGTAAATTTACATAAAATAGGTATAATAATTTTTTCAAACACATTTTATCGATTTGTTATAAAAATAACATTTTCACTACAAAAAATCAAGATTTAATCTCAGAAATGGTTGAATGCACTCTTACATAATGGTTTCGAAATACTAAATTATTATATTATGGTAATAATTCATGATGTATTCTATGAGAAAAAATAATAAAAATACTTCGATGATTTTTTATTTTTAAAAGATATAATTAATATGATATTATATATAAATGTGTTTTTTAATTTTAGAAATTAATTGTATGAACTAGTACATGTTTCAGATTTATAATAAATGGATTTTTGTTATTAACAAACATGATGAGTCGTCATTAGGAAGAACATATTATTTATCATATGTTCATGGATGGAGGGTCAGAAAATGTTTCTGAATATTTGGTTTCCCAATTTCAAACATAATTAAAATGATAATATTTTTTATAGATATGATACTAAATTTATTTATAACACATTGTATTAATATTCCCAATTGTCTAAGTCATTTAATTGAATATGTGGATAAATTCCATATATGATAAGACACATAAAATTCCTTATATATGTTTACATTTAAAAATTTTAAGTAGTTATTAAACTTAATGATTTATAAATATTAGATTATATTTAATGTAATAATTGAATAATCCCACACTTTTAACCTTAAAAAAGAGATATGATTATAGACTTATGTAAGCATAAAATTCCCAATTTTCTGCGTAAATATCTATTTATATGTAGCTCATATATATGTATATATATATTTACTCACTTGGAGATGGAGTTTCAATGATAATGCTCTGAAAAAAGTGAGTTACTATATAGTGAATACATATAGGGATGAAAAAAGTGTTATTTTCTTTGGTGTTCCTAAAATTGCATGGAACACACATCTTATGGAGTGATTCTATTACAGAGCATTTTAAATCATATTTCATTCCATTTTTTATTTATTCAATTCATTATTAATATCTTTGAATGTTTTTCATAATTTATAAAAAATATTATTTTATGATATTGGATGAATAATAAGCTAAATCAATAACATCAAGTACATATGATTACATGTTTCTAGTAAACTGTTAATGTCAAAGTTGAAAATACATACATTCAACATTAATATATTTTTCACTATTCTTTGTTTATTGTTTATTTTATATTTATTGGAATCAAATTAATAATTAATTTTTTTATGATATTAAGTTCATTGAAGTAATTCTTGGTGTTCAAAAAAAGTGAAAAAAATGTCTAAATTTTTTTTCTTGATATTTTTTGTTTGATATTATATTATATATTATATAATTTGGTGATTCAACCACAATCACTTGTATGTTTATAACGAAAATATCAAAGTCTAATGACTACCAAATTAATATGGGTTGCAAACGAGCTTCATTTAGGTTCATGTTATTTAATAAATTTTAAAATTATTATGTATTGTCAAGTATCTATGAAGTATTAAAATATTTGAATTTTTTCAAAAATATAAAAAAATAATATACATATTTTATAAACTTTTAGCTAACTACAATATGATTTTCTATCATATAAACTATATTAACTTTATTGTGGTTATTGAAATGGTTTTAAACTATTTGTAAGTGATTTTACCAGTTCTAGGAGTTGTCTAAAATATATCATCTACTTATATATTTAAATTATATTAAAATATTCATGCTCATTTTCCTGTTAACATTCTTATTGCACTTTTAGGTAAATAGTCTTGTGTTATTCAACCTTAAAATATATGAGTTTTATTTTATATATAAAAAAATATATTTATTTAATTGTATTTTCTCTAATTTATACATTCCAATTAGTAATAGATGATCATATTTCATTCCACCATTAATGTATATTTCTTGGTGATTCATTTCATTTATCTGTTAATAAATATATTATATATTGTATCTTTATTGCCTTAATTTTGAGTCATATTATTAACATAAAACAATTTTTTACACATCGTATGTGGCTATGTTATTGCCAAAAATTATTATAAATTCCAAACATGTATTCTAGAATCCAATGTTTAAATTTATATTTAATTGATTTGCATTAACTTTACTATATGATGTATTTTCATAATGGTTTAGCGAAATTTTTATAATTTATTTTCGGAAGACTCCATTGGGAAACATATATATGTTCTATATTTTTATTAAATCATTGAATAAGAAGAAAGAACTGAATTGATAGCAAATATTTGACTTGTTTTGGGATTATTTAGTTTCTATTCAATTTTTATGTAACTTTTATGTATATTATTTTACAATGAGTTAATGTTTTTTTAAATCATTATAGAAATTTTGATATGGTTATTTTTATTTAATATTCTGTTGTAAAAATTTATTCCATGAATACCCATGGGTTTTTACATGAGGCTATAGTATTTATTTTATGTGTTATTTTATGATGTTCATGTATGCATTTTGTAACAATTACCCCATGTTTGATTTTTTTTCTTAAAATAAGAGACACTATTTTTAAATACACAATGAGTGTAAAATTACACCCTCTATGGAACATTTACTCTACTAGCATTTTTTCAGTCACATGTCTTTTATAACCTAAATATTTTATAAAAAATGTAATATATTTTTTAGGATTCACACTTTTACAAGTGGGGTGTTTTCATATTTTATCTATTTCCAGTGTATTTTGGCATATTTCTATTCATGAATTTATTAACTATATTCATTCAAAACTCATGTGATGCTTTTGTGGTGCTGAGTGTGGATATATAAGAAATTTATATAACACTATTAAATTTATGAATTCAATTACATGATTAAATCATTTGGCAGGAAACAGAGTTTGAGACAATATGATTCTCCTTAGAGAGAGTCATTATATTCAAACAAGTCTTCAGTCAATAATTAATAATATTTTATATATGATTATGAGAATAATTATCAATCTATCTCTCCCTCTTTTTAATTTATCCTACCATTGATGTATTACGTTAAAATTGGTGGAATTCATCAATATTTTTCTAGGAGATAATATATGCTTATTACTAACATATGATATTCATTGAGAAACAATAAAAATTAGAGGGAAGTATGTGAAATAATATTTAATTAAAAAATTTCAGATTTTTAAAATTTTTATTAAAGTTTTTTTAATAAAAATTTGTAACTATGAAAAAATTGTGTTTTGGAGTGCCATTAGTGGTTTCCAATCCCAATTCAAACCCCTCCGATGAAGGCAAAAGGGAAAATATTGTTCATGTAATCTATATTATAATAGTTCACTATTCCAAAACAGGGACCAATGGTATCTATCACAAGTTGATGATCTATTGCACTCTTAATTTTGAAGAAATAAAAACAATGTTCGAATCAACAAAAAAATGATGTAATAGAGGAAAATATATGTTTCCACAACAAAATTTTTACCAAAATTTCATAAAAACATAAAAGATACCAAATACAATAGAAGGAATAATTCCTAAACATTATACAACTCTACAGAAGATTTTTGAACAATAGCTCAAATCATCCTCACACTATCCCAAAAAATATTTAACAATGTTTTTTGGGGTGATTACATGATGTAATCATCAATATCAATGTTGAACAAAAATTTTGATCGACATATGCTAAACAACTATGTAATTCAAGAGATTTGTTATTCTTTTGGTAAAAAATACATTACATATTATTCAAGTTTAGTTACATCACCTTATCGTAAACAAATATGGAGTATCATAAGTAATAATGGAAATTTAGAATTTATAAGATTATATATTTATATGATATGAATCCCAAAAATTTAATGTCATCCTAATAATATCATTAAAAATGATACCATAACATCAGAACAAAAAAATATTATAAAAAATTAGAAAATAACATCCCTCAACTAGTGTCAGGCATCACCATTATATCAACCCCCAATAGGAATTCCCATATCTCAAATTTTCTAATATGTCCCATTATCACATTTTCACAACCACAACCACAAAACCAGTTCCAAAAAACTCAGCCATTATATCCCCACATCATCAAATAATGACCTTTGCAAATCATGTTATATGATTTGTCCATCACATCCCCAAAAATGACCTAACCCTATGCAGCCACAACCAAAAAAAAGACACAACACTAAGAAATATCATCATTAATAGCAATTCAATTAAACACCTACCATTTACACTCAAGAATAAATTTTATAAAATATATATTAAACCTTTTAAATCCACATTATGATAAAATTATTTTCTCAAAATGTTATCCATCATGCTTTATACAATGTTCATTTTTTAATGACTATTTATTCAATCAAATTCATTTAAATAGTTTAATCCACCGTGAATACCTAAATCTATCATCCTGAGTTTACATAACACGCACTCTATAACCAATTTTTCAATATATTATCTAAATCCTAAAATTATGTGAGCCTCAAATAAAATTGAATCGTTTCATGAGTTTGTGGTTCAATAGATTAATGATGAAAAATTACAACTAGAAATATGGGGGTTTATAGTTATTTAGAGTGGATTTTGATTTAGATTGGAATATTTCTTTATGTCCATTCTCATATACCCAAGAGGTAAAATGATTTATTTAACCATGTAGAAATATTTAGAGAATTTATTTGACTGATCTACTAACTTTTAGGTGCATTTTATACCGTTGATCTGACCTGACATAGATCTATGAGTGATGTAGTGTCTAAAAATAATAAAATATAATTAAACATCCATTTGGATTTTTTAGTGGGGGTTCTTTGAGCATGGCATGAACACACTAGGTTGGGAGGTATAGGTCAGCCAGCTATGCGAACTCAATAAAAGAACCAAGTGCATTGGGAGGATCATGAGCTTGTCAGTTAAGTCTTCACATCCCGACCTAGAAGGGTCCATGTGATGTGAATGAGGTACATATAACAACATCCTCGACCCTCAACGCCTAATGTGGCTCACCCAAGGCCCAACATATGACCACCAATTTCTATTGTGGTGTTATTTACCTAACATTCTTATCAAAGGTGTATTTCAAACACAGAATTAAAATATCTACAATATTTTTTCATATATCACAATGATTTTTTCGTTCTTTGATTTTTAGTCATATACAATGAGAGATAGGTAGTTTTGGAATTTTGATTTATAGATATGATGATTTTTTATTGGTTATGATGTTTTGAGAATTCACAAGGTCGGTATTTCCCTAGCAGTATTCTATAGAAAGACATATATCCCATGTTTTGAATCATGAATTTCAGAACCCACCCCATGATTCATGGGGTATGGGAACTCTAGAGATACATGGATTTTGTACTCCATTGTTGGCAATTTGTTGTAGGTCCACCGCATTCTTTGAATATGGTTTTGTACTCCATTGACCGAGGGGTTTTGATGAGAGGCTAGAGTCCTCTATACATATGGTTGGTAATCCCCTAAATAATGTTTATTACACATAGTTCTTTTTATATAACTATAACTATGTAATGTTTTTTATGGTTAATAGTTTTGGGTAGTTCAATTATGAGACATTTCATTCTTATTTCTTCTACAATAGGACAATACAGTGTTAGGGATCATTCATATGATGAAATTTTCTCTTTTACATAAAATATGGGTGGTTATTATAGTAGGGGCTAGTACCCGCTTAATAGGGATCAATTCCGGATAAACGCATGGGTTCTCCTATGGTTTTCTTTAATTAAAGCACTATATCGATTGTTACAAATTTATGTTGTGATATTCCCATGAAAGAAATGTGTACATAAATGAGTGGGTCCTCCATTATGGTGTTTGGTAAAAAATGAATGTTAGAAAAGATGATCTATTTGACTACTTCAATTCTTATGACTCTTTATGATATCCATGGATTACTTTTTGATGCTGCATATGACAAGTCTATAATTGTTATACTAGGTGGAAATTTTATTATTCCTTGTAATAACTATTTTAAAGGATTTTCTCCAACACATGTTCTGTTTTTTCTGATGTTGTGAAGGATACGTGATGTTCTTAATAGCAGTTAAGCTGGTATTACATCAATGTTAATGCCTAGTGACAGATGTTGAATTATTATCAGTCATAGTGATGTATGACGAAGAACGTGTTTGTTGGAGTTGGAGACTAATCTTTCAATACATGATCTGGGGACGATTTATCTACTGTAACACATTAATTAGAATCTAGTACTTGTAAAATGTACAGTTTCTTAAAATTTACCAATGTGGAGTTGTATTTTTACATCATTTACCATTCATGAGTTGTATACAATATTTTTTTATATGTATATCCTACTGATGTTTCGTGTTAGTATATGAATTGGATATTTTCTTATTTTCAAATTAAATAGGATAAGGTCTTTCATGTGGTGTGATATTACAATATTGTTCAACTGTTCATACCACATACTATTAATTGAGGAATATTTGTGGTGCTCTCAGCATAAAATTGGCTTTATTGGGACATTTATGGGTTGATTGATTTTGTTTTTCTAATCATGTAAAACTAATATGTAATTATTTCAATCATATTATACATTAATCCTAAAACCACTTATAGCATTTTAGTACAAGATCTGAAAAATAAAAAATCTTTAAAAAATTATTTTCTATAATAAATATTTCATAACATCATTTTAATATATTTTGATTCAATAAAACATATAAATACAATGTAATTTTATATTTAAATATAAATTTTTAATATGTATTGTGTGTTATTGATGTGCTATATTTAAATTTGAAATTTACTATGACTAATAAAGAATATTTTTGAATTTTATAATTATTTCATTTTAAGATTAATATATATTTGATTAATATTATGTTATTATGCTAATTTTAATTTTTTATAACATTTTATAGTTTTGTCAATATTATAATAAAATTATACAATTTGAGGTTTTTTAGTAATCAATGTATTTTTTTTCTAAAAATTATAGTATTTTTCATAATGTTTTATTTTTATTTAGTGGACATAATAATTTCTATTCAGTAATAACATGAAAGTTAATTATTATTATATTATATATCAAATGGATGTTAAAATCAGTTTCTATTACATACATATATTTGAAGATATGTATACAATATAGCTTGACGTGTTTTTATTAACAAATGAGACCCTCACGGTTTATATGATTTAATGGTCCATTTATATGTTAATGTAATATTCATGGAATGAATGTATATGGTTTGTTGAAACTATTAATGTATTTCGTTTTTTAAAAAGACGTTTTATTATTTTATATATAGGATGGTTAGTGGAAGAATCAAGGTAATTTTAGTGTTCGGCACAGATGTCATAATACTTTTTAAATATGATGTCCTAACTCTACAATCATTAAAAATGTTTTGAAATTGATTTGAATTGAAATATATGAGTTAAACATCGAATATATGGGGTATAATGATCCAATTAGTTTGTTTAATTATGTTATTTGGACCTATTCCAATCACATATAAATTAAATGTTCTTATATGGTTTAGAATGGAGAACACGAAGAAGGGGACTCATCTGATGTAACATAGCATTGAAATTTAGAACATCTAAGATCATAAATGATAGAAAACATTTGATATGATTCCATATATTTTTTTTATATGATATTTCATATATATAATATTCTTCATTTCACATAATTCATCTAATGATCAATTTGTAATAAGATGATTCCCTATTTTCATGGTGAGTCAGTCAGTTATCGCAAATAATAAACATGAGTGCATCATAGTAATTATTGAAATGTTCCATGTTCATCAAGGTGGGGACGTGCGTATTGTAAGCGGATACATTTATTATAATCTCAAAATGGGTAAATATTATATGATATACCATATGAATTCATTTATTTTCTTTTTAGATGATATAATAATTGGCAGAGTTCGGAACCCAAAATTATATTAATGTCAAAAATTGGTAGATTACATCATGGAATCAGTTATTGGTGATTTTATCAATCATGATCATGATGTTAATTTCTGAATCTGTGGTGGTTTCTTTCAAGGAGGAGTAAATTGATTGTTACTATGACAATAATGTAAGTATTCCTTAGGATAAGAAACATCATTCTCACAAAAGTAACTCGAATAGGGATGTATGTAGACGTATATGATATTTTTGTTACCGTCATGTTTCCCTTGGTTGGTTAACATTTTTTAAGTTGGATTTATTTCATTTTTCTTATAATTAAACATGTATTTGAGAT
Organism: Viscum album; assembly: GCA_963277665.1. NCBI lineage: Eukaryota > Viridiplantae > Streptophyta > Magnoliopsida > Santalales > Viscaceae > Viscum > Viscum album. Next base: position 840,696,646 of record OY728141.1, read on the forward strand.
GAATGTTGGAAAATATGGGGCCTCTTCCACTATAGGTTTGCCACCGGTATAAGTAGGAGCCCTTCCATTCATATTTATAGAAATAACAACATATATATAAAATAAGAAAACAAAACAAAAAAAATAATTATTATATAATTTTCATGTTCATAAAATATGTAACATATCAATAAATGTTTATATTTTTTTTAATCAACATGAAATTTAGATATATGATTCACTAATCAATATACTATACTAAATAATCTCTTCGTCTAGACAAGAATAAAATTAAATTGTCAACTAATTATAATACAATTTATTTAAAAGGATTAGGAATAAAATTTTAAATTGGTTCCATAAATTTTTAACATGGACTATTACAAGTAACATTATTGTTAACATTAATCCATTAATGATGTTGTACAGTCTAATTATTTTAACTGGTTAATGTAAAATTCATTATTGTGTTTTTACAGCAATGTATCAAATGGTACATGGGAGGACGAAACAAAAACATGTATTTTTTTCTTGAGAGTAGGTTATATTGATAATAATAGGATTTTTCTAAATGACGTGTCACCATCCACAAAAATCACCTCATTAGATAGTTCTGGATAAGGATGAGTGTGATTAGTATGAGGGATATGATGATACAATTTAAATTTACATACTGAACTTCATTTCAATTTTGATGACATCATGTTATAAACTTATATCTACCATTCATCCATATAAAATACATCACATCAATCTATGAAATTATAAATTACACTATTCAATCAGATTGCAATCATGTTTGCAAAAACGAATTATCGAAATAAAGTAATGTTCAACATATTTTTTTACAATTTCAATTAAAACTTCCTTTCTACTTTGAACAAGATAATATTAATAATAAAATTAAATAGTTAAGGAAAATATAATTATCATGAACTCAGACATTATCTATTACAATATAAGAAAACAATCATTTTTTGTACCCCTTAACGAAAAACAATTGTTAAAAATAATTTCTATGAAATAATTTTTGTACGTTCATTTGTCTATTTTTATGTTAAATGTAATGATAATTTATATAAATAAGATATGTAAATATATTTAATTGGTCAAACAAATTTTGATTAGTCATTTCCAAGAATTATTTATATTATTCTCCACAGACAAATGAATCTAATAAATGATCATCCAATCGAAAAATATTACAATTAGATAATTTTAATGTAATTAAAAGTAGTCAGTTAAAAAATATTTAAGGACAAAAACACCACTATGTGAGTGAATTATTTTTATAATGGGAAAACCAATAATAAATATATTAGATATTAAATATGACACATGAGAATTATGTGGATACTGAAAAAATGGAATAAAAATTATAGTAAATAAGTGAAATCAACAATAGCATATTATAATTTTTCATTTTTTTTATAAAATAATTCCAACCAAATAATTTGAAAATAATGGAAAAAGTACAATTTTTTTTAAAAAACAACATGTTACATTGTATTTTATTGTGTTAAGTTGTTTCTTGAGTCTTATATACATGGCCTCCATAGTCATTATGGATAATTGAATTATGTGGAAATTAACATCCATATTTAGTTTCAAACTAAAAAACAACAACAAATGAAAAAGTTTTATTTATTATTAATTCTTTTAAAGCTGTATAAAATATAAAAAAATTGACATGACACACCAAATAATATATTATTCATTAAATATATCAACTAATGGTGAAAACCAAAAATTATGAAGAATAATAATAAAAAGTAATAATATATTAAAAATTAATCATAAAAATTTGATCGAAATACAATGTACAACCACAATATATAGAGGTAATATAGAATCTAATAACAAAATTATATGGAGTGTGGCCACTAAATATAATTACAAAAAAGTTATCAAAAAATCTAAATTCAATTCCCTCAATTGGGTTTGTTTGATTTTCGAGACTTTGTTGTTATGATCCTCTCTAACAACTTGGTTATACAATATTTTTACCAAACCATCAGTCATTTAATTCTTCTTCACATGTCTATCATAATGGCATGGACCTCTCTTTTTCATTCCGTTGTGAATGTGTGGTGATAGAGGTGTTTAGAGAAGTCAAGGTGACTTGAGGGTGCGTTTGGGTGGACATTTAAGGAAATCTAAAGGGTAGTGGCCTTCGAACTAGAGGCGAACGGTTTGTCAAACCATGTGGCCAAACCGTGCGAAGTTGGTGTTGGAGGTAGTAGCCTTCACCCGGGAGGCCCATGGTTTTCCTAAAATGTGTGGCCAAACTGTGCGAGGTTTGTTGTCGATGCAGAAGCTATCGCCCGGTTAGCGCACGGTTTGTCAAACCATACGGGCACTTAAAGCTAGATCCTAAAATTTAGGATCTTGGCCGTTTTGCCTCTATGTTGCTTGTTTAATCCCTTAATCATCCATAACTCAGTATTACCTTTCCTGGGAGGTAGGAGAACATCTCTGAAGCACTTTGGAGACGATCTAGAGGCTTCTCTTTGCAAATCGAAGTTGGTTTCTCAATGTATGTGGTTGTTATTTTTGGTTTCTTTGATCTACCTAGATCTACTCCTCCTCATCTCTTGGATTCTTATATCTACACCCATTAGGGGTATATCTAACTGTGTGGATGTCAATGATGATGAGCTTTGGTCATGGTTGTGTTAGGAGAAGAGATCTAGGGAGGATCCTTGGTTAATCGGCCCAGTTTTCTTGGGCATTCTTCGACTGTTGTGGTTTCCGTCAAAACCATTAAGATAGGGGATTCGTGGATTCACTTATTTTTCATGTGCAATCATAGAGTTAGCATGATTTATCCATTTGTATCATAATGTAATTGACCTAATTAAATACTTGAAATAGATTAAAAGAATTGGTTTGATTGCATGTTGTTTCTTTGTACTGTGATAACAATTCACCTCATGATTTGCTAGATAGTGTGATATATTTGCATATCTTGTTAGCATGATTCTCTTTATGAAATTGATAAAGAACATGGAGATGGAATTAATTTATAATCAATTGGATAAATATTAAGAGGAATGTATATGAATCTTGTTGTTGTTGTTGTGGGTGTTGTTCCAAATTGATGTTAATAAAAATGATGCAAATGTACATGATTGACGTAGTTGGTTGGTAAACCTAAAATATGTTGGTGTTTGTTGTTTGAAGGATATATTCCTTGTTAAAGGGCCAAGACAACAATTTGATGTGATGTTTGTTTTTCTGCTGCTTGTGTTGTGCTATGACCCAGGAGGGGTGTTGTGATATCTTGTGTTGTGTTGTGACCCTGGAGGGGTGTTGTGATATATTGTGTTTTGGTGTGACCCTGGGAGGGTGTTGTGAATTGTGGAGGCATGGAAGCCTTGTGGTTGTGGTAGAGGATGACATCTAAAGTGGTGAGGTGCATCGGTTTATGCATGTGGGTGTTGGAGAGGACACCGGGGATGATGGTATGGGATGGATGTGATGGCAAGATGCTTGGTGGTTTTGTTTGTTGTTTATTTTTTTAACTTTTCGCTGCTGTTAAAGGCAGTTGGTCTTGCATAAACTCCTTCCGAAATAGGCAAAGATAGACATGGTATTCCACAAGCTTTTCGTGTTTATCCTCTTGAGGGAGAATGGATCTACACTCTGGATATAGGCAGCAAAGACTCAACGGGTAGTAGTTATACTCGCCGTGTTGAGCCCCCTTGTGTTATTAGCATTGGATGGCTTTCTAGAATGCCTGGGAATAATGGAATGTAATTTTTTAATGAAATTTTGATTTAATGTTGATAATACATGGGGATGGAGAAGCTGTAATTTAATGTTGATGTTGTAACTTTTAAGAGAACAGTTGATAATGGATGTGATGCTAATGAAGTTTAATGTGGTTGTGTTCATGGTGAATTAATGTGTAATGAATTATTTAACGTAAAGTGGAATTGATGAAAAAGGAAATGAAGTGACCTAATGATTTTATTTAATTTGTTTTGTGCTTATAGGATACCTAGTCTTAGAAATGGATTCCTGGATTCCAAGAGACGTTAGCTGTAGTTGAAACTAAGACTAGGTTATGAACATAGTGTGGCTGTGAGTTATATATATATTCTTTACTTTTTGTGTTTCTATACGCTACACTACCCTTTCAGTAAGGGCAACTAACACACCAAGGATTCTAAGCCTTTTAGGGGTGTTTTTCCCATCATTCTGATGGGAGGATGGATTGTTGACTACCCCCTTTAGACCTACTCTCTTCTATTGGTAGATAATAGTTCCATTGGCACAACATGTAGTTTTCCCCATATATGTGTGTAGAGGGCTATAATGGATTCTGGTTGTCTCCACATATATATTCTTGATATAGTATCCTATGGACTACTACAAGTGTAACCTGTAAAGGCTGTGATGGCTTGAGGATCTTTACTTGGCATATGGGCTGTAATGGCACGAGGTATAATACCTGACATATGATACACGTTATGTTGGTTGTGGTGGCTTCTAGAAATTACAAGGTTGCTATTGGTTATGAGGATGGTGTGGTGCTTCGCCCAGGTGTCTGTGGGCACAACTTGTGGTGCACATGGTGCAGATTGTGGAGCTTAGCCCAGGAGTATACGAGCAAGCATTTGGAGAGAGATGCATATGACGTATGTAATTGGGGAAAAGTAACAAACAAGTGGGGAAGTAGTAGTGGGGTAACCTTTATATTCTTTCCTATAAGATATATTCTTGTATGTGTTACTTGTTGATAGTAGTCATGGTAAGGATGGGAATATAGAATACATGTGTAGGTGATTTGTTGGTTTCACTTGTAGTTGACTGTGCTTTAGCATACCTTCTTTACTATTGCATGAGAGGATTCAGGGAGGATCATACTGAGTATACTGTTATACTCAACCTACGTATATAAAAACTATTTTTCTGGTCACATGGAGCAGGTTCGAAATCAAGCTGGTTACTACCAGCTTGTGCTTGGAGGAGCGTTTGGGCTTGTGGGCGCGGCTGTTTTACTTTATTTTGGGTACATGTAGTTTTCCCTATTAGTTGAAGTACTATTTTATGGAATTTCATATATTTTCATGAGTTTCTATTATATTTTAGTTTGGATTTGGTGTTGGTTTGTGTATGTCTTATCTCTCTCTTCCACATGTGTTCTCTTAGAGGTTAATGCTTCCCATTTGTGAATTTATTATACCCTTGGTGATAGTCGACAACCCAGTGCCAACTAGAGGCAGGACTCGGGGGTCATTATCTCCCTTTTCACATTGCTGGCCTAGGATCGGTACACATTGTTGGGAGGGGGTCATGAAAGAGTGGTATCAGATGACTGGTTGAGGGATAAGATGGATATTTGAGTTAGGCACATGTGAGGTTGCATGGGTTGGCAGGGAAACAATGTCATTCATGTTTAGCAAGTGAGGTAAACCCTGGCGATTGGCTAAGACATAGGCGTTTAAGGACCCCTATGATCTGATGCATGGACCATTATGCTTACAATAGCTACAAAACAGGGTGATGGTGGTTTCATTATAGAGAGCTAGGAAAGGATCATGCATCATTCTTCTTTGTGCCTGTGTTTGAATGGGTAGAACGTGGGATAGGTAAAACTAAATTAAATAAAAGTAAACATTTAGTTAATAAATAACGAGTTCTCTATATTCCCGGATTAGGAGATCTATGTGTCTGTTATTTTGGAGATATGGTTCCAGGTCAACATCCTCGTCAGGTGTGTCTAGAAGATGTCTAGAAGGTTCTTTTAGCAGGTCGTCGCATGGTAGAGGTTGATAATGACGACACTTGGATGAAGACCCTCTAAGAGTTTCAGTGCTAGATTCTCCAGAAGTATCAGGGCTCCGTTTCAAATTCAGTCATGTAAGACTGGTTGGAGGAGGTCGAGATAGGCTTCAGTTTGATCCTTGTTCATAAGGAGCACTGGGTTTCCATGGCTGTGACGATTCTGCATGGACTAGCAAGGCAGTGGTGTTTTTTCTTCCGTGGGGATCGTGAGGAGTCATCGATCACACGAGAGGAGTTCCAAGACAAGTTCAGAGTCGAGTTCCTTTCCTCGACTACAAAGGTGTCTAGTCCCCAATAACTTCTTACCATTCGGCAAGGGAGATCTAGTGTTCGAGAGTTTCGAATCCATTTCAAGAACCTTTTACGATATGATTCGGACCTATTACCAGATGAGGAGGCCAGGGCGAGGCATTTCAAGGAGGATTTGCATCAAGAGATCCATCGTCAAGTCACCCCATTTATGTTGAAGACAAGTCTTGAGGTTCTAGCGAGGATAGAGGTTTTCAAGAGGACTTTGTCTAGTACCAGATCATCATGAGAGGGGAATCAGCATGATTCCAAGCCAAGCAATATTGTGGTCTGGGGTTCTCATTTTTTAGGACAGAATAGAATCTATTCAGTCAGGGTTAGGTCCCTTCCCTTCACGTCTTGTTTCTCCAAAAGCGGAAACTCTCATGAATATTCCAAGGGATCATGCATTTTTTTCTTTTGGTGGTCATGGTAATCAGCAGCAGGAGTTCCCTACCATTCAGAGCAGTCCTTGGGCACCGCTCGCTCCACTCCAGGTTCCTCCGTTGAGGCAGATCCAGCTGAGGTAGCAGCAGAAGGTTGTACTAACTATAGATCATTAGAGGGTAGATGGGGTAGGCAGATGACAACCCCATGAGTCTACTAGTCCTTAGAGAGTATAGCATGGTTATGTTGGTGGTCGTTATAATGGTCAGAGAGGCCGTGGAGGAGGTTGTGGACAGCTTCATGCTCTAGCATTGCCAGCTCCAGGAGAGAGAGATGTCATTCGACGTACCCTATATTGGTTTTCGACCTTGGTGTATTCCGTGTTTGATTGAGGAGTGACACAATCCATCATATCACCTACACATGTCCATGCTTTGGGACGTGAGGTAGAGAGGCTTCTAGTGCCCTAAGCATTCACTACACCAGTTGGAGGTCGAGCTGGCTTGTTTGAAGTATATAGAGACATTGAGCTACTATTGGGGAATCACCACTCTTGAGGAGATTTCCATTATTTAAGAATACAAACATATTATTTCATCCTCGGCATGGATTGGTTGTATTCGGGGTAGACAATGATGGATTTCTACAGGAATAAGGTAATTTTCTTTGATGCGGATGGAGAGAAACTGATGTTTGTTGGTGAGCGAGATCCTTGGATGGGTCATAGATGGGTTCCATCCATAATGTCAACGGCGGATGAGATGATACTGATCTCTTTAAGGGTTCAGTAGATGGCGTTTACTAGGGTCGTAGAGGAGTACCCTAATGTCATTCTAGAAGATGTTGTAGCATTACCCCCTCGACGAGAGATTGAGTATGGGATTGAGCTATAGCCAGGAGTGTCTCCTATCTCAATGTCTCCGTACAGGATGGCACCTTATGAGTTATGAGATCTGTGTATACTACTTGATGGACTGTTGTAGTATTGTTTTGTTCGACCAAGTGTGTCACCATGGGGTGCACCTGTTCTATTCGTGAAGAAGTCCAACTTCAGTTTGTAGTTTTGAGTTGATTATCGTCACTTAAACAAAGAGCCAATAAAAATTGTTATCCTCTTCCTTGGATTGATGACTTATCTGATTAACTGAAGGGTGCAAGTCGGTTCTCAAAGATCGAATTGCGGTGAGGATATCATCAGATGCGTGTGAAGAATGAGGATATCCCAAAGACTACTTTCCGTTGTCGTCATGGGTATTATGAGTTCGTCGTAATGCCATTTATTGTAAATAATTCTCTAGATGTGTTCTTGGGTTCGATAAATGATGTGTTCTGTGAGTTCCTGGACATGTTCGTGGTAGTCTTCATCGACGACATCCTTGTGTACACCATATATGAAGAAGAGCATGCAGAGCATCTGCTAGCCGTTTTGGGAGTTCTATGTCTACATCAGCTGTTAGGGAGTTTTTGAAGTGTGAGTTTTGGACACGAGAAGACCGTTTCATGGGTCATGTTATATCCCAACAGGGGATAGCTGTGGATCCATCAAAGATTGAAGTAGTTGTGTCTTGGGAAGCTCCCAAGACAATGTCAGAGGTGCGAAGTTTCCTTGGTCTCACAAGCTACTACAGTAGGTTCGTTTCCAAATTTTCATGGGTTGTGACTCCTATGACATCTTTGACCAAGAAGGATCATCTATTCATATAGACAGATCAGTGTCAGGCAGCTATCGAGTATATAAAAGAGAAGTTAGTATGTGCTCCAGTTCATTGTCTTCCAGCTGAAGTAGTTCAGTTTAATGTTTTTTGTGATGCTTCACGTATGGGGTTAGGTTGTGTTCACATGAAACATATGATAATTGTTTCTTATGGGTCTCAGCAGTTTTGTCCCCATGAACGCAACTATACCACCAATGATCTTGAGTTGTGAGCTGTGGTGTTTTCACTGATGTTGTGGAGACATTTCCTCATTGGCGAACAGTTTGTGGTTTTCACTAATCATAAGAGATTGAGGTGTGTTTTCTCCCCATGTGACTTGAACATATGACAACATCATTGGATGGAGTTAATTCCGGAATACGACTTCGAAATATCATATACACCTAGAAAAGGGAGTGTTGAGTTGATGCACTGAGCCTAAAGTCACGTAGTGATGCTGTGCGTGAATCCGGTGATTCATGGAGATTGATGGATGATCTGTCAGCATTACATCTTCATATGAGATAAGTTGGGGGTAGAGGGTTAATTTTTCAGATGAATATGCTTTCATCTCTGATGCAGAATGTAGAAGAGTCCCAGTTTGGGGGATCATGAGGTGGAGGTCTGTAGAGACTATGTTGTTTGTGGGGAGGCCCATGATGGTTGGTTTGAGGATGAACACCATAGAGTGTTGTATCATGGAAGTCGTTTTGTTCCCTTGTCGATTCATGAGATGGTTCTCAGAGAGTTTCTCAGTTCTCACATAGTAGTACATCATGGCATTACAATGATGTACTGATCATTGAGGAGTCAGTTTTGGTGGCCTGGGATAAAGCGTGAAGTTGTGGGGTTTGTTTTTTGATGTTTAGTCTGGCAGAAGGTGAAGCCCGAATAGGGTTTTCCTGGTGGTCTTCTCTATCCATTAGATATATCTCAATGGAATTGGTAGGACATCTCAATGGACTTTCTTAATAGTTTAGCTCAAGCTATGGGAGGTTATGATGATTTTTTGGTGTTAGTGGTTCATTTAACAAATTCAGCCCAATTTATCGCAATCTAGGAGTCAAGCATAGTGGAATTTTGGTCGAGGCAGTATCTGGAAGAGGTGGTGAGACTTCATGGAGACCCTAGGAAAATCATTTTTGATTGAGATCCTTGTTTTACCTCCAGGATGTGGATAGGTATCCAACATGCATATGTTTCTTAGCTATTCCTTAACACTGCTTTTCCTCCTCAAACGGATGGTCAGATGGAGTGAACCATCCAGACTCTTGAAGACATATTGTGCTCTGGTGTTCTTGATTTTGGAGGTTAATGGATGAGGCACTTAACCTTGATATAGTTTCCCTAGAATAATAGTTTCCACTCCAAATTTGGTATGGCTCTGTTTGAAGCCTTTTATTGTCGGCGTTGTCGTTCTCCGTTGTGCTGGATTGGGGTTGGAGAGTTAAAAATTCTCGGACCGGAACTAATGTAGAATACAACAGAGATAGTTAAGGTGATTAAAGAGAGGATGATGGCAGCAAAAGGTCATCAGAAATCATATGTTGACCAAAGGAGTAGACCCTTGGAGTCTAATGTTGCGGATCATGTGTTTTTGAAAGTGACTCCCCGTCATGGGCACCGAAGATTTGGTTGTGGGAGTAAACTTTCTCTCCGTGTTGTTGGGCCATTCCAGGTGTTAGCTCGTGTTGGAGATGGGGCATATCGAGTAGGACTTCCCCCTCAGATGAGTCAGATACATGATGTTTTCCATGTATCACAGCTACGTCGTTATCTTTATGAGGACTCCCACATCATTGATTGAGGAGAGATCGATGTTGATGATGATTCCACCTTTGAGGAGCGACCTGTAGAGATCCAAAAACGCATGGAGAAGTTGTCGTGTGGGCGTTCTGTCCCCTTAGTTTGTGTTTTTTAGCGACATAGTGGCATGGTGAAGAGTACATGGGAAATTGAGTCACAAATATGTGCTTAGTACCCAGAGTTATTTGATGTTTAACTCTTTCCATGAATCTTTGTAACTGATGTGGTTATGAAACTTTCATGTTTTTGAGTTGTCTCCCTTTGTTGCTTTTGTGGAATTCTCTATTTTGAGATGTGTCTCGGTGGGTGGTTTTTTAGACCCTGTTTCATTTCTATTTAGGTGGCATTTTGATTCTCGAGGACGAGAATGTTTTGAGAGGTTACCGATGTAATTTCTCCGACCTCTATGGTATATTCCATTATGAATGTGTGGTGATAGAGGTGTTCTGGGAAGTCAAGGTGACCTGATGGTGCATTTGGGTGTACTTTTAAAAAAATCTAATGGGCAGTGATGGTCGCACGAGAGGCATACAATTTGTCAAAATGTATGGCAAAACTATGTGAGGTTGGTGTTTGAGGCAGTAGCCTTCGCACGAGAGTCACCCGGTTTTCCTAAACCGTGCGCCCAAACTGTGTGAGGTCTGTAGTCAAGGCATAAGCAAACGCATGGTTAGGGCACAATTTGTTAAACCATGCAGACTAACTGTGCGGGCACATAATGATAGATCCTAAAATTTAGGATCCTGACCATTTAGCCTCTATCTTTCTCTTTTAATGCCATAATCGGCCATAAATCAGGATTACCATTCCTGGGAAGAAGGATAACCTCTCCCAAGCATTTTGGAGGAAATCTAGTGGATTTTCTTCTCAAATCAAAGCCAGTTTCTTGAGGTATGTGGTCGTTCTTGTTGGTTTCTTATATCTAGCTAGATCTACTCCTCATTTTCTATTGGTTTCTCTAATCTACGCCCGTTAAGGGTAGATCTATGTGTGTGGATGTCAATGATGGTGAGCATTTGTCTTGGTTGTGTTAAGAAAAGAGATCTAGGGAGGATACTTTTTGAATCGGCCCGTTCTTCTTGGGAGTTCTTTTACCGTTGTGTTTTCCATCAAAACCATTGAGGTAAGGGATTCGTGGCTTCTCTAATTGCTAATGTGCAATTAGAGAGTTAGTGTGATTTATCCCTTCGGATCACAATGGAATTGACCTAATTAAATACTTGAACCGGATTAATAGAATTTGTTTGACTGCATCATGTTTCTTTGTACCATGATAACGGTTAGCCTGTTGAATTTATAGATAGTGTGATATCTATTCCTAGCTTGTTATCACGTTTCTCTTGATGAAATTCATAATTAACATAAAGCCAGAATTAATTGGTAATTAATTGGATGAAGATAAAGGGGAATGTAAATGAATCTGGTTTTCGTTGTGGTGGGTGTTATTCAAAACTGATGTCAATAAAATTGTTGTAGATGTACATGATTAACATAGTTGGATGGAAAACCTGAAATATGTTGGTGATTGTTGTTTAAAGGATATATGCCTTATTAAATATCAAAGAACCCAATTTTACGTGATGTTTGTTTTCTTGGTGCTTGTGTTGTGCTGTGACCCGGGAGGGGTATTGTGATATCTTGTGTTGTCTATGACCCTGGAGGGGTGTTGTGATATTTTTTGTTGTGATGTGACCTTGGGAGGGTGTTGTGATATGTGGAGGCATGGAGGCCTTGTGGTTGTGGCAGTGGATGACGCTTAAAGTAGTGAGGTGCATCGGGTTATGCATGTGGGTGTTGGGAAGGACACCAAGGATGATGGTATGGGATGTATGTGATGGATGTATGTTTTGGAGGTTTTGTTTGGTTGTTTATCTACTATAATTTCCCCACATCTCAAGGCATATGGTCTTGCTTACCCTCCTTCCGAAGGAGGTGAAGACACACGAGGTATGCCACATGCTTTCTGTGTTTAGCCTCTCGAGGAAGAATGGGTCTATGCTCTGGCTATAGGTGGAAAAGACTTGAATGGTTGTATTTATACTCACCGTGTTGAGACCCATAGTGTATAGTAGCATAGGATGCTTTTCAATAATTCTTGTGAATATGGGAATGTAATTCTATATTGAATGTTTGATTAAATGGTGATAATCCACAGGGATGAAGGTGCTGGAATTTAATGGTGATGTTGTAACATTTAAGGGAACAGTTGATAATTGATGTGATGACAATGAAGTTTAATGTGGTTATGTTCGTGGTGAATTAATGTTCAATTAATTAATTAACATAAAGTGGAATTGATTTAAAATGTAATGAAGTGACTTAATGAAGTTTTTTAATTCGTTGTGTGCATATTGGATACCTAGTCCTAGAAATGGAAGCCTGTAGTCTAGGAGACGTTAGATGCAGTTGAGACTAAGACATGTTTATGCCCATAGTGTGTTTGTCAGTTATATATACATTCTGTACTTTTTGTTTTTCTATACGCTACTCCTCCCTGTCAGTAAAGGCAACTGACACCCCATGGATTTGGATCCCCAGTGGGGGAGGTGGGTGGTGTTTTCCCCAACATTTTCATGGGAGGTTGAATGGCGTACTATGCATTTTAGCCCCACTCTCTTCTATTGGTAGATACTAGTTCCATTGACACAACGATTAGTTTTCCCCATATATGTGTGTAGAGGTATGTAATATCCTATGGTTATTTCAACACATATATTCTGGTTATAGTATCATATGGACTACTGAATGTGTAACGTGTATAGGCTGTGATTACATGAGGATCCTTACTCGGCGTATGGGTTGTAATGGCATGAGGTATATTATCTGACGTATGATACATGGTATGTGGGATGTGGTGGTTCCTAGAAACTACCTGGTGACTATTGGTTGTGAGGAAGGTGTGGTTTCTAGCCCAGGTGTCTGCGGGCAAGCCTTGTGGTGTAGGTGGTGCAGATTGTAGAGCTTAGCCCAGGTGTATACGGGCAATCCATTAGAGAGAGATGCGTAAGACGTATGTCATTGGGGAAAAGCGGAAAACCAGTGGGTAAGTAGTAGTGGGGTACCCATGATACTCTTTCCTATATGATATATTCTTTTATGTGTTACTTGGTAATAGTAGCCATGGTGAGTTTGTGAATATACAATACATGTTTAGGTGATGTGTTGGTTTCACTTGCTGTTCACTATGCTTTATCATGCCTCCTTTACATTTGCATGAGTGGCTTCAGGGATGATACTAAAGTGTAAACTGTTATACTCATACTACGTATATAAAAATTGTTTTTCAGGTCAGTTGGAGCAGGTTGGAGATCAAACTTGTTACTACTATCATGTTCTTGGAGGAGCTGTTTGGGCTTTTGGTCGCTGCCGTTTTACTATATTTTGGGTACTATTAGTTTTCCCATTAATTTTTAGTACTTTTGTATGGAATTTCATATATATACATGAGTTTCTTTTATATTTCAGTTCTGAGTTAGAGTTTTTTGGTGTTTATCTTATCTCTCTCTTTCGCATGTGTTCTCATAGAGGGTATTGCCTCCCATTTGTGTGTTTATTATACCCTCAGTGCTAGTCTCCAACTTGGGGCCTACTAAATGCAGGACTCATGGGTCATTATCTCCCATTTCACATCTCTGGCCCAGGAGGGATACACTTTGAAGGGAGGGGGTCGTGACATCTATACACCAACACAATGTCAAAAATATGGGGATACCCAATCAATGATCACAACCTATGGATCATTTCCATTTATTAAATAATTCTCTTCACAATCTTTTGATCGAGGAATATATTTATATTTTCATCAAAGTGATTTTGGTTGCATGTTATTATATAGTAGACCACCACAATTTGGAGTCAGATAATTCCTTTCACATGTCTGTAGATATTTTGAGTCAATTCTTATGACATTGTCTTCATGAAAAAGATCGCAAATCAATTAAGATTCTGACGTATTACAATACAAGATGTAACCCATCCCTGGTTTTAAAAGGATTAGAATATATGAAAAATTGTGTATTGTCTTATACTCATGAATGTATTTATAAATTTTTTCATTCTACTTGAAACGAAAACCTTTTATCTTCATATTTTTTATAAGATATGATAGTATTGAGAGTTAACATATTAGTTATTGTAATTATCTACTAGATGGATAATTCTCAATATCTCAATGAAATTCATTTGTATTTTTCCTAAAATTACCATTTTATTCTTCATATGATTAATTAATGTGTATTTCATAGAAATTAAAATAAAAGGAATCACAATGGTTTCTTAAAGTGTATGTGATTTACTAGTAAATATATTTTCTAACCTCCTCAAAAAATTGTGATGTTATGTGTAATTTCTAGAGAATATAAGTCTACATAAAACTCTGTATCTAAGAGAGAGGTTTGTCGTCTAATTTTTTTTATAAAAAAATTAATTTATTCATAATTATTCCTTATTAATATCAAAATGATCACATGTGTTAGGATTAAATTTTCAACAATTTTTCATTATTAATCCCTTAACATGATCACATGATATTTCATGTAGCTATTTATCTTAATGGGAATCATCTAATTTATATGGTTGAAGAAATTAATTAATATATTATGTTTTGAATGAAAATTAATTCTTCCACAATTGACTTTATCATGTATTTTTTAATATAATATTTTTTTACCAATATACCATCTTTAATTTAGGTTTTAATCTTCCATGTGAATTGTTCCAAGTATAAATAATAAATAAAACATAATTATGAGCCCAGGTATTAAATGTTAATATTAAAGAGTACTTCATATTTCTGTATATAGAATAATATTCCACTCTAATGTGTAAAAATATAAATCTATTTAATTTTTTAATATAATATTCATGTTTGAATATAAAAGGTTAATACTTATAATGGTAATTACTTTGGAAATAGTGGTGGTCACAAAAAAATAAAAAAATTTATGATAACAAAAAGGAAAAATGAAATATAAAAAAAATAATTATATAAAAATCAAACATGACATAATGATTTAATTGGATCAGTAAAAATCTCTATGCCGTGAAGAGGTATAAGAACACAATGATTCAAGAGCACAAATATAGAGAGAATATTAGAGTATCAAAACATAGAAATACCTAAAATGAAATGATCTTAAAAGGTGGATTAATCACCATACCACCAACCACACAGTTTTCCCATTGTTCTATATTGAATAGTAGAAAGATGCATACACTAAAATAGCATTGTAGCCTAGGATAAACAGACAACACCACTTGTCTTCCCCAAAGACTATAGAATGTGAACCCCCCAAAGATACACCCTCAGATGGACTCTCCCCGATGACATACAACTTCGTGACATCTCCCTATATCCCTCGCATGAGGACATCCTTCTAGAAACGATGCAAGCCTCTAGCCCCCATTGATTAATAGCAGCATCATTCAATATTTATCTTTTTTTGTGATTAATTTAGGGAAATGGCTTTGTGATAATTTATTCCATATTAAATACTAATTCGAAATCTTTATGGATTATATCCTATATACCATGGACATTACATGTACATAAAATACATAAAGTATTATCCTATCAAAAACACAATATATTAAAAAACATGACTACATATAACATGTCATTTTTATAATATGGATACATATTTAAATGTCACGGTGATTGGGTTTCTATTTGATTTGATTTTTTTACTCCTATTTATTATCATCGAGACTAATTTTTTGGAGGGAAATGAGATATTCTTGAAATATATGATTTCAAAATATGTTTAATATTGTTTTTTTGGAGTAGATTATTTTCTATACATTTATGTTATATGATATTATAATTCATGATAACTAAATTATGTTATAGAAAAAATGATTCATAATGGAGTATTTATGTATTTCATTTAATATTACTTTTGTTAAAAAAAATATTCATTCAATATAAATATCACAGGTTTTTATATGTTATATTTTTAAATTAATGGCGATTATTTTATTGTTGAATTCACAAAATACATATAGAGTTAAGATAATATACTAATATAACACTCAAACACTATTATATATATATATATTTATTTAATATATATATATATCACATAACATGTTTATGTGATGGTGTCGACAGATATTAATATATATATATATATATTTATTTATTTATTTTATGTTATTTTTGTTTATTAATTCATTTTATTAGTGTTGGAAATTTGGATTCTGTAGGGATTTTTAAATTCTAATAATAATAAAATTAATTACAAATCATAATAAAAAATTTAAATTTAAATTTGATTATTATTTTAATATTTATTTATAATTTCTCATTTCAACTTTCAATTTAATCTCAATATAAATAAAATTTTAATTTTTAGAAGAAAAATGATTAAAATAGTTTTTTTAATATGAAACACAAACAACATACTTTGTGAAAATAACTTGTACTTTAAACACATTATCACTACATTGTTTTCATCCCAAACAAATTTTTTTATACACTATACATTTTTTTGTTATCAAAATAAATCATATAATATGGGTTTCAATAATAACTTACTAATTCATAATTATCAATCCATATAGAATTTCAATGTATAAATACATATCCCATTATTTTGAAACATGTTAAACAAAAAGTTTTTCGGTATAATGATTTAGATTAGTTTTAATATATAAATTTAATAGTTGTATGGTTCAATAGATGAATTAAATATCCAATATAATCCCTTTTTATAATTTAATTCAAGTCATTTCAGTTATAATATATTTAAATTTAAAAAAAATGTGAACGGGTATAATGTGAGAACTTTTAAAAAAATTATTTTTTTAGGGTACAAAAATATTTTTTGGTATAAAATTATATATTTAAAAAAATCAATTAAAAATTATTAAAAATTGATTATTTTATATAATATAGGTAGAAACAATCATTCAGTCTGGGTATATATCAAATCAATGATTTTCATGACCACGAAATTATTTATTAAATATATTTAAAAAATATTCATGACTATCATTTGGATAATTTATAATAAATATTTTATTCATGTTATATTTGTTATATTTATAATGTAAATGTTCTAATTATAAAAACTATCATTTATTACATAATGATTAAATGTCGTTGTTTCATAATTTCCCTAATTTAATTTTTTTACTTTATTATTATGTGTTTGACATTTTAACTGCATATTTGTATATTAGATGATGATTGGGTGCATTTAATGTTTATAATTTTTTTTTCATTAGTCATCTATATTTTTAGATTGATTGTTTTTTTGTGAGCAATTTAATGACATTCTATTCTGAGGAAATATATACAAATATATCAAAATGCTGATAATATTTTTAATAAAAAAATTAGGGAATTATAGAGATAAAAATATTTGTACTAAAAAAACAAAATTCAATATACCAATATATTTTTTCAATAATATTATCCAATAAATATATTATATCAATGTTCTCCAATGATGATGATCAAAATAATCATGAATTTCGTATTATATCTGAATATTTGGATTTCAATCTTAAATATCAGTTTTATATAAATAAAATATTGTATGGTGATATTTATTAATGAGGTTTTCTAATAGAATTTTTTTTTAATTTTTTTGGTTAATATGAGTTTCTCTGGTTTTTATTAATAAAATATTACAATTTAATATGTCATTTCATTTTATTAATTTTTTATGACATATAACAGAATACTAACATATCATAAATGTGTTTTTTTTCTGAAATGTAGTATGAGTTTTCTTCATAGAGAATATATTTATTATCATGTGTGTGTCCTGGTGGACAAGAATAGTTGGAGAACATTTTTATCCTAAATTTAATAAATCCTAAAAATGATCACATGTGTTTCAATGATTTTTTAGTCCATATATTTATAACAAATAGGATTAATATTCTAGATGAGCTTAGTCATTTTATTGAATACATGGATAAATTCACCAAATGGTAAGATACATAAATTTTTAATATTAATATATTTTATAAGAATAATTGAAAATATTAATTAATGATTTCTAATTATTAAATTATATTTAATGAGAATGTTTTATCATCCCTAACTATCAACCAGAAAAGATTGATGTAATTTTAGACAAAGGTCTACTTTGATGTCCATATTTTCTATAGTAAGTATATCAAAGTCTATCAAACTCAGATATATCTATATATATATATATATATATATATTTAATTCCATGGATATGGTGTTTCAATGAAAAATATTTTAAAATTTTTCATTATTATGACGGATTTCTATATATTATAAAAACCACATGATTTTCATTCCCTTTTAGAAAATTTCATGTCACATTCAGATTCTCAGGAGATTCTTATACAATGAATTATCAATCATATTTTATTTTTGTAATAATATTACAAATTATGTTTATGTATCCATCATATTTTTTTAGAATTTATATATAATTTCTTTCAGGGAATTTTCGAGATCATATGATAAATCATTTTCAACATGTGTTTATATTGTTGTGGTTTCGTATAATGATTAAGACTAGAATTTGTATACCTTGAGTTAAATGTAAAGATATATTTAGTTATTTTTTACTTCTTTTATATGTAAATTCATACATATTTCATAAAAATTTAATTAAATTTTTGATGATATTATGTGAAATTAAGTCATTCTTATGGTTCAAACTGAAGATAATAATTTATACAATATTATATTATTCTTTTATTTACATTTCGATTTATTATAGTTTAAAGAATGTTGTTACATAACCACCTCATAATGTATGTTTTGAAATATAATATAAATGTCTAAAGGCCAAAAAATTAATATGTGATATGCATAATATTTATTTTAGTGCCTTTTAATTCATACTCAATATATATTTTTCTAATATTGATCAATCCAAATGATGTACAATAATTTTCCATGTGTTCTTTTCAAAAGAAAGAAATATTTTTGAGATTTTAAAACACTGAATCATAACATAAAAAAATTGATAACATTCATTTTAGCATTCATTTCATTTTGGAAAATGAAATAGTTTTATATTAGATTTAATTTATTTTTACCATTTCTAAGAGTTGTCAAAATATATTTTTTCTACTCATGGATTATAATTTTATTTATATATCCAAGTACATTTATTGGATACCATTACTATTTAACATTTTATTAAATAGTCTAGTGTCTACATACCTTAAAATAAATTTTCAATTTTTTTATCTATAAATCAAAATATATACTCAATGGTGGGTATTAAAATTTACTTTTTGTGATTTTTAATATACGGTCCAATTCCATTTCACCATAAATATATATTTTTATGGGGAATTTAATTTATATGTAAAGAATAATATTCTATATTATAATAGTTGTAATGAGTTATTTTAATAATTTTATAATCATGTAATACTTTTAAAAAATTCTTATATTGACATTTTATTGATAAATTCTATGAGAAATTCATTACATGTGTTTCATAAACCTCTGGTTAACATCATTTTTATTTTTTTCTCTTCAATTTCACATTTCATTTTATGTTCATAAGAGTTTAGTATAATTGTGATTAATTATGTAGGGAAGACTCATAAGACAATCCTTAGTATATTAAATAGTTATATTGATACATATAAGAATTAAAAAAGGCAGATAGACTGAAAACCATTGTATTTTTTTAGAATATATATTTTATTTTTAATGTTTTAAATTATCATTTCAGTTGATAATTTTATATTGCATGAAAATTTTATTAATATAATTATCTAAATTTTTTTGTTATTTTTTATTTTATGATGTGCATTAAAATTTTATTTCTTAAATAATAATGGTTTTTACATGAGTTTGTAATATTATATAGATGTTTGATTTTATGATTCTTTATTATTATTTATAGTACTATGACAACTAGTTTTAATTTATATCCTAATATTAAAGAGATAAATTCGAATTATATAATTATTATTCATTTACACCCTCCATAAAGAGGACAATCTATAACCTCTATGTCCATTTGTTGTCTTCTCAGACCTCTATCTTTTATGATGAATTAAAATAGTGTTGAATGAATCCTATTTTTACAAGAAGAGGGTTTCATATTTTTTCAATTAATAGATCATTTTTTAAAATTTATTCTCCTTCTCACCAAATGAAATCTTCTATCGACCATGTAAAGAACATTTGGTTTGTGTTATATAATTATATTGTATTCATATTCAATGATAATATTATTGAATTTATTTGACTTATTGGATCATATGATGTAAAATCAAGTGCATGAATCTACGATACTTCTTATAAAGAGATATGATGATCACAAAAGGTGTTTATGTTTTCTTACTATTCTATATACGAATATGTGAATCATTCTATCTTCATTTATACATCATATAGAATAGGTCTACCATTGAAAGATAACGTTAATAGTTGTGGAGTTAATCTATGTTATTCATGTGTATACCTTTTTTTAATTCTATCCAATAATATGCATTGACAAAAAGAAGAAATAAAAGTTGTAAGTAAGTGAATTATTTTTCATTTTCTAGTTCTATAATATTTCTTAAAAAACTTATTATAATAAATAGTGTAAATATAATAAAATTTTTATTTAGAGTTCCCCAAGTGGTTTCCTATCCCTATTAAATCCGATAGCATCCAGGAAGATGATATAACATTGTCCCCTGATGCCATTTGCCTATAGTTTAGTAGATGAAAATTGTGGCATGTTTATTTAATCTCAATAAAAGGTGTCATTTCCATCTTAATTATAATGAAAAATAAAACAAAACTATAAAAATCAATAAATAGTTACCATTAAGGAACAAATATTCCTCAAAAAAATTTACTTACATGAAAAAAACTATATGAAATTATTGAAATAATGGATTCCAAATGATCTAGATCATTCTCTAAATCTACCCAGGAAACATTATCAAAATATAAAAGGTCCCTAATATAATCCATAAGAAAAATTAACACAGTAAGAATGGGTGAAAACTTGATTTAATCATTTATATACATCTGCTGTAAATGATTTGGGATATACACATATGAAACAACTAAAAGTATCAAGAGTGTGATGAAGATAGTTAGAAAACCATACCTTACATAATTTCAACATTATTTCGAACATCTTATATTATTAAAAAATGACATGTTATTACTACAAAATAAAATTTTTAAATTATAAGGATAAATGGAAATATGAGAAGAATCCTAAAAATGCAACAGTATTATAATCATACAACATCCCGATTTATACCATAACGTCACAACCATCAATATATTCCCCAAAAATGTGAAATGCAATATCTAATCATATAAAAGACATCACTATTATATAAAATAGTGATTCATATTCCATCGTCCCACCCTATGTGAATCATCACATTTTCATGTAACCACAACCACAACCATATCCTTATCAACACACACACCACCTATATCCCCACATAACCATATCATGAACATATCAAATCATGTGAAAACCTTAAGCCATGATTTCCAAAAAAATTACATAAATTAAATAAATCATTTCCCCAAAAAAATATATAACACTAAGAATTATAAACTAGTCAAATATTCCTGCTGAACATATATCTTTTAAACTCAATAAAATTATTAATTAAATCGAAATAAAAAATTAAAATCAGTAGTGGATGTCAATTAATTAATCAATATATTATCTATCATGCTTTACACTATGATCATTTAATTTATCACAATTTTTTATTTCAATGTCATTAAAACAAGATGATAAACAATGAATACTTAAACCTACCTTGAAAAATCTAGTTATATACTCCTATGAAAAAACAATTATATAATACTTATCCAAAACATGTAAACATGTGACCACACAATATTCCTTAGGAATATTTAGATATCATGGCATTGTAGTTTATTGATTCAAGATTAGGACATCAGTGTGATGTTTTTTAGTAGTGACTGAGAGATTTTATGACTATGAATTAGATCAATATTTGGATTTTCATGTCTCAAAATATCCCTAGATGTAAAATGAAAATTTAGCAAAGTATACATCCTTTGAAATGTAATTTCATGGATCTGTGAATTCTGAGGTGAAATATTTACCCATAGGCTCAGCAAATATAGAATTAAGAGTTTTCTTTGGAGATTCAAAATAATTTATTAAAATTAATATAATATTTGTATCCCACAATATTTATTTAAGGGTGGGAAGCTTGGGAACTACGCAACCACACTAGGCCAGGTGGGGTAGGTCAGCTAGATGGGCAAGCTGAATAAAAGTCCATAGTTCATTTTTTAGCTTTCATTATAGATGGATATGTCTTACCATCCCAAATAAGGAATTCATGAGTGTTAATCATGGAATCCATACATCTACAACCCCTACCCCCAACAAGCCATTTCGCTCACCTATGGGTTTCCTTGTGGCCAACCATTTACTTTGCCTTGTGATATTCATAATTCTCTAGTCAATTTTAATTTTCAAGTAAATAAAAAACCTATCCTAATTATTTTTTGAAATAGATTCCAATTAATATTTTTAAAGGAAACCATGGTTTTTTTCATGGAGAGATATGCAGTTCTATGATTAATCATTGTTGGGGTGATGGTTGGGTTTGTTATATGTTTTTAGGAGAATTAATCATGCTATTACAACCCTGGAATATGACATAAAAGGCTCAATTCCCTTGGATTCCCTCAAATATTTCATAACCCCCCCATTGATAATTTTTTCATGGGTTCTCTATATCGACATGGATTCGGTTCCCCGTTGGTGACAATTATGCACAAGTATATGTTTCAATACAGTTTAAAAGTAATGAAAATTATTTTTACAAATAAATAGATATGTATCAACATTGTCAAATGAAAATCAATTTTCCATATAGGGACCATTTTTCATTTATTATTTATAGACTATAAAAATTCTCCAATGGACATATGAAGTTAAAATGTGAAATTTTAAAATTAAATCTTAATTCACTAATGATATTAAAAAAATATTTAATGAAAAAATCTCAAATTTTTCTTAATTGCGATTAAAAATTGTAAAACCTATAATTAGTAGATTATAAGTTAAATAAATATCATGATAATTATTTTTTTTATAAAATCATTCAATTTATATTATAGTGAAAAAGAGAAATCATACATAGTGGATTATGATTTTTAATGTAGTTTAGACTGAATTTGCAATCATATAATGTGGAAATAAATGATAATGTACAATTTATTAACAAATATTTTTCTATAAAATATTTCATTGTGATTGAATTGTTTATCAAATAACATATCCATGTTATAAAAACTAATTCTGGAAAAATGAATGGTAGGAATGGTAACCTCAATCTATAATTTCAAAATGAATTACATCCAAAAATGAAAATGTTATTTTTATTATTCATTAATTATGATACAATATAAAAATTTAAAATAATACCACCATGATGAAAATAATATATTATTCTTTAAATAATTCTACAAGTGGTGAATAAAAAAATAACTAGGAATTAAAATTTATAGTTATAATCATTTAATATAATTTATCCTAGAAAATAATGAAAAAACCCATGTACTACTACAAAATGCATATGTATGGTTGAAGAAAATATGTAATTGAATGGAGTGTGGTCTATAAATATGATATCCACAAAACATATCTGTCATAGTACATTGAATTATCTTTCCTGAGTGTGTATGATTTTCAAGCCACTCGGGTCACGATCCTCCCTAACCATATAGTAATAAAATTATTATCCCAAACCATTAACCATTATATTACAATTACCATTTTTATAAAACTAGTTAATTTCATACATTGTGAGAAAACTCATCTATATTAATTGTCTATGTTTTGATTCCCTATGTGAAAATATGTGCTTTAACCTCATATGGTCAATAAAGATAATTATATTTTGATCGAGGAGGGAAAGGTACCGTGTTTTTAATGAGTGGACCACCATAGCTTCGAATTAGATAATTATTTTATTACTTCCATGAATATCATGATTTATGATCTATGAAATGGTCTCATTTCATACTGAACTCAACCCAATATTAATATATAAAATTCCCAACATATGACATAACCCTTTAATTTTCTTTGATATATAATGATATGTGCAGATATGAGTTATGACATAATCTGCAAAATAGATTTTTTAAAGACAATTTTAAATATGAATGGAATACACATTATATTAATTGGATTTTTTAGAGAAGAGACTCCTGTGAAATCTCAAAATGTATTGCATTAATAGGGTGATTGTCGTTTAATTCTAGGTATCTCAATGAAATTAAAAGGTAGTTGACATGAAATTACTATTTTGATTTTATAGGGTAAATTGATATGAATTTCATAGAAATTAAATGATGAATGATATTAGGAGGTGCCATATATTTAATTGGATTTAAAATAAAAAATAATATTCATCATCTTCCTTGAAATATTAGAAATATGATTATTTATACTTGAATATAAGGAAAAATAAAACATAGTATAATGACTAATGTTCTGAGTTTATTTTCTAAAATTAATATCAACATTTTCATCATTATTAATATATATTACACTAAAAAACTATGGTATTTTATGTTTGAATTATCTACTGTTATTATTCTTGTTTTCATCAACTTAACCACATGATATTTCTGGAAACTATTTCTCTTATTGTGAATAATCGTATTTATATGGTGTATGGAAATCATAAATAGATTAGGTTTTTTGATTCAAAATGAATACAGATGATTTTGAATTTACCACATTTTATATAATATATAAAATAGATTATGTATGTCAACATAACTGTATTAGATATGACAAAAATAAAAAATTGATCAACATAACCACTAGATCATTACATCATATGACACATGCATTTATATGATTTTGTAATTATCTATATATCTATGGAATGAATGAATATCACTGTAATTTTGGGGAACAAATAAATAGAGAATGTTAGATGTTCACAACAACAAAAAATATACCTCAATGTGAGCTAAAAAGGATGATGAAACATTATTCCAAAAAAAAATAATATGTTCACAATGGTACAAAAATGGTATCTAGAATTCAGCACTGTAGTAGTGCAACTACATAGGATAAATGCTCATGGACCCCCATCCCCCCTCCATTTATCCTACAACACGAGATAAAATAAACCCTATAACGTAAATCATGTGATAACCCCCCTAATGAAATCCACAAGGGTGATGTCTCCTAGTAACATTCAATTGAGAAACCCTTCTACATTCGATACACAGCTCAATCCCCCAGTGTTTGGGAGCATCATTGTTCGACAATTCTCATTTTTTTGGTGATTCGTTGAGAACAATAGCAGAATGATGAATTATTCTTTCTTATATCGTTTTTCTAAAACTAAATAAATTATTTGTTACATAGTGGGGATATAAAATATACTTTAAATAAACTTAATATGTTATTTTAACATACTTAATAATTTAATATAACATATACACAACACATAAGATAATAATGTGATTATTTGAATAAAAATTTTAAAATATCAATGATTCGAATTCCATTTGATTTTATATATTTGAATTATAGTTTTTATCATAGAAACTTAATGTCTCATATGGTATTTAGATATTACTGAAATAAGATATTTATTTATATTTAATCTAAAATATTATTCTTTTTTAATGGAAAATATAAAATAATTTAATCCGTGTGAAAATGTTTTATTTCTAGATATCCTAATTTTGGTGATGAAAAAAATGATGCACATTACAGTATTTTTTCATATCATTGAATGTTCCTTGAAAAAAATGTATTTCATTGAAAATAAAATGAACATAGTTTTGATAAATTATATTTTTTTTATGAATGGTTACAATGTGTTTATTAAATTATCATTATATATATAATCAGAACACAATATATTAATATTACACACAAATATATATATATATATATATTTAATTATATATATATATATATAATAAATTATATATATATATATATATATATATTAAATTATATATATATATATATATTCCTTGAACAGAAATATATATATATATATTATTCACATAACATGTTTATTTTATTGTGTTAATACATAATGAAATATGAGTGAATTTTTTTTTCAATTTTATTATCTCTTTTTTAGTTCCATTTATTACTATTAAAGTGAATAATTTTGTAGGGATTATAAAATTTTTCTAATTGAGAACATCATTACAATTTTTATTCATATTTTAACATTTATTTAAATTTCATTGTATCATTTTTATAAGAATCTCAAATTAAATTTCCTTTTTATTTTCTATAATAATATGATTATGAAAATATATAAATTTTCTGATAAATCACAATCATTAAACATTTCAAATAAACCTAGACATAAAAAACAAATTTTTAACATTGTTTTTATCCATATAATTGATTTTTATCAATTATAAAATTTATATTTTCATTAAAATATATCATAGAATAAGGGTTTCAACATTACCAAACTCATTCCAAAATTTCAATCCATATATAATTATTTACTCCAAATAGGTTTCCCCACATTCTGAAGAATGTTAAAAAATTAAATTTTAGTATTAGAAACTTGTAAATATGACAAAAAAATTAATTTCCCAAATTTATTCATCTATATATTAATTTGAAATCAGATATAATATATATATATAAAATTAATTTTAAGTAATTTCATATATTATATTTTTTAATTTAGAATATATAAATTTAAAAGTGTAAAATGTCAGTAAATTTCACTATATTAATTATTTAGGGAATAAATTATATATATATAAATTTTGACACAAAAATAAATTGATTCTTTTTTTAAATGTGAAGACACCTTAATTCAGCCTGATATTATATTAAAAAGGTGATGTCTCTAATTGTGACTTCATTTATTCAATATTCTCAAAAGTACATTATTTTTTTTTCTTTCTAATATTTTTCTAGAATGTTGTTTTTCATTTCATGAACTTGATGAATCTAATAAAAATGATATTATTAGAGAAAATAACAATTATTTCTCAAGGATTAGAAGTTAATTTTTTTCCTAATTTCTATAGTTTCATTTGATAATTTAAATTTTATGTGTTTTACACTTTAATCATAAATATTTATCTATTATTAAATGATTGAGTGCGTTTATACTTGTTAAAAATTCTATTTTTACTCATTCACATTAATTTTTCAATTGATTACATGTGTCTCTTCAATGTATGTTTATATTGTTCTATGAAATCTGTACAAGTCCATTAATATATGGATTATATTTTTTATACCATATATAATGGACATATAAAAATAAAAGAAAATTACTGCCAAAATACAATTATTCAATCTATTGGACTAATTATTAAATTTAACCTAATAATAAATATATATGAAGAATTTTTTGTAATGTTTATGACTATAATAATCTAATATTTCATCTTGTCTCAGAATCATTTGATTTCTCTCTAACATAGTGGTTTTTGCTGAAAATATATATTATATTTTGATAATTATTAAAGTGGTGATATGCGTAACAAATTAGTAACTTTTTTGGTGATAATTTTTTTTGTTTCTATTAATATAATAAAATATATATATGAATTATTCAGTTTTATAATGGTTTTATATGACTTATTATGTGATGTAGAGTTGTAATATTTAGGTTTTTAAAAAAAATATATGATTAATTTTCATCATATTGAACATATCACTGATCATGTGTTCATGGTGGGAGGAAAATAAATGTTTATAAATATTTGGTTCCCCTATTTCAATCATTTTAAAAGTTATCACATTTGATTTTATGATATTATAATCCAATTTTTATATCACTGGGGATTAATATTCTAGATGAGTTTGTAAATTATTTTTATTACATAGATAAACTCCCCACATAGTCAGATAGATAAAATTTGACTTCAATAAATAAATTTAATACATATAAACACTTATATTAATTAATTTCTAAAATTATTAATCTATATTTAATTCAAGAATTATGTCTGCCTACATACTTAACATGAAAATAATTTTGTGATTTAGTGATTATCTCAACAAAAAATGCCCAATTTTTTTCTAATCAATATCACTATGTCTATCTGTCTAATATATATATACAAAAAATTCATCACTTAGACAATGCATGTTAATGGTAATGATTTGACACATGTGAATGATTATAAAGGAATTAGATAAGGGGATGATAAATATCATTAGTTTCATGGAACTTTTAAAGTTTATGTGTAACATGCATATTATCATGAGATTCCTATAATTTTCATTTTCAACCATATATCAATTTTCTATTCAGTTTAAAAAAAATTAATCTCAATGATATTATTTCATAAGTTATAAATATTTGAATTTGATAGTTTTGTTGGATCATAACCTAATGATCTACATTTATCCTCAATGATGTTGTGGTTCCATTCAATGGTTGGTTTAAAATTTATATACATTGTAATAAACGATATTATACTATTATCTTTTTTTATTTCATAAATTTATACGTATTAAATAGACAAAAAATTTATTTTATTGGTGATATTATATTCAATGATGTAAATATTTTTTTCAATACTACAAAACAATATTTTCTACTATATTTTATTAATCTACTCTTCTGATTTATGTTTATTATATTTTATAGAATGCATTACAGACCCATAGTAGCCTGTAAATTTGAAAAGGAAATATAAAAGACAAATGACCTCCAAATTAATAACGGATCCACACTAGCATCATTGTGGTGAATTTTATTTCACACATATTGTATGTTTTTTAGGATTTACTAATCCTTATGATTTTTAATGTATTTTTTATGATTTAAATTTTTTTATTCATTATCCAAATTTTACAACAAGCCATATGACCCCAAATATGTTGTTTATAATCTACATTATATTCATTTGAATACAGTAAGAGAAATAGATTTATATTATTTTTAATGGAATATATTAGTTCTTAGATTTATCTAAATTAATTCAAATACTTAATCTTATAAATTATATTTAAATAAATATGTTAATTTATAGGATATAATTTATATAGTAAATTTTTCTAAATATTATGTTGATAATCCACCAAATAGTAAATGTTCGTTTTTACCTATAAATCAATTTATATATTTATGTTGATGTTTTCTAATGCATACATTCCAATTTTTAATATATATTCTTATAGGACTCCACAATTAAAGTATATTTATTTTTGGGGAATTTCATTATCCTTTTATGAATAACATTTTTTATTAATATTTTTTGGAAGTATTTTTAATTGTTTTATTAACATAGTATACTTCGTTACATATCGTATAAAGTAAATTTATAGAAACAATCATTGAACAATTCCATACATGTAGTGTAGAATCCCCTCATTAATATTATTATTAACTTCCTATCCTTAATTTGACATTTTATTGTATGTTCATAATAGTTTAGTGACATTTCTTTATAAGATATATTATTTAATAATTGAAGAAAAATAAGCAAGTTCATTTGTTATAATGATTCATGGAAAAAGAAAAAATATGTGAATTGATAGAAAACATTTTAACAATTTTTAATATTCATATAAATTTCTCCTTTTTTTATATATCGTTTATATAGATTATTTTAACAATAATTATTATTTTATTAAATAAATGATCATATGTTTTATAAAGGAAATTATTATATGATGTTCTTTTATAAACGATTATTTCTTGAATAACCATGGGTTTTAACAGTGGCCATAATATTTAGTGTATATGTAATTATATATTTTTCCCAATTACTTTATGATATAGTGAATAAGTGTTTTATTTTCCCATAATGTTGGAGAAATAAATTTCAAATTAACAATATGTATTATTTTATATCCTCATTGAAAATGCTACTCAACTACCATTATGTCTGTTTTTCTATCTATGCATCATCTTTTGAGGTGAATTAATTATAATTTTTATTAATCACAATTTTACAAATTAGAATATTTCATATGTTTTGTATTATCTATGAATTATAAAACATTGCAATTCAAGATTTCAAAACCTATATTCATTTCCCATCCATGTAAATTTTATGTGTTGTTGGTTGTGAAATTATTGAATATTCATATTCCACATTGAAATAAATTTATTTAATTACATTATAGAAAAATTATAAAATATTTTGTGTTCAATCATATATGATTATCCATATAGAGTGATATAATATTCATACAAGGTATATATCATCAATTATAATTTTTCTATAGGGTAAAATTGGAGTCATTCTCTCTCATACTCTCCCACTTTTGAAACTAGCAGACTATTGAAGTAGGACCTAAATATTAGAGGTGTTGTTCAATGTTTTTATTGTATAAAATATATGATTAATTAAAATGAATTTTATGTATTTAAAAAGATGAACATAGAATGATTTTTTGGTTAATTATATATTTTTTGTTAGAACATTCAAAATTTTCAATGTGTTTTAAAATTAGAGAGTGAAACAATTGTCACTATTAGAAAATTGAGTTTTGGAGTGCCACCAATGGTGTCCATACACTACAAAATCCCCTTATAGGTTTTATAGGGGATAATATTTTTCATCAATGTCTGCCACTAAGAATACATGAGTTGAAAATGGTACCAATGATACCCATTAAAAGAATTGGAGGCATTACCCACTTAATTATCAAGTTAATAAAAAAGATAAATATCAACAACACAATTTCCAATTAATAAATCCTTATTTTTCCTCAACCTAGTTTTTACCTACTTGACATAAATCCATAAATAAAATAAATGGATTAATGGAATCTAAAAGATCCATATCATTCTCTAACACTACCCAAGCTACCTGAAAATAAACTCAAATCCCACTAAAACTATCATGTAAAACAATTAACTAGATATGCACAAGTTAAAAAAAATGTACACATATATATCCATGTGGAATAAATTTTTTAATCCATACATATTTGGAACAACATTGAAAAGAACGAGTGTGATTAAGCTAGTGAGAAAACAATACATAACGTACAATTTAACTTTTTTCACATCATAGTTTCTTATTAATATGTAGATTATCATATATATGAAAAGGAATATTGACTTTCATGCTATATAATAATATGATAAGATTACTTCAAAATTTTCTTCGTCCTAATCACATCATGGGAATATTTATAACATAGAATTACAACAGTCAAAATATTCAGGAAAAACATGAAAGCACATTTCTTGACCTGTGTCAGGTATCCCCAGTATATCAACAGGAAACAAGGATTCTCATATCTCAACCTATATGAATCATCCCACTCAAATATAATCACCACAACACCCACATCATTACCAACACAACATTCCCCCACTATATTCTGACATCATCACATTGTGATCTCCTTATATAATGTTATAATCTTAATACATAATATCCAATAAAAAGACATAACCTTAATAAATCATATATAATTCCAAGAAAAAACCCTCAGAAATCTCAACCAATAGAATCATCCCATTGACCACCGATTTATTACACTAAAGAATAATAATTATAAAATTAATATTTAAATATGTAAATCTACTTTGGTAGTTAATTATATTATCAATATGTTTTAAATCATGATTTACACTATGTTAATATATATATAACATTATTCATTAAAATTTTAACTGTTTGATCCATGTATGAATACATAAAACTACCATCCTAAATTTATTTATCACGCACTCCTCATAAAATAATTGATTACTACTCAAAATCATGAAATATTGTTAAAATTCATTTATATTTATTCATATTGATAGTTCATTTCTAAATTGGTAAATTATGAAATATTAGGTCTTGAAATAGAATCCTATCATTTATGACATAAATTTACATTACATTATACAAATAGAAGATACATAATGTTTAGTTTATTGGAAATTGTGTATTATGAATATATAAAGACATAAATATTTATTCAAATCCACATTAAATGATTCACCAGTGTATTATGATATGTTTATATACTACATCTCATAGCATTGGGAAACACATTAATTGAATGTATAAGCATAGGCTCTCTTAATTGAAAACAAGGGAAAAAATATACATCTAAACCTTGAGAATTATCAATGATAACTTGATGAATAACATAAAGGCATGATGGAAGAAAAAATGGATTATCATAATAAAAAAACATGTATAATTACATGGTAATGTTGTTACAAAATTTTAGTAATACATTCATAAGAATTTCACCAAATTTTTTGTCATTGGTGTCATAAACATTTCAATGGTTTTTCACAAAGGTGTTATATTACATGTCATATATAGTGATTTTATTAAATTTATTAAAGCACTATTAAGGAGCCACATTGAAATATATTCATTTCCATGTGAGCCACATATATCATAATAAATAATATCATAAATAAATGGTTCAAATGAAAAAGAAAATGGGATTTATAATAAATTCACAGTGTTTCATAGGTGATTAAAAAACATTCTCATTATGTAATTTTTATCCCAAAGAAATTGAATGATTATTTATATATCTCAATACAATAATTGAATAAATCAATTTTACGTAATGGTGATAAACTAAGAAAACAATGATTTACATTCACTAACAAACAGAAAATAACATATAATTTCATTTGAAAATGTCCCAATTATTAGAAGTAAAATCACCAGCAAAAGCGGTCTAAAACAATGTTTTTAAAAATATTGACATTTAACAGGACAATGGTATTCAATTAATAAATGTATCTTTATATAGTATAGAGATAAAATGAAATTTACAAAAGAACATAATTTTGACCTTTCATAGACATAAAAAATCACAATTTAACATGAAAGGACAAGGGATGTTTTTATTACCATTACGTTGAATTGTGGACGATAAAACAAGAGGATTGGGATGGTGGGGGATTCACGACACTTTGGTGGGACACCAAGAGAGGTAAATCTATCAGTGATAAATTCCGGATGAATTTTTAATAAATGTAAATTGATAAATTGTTTGGTATATATAGCAAAAGAGAGGAATTTGATTGTTAATTTCCTTTTATACATAGGTAGTGATAAATGAAAAACCATTGGAATTCACATTGTATATTTTCACACTATTAGACTCTGGGGAAACATATTATTTTATTTTTATCCAAAAGTGTTTACAAATTTTTTATAGTAGATAATTTTAGATGAAAACATAATTTTTCCTCAAAATAATATTCTTATAGTTTATGATTCTATTTTTTTTAAATGTAAATCATATATTTTGAAATTGATTATAATTTATTAAAATAAATTATATTAATAAAATAAAAAACTATATGTAATGTATTTTAATTGAGTTGTTATTACATAATTATTATGTCATTAATCATACTGAATGACACAACCTGTATTTTTAGTAGTCATGAAAAAATAATATTTTTTGTAAATTATTATAATTTTAAACTAATTATTTTAGGTGAATATTTTAAGAAAAAAATATTTTTTTCTTAATAATTCTCTAAGAATAATAAATTTAACCATCAAATATAAAAATATTTATTTTTAAAAATATTATCGGTTAAAAAATGCATATTGAATGACATGTAAAATTTAAAAATCTTGAAGAATATAATATTTTATAATTTAGTTTTAAATAAGATTTTATCAATAATAATATTTTCTATATAGTAATTATAAATAATACCATGGATTTTTATATTTATTATATTTTTTCTAAAATGTACAATTTCTATCCAAAAAATCAATTTATCATATTTCATCAAAATATAATTAAGAAAATATAATTCTTAAAATGACATTGATTAATGACAAATTGTATTTATAATGATTTAATTCATTTCATGTGACTATGGAGTTGATACATTAACCCATATAAAACTATGTTACGACAAAAGTTTAACATATGTTATGTTGATAGAATAATTGGACTGATTGGCTAACATCACCTTTGTTGTAATTTCTACTAACATGAAAAACTCTCAAAAGTGATTTTTTTAAAAGCATTAATATTTGATGATATATTTAATATTATCCAATATGTATTCCTAATGATTCTAACTTACTCCCACTTTCTAACATATGTGCTTCATTTGGAACGAATCATCTGGATAAGTCCATAGTTTCTCATTTTTTAATTTATTAAATCGTTATCACTTCTACTTATAAACAAATATTATAATGTTAAAATTATTAAAAATAGGGTAGTTCCTAATAGTCATTTTGACCAATAGTCAGAATTGAACAATAGTCATATAATTTTCATTACCAGACTGTCTGATTTCTCATTATACTCAATTATTTAACAAATATACATGTTCATGTTGTGTTAAAAATAATATAACACAAATTTTAGAAGATAAACATATTAAATTAAAATTTTTGGTTCATTATGTTCTTGTCATCTTAAGAAAATTCATCCAAGAAATTTTAACACATCTTCTATGTGTAGAAATGATGTGGTTACATGTACCCTCTTGTGTCTTCGGGCTACAATGTCGCTTCTTCAAACATATGTTTCCTCCATAAAAATATGATGAGGTGGTAGTATTTTTACATATAACAATATCTCAATGGTCCAAAATCCTCATTTACCACTTCTCATAAGAAATTCCATGTTCTGGTTTGACCACCTCGGAATTTAGTGTCTATGAAAGCTTAGGTATGTACATTCTCAAAAGAGATGCAATGAAAACATCATAAATATGAGATATATTTGTAGGAATATCAATATAATAGGTCACTTTTCTAATGATATCATGGATTTCATATGGTATAATGCAGTTGTGAAAATTCATCCTTTTCTTCTAAAATCTCATGAATATATTCAAAAGTGATATTTGATGGAATAGATTATCACCTAAATCAAAATCACAATCTAGTTTATGGTTATAATCAATTATCTTCAGCTGACCCAGATAAGCCTTCAAGTTTTATTGGACAACATGGAATTTTTTTTCTATCACTTTCATTAGATCTATTCAAAGATGATTCACTATCGATACTCTTCCCATCATTTACAAGTTCAACATTTATTTCCATAAAAATATTTTTTATACTCCATTTGAATTATCAAATAAATTATTATTGAATTTGGGATTTCAACAAATTATATGTGTTCAGTCCATCCACCATTAAATTATATTTATCATGTTCTCAGCATGTCCTCAGAAGTTTGAATTGTCCTTTCAATGTGGCCATCATTTTTTTTATGAGAGGCCATAGTTTAATTCACATAAATTCTCAAAAAATTTATAATACTTTTGTATAATTTTTATGTTATCCTTGGATCATTATAATAAATTATATAATGTGTGACCTATTCATCCTCCCCACTTCGTTAACATTTATATTAGCATATTAGCCATTGGGTAAATCATCCGGAATAATGATAAATAGGGTAGCCTTAGGGAGAAGGTCCACTATAACACATATAATATAGTTCCCATTGAATTTTTTTGAGATAATAGAGAATAATTATATAGTGATATTGTCCCACTTCTAGGTTGGTATAGGGTGTGTCTTTAATATCACTTTAAGATGTTCTCAGTCATCATTAACTTGTTGAAACACAGACATCATTGTTTTGTAGCTAAAAATATCCCTTTAAATTCTATCACACCAATAATGATCTTAAAGTTCCCTATAACAGTTATTTCCTCCATGATGTACATAGAATATATATATATATATATATGGGACACATCCATAAATTCATTTTTTATCTCTATAAATGATGAAACACATAGTGATTTATGAAATTTTAATACACTAACATGATAAACATTTAACACTAGAAATATCACATAATTCACAACCTATATTATATTTTATTATATAATTAATTATATTTGAGAATAAACTAATTCCCTAGTAATAAATGTTATAAATTAATTTATGGATAGGTTAGATGATGTCACATCCAATAAAATTTACCTGTCCACTATTACATGGTAATTTATAAAAGGATCTCCTAGAATTCTCATCATTTAAAGAACAACATGAAATTTACTACTTAATGAATCACATATATTGTTTTCTCTTTATGGGAGATAATGAATTGAATAATCATAAAAATTATGAAGATACCAAAACCTCACATGTTTCATGAAAAATTTTTTTTTTTTTTGAAAATATAAAGCAATCATTAATGTTGTATTTATATATCACATTAATCCCCATAAGTATACTTCCTACATATATTTATATTCAAAATAACAACAGTTATGACCAGGTCCTGTGTAGGACAATTATGCCCATGAGCCATTTACTATCGATTTGAAAATGAAATGACCTTTTTATTTTTCATGAGGATGAACCCATTTACTTTTATAGAAGAATTGAAAATATATTCAATATTTCTCCAATAGTGTCAACTATTAACATCGATTCAATAAAAATTATCAACTATAGCTCATGGAAACAATTCTCCCGCTAAATTTTATATTAAAGAAAACCATATTTGAGTAATTTTGGATAGTATATTATAAATCCATAACATTAGTTTCATAATCCTATAATAATATTCTTCTAAACAAAGGAAACTATTAATATCAATTAAATTTTTAGGACATGGTCAATCCCGGACAACCTATATATTGTAATGTTCATCTGAGATTCATTTATTGGTTATGATTTTCTCAATTAAACAAACATATTGTAAAAATAATACATTTAATTAACATTTAAAATATCCTTTTCTTCTTCATATTTCTCAATATAACCCTCAGATTATCCACATTCCCCTCATGAATTTTTAAATAAATCAAAATATCATCAAATAAACTACCAAAAAACAATCAAGGTTGTTCATAAAGACTATATTCATTAAATAAATATTATTATTAGGAATGTAATTCAAGATAATGTGTATAAAAAAAACTCATAATGACATATCTTGATCAGAATGAATTAATTAAAATATATTTGATCCTCACAATCAGATTATGATTATGAGATAAAAGATTAATCCAGGAGAAAAAGAGAGGCCCATGATACTTGTAAAATAAATGATAAATTTTCATCAACATATAATTTTTCTACATAATTATCTTTTTATGTTCTTTATAATCAATGTATGGACACATTGATCAAGAATTATTCATTTAATAATAATATCTTCTCCCTTAGAAGATTCACTTTCACAAATAAAACCCTTCACAAATAGATTATGGAATTTTTTATTTATGTCTTCCAGCTCAGTATTTTCTATTATATACTGGGAAATGGAAATTACCCTAAATCCACAAGCATGTTAAATTGGGAAATCTACCTCTATATCTTGGGTTGGTCCCAATAACTCTTCAAAAATTAATATATTGTATTCTCAAAGATATTTGACATTTTATATTAATATAGTTTCATATAGGTATTTCTCCTTATAGATAAACTCAATAAAAAATATTATCAGAGGGGATTCTTCATAAATATATAGTCACAATATCTCTTCAGTGAATACAACGGTATATTATTCATTCAATACTATAATGAATTGATTGATTACCAATTTGATCATAGAATTATTAATTGAGAGCCAATCCATTGCTAGTATAATGTAGAATTCCATCATAGGAATGTCTACAAAATACGTAAAGAGATTGTGATAAACAAATTAAATAATAAATTTTCTATACAATATTATTTCTTGGAGAATCCCATGTTGGGTCATGATTGATAGATCAATTTATAGTAGTATTGGGATGGATGCAATATTCTACGAAAATATGGAAAATATAAAGAAATTTGGTAAACTAGAATCAAACATTGTATTTTGTATCATTTAATTAACAATGAGAGATCCTGATACAACAACATTTGAAGAACCTACATAATCCATTATGATAGGTAAACCATTACCATTTTCTCCAATTTTAAAATTATGTAGATGATTATTCCAATCGACTACCTTCATATTTTATATTAAATTCTAATGTACACATGTTATCCACACTTATTACATTGTACTTTACACTGGTCCTAAACCATATTCCATTAATCATTATTGTTGAGAATATGATTATTGACCATACTAAAAGAGTTCTTTTAAATATGGCCATATATTTCACAATTTTAAGACATCCCTCTAAAAAATAAAGAGTCTCCCTAGATGTTTCTTCACATGTTTTCTCACAAGGGATGTGGTACT
Source organism: Viscum album (assembly GCA_963277665.1). NCBI lineage: Eukaryota > Viridiplantae > Streptophyta > Magnoliopsida > Santalales > Viscaceae > Viscum > Viscum album. The sequence goes on from OY728141.1 coordinate 840,734,642, forward strand.
TTATTTCCTCCTCACCTGTGCTAAATTGTAATCCCCAAATTTATCTCCCAATATCTCTTCATTTCATTCAATCTTTGGGAATACTGCCTCAATCAGTACTCATGTTCAACTATCAATACACTCTGCATGATTTCATCATAGCCATGATTCTTTTAGTTTTCTAGATTGTTTCATAGATGGGGTATTATTAAATGGAAGAATACATCAAACTTCTTTTTAGGTCCCATTAAAATGTATGATGTGTAACAAGAAATCCGTGTACTATCCGCCTGATAACATCACACATATTCATTTTCTTTTATTTCATATCTTTTAATTTAATCCCAATTTTTTTTCATATTGAATATGTGAAATATTTTTGAAAAAAATCCATAAAATCCTCTCACATCCTAGAATGAATATCCCCATTCTATTTTTTTGAAGTAGTGTCCAACACTGGTAAACATCAACCTGTAACTAGTACATAGCTAGGGTGACATTCTCATGTTCATGAAAACAAATTATTGAAAATATTTCTTTTATAGCTCATATATATTGTTCTGAAATCAAGGAGTCTAAATATCAACTGAATGATAATTGTCCATGATGATAAATGGATAATAATGTAAGGTGTTCCTTATGTAGAAAAAATAGTTTCTCAAATTTCATTAAGTTATTTCCCATAGCACGATTCTGTGAGTTCATAGTTGTCATGAAATTTTCAAATTAAGCTTCTATCGAAGGCCCATTAGCGCAATGTCCATTAAGCTCTTTATTTTCATAGTTCTGCTGATTTCTAGCAACTTCCAAGAGAGTAAAAATATATAGTGAAACATGTTTCTTTTAATAATATAATAAATCAAAATTAATTAATGTCTTAAAACATACTGATTTAATATTATATTCTTTAAAAATAATTAAACCTTCTATAAATAAGTCATATTGTTTCATAAAAATCATGTAATTGACCAAAAATTCCCTCTGAGAGTGTCAAACCATGTGAACATTATGGAACGTTGTCATGTACTATGCTAGATTACGTTACGCCTGACACATGTTGTCAGATTTGTTACCCCTTATTATATTTGTGCTAGAACCACATCTACTTATTTGTATCTAGATAGGGATATATTTTCACAGAAACTGGTGACATAGAATTTCACAAAAATACTAGGATGATTTAATACATTTTAACATTTCTAATTGAATGTCAATAATGTTTTCAAATCCAAATTTATAAAAAAACCATAAATTATTACCACCTATGGAAACCTACATTTTTATTAAGACACATATTATTACATTATACAAAAATATGTTCTTTAATGTTTAGTTTCATGAAAATAAAGTTCAATTAATTTCCGAACACATGTAAAACTATTTTATTCAACAAAAATTGATTAAAAATGTTCTTTCGATATTAATTTTCTTAACTTTTAATCTATGTATATACATAAATGGATGGGGTGAAAATATTTCATAGTAAGTGAAAAAAGCGAAACAGTTTACATGTTAATAATGATAAAGTTCAATAATAACATATGAAATCACATAGAGTTATGATGAAATGTGAAGGGGAATATCATAATAAATACAACATTAATCATAACATAGAAATGCTTATACAGAATTAAAATTATACATTAATAATTATATCAAAATGGATTATAACCGAGGTTTAATGTAAATTACCATAGTTTTTCACCAAGGTATCATAAAACATCTCAAAAATTTGGATTAAATTATTTTCACCAATTCATTGATGAAAAATCAAGGTGCACCTTTTGTATTTCTTAATTTTCATGTGTTTTATATATATCATAAATAATCATTTCATAAATAACCCATAGAGGTAAAAAATTGATTTTTAACAAAATCAGGGTGTTATGAGTTATTAAAAATAAGGATGATTATTTTATTTATAATTCACTAACATAGAATGAGGTTTTTATGTAAAATAATAAATGAATTAAATTTATATTTTTTAATATTGTTTGATTGAACTAGAAAATGATGATTTTTTTACTAAAAAAATTGAATAATATAGAAGTTGTTTTGGATAACTTTTAAATATTAGAAGTATAATCACTATCATAAGGACTTTGAAATTTGGTTTTAAAAAACAATAATAATGTTATTGACTTGGGAATCATTTTAAAAAAATAATCTAAATACAATAAATGTATATAATAAAATGGAAAAAGTCCAATGTTTTCAAATTATAGTGACATACCATATAAGAATGAATCGTAAAAGGAAAAGTGTTATTGATATTTATCTTACCATGAAGAGTGGTTCAAAAACATTAGGATTGGGACTATGGGGGATTGAAGAATCCATGTGAGGTATAACTATAACTGATTCATTCTAGAATAATTGGTAATGCATTAAATTAGATAAATGGGTGATTATTTTTTGAAAAATAATTATATCTGTTTATTAATTTTCATGTACACCTATGTAGTTGTAAATGAAAAAAGAGTGTCATTTTCCATGGTATTTTAAAAGGTTATTGTATATTTGTGGAACCTATTATGTTATTTTAATTCAAAATGATCGACCATCATTTTATAGAAAATAATTTTTCACGAAAACATAATGTTTCTAAAAGATAACATTTTAAAACATTAGGGTTTCATTAAGAATATTGATAATTTTATCATTTATTTTGGAGTTTATTAAAATCAATTAAAATATATTTTTTAAATAAAATGAAATATTTTTTGTTTTTTACTATTTTTAAACTATTATTTTATCATTATGACATAATCCTAATGTCATCAATCATACATAAAAAAACATAATGCATTTTTACTAAAAAAATGATATATAAATTTATCATAAATTCATCTAAAAAAATTTAGATGTTCTAATTTAAAAAATCATTTTTATTTAAATATAATAATTCTTTACTAATGAAAAACTGAAATTTCAAATATAAAAATCCTTATTTATTAAATACAATAGCAGATAGAAAGTGCATTCTAAAATATATGACATTTGAAAAAATGTAATTAGTTAATTAAAAAATAGATTGTCTTAATCAGAATATTTCATTAAAATAAACATTATAAATAATATAATATTTTTATAATAGTTATATCATGTCTTAAATTCCAAATCATTGTATGAAATTTCAATTTATAAAATATCATATCAATTTTATTGAGAAAGGTCTATTCATAAAAATGACAATGGTTAATCCGCTATTTTTATTAATACAATGAAATTATATTTTAATTATCTAAGAACTTGAAACTTTAGGGAAAGTTGTTATATGGTTATAGATTCTTGGGGTGGCTCTGTTAAAATTACACAAGTGGTAATCTCCACTAATTAAAACATTAACTATATGATATTTTATTTAAGCATCACATGTTATAGCATTTATTAGGATTGGCCTACAAATAATAGCAGTTATGTTACCATCCTCCCCTTCCATAATAAATTGTTTTTATATAGAAAAAATATACTAGTTGATACCAATGTTTCAATTTTCTACGTTATCTATTCTTAGTCATTTCCACTTATAGACACAAAATATAACGTTAAAATTATTATCATGATTATAGTTTCAAATGTTCATATTTATGAAGAGTTGTAATTAACCAACTGTCATATAACAGTGAATTCCAAATATTCACATAAACCTTAATACTCTAATAATTTATAAAGGGACTTGGTTTTTTGTGTACAGAATAACATATCTATCATTCTCATTTGTTAAATTTTATATATAATCTTTGTGTTATTATATTGAAATAGGGAGTTTTGTGTAGTGATAATGATTTTTTATGATTCATAATTTTCACATTTTGTAGTGTTCATTTTTAATAAGCCCATAAATATAAAATGATAATGTTACCCATGAAATCATCCTTAAAAAATAATTTCATGGATTTGTAGATTTTGAGGATCAGTATTTACCCTCGAGCTAATATGGCATAGAATTATGAGAGTTGTGGATCTCAAAAATTAAATATTAAAAATAATATATGAATATTAACCATCCATGAGTAATTGTGGGTGGGGATTATATGATCATGACAATACCACACTAGGTTAGATGGTATAGGTTGGCCAGTAGAGGCCACTAAATATAATTCCAATGAGAATTGGACAACTTGTGATCCATTTAGATAATTCTACACTACCTAGACAAGGATGGAACACATGACATGAATGGGATCTATAAACACAAACCCCCTACCACAAAGTGCCATGAGGATCACCTAGGATTCACCACATGGCCACCAATCACATTTGTGTTCTAACATCACTGATTTTATTATCAAATGTTGGTTTCATTTAAATAAATATCAAATCCTAAATATTTTTTGTTATATATTACAATGGATATGATCTGTTAATACATCCATGATCATTATAAATGACAGATTGGTAGTTTTAGGATTTATCACCATAGAGATGAGGATGAGGTTTGGGGATTGATGTTCAGTAAATTCACAGGTCCAGTAAAATATTTAAATTACTCTATGACAGGGTAAGGGGCCCTTTTTCTATTATGGAAATTCAGTACCCAACCCATGATTGTTGGTGAATGTTTCCACTAGATCAATATTGTTTTCTTACTCAACCAGTGACAATAGGATCTTGTCCACCACACCCTACGAATTGGTTTTGGTACTCCCTCGACTGAGGTCTAATCTAGTGAGGGGAAATTCCTCTATACATATGTCTTATACTCCAATTATTATGGTTTATTAGAACATGGTTAGTGTCTCACACTCTTCTTCCACAATGGTGTCAGGGGATTACATTTTTGGGTAGTTATAATTGTTGATGTTTCATTACAATTTCTCATATATCTAACCAATATAGAGAGTGTTTTAATTAATTTATTTGTAATTATCTACATTAAAAATAAAAATAGAAGTTCTAATAGTATAGGTCTGTAACACCATTACCAGGATTTATACTAGAGAATGGAATGGGATATATAATGTGTTTGTAGAATTGAATAACTACATCAATGTTTATAAATGACAAGGTGTGGTATTCCCATGGATGGAATGTTATCATCATTTATTTTAAGGTCATTTTGTGTATTTAGTATTGATATGCTAGTTATATAGGTTGAGAAATTGGAAAACTTCGAGGCTTATAAACATATAGGCACACCAAGTTTACCTTTGAGATGTAATATAATGTTGGTAAATTGACATAAAACTAAGTATAAATATCATTATATCGATTATAATAGGTGCATATGATTTTTTCACACACATATTGTGGTTTTGGTTGATGATGCAAAAAAATGATGGTGACGTCTTTAAAAGTGAAGCTGGAATTTCTTCAATGATAATGTATATTGATTAGTTGAGATGTATTATGAATGTTGGTGGTCCATGATTGTGTTTATTTTTTGGTGGATTCCAACCTATAAGTACTCATATTATGGAGAAGTTCTCTATAATATCTCATCGATCATATTCTCTAACATTTCTGATGTAATGTTCAATTATATTTACCCATGTTGGCATATATTTTTTAAATATATCATTTTGAAATTGTGTGAAATTTAGTTGATTATATATGTATATCATACTAGTGTTGATAGTTGTCACATGAATTGAATATTTGTTCATTTTCTCATTAAATTGGTGATGTTATATCATGTTTTGTGATTAGTCAAAATGGTTACAGTAACCAACCATTAGCCTATTTGTGGAAGACATATGTTGGCGCACTCTGCATACAATTGGCCCTGATGGGGCCATGATTGGTCAACTCATGTCATTTATAATCAAATGGAAAATGAGTATCTAAATAGTTCGGTCATAGTACCAAATTATCAGTAAACTATTTTTATCATTTTAGTGGTGGTTCTAGAAATGTAAAAAGAATAAGAAAATATATATATGCCCAAATATGTTCTATCAACTCAACTATATAATTTTGTGATATAAAACTTTTAATAAAGTGGATTTTACATTTTTTATTTGTAATTATTTAAAGTGTTTTGGGAGATATTTTATTCATATCGTTGAATTTTATATTTACATTGAATATTTTTTCATAAACTCAAAATTATTGCACTGTAATTTTTCTTTATTTTCGGTTTGTATTTTAATTTTTTGATAATTATAATTATTATAATATATTATAATTTTAGAATAATAATTATATTGTTTTTTAATGTTATATTATTCTAAATCATACATTTTTATATATTCATAATTGTACATTTTATAATATTATATTATTTCAATGTTGATAATAATATCTATTAAGATATTACATTAAATACCTTTATGATAATATGATAAATAAAAATGATATCTAAATCACTATCTAAAAATTACATTTATTCCAATATATAATAAAAATATAACCTAATTGTTTTAATTTGTCAAATTAGACTATTAAGATTTATTTGTTTCAATGGTCGATTTATTGATTGATGAATTATTATTAGATTGAGTATATATAGATTGATGATACTATCAATGTAATATATTATGTAGAAACACATTTTATTCTAGGATGCTTAGTTGATGTGTTATTCTTATTTTTTTCTGGATGTCATACAACCTATTAAAAATTATGACCATAAATTAAATTCTATATAAAAATTTCTAATTTATTTTAAATTATATAACTGACTGATCCGTCCTCACTATGGGGTAAAATTATCAATATAGATGGGTAAAATTCATGTCTAGACCTAGTCAGCACACTTATTATTAAAGAGGTCTATTGAAATTTTGTATGGAAAAATACCTGAATGGATTTTATCCAACATTTCATAAAACAATGAATATGAATCTCTTAGATCGTAAACTATTTGAAATGTGGGATAAAATTAATTACTTATCCCCTATATGTTTTTTCATGTATATAATGTTATGTGTTTGACCTAATATTATATATCCTTTATGTAAAATAATATAATACCCAAAATTCATTGTAAGTCAATCATTTATTGTAAATAATATCATTGAGTAATTTAAAAGAAAAAAGTAAATCTCTATGCTATTGCTTGGTAGGATGATTTCATTATAACATATTAAAGATATGCTAGTGTCATAATTGATAAATAGTTTAGGAGATATCTATATGGTTTATTGTTCTTTCTTGGAAGTTGATCCATTGGATGGTGGAGATACAAACCTGATATTTTACTAAAGTCTATATCGATTTTAAATTACATCTTAATTTGATATATTGGTGAATGTTTCAGTATTTATTACTATGTAAATTGAATAATTTCATGGTTTTTTCTTGAATTGATGATGAAATTTTTCATTATTGTGACAATAATGAAATTATACCTCTTTATAATGAACAATGGTGTCATCATTGTAACTAAAATATAAATTAAATCATACATCTACGAGGTATATGATAATTCTGTGGTTCAGTAGATAGTCCACCTTTTTTATGTTTGTCGAATTACTGGTTTCATTCAATTGAAATTCAATTATGATGGATGTAGGAATCTATGAGGTTTCTACAACCATAGGTTCACCAAATCTAAAAGTAGTTCCAATTTCACACACATGTAAAAACATGAATATAATTTTAAAAATACATAGAACAATAAATTGTATTATATTTCATTATAACATTTATAATACATCTGACATATGAAAAAAATTTCGTTAACTATTTTGAATGAAGAGGGAAATTTCATAATACGTTTTACTAATCAATATACTATTCTAAATAATCTCTTTTTCCAAACAAAAATAAAATTAAAACATCAAAAAAAAATATTGTAAATAATCACAAAATATTAATATAGATATTTTAAATAGGTTCTATAAATATCATACCTGGATTATTTTGAATCAATGAATTGTTAACTGGATCACAATAATGGTGTTAAATAGTACACTACAATTAATAGGTTAATTTTCATTTCATAATTTATTTAATATAATGTGGAAACTAATATGTGGGTGGAAAAATAATATGTATTTTTTATATTAAGTTGTGGATGTAGATTCCAATAGTCTTCTTCCAAAATATGTGTTCCCATCAACAAAAAACATCTAGTAATACAATGCTTGATGATTTTTATTATGATTAGTATAATTAATGAGCCGATACAATATATTCATTTCACATCATATTCTTTTCAAGGATACTGACACCACCTTATAAGATTCTATCCACCATTCATCCATTTAAAATATAAAACATTATTCTAAAAAATTTTAATTTACACATCATAGTAGTATTTATATAATGTGGGAACCTGTGAAACATCAGAATTAATATTCTATTTAACTTATTTTGACACCATATAATGAAAACATTCCATTCTTCCTCAGAAAAGAGAAATTCATTTAACATTTAAATGAAAAATGATATTATTTATTCTAATAACTCCAACATTAACTGTTAGAGAATGAAAAAATATTCACATCACACACCCATTAAAAATAAATAAAGTGATATTTAATTTATATAGGTTAATTTATAATCATGTGCCTTTTTCTATATATGTGAAAACTAAAGGAAAATAATTAAAGAAATAAATACACATGTTGTGACAATGTAAAAAATCATTAGTTAGTCCCCAAACATTTTATAATAGGCTTCGTAGATATAATTATTTCAACAACGATCATTAGATTATAAAAAAAAGTTTTTATAGAAAAAAGTATGAGATGATGTCCTTAATTAAAATATTTAATTACAAAAACACCAACATGTTCATAATGAATATAGAAAATGGAAAACCTGATAATAATGAAATTAGTATTCTAGTTCAACATATGAGAATTATGTGGTTACTGAAATATTCTAATACACTCTTATAATATACAAGTTAAATCACAGATAGTGGATTTGGATTTTTATGTTCTATAAACTGAAATAACTATAACATAATTTTAAAGAAAATGATAATGTTAAATTTAACCCCAAGGAAATGATTATTGTGTATTTCATTTTGGTAATGGAGTTGTTCGAATATAATATCCCTGGATAAATGAGTAAGTATTAATAATTGGCTTATAGTTAAACCAACATCAATATAAATTTTAAACCTATAAACATAAGCTAATAAACATGTTATTCATATTATTTTTTATTATGAAACTATATGAAAATTTTAAATAATTCGAAAAAACTAAAGATATAACATTATTCATAATATTTATCCACTAATTTTCAAAAAAATAACAAGGAAGAAAAATTTATTTTTATGATCTATGAAAATAAATAATCATGGAAAATGAAGCAAAATACAATATAAAACTGCATGATATTGAGATATTGTAGAATCCAACTAGAGATTTTATGGAGTTTGGTGGTTGAATATAATTCCAAAATATGTTATCAGTCAAATTACATTTAATTCTATTTCTTTTGTTTATATTATTATACAGCCTTTATGACTGTATTCTTCTATTACCACATGGTTATAAATACTTTTTCCGATACTATCTACCATTGAATTTCTATTCCCAAGTCTATAAACCAATTCAATTTCAAACATATGTCGAAACCACATCCATCGTCATTTCTTATGAATTATGAACCTCTATGATAAGATGTTATTTAAGATTTTATCATTGTTGAATATATTAAATATTTCATCTAACAAATTATTATTCCAAGTTGAAAATTCATGGTCCAATACATTTGTTAGTAAGATAATTCCATAATAACATTCAAACATATCATCTTCCATTAGCTATTACATGGTTTCTTGGAAAAATAATGCAACCAAATTCATATCAAGATGAATCAAAATTCATGAGAAATCAAAATCAATGTGACATTAATAGGTTACTAGTCCTAGAAATATCTCTATCTAAAATACATTCACATTATATCTTCATTAAAAAAACATTTAGATATTTTTATGGTGAATTGATGTGTGTTCCATATATGTAACAATACCAACGAAAGAAGTATGTGTCATAGAATAAAAGTTATTTGGTTGTAAAAAGAATTTCAAACACTTTATTTACTGTCATGGAATGATGATTATTTTAAATAAACATAAGGAAACTTATAATACCGTTTCAAATAGATACATTTCTAGGATCATTTTTTAATTTAATATAAATTTGTTTATTTATTAATATTTATTATGATCAAAACAGTCATGTGTGTTATGTTTTTATTTTCTAATATTTTTCATCATGTTTACATAATAAATAATAGCATGATGTTTCCTATAACTATTTAACTTAATGTGAGTCATCTTATATATATGGTTAAGGATAATAATAAGTAAGTTATTATTTCATAAATGAAAATGAATACTTCAATATTTTACGTTATCATATATTATGTAATATTTTAATTTTTCAATGAATATACTATATCACAATTATCATTGTATATTCCATGGGAATTAATAATATTATAAATATTACAAATAATAAACAATAATACCCAAATATTGTATATTAATATTGAGGAGTATTTCATATTTAAGTGTATTGAATACTAAACTACTCTAATGTGTCATAATATAAAACACATTAATTTGTGCATATAATATTCCAGTGTGAACATAAATGTTAAATACTGGAAATGGTAATTTCATTGGAAACGATAGTAGTAATAGCTTCATAATAGGATTGAAAATGATAGAAATAAAAAAAACAATATGTGAATGAGAAGAAGATATCATAGGGAACATGGGATTAAGAGGTTCAGTAAGAATTCATATGTCCTTAGATAGGAAGAAACTCACTATTAATTGTGATAATAAATAAATCGATAATATCATAGCTACACATGATAGAAAACCCTTTATTGAAATGAGCTAAATGGGGATGAAACACTTTTCCACAAATTTCAAAATATTTACACAATAATAATGTGAATGGTATCTAGAAGTACTTGTTGCAATAGGTGGGCAGCCTAATATAAACACACACCATCGCCCTCCAAATATCCTTTATGCAAGGGACCCCCTCCCCCATCTTATAATGCATATGATTAAATACCCCCCTCCCCCCCAAATGACATTTAAAATGTGTGACGTCTCCAAATTTCCCTCACATGAGGTAGTCTATCTAGATTATATATATACCAGATAACCACGGTTAAAGAGAGAAGCATTATTTAATATTTTTCAAGTTATGTTGGATCATTTGTGGAAATTAATGAATGATTACTTATTCCTTGTGAAATATTTGTTGGAACACATTATGAATTATATCTTATATATTGTGATCATGACATGTACATGAAATTAAAATAATTTTATACTTTTATAAACATAATATGTAAGTATTACATATAGACATCAAATAACATATTGATGTGATTATGTGGATAGAATTTCAAATGTCTATGTGATTGGTATTCAATTTGATTGGTTTTTTTATAATTTTATATGTCATAATGGAATCATAATTTTGTGCAGGGTCTTTAGATTTTCCTATAAAACATTAATTTTTTAGAATTTTTTTTTATTTTTATATAATTATATATTTAATGTTCTATACTTCTAGGAATGAAAATATAATATCATTCTAGTTAACCAGTTTATAATGTTGCAAAAATGATTCACATTGGAGTATTTATATGCTTAATTGAAAATTCATCGAAAATATTTATTTATTTGAATATAAATTGAACCTAATTTTATAAAATAACATTTTTTATAGAATATAAATTATGTGATTATTGAATGAAGATAATACATATAAAGTGAAAATAACATATTAACATAACACATAATCATCGATATATATATATATATATTAAACACACACACACACACACATATATATATATATATGATTCACATAAGTAATTTATATGAGGATGTGGATTCATATTGAAACATCTATTTTTTTTATTTATTTTCATATATCCATTTCCATCAATTAGTGTTATAAATTGTATTTGATAATGGATTAAAATTTTCTTATATAGTTATAATTCATTATATTTCATAATTATAATATCATGTAAAATATCAATTTTTCTTCTAACTAAAAAATTTATTTAAAAATTTTCATTTCAATTTTCATTACAATCTTCAAATAAATTTTAATTTCATTTCTAGAATAATATTGTTAAAATATAGATTATACCATGAAACACAATAAGTATACATTGTCATAAATCTATTACATAAAAAACATTACCCCCACATGGTTTTCATAAACAAAAATTATTTTTATGCATTATAATTTTTTTTCATAAAATAATAAAATCCATAAGGGTTTCAACAATTCATAACATGTTACTCCATCACATTTATTATAGAATTAATAATTATGAAATTTTCAACCTATATTTAAATGTTTTTAAGAATAAAAATGGTACAAAAAGATCATTTTGGATACTAGGAAATAATACAATTACAATTTCAATTAATCAATAAATTATTTAAAAATAATATATAGTCTATTTATAAAATTTATTTTATGTCATTTTATCTATAATATATTTAAATTTCGAAAAATATTCTTCGTTGTAAAATATAAGAGAGTTAAAAAAATATCCTTTATTTAGGGAACTGAATTATATAATGATATTTTTTGAAATATTTACACCAAAATTAAATAGGATGTACAAATAAATTCTTTTATATAATAATTGATGTCATTGTCCTTCAGCCTAGGTTTTTATCAAAAAGTGAATGTCCATGACAACGACTTCATTTAATATTTATATTAATTGTAATATTCATTCCTTACTCATTGAATTTTTTCATAGATCCATTCCATTATTGTTATGAAGGATAAATTATCAATTGAAATAAAATAATTTAAAAAATAAGCATTTATAAATGGATTATTAAATGATTATGTATGTAAATATCCATGATTTCAATTATTGACTTGAATTTTATTTGTTTAACATGTTTTTTATTACATATTTATCAATTAGTTGATGCTTTTGTGTATTACAATATTTTTAAAATTATATTTTTCTTCATTCTCATATATTGATTAGATAAATTCGTTTTTTGTGTGCTATAAAAGGGATTATTATTCTGATAAAATATTTACAAGATTGTCAAAATTGTGATAAGATTGTTTTATCACACATAAGAAGGATTTTTAAGAATAATTTTTTTAATACTAGAAAAACCAATATTTGATCTAACGGTATATGTTTTCAGTGGAAGATACAAATCAATACATACTAATAATGATTGGAAATATTGATAAAAAAATACTCTAGAATTGATTTTTTCACTAAATATGTTGATTTGAAAATTAAATCATGGTTTAAAATTTATAAAAAATTTTTATGATGATAATTATTAAAGAGTATTTATGAAAGAAAAATAAGTGACTATTTTTTTGGTGATTGTCGATTTTTATAGGTTTCATTAATAAATTATTAAATTAATATATATTATTTCATTTTCTAATTGTTTTTAGAAATTATTATTTGAGGTTAAGATATAATAAATGGTTTATTTTTCTAATGAACCATGATTAATGATCATCATGGATAACATATTTCTAATAATGTAAGCGTCGTGGGGGTTCGAGAAATGATGGTAGATATTTTCCTCCCAAATTCCAATATACCATAACAATTATCACATTTGATTTGAAGATATGTTACTCTATTTAATTTAAACCCATGTGACTAATAATCTAAATGAGATTTTTCATTTTATTGAATATGTTGCTAAATTCTCTTCATGGTAAGATACATATAATTTTTTTAATATTTTTAAATTTAAGAAATTTAGTTACTTATATTAGTTAATGATTTATAATTATTAGGTTATATTTAATATGATAATTGTATTATGACATAATGGTATCCGCAAAAGGGCTATGTCATTTTATACATAGGTTAACACTAAATGAAAAATAATTTTTAGTCAATATATCATTGTCTATCTATCTCACATATAGAAAAAAACATTCCTACCATGGACAATGTAGGTCAAAGATAAATCTTTCAAAAAAATTCACGATTATATAAAAATACATACAATGTAGGTCAAAGATAAATTCCTTCGATGCTAGTCACCAGCCACTAGCATGTTGATGTAAAGCTTGGTGTGGTCACTTGCACTACCCTAGGGGATGGGTCAGGAAAGATTGGCATCATAGGAGATGTTTATCCCAATAAATTATGATTATGATCTTTCCTATGATGCAACTATGTTAAGGTTAATGAGTGAGATTTTAAGTTCAGGGAGTCCAGTGTTGCTACGGCGACTGACATATCCATACAACAGGACCCTGACATCTGATTTCCGACATAGTGCATGAAAACACTGATTGCGTTTGTGTTTTCCACAATCTTCTTTCTAAACTCTTGGAGTTAGCTCACCAGGTATAACATATAAATCATGGAACACCTGTTACTTTTCAGGAGGCCTCCACGTTGAAAGCTAGCTTGGGTTCCGAGACTAGTATTCACGGATAGCACACCGATCGATGAGGCCTCGGTGTAGGGTCCTCATCCATTATAGGCACCATCAGGGGCACCAGCAGTACCATTACCCATTGGTCCACCAACACAACCAGTCCCAGCAGTTGAGAGTACATGCCACTTGAGTGTGTTGCATTATTTCTAGTGCCGGAGGCAACCTAGGATTATGGAAGAGATAGACACAAAGGCGGTTGGGGATAGGATAGAGGCTTTAGTGAGAGTTTTCTGACTGGTAGGGACACAATCTGATTTAATGGGCATCCATGTCGTCAGTCTTCTACAGGTAGCATTAGGAAGATGGAGGTGTAAGATGCTGCAGGTTCATGATTAGGTGACACTTCTCTGGTAAAACATCAAGAGCCTGTTTCGGGCATATTTTGTTCCAGAAACTCTTTGTACAGTACACATACATGAGATCCTTCATATCCAGTAGGGAAACTTTACTATATCTCATTACTCAGCGAGTATCACTGATCTCTCATGTTACTCCACTGATATGGTTCGTGACCCACTCTTTAGGGCCTGGACCATTAAGCAGGGACTCAGGAAGGAGATCAGGGATTCGATGATCTCACTCAACATCCTGTCACATTCTAGGCTATTAGATAGATCCCTCTTGGTAGATAGTTTCATTGTTGAGGAGTAACCAGCCACAAGACCCACCACGAGTCATAACATATCAAAGTCTTCTACAGTGAGAAGTAGATAGACATCACAGAGGTATGAGAGGACTAGAACTACTGGTGGATGAATGAATGACTCATGATCACTTGTGAGGAGAATCCAAGGAAGATCTAGTCATATTGGTAGTGGGTAGTGTTACACATGTAGTGGGCAGGGTCACATGGCTCAGGACTAGCTGACCTGCGGTACAGATGATCAACAGATGGGTGAGGTACCTCCCAAGCTGAGACATAGATTCGATCTCGGTGCTTTGCAAGGATCAAGGAGTCATGGCAGAGGAGTTGGCCATGTATTTGTTAGTGGGAGATTATTTGAGTTGTTATTACCAACAACACCAGGTGGTCAACCCAAGCCGTAGGGATCAGGTGGATAGGGGCGAGCTCAGCTACATGCTGCTGAGGCCTATGATCAAGGTGCTCCAGAAATGATATGAGATATGATATGTGTATGTTACACCTTAGATGAAGAACTTTTAGACACCAATTACAGTCATTATTTTATATGCACTGAACTCATTCAGAGCTCGTAGATTTTGATGTAGTCATTGGCTCAATAATTATAGCTAGAGACTTTTATGGGAGTAGATTCGACGAATACGCCCAAGTGCTAGAAGTGTGATATTATTATAAGAGGCGAGTGCTTTGGCAGTGATCTCCTAGTTGTGGCGTAGAGGGATTATAATGTAATCTTGGGTATGGACTGGTTATCTACATTCCATGCTCAGATTGAATGTATTATACAAAAATTTCATTGGCTCTGCAGGGATGGGACTAGGTATACCACCACCGGTGAGAAGGGAGCCTTTTCAGCGCAGGATAGACTTACCCGGAGGAGAGTGCAGCCGATCACTCATCAATTCTCTATCCATAAACTCAATGCTATTGATTCATAAGTCTGAGCTATACTGTATTGGTGGAATAGTACGTGGATGTCTTCTCTGATGATGTTCTGGGTCTACCTCCTCACATAGAGGTGGGATTTTACATTTAATTGTACGCTGGGACTGCACTGATATCTACACCAGAATATCAGATGGCTCCCGCGATGCTTCTTGAGTTGCGTGTATAGTTGTAGGACTTACAAATAAATGGATTCATTAGGCCTAGTGTTTCTCCTTGGGCAGCCCCCATACTATTTGTCGAGAAGGTGGTTGATAGCTTGATAAATTGACTCTCGGAAACCTGAACCAAGTAATAGTTAATTACATGTAACCACTCCCGATGATTGAAAACCTCTTTGATAAGATGAAGGGAGCATGGTTTTTCTCAAAGGTAGACCTAGGATTTGGCTATCACTAGCTCAATGTACGAGACGAGTATGTGCACAAGAGGGTTGTACTGGACTCACTCTGAGAGCACCAGCTTTATGGTAAGCTCTAGATGGTTCAATTCTAGATCTAAGATGTTCACTTTCTGGGAAATTTCATAATTTAAGCAGGGTTTGCATTGCATCCAGAGAATATTTTTGTGGTACAAGCTAGGGATCCACCTAGGAGTGTGACTGAGGTACGAAGTTTCCTAGGTTTGGCTGGATATTACTGGAGGGTTGTTCCAGACATCTACAGAGTTACATCACCACTATTATAATTGAAGAATAAGGGGAAACCATGCGTTTGGTGGGAGAAATATCAGCTAAGTTCTCATGATCATAGGTAGAGGCTGAATAGTTCCCCAATCTTGAGTCCTCCATATGAGGGAGTAGGGTATGTAGTTTGCTGCAATGTATTAGAGACCAGATTCGGATGTGTCCTGATGCAGGAGTGAGAAATGATTGCATATTGTTCTTAAAAGCTAAAATATAATGAGAAAAACTATGCTACACATGACCTAGAGTTAGCAGGAGTGATCTTAGCCTTGAATATGTGGCGACACAATCTGATGGGTGAGCACATTAAAATGTAGACTGATCCCAAGAGTCTCTAGTATATCAACTATCAGAAAGACCTCAACCTGATACAACGATGTTGGCTTGAGTACTTTCAGGACTATGAATTCAAAATAGTCTATACTCATGGGAAGGGGAATGTTGTTGCAGATGCACTCTGAAGAAGATCTGGAATAAAGCTTCTAGGCAAGGTGATAGGGCAGCTAGCCTCTTTGCCGATATCCATTGTGGAACGAGAAGGATAAGAATTACTTTAGTCTATTACAGTAACTCCTCCACATATTTAGTGAATCAAGGAGGAAATACATGGGGATGTTGACGATGAGACACGATGTTCTATGATAACCACAAGACATGCACCTGATGGATTTCTTGAAGGTGGAGAGCCTATCATCCTCTTCGGAGTACATACCATGGTCCCGGTGTCACATCGGGAGAATTTGTTGAGGGGGTTCCCCTCAACCCCTCTAGTGGTATATTCAGGAGGGAAAAATATGTACCAGGACCTCAGAAGACTACAGTGGTGGCCAGGAATAAAGAAAGTAGTCGCAAAGTTTGTCTCTTAGTGGCTCATTTGTCAGCAAGTCAAGGTGGAGCATCAGGTACTGGTAGACTTGGTTCAACCTTTAGTGGTCCCATAGTGGAATTGGTATGTGATATCTGTCCACTTAATGAATGGACTTCCATGTACATCTAGGGGACGTGACTATATTTGGGTGGTCATCGACTGACTCACCATGTTGGCAGAATTTCTACCGATCAGAGAGTATGGTTTAGTAGAGAGCACGAGACTCCTCTATGTTCGAGAGATTATGAGGATACTTGGAGTACCCTCAACTATTTTCTTTGATTGTGATACACATTTTAATTCCCACCTATAGAAGGACTTGAATGAATGATTTCAGGGAGATTATACATTTGAGCACCACCATCCGTCCTCAAATGGATGGTCAGACTGAGCGAACCATTCACACCCTCGAGGAGATGTTGTGGACTTCTGTCATAGACATCAGTCGCAGTTGGGGGGATCACTTGCCTTTGGTGGAGTTTTCATACAATAATAGTTATCACTTCACTGTTGAGATAGAAACTTTGGAGGTATTGTACGGGCGACCTTGACGATCAACAATGTGAAGAACTGGCCCTGGGGAGTCAGAACTCATGGTACTAAAGATGGTAACAGACACCACAGAGAATCTGTAGATCATACAAGAGCAGATGAAACATCACAATGTAGGAAGAAGTTGTATGCCAATAGGATACAGAGACCACTAGTGTTCGAGGATGGAGACCACGTCTTTCTAAGAGTCTCACACAAATGAGGTTTATGGATATTTTTCTGAGGCAGCCAGTTATCTCCAAGATTCATAAGACCTTTTTTGATGTTCTGTAGAGTTGGCGAGGTGGCATACCGCTTAGCTCTTCCACCTCAGTTGCACCGGGTGCACATCGTCTTTCATGTATCCCAGATGAAAAGATGTGTGCATGATACTTTTCACATCATCAAGCATGGCGAGCTGGACAACGACAATGGGGTGAATTTAATGAAGGATACAGTATAGATTAAGGATCGATAGGAGAGGGTCCTTTGTGGATGGTCGATACCTCTGTTGTGCATTAGTTGGTGGCATGGGAACCTTTAGGAGAGAAAAAGGGAGCAGGAGGCACATATGCGTGCTCATTACCCCTACTGGTTTCATTAGTTTGAGTTGTAGAGTAAGGGGATGTAAGTTCCTCAGGATGAGAGAATGAAAAGACACATGATTTCCATGTAATTTTTTTTTTAAATATATGGGGATTTTACATGTATGAGAAAATTGATGATGCGTGATTCTGAGGCCCTGAGTGCCCATAATGAATTTCTGAACTTTTCTTTAGGTACGTTCCTTAAATGTATGAGCATGTTTTTATAACTTTTGATCTGGTGCTTGGAATTGAATTCTGAGGGCCCAGATGAACTCGCATCACCCTAATTTAGGTAAAAAGACATTCATCTCGATAGCCATTCGTCGAGGGTGAATCTTATTTTTTGGGGTTTTTGTGGAAATAATAAAATAAAATAAAGCGCAAATTTTATTTTAATTGATGTATCCACTCCATGTGGAAGGTGGGTAGTGGGGACCACCAAACCTTGACCTCCAATGAGAGGTTTTGTTGGAGGGGACCACCCAAGCCTATCCTCTCTTGAGTGGTTATGGTGTTGGGGATGACCTGAGGCCTAAACCTCTTGAACTGCCCTTTTAATGAGGGAGAAACCTCTCAACTCCATCATTAATGTAGACGAGCCTCTTGAGCTTCCTCTTAATTTATTATTCCAACCCACCATGTTAATTAACCCAATTTCAATTCATGCCGTCAATTATAATAGATCACATCATCTAATAGTTTGGGGCTACCATTTCATTTTTGTGGAATTGGGAGAGGAGGAGATTTGGGAGAAAAGCTCTCCAACAAAGTATGCCAAAGAGGAAATCCTCCCCTTCGATGAATCCTTCTCCAAACACTATTAAAGGATCTCCAACGACGCACAAACTAAAAATTGAGGAATACGACGATGAAAATGACATCCATCATTTTCCAATGATTCATCTTATTCCTTGTGACCTCGTAGACATAATCAGGTGAATGAGGTAGGGGTTTATTTTTTTATGAAAACATTTTCCATGTTCTTCCATTGATCAATTTTTTTGGGATTGGTGATAAATTTTTTAGGGAGGATGTAATGCTTGACGTTCTTCTTCTACATGTTCTTGTTGAGCCATATGATACCACCCTAACATTGTGGTTATGGGACAAACAAACAAGGCCCGACCCATCCAAAAATCATTTGATGATTTGTGTTATTGAATGCAATGAATGGAACGACACAATGACACCTCCATGTGGTATCCCATGCCCCGTAACCAATTCACCATCATAGCACCCTGCGGCGGAGCCGCACTGCAGCCCACATGGCCACCGAGACCTGTGGCTCCTCCACCCTTGGTGCCACTGTGCCACCTACGGCGTTGCCCCCACCTTCCGCCGCACTGTCTTTTGCTGACGCTACCGAACAGGATGAGCCACAATGCCCTCCGACGAGATACTTCCACCGTTCGCCGATCAGCCACCTCAGCCTCCGTCTGCCGACTCGTCCCGTCTAGGCCGAGCCTCTCCGACAGAGCCACCCCACACCACCGGGCCAGTTTGGTCGAGATTCCTCGAGGCACCAAGCTTCTCCAGTTGACCCACACCACAACACCAAGCCACTATGGCCGAACTGCTCCATCTACGTCGCCCCATTACATCAGGCCACTCTGGCTGAGCCACAGTATGACCTCCACCCTCGTAGCCGACCCATAGAAACCAAGCCACCATGTGGTCTCACGTCATCCGCGGTCGAACCCCAGCGGCACCTAGCACCCTACTGGACCACCCCACAGGCCGGACCGCCCAATACGGGTCAGGTCGGACCCTTCGAGCCGGGGCAAATGCAACGGGGCAGTCCCATTGAGTATACACTTCTGTTGTTTTGGATTATGATGGGGAACAGTCAAGATGAATCGAGCCTGAATCCAACCGGGCCACCAGGACTAAAATGCTAATAACTCATTAACCAGGTGTTCGATGGGTGTGTTGTCTATGATGATCCAATAAGGTTTTTCTTATGGCTTTTATATTTCTTCATGTTTGGGGGTATATTTATGTCAATAAGGTTTTCCTTATGACTTTACCATTAATTCATGATTTGAAAATAACAAACACCTTATATCAAGGAAAATATCAATTTACACTTTTTTTTACTTCTGTAAGGAAAATTTTTTATCCCCACGGAAATTTATACTTACCATGTTTTTAATTGTTCATTATTTTTTCTATGAATAATATAAAATTTCATATTAAAAATCATGGAATCATATAATACATAGATTAATAGAATTCTGTTTTTAGAAACTGAAATATGACTCCGAGTTCTTAGAATTATTATTACGATCTATTCTGAGTCCTGACTCTGAGTTTTCTGAATTTAGACTCTGAACTCTTCTGATTTCTGTCTCCGAATACTCATAAGCTCTAACTCCGAAAATTGAGAGTTATGACTCCAAATTATCATGATCCCTAACTCCGAACTTTTGTATGTTCTGACTCCGAACTCTTAGTAACTAAGACATCGAACATTGTATTTTCAGGTTCCAAATTCATGTGAATCAAGATTTTGAATTTCCTTGAAATTCAGACTCCAGAATTCTATATAATTCAGGATCTGAATTCTTCAGAATGAAAAATATGAATATCATTTTATTATGGAGATTAAATATATTTTTTGTTATATGTCGAATCATTATTTTCTTACACTCTTATTTTTGGAATTTTCTTATGTGAACATATTTTTGTCCTTATATTTTTAATATTGGATTTTGGTTATTTAACCATATTTTTACTTATTGTTGTTTTTGATATAAAATGATATCGTTCTTTCAGTTACATACTAACTGTTTTTGGAGTTACACATGTACATGTCCCTATGAAATTCAAGGGAAAATATGGTCGTTGGAGGAGGGAGCCGACCCTTGGAGCAGTGCCTATAAATAGGATCTTATTTGAACGATCTCATTACACTAACTTTGACACTTTGAAAACATTTCATACATGCTATTGAAGTAATTTATAGAGAGATATGCTCTTATAAACTCTCAGGATTCATGAAGAATGATTGAATGGCATGTTCAAACTTTTCTTCGTGAAAATTTTCTTAGTGTAGTGGTGCGATTTCCTTGAAATTAGAGACCTTGGTTTGTGAAGTCAGAGGTGCCGATTTCCTTACAAATCAAGGGATTGTGAGTATATAATGGTAAATAACGATCTTCCGATTGAGGTCATACATGGGTTTGGGTAACATAGAATTTATTGAAATTATAAATCAAGATACCTTTTATACATTGTTGTTGGATACCCTTCCTTTTGGGATAAAAGTGTTTCTACATGTTACTTGCAGTATTTCTATTGATATCTGTTGTATTTTCGTTATTGAAGAAAATATAACCATTTATACTTCCTTAGGCTTGTACTCTGATTATATATGATTCTCTATGATTTATGGTACAATCATTGTTATTGTAATCTTTTGTAATGATTCATTTCCAGAATCCCATTTCTGGAATCAGGCAAATTATTAGAGCTTAAAGTTGTTGTGAATTTTTTTTATGAAATATTTAAATATTGATTTTTACAGAATATAATTCACCCCACCCCTTCATATATTTTAGCATTTCATTTATACATATTCGATCCTACAAGTGGTATCAGAAGTTGGAAACCTCATACCTAGAACCAATATAACAATTGGATTCAGAGTTTTGGTTAAATCTGAATTAATCTCACGATTAGATTCAGAAGAAAACTATTCTTCTTATTTTCTGAATCAAATTTCCGGATTCATATTTTTTCGGATTCATATTTTTTCAGATTCATATTTTATGACTCATAATGTTTTTATTCATTTGACTTATTGATACTCTAGTTCTATTTTCCTTGCATATGATATTGTTTCTTTACAAACTTAAATTACTAACAAGTTTTTGTGCCAATATTTTCATTAAGATGGAAGGTTTAAATGTTGGTTCTATCGAGAATATAAATCCTACCAAACCTCCATTTTTTGATGGAAATGTTTATGAGTACTTAGAAGATATGATGAAGTCTTTAGTTATCAATACTGGAGTTGATAACTATATAATGCTAACTAAAGACTACAATATTCCTGATAAGGAATCGAGAACTTTTACGAATCAAGAGAAATTCGAATATCAAGCAAACATCAGAGTCAGAAATACTTTGCTCTGTTCATTGTCTAGGAATATCTATTGTCAAAAATCATCAACTGAAGAATAAAACATTATCTAGAAGAAACTTGAAGTCACAAAATTTTGGTATATCTAAATTCATAGAGATAAGAATAGATATGTTGAGAACTGAATATCATAGATTTAACTTTATTTATGGAGAACCCATAAGCAAAGTAAAGCAATGGATTATGACTATCTTAAGTAGCATACAATCCATTGGATAAAAAGGTTTGCATGATGAGTCCATTATAGATAATATCATAGAAATCATGCCAAATGAGTGGGGGTCCAAGAGGAAAACAATTGATGAGAAAAGAAATTTTTCCCAAAATTTAGTAGATGAGTTATTTAGAACTCTTCTTCAGCATGAGACTAGAATAAAGGTCGAATCTAAAAATGTTAAAATGAATAATGGGAGTGGGCGATTATCTTTTGAAAATACTTATAAAAATTTGAAATCCAAGTCCCCAGAAAGAGTAACTAGATTAAATTCAAATAAAGTTATTATTCAGTTAGAATATAGTGATATAGAAAATATTTGAAAATGAATTAGCTAATCTTTCTCGGAGAATGATCAATATAGTAGCTCAAAATAATTATTAGATCAAGTACATGAATAGAGACTACGAGGATAAGAACTATGGGGAAGTTACATGTTATGAATGTATAAGAACATGTCATATCATACCAGATTGGCCTTTATTGAAAAAGAAGGAATAGAAGGAATGGAATTAAAAAAGGAACAAGAAGAAATTCTATCATTCGAATCACAAGAAAATCCTTAAAGAAAATGACACAGGGAGTGATACTTGTGGAAACTCTTTAGAATGTGAATCTTCTGAATATGAATCATCAGTACAGAAAAATATGGGATTCATTTCTACTACTTCTTTCCATAATTCATGTCTAACAGCCATGGTACGCTCTGCCTAGGTTTTGACAAATTTATCTCTTGATAAGAATTACTATTATGAAAATAATACATATAATGGAGATAGTTCATCCTTAGAAAATTATGAAATACATTCACATGAAGAGATATCTAGATTTGAAAAGTTGTTAGAAGCTAGATATTTTAAATTTTCTATGAAATTAGGAAAAGAATATACTAGGGATGAAATTCTTACAAAAGAGATTTTAGACCACTCTAGAGATCTTAGAGATAAAGATGAGCTTTTAGAAAAAATCTCTAAGATCATAAGGAATAAAATTCTGAAAAAGAAAAACGTTCAAAAGGTCTTAATAATTCTATTTTAAATATAAATTGTTTTAGGAATAATCTCACTCTAAGGAAATGATTCCTAAGGATATGAATGTAGTCATCAAAATAAAGTACGAAACATTTTCCCTTATGAAACTCCTTGAAAAATCTACCTCTGGTATGAAATGTTTTGAAAATATGTATTCTCAAATTAAACATCCAAGAAACACTACTAAAATATGTTATACTAAACGAAAACCTGTTTTCAAAAAAAAAACTATTTTGTTCATTCTAGAGCCCCATTTTGTACTAACTGTCAATGTGGTCGGAATTGGAAGAAAATTTTCTCTTTGAATAATGTTTAATATCTTGGGTTTCATAAATCATATTTTTCTAAAAAATTGAAGATACCAAAAAAATTTGTCTAAAAATTCCTGATCCAAGAAATCTTGGATTCTAAAACAATTACTTTCTAATTTTCAAGATTATAGAGAAGGTTCCAACAAAAATAAATTGTACATGGTTAGTGTATGTTCCTGGCATATGTATTGTAACAAAAACTTCTTTGAAAATATTATCAATAAAAAATGAGGAAAATTATCTTTCAGAGATAATGCAATGGATGAAATTATTGGTATAGGTAACATAGTTCTTCTTGATAAAACATTGATTTCAAATGTTTTACTTGTTAAATGTCTAAAGAACAATTTCATGAGAATATTTTTATTATGTGATGAATGATACCTTGTGGAATTTGGGACTGATAAGTTCATAGTACACAATTCCAAGGAAGATTTTATTCTTTCGGCAAATAGGCAAGAGAATTATTACAAACTAAACATATAAGACCATAGGAGACAAGATCTACCCTTAATTAGTGCAATGAAAGATAATTCATGGTGATAGCGTAGAAGGTTATGACATTTTAACCTTAGATACATGTGAATACTTTGTAAGAATGGATTAATTAAGGATCTACCAGAGCATAGATTTGATTCTTCAAAAGTCTGTGGTCCTTGTCAATATGGAAAGAAACATAAATCAGTTTATTAATCCATCAGTGAAGTCACCACCACTAATGCATTACAGTTCGTGCATATGGATCTTTTTAGACGAACAAAAACATGAAGCATCAGAGGCAAATATAATTTATTTATCTTAGATAATTATTAAACAAGATTTACGAGGGTCTATTTTCGAGCAAATAAATCTGATACTTTTTCATATTTTTAAAGTCTTAAAGCCCATGTTAAAAATGTGAAAAACCTTCCTTTGATGACTATTCATAGTGATCATGGAAGAGGATTTTTAGAATTCTGATTTTGAAGCATTATCTAGTATAAAAGGCATCACTCATAACTTCACTACACCTAGAACTCTTCAAAAATAAATTTATTGTTGAATGAATAAATATAATTCCTCAAGTGATAAAAAGAACAATGTTGACTGAATATTTTGTATCCAATCATTTTTGGGCTGAAGCCATGTGTACTGCTTGTTATACTATAAATCATTTTTTGATTAGACCAATTCTTAATAAAACTCTTTATAAATTGTGGAATAGAAAAAAACAAGACTTTCAACTTCAAGGTTTTTGGATGCAAGGTATTCATTCTAGATACAAAATATAATAAACACAAATTTTCACTAAAATCTGATGGTTGAATTTTCTTAGGCTACTCCCCAACTTCTCTGGATTTTAGTATTTTTCATAAAAACACTTGTACGTTTGAAGAAACAGATCATGTCAAATTTGATGAAAGTGATCCCTTTATTTTTAAACAACCCCAACCTACATCTTCAGATATGTTTTTGAGAACTGATTATCAACCTTTGTTAAGAGATCCATTTGATAAAGAAAATTTTAAATAAAATGTTTCTAAAGTATTTAACCGAGAAGACATTGAACCTTATGTTGATGAATAGGTTTTATAAAACCCAAATCAGTCAATTCTTAAGAATCATCCCAGTGATAGTATCAATGGTGATGTGAATCAACTAGTAAGGAGTAAAAGTTCCTTTTGGAATGGAATAGAACATCTAGCATACCTTTCTCAATTAGAACAAAAAAAGCATTGATAACGCTTTATGTGATGATAATTGGACAAAATCTATTCAAGATGAACTAAATTACATCGAAAGAAATAAATTCTGGACTACGGTTGAATATCTCAAGGAAACTTCTGTTTTTAGAGTAAAATGGTATTTTTAGAAATCAATGTGATAAAAATGGAGTCATATTAATGAATAATTCTTGATTGGTTGCTAAAGTCTATACTCGAAAAAATGGAATATACTATGAAGAAATATATGCTCCAGTAGCCAGACATGAATATATTGGTATTTTACTTTCCTTTGCAGCATTTATTAATATTAAACATTTCAAATTTGATGTAAAATTTCTATTCCTTAATGGTTTTGTACATGAGGATGTTTTTGTTGAAAAAACTCTTGGTTATGAAGACAAAAAACATCCTGGTCATGTTTATAAACATACCAAAGCTTTGTATTGACTTATGAAAGCACCTCAAGCTTGGTATGATACATGATTTTTTTTTCAAAATAATTATGTTAAGGGAAATTCAGATCAATACCTTTTTATAATGAAATATAATTAAAATTATTTGATTGTACAAATTTATGTTGATGACATTATATTTTGTTCAACTCAGCAATCATTAATAGATTCCTTTGTGGGTCTAATGAAATATGAGATTGAAATGAGTATGATGGGAGAGTTAACATCATTCCTTGGTTTTAAAATTTCTCAAAAACCAGAAGCAATTTACATATCCCAACATAAGAATATAAATTATCTTCTTAAAATGTATCGATATGGAAAAACTGAGAGTATTTGTACTCCTTTGGTACCTCAAACACACTTGATCTTGATGAAGCTGGGAAACCGGTAGATCAAAAATCATTTAGAGGTATGATATGAAGCATACATTACATAATAGCTAGTCGACCAGACATAACATTTTCATTATTCTAATATGCAAGATATCAACCTAATCGTAAGTAATCACATTTAAATGTAGTGAATACATTGTTTCTCTACATAAAGGGAACCACATATTTATGACTCTTTTATACTTCTGGAAATGATGTTACTCTAATTTTTTTTGGATGCTGACTACGGTAAATGTAGAATGGATAGAAAATGTACAAACAAATCTTGTCATGTTAGGGGATATTTTTAATTAAATAAGTTTTTCCTTATTTCATTAGAATTCATTCTTGTTTTGAAAATTTCAAACACCTTATCTCAAGGCTAAACTCATTTTAACATGTTTTTTACTTTTGTAAGGAAAATTTTATGTCCCCATGGAAATTTATCCTTACCATATTTTTCTTTATTCATTATTTTGTCCAAGTTTAATATTCAGATTTATATTCAAAATATCGGAATCATAAAATACATAGATTAAGATAATTCTATTTTCAGACACTGAAATTAAACTTCGAGCTCTTAGAATTATGACTATGATCTATTCTGAGTCCTGACTCCGAGTTTTCTGAATTCAGACTCCGAACTCTTCTGATTTTTGACTCCGAATTCTCATAATCCTTGACTCCAAACATTGAGAGTTCTGAATACAAATTCTCATGAACCATGACTCTCAAATTTTGTATGTTCTGACTCCGAACTCTTAGGAACTCAGACTCTGAACATTGTAAGTTCAGGTACCAAATTCATGTGAATTCAGATTCGGAATTTCCTTGAAATTCAGACTCTGGAATTCTATGGAATTCAGGTTCTTAATTCCTCATAAAGAAAAATATGAATATCACTGTATTATAAGGAAAAAATATATTTTTATTTAGATAGTGAATTATTATTTTCTTACACTCTGTGTATTTGTATTTTCATATGTGAACATATTTTTATCCTCATATTTCGAATATTGTATTTTGGTTAATTAACCATATTTTTATGTACAATTTTTTTTTATAAAATGATGTCGTGCTTTATGTTCTTTAATAACCATTTTTTAGTTAGACATGTATAGGTCCCTCCAAAATTCAACGTAAAATATTATAGTTGGAGGAGGGATCCGACGGTTAGTGTCATACCTATAAATAAGAGCTCCTTTGAATGATCTCATTACACTAACATTGACACTTTTACAACTTTGCATACATGATGTTGAAGTGATTTCTGTAGAGATATGCTCTTATAAACTCTCAGGCTTCATGCATTATGTTTTAATGGGTTTCTTATCATTTCATCATGCTTATTTTCTTTGTGAATAGGTTCAATTTCCTTGAAATCGGAGTCTTCGGTTATGATGTCCAAGGTGCCGATTTTCTTACAAATTGAGGTCTTGTGGGGATAGAAAGACGGATACTGATATTTAAATCGAGGGGTCGCATGGGATTGGGTATGACAAAATTTCATGAAATTCTAAATCAAGTGACCTTTTATCCAGTGATATTGGATACCCTTCTTTTTGGTATAAAAGTGTAACAACATGTTACTTGTAGTATTTCTATTTTTTTCCACTTTATTTTAGTTATTGAGGAAAAATATACCATTCTTATACATCCTTATACTTGTACATTGATTATATAAGATTATATACGCTATAAGGTACAATCTATGTTGTTGTAAACTATTATTATGTATTATTTCAGAAATCAAATTTTTGGAATCAAGCATGTTATTTGAGCTTATAGGTGTTGGGAATTTTGTTTATGCAATATTTCCAGATGGATTTTAAAAGAATACAATTCATCCCCACCACCTCTTGTTTTTTAGCATTTCATTTATATATATTTGATCATACATGTTGTATTAGAGGTTGGAAACCTCATACCTAGAACAAATATAACAATTGGGTTTAGTGTTTTGGTTAAATCTGAATTAATCTCACGGTAAGATTCAGAAGAAAATTCTTCTTCTTATTTTAGGAATCGAATTTCCTGATTCATATTTTCTTTGTATTCATTTTTTTTCAAATTCATATTTTCTGACTCATAAATTTTGTATTCATTTTATCTTAGAGTTACTCTAGTACAATTTTTCCTTTATTAGGATTTTTTCTTTTTATTACAAACTTACATTACTAACACGTTTTTGTGCCAATATTTTCATTAAGTTGGCTGGTTTAAATTTTGGTTCTATCGACAATCTAAATCGTATCTGACCTAATTTTTTTATGGAAATGATATTGAGTACTATAGAGATATAATGATGAATTTCATTATCAATACTGGAGTTGATAACTATATAATTCTAACTAAATACTACACGATTCTTAATAAGGAATTGAGAAATTTTAAGAATCATGAGAAATTAGAATACCAAGAAAACATCAGAGTCGGAAATAAATTTCTATGTTCCATGACTAGAAACATCTATAGTACAAAATCATCTAGTGATGCCGCAAATATTATATAGAAGAAACCCGAAGTCACACATTTTTCAATATCTAAAGTCATATAAACATGAAGAGCTATGTTGAAAACTGAATATAATAGATTTAACATTCTTTCTGGAAAAGCAATAAGCAATGTACATCAAAGTTTATAGAAATTATAAATATCCTTAAATCCATGGGATAAAAAGGTTTGGATGACAAGTACAAAATAGATAATATCATAGACATCATACCAAATGTGTGGGGGTCCAAGAGGACAACAATTGATGAGAACAGAATGGTTACCCATATTTCCTTAGATGAGTTGTTTGGAACTCTTTATCAGTATGAGACTAGAAAGAAGAGAGATGCTGATATTGATAAAATGAATAATGGTAGTGGAGGAGATGATTTTGCAACTACTTCTAAACATTTGAAATCCAAGAACCCATAAAGAGTAACTAGATAAAATTAAATTACAATTATTATTATATCATAATTTAGTGATATAGAAAAGTCTGGAGATGAATTAGCTAATATTACTCAGAGAATGATCAAGATAGTAGCTCAAAATAACTATCAGAACAAGTACAAGAAGAGATGCTACAATGATAAGAATGATGGGGAAGTTACTTGTTGTTAATTTAGAAGAACATGTCATATAAAACCTGATTGGTCTTTATTGAAAAAGAAGGAAAAGAAGGAAAGATACTCCAAAAGGAACAAGAAGAAATTCTATCATACGAAGAATAAGAAAAGCCTTACAATAAATGATACTTGATTGCTACATGTGGGGACTCTTCAGAACGTGAATCTTCTGAATATGAATAATCAGAACAGAAGAATATGAGATTCATTTCTACTACTTTTTTCCCTAATACATGTCTAACGGCCATGGTACACTCTGCAGAGGTTTTGACAAATTTATCTCCTAATAAGAATTACTATTCTGAAAATAGTACATCTAATGAATATACATCATCCATAGAATATGATGAAATACATTCATTTTAAGAAGTATCTATATTTGGAAAGTATTTAGAATCCAACAATATTAAAATTTATATGAAATAAGTCAATGAAAATACTAGGGAATAAATTCCTACAAAAGAGATTTCAGTCCTCTCTAGAGATCCTAGAGATAAGGATGAGCATTTAGAAAAAATTTCCAAAGACCATAAGGAAGAAAACATAGAAAAGGAAAAAAATTCTTAACATATTAATAATTCTATTTTAAAGATAAATGTTTTTGAAGAAAAATATCACTCTAAGGAAATTATTCCTGAGGATAAGAATATAGTCATAAAACTAAAATCCAAAACATTTTCCCTTAAGAAACCCTTTGAAAACATTACCTCTAGTAAGGAAAATTTTGACAATATGTATTCTCAAATTAGACATCAATGAAACACTACTAGAGTAGGTTATACTCACCGAAAACCATTTTTAAAAAACAACTATTATATTCCTTCTAGAGACCCTTTTTGTACTAACTATCAAAGTGGTTGGCATTGGAAGAAAAATTTCCCTTTTAATAAATTTCAAACTCTTGGGTTTCATAAATCTTATTTTTCTAAACAAATATTGATACCCAAAATTTTGGTGTCTAGCAATTCCTGATCTAAGAAAGCTCGGTTTCCAAAAATACAACTTCTTCATTTATTGGAAAATAATGAAGGATCCAATAGATATACTTGGTACATGGATAGTGGATGTTCCCAGCATATTTCTGGTAAAAAAACTTCTTTGAAAATATTATCAAGACAAAAAGCGGAAAATTATCTTTCGGAGATAATGCTAATAGAGAAATAATTAGTATTGGTAACATCATTATTCTTGGAAAAACATTGATTTCAAATGTTTTACTTTTTAAAGGCCATATGTACAACCTCATCAGTTTGTGTATATTATGTGATGAAAGTTACCTTGTGAATGTTAGGAATGATAAGGTCTGAGTACAAAATTACAAGGAAGAGTTTATTATATCGGCCAATAGTCATGATAATGTTTACACACTAAACATAGAAGACCATAAGAGCCAAGATATACCCTGCCATAGTGCAATGGAAGATCATTCATGGTTATGGAATAGAATTTTTGGACATTGTAACCATAGAAAACTATGCAATTTTTTTAATAATGGACTAGTTAAGGATCTACCAGAGCATCGATATGATTCTTCAAAATTCTATGGTCCTTGTCAATATGGAAAGAATCATAAATCAGGTTTTAAATCCATCAGTGATGTCTCAACCACTTATGCATTACAGTTGGTGCTTATGGATCTTTTCGACAAACTCAAACTGGAAGCATCAGAAGAAAATATTATGTATTTGTCTTAGTTGATGATTACACTAGATTTATAAGGATCTATTTACTAGCAAATAAATCAGATGCTTTTTCTTATTTCAAATGATTTATATCCCATGTTAAAATTGAGAAAAACAATCATTTGATAACTTTTCATAGTGATCATGGAGGAGAATTTCATAATTCAGAATTTGAATCTTTATGTAGTAGAATAGACATTACTTATAACTTCTCTTCACCTAGAACTTCTCAAAAGAAAATTTCATAGAATATATACAATTCATCAAGAGATAACAAGAACAATGTTGAGTGAATATTCTGTAGCCAAAATGTTTTGGGCCGAAGCTGTGAGTACTGCTTGCTAGACAATAAATCGAGTTTTGATTAGACCTTTTATTTATAAAACTCTTTATGTGTTGTGTAATGGTAAAAAACAATGACTTTTCAATTTCAAGGATTTTGGATGAATGGTATTCATTCTGGATACAAAATATAATCTAAACAAATTCGTGGTAAAATCAGAAGACAAAATTTTCTTAGCCTACTCAACAACTTCTATGGAATATATAGTTTTTAATAAAAACTCTTCTACTGATGAAGAAATAGATCATGTCAAATTTGATGAAATTGATCCCTATGATTTTAAACAACCCCAAACAACATCTTCAGATGTGTTTTTGAAAACAGATTATCAACCTTTGTTAGAAGATCCTTTTGATGAGGATAATGTTCAAGAAAATTTTTCTGATGCATTTAACTGAGAATACATTGTACCTTATGTTGATGTAAAGGTTTTAAAAAACCCATATCCGTCGTTTCAGAAGAATCATCCGAGTGATAATATCATTGTTGATGTGAATCAACCATTAAGGACTAGAAGTTCCTTTTAGAATGGAATAGAACATCTAGAATTCCTTTCTCAGTTAGAACCAAAAAGGAACCGATGAAGCTTTATGTGATGATGATTGGACAAAAGCTACATAATATGATCAAAAAGAATTCAAATGGAATAAATTCTGGACATTGGTTGAAAGTCTTAAGGAAACTTCTGTTGGTGGAGTAAAATGGTACTCTTAGTAATAAATGTGATGAAAATGGAGTCATAATAAGGAATAATGTTTGATTTGTTGCTAAAGTCAGTAATCAACAAAAGGGAATAGACTATGAAGAAACCTATGCTCTAGTAGATAGACTTGAATATAATCGTATTTTACATTCCTTTGCAGCATTGATTATTATTAAACATTTCCAAATGGATATAAAATGTCTATTATTTAATGGTTTTGTATTTGAGGAAGTTTATGTTGAATAAAATCCTGTTTGTGAAGACACTAAACATCTTGAACTTGATTATAAACATACTGAAGCTTTGTATTGACTTCCGCATGCCCTTCGAGATTGGTATGAAAGGCATACAAAGTTTTTATTCAAAATAATTACGTTAATGGAAATGAAGAACATACCCTTTTTATAAATAAAATTAAGAAAAATGATTTTATTGTCCAAATTTATGTTGATGACATTATATTTGGTTAAACTCGGTAATCTTTAACCTATTCCGTTGAGGATCTAATGAAATTTGAGTTTGAAATGATTATTATGGGAGAGTTAACATCTTTCCTTGGTTTTCAAATTTCTCAAAAACCAGAAGCAATTAACATATCCCAACATAAGTATATTAATGATCTTCTTAAAAAGTATGGATATGACAACAATAAGAGTATTGGTACGCCATTTTTTACCTCAAACACACTTGATCTTGATGAAACTGGGAAACCTGCAAATCAAAAATCATTTAGAGGTATGATAGGAAGCATATTTACATAATAGCTAGTCGACCAGACATAATGTTTTTAGTATGCTTATATACAAGATATCAATCTAATCCTAAGGAATCACATTTAAATGTAGTTAATAGAATGTTTCCATACTTAAATGGAACTGGAGATTTATGACTCTTTTATACTTCTGGAAATGATTTTACTCTAAATTTTTTTCGGATGTTGACTATGGTATATATAGAATGGATAGAAAAATTACATCCAGAACGTGTCATTTATTAGGAGATTCATTAGTTTACTAGTCATTCAAAAAGTAACACTCGGTATCTCATTCCACAGTTAAAGGTGAATATATAGCAGATGAAAGTTGTTGTTCTCAAGTGTTGTGGATGCAACACACACTCCCATACTATGGTATGAGTTTTACTAAAAATAAAATTATTTGTGATATCACAAGTTACATTTCTCTTAGTAAAACCCCTTCATATCACTCTTGGGAAAAACACATAGATATTAGGTATCACTTTCTTTGGGATCACACACAAAAGGGTATATAAATATTCAATTTATCAGAACACAATATCATCTTGCTAATTTTTTCATAAAATCATTACCCTCTAATATATTTTAATACATTAAATAGAAGATATGAATGATAACCATAAGGAAATCTTCCAATTTAAATTTCTGTTAAAATAAATCTCCTAACAGTTATAAACTTATTTTCAAATGCAGAGTACAATTTCTTGTTAGTTTTCATAATTGATTGTAATGAATAAAATTTTGTAGTTAGTTTTTGCCTCAAAATTTTCGTAATGATGATATTCGTACTCAAAATTTTTATAATGGAGATTTATACTAAAAATTTTTGTAATGGAATTTTTTGTACTCAATATTTTCTTAATGATGATTTTTGTTCTCAAAATTTTAATAATGAAGATTTCTACACAAAATTTACTTATTGATTTTTTATGTACTCAATATTTCTGTAATGAAAATTATGGTTTGAAATTTTTTTTCGTAATCAAGTATTCGGAATCTAATGTTCTTCAAGAAGAGTTTCCTATTATGAATAATATTCATGGCGATCCGAACGGTATGTTTCCATTCTTATGTTTTCATAATCATTATTTACATGCAGTTATTTTGATTTGTTTTTATATTTTCAGAATCTATTTTCCATAAATCCGAATTTTTTCCGTTAAAAACATCATAAGATCCGATCCTACCAAATTTTTCTTATAACTATCATTTCAACCATCAGATCTGATGAAAAGGATTTTCAGTCCTTGGATTATCTTTGGAAGTTCAACCGTTGTCTGAACGCCTATATAAAGGACTCTGAAGAGTTGTCCCACATCTAATTCAAGCCTTTGGGTGTCGATGCGCTTCCCCCCTTTCAAAAGGTCATTCCGATATTTTCAGAAGTACTTAAATTCGAATGTCTGGTGAAGTTCCTTCCCAAGAGATGTCAACTGTTAGGTCAATTTCATAGTGTATGATATACAGGGAGAGGTTGGTGCATCAACACTTCTTCAACATGTATGATTATATTATATCCAAGAACATCTAGTTGAATGGATGGGAAAGCATTCTTATATCCAATCCATGAGTTCAAGATGTTTTGTATCCAGCTATACTTATATAATTATATAAATCAGTTTTCTTTTTCAGGGAAGATAACAATGAATATATTTCCTTCAAAAGCTATGAATTAACATATTCGCATTCATATACCTAGGCTGCTATTATGGTAGGGTTATTCTATAAAGGATAAGAAAAATATTTTTCTCAAAAATTACTAGATGTACAAGAATGTTTTATCAAGGTAATGGAAATGGAGTGTCTTGGAATTACAGATGTAAAGACTCTGAAAATTTCTCATCTATAAACAAATAATAAGATCCTTGAATTATGGGTGCAAGGATTCAAAATTCCAAGAAATGGTGATGAAAACTTAAATAAGAGCGACATGTACATCATGGATTTTCTGGTCAATATGAGGAAGTGCTATTTAATGAAGAATTTTCTCATTATGATAGAGAATATCAAGAATGGAAATCTAATAGTTCAGATTATAGTATATCTGGTTATTCTATCACAGCTAATAGATTGGTGCCTTGACTCATTAATGATCTCTTGTAGTACCTATTGGATGAATAGAAATGTTATGTTGGTTATTGATGATACATTAGAGGAGAATGAATATTGTGTTCTCTAAAGAATCGGGATAGTTCTGTGACCTATCAGAAGAGGAAGCAGAAGCAGTTCTGAATAATCTTGAAGTGGAAGAAACATCTAAAAAGGATGGAAATAAAAGAAACTTGAAGGAAATATAAGTTGAAGGTGAAACCCATAATGCTAAGGAAGCTCAAACCACACCACTAAATCCCAAGGGGTAGAATGCCTATCTGAATGAGGTTGTAGCCAAAAAAATGGAGGATAAGAAAAAACAGACGGAAGGGGAACCACAATTTGGCCTATATCCTGCTAAGGCCAAGGCTTTAAAATAGAACACTGCATATGATATTGAGAAACAATCCAAGGAAATGATGTAGAAGAAGAAATTGTCAATTTTCGAGATTGTTCAATCCCTTTTGAAGGCTACTAAAATAAAATCTGATAATTTCCATGTACCGAAATAATTCATGGTGGAACAATTACCTGAGACACCGGGGAAGAAATTTCTCACTCCAAAAAATGTTCATGAAATGGTTTTTGAATAAAAGGATGTTGAAGAAGAAGTAAAAGAAGAAAAAAGCAGTGATGATACAGTTGATTTGATAAATAAGTTTGAAGACTTTCATGATAATGAAAGTGCATCTGAAAAATATTCAATCCAGACTACTCAAGCCGGATCATCAAAACAAGCTATTCTAGGGTTTGTGGAAAATGTTGAAGATGAAGTGAATAAAACTTCTAAGGAATAAAGTTATGCCCATGAATTCATTAATCCATAATACATTTAAGCAAGAGCTGAGAAAAAAATAATTGATGTAGAAAAAAATGTTCAATTCTCTGAAAGAGAACATGTGTCTCTAGGTGAGGAAGCTGTTTCGAGAACTGACAAGGGAAAACATGTGATTTCTAGAACACCTACAGATGTTTTTTAAGGAAAAAACAAGCTGATGAATCTTCTATGAGGAATCTTGTCAAGATAGAGAATGATTCCTCAGCTAGAAAGTTGTCAGATTCGGAATCATTCTCCTTAGGACATGAATTTGTTGTCTAGTAACTAAATAAGCTTGTTGACACAATTTTGATCCTTCCAAGCATTGACTCTATATGTCAGATGCTTCTGCATAGTATGAATTTGAAATCAGATTCAGTATCATATGTGATGGATATGTCTGTCCAGCTTGAGGCTGATTTCAAGAATTTATACATGAACTATGATGCCAATATAATGTATTATATGAATGTATCTAGCTATTTGTGGAAGGTAGATTCCGATATGAGAGAGTATGATCAGTTTCAACATGATGTCAATGAATATTTTGATAATGAAGATAGTAAGATCAAAGATCTAACAAAATTCATTAATGAAAATCTAATCCTTAAGAAAATAATCTGAACCATGATTTAAAGGATTTGAATGGAAAGTTATATTCTATTGCGCAAAGTTGGAAAACAGAAAGGGATATTCGGGTCATGATTGAAGAGAATCAAGTCAGGCATGAGAAGTTATTGAAAGCACTGGATGAGGCTCTGATGGGTTAGGAAGAAAATATTAAATATTTGGAGAAGAAGGAAGATGAACACGATCAAATCCTAAAGTAAGTAGAGGAATACCACAATGAACTAAAAAAGCTAAAAACCACAGTGAAAAAATTAATACCCATGGATAAGGAATGAAAATTGATCAATCTGATCTTTTTTTTATTTTTACCTTGTACAAATTTTTCATATCCTAATGAAATTATTGGTTTCTCATTGTTGTTTGGATGATTGGGACTAATATTTCATGTACAATATTTATTTTTTGAAAATCACAAAGGGAGAGAAAGGAAAAACAATTATATGTAAAGAAGAAATATCCCTATGTAAGGGGGAGTTTATCTAAGGGGGAGTTATCATTGTGAATATTTCT
Source organism: Viscum album (assembly GCA_963277665.1). NCBI lineage: Eukaryota > Viridiplantae > Streptophyta > Magnoliopsida > Santalales > Viscaceae > Viscum > Viscum album. Next base: position 840,772,114 of record OY728141.1, read on the forward strand.
ATTTTCAAGATAATGAAAAATATCATTTTTGAAATCTAGAATATGATCCTTAGTGTTCCAAAACCTAAGATGGTGTTTTTCGTATTAACCATTGTCCATATATAAAGGGAGATAAGTTTTATTTCAATGTCTAGAAATTTTTTGTTAAGTCCTTATAGACTTCTTCATAATGATGATTGTGCACTCTGAAAATGGGGAGATTGTTGACTAAAAAATTTTCCTTATGAATTTTCTATTATTTAATGTTTGGGTATATTTTTAAGTCAATAATGTTTTCAGTTTTAACTTTAACATTCATTCTTGTTTTAAAAATCACAAACACCTTATCTCAAGGAAAAACTTATTTTACCTTGTGTTTTACTTCTCTAAGGAAAATTTTCCTTCTCTAATAAAATTTGTCCTTTCCATTTTTTTCATTGTTAATTATTTTGTCAATGTAGAAAATTTGGTTTCATATTAAAAACTTCATAATCATATAGTAATTAGATTACGAGCATTTGGTTTTCAGACTCTGAATTCTAACTCTGAGATCTCAGAATTCTGACTCCGAACTATTCCGAGTTCTGACTCCATGATTCCTAAATTCAGAGTCTGAACTCTTCTGAGTGTTGACTCCAAATTCTCATAATCTCTGATTCAGAACATTGAGAGTTCTGAATCTGAATTCTCATGAACCCTAACTTCGAACTTTTGTATGTTCTGACTCTGATCTTCTGGGAACTCATACACCAAACATTGTATGTTTAGGTACAAAATTATTTTTAATCTAGATTCCAAATATCTTTGAAATTCAGACTTCATAAATCTATAGAATTCAGGTTTTGAATTCCTCATAAAACATAATCCAAATATCAATTTATTATAGAGACCGAAAATATTTTTGGTTAAACTCTAAACGATTATTTTCATACACTCTGAGTTTTTGAATATTCTTATGTGATCATATTTTTTCCTAATATTCAGAATATTGGATTTTGGTTATATAATCATAATTTCACATACACTTGTTTTTTTATAAAATGATATCATGATTTTAGTAACTTTCTATCCTTTGTTTGAGTTACACATGTACATGTCCCTACAAAATGCAATGATAAATATGATTGTTGGAGGAGGGAGCCAACCGTTGGAGTTGTGCTTATAAATAGTTTCTCATTTGAATGAGCTCATTACACTAACATAAACACTTTGAAAAATATTCTTAAATGTTTTTGAAATGATATCTTGAGAGAGAGAATCTTATAATGTCTCAGGCTACTTGCAGAATGTTCGAACTGTTTGTTCAAACATTTTATCATGAAGATTTTCTTAGTGTAGAGGTGAGATTTCTATGAAATCAGAGACTTAAGATTGTGAATTTAGGTGTGAAATTTTTTTTACAAATAGAGGGATTTCGTGGATAGCAAGACAGATACTGATCTTCAGATTGAGGGCTTACTTGGTTTTGAGTAAGAAAGACTTTCATGAATGTATAAATCACGGGGACTTTTATCTAGGGATGTTGGATACCCTCCTCTTTGGGATAAAAGAGTTACTACTTGTTACATGTAGTATTTCTATTTTGTTTTCGACGGTATTTTAGTTATTGAGAAATGTATAAATTTATTATACATCCTTAGACTTGTAATCTGATTATATAGAATTATATACGCTTTATGGTAGAATCGTAGTTGTTGTTATCTTTTATTATGTTTAATTTCTTGAATCACTTTTCAGGAATCAAGCATGTTATTAAAGGTTAGAGTTGTGGTGCATTTAGTTTATCAAAAATTTCCTTATGGATTTAAAAAGAATATAATTCATCAAAATCTTATATTTGAGCATCACATTTATACATATTCAATCCTAAAATCTATTGTGTTGATACATCTATGATGTGGCGGACCTTTGAGATACTTATTCATGGGACGTCAGGGAAGTTGGAGAATCGAATAGTTGATTGAGGATTGGAACCTTCTGGAGATGACCGAGCATAGTGCAGGAACCTATTGTCTAGCTAAAACCTGATGATTGCTAGTCGTTTTGACTCAGAGCGACATGACAGTCCTAGTGGGGAGTGCCTCTTTGTGACGCGCCAGTCACACGGTGGGGAGAACATATATGTAACGCGGAAGACATACGGTACTTGACAGGAAAAGTACTTTAGTAGGCTTAAAGTGGGCATGACTCTGTGTGACACGGCAGACCCATGGGACTCGACAAGAGGAGTGCCTTAGCGATCACAAGGGGGAGCATCTCTGTGTGCCACATCAGACACATAATGGGGAGTGCCTCTGTATGACATGACATACCCATGATACTCAACAAGAGGAGTACCTCAGCTGTCTATGTTTAGTGGGAAGAGCTTATGTGTGACGTGGTTGGCCAACTGTACTCAATAGAAGAGGATTTCACCACTAGCCGAGGTGTTCAACGTTTTAACTGGGAATGTTATTTTATAATACCCCTAGAATAATTCCTGGTATGAGATGACTTAGTAACTTTGTATTATCCTCATGATTGAGATTGATTTTTGATAACTTTTGTATATGCATGGGCATATACATATGTATAGTTATCTATTGATTTCATACATTGTGGTTTATTCTTTGTGGATTTTGTGAGACCTTGGGGGTCTCAGGGTCCATACTGAGTTTTGTTATACTCACCCTATCATGGGAGATTCCCGAAGCATGTTGTGTTTGTTGCAAATGATGTACAACGCTAAATGAGGCTGAGAGTACAATGACATGACGGGGCCCAGAGGTGGACCATATGACATGTCAGTACGGAGAGGAAACAGGTGGACGAGCTGTGTGGAGGAGGCGTTCTGTAACTACACTGAAGTAGGATCCTCGAACGATGATCCAACAGATGTCTTCCTTCCTATCCCAGTTTACTTGTACTCTTTGTTACATGTACTTTCCAGTTGGGCTTGTATTCCGGCCCCTTTTTACTTATTGTACTCACTTAATTTACTATTTAGTTTACTTGAGTTCTTTTCATGTCGGACACTTGGTTGTGTGTGCTTACTACTTATAACGGAAATTACTTCCCATTTATAGGGAATACATGTTTAGTGGTAGTTTCCATCACCCAACATATTGAAGGCAGGCTTGGGGTAGTCACTTGCTTTGGCCCTGCGGACCAGGTCATGATAAAATTTGTATCATAGAAGTCGGTTATACCAAATAATTATTATCCTTATCTTTTCTATAATGCAATAGTGTGAAGGTTAACGAGTTCAGTTTCCAGTTCATGGTGTTTAGTGTTGGTGCATCGACTGACGTGCCTATACACCACAACCCTAAATTCTAATTTCCAACCTAGAGCATGAAAACACTGATTGTGTGTCTGTTTTCAAGAGTCATCATTGTGAACTCTTCTAGTCAGTTCTACATGTATAACTTATTAACCGTGGTGCACCTCTTTCTTTTCCAGATACCTCCACATAGATATCCATCTAGTGTTTTTGTACTCGTATGCACAGATAGCCCACCGAGCGACGAGGCCTCGGTATAGGGCACTCTATAGTAGAGGCTTCAACGGAGGCACCGACTGTATGATTACCAATTAGACCACTGATGCCACCAGCCCCAGCAGCAGACAACGCACTCCATTTGAGTGTGTTTCATGAGTTCCAGCACCAGATACCACCCAGGTTCAGTGGAGAGATGAACCCATAGTTGGATGAGGATAGGCTGGATGTTGTATTGAGCGTTTTCTGACTGGTGGGGACACACGCCGATCTCATTGTGAAGCTTGCCGCCAGCCTTCTCCTAACAGCAGTAGGTAGATGGTAGAACATGATGCTCTAGGTTCACAATGAGCCGACTCTTCTTTGGGCATACATCGAGATCCTGTTTTAGGCAAATATAGTTTTAATGACTCATCATACAGTATGCACACAAGAGCTTCATCATCTCCAGTATGGTAGAATGACTCTAAACCCGTACTCGACGAGGTTCACTGATCTATAATGTTACTCCACCAATATGGCGTGGGAACCATTCATTATGGCTCGTACCTTTGAGCTGGGACTCAATAAGGAGATCATGGATTCGATGATCTCACACTGCATCCCAACATTGGTCGGGGTGTTATAGAGAGCCCTCTTGTTGGAGAGATTCTTTGTTGAGAAGTCTCCATCCATGAAGCCCACTACCAGTCATCACGTAGAAGAGTCTTAATGCAGGTGTAAGTAGACATATATTGTATAGTTACAAGAGGACCCGACTTATAGGTGGACAACTTCATGACTTAGGATCGGTTTTGCGGAACACCCAAGGTGGAGATAGTTAGACCAAGAGCGGGTAGTGTTATACATGCAGCGGGTAGGGAAACATGGATCATGACTCTTTGAACTGCCATATGGATGATCAAAAGATGGTTGAGTGATAAACCAGGCAGAGGAAAATAATTGATCGAGGTGGTCTGCTGGGAGAAGACACACGAGGAAGAGGAGCTGGTCATGTAGCTGGCGGTGGGCGATGATTTGAGATGTTACCGGCACCACCAACCAGAGATCTACCTCGGTCGTAGGGAGCTGGTGGACAGGGGAGAGCTCAGCTATATGCTACTAAGGCCTATGATGATGGCGCTCTTGAAATGATATGAGTTACAATCTATGTATATTCCTCCTTAGATGAAAAAATTGTTGAAAATGGTTCTATTCATTTATTTATTTCCATTAAAATCAATCGGATCTCGAAGATTCCAACGAAGCCGTTTGATCGATCCTTACAGCTAGAGTGTAGTATGAGAGTAGATTTGATGATTACGAATTGATGTCAGCTATGTGAGATTATTATAGGATGTGAGTGCTTCAGTTGGGTTCTCTTATTTGGGGAGTCAAGGCCTTATGACACCATCTTATGTATAAACTATTTATCCACATTCCATGTTCAGATTGACTGTATTTGGTGCAATAGGTTGTGTGCCTGCATGGATGGGACCATATTTTCAACCATTGGCAAGAAGGGAGCCTTTTTAGTGCAGGATACACTTACCCAGAAGAGAGTGTATCCAATTACTCATCAATTGGGTAGAATTACCCGTTGATCTGTTGATTGTAGAGTTCGAGCAATCGTGTAGTGGTGGAACTATACGCGAATCTCTTCGCTGATGATGTTTTGGGTCTTCCTTTTCACAGAGAGGTGGGATTTTACATTGACTTTTACCCCAGGATATATAGATATCTACCCCAAAATATCAGATGTCTCCTACCGAGCTTTGTGAACTGCGTGTACAGTTGGATGACTTATAGAGAAAAGGTTTAATTCGGACAAGTGTTTCTCCTTGGGAAACCTTGATACTGTTAGCCAAGAAAGAGGATGGTATCTTTAGACATTGTGTTAACTATCAGCACCTGAACCAGGTGACCGTGTAAAACAATACCCACTTCCGAATATTGAAAACCTCTTTGATCAGCTGAATGGGGCATGGTGGTTCTTAATGATAGACCTCTGATCAGGCTATCGCTAGCTCAGATTACGAGATGAGGATGTGTAGAATACGACATTCAGAGTTTGGTACAACCATTAAGAGTTATTGGTTAAGCTATTCTTCATAACCAACGCTCCAGTAGTGTTCATAGGACTCATGAACATGATCTTTTAGCCATACCTAGATCTTTTTCTAGTAGTATTCATTGATGACATTCTGATAAAATCGGAAAATGAGAAGGATCATGCCAATCATTTGTGGGTTGTAATGGACACACATTGAGAGAAAAATCATTATGGTAAGCTACTGACATTCCAGTTAAGTATTTGAGAGATTTAAAATCTAGGAAATGTCATATCAGAGGCTGGAGTAATAGTTGATCCAGCGAACATTGAGGCGGCACTTGCTTGGGAGCCACCCATGAGTGTGACGAAGGTATAGTGTTTCATGGGTTTGGTTGGATATTAAAAGAGGATTTTTCTATAATTCTAAAGAGTTTCAACACCACAATATACATTGATTAAGAAGGGGAAACCCTTTGTTTGGTCGAAGAAATTCATGCAATGTTTTCTAGAGCTGAGGGAGTGGCTGAATAGTGCACCCATCTTGAGTCTTCTAGAAGGAGTAGTGCATGTAGTTTACTACAATGCATCTAGGACCAGATTCACATGTGTACTGATGCAGGAGTGAGCAGTGATAACATATAATTCTCGAAAACTGAAATAGCCTGAGCAGAACTATGCTACCCATGAACTGGAGTTAGCAGTAGTGGTATTCCCCTCGTAGATGTGTGGACACAATCAGATTGGAGCGTTCTATATGGCGTTCTCTGATAACAAGATTCTCAGGTTTATCTTCACTTATACAGACCTGAAATCGATACAATGATATTGGGTAGAGTTCCTCCAGGACAATGACTTTGAGATAGTCTTTACTCCTGGAAAGGAGAACATTGTTGCAGATGCACTCAGTATGAGATCTGGTATACATCTTCTAGGCATGGAGATAGATTAACTAACTGAATTGTAGATATCCATTGTGGAATGAGATGATGAAACTTTTCTTTAGTCTTTAATATTCACTCCCCGACTTCTTCAGTGAGTCAGGGAGGTGCAGCATGGGGACATTGACTGTGAGACATGACATGGTATGATATCCATAAGACATACTCCTGATGTATTTTCAAAAGGTGGTGATCACGTCATCCTCTTCAAAGGACATACCATGGTACAAGTTTCATATCCAGAGGAATTTATGAGGGAGTTCCACCCATCACATCTAGTGGTACATACAGGAGAGGATAAAATGTATCATGACCATCGACGACATCACTGGTGGCTAGGAATAAAGAAAGCAGTAATATGATTGTCTCTCAGATCCCCACATGTCAGCAAGATAAAGTGGAGAATCAGGTAACAATAGTATATGTTATGCCTTTAGAGGTCCCATAGTGGATGTGGGATGGAATATCCATGGACTTCATGAAATGAATTCCACTTAAATCCAGGGGACATGACCTGATTTGGTCGATCATCTACCGAATCAACATGTCGGCTGACAATCTACAAATCAGAGAGCAGGGTTTAGTAGAGATCATGGGATGCCTCTATGTGAAAATGATTATGAGTTTACATGGAGTACCCTCGACAATTTTCTCGGATCGTGATACATGTTTTACTTCCTGGCAATGGAAAGAGTTTCATGAAGGCTTTAGGGACGCTGCTTCATTTGTGCACCGCCTTCCATCCTCAGACAGATGGCCAGACTGAGCGGACCATTCAGTCCCTTGAGGACATTTTTCATTCTTCTATCCTTGACTTCGGTCACATCTAGGAGGATCACTTTCCTTTGGTGGAATTTTCATTAAATAATAATTATCACTCTACCACTAGGATGGCACCATTATAGGCATTGTACGAGTGACATTACAGATCAACATTGTGCAAAACTGGCCAAGGGGAGTAAGTAATCATGGGACTAGAGATGGTATGGGCTACCAAAAAGAAGATACAGATCATCCTAGTGTAGTTGAGGACTGCCCAGAGCAGGAAGAAATCATATGCCGACCAGAGATGGAGACCAATATAGTTCAAGGATGGCATCCACATCTTTCTATGGGTCTCATCACGACGAGGGTTATAGGGATTTGGCTGATGCGGGAAGTTATCTCTGAGATTCATCAAACCATTTTAGGTTCTTAGTAGAGTTGGAGAGGTAACATACCGCTTAGATCTTCCATATCAGTTGCATTGGGTGTACGATGTCTTTCACCTATCCAAGGTGAGGAGAGATACGTGCATGACCCTTCTCACATCATCGACCTTGACGAGCTAGGCATTGACGATGGGGTGTCATTTATGGAGGTTCCAATAGAGATTTATGATCGATATGAGTGTGTATTTTGTGGAAAATAGATACTTCTATTTCATGTTAGTTGGAGGCATGGGATCCTCTATGAGAGAACAAGGGAGTGGGATGATAATATGAGTGCTCATTACCCCTGCAAGTTTCCTTAGTTTGAGTTTTAGCTTACGGGGATGTAAATCCCTGAGGTGGGGATAATGTAAAGACCCAGAATCTACATGATATTTTTTTAAATATATGGGTATTTTACAAGTCCCTGAAAATTGAAGGCGCATGATTATGAGGCCCGGAGTGCCCAGAATGAATTTTTGATCATTTCATCAGATACGTTCAATAAACGAACGAGAGTGTTTTTAAAACATTTGACCTGGTACATGGAATTGAAATCTGAGCGCACTGTTAAACATTTAGCACCAGTATTAGTTTAGGAAGATATTTACCTCGATGGCAGCTGGTCGAGGGTGAAAGTTGTTTATTTGGTTTTTCATGGAAATAATATATTAAAATAATGCACACATTTTATATTATTTTTTGTAAAAACTCCATCATGAAGTCGCGTAGTGGGGACCACCAAGCCTTAACCACTCATGAGAGGTTATGGTGGTGGGGACCACCTGATCCTATCCTCCCTTGAAAGGTTTTGGTGGTGGGGAGCACCTAAGGCCAAAACCTCTTGAACTCCCCACTTAATAATGTAGAAACCTCTCAACACCCTCATTTATGTGGAGGAGCCTCTGGGGATTCCGCCACATTAATTATTCCAATTCACCACTTTAATTAATCCAATTTGAATTTATACCATCAAACATAATATATCACATAATCTATTATTATGGGACTGCAATTCCATTTTGCTGGAATTGGGAGATGTGGAGCTTTGGGAGAAAAGCTCTCCAATAATGAATGACAACGAAGAATGCCTCTCCTTCAATGAATCCTTCTCCAAACTCTGTTGAAGGATCTACAAAGATGAACAGAATAAAAATTGAGGAAAACAACGATGACACTTGTAACAGCCCAAGATTTTATGAAAAATATTCTTTTTAATTTTATTAATGTCTTGTGTTGTACGCTACACCAAAAGGAGCTTGCACAACACGCATCCTTGACTTGCCTTGCATTACATGCAATCGCAACCTTCCTCGATAGTGTGTGTAGTACGCAATAACGAGTTTCACTAAACAGCGATATGCTATTAAAACTAGCCGTTATGAATAGTAATAACCACTTTTTGAAATTTTGTAAATTTTATTTTTCAAAATGGATTTCATTTTTGGATTCGGAGTATCGAATTTAGCCTAAGGTGAAATTTTGGTACATTTCGGATAACTTTCATATTCTGATGAATAGTGAAAATTACTAAATTATAATTAAAAACAACTTTTTTAATCGAAATAATTAATAGTGATAAATTATTAATTTGAGTGGTTTTAAAGTATATTTAGAATATATTTTTACAATTTAATACAATGTTGGTCATTGGACGTAATTTCACATTTAAACCTGACATAAACAAGTGTCAATCTTTTGATAGATATTGTTTCGTAAAAACACGCTATTTGTTTTAATAGCGGGATTTAATTATAAAATTAATTAATTCAACTTCTATGTTATGAATTTGGTAAAATAGACTTCATTTTTGAATTCGGAATATGAAATATAGCTTAGGATGAAATTTTGGCATTTTTCTGAAAACTTTCAATTTTTGATGAATAGTGAAACCACTAAGTGGTAGGTTAAAAACTGAATTTTGCATAAAACTTAATTTTACCACTTCTGTGAATGGAATTTCGAAAATCCGAGAGACACGGTTAATATCAAGGACTAAAATGTGGTTCAATGAGATGAAAATAATTTTTGGTGAATAGTAACTTTTTACTTTTTTTTACCGCGGTTAATAGTAAATAGGGTAACTAAGGGTAAATATGATATTACTATTACCCTAACACATGTCCTAATTCTATTGGACAAGTGTAATTCGACCAAAAACAAACTTAGGAATAAAATATGACCATTTAGGCCCACTTGGATTAGATTAGGACATTTATTATTAATTTATTTAAAGAAGGGTTAAAATAGTTAAAATCAAAGTTTAATAAGTAAATCATTTTTAATATAGGGTTATACATAATATAAATTCGATTGTAAATATTCATTAGAAAGCTCAAAAGATTTCCTACATGATGGTATTTTATTTGTAATTTTTAGACATCAAATAATGTAATTTATTTATGACACAAAGATGATGCAGTAATTATCTTATTAATGAAATATTGACAAAATTGATAATATAAATACCAAAATAAATGTAATTTGAGACTTTTTATGAATTCCACTAATTTTCTAGGTTACTATGATATATTAGTATTGATTTAATCAACTTGTTTCGAACATATAATTCTGTTATGACTTTGAAAAAAATCATATATCAAATAGTGTCAAAATTGACACAAAATAGTTTTTAAATCAAATATTATATTATTAATTGTTATTTTATTCCTAAAAATCTAAGGTTCGGCCAAATGACTTAGATAAGGATATATATATTAATAATAAACAATTTGGGGTTCGTTTGGCATGTTATAGTAAGTGTATTAACCATATAGTGAAAGAAAACAAAAAGACATGGTAAAAGTTAAATTATTTAACTTAGAGTTAAATTTAATTGATAAGGTTAAAATAATATCCTAAACTTGTCTAAATTCTATTGGTTGATAGGATTTCGACCCATCCCCTCTTTAGCTTCGAAATAAGACCCTTTGGAAACATTATAAACCGATTTTGACTTTAATATAAAATAATATTTTGAGATATTCCTAAGGTGCCCCTCTCCTCCCTTATAAAAGGGCACCTCCTCCCCCTCCTCCTCACACCAATTTGAGCACTCAAGCTCGGCCAACCCCTGCCATTTTCCCTTCTCCACTTCCCTAGAATAATCCTTGAGGTCCTGGTCTTCTCCAAAGACCAATCTTAGTTCCTTAAGTGGAGGATTCAAAGAGGCGTTCCAAAGAAGAGGTAATATCCATTACCGATCTTTTCAATTTCATTCTTCTTCAACTTCTTCTTCTTTAGTTGTTTCATGATAAAGTAATAACATCAGTATTACTTACATACTGATATGTTATTATAAATATGAAACAACCCTAATTCACCTTCTATCCATCCTACGGAAAAAATGAAATCACTGCGCGTGCGTACGTACGGAATACCGTCTCCACGCCGTGGTGTAATCTATTTTCCACCATCACCTTACAAGGATGGGTATAATGGTGTAATGAGTAACTATATATGATTATTATTAAGTAATATTGATACTGAAATAATATATATATATACTCCAAAACAATTCCACGATCATAGGAACGATATCATCACTCGTGCGTACGTACGGAATACCGTCTCCACGATGTGATGCGACTCGTTCTACATGATATTCATTTCATAATGATTATATAAATGAATTGAATGAATGAATATGGTATATAATACACTAATACCATTCTGGAAATGAATTATCTATAACCTAAAGATAAGAATAAGAATTTATTCGACAAAACACGCATAAGAACAAAAAGTTATAAAGACCCGAGTAACAAGTAACAATGAAATATTACTAACAAGAAGCTAATAATATGACCATATATGATATCATATAAATATGTATGATTCTGGAATAAGTCAATAACATTATTTAAACCATTATACAGGAACTTCGGACACGTACAAAGCAAATTGGACCTAAGGTAAGGGAAATATCACAATCTCATTTTTATCCGAGATTGTTTATTCGTAAGTATTTACTGGGGTGTATTTTATCATCCACATCCATGTTCCCTCAATATGTAATATTTTTTCCATCCACTTGAAATAGTTTAAATCCAATTTTACCCTTAGGTGAGTTTTTAGTAAAGAATATGAAAGGAATCTTTTGTCGTTTTTCTGTACGAGGTACTTTTTGACTTTTCCGACAAAAGTACGAAGAATGTTTTTTTTAACTTATACGGCATGAATGGATTTTTTAAAACATTACTTCAAAGAAGATTCCTTTACAAGTTTTCAAGTTTATTTTTAATCAAATTCTTTTATTTTAAAGTTGTATGACATGTTATGAAAGGAAAATTGTTTTTGAAGAAGAATGGATATTTTCCTCAAGAATTCAATACAAGTGTTTTATCAAAATTATTTTCCATCTAAGATAATAAAGGGTTCTGTTTCTATCCATATTTTTACATTGGTTTGACTATGTTGTGATGGAATTATGTTTATGAATTCCTTTATCATATATGAATTGATTTATGATGTCATGATGTTTCAAGAATCCCATTTTTGTTATATGTGTTATGCGATGATGTATGTTTTATGATTATGTGGCACACATAAGAAAGGATTCATTATAAGATGGGTGGGACCTATATCTCCCTCCAATGCATTGGGTAAAGATTTTATATCTCATGAGATAGACATGGCTTGAACGGAAGGTTATTTCGGTTCAGTGATACAGGACTGAAACGAGGAGTGAACTCGGTTCAGAAAGGGACTTTGTCCACTAAGATAGTCTTGGCAATGAGTCATGACTAACAAGAAATGATTTTACATGATTATGTGTGCATGCCACAAAGTTTCAAGTTTCATGTTATGATTATGGGGATCTCATTTTCACTTCTATGATTTGTTCCATGTTAAGATATTATGATCTCTTTTGCAGGTTGTGATTTTCAAAAAGATATGATATGTTTTTTATTTCTTTTGTATACCCTTACTGAGCATTTGAGCTCACCCTTTTATGTTTTCTTTTCCCCAGGATATAAAGAAAGGTTTTAGGTAAAAAAAATGGAATATCTTTACGGGAGATATTGAAGATCTTTCACCAGGATTAGAAGATTATGTTCCGAGTTTCCAAAGACACTAAACTATTACGATCCTTTAGTGTGTGTTTTTGTTATGTACTAAGTATTCCGCAAATGTAATGTAATGTCCATGTACGTCAGGATACGGGTCTCTACAACACTGCCATCAATCGTTTCCCAACAATTCCTCTTCTTCCCTGCGACCACGTCGAAGTCATCAAGTGAATGATGTAGGGGTTTATTTGTGTATGAATATTTTTTCCATGTTATTCCATTGAACTGTTTTTTGGGACAGGGAATAAAACGTTAAAGGATGTTGTAAATCTTGGCATTATTATTCTTCAAATTCTTATTGTGCCATATGATACCACCATAACATGGTGGGTATGGTTCAAAAAATCATGGTCGGACCCCTCGAAAAATCTAGTGATTATTTGTGGTGTTGAACGTGATGATGGTCACAGTGTATCGACACCACCCTTCAGTCCCCACCACCATGCGACCTCCGTACACTCGAGGAACACCAACTTTTGGGCCACTCTGCAGCACCTACGACCTATGTTCCCCATGGATCCACCACCTGAGGCGCTGCCGCGCTACCCACGGTGCCACCAACGTCCATAGAGCCGTTGCTGCCATCTATCAAGCCGTTGTTTCCTTCAGCCATATTGCCCGCGGCTGCCCTAGTCCGAGCCAAGCCGCATCTACCCACCAGGCCGAGCTGTCGCTGCCGTCCGCATCCGCCATCCTGGATAAGCCACCACATCCAACCAAGCAAAGTCACCACTGCCATCCGTCGAGCTGTCTCCATCCTGGCCAAGCTGCTCCGGCCGAGTCACCCAGTGCCACCAAGCCTCTCCCGCCGAGTCTCCCTATGCCACTGAGTCACTCCGGATGGGCCACCCCATGCAACCATGCCACACAGGACGAACCGCCCCGCAACCAAGCCACTCTAGCCGACACGCCCCATAGCCCAGGGCCTCTTCTGCAGAGCCGACCCACGGCCTCCGCACTCCGAGCTGAGCCGCCCCGACCAAGCCGCATTGTGGCCTCGTGTCATCTGAGGCCGAACCCCCACGGCCCATTGTGGACTGCTAAACCCCCTCGCAGTCCGGGCCACCCAGTACGGGATGGGCCATACCTAGTGGCCTAGGCAGCACTGAGGGCCGTGCTGGCTCGGTCCAATCGGGTCGGACCAGACCCGGGCCCACTACGACCCATTTACATAATTTTGTCCAAACCTTTAGTGTTGAACGTCTGTTTAACGAACCGTCAGTGGTGCCTGAAATCATGGAGGGAGACGTTCCCATTGAGTATACCATACCATAGTTTTGGATTAAGATAGGGAATAGTCTGGATGGATCAAACTTGAATCCAACTGGTTCTCTGGGACTAAAAGTCTAATAACTCAATGACTGAGCATCCAATTGACATGTCGTCTATTGTGCTGAGACCCATATGATATGGAGGAAAATTGAGATACCAGTTCCTGGGACTTTGTGGAAGTTGGAGTATTGAATAATAGCTTGTGGAGTGGATCCTTTAGAGATGAGCAAGCATAGTGTGGGAACCTGGTGGCTGGTTGAGACATGATTGCTATTGACCGTTTTGACTTAGACTGACTTGGATGGCTCAGTGGGGATCGTCTCTACATGACACGGATGACCCATGGGGTCAGGGTAGCTATGTGACACAACATACCCACTGTACTCGACCAGAGGAGTACCTCAATATGGTATGGGGGAGTGCCTCTGTATGACGAAGCAAACCCACCGTACTCGACAGGCAGAGTACCTTAGAAGTCACGATGGGGAGAGCCTCTGTGTGACACGGAAGTCCCACGGTGGGGATCACCTATCTGTTACTCTACATACCCATAGTAAATTATAGTAGGAGTATCTCAACTATCTACAGTTAGTGGTATGTTCCTCTATTTTACAACAGAGGCCCACTATACTCGATTGTGGATGAGTTCTCCAGCAGCCAAGGTGTTCGACGATGTGACTGTAAAAATTACTTGATACTAACCCTAGAACAAATCATTGTGTGAGATGATTTAGTACCTATATGTTTTCCTCATGATTGAGATTAATTAAATTATAACTTAGGTGTATGTATGGGAATATACCTCTCTAGGGTTATATGTTGATTTCATAATTTTTGGTTTATCCTTTGTTGATTTTTTGGGAACTTGAGGGTCTCAGGATCCTTAATGAGTATCGTTATACTCTTCCCTACACTGGCAATGACTCAACCTTGTTGTGTTGGTAGTAGACGATAGACAACACTGACTGAGGCTGAGAGTACCAGGATTGGACGGTGCCCAGAGTTGAACCATATTTCGTGTCAGTACGCAGAGGATATGGGTGGATGAAGAGTGTGTAGGAGCCAATATGTACTGACCCTTCATGTAGGAACCTCATAGGACGATACTAAAACCGTCTTCCTTCCGGTCCCAGTTAACTTGTACTTTCAGTTTCTTGTACATTCAAATTGGGCTTGTATTATGTCCCCCTTTTACTTACTGTACTAACACAATTTGTTGTTTAGTTTACTTCAGTTTGATTCATGTTGTGTGTTCAGTGGAATATGTTTACAGGTTATAAAGTCAACGCCTTCCCAGTTTTTGGAAATACACCTTCTGTGCAAGTTGACAGCCCCAGGCCTATGAAGGCAGGCTTCAGTTAGTCACTGCACGGGCCCCTGTGTTTCGGTTGTGACATTATATATGAATATCCTACATGGGTTTCTTGTTATCCTATAAATTTAATATGTGTTTATTATCAATGAATATAGGATATGGTTAATCATGTTGTGCAATATTTGACCATGGTGCAAGACTTCATCCCTTGGCATATTCGTGGATGACGTAGTGTCGTGCAGTTTTCATATAATCAACCCATGATGGCTCTCCATGGGTATATTCATTTCATTTTGAATCACATTGAAAATGTATACTTAAATTAATCAAATATTCTATGGACTTTTCCACAAAAATTATATATAATATTAGTGTATGATTAATAAATTCAACAAGAATATGAAAATGTCAATTGCACAGAATATGTTATATGAACTTTCCTATTATTTACCTTATATATTATAGATATACAATATATTATTTTACAATTCTAATCCATATTTTTTTACTATTTTTTGTGATATAATAGTGTCCAAAATTTTTATTTTTTATTTATAATGAATTTTTTTCCAATTTTCAAAATTATTCACTATAATTTTCATTTATTTTGTGATTAATTTAATGTTTCTATTATATTTTTTTAATATAATTATAATTTTACAATCATAATTTTATAGTTTTATAATGTTATATTACTTTTTTATCATCATTTTATACTGAATATAAATGTATTTTATATAATGTTTTAGTTTTTTTCTATAGAGATAATAATAAACATCAATATTTTACTATAAATATAATTTTGATTATATGATATATCAATTATAATTAAAAATAAAATTTTATATAATAAATTTATTCAATGATATCAATAAAATAAAACTAAATTATTTTTATGTGACAAATGTTACTGTTATAGTTTAAAAGATTCTATTATACATTTCTGGGTTGAAGAATGCTTCTCAAAGTGTGAATATATTGTTTAATATTGCAATTATTTTTTAGGATTTATAAATACAAATTTGATACATTGGTATATATGATGTTTAATTGATGAATCATTGTATATTTAGTGTTTTAGGTGGATGAAATTCAATATATTGAAAATGATTTCCATACAATTGATTAAATAAAATTGTTTTTAAATGGTTATCAATGAAATAAATATGCTAAAATTCATACACATGGTGTATAAATAACCATATAATTATATAAAAACATTTTTTAGTATGACTCAAATAATATATATTGTAAAAGTTATCAAGATGTTTATTATGCAGATATATGAGAAGTAGTCTCCTCAAATTATATGTAGCATGAATACTAGGAAAATACTAGATAATAAATATTAATAAATGATGTATTAGATTCCATCTATATCTGACATATGATGTTTCAAATATGAAATGATATGTGTATAGCCTAATTTTTCCAATGTTAAATACTAATATGATACCCAATTTAAAATTTAGTAAATTAATTGTCAAAAATATCTTTGAGTACTTTAGAATAATTAAGGAAATGTTCTATGTCATTCAAGGATAGGATGAGAAAATTGTAGGGGATTACACAGGTTCTAGTATACAAATTGAGAAAATTGATATGAGATTTAAATCGGGATTAATGTTATATCATGGTAGTAGATCTTTTGGTTTGTTGAGTACCAAATATAATATTATTGTGACGTAAAAAAAGGTATATTACATTATTTCACCACATGTAGGATAATGTATCAGTCATGACTATGAATATAAATATTCATCTTTTCGAGGATTCATTCACTTAAGAGGCAATTATATGTTTCTGTTAAAATAATGAATGTATTTTTTAATAAAGGGAACATCATTTTTTAAAAATTACAAAAAATTAATGAGGAAGTAGAAATCTTCTACATTGATGTTACTTCCATGGTTCATCAGTAATTTCCCCATTATTTTACATTTTTTTGTTCTCTTTTAATACAATTAAACAAGCACGTTTTATAGAACTAGTCATCAATGAGGCTGTTGGTGCCACTGGATAACCACTTGTGTTTGTAGGTCTCCATTCATACACATTTACATAATAAAAAATGTGTATATAAAATAATATAATACCATAACAAAAAATTAGATATTATTTTAGTCTCAACATCATAAAAAATCTATCATATCAAGAAACCTTTTACCTCTAATATGAATGAATAGGGAAATTTACATATATGTTTCACTAAAAATATATATACTAAATAATTTCATTTTCCTGATTTTCATATAATCAAATTATATACAACAAGAAATCCAATTTTTATCATTGAATTAAAATTGACATTTCAAAAAATTTCTATAAAATTTATACAGGTACTATTGATAATCACTAAAATGTTTACAATATCTCAACAACAGCTTCAAATAGTTATATACAATTTATAGGTTAATGAAAAATTTAAATTTTTTTGGGTAATATGATAAATTATACATGGTTGTAATAAACAACAACCTATATTATTTCATCATTGTTGAAAATGGGGATTATAATAGGATTCATCCAAATTATAAGTTCCCATCCACATTAGTCAACCCAAAAAACAATGAAATATGTGTTTCACTGTGATTGGTACAAGAATATGATTATACAATTTATATGTACATCATAAAATTATATTCAAGGCTTATAACATCTCATTTTTTACTTTTATATAATTTTCATCAAACATAAATACTTCACATAAGTGAAAAAATTTGTAAATTTCATTTACATTCATATTGTTACCATGTGTACACCTTTGCACCGTCAGTATAAATGTATTGTTCAACTTCATTTTTTACCTTATAGAGAAACATTTTCTTCAATAAACAAGATAAAATACATTAAACATTTCATTGATCATTGAGTTTATTAATTATAAGAATAACAACATTTATTTTTATACTATGAAAACATTTTCATTTTTTAGACAACGTAAGAAATATTTGACGTAAATTTATTTAATTGAGGTTAGAAAATTATCATGTATTTGTTTAAATGTATGTGGAATGTATGGGAAATACATTTGATAATGAATTTTTATTATCAACATGGATGATAAAATATTCCCTAGGCATATCTAGGAAATTTTAAATATTTTATTTATAGACATCATAATTTCACCAATGATCATTAGATCATAAAAAATAGATATTAGAGAAATAATAATGAATGAACAAATGTACAAGAGAAATAGTTAATGATAAAAACAAAAACTATTGAGAAAATATGAATTAAAATAGAAAACCCAATATTAAAGATGATAATAGATAAATTATACTCATGAGAATATTGTAGATATTAAAATATCCCAATACAAATTTTTGAAAATAATTGAATTCCTAAATTGTGTATTTTTATTTTTAAATATGTGAAGACATAAATAACAATATTAAAATATATAATCAAATTATAATGTTCATTTTATGAAGAAATCATTGGATAAAATTAATTTTATTTTATTGATGTAGTTATTCCAATCATATATCCAATGCCTGAATATATAGTATATTAAATTAAATTGTAGAGAATGTAAAATAAAACAAATGATTCAAACTGAAAATCATAAAAAATGTAAAATAGATTAGTATTGATAATTAATTATGAAACTATATTCATATGGATAATTATAATAATTAATAAAAAATAAAAAATTATTCATACAATTTATACACTAAATGTGAAAACCATTAATAACGGGGATGTGAATTGATAGTTATGAAGATTAAATAAATAGAATCCCCCAAAAAATAAATTTCACAAAAACCAAAAACTTATAAATATTATAGTCCAATATTAAATTGTAGGGAGCCTATTAAATAAATATAATTGCATGAAATTATATTTATCACATTACAATAAATTCTCATTCTTGGGTGTTTATTAGCATTTATCCCCTGTGGTGATGATCCTCCCATATAACTTTTTTATAAAATTTGTGTCCCAAACTATTAGTCACTATATTTAATGTCTCGTGTGTATAATCAGAATAAATTAAATCATATTGTTCTACCCCTTAAATAATCATTGTGTGATGATCCAGAAGCTCGGTAAAAATATTTTAATCGGATTATTATAATTTATGGTAATAGTAAGCATTTCAAAGCAGTGGTCATGGTTCCAAATTATTAATTTTTTTTCCACCAAAATTGTGTGAAGGAAATTTATTTTCTTCATGTACAAGTTAAATGAGTAATGGGATATGAAATTATATTCTTATAAGAGAAATAATCCAAATAACGGTCTATGTGAATCACAATACTTGACATAACCCTTCCTATGTTCTAGTAAGATATGGATAAGTGTATAAGTGATTCGGGTCATAAAGTCCTTAATAGATTTGTATCTGTTGTAATTAAAATTCAATGGAATTCACATTCACATCAATTTATTCACATGGGATGCAATTATTGAAAAATATTATCCATAGAGATAGTAATAGTGTGCTAGTTTTGGAATCCTCTACATCTAAATGACATTCAATGGCGGGTGTATGTGAATAATTGTCTAATTGTTTTTTGGTTCAATGGAATTCACATTTATATATTTTATTATCCTTCAAAAATGTTATGGTTCATTATATTCAATGTGATTTAGAAGGATACAAATTTCCCAAAATCATCATACAATCAAGGAAATATGGGAGTTATTAAGGGAATATAATAGAACATAAAGCTCCATATCAGAGACAATGGATTCTAGTTTTATTTTTTATGTTAAAACTATATAATTATTTATTTTACTCTCTATTATGAAAAAAATAATAATAATGTTTTTTATGTTTGTAATTGTTAATTTTGATCATCATATTGGTCATCAAAATGAGTACATAGCATTTTTGGTATAAATTATTCATAATGACCATAATTTTATTTATATTCTTTATAAAAGTAATAAAATGATTTTTTAATTAAAATGAATTTATCCATATGTGAAATTACCATATTTTATGTAATATGTGAATTTTTCAATAAAAACCCTTGTTTTATGTTTACTTAAATGTTAAATGAGAATCATTCCCATTATAAATGTTACATAGCATATATATGAGTGTCTGTGTATTGTATATGAATCTTGAAGAGTATTACATATTTATATGTATTGAATAATAATCTATTTTGAAGTGTATGAATAAATAACTATATAATTTTAAGATATAGTATTGTATCATGATGATAAATGATGAATATTAGAGATGTTAATTTTTTCAAAAACATATGCAGTCACAAATATATAACAGGTTTGTAGATGAAGAAAATGGAAAATAAAAGAACAATAAATAAAATAGAAGATGAAGTAAGGAGAAAATGAAATTTATGTGGTATAAAAATATTCCATATAACCATAAAGAGATAGAATATACATATGAATTGGGAGCACAAATACAGAGTGAATATTAGAGTTTCACAACTATGAAAACTATACCCTGAAATGAGCTAATAATAAATTTTAATGACTATCACACTAACCGCATAATAAGTACATAATGATAAAACTATTGGTATAAAAATTTCTTCACAGTAATAGTTCATCACCTGAGGATAAAAGAACCCCTCCATTCGCCTACAAATTCATCAAATATCCTCCACCAAAGGATATACCCCCCCTAATAGTTTGCAAACAGTGATAAAACACCCTGATGGCATCCACCAGTGTGAAGTCTCCCTGTAGACCAAACATGATGCAATCCATCTAGAATATATACACACCTCCAACTCCAATATAAGGAGATATAAATCAATCAATATTGGGAATTTTTAATGATTAATTTAGAGAATAAAAAGTTTGATGAATTATTCCTATGAAAATATTATTTTGATATATGTTATATTTATCCATCCAATAGCCCAAAGGCCATAATAGTATTTATTATACGATAACCCCACCCCCATTTTATGTAATGAATGGAGGAATCCAGGGTATTTATCATGGAAATAGAAAAAATCACAATAAAATTAATGAATGTGTAAAACCAGAATGACAACACATGGCTTCTCCTCAAAAACATTTGATCATGACGAAGATCAAAACTGTTACCAGGCTATTTGACAGGCATGTTTCCTATGACTAATCACAAGCTCGATCTATTGGCAGTGCCACACCCTCTCAAACATCTAAATATAAAAAAAACTAATGAAAATGAACCATATACTTTGGATCCTCCTCTATTTCATGTTCCACAAAGTCGAGTATAGTTTCACATAGTTTCCAACTTTGTAAACAATAAATCCAAAAAAAATCCACCATTCAAAAAAAACAAGAATAATCCCTTAGATTCAACACTAAAAAAACAATAAAAACACGAAACTTGCATCTCCACCAATCATCCATCAAAAAATTTCCCCATCACCCCATCAAAACCGCTTGTAGATATTACAAAAATCAAACCATGTTACACTTACCAGAGCATGAATCATTCGATAGAACATGGTACCTTCGCCATGTATATAAACCATGACCCAGATATTGTTGATGTCTGAATCATGTCACAAAAATAAGAAGAAAATTTCGGACACCATGCCACATAATAACATGGTCACAAACCTAAGAGGAATACTAAATCATGACCCTAAAACATTGAATGGAAGCCCTAAACAATGAATCCTATCTAGAACTTAAACCCGCGAATAACTCGATCTCGCCCCCAATGCCACAGAATAAATAGATATCCACCCAAACACATTGGATTAGACGCCCCTTCACCACAATGAATAGGATCGTGACCCTGATGAACTAGATATAGGCCTCTTCACCACAAGGATCACGACCATGTCCCTGAAACACCAGAAAAAAAACTCCATTCACTTCTGAGAATTACTGTGACCCCATTGCCACAATAAATCTTGATACCAGGACCTAGAAGAGCCGAAACACTACCATGAACCCAAAGGTGACCCAAAAACCATCTCCATGGATGAATGGTCTTTGAGACTCTTCAATGAGTCCACACTTCACCACAAGAGAATGTTACCACACCACAAGCATACCATAAAACCATAGGAGGAACCACTTTCTGAGCACTACGGGGATCAATGGTGGCAACAATGAAGAACCCTAACAAATTTCTCCCTTTACAGGATCATCAGTTCCAAATTTGTTTCCTGTAATATTATTCTAACACATTATGAATTATATATTAAATACTATGTACATAAAATGTAAATGAAATTCCTAGTTTTATTTCTCATTCAAATTAATGAAGTACCCCGGAGCACTCTAACATGGGAGGGTTGGACCTAGATGTATTCATTTTCATCTAATGAGATGGATGATGTTCCCACATTGGTTAGAACTAGTTAATCCTCTCAAATTGTATTTTTAGGTAATTATGTGTATAAATATGATCCGACCTGACCTAGAGTTTTTGTTTATAATCAATAACATATTTATGATTATAAGGTATAAAATCCTAAATGACTGAGATCATAGTAGTCCTTATAACCCTAATATATAATTGGGTATTGAATTACAAAAGAAAACACATAATAAATAATATTTTTCATTCTAGATAAATAAATATAATAGAATATATTTTTATTCAATCTAGTCTATCCCTTCATATCTTTTATAGTACAATTCTTCAATTAACAGGGAATGCTTCATAAAAATGGATACCACAAATGATCATTAGTGGAAAAATATTTTGGATTAAATAATGAATCAATGACAATAGTCATTATGGAAATGTATATAACTGAACACAGATCCCATGTCAAATGTAAACTTAATGGAAGATATAAAAAATATAAAATGTTAATAAGTAGAATAACTTAGATTTAAAATAACTAGATATGGAAAAAAATATAGAAATTTTTTAAACTAAAACACATACCATTATTCTATGAACTATAAATGGAATATTTTCATATATATGTTGACGCAAGACATCATAGATGAATAAAAATAATTGAAACTAATATTAAAAAAATTATTTCTTAATTGACATGATATCAATGGAACTTGAAATCCTACACCATCATGACCTTTCGAAATATGGTTTAAAATAACAGATAAATGTCAGTTAAATATACAAAAATAGTTTTTCTCATGGGAACCTATCGATCCATCGGTAAGATATAAAAACTAATGTATCCACTCATAATTATCAGTCAAAAGAATTCAAAATAAATAATAATGAAAATAAATAACATGCATTATTAAATAACAGTATGTAATAAATAATACATGAATTATCAATATTACCCCAAGAAATATTATAACTACAAAAGAATACACCAGATATAAAATGGAAAATTATTTTGGAAATATTAATACCTATGCTAAATGAAGTTGAAAATTTAGTAGAAAATATATTTTCAATGATCATATGAGATTTAATATTTCATGGGGACTAACAAATGATTCAAGGAAGTGAGTGTTAATACTATAATATTACAATTAAATAGTATACAATAGAGAGGAATAAAAAGTTTGGTATCAATATAAATATCTCAAGTAGAGTATAAGTAATTGGGATCTTCATTTATGAATATATATATAACAAATAGATCTATTGAAAACATTCATGAGGAAATGCTGAACATGAGAAAAAAATTGGAAAAAGGTGAAGTTCCAGTCATGTTTTGGCCTCTTGTTGACTCTCA
The DNA here is from genome assembly GCA_963277665.1 of Viscum album. Classification (NCBI taxonomy): domain Eukaryota; kingdom Viridiplantae; phylum Streptophyta; class Magnoliopsida; order Santalales; family Viscaceae; genus Viscum; species Viscum album. The sequence goes on from OY728141.1 coordinate 840,795,999, forward strand.
GTATGACACTCAAATGATGTAGATAGAAGATGGAATCCATGATATTCACCTCAACATATGGAAAACTCATTGTCAGTTGAAGAAGAATGTATTATCTTATGATGAATATGAAAATCATATTAAGATAATAGAAGGGTTACAACGTCATATTTATTTTCCATATCTATCAGTATCTCGATATATGAAGGCTAAAAATTCGTAGATAGCCCTTCAACGTTCATGCCTTGGCACACTAAGAAGATTGTGTCAGTTAATTGCCAATGCCTTATCTGGTATTCTTGTCAGAGGATGGGGTGTTCATGGAGCACTACATTTCACAGTGCTCTCCAGTCAGCGAAGCCTGCCGAAAATGGTCTCATGCATTGTTATTCCCCATGGGCGGCCACAGTCAATGGGCTCTTTTTGTAATCATAAGCTTTCCCAGGAACATGCTTCAAATAGTTCCTCTCAAAATCAAGCATACAGAGAACACGTTGTTGAATTAATCCTGCATTAAGAAAATAGTAATATTGTACATGCATCTCATATAGAGCAAGTAGATCATCAAGTGACAGATGTGTTGGAAATCATCCAACGTTCTTTTGAAGCAGGTGATAAAAGTGGATACAGGTTAATGCATACAGCTAATTTCCAGACTAAGGTTCGCATGATCAGGATAGCTTTTAAGAAAGTCTCAGACATAACATGTCAAAAGCCACCCCAGCTTGCCAGACTGAGGACTCTTTTAAACTAACCATTAGAATCAACAAATATGATTCAAGGAGTTGAGCGCGAACAACAGGAACATCCCCAGTCCACCGGACTTGGGACTTTATCAAATCATCAATCCCCTCCTCATGGTAAGTCAGTCTTTTCTCGATTGGGAAAGAAGATTCAATAGGAATTAAGAGCCAAATTATCGGGAGATTCCCTCCAAATTACGGTTCATCAAGAAGTTCCTGTGGGATCAAATCAACAAAATGAAATGTCTCATCAAAGACATGGAAGAAGAAAATATCACAGAAATGCTGATTGAAGTGATGCAATGCGTTATGTATCAATCAATGTAATCAATGTCGTTGTTGCTGATCCACTAGATGAGGCTCAATCAGGGGACTCAGATGAAGAGGTTCCTGCTCAAGGAGATGTACGTACAGACACAAATGAAGAAGGTGTGCGTACACGAAATCATAGGATTAATCAAAACCTAAGTAATCCTTCGATTAAACCACTTCCCCCTCCTAAAAGGATCCCACAAAGGGAGGGGAATGAATCAGGTTACATAGCCTTCCTCTGGATGAAGGCTAATCACTTTTACAAGAGAAAAGGTATGCACAATAGGAAGAAGAAATGAAGGAATTAATAATGTTGAATGCATAACTACATCAGAGTAGTATTCTCCTTAAGAGTGTTGGAGTCAGTCAGCCAAAAGAATTTGTTACAGCTACTGAGATGGATCAAGAATATCCTCCTCCATCAGTACACCCTGATAGGTCTAATCCTATGAGTCAAGTGCAACAATAGTTGGTAGTGCTCCCATCACTTGCAGCACCAACCACCACATATGTCCAAGCTCCATTCATTGCTTCTACCCAAGTCCAAGTTCAACCAAATGTTTCTCAATAGTTAATAACTAACAATGAGTCATTAATAGCTCGGTTAGAAACTATGGAAGGGAAACATGCGTAGGTTCAACCAGATAAGAAAGTTTACACTGAATGGGTAGATTCAATCTCTCCTCCATCCACTTTTAAAACCATATATTCCATATTTTCAATGGATCAGGCAACCCTGAACAACATTTGATACATTACGTCTTGTTGTGATCCAATGATGGGAACTCCAGAGTATCAAGAAGTAGTATATCTCAGATGCTTCGTACGGAACTTGCAAAGACCAACCTTTGTCTGGTATACAAGCTTATAGTCCCGGTCAATTACCGGATATTAGGATCTTCGCCATAAATTCCTTCTTCAGTTTAGTTCAACATTTCCAAAGACAATAGTTTTTTATCTTACAAACTGTAAGCAAAGGTAGAATGAAAGATTCTCCGATTTCATTACTCGCTAGAAGGGATTAACAAATTCTCTAATCTTAACAATCCCTAAAAAGGAACTGTTGCCCATATATGTGGCAAATCTGCATGAAGAATTACGCATGCTGTTGATCCTTTTGAAGTACACATGAGGGTTTTGAGACCTTACTTCAATCGCTCAGCAGATTGAAGATTCCCTTATACAGGCTAAGGATAAATCTCATTTAATTCCATCAGCTCCAGGAAGGAGAATGGGTAAAGCAGAAACTGCTACATCTATGCTTAAACAAGCACCTGTACCTATTTCTACTTCATGAACATCATCATCTCGAATTGCTTCACCTCTTGAGTGCCAACAACAAAGGCCATTTTTTTCATAAGATCAAATAGGTCAAAGAAAAAAAAAATTGAGGATCTGAATAGAAAAACATTCTATTTCTGAAATGAAAAAGTTCATGGTTACTTCATTTCGGCTCTGGAAAAAAATATGGTCAATTTCCAAGTACCAAAATGCCAAAAAAGAAGTAGATAAAGACCGTCCCAATTATTTCCCCTTTTATCAAATGTTGGGGAAACCCATCTAGGAGTGTATTTCCTTTAAGGACCTCCTGTAAAAGATTTTTGACTCGGGACAATTCAAATTGAAAGGTTTTTCAGCTCAGGTAGCACGTGTTGCTGATACAGTTCTAGAGGAGGAAGGATAATGGAAAGATGTCAAAAGAAAAATACACAATAGTTTGATGATTGGATAGTCAGAAAGACAATCAACAGAACTCATGATATTTTGTGAACACAACTAAAGAAACCAATTATGTCTTATTCCAGGAATGTTGTTCCAAAACCCTCTTCATCAGAGGGAAATTCCTCAAAGAAACATCATGATTCAATGAAAGAAAAAGAATCCGAAGAAGATGAGTATGTTTCAAATCCAATGTTCTCTTTGACTCTGGCAGACTCCATGCCATCTTCTTCAAAGCCACGAGCACCACCCAACAAAACGGAACAGCCTAAACAGGAGATTCATGCAGAGTCTTCATCAGACGAAGAATAAATATTCAATTCTGTTAATATGATTCAATTAACAGATCCATATGCCAGTTGGAGTTTCAATTTCGATGAGCCTGAATTACTTGTATCAAACAAGGGAATCTAAGGAAGTTCCAGAGGATCAGGATACAAGGGAAGACATGGATCTTTCAAAAAATACTACTCTAATTCTATCCCTGCTAGAACTGTGTATGTAGCAGAAACTCGTGGTAGAGCCCTTCAGCAAGCTCACCATGAACAAAAACACCTTCTACCAATATAAAATTCAATCATGCCATAGTTATTTTGGAAGACCGATTGAAGGTTCCAACTTCTTCATCTCAGCATGTAAATGGTTCTAATCAGTCTAGTCTTCCAAAGCTAGGAATATTGCCAACTCCTATCCCAATACAAGATGCATCAACATCCAAAACATCTACTTCCAAGGTTCCTATTAAACTACATATTCATATTGGGAAACATAGACCTTTAGATCAAAATTATGATATATTGAAACACTTGGCACAGGTAAAAACCATGTTATCAATTCTAAATGCTCTAAATCTATCAAAAGCTCTTCGAGAGGCACTCATCGAGGATTTGTGGAGTCTTCAAGAGTTTGAAACTGAAATTGCTGCAGCTGAAGTCTATCACATAGAGAATAATCCTATAAAATGCCATGAAATAAAATCTTTTACTGATGAAGATGATAGTGATGTTGTGCATGTGCATATTAGACCTTTTTACTAATCTGGAAAGGTCAATGGTGTAGACTTCCGAAGAGATTTCATTGAAAATGGTTCAATAGTAATCCTCATCCCCATTCATACACTTCGTCGATTGGGCCTCACAGAATCTGATTTATCTCTTTCTACCATGATGTTACAAGGATATGTTAAAAATGAACAAGAACCACTGGGTGAAGTTACACCCAGAACTCAGTTTGGAGATCTTGTATCCAATTCGGATTTCATGGTTATTGATCAAGACTCATCTTTCAACATCTTGCTTGGAATACCCTGGCTACATTAACATGCGGCTATCCCTTCATCATTCCATTAAAGTCTCAAATATTGTTTCGGTGGTCAAGTTGGGACATTGAATGGTGATAAGCCCCCGTTCAAGACATGTGAGTCTCAATACATTGAGACAAAATTATATCACATGAATGGAAGGGAGAAATCCACAACAAACATGATGACCAAAGTTAATGATCCATATCGTTTGGAGAAAATTCCAGTAAATCCATTTACACATGTGAGTACAGATTATGTGTTGCCAATCAGTCAAATTGACAAGATAGACCCAAATCAAAATACTCATATGGAAAGATCCATAATGTCAATTACGGTAATTGAACAAGACAACATGGGAGAAATTGGTAACCCACCAAGCAGTGATGAAAGCACAAATGGCGACGTCTTAATTTCATCTACTGAAATCCAAGATGTCTATACTTCTCCAATTAGGCCAGAAGAATTTATAGAAACATTGAAGGTGAAAAATGATGTTGATTCTCAATCCATTATCTCCACTTTATTACCCAAAGATGACTCCTCATCATCAGTAGTGTCAGAAAGGGAAGCTATCACTTCCAAATGTGTAAATTTTGACATCTCTTATGATCATGTAAATTCTGCTTTGTCATCTACAATGCATGTAGAAATGGAAGAAATAACACATGATGAATAAGAAGAGGAAGATCTCAGAGATGCTACTCCAACATTTGAAGAGGGTATCTCTACCACTGTGGATTAACTCAGAGAAATAAATCTGGGTACAAAGGAAGATCCACGCACCACTTTAATCAGTGCACCCATGACTCTTGAAGAGAAAGAGATGTATATTTCATTTCTAAATCAAAATAGAGATATATTTGCCTGGAACTATACAAAAATGTTCGTGCTTGATCCTGATGTTGCTACTCATCATTTGGTTTTTCCAGAAGAACATCAAGGATTTATGTAAGCTATGAGAAGAACACACCCAACTTATGTTTCTAAAATTGAAGATTAATTGGATACGATTATCAAATCTAACTTCATTAGAGAAGTTCAGTTTCCCTTGTGGTTGGATAATATTGTCCCTGTAAAGAATAAGAACGTAAAAATCAGAGTTTTCATTGATTTCAGAGATCATAATTGGCATTGTCCTAAGGATGATTTCCCAGTTCTGATTATAGAACTTTTAATTGATGAAAGAGTTGGATATGAAGAACATTCCTTCATGGATGGTTATTCCGGATATAATCAGATCTGAATGGCCCCATAAGATGAGGAATCCACAGCCTTCAGAACCCCTCAGGGTGTGTTTTGCTATCGGGTAATGCCCTTTGGCTTAAAGAATGTAGGTGCAACATATTAGCTGGTCATGCATCGAAACATCAAACCCTTCATAGGGAAGTTTGTTGAATGCTATGTATATGATTTAGTGGTTAAATCCAAACAACGTTCTAATAACTTTACTGATTTTGAAGTCATATTTTGCATTCTTGGTCAACATAATTTGCAGATGAACCCCTTAAAATGTGCTTTTGGGGTAACCTCTAGAATAATTTCTCAGTTTTTTTGTATGCCATCGTGGTACTAAAGTCGATCCTGATAAGGCCAAGTCAATACATGGTATGTCACCTCCTCAATATTTGAATGATTTAAGAGGACTTAAAGGACACATAGCCTATATTCGGCATTTCATCGACAATTTATCAGGCAAAATTTTACCCATTACCAAATTAATGAAGAAGTGAGTCACTTCCTAGTGGATTGAAGAATGTCAAGAAGCATTCTATATTCTAAAGAAATACCTCCTGAGTCCACCAGTACTCATTCCACTTTTTGAAGGAAGACCACTTATTTTCTATATGATAGCTCTAGAGCGATCATTGGGTGCCTTTATTGCTCAAAAGAATGATGCTGGGAATGAAAACAACCTCTACTATCTCAGTCGAACTATGCTTGAAGCAGAAAACCTATATTCAAGTATTGAGAAGTGCTTCCTGGCATTAATCTTTACAGTTCTGAAGTTGAGACACTACCTGCAACATCACTAGGTCCAATTGGTATATCACAATAACCCACTCAAATTCATCCTTAGTCATCTAATGCTTACAGGACTTCTGGAAAGGTTGGAAGTTATTTTGCAGAAATTCGACATTCAGTATGTGTCTCAAAAGGCGACAAAGGGCCAAGATCTGGCTAATTTCTGGGCTGAGCACCCATCAGTGGAAGACACATCTTCAGACATTGAACTCCCTGATAAAGAATTCTTCTCTATTCAAGAAAGTCCTCATGCATGGGAAATGTATTTTGATGGTTCTTCCAGAAGTCCAATAGGGAGGAAAATAGAAAATCCTAATTTCAACAAAGTTGGATTAGGAATTGTGCTCATTTCACCGGAAAAGGAATTGTTACCTTATTCTTTCTTATTGTGGGAAGGTGGTACCAATAATGAAGTAGAATACCAAGCTCTTATCACAGGCTTGGAGTGAGTGCTTCAAGCACAAGTGAATCACTTAAAGGTGGAAGGTGATTCAGACCTGGTAATCAAACAAGTCAATGGGGATTATTCCATCAGAAAAGAAGAACTAATCCCTTTGTATGATTACATCAGAGAGTTAATGGAGGAATTTTTTTTAGAACAGACATTTTTTATGTCCCAAGATCACTAATGCTCTAGCTGATGCACTGGGTAATATAGACACAGATCTGGCAGATCCAAATCGGGATGAGACGACCATTAATATTTCCCACCATCGTGCAATTTCACCTTATGTTCGAATCAGAATAGAGGAAATTAATGAAATTAGTCCCATTCCCGAACCGTATAGTCATACTATAGGATGGATGTCACCGATCCGAGAATACCTTCAAAATGGAACACTTCCACCTAATGGAGGCGAGAAAGAACAAATCCAGCAACATGTGGTGAATTTTACTCTTTATGATAGCCCAGATCACCTAGAGAAAATTCACTACAAACGTGGTTTTGATGGAGTTATTTTTAGATTCGTTTATTGTTTAGAGACAATAGATATCATGATAGAAGTGAATATAGGAGTCTGTGGTGCCCACCAGTCTGGACATAGATTGTCTGATCCAATTCGAAGGCTTGGATACTTTTGGCCTTCAATGATACAAGATTGTGTTGATTTCACAATGAAATGTCATTCATACCAATTACATGACAATTTCATTCATCAACCTTCATAGTTTCATCATACAGCTAAATAATCATGGCCATTTGCCACGTTGGAGAATGGATGTGGTGGGACCTTACCCTTCGGCTACGGCCAAGCAATTTAAGTAAATTCTTACTGCTACTGAACTTTTTTCCCAATGGGCGGAGGAAATACCTCTCATGGAAGTCAGTTCTAAATGTGTTGTTAGCCTCATCAAGTCTAACATCATTACCATATTTGGTGTCCCTCATACCAGATTGATGGACAACGACACCAACTTCTGTTCATCTGAGGTGAAGAAATTGTATCAATAATACAACATCAAATAAAACCATTCATCTTGGTATCATGCAGCGGCCAATGGCCTGATAGAATCCTTAAACAAGGATCTTTCAAATATAATGAAAAAGATGGTGGATAAAGATAAGATGTCATGTCCTGATAAACTCTTTCATGCTTTATGGGCTTATTGTACTATGACCTGCACTGCAACGCGATCAACTCCACATTCATTGGTATATGGGTCGGAAGCTGTCTTGCCAATTGAAGTTCAATTACCCTCGCTCAGAGTAGCCATTTGTGATCAGTCATCTACAGATGAGAAATCTCAAAAGCGATTGAATGAATTGGAACAGTTAGATGAGAAAATATTGTGCACTTTGCACCACTTTTAAGTCTATCAGAATCCAATATCATGTGCTTTTAACAAAAATGTTCTTCGTCATTCATTGACTTAGGTAGAATTGGTATTAGTTCTCAAAACTCTAATGATACTAGGAAAGAAACCTCCCAATCATGATCCCAAATGGGAAGGACCTTACCCAATACATAGGGTCTACTCCAATGGAGCTTATTCATTAATCTCGATGGATGAAGAACTCATCACTACTCCAACAAATGCCATATTTTTAAAAGAAGTATTTTGTATAAACAAAAAATACATCCACCAATGTCAAGTATGACCTTAAACTATACCACGGTCTAGTATGACCTTAAACTGCACCATGGTCCTTTATGACGTTGAACTGGACCATGGTCCAGTATGACCTTAAACTGCACCATGGTCTAGTATGACATTAAACTGTACCAGGGTCCAGAATGAACATAAACTACACCACGGTCCAGTATGACCTTAAACTGCACCACGGTCTAGTATGAACTTAAACTGCACCACGGTCCAGTATGACCATAAACTGCATCATCAACGGTCCATGCATATGACCCTAAACTATTCACGCTTTTGTCCAACATGACGTTAAAACTGTGAAAATGTCCCTAATTTTTCCTCACTACCTGACATTAAACTACACAATCCCCCATCCATCCAACATGGTGTTGAACTGTGAAAAGTTCCTAATCCATCCACCAAGACTTTAATCTGTGTCCCCTTCATCGTCCTTGCTATATGAGGTTAAAATATAAATCAATGGTCTATACATATGACTGTAAACTATTTGTATTCCTTTCATCTCACATGACATTAAACTGTAACGTCCTAACTACATGATGCTAAACTGTACAGAAGTCCCTTACGTTTAGAATGATATTAAAATGCACCATCCACTGTCCATGCATATGACCCTAGACTATTCGCACTTTCATCCAACATGATGTTAAACTATGAAAAAATTTCCTTACTGTGTGACATTAAACTACATGACACTAAACTGTACAGAAAATCCTTTAATACGCCCTACATGAAATAAAAATGAACATTGTCCTTGATATATGACATTAAGCTATTCAACACTAATAGTCCCAACCGCAAGACATTAAAATTTCATAGTCCCTTCATATGTCCTACAAGACATTAAACTATGAATCGTTTGGGTTGTTTCTACCACTTGTTTCTCACACCGAGTATGAATCACGTGATCTTAGAGAAAACATCAACCATAACACTCTCTCTAGGCTACTAACCATGAGTAAGCCCCAACAACAACATTTTTTAGGTCTTTTTCCCCAAGAACAATTTGATCATTAATTCATTATTTAATTGAACTACACAGACTTTGATCCTTGCTTTCTAGGCTGGGTACGTAGGAATCCTTCCTGGGTTCAAGACCAAAATCAATCTCTTCACATCGGTTCACCTCCATCTCATATGATGTTGATTCGTGAATCCTCCCCTAGAATCAATATCATTATATTTGATTCACTTTCATTCTTGCTATACGACATTAAAATATACAACACTTTTGTCCAGTATGAAAATAAACTACAATATTCTTTGATATCCTCACTTGAGAGGGAACAATTATTTACATTGATTTTTCAATCATGATTCATTTCAAAGACTACGTGCATACATGGAAATGCCCAAACCTTTTATCATGGGATAAACCATCATTATGCTAAAGTCCCCTTTTCCCTTCACATGTACGAACCAAATTTGTACAGTGGGTATTTCTAGAACTATGTGGGCATGATTCCCATCCTTATGGGATACGTATAAATGTTCGAGTGTCCTTCGAATCTAGCCCCAAGCCTTTTGGTCCAAACCCCAAATTTCACTTTCAGCCCCTTGGCTGAAAAGTCCCCATGAAAACACACCCTGTGTATTTCATACAATGGTCCAAGCTCTATGATCCTAAACTAAGATCTCAAATCCTTTTGTCCCACATGACGTTAAACTGTAGTTCATGAACTACGTATGGCTTGGTTCCCATCATTATGGGATACGTAGTGAATTCCAACATTTTGATTGATGACCCATCCACAACATGATTATGGTTAGCATTGATCTGAGTATCTTTGTATACATTGGAAAATACCCATCATTATTTGTCATAATCCTATCCTTAAATATTTTTAGATCTTCATAACCCCTTTCTTGACTTTTATTAACAAAAATAGTTAATTTGTGAGAGTACTTTTACCTGACTATGCAGCACGTTCCCTTAGGCGGCCCTGCAAAAATTGTCTACATAACTGACTTATCAGCCAAAAGATACTATTATTTGACTATGAAGCCAATTCCCTTAGGTGGCCCTTCATAATTCAACCCCCTAACGGGTTTGTTAAATAATGGTAACATCATTCATGGTAAGAAAGCCTCTTTTGTCTTATTGGTCTTAAATGACAGTATGTAAGGATCCGCAAAAATAGCAATCCTTAACATATTTGTCCCATATCCTTTTTCATGATCTGAATGTATTCAAGTATATGGTTTATATTCCCCTTCCCTACGTTTGGGTCAGACCTTCGTAGAAGTAATATTTATCTGGTTCTCAGATAATCTTGTTCGGAAATATCTTCTCCATATTAATGTACATATTTTTATAAAACAGACTCTATACTTTGGAAAATTTGAATCTCCATAAACTTTTACTGGCTTTTAGAAGTAGAAAGGTAAATTTTTTAGGGTTATTTTTCCTGACTATGTATCATGTTCCCTTTGGTGGCCTTGCATAAGTAGTCTACATAACAGACCTATCATCCAAAAGATGCTATTTATTTGATTATGCAGCCAATTCCCTTAGGTGTCCCTGCATAATTCAACCCCCTAACGGGTTTGTTAAATAATAGTAACTTCATTCTTGGAAACTACTTCGTTTAATGCCTTTTAGCTCTTTTTCATATCATTCATCATATTCAAATATTCCTAAGCCATAATTTACATATTTTTTCTCATACTTCAAGATGGTAATATGTTTTTAGATAAATTATCAAATAATTGAGTCAATTTTAATCAATTTTAGTCAGAGCTATTTCGACATTAACATTAGCATCTTTATGTCTGATGTTCATGAATTTAAACTTCCTATAAAAGACAAAGGAAGTCTAAATAAAAGTAACGTTCAATCTCACTAAATATACATTTTGTATGATTTATGTAATATTGAGCAATTAAAAGATTCAATGTTTGAAGGGTTATTTATAATATTCCTATTAAAAATAAAACTATGCTTACAAGGCCCATTGGCTTCAGTAAAATTTAAAGCATGTAGCCAAAGAATGCAGGTACAAATTATTGATGATGAAAGTGTTTTTCATTGATACACAGGAGATTGAAGGACATCCACAAACTGGAGTCTCTTCCATTTTTCAGGAATTACAAAAGGCTTTCAACATAACTCTTCATTTGATTTATGGAATTTCTATCTTCATCAGCAACCACCATGAATTCATTCCTTCAACTATATACCATAAGAGATGCAGTGATACCAGCTCTTCTTGGAGAAATTGTAATAGGATGTTCATGAGTGCGGTTTGATAAAATTTTCTGCTAATCAGATGATGACTCTGTTTCTGTCCAAGAGACTTGGAAGATGGATACATGGATTTGAGAATGGAGAATTGGAAATAAATATCCATTTGGAGAGAGTACTCCTTTCGGATATTGCCCTAATACCATGTTTATATTCTCTCCACTAACCGGCAGTGGAAAACATTTCAGCCCATGGGTTTTCCATTTTCATATATGCAAGGAAATGACATGGAGGAAAAATATTAAAGTTCACACCATTGTTGTTTCTCTTAATGCACATCATAACCAAAATAGAGGAGTAGCAATGCAGCTGCATTTTAGGTGTGTATTTCATTGCATCTCGAACATTGACTCCTTGTAGATGACCATGACCATACATGGATGGGTAGATTCTATGTGGGAAATTTAGATGATATTTCTTTAAGAACATAGCCAAATATGGGATAGTGTTGTCACAAATATCATAGTAATCATAGCCTATAATGTTCATCATGTCATCAATTCGCATGCTATCTTGTTCATTAACCGTTCCGATTCTCCTGAGAGATATTCAGTATACAAAAAATTTGAATAAATTAACACTTAAATGGGTTTATTTTTTCATAAAATTTGTGAAGGAATTCAGAAAAATGGCTAAGGCATTAAGGCACACAAGTCTAAAAATTGGCGCGCAAGTATGGATGTGTCGCGCATGTATTTGACGTGAATGTATCATCGCGCATGCCCAGATACCTTGACAATAGTGTGACATCATGGAAACAGCGGGAAACAGTACATATTTCGTAGAAAATGCTACTTGTGCGGCAAGAGCTCGAAAGATTCAAATCCATATTCTTTGTATGGAAGTGAGGCCCTCTATTTATAGACACGGCCAGAGCCCTTCATGTCATACCCTGCACGACCAAAGGCCATATCCCTACACTCCAAATCTTGCATGCCCGAAGCTGATTTATGTGCAAGACTTATGCGCTTCCATTCCTTTGATTTTCTTCATTTCCTTAGAGTCAAATCCTCATTTCATTTGGATCCAACTCTGAGGGGTAATTTTTTTTATGCTAATTTTCATAATAGTATCTATTTATTTCAAAAGGGAAATACCTTAGTCCTAAGTGATTCATATTTTTGAAGAAGCATCAAATATCGGAAAAGGGATGAACAAGGAGAATAAAGCACATGGGCCACGCACGTTCAATCACTGTCGCTCAAGTCCATTTGTGTGATGCCTAATTGTCGTGCAAGTGACTTGCTTTCCCTAAAGGATAAATGCTCGGGGTCATCACCAGCCTATAAATAGACCCTATGGGCCTCCCATTTCGGGGAGGAAAATTTTTCAGAATTCACGGATAGAGCTCTGAACGCCCAATTTTCTTCTTCATGTCTTCCGAACTCATCTAAGGTAATTCTTTACCTAGAATGGAAGGTCTAAACATGAAGAGTAGGGTCTAAGTGTTAGAATTCAATGTCACTTGTGTGCCTAAGTATTTTACCCTTAAATGAAATGAACACACTTACACGCCACCTAACTTCTTCATTAGAACATGTGCGCCATCTTCTAGAAATCCATTAGGGATAGTACCAATGGTTTGATCCATGTTTCTCCCATGTATTACCACAAGGTTTGAAAAGCGATGAAGTACCTATTTTCCAGACAGGTATACCTGCGCTCCATGACTTGCATGCCACTCTACTATTTCATGCATCACTTGCGCAGCTTCCAGTACTTGCACGCCCCTGCCTTTTTGGGTTCCCTTCTTGCCCATTTCACTCCTCTTAAGCCATTCCACCTCTCATATTCAAGATTTAGTCTTCAAGGCACTCTTCAAAGCCATTTATAGCATGATTTCTTGTTTTAAATTCCTTATCTGAAAGGAATTATGTGGAGTATATCTCAAAACCTAGTTATTTATACATCTTTATGTCACTAAAGATTGAGATTACATTCATTCAACCTCATCCTTTAAGGTGAGAGAATTCTTAACATGGGCCTCCTATTCAGGTGTAAGCCCTAGTCCCCAAATTATGGGCATCTTCCTCAGGAGTAAGACACACATCCTATAAATTGGGCCTCCTTTTTCAAGAATAAGCACCCAATCCTCTAACATGGCCCTCCTTTTTTAGGAATAATCCCCAGTTATAATCATTAATCTGGGCCTCCTTTTCAAGAGTAAGCCCCAGTCCTAATGTCTCAAATATGGGCTTCCTTCTCAAGAGTAAGACCCAACCATAATTCCATAATCATGGGCCTCCTTCTCAGGATTAATTCCAAGTCCCTTAATTTTTCAAGTCTCTAAACCTGGGCCTCCTTTTCAGGAGGAAGCCCAAGTCTTAATTTCTCTTAACCAGTCATAATTCCTTTTAATATGGGCTTCCTTCTCTAGAGTAAAACACAATCATAAGTCCCCTAAAAACTTGGGAATCTTCATTAGGAGTAATCCACAAGATTAGAGTCTCCAAATAACCATGAAGCACATATACATTTATGGACGCTGATCATGGATTTATTCCCTGAAATAAATCTTAATACTCATCTATTTGGGCAGTTAAACATACATAATCCCCACATTATTCATGCCCCAATTGCTTAATTTTTTCCAATACCTATTGTTTCTCACAACGAGCATGACTCACGTGATCAAAGAGTGTAAAAGTTATTATGACATACTTTTTTGAACCATCAATCACAAACATCATACTTCCTTACTCGAACTACGTGGGTTCTGATTCCTTTTTCCAAAACAAAGATATATAGTATCCCATATACAGGTTCGATCCCAAATCTGAAATCATCCATGTCCTACTGAATGACAATAAACATCAAGTTACCCACTGAGTGGCTTTAAAACCAGCATGGTCATCATAATGACGAACAGACTTCTATATAAATATGCTGAAGGATACCATTGACCAAGAATCTCTAATAAATACAGATGATTATCTATCGATGAAGAACATAGAATACATATAAAAGATTTTCTAAAATTCCTACATATTTAATAATTTATTGTCAGATCTAAAGGAAAGCTCATTTTATACATGGTAATGTAATAAGGATTCACGAACATAACATAAATCTATAAAGAGAGTCCCGGAATAAATAATAATTCCCATAAAAAGGTGTGATGAGTTCGACCTCCCATCCTCTCGACCAATGAAAATTCCTAAGCCTCATTAGTTCACAAACTAATGAGTGACTACCTATGGAATTTAGGTACAAATTGATGTGAAATCATTGGATGTTTTTAGTTCTATGAATAAACTCGTTAGAAATCGATCGGAATTTTTGAACCATCAATCTAGGAGGTCATCCCCGAATTCCGAGGGAAACACTAATGTTACACAATTAGTATTTATGGACCATTGTTTTGAATAAATTAAAATTTTATTTTCTCTCTTGAAATTGACTAAGTAAATGATTTTTTTCACCCTAAAATGACTTATCATATGTTACATGTAGCATCATGTTGGCGTACAATACACACAACACTGAGTTTCTATGGAACATCTATTTTAATTATTTAAATATTGTAAATATAACCTAATTATTAAATATTAGAATATGAATAGTAATTACCAATTTCTAATGATTTTAAATAAATTATTTATATAAATAAAATATTTTTACAATTAATGATATGATTCTTGTTAAATCCCTTCTATGATTAAAATACTATTTTTTCGAATGATCTGCTTTTTGTGTCCTTATATAAACAATAATAAAATTTATTCTATATATTATATGAATTTTAATTTGTTAAAATATGATATATTTATTTATTTTTAATACAAAAAATATCTTATGGTAAATTTTGGGTTATTTTAAAAAATGTTTCTTTTTTATGAATAGTGAAAAACACTGCATATTTGATAAAAACACCAACTATGTCATTTAAATATTTATGTTACATTAAAATAACATTAATATCACAAGAGATGAATATAACATATATGAACCCAATTTATGTCATTTAAATATATTTTTTAATTGAATTAGATAAAACAATTTATTGAACATTTTAACGTCTTTTTACTCATCTTCTGCCCACATTTGAATATTATAATTGAACATAATTTTTCCACTTATGTGAATTTAATTTAAAAAATAAAACATAAATTGAGGTAATCATGTTGAAAGATTCTTTCTAATGGGATCAAAATAATTTTGGTTGAATTTTTTTTATGCGGTTAAAGGAAAATATGGTAATTAAATGTAAACAAAATTTTATAATAACATAAAATTATCATATAACATGTCCTAATTTCAATATAAAAGTGTTTTTTGACCCATTAATCCTTTTGTTTAAAATATTATCCATTTTAAAGCATTTGTGTTAGATTAATATATTTATTATATTTTATTTAATGAAGAGAAAAAATTATCATAATCAAACATTAATAACTATTTTATTTTTATATAATGAAATATAAGTTATATTGTAGTACATATAAAGTGTTTAAAAAGATATGAAATTTATCAACCTCATGATAATTTATGTATAATTTTTATCCATTAAATAACTAAATTAAATAGTGACACAATGATTATGTATTATTTATTCAATTAATTGAGAAACATAATAAATTATAATAAAAAATTTAATGATAAGAAATTTAACTTAATAAATAACATAAACAAATTATTGGTAACCATAAAATTTTGGTGAAATATTTGATGTATATGTTTGAAGTTTTCATGTTGGTTTGATATTTTTAAAAATAATAATTTCAAATAGTATTGAAATTGACAAAAACGACACTTTAAGTTATATAATTTTTTTAATTGTTATTAAATTCGTAAAACAACATGGATTGTATTTCAAACATGTATAGGGTTAAATATGTCATTAATGATCCATATGAAATTCAATTGACATTTTATCATATATATATTACCCCAAGAGTGTAAAAAGTCATTTTGTCATGGTAAAAGATAAATTGTTTAATGCACGATTAAATCCAAAAGATAAGTTTCATTAAAGGTACTAAACATGTCTAAAATTCATTGGTTAATGTTATTTTTACACTTCCTCATCTCAACATCGAAATAACTCATTTGGGAGCTATTTTAAATACAAAATCAATTTATAATAAATTATTATTTATGGGATTCCCTAATGTGACACTCCTTCCTATTATATAATCCACCAACTCCAGGAACTTCCTCACACATCTCTAGCCCCTTGCATCACCCAACCAATAATCAAATAAGATTATAACATCCCTCTATAACCCCTAGATGCATTTCATTTGGAATTATGGATCTCATAGGATCCTTTTTTAACAATCAAAATATAGTTACCTTATTAAGGCTTAACATCTTCTCTAAATATCATTTCCAAAACTTTTTTTATCCACCCCTACCACTGTCTTTATTATATTCTATCATGAAAACATAATAATCCTCACCATACTATAATATTCATATGTTACGATTTTGACCTACACTTTTATACCCCTCCTTCTAATTGATACAAAACATACTATTTCTGTGTATGACGAACTGATATCTCAAGAAATGAAGATTGTTCATATTTATTTTACCACCATTTTTGTTGGACATTATGATGGAAACTATATCTATATATGTTATATATAATATTTATTATCTCTTTAATATAATTCATTCCTTTTCACATCACATAACATTTTTACTTCCCATTTTTTGTTCATAAGATAATCTCATTTAAGGATGTGTGGGCTACCGACCCCTCAAAGTGATGTGATTCATTAACTAATCACTTGTAATGTATTAAGGATGTGTTTAATAAAAAATATGATATATATGATATAATAATGATAATGTAATTATTATATTTATATACATATATACACAGATTTGAATTATATACATTCCTTTAGTATAATAATTTAAATGGAAATATCTTTCATGCATAAGTACGACTTACCATCTTCATGAACGACAACTTCTATTTTGTACATAATAATGTTATATATTATTGTAATTTATTAAATATTCATTTAAAATTATTTAATAAAAATTAATTGTAATCCTCTATCTCTATATTTGATATCAATGTAAAGGTTTAGTAAAACTTTTAAAACTAGGATGATAAAACATTAATGAAATCCCTAGGTATATTTTTAAGGATATGTCCATGTATCTATATAGATAAGTATAATAATGATATAACCTTAGTAAAATGACTAAGAATTTTTATAACTGAAATAAATAGTGGTTTCTTAATAATATATCAATTTCTGGATACTACAATTGGTTGAGACTCTTGCACAACTATACCTAGGTGTAACAACTATGACATGATGTTCTTATCCTGACTCACAAAAATATGGTAAATGACAATGGGCCTTTATATGCACTTATTTTCACACTATTTGGGAATATTTTTTTGGAATTAAAATACTCTTCATGATCCATCATGATTGATTTAAATATGAGTTTGTTAAGAAAAACATAGGATATACCTGAGGAGACATATATTAATAAATGTTTCATAATTTAGACATCATATAAGTTTTTTTCTGGATTATGTGATTCCACTCAATGATAATCACTTCTCACTCAATTATTCAAGGATTAAGAGATTGGATGGACCTTCAAGGAACCATGTTAATGATGAATATAATTCGTAATGAAATGATTTTCCTTCTGAGAAACCAAATGGTATGGGAGCTGTAATGAAAAATATTATGACGATACTCACAAAATCATTAAACGACACTAGACATCAAAATGAGAAGATGGAGGAACAAAATTATAGTTATTACCTCATGAGTCAATTCCATCATTCATTGAGTGGGACTTCTGATAAATTTTTTGATGAACATTAGATTGGTACCATAGAAAAGATATATTCATTCACAAAGTGTTGTGAAAAAAGAAATAGTATTGTTGGATATATATCATCTGGAAGGTGAAGTAGATTAGTGGTGAAATCCTATTTGGAATAAGAGGGATCAAGTATAAATTTAATTTATTTATTGGGATATATTTAAAGGAATATTTTTTAATATGTACTTCCACCGTATTCTGTTAATATAGAGTAGAAGGAATTCGTTGAGATTTATAAAAAATAAGATTAATATATTGATCCCAATGAAGCTAAATTTACTAGACATGAATGGTATGATTATAGGATAATCTTAATCGTTGATAATAAAAATTATTTATTTTTTGGAGGTGGAAAATAGATTCTTCGAAAGTCCATTACCATAAGGGACTATGAAAGCTATGAAGATGTTTTTTTTCATGCACTAAAAGTAGAAATAAATCTTGGTACCTCTCATGGTTCATAAGATAAGAAAATAAATATATGTATTAATGGAAACAAATATGGATATAGGGAGAGAGAGAGAATAAAATTTATTAATATCCTAATTGAAAAAAATCATTAAAATATTACAATAGGGAATTCCTTAAATGAACATGATGATGTTTTAATTGTGGGAAACATGGTAATTGAGAAAAAGAGTTTTGGATTATTAAAAAAATCCATTAAATAGATTAAAATCTCAAGAAAATTCACAACCCACAATTCAGTGATACTAGTGAATGAAAATGGGTCATTATGATAACCAATTCCATAAACTCTGGGATGTCATTGTTGGTCGACATCAGCAACCTCTCATGGGTAATGACAATGAAAAATAACATGTGATAACAATTGGAATTGTATATTATGATAAAGAAAATTTGCATGAATTGAGTGTATATTTAATTGTATTATATAATAATTTTTTGGAATTATATTTATGGTATTATAGAAAATTGGTCCACTTAGGTATTTCTTATGTATTAATTAACATATGTTGAATGTACTAGCATCCATAAAATGTGATTAATTTAATAAGGTGATATTTTTGGGGAAAAATTTAATAAGGAAAATATAACCATTAATATGATCATTAGGTTGAGATATTTAAATTTGGATTAATATTTGTTGGATATGAATATTTAAATACATGACACTAGATACTGTGGATAACTAGTGATGTTTTATGATGGGTAATCATGAGGATTCCAACTTCACATTTTAAAAATAATGTTTATGAATATATTTTTACGATGTTGTATTCTATGAATAAAATATTCAACTATTAATTCTGTTATAATCATGATGAATTTCAAGGGGGAAATTAATTTTAAGCAGGTTAAAAGTAACACCATGAGTTTTTATGGACCATTTTATCGAATAAACTAATATTTTACTTTTATAACATGAAATTCAGTAAGTTAAATATTCCATACATTCTAAATAGACTTATCATATGTTACACACATAACTGATTTAGAAAAGGATACATGCAACAATGTGTTTCTATGAATCATAACGTTTAATTACTTAAAAAAGATAAATATAGAATAGCTGTTAAACATTGTTATATGAATATTTTTAAATTATTTAAAAATATTTTATATAGTTTTTTACATAAATAGATCATATTGATATAAAAGGAAAAGGATAGTTGGTAATGTCCATCTACTTTTTAAATATTGTTTTCTAAAACGAACCAGTGTTTATGAACTTTTCTGAACAATAATGAAAATAATTTTAGACAATCATATAAATTTAATTTGGTAAAATATACATAATTTTGACATTTGGTATATCAAAATTTTGTTAGGGTGAGTTTTTTGTGTTTTTCTGAAAACATTGATTTTTTATGAATAGTGAAAACACAAAATTATTATTTAAAAAAACTACTTCTTTATATAAATAACTATTTTACATTAAATTGATTATAATGTAGAAAGACATAAATAATAATAAATTTAACCAAATTTATTTCATTGGAATTATTTTTAATATATAACTAGATACAAAAATTCATTGAACATTTTTTACATCTTTTTACTCACCGTCTATCCATATTTTATGATTAGCATTAAACCTAGTTTTAGTTCTTCTCTTAATTGAATTTCAAAAATATGACATAGATAGTAGTATTAAGGATGGAAAATGTGGTATAATTGTATGAAAAAGGTTTTTTTGGTAAGAAGTAAATTTAGAATATTATTTGATGTCGTTAAAGATAAATAATATACTTAAGGGTAAAAATAATATTTAAATAACATAAATTTACCCTAAAACATACCATAATTTCATTGGATAGGTTTTTTTTCATCCCAAATAAAACATATTTCTAAAATATTATCCTTTCAAAACCATAAATTTTAGATTATGTCACTTATTATTTTTTATTTAAAGAAGAGTTAAAAATGTCACACTCAAATATTAATAAATGTTATATTTTAATATTATGTAATATATGATCAATGGTTGACAATATATATAAATTAGAAATATATTAAAATTTTCATCCTCTTGATAATTTAAATATAATTTATATACTTTAAATATAAATATTAAATGAAAAAATAATGATGATGTAGTAATTGACTAATTAATTTAGATACCAAATAAATGATATTTAAAATATTACAAAATATATATTTTTTCATAATTAATGATATCCAAAAAAATTATTGACAAGAAATACATGATATTAACATATTTAATGTATTGAATTTTATTTATAAATTTGGTTTTATATTTATAATAAAAAAATATTGAATAGTATCAAAATATAAATAAATGATACATTTAAATAAATGATATTTTATTAAATCTTATAAAATTACAAAAAATATATGGTTCGGGAAGCAATATATTATACTGTAAAATATGTAATAAATAATACAATTGGTGTTATTTTTTTGTTTATTTTACCTATAGAATCATTAGAGTGTAAAAAATAAAATTTGTCAGAATAAAAGATAAATTGTTTAACTAAAGATTAAAACAAAATGGTAATGTAAAATCCTTGACCTAAAGATGTCCAAAATTCATTGGTTGAGAATATTTTGACCCATACCCATAAAACATTCAGATAGCTCACTTTTTAGATATTTTATATCAAAATTAATTTTATAATAATTTAAATTTTAGGGGATTCTCTAAAGTGACCCTCCCCTCTCTTATAAAAGGCCATCACCTCTACCCACATCCACACAAATCTCAAGACCCTTGGCATTACCAACATATGATAAAATGTTCTTCAAAAATTCCTACCTTCTACATATAATCCTTCCCTTAATGATGAATGAGTCTCAATGTATCCTTTTTTGATAAAACAAGATAAGTTACCTAAATATGACATAACATCTTCTATCAAGCTCAGTTCAATTATTATTTTTATATGCCAAATAAATCATATAATTCAATTATTTTATCGAAACACCAGCATAAAAAATACCCTAGTATTTTGTGATGAAACGGGTTCTACCTACACATACACACACATCCATATAATGGATATAGAACATATTGTTTCTGTGTACGACGAACTACTGTATCACATAACAATTATTGTTTATTTTCCCGTTACCAAAAATTATGGTGGACATAATGATGGAATATATATCTTTATATTTTAAATATAATATTTATTATGTCATTAAGAGACATTATTATTTTTACCATACACACCATTTTTACAATCTATTTTGGTTGAATACGATAATCTCGTTTGACGATGTGTGGACTATCAGCCCATCTAAGTGATGTGATTCATTCACACACCAAATTTTACATATTAAGGATGGGTTTAATGAAATTATATTCTATATATGATATATTAATGATATTGTAATAATTATATATAACGAAATATATATATATAATTTTCTTACATAATTTCATTCAATACAACTATGGAAATTGAAAAAGAGTTAATGCCTATGTACAACTTATTGTATCTATGAATTGTGTATCCCATTTCATAATTAATTGTATTATATATTATTTAAATGTACTGAATATTCATCTAAAATGTTGTAATATCCATTTTGGTTTATACTGCATCACTATAAAGAAAATCAGTTTTGACATCAATCTGGTAATGCTTTTACTCCCACTGAATATGCATAGTAAGGAAAATCCATATTGTTTCCAGTGTCGCAATAGAAAAAAATATTTTTAAAAAAATTGACATCTTCAATATGTTAATAGACATTTCAAACCATGTGTGCCATATTTATGATAAAACATCCTTAATAAAGGAATTTATTTTTAGGTATCCACTTAATTTCAATCGCATTGTGATGTTCAGGTATCATTACAAGACCACATGTATGTTTCTTGTAAATCTGATCTAGTTCTTCAATACTGTCTATAATACATGATTCATCCTTCACCCATAATTGAAATGATTTTGATTCCACCATATATATAAATGAGTTTTGTGCATCATTACTCATTCTCCTAGTATGGGTGGGTTCTTCTAAATCCAAAATGATATTGGATTGATGGAATTATGAACTTCTATTTCTCCATTTTGGATTGGTATTGTTTTCTCCAACCATTTAATCACTATATAATTATTCTCATGATTTATTGTCATTTTGATACCCAAAATTGCTTTGAACACCTTCCTCTACTTCTGTGTTTGGATCTGTTTTATGGCCACATTCATTTTCATGTTCTATTATATGACTATATCATCTTCTAATTGTATTCATGAATTTATATTCAAAGATCATGGAATCATTTATTTAAAAAATTTCCCATGGTATATTTTTTAAAGTCTCGAAGGAATTTCACTTCATTGAATTTCCAAGTAATATTCCTTTATCGACAACATCCCCATACATTCCTTCTTGTATTCCTTATTTTTGTTGAAATATTTGATAAATAAAAAATGAACATAACTCAATGAGTTATTTCATCCATTTCACTACTCATATGTTGTCTTGGATTTTCATTTATAATACCCTATTAAAAATCCACTGAATACTTCCACATGAGAAACCACATTATTGTAATGTATTGATTCTAGGTTCCACCTAGAGGAGCCCCATACCCAGTTGGTCAGATGGATTCAAGTTCCATTCCCCAAATGTAAAAGGCTTCTGACATGCAGAGAGGGCCTTGAGTGTGATATTTGGGAAACTATTCCCTCATTGGAAGAGTAAAAAATCAGAAATAAATAGATAATATTAGTGGAAGAAGTAATAATTCCATATAAGAGTAAACAATGTATGACTACAAGTAAATAAACAACTAGAGCATATATATTAATTATGCATGATACATATGTCTAGGAATGCAGAGAAAAGTTCACAATGATGGAATATAATACTAAAAAATTTACATTGGAAAAAAGTAAACATCTCTAAGAGCATCGCAAGCCTCAGCATTATCCCATGCTCTCCAACTCTATTGTTGTCATGTACATAAAGTAGAAGGGTGCTTTCCCATATCTATACCTGAAATAATATTATCTACATGGACCCAAAATCATCACCCAAATAGGGTGGGAGATAAATCCAAAACTTCAACCACCAAAAGATCTATGCCTATCAGTCAGTGAATATATATGGATAGAAATATATAAAATGACACAAAAAAACAAGGAATTACTCCAAATTAATTAGCCTATAATTTAAAAAACGTTCATTTAAATTAATCAGTTATTCAACCACACGAAAAAAATTAACCCTTTGGGATGTTCTCACATCCTATCCCCTCTGGTTCAACCAATATTTATTAGGTAACCCTCTAGGTATGTTCTCACAACCTAACACATCTGGTTCAACTTGTAAAAGGATAAAACGGCCTCATGTGTTGCTCACACGGTCCAATCCCTTTGATCCAATGAAAATAAATACTCTCTGAGTAAGCAATCACTATCAATTCCCTCTATAGACTTTTCTTGATAAACAATAGACACCCTAAAGAAGCAGTCAATGTCATTTCCTCATGTGGTCTCTTAATTATTTCAATAGTAACTATAAAGGAGTACCCAACATCAGTCCCCCCTCTAGTCTCATAGTGCGATAAAAAAGTAATAGACACTCTAGTGAAGTCTTAATCATTAATTCCCCATATGGTCTCACTACACCGTGTTCTCATAGCCATCTTTGAAGCAATAATGAAAAAACAATCCTCTATAGCCCAAGTAAAACAAAAAGTAGATCTTGTTTAAAAATGTAAAAGGTATACCACAACATCAAATAATATCACTACATCCTAACAACACTAGGCATGAAAATATATCAACCTAATAGGAAATGCTATAACAAACAATCAATATCAAAACAAACATGGGAAAACACCTCCATAGCATGGAAGAATAACCCTAATTATAAAAAAATCCGTAACTAAATAAAAAAGCATAACATGTATCAACAGGGTTAAAAATCCCAAACCACTCAATACACCAATAATGGGTATTGGGAACTTATTCACATTAAATTAAAATAATAACTACAGAATGGAAAAAAGCCCTTACTCTACATTTTACAATGAAAACTCTCTAACGTCGACCTTTCAATCGGCATAAAACATTGTATATCAACAAAAACATAAAAAAATCATCCATGAATACATCACGAAAGAGGGGAAACCAGGTAATGATTCTATAGAAGAATAAAGAACTCAAATTGGAGATCATAACAAAATCGATGGTGGTTGATTTATAGAATTGGAAACGAGTCAAGAGCTCAGAGAAGAATCATTTCCTACGGACTGTCCTGGATGATATGAGTCTAGAAGAAGGATTTTATGTGAACGGGACATGACCCCATTCTGAATTAACAAATAAAAATAAAAGTGCACAGAATGTTCATTGAATGTACTCACCGTGTACAATCTTTAATAGGTCTCCTCTTTAGGCAGTCTCTAGGTCACCTCACAAGGCCATGTACTCGGTCGTTACACGGTGTGTACTTCAATGTGCATGGCGTGTACTCCTTAAAATTCATTTTCAACATTATATATGTAATTTCATATAATCAATGTATTTTAGTACTATTATGTCATTTATTAAAATATTCTTTTTTAAAAACTCAATTATTTTAATTTTAATACTATTCATATCATGATTTTTTATTATATCCATAAAAACATGATTCAAATAAATAAAATGTCATTAATTCTAATTTAAAAGGTCACACGTATCTATAAAATTCATCTATGAAATAAAAATTTTCAAATAAAATTATTTTAATATTTATAATCTCAATTATTTAAATCATTTATTAACAAGGTAATCACTACATCATCCTTGTGTCATAAATTAATTAATTTATAATGTATCTAAAAATTATAATTAAAACACAATGAAATAAGATATATTTTTATATTTACAATGAATATTTATAGTTGAATTTATATAATGTATAAAACCATAATAAAATTGTTTTATTTAGATGATTCGCGTTTATCTCATATTTTTATTTACATTATATTATTATTTTTAAATCTCATTTTATCATCCAAGCATTTCCCTAGGGTACCAAAATTGACCCAAGGATGACCATGGTCAGAAATATTTCATCCAATATGAAAGGATATGTCTTAGGGTAGATTAAAATTATTATAATTTTATTTTTTAACCTTATTTACAAGATTTACAGTTTTACCTTATTAAATAAAATAATCATTAATGTTAGTATTCATAAATTAAAAAAATATAAGGTACCAATTTACACATTTTGATTCTATTTATTCCAAATATGGATTCAATTTTTGTAAATTCAAAACACATATTTTCCAATATTTAGATTAAAATTAATTCCCATTGTTAAAACCAAAAAATGGAAATTTAATATTTAATAACTATCAAACAAATGACAAATGTCTAAGTTAGAAATAAATGTTAAATAACTTATTGTTACCAAAATTGAATAAAAGTATAAAATCCCAATCCAATTAAACATTAAAAAAATATTAAGTATAAACTAACTCAATATATAAATTAACGGAAATTGAAGTTTGAATTAAAATGTAGTGTTTTGCACTAATCATTAAATTTTTAATTTTATCATAAATATAGAATAAATTTTTAAAAAGTTAATTTTTTTGACCCGATAAAACAAAATAACTTTATTTTTTTTTCAAATTTTACGTTTAAATTTTTAAAATCTATATATAAAATTAATTACCCATCAAAAGGCAATAAAACTATATTTTTTAAAAAATACATCTTTTCTATGAGAATATTATTTTGTTCCAATATCATGTTGTAGAAAATGTGTAATATGAATGGTAATGATTTCTGAAATTCTAAAGTTAGTAAATACTTCTCTTAATTTCTAGTTTATATACCACAATTATATTTTAATAATATATTATTTTTTATTGAAACCCAGTATTGCGTACAACGCATGCTATCAAGGTATGTCACTCTTGAGTGTAACAAAAGGTGTGTAAGTGTTGTTAAATATTTCTTTGGTGTCACATAAAACATAATCCAAAAATAGTTCATTTATAAATAGAAAAAAATATGTAATAAATTTTGTATAAAATTAATTCTATCATAATAACATGAAATTGTTTGTACCACAAAACAAGAATAATGTTACTTATACTGCAATCAAATACAGTGTTGCGTATACCGCAATATAATTTTTATTGTAGCTTAAAAGAGAAGACATAACTAAAAATAAAAATAATGAATCTCATAAAATATATGGGGTGTTACAGTTTCATGTTTACTTATTTCATGATATTGTACGTTTACATGGGGTTCCTCACGCTAACATTTTTGTCAAGGATTTGTGGTTTACTTCCCATATTAGGAAGGGACTATAGAGTGAATTGGGAATAACAGATCTTCTATGTATAGCTTTCCATCCCAAGATTTAAGGCTAGTTTAAGCACACAATTTCTATTTTGGAGTGCATTCTTTGTGCATGCGTCCTATATTTCAGGGTTTATTAGAAGTTACACATACCCATAGTAGATTTTTCCTACATTAATTGTTTTTATAAAATGATTCAGTTGTCAACATATGAAGGTTTGTAAAATAGGCCATGTCGATCACCCCTATGTTAGTTGGAGGTAGTAGAGGCATCTATGTTGGGACCTCATCTTGTCCAGGAGACCACTAAGCATGTGGAGTTGATTTGGAAGAGGATGGCTACTACACAGTCTCAGTAGAAATATTATGTTGATCGGTGGATACAATCTCTAGAGTTCGAGGGTAGGGATAATGGTTTATTATGTGTCCCACCATGGTTGGGTCACAATATTATTAGGAGAGAGAGGAAATTTTCTCCTAGATATGTCGGGTTGTTTGAAGTTTTAGTGGGATTTGTCTCAGTTTCCTATCAGTTGCAATTACCTCGGAGGTATTGGGATATACACAATGCATTCCCTGTTTTTCTTTTATAACATTACCTTTCTAACCTATGTCACATTTTTTAAATAGATAATGTTTAGTTGGAGTTTGGTGAATCCTTAGAGAAGAACCCTCTACTTATTTTAGACTGCAGCATGATGTTCTTTGTGGTCGGTCATTTCCTCTGGTACTAGTGCAATGGTAGCATGAGAGAGTTCAAGATGAGACATGGGAGAGGAAAGCTGCCATTCAATCATAGTGGCCATAGTTGATTTAAGTTTCCTTTTTTCCACCATTATATGGTTAATAATGTTACGAATTGTTTTAAAGGGGTATTTTTGTTTGATCCTGAATCATTAATTCAAGTATGAATCATTATATTAGGATTTCTTTTGAGAAAATGTACAAAAATAAGTCGTTCTATGTACACAACGAGTACTTAGGAGTAAATGCTGCATACCTTGTTTCCTCGGGTAGTTATGGAATGGTCATATAATAACAATGTACAAGGCCATATAGGTGACCTAGAAGGCCTCCAAATTTGGGAGCTAGTTGAGGCTACTAGATGGCGTGTACAATAAAAGAACACTACATGTAACATACAATGGAAAAATCTATCATCCCCGAGAGCATATATTCCTTATTTTTCTTCTCTCATGAGTTATCAAGTGTTGATAAGTTATAACCTTTTTTATATCTATGTCGTTCAAGGATGATTCAAGTGATGAAGTTCATTAGTGTTCATCACACAACATATTGGTAGTTGGTTTATTCATTTCCTAGGTTATAATAGGATTATATATGCTAGAAGTACTAAATACCTTTTTTCAGGCTATTGTATAGTTTGTAAATTAACCATGACTAATACATGGGATTGTTTAAATTTCTGATAATGGGTTATTAAATAGGAGTATGGTTCAATAAATTTTTTATGAATGTGTTTTCCATGTTTTTTGAATATGGAATTCAATTTAGAATTTCTTGTTAGGACTAATTTCGTTCAACGTGGTCATAGAACATGAGGGATAAATCATGATATCTACCCATAAGTCATTATTAATATAATATTGGACCATAAGGCATTGACTATGATAGCTTCATTATGGACATTATAATTTATATTTCCTCGATGCAGACCAACGGTGTATTGACTATGAGAGATATCCAGAAGGATGTTTGTGAATGATTACTTCTATGTGGGACAAAAGGGGATAGAATGTGTTATCCATCCTAGAGGGCGTCATTAATTATTGATTTCATAACATGTTGAAAATGATGGTTAATAATTTTAGAACATTCCTAGAGGGTTTCATTGAATGATTGAATGATTATCATGAGTTTTCCAAGAAAAAGCACACGCATGGACATTGTTTTACATGTTTTTTAGAGGGTATTTTGAGATATATATTTGTTATTATAATACAAGGGGATATAGAGAATAGTCTATATCATAAGGTTTCATTATTTAATGGATTGAATAATTAATAAATGTAAATTAATGTAATTAGAATCTATAGGATTTTTTAATTTCGAGTATATCCTAATTTATTTCTTTAGTTATGCATATTAACTGTAATATATATACATTGACAGTTGTCAATAGATATTTTGGTTGTTTTATATTAGGATTCGTCACACACCCAATTTGGGTGATGATTTTAGGACCAAACTAGTTACATGGGTGATGGTAATGAAAAGGGAAAGCACCCATATTCATTAGCTACTTGAGTATTGTTGGACCTAGAGAGCACAGGACCATGCTGAGGCATGTGATGCTATTAGAGTTTACTATATATTTTAATTTGGTTCCAATATTGTATTTATATCATTTTGACTTGTCTGTTTTATTTCTCAGATACATGTGACATGCATTGTTTACTTATATATGTTGCAATTGTTTATACTATCCATCAACCACTCTTTAATTCAATTGAATGGTATTATTGATTATGCAACTATTTACTATTTGATTCTACACTGTTAATCATCCAATGAGGTAATAGTTTCCCCACTATCAAACCCATTTCCCTTGATGCTTTTCTACATCCTCTAGAATTTGGGGAAAACACTTTAGGCCATCTGACCAACTATGTACATGGAACCCTTGAGAGTCACTTTGAACTAGGATGTTACAATTGAAAACACAACAAGATCATCATAAATAAAGAGTATCATATTGCATTTTTATTTTAATTGTTCGATTATTTATGATGAGATCAATACTTCTCAATGGTGGATATTCATTCTGGATATCATTAGATAAATGTGAAGAATGTAGATATTCAATAAACTACTTTCCATATAAGGAATGATCACTATGGGGTTTGGGTGATTCTCTTATGACATACTAATTCCCCTCCGATATAAATTGACATAATGAATATTTTCTTTAGACATTACCTTGAAAAATTTGTGGTAGTGATTGTTGATTATATTCTCTTATACTCCAAGAAAAAGGTTTAACATGAAGAACATATAAGATTTGTGTTGGTGACATTGAGAAATGAGAAGTGGTATGCCATGTTTATCAAGTGTTAATTTTTTATGAGAAATTCAGTTTAATGGGGAATGTGATCACATGTGAGGTATTTTCTATAGACCCATCAAAAAAGAAGAAGACTGACGAATTTCATAGACTGTATTGTGTCAATCAAATACATATTTTTTATTGAATTAGCTATGTACTTATGATGTTTTGTGAGAAGTTTATCATGATTGTTAGGCCCACTAAATTTGTTAACTCGGAAAGGGATAATGTATATCTTGATGGAAGAATGTGAGGGAATATTCAGGGAGCTAAATGTAATATTTGTAACTTCATATGTGCCTACATTTTTAGATGTGGATAATTTTTTTGATATACTGTTACGATTCAATGAAAGGAATGGGTTGTGTACTCATGAAAAATGAAAATGTGGTAGCATAATCATCACGGTAGTTAATGATAGATGATTAGAACATTCCAATGCATGATCAATAGCTAAAAAATGATTTTTGATATGAAAATTATGTGGCACTACCATTATGGAAATATATGTGACATATGCACAGAACACTAGAGCTGAAATAATATATTCACAAAAAGGATCTCAATATGTGCCAATAGAGATGGTTATATCTAATCACGTTCTATGATTTCTCTATTTATTAATTATTGGATTGTCGAACAATGTAGATGAAGATCTAAGAAAAAAATAACATGAAACCATATCCATGTTATGGATTGGGAAAGACTCTATATTCTTGAATATTCAAAGGATGGATTTGGAAATCATATCTATAAGGGATATATCCTAAATTTCCAAAATGATTTCATAACCATATATCCAATATAAGATTAATGAGGCACAACGAGATGATGTGTAGTTACAAAAGAAGGTGAATATAGTAAAGTATTTGATGTTATAAAAGGTCCATATTGATGATGATGCTGTGATTTGTATTGGAACACACATTTTTGTACCATCATAACATGGGAGAAAGGAACTGTTGGAAATGCACATATCTCAACATTCTCTATCCATACTCATAGCACCATGATGTATGGAGTTCTTTGAGAACACTTCTATTGGGATAATATGAAGAAGGACATTTCAGAATATATCGCAAGGTCCTTGGTATGTCTGAAAATTAAAGAACAGGGGAAAAAGTCAAAAGGTATGATGCAACCATTGACTATACCCATGTAGAAATTGGAGAATGTCACGATGTAATTATTCAATAGTCTTCCGAAGACGATGATGGGAAATAATTTGATATGGGTGGTGGTTGACTGAATTCCTAATACTATCCACTTTATCTCTATTAAAGAAGATATCTCACTTGAACAAATTGCAATTATATATGGGAACAAAGAGGATCTATTGTATGGTGTTCCACAATCTATTGTCTGAAATGTGGATCAAAAGTTCAGATTTAAATCCTGGAGGATCCTTCAATATGATTTGAATACTAAATTAAATTTTTTTCTCACCCTATCAACCACAATAATATGGCCAATTTGAAATGACTATTCAGAAGATTGATGACTTTATAAGAGCATGATCATTTGAATTCAATGGTTTATGGGATCGACATCTAATTTTAGGTGAGTTATAATACAGGAATAACTTTTACTCAATTATTTAGATTTTTATATGTGAATCATGGTATTGAAAGCGATTTAGAACTCCAACCTATTTGGATGAAGTTTCACAATGAAAGAAACATAAACCTTATCTTGTGCAAGAGATGACAAAGATGCTTCATGTCATCCAGACTCATATCAATGCTTCTCTGTGTCAGAAAAAGTGTTATGATGACAACCATCGATAGGACAAGGAATTTGATGTTAGTTATAATTTTTTCCATTTAATATCACCATGGAATAGAGTCAAGTGGTTTGGAATAAAAGGGATGTTATGCCAAAGTTACATTTTTTCATTTGAGATCATTGAACGCCTATAAGATGCCAACTATCAGCTTGAACATCAACCAAATAAGTCGTTGGATCATGATGTGCTTCCAAAATCACCCTAGAAGAATTTCATACCAAACCCATCCCATGTATTGAACTCATAGGTGGTATAGATGGAAGATGATATCCCTTATAAAGAGAAGTCAGTGAAGATTATCAAATAGAGAGATCAGGTTCATTGATACTGGAAAACCTACCATTTCAAATAGTTATGGAGGAATTATAATTTTGAGAAAGCAAATTGGGAACTGTATGAGGTGATGAAGGAGAAGTACCCCCACCTGTTTGTGTAAAACAAAATTTCAATTGTGAAATTTCATAAAGGGGGAAGAATGAAATGTCCCAATGTTTTATCAATATAATTAACTTCTTATAATAATGACTTGATTAACAATAACAATAGTAAAACAATGACATATAATGATACAAAAAACTATGTGACCATTAAACATAATTTTTCCACTTCACTGTTTTGAATTTCAAAAATATGACATACACGACTGCGTCCCCGATGATTTTTTCTGTCCAAGGGAGCAAATATAATTTTTTTTCTGAATAGTAACATACACTATTGTATAGTAACTGACCCATATGAATAGTTATATGACACATATTAATAGTCAATCATTCAAAATAAATCTTACCTCACCCATGAATGATTAAAAAAATATTGGTATCTTATAAGTGATAATATGACCATAGTAAAAGTATTGGTATTTTTGTATGTCATTAATAATTAATTGTCATAAATAAATAAATTTCATATAAAATTTTTACCCATAAATTTTTATATTAAATTAAAAATTATACTTATTTATGTTTTAAGAAGGATTTATAAAGCATATGACATATTGAACGCACTATAAAATAATTTTTATTTATAAATTCTCTATCTTTTACGTAAATTATGATTTTAATTAAAAATTAAACTAACCATATTTAGATTTTTTTTAAAAATTGTTTACATCTTTTGATTCTACACATCAAAAAATTTAAAGGGATATTTTTTTTATTTTTCTAAAATACATGAATTTTTTATGAATAGTGAAATGTTATAATATTCATAATAAACTAAATAGATTATTTATAGAGTCATGAATGAAGTTATACTAATATAAGCTCAATTGGTTCAAAAATAAATGAGCATATTGTGATTATAGCTAATGTAATCATAATTATTACTTGTCTTCTTGAGAAATAAATAATTAATGTATAAAATAATGAGGAAACCTATCTCCCCTCCACTATAAATATCACCCATCACACCCTCATTTCATCACACCACTCATGATTAAATCCTACTCCAAAATCATCCCTAACATAATCCATTGCACCTACCCCACGTCAAATAAATTCTATTCTCACCAAAATACCGATCATAGTTTCATTAAGATGAATCTCAAGAGGGCGATTCAAGAAGTAATTTCACTATTCTTTTAATGTCCTTTCAATTTAGATTTATTTTCTTAATATATCCCCACAAATCCTCATCCACATGATATGGATATCTTATATAATTAATATATTGTACTATTATGATATCAATTGGATATTTTATCATCCAATTACATTCTCCTATTCTTTTTATTTATAATGTAAAACATTGTTTGGGAGGTGATAATTAATCTCTTTCAAGAACGGCATATTTTCATTTTCTATTACTTCCTTAATATATGTTCATTATACCATTTTGATTATTGAACCTGAATATTATATATATATATATATATTATATCCTATATAATGTTCTTGTACAAAATTTTGTACATATTAATAAATGATTAATCAAAAAATGGTTATTGTTGTTGAAAAACCTTCTGAATTACCACAAACAATAATCATTAAATTCTATTCTAATGATTCATCGACACAGTATATAACATAATAAAGTAGATGATAATTTATAATCACCAAATATAATTATACAATGGAATTATCATTTCTGTATTTTTATCAATTTTCTACATAGACTTCCATTCGTGAATATAATTGAACCATTATAGAAAACTATAAAAATAAACGTTCCCGAAAAATAAATTAAAACTCTATAACCCATCCAATATCCCATAAATGGACTTAGCAAAACCATAAAGACACTTATTATTGTATTAAAGGTTATTTAATTGTTAACTAATGAGTCTAATGTTGTTATAAAAGAAATTGATGTGAATATTGTGTTTAGATACATTGTAAGTGGAAATTATTCAACAAAACCTACTTTCATTGAGTTCTCATTCCTTCAAACCATTTTTATGGTTATTTATTAAAAATAATTCATTCATCATTATCATAAATATTATATGGTATAAATTTATCCACATTATTTTATTTCATAGAAAATTCATTCCAAAATAACCCATATTTCAAAAACCCTCCTTTTACTTCTCAATCAATGATGGATGGTGTTGGTATTAAGTATGTGATTCCCTCTTTATTTTGGGAAACCAAAGATTATGAATGTGTTATTATGGGAATAAACCCATTATCGTTTATGGTTTATTCATGTTGAATATTGATATATGTTTTATGTGTCATGAATTAAAATAAAAATATTTTGATGTGTCGATTGGGACCAGAATTATATATTGCAATATGAATGTTTAAATGTGAAGAGTGCGACTAAAATCCTACATTGATCCAATGCATTGGGTAATGTGATGAATCACATGATTTTAAGTGAAATGGTTTGTGAAAATGACTCTATATTTTTGAACAACTATTAGTGTTATTATAAAACTAATAAATTATGATTAATTCTTATGCATTTCAACATTTCAAGTCATTTATTAATTCTTCCTCACATGTTCATGATCCTTTTCCTATGTTGTGATTATGCTCAACAATTATTATATTTTTCATATTTTACCTCTTAATGGTATTTTGTTTCACCGTGTTTTGATTTATATTCTCATGTGACTATGTGTACTAAGGAGTTTTCAATTGTCCATAAGTCATCAGAGAAGAATGTATTAAATAAATGTTTATGTTTGATGTCGGAAATGTATTGCATGGTTCTAGTTTTACCTAGAAATTAATGCTTCAGAACCTTGATGTGTAATGCTATTATGTTATTTATAATTAAAATTATGTAATAGTATTGTAATAAAATGCTAGTTTTCTATAGCTACGGTCTATCATGTTTTTTGATATGATAATATGGTGTTAGTCCTCGACCCTCGGCCTATGACTATAGGACTTAGTGTGGTGCACTAAATCTTAGAATCAGACTGAGTGGGGCTTTGATTGGTCAAGTTATGTCATTTTTAAACTCATGTAAAATCAATATTTAATTAGTTAAATCATACTCTGTATTAATAATCAAAAAACTAATATCATGTTAATGGATGTTCTTCAAATTAAAAAAAAAGATGAGAAGAAATATTGGTCAAAATTTGATTTACCAACACAAATATATATTCGATTCAAATATATTTTTAAATAACAGAATATTTTAAATTATAAATATGTAATGTATTAACCTATTTTGTTAGATACTTGTGTCATATTTTTGAATATTTTATTTACATTGACCATTTAAGTTATCATTAAATTGAATTTATATTCACTATAATTTTCGTTTAGTTTGTGATTATTTTTATTCATTTGTAATGATTTCATTTTCTATAAGAATTTATAATTTTCCAAACATAATTATACTATTCTATATTTTTATACGGTTTCTATCGTCAATGAATATTTTATTTGTAATCATAATAGTAGTATTTAAAATATATTTTTTTCATAGTAGAGAAAATATTGTCCATTTTGATATTACATCAAATATCATTATGATTATATAATTTATCAAATTGATTCTAAAATTAATTTCTATAAAAAAAAAATTCTAAATTATGATTATAATGTAGTCTAGAAAAAAAGTTATATAAGTTTCAACTCCCCATTTATGTATCAATTAAATATTCTCAGAGTGGATATATATGGATTGATGAAACTATAAATGTATTTTATTTTATAAAAACACATATGATTATTTTTTATAGAGTAATGTTAGTGGTTTATTCAATATTATTTTAATTTTTTATGTGGATGAAATAATACTTCTTGAAATTGATTTCCTAACTATAAATTCTATTAAATTGGTATCAAATTATTTTTCAATGGCATACATGAATGAGACAAAATATTTATGAGGAAAAAATATCTCTATAGATGTATAACAATGTTTACTACACTTAGTCAATGAAAATATAATAGAATAGTTCTCAATTTGTTTATTATGGAAATCTCCAAGAATGATATCTTATTGTGATTCATAACAAAAATCATATAAATATCGAGAGATCCTAAAATAAAGGTAATGGTGGATAAGATTTATTCCATATCACCCATATGGTTTTTCTTGTTTACAATGTTCCGTATTTGACCAAATGATTCCTATGATCCAAATATAATATGATGATACCATATATTCATGTTGAGTTAATCAGTTATCGTAAAGAATATACTTGTGTAATTTAATGTAATTAGAGAAATTTTCCTATAATTTCATGGTGAGGATGAGTTTACTATAAGGGAATACACTAAAGCACATATCCAAATTGAATAATATGATATGTGATATCAATCTAGTATCATGTATTGTATTTATAGTTGATCATTAGGTATGTGGGGTTTTAACCCATACATCGCATTGATGTTCTCCACAATGGTAGATTACATCGTGATGTCAGAAATCAATGAATCTATCAGTCTTGATCATGAAGTTAAAAGTTGAACATGGGGTAAATTATTGCGTTGTGGAGGTAATTGACCATTAATGGGACAACAATGGAAGTATTCCCCAGGACAGGGAAACTTGGTCTCACCAAAGCACCTAAAATAGGTTTTTAAGACAATATTTGAGAGATTGATATTACTTATATAGTCCAATAATCAAGTCCTCTATTTTTATGTTTCATTATGGTATAATTTAATAAAATTTTACCGACACTTTTAATGGATGAATGTTTTTATAAGGCTACTATCACCGATAGTTCACCACTTCTATAAGTTAGTCCTCGTTCTTGCACATGTAAATAAAGGATATCAGGGATATAATAAAAAAATAAACAAAAATTTATATTATATTTCATTTTACAGTCACATTAATAAAAAATTTGACATATGGAAAAAAACTCTACAACTATATAATATGAAAAGTAAAATATCCAAATAAATTTATCTAATCAATATACTATATAAAATATACTAATCATTATTAACACCAAAATATTAAATCATCTACTACTCATAATACAACTAATATCAGAGGATCAATATTTAAAAAATAAATATGATTTATATATTTCAATCATTGACAATTATTAATTATTGAAATCTTATCAAGAATGGTAAAATGGTGTAAAATAATCTTGTACAATCATAGTTTTTGTGTTTATAAAATGAATAACATTAGGGAAATGTGAGAACCCTCAAATAGACATTAATGGTATGGGAAAAGAACCCTATACAGGTGTAAACCCCTCCACAAAATAACACTTAAACAACTCCTGAATACCATGACAAACATAAAACAAAAAACCAAGAACCGCAAAAGAGTTGGTTATGGAATAAGATGATACAATTTATATGTACATCATAGACTTATTTTCAAGGCTTCTATGATCCACATATAAAATTTTATCCACCATCAATCAATTGAATATACATAACATCAATCAAATAAAATTCAAATTACCCTATAAAGTCATATTTGAATAATATGAGCAAATACGAACCATCAAAATAAATGCATTGTTCAATTTTTTTTTCAGTTTTCGAAAAAAGTCCGTTATTAAATGAACAAGAT
The DNA here is from genome assembly GCA_963277665.1 of Viscum album. NCBI lineage: Eukaryota > Viridiplantae > Streptophyta > Magnoliopsida > Santalales > Viscaceae > Viscum > Viscum album. Next base: position 840,833,792 of record OY728141.1, read on the forward strand.
AAAATTAATTGATCATTTCATTAAATAAATTCCTATATTAATTTTAATATCCCATGGGGTGTTATCCAAGTGGTACCCACCGGTTGTACCCCTCACTCTTTGTAGGAACTGGCCCAGGTTCGAGTCCCGCCAGACTCGGACACTGTGTGTATTATGAATAGGGTGATTCAAATACATCTTCTTAGCTGGGGAATGTGTGCCTCGCTCTGGGGCCTGGTAGGGCCCCCTCAGTGAGATTCGATCATTAACCTTACAGACGTTTTTCCCATGGGGTGTTAGCCGAGTTGTACCTGCTGGTTGAACCCCTCACTCTCTGTGGGAACTGGACCAGGCTCGAGAACCACCAGACTCAGACACTGTGCGTATTAAGAGCAATGATATTCAAAGACATCTGCCTAGCTGGGGAAGCTGCAACACGCTCTGGTGCCTGGTGGGGCCCCCATAGTGAGAGTTGAGCATTAACCTTAAACACGTTTTGGGGAATGGTCCCGTAAGGGGAGGAGCAATGATAGGGTTTTCGCTCGCACCGCCTTCACCATCCCCAATCGAATATGCTCTCCCTTTTCTTGATGGATCTAGGTGGTGGTTTCTTGGCTTTGGAGGCTTTGATTCACCTCTACATGCATTCACTGGTGCCTGTCTTTTTAAGGGAGCAACATTTTCATTCCGCGCTTGAGCTTTTTCTTCAATGGATCAAGATCGTCATCTCATGCTTACTGGGCTTTTGGTGGTTGAGCTTTGTGTTCGAAGGTTTTCCGGAGGACAGTAACGAGATGGTGTTTACCTTTGAGGTTGGATTTTTCTTGAAATCTAGTGATGATCTTTGGTGTCTGTTCGTTTTATACTTTCGTTTTTGGGAGTTTTCTTGGAATTTATTGATGTTATTTGTCTCGCAATCGTCTATTCAAGAGTGTTTTTTATTTTTTGGATGGGAAGGGATAGATTTGGATGAATATAGTGGTCAGCTGGGCTTCGACGATGATGACAGTTGTCTTTCGGAATGGTTTGTTTGGCCTCAATGTTTGGTCTGGTGCCATGGGTTGGATGAATCTGTGGGACGACATGTGCTTTACGCTCTACTCTCGTCGCGGATGATGTATGTTGATGTTACTCGCCGACATTTTGTTTTGATGTGGTTTGGTGATGGTGATGAGGGGCGCTGGTATTGATCACCGGTGATATGAGTTGATGGGATTGTTTGGATGTCGCTCATGGGGTCATGGCCCGATTCAACACAATGACTATTTTTTGAGGCTTACGCGCGAAGGATGACGTATGGTAGTGCTTCATGGAATGAGGTTGTGTCAGTGTGCATATGACGTGCAGCACTTGATATGATATTTTTTGTATTTGAATTTTGATTTTGATCTTTCTAGGTGTTTTGATTGAGAACCGGTTACCCAAAAACAGGTATTTGACAATGGAAAAAAATGGGTTGGCCTATATTAATTTCAATAACTCCAACAATAACTATTATTATATGAAAAAATATTCATTTTTTGATCACCTTTGTAAATAACTACATATAAATTTTTTCAGTAAGGTTTAATATATTTTAATTCATATGATTTTATGTCTGTGAAATATAATAAAAAATTATTTTAGAAATTAATATTAATGTATATACTTGTTAAAAAATGTCATCATTCATTTCATAAAAATTTTTAATACATTAACCAGAAATAATGAATGGTATAAAAATAAGAACACAAAAATTCAAACATATGAAATCTCATTCAATAAAATATTGAATATTGTATTATAATAAAATAACCTAAATCAAGAATAATATATAATAAAGGATGTTGACATAGTTTAAAATAATTATTAAAACCCTTTGAGAGAAGTATATTTTTTTCCTAAAATCCTTTAGAAATATCACTATTTATAAAGGAAGTCATTTAAAAAGGATTTTTCAAAGGAGAGTTACCCATATATCTTTGAATAATTTTAAATAATTTAACATTTAAAAATAATTATGTCCATATGAATAAACCATTAAAGTCCTTTTAAAAATATAAACATTAATTAAATAGATTATGATTAATAAATCTTTAATACATCTAAAATAACGATCTAGTTAAAGATTAAAATCCATTAAATGTTAAACACTTATTTTTAAAAACATTTATACGAAAAATTGACATATATGATAAATAATTCCCAACAAATACAATCATATAAACAATCTCGAATAATAATGATATTGAGAAATTAACCCTTACCTTACACTTTAAATTGGTCGAGGCTATGTTTAATATCATAAATAATGAACATTGTATGTTATTAAATTATACCAGAACCATATTAATATTAATTATATCATATATTATTTCTTCATGACATTATACTACCCATTTAATAATGATTTCCATGTTCAATTAACATTTCCGTTAACAATTGCTTTCTTTATTGTATGTGTTTTAACATGATATTTATGATTATATAACATAGATCATGATTTAATTATTTCTATAATATACAACATTATTTATATACCATATATATTTAGAATATAAATATGTATCATAGATAGATATATGTAATGGAAAACAATGTTTATGGAGATGGTGGGTCGTACGTACATATAAACGCTGTTTCCATTTTCATATCGTATTGAATGGAAATAAGTGAATAATATTTAACTATATATATATATTCAAGATAATTATTATGTAATATATTGCATACATATTAATAACATATATTTGTATAATCATCGCTTATTGGTTAATGAGTAAATGAATCTCACCTCATCGTGGTGACGGTAAGTCATACGTACACAAGAGCAATGATATCAATTCCTTAATGAATAAAAGGTATGGAATTGGATGATATATTTATTTTATAGAGACATTATCATGTATTTTTAATTATTCATTTACATACTAATCATCATTATATGCAAGCAAATAACATAGTGTTTAATTACACCACGATGTGGAGATGGGAAGCCGTACGTATGCATGCATGGTGACATTATCAATCATATGATGGCTAAAATAATGAATATGGTTGTACCATATTTATAATAACATCACAGTCTGTATAATGTACTGGATTTATTTTTTGTTATAGAAATAACAATCAATTAAAATATGGAAAAGAAAATAACTTTGAAGGACATGGTAGGATTTTTAAAAGTGATAATTACTATTCATAAGAACTAGTTTGATTGGTTGTGGTGTATTGGAACATTATGTTGTGTGCAGAAAAAGATAATGCATTATTCAAATAGAAACATACCATGGATTCATGGGGAGTTAAATTCTCCCACCGTTCAATTAATTATGTCCTCTCAATTTCATAATTGTTTTTTGAAAATAAAATGTTTAAAATTGAAATGTTCCATTGTGGAAAACCCACATTAGAAATGGGGTTAATAAAATATTTTCTTAATAAGAGTTAAAGGTAAATGAAAATGTCAAAAAAAATTATGATCATAATGAAAAGAACATTGGTGCCAATTATAGACACATAATTGAAAAAAAGAAAATATTTATAGAAATTAATTGAGGTCATCAATCAAATACAACTGTAAAATTAAGGTCCTCAAAACCATTAATCTATGATGATATAAAATATCATCTGTTTAACAAAACATAAATTATTAAGATAACATAGTTTTGGATTTATGATCATCTCTATAATGTTTAAGATTTAATTTATTCATAGAATAAGAGGAAAAAACTATAAATGACAAGTTGAGTTTAATCATCCAACTAATTACTACCACAAAATAATCTTTCAATCCATATGATTATAGAATTAAAAAATATTCTATTTATTTAATTGTATAGGGTTACCAAAAATAATTCATTTATAATTCATTTTCTAGAATATTTATAATGAACTACAATATATAATACATGACATCACGTAGGCCAGTGGTAGGTGAAACGCCCTCATAGCCTTTCGTTACAAGTTCATGTCCCACAGCCTTGCCGGAAACGACAAGTTGCCGCCCGACATCCAGGTTTAATTTTTTATAACTAACCAAAAATAATATTAATAAATTATTTATCCTTGAAAATAGTTTATAATTATAAGCATAATATATTCAATCATTTAGTCATATCCCAAATACTTCTATGGATACCCATAGTCCAAAATTCATAAGGAAGGTAAACATAATAAAGATATTTGTTTCCATATAATGACATGTCAATACCTTCATCGTGTATTATTTTAAAACAAAATTACACGCTGAATTACCATAAATTTTTATTTATTACATTCATGATCCCTTATTCCTTATTGAATACTATATATACTCCATATATTAAAAAATGTTATAAACTAAAACAATAATGGAATAAAAAAACCATTAATTAGTTTCACTTTTGCAAAAAATATTGAATATAATTTTTCCATTCCATTTTTATATTATTCCAAAATCACTACCTCTGTTTCATGACCATATTAATTTATATCATTACTTCAGCTATATATTTAAAAAAAAATAGCTAATGAGTCACTTTTCTTAGAACCATATAATCTCAAATCATCAATGAAATAGCATAGTTGTACTATCCTTATTTATTTCCATAAGTCATATAACGAGTACATAATTGATAAAACACTAAAATTAAATAATTCTTTAATGATAACATAATTACACTTGTAATTACTCTTCATATATGGTACTATAATAACTTGATTAATATATTATAACATCATTTGAGGCATACTCTGATGATTTATAAATTGATAAGTGTTGTGTCCCATCTCGTTGCATATAAAGCATTGTACATTTGAAACATTTTTCATTCCCTTGAAATCACATACATGGTGTTTTTTTCTCCACACTTATAACAAACTCTCATTTTATTTAAGAATTTATCAAGGTTATTCTTTCCAAAATTATGAAATATAGGAAAATACATCTTTCACTTCTCCCCTTTATTCAATTTTCTCTCTACAATCCATTTGTTCTATTGAATCCCTTCAATGCCATAAGACTCAAAGAATTATTTAATTATCTTATTATCACATGATACAATTTCTTAATATAATGAGAATAAATGGGAACCTATTTACCTTCTAAATATTTTCGTAATACAATGAAATATATTATCCTTCTTACTCTTTGGATCTTACTTATTGTTGGTGTTCTCATTCCTTCTACTAGGTGTAATTTCAAAAAAATGGAATATGGTATGTCAATTTATGTATCACAATTCATAATTCAAAAATTTAAAATACATAATGTAAAATAAAATGATTATTCATATAATATATAATAAAAAAATTCATTCATTGAGGAATTATTTACTTCTAAATACTTTATAATGGAATGCAAATAAAATTTGACTAGTCATTGGCATATAACTCGGGTGTTTTTTAACCGATTGTGCAACATGGCCCGTTGTCATGTACCAGGATAACCTAAGTCAATCCCAATACTTATTGTCAGTTTTTTCCCTCTTAGTTATATCTTTTTCGGAGTCTCCTCTACTTGCTCATATACAGGAATTGATGTATTTCAATGAAAATACTCAACATCTCTACATTTAGAAAATTTATAAGTTCTTCTATACTAATCCTAAAATTCTATCTTAGTGTAATGTTTTCTAATCAATGTTTTCCTAAATCTAGTTTCCAAGGATTGTACTAAACATAATATATAACATCCCATGCTTCCACGGTACGATTCTCTTTATATAATACAGTAGTGTGTGTTGTACGCAACTGTGATTTCTAAGACACACCACAACCAATCAAACTAGACGTTACGAATAGTAATACCATCTTTATTAAATTTTATAAATTTTATCATTCAAAATGAACTTTATCTTTGGATTTGGATGAGTGAAATTATCTTAGGGTGAATTTTTTTTACTTTTCTGATAACATTTATATTTTAATGAATACTAAAAATTAACAAATTTTAATTAAAAAAACATTTTTAATTGAAATAATTAATAGTGATAAATTATGAATATGAGTGATTTTTTAGTATAATTATATTATGTTTTTACCATTTAATATAATGATGGTAATTGAAAATAATTTCACATTTAAACTGGATATAACCAAGTGCCAATCTTTTGATAGTTATTATTTCATAAAAACATGATTTTAGTTTTGAAAATGGGAATTAATATTATATTAATTTCTGCCACTTCTGTGTTTTGAATTTAGAAAAATTGTTTCCATATTTAGAATCATTATGTCCAAATTTTGTAATAGGAAACTTTTTTATTTAGACATTTTGAATAATTAATTTGTTAAATATTTTATTTTCCACGGTTAAAGGGTAAATCCGTTAAATAATGATAAAAAGTAATATTATAATAATATTAATTTACTATAAAATGTATACTAACACAATTGGATGATACATTTCCGACCATGGGAATCATTGGGTCGATTATGGGACCCCATGGTGCCTCTTGTAAGTGATAATGACATTTTATATTAATTAAGTTAATGAAAATAAAAAATTACATAAGGATATATATTTTAGAAAATAACAATTTTACATAGGGTTATATATTTTATATTTTTTGACTATAAAGAATCAATAGAAAGATAAAAACATTTCCTACATAATGTTATTTTACTTATATTTTTTATACATTGAATAATAAAATATATTTACTACACAATAATGATGCAGTATTTTCCTTATTAATGAAAGAATCAAATAATTGGTATTATAAATGTTAAACTTAATATAATTCTAATGTTTTGATGACATCCACGAATTATATTGGTTCCTATGTAATTATAAGATTTCTTAAATGAATTTTTTTTAGAATTAATATAATTTTTATGATTTAAAACAATTCAATTATTAAATAGTGTCATTATTGACATAAATGCATTTTTAAATCTAATACTATATTATTAACAGAAATTCAATTCCTAAAAATATATGGGTTGGAAAAATGACTTTTATAATTACAGGAGTATCATTAGTGGACCACTTGGGGGTCTCGTGGAAGTGGATACTATGTTTATTAACTGTATAATATAAAAATACAAAGAGACATGGTAAATGTCAAACTAATTAACTAAGAGTTATATAAAAAAGATAAAGTTAATATAGTGACCCAAAACTATATAAAACCTATTGGTTGAGTGTTTTTATACCTATACCCACCTCAACCATTTCATTATACAATTTTATTCATTATAAATAGATTATTAATTTATTATAAAAAAATATTTCTATCTTTTTATAAGGTGCCACTCACCACTCTTATAAAAGTGCACCCTCTCTTCTCAATAATTAACACCATCAAAGACATTTGGATCAGCCAAACTCTACAAAAATAACCTATCAACTATCATCCCTTCATCCTAGAGACCTTAATTTAGTAAAAAAGCCATCCTAATGAGCCCTTTTGATCAAATCAAAAGGAATAACTCGATGAAGAGGAAATGTTTTCACCACCATCTTTCATGGTCCTTTCTTATTCAACTTCTTATTTCTATGTTATATCCATTCTAAAATAATAACTATAGTATCATCTATATACTGTGATGTTATTATAAATATTGTACAACCATATATAGTATTCTATCAATATTTGGAATGACATGTCACCATAAGTGCGTACGTATGGCTTACCGTCTGCACGTCGTGGTGTAATTGTTATTAATAACATTATTATATGGAAGGGTACAATAATGATGTGTAATTGAATTAATTTATAAATATAAAATTATAATGATCCTATATATATGATATACTATACAATTATATACGATTGTAATATCAAAAGAATGATATTGTCGATCGTGCGTACAGACGGACTACAGTCTCCACGAACGTGATGAGATTCATTCCACCATCTTATCCATTAAAGAATAATTCTCATTTGATGATTAAAAATAACGATTTAGGAATTGATTGAATTCTAGATACTAATAAAAGCGCACTCTATCTTCTCATTAATTTTAACCTTTCCAGCCATTTGTCTCGGAAAAACACTGCCCAAATACCCTCTAAACTATTCTTCCTTCTTCTTAGATCCCTTCCTTTCGTCATAAATCCAAACAAAGGAGACCATTTGATCAAATCAAGAGGATGAACCTGAAGTGGAGGTATTGTTTTCACCACCCTCTTTCAAGTTCCTTTCTTCTTCAACTTTTTATTATTTGTTATTTCCATTATAAAATTATAACTCCATTATCTTCTATATACATTGAATTTATTATAAATATGTTACAACCATATTCAGTATTCTATTTATCCTTTTAATGACATGTCACCATAGGTGTGTACGTATGACTTACCGTCCCCACATCATGGGGTAATTGTTATTCAAAACATTGTTATTTGGATGGGTATGATAATGATGTGTAACTGAAGTAAATAATAAATATAGCATTATAAGGATTCTATATATATGATATAACATCCAATTATATACGATTTTAGTATCAAAATAATGATATTGTCGCTCGGGCGTATGTACGGACTACACTCTCCACCAACACGATGATATTCTTTCCCTATCGTATATGTTAAAGACTAATTCTCATTTGATGATTAAAAATAATTTTTAAGGACATTATATATTTCTGGATATGAATAAGATACAACCTATCCATAACAAACAAGGTTTATTTAAGAAAATATATAAATGAAAATGAGTATGTTAACAACTGAAATGACGATAATTCTAAGATATTATTAACAAAGAAATGTGAAAAGATCGTATTTGATATAATATTAATGTATATGATTTTTTTAAAATTTAATAGCTATTATTTCATCATTATACAGGAGTTTAACCTACCCTCAACTGTGTAAATGTACAACGTAAGGGTTTATTTCAAAATATCTTCATTATCTGAGGTTGTTAATACGTAATTATCTACATGGACCTCTTTATCATCAACAACCATGTTTCATAAAAATATTTTTCAAATCATTCTAAATATTTTATAGAATATGGTTTAAAGTCATTTATAACCTTGTTTTACATTTTATAATATGTTTATAAATTAATCATTCAGTCGTTTTCCAATCATGGTAATTTTTAACCTTTTCGACAAAATTAATGTAAGAATGTATTTTTTAACTTATACGGTGGGTGCAGCTATTTTCTGCTTTTATAAAATATTCAAAGCATACATTAAAAGTTTATTAGAATATTTTCAAAGTAAATGTTTTTATTTTATAATAATGTAACATTTAAATGCTTTGAAAAAAGAGATATTTCTCTCAAATAGTTATGATTTCATCTATGTCAACATCATTTGATTGATTTTAAGATTATTTGAAGATGATTTATTATGATATAAAACATCCATATTGTATTGAAGGTTTTTTAATATGTTTTACTGTGGATGTGGTATTTTTATACTGTTGATGTTTTATGGAGATATTATTGATATTTTATATGCTAGTTTTAATACGAATTTTTATCTTATGTTTAAACCTGTTCATATGAGGAATACATTGGACATAATATGTGATGGGTGGAGCCTACTATAGCTCCCTGACACATCAGTAGGTATTATGAGACAAACTAGTGTATTGGAAAAAGGACTTGAAAAAATCTTATTTGTATTCTTGGCACAAGGGCTTGACAATGTGGTTATGATAGTGTGTAATTATTCATTCCATCATAATGAAAGTGGTCATTGATATTTAATGTGATAATTCGACTAGTAGAATATCCATTTGAATAATTAAATGAAATTTTTTCATTTTATTGTTTCTATAGTATGCTGAAGATCATGTTTAAATGGATTTTGTTTTAGTTATACATTACCTTAAATTATTAAGCTTATTTATGAATGTTTTAGCTATATTCTTATCCTTAAGGGGTAACTAAGTTCACCCATTTCTATGTTTTATTTTTACAAGGATGCGTTGAAATATTTTTTGAATAAACTTCCGGGATAGTATGAGGGGATATGAGTGAGGACTTTGGAGAAAAGATGTTGTTGTTGTATTTCACTTTATGATGTAATGTAATCATATGAATGTATCTAGTGTGTACAAGGCTACTTAAATAATAGATTTTTCAAGACATGGTCTTTTATGACAATGAAAATGTTATGTAATAACGCACCGACTATGGTTAAATAGGGACGGGGCGTTACATAATCTATTACCAACTGTAACTCCAAGACCCTAGTAGTTGATATCTGGTGCATTATTTTAATACATTGGCATGATTATAAGGATTAAAGTCTTCAATGACTGATCGGTTTAGGTGTCTTCAAAAATAGATTACATACATGAAACATACATTACACATTCAAACATAAAACACATCACAAATAATATATTGAGAATGCCATCATTCTCCTAGCTTTACCCTAAATTTCGAACATAATACACTTCGAGGAATCTTAGGAAAATAAAACATAGGAAATGGGTGAGGTTAGATGCTCAGTAAAGGTAAATAATTTATCAGAAAAAATAAAATTGAGGGAATGATTTTTAATAAAAAGAAAATCATTTTAAAAATAATCTTGAACATAATATGGAATAAATACATCAAACATTATCATATAAACATGAACATGGATATTCTACAAGGCGAATAGTCACATGTAATAACTATTTTCATAATGAAGGAATTCCTAACACCGGACATCATTAACACATAGTTGAGAACTCCTACCAAGACTACAAATATAAGTTTTTTCATTGCCTTATTCTACGACACTATTCTTTTCTGAGACATAACAATGCACCGAGATTCTAGAGCGATCTCTACCACTCACTTACTATGTCCAATGCATTCATCGTATGAAAATGTTGAAACATAACATAAACATTCGTAATAAAACATTCCTATAAAATGTCAATACAATAATCATAATCCATGAATAGTGTAAAAATATTACATCCACAGTCAAAAATATCATAACTCATTCAATAAAATATGGATGATTGTATTATAATAAATCATCCACAATAAAAAATAATATCTAGTATATGATGTTGACATAGTTTAAAATATTTAGTAAAACCCTATGATATTATTATACATTTTTCATGAAATCATTTAGAAATATCAAAATTTATAAAGGATTTCATTTAAAATATATTTCTGAATAAACGTATCACATACCACTTTGAAAATTTTTAAACGAATTATCAATTTAAAAAATTTACGTCCATATTAATAAATCTATAAAATTATTTTGAAATAAGAACATTCATTAAATTGATTTACAAAATTAGATGTTTAAAACATTTAAAATAATAATATAGTGGAAGATTGCATTCAATAATAAATGAAAATATTATTTTTTAAAAAACTATTAAACAAGGTCATAGATGATAAATATGTCCTCGTAAATACATACATATAAAAAATCTCGAATAATATTGAGATTGAAAAAACCACAATTACCATGATCATTCCTTTGGTTAGGGATACATTTAACCTCCTTTATAATGACCATTATATTTTTTAAAATTATAACAAAAAAATATTATTATTTATTACATCATAAATGATTCCTTTATGACTTTATAAGACCAATTTAATAATTATTTCCATGTTAAATTAACATTTCAAGTAATAACTACTTTTTATATTGTACATATTCTAATTTCTTATTCTGGATTTTTTTCATTTAGATAGTGATTTTAATACATCCATAATATAAAAACCTGACTTGTATATCATATTTATTTAGAATATAAATTTGTAAAATAGAGAGATATATGAAATGGAAAACACCGATTACGGAGACGGTAGGCCGTACATATGCATAAATGTTGTTTCCATTTTCATATCGTATTGAACGGAAGTAATTGAAAAAGATATATATATATATATATATATATATTGCATAGATTTATTATGTCATATATTTCATAACAATTAAAAATATATATTTTTATAATCATCGTTGACTGGTGAATGAGAAATGAATCTCATCGCGTCGTTGAGAAGGTATATCGTACGTACACACGAGTGACGATATCATTTACTTATTGATTAAATGGTGTTGAAATGGACGGTATAATAACATTTTAAGAGACTTTATCATGTTATTTTCATTATTTATATACATATTACTCATCATTATATCCATCTAAATAGCATAGTGTTGATTTAAACCATGGCGTGGAGAAGGTAAGTCATACATACGCACACATGGTGAAATTATCATTCGTATTATGGATAGAATATTGAATATTGTTGTACCAATTTAATAATAACATCATAATATGTAGAAGGTATGGATTATATTATTTTGATATCGAAATAACAATTAAATAGTATATAGAAGTAGAAATGAACATTGAAAAATGTGATAAAATAATTACCTCTTCTTTGGTTATTTAATTTTGATTTGGATAAAAGGGATAATTGCGTTGGATTTATGTTCAATAAGAGCCCTCTAAGATAAATTGAGTGTAGTTGGGAGGAGATTTGGGCAAGGTTTGGACCATAAAATTGTATTTGGAGTTGGGATTTTGAGAGAAGTTGAAGTAACCTTTTATAAGAGGGGTTAGGGTCACAATAGGAAAAACTAGAATCATTATATTATTATTCAATAATATTATGTTTATAATGGCTCTAAATAAATTTATATAGAAATTTATTTGGTTTTGGGTCAAAATCCTCTCAGAAAATAGTTTTTTGAAAAGTTTAGATTACCATATTAACCATATCTTTTTTGATTTAACTTTCAGATAAATAGTTTAACATTTACCATGTCTCCCTGTATTTTTATGTTATGTTGTTTCTAAAATTACTATAAAATTCCAAGAGAATACCAAGTGGTTCATTATTGATATATATAACCTTATATATTTACTTTGGATGAACCTGATATTTTTAGGTATATTATATCATTTAATAAAATATTATTTGTTTTAAAAAATCATTTTTGTCATTTTTGACAAAATTAAGTATTTGATTTTTGTGAAATTCATAAAAACTTTATCAATTGGAATAAAATTTATTTCATCATCCCTAACATGTAATATTAACCTATAAAATTCTTAGAATTCATTAAAAGTCTCAAATTACAATTATTTTAATATTTATAATTTTAATTAGTTTAATCATTCATTAATAAGGTAATTACTCTATCATCATAGTGTCATACATAAATATAATTTTTTAATTTCTAAAAATTATATATATAATACCATGATAAATGAAATCATTTTATATATGTAATTAATTTTTATAATTCATTCTATCTTATATATAAACCTATATAAACAATGGTTTCGTTATTAAACATTGAATTTGACCCTTTTAACCATTCTTTAAATAAAATAATAATTAATGTCCTAATCTAATCCAAGTGGGTAAAAATGATTATATTTTTTCTAAGGATGATTTAGGTCTAAATAAACTTATTGAATAGAATTAAGACATATTTTTTTGGGGTAAAATAATAATATTTTTATCTTTAATTACCATGTATACTTTAAACCTTGGTAAATAAAAGTCAACCGTTACTATTCACCAAAAAATTATTTTCATCTTATCGAACGCCATTTTACTTACAGATGACAACCATGTCTTCTAGATTTTGGAAATTCAATTCATAGAAGCAAAAAAATTATGTTTTATGCAAATTTTCAAACACTCCTAGAAGGAGGGTAAAAGACAACAACAAGTAAAATAAAATTATTTATATATAAACATATAATAAAACTACTCCAATAAATTACAATGGACTAATATTGGAATTATGTATCAATTTTTACCTAAAATAAATATAATTAAATAAATAATTATTTAAAATTTAATTCGGTTTAAAACAATAATAGAGTGTTTTAACTATTCATCAAAAAATGAATGTTTTCAGAAAAAAAATATACCTAAGATAATTGTGATATTATGAATCCAAATATTATGTCAATTTTAAAAAATAAAATTTACAAATTTCTAAATGTGGGTTTAATTTTCATAATGGTTAGTTTGAAAGGTTGTGGTGTGTTAGAATTCGATGTTGTGTAAAGCGTAATCTATTGCATTATTCAAAGGGAAATGTACCATGGAATCTTTGGGTTTTTATATAAATTATTCTATGTGAAATGATATATGTAAAAATATATGAATTATATTTTTTATATCAATGAAATTAAAGCTAAATGAAATACACATAATGCCTATCTTTATTACACATAATATTTTAATATAATATTCAAACTACATATAACATGTTAATGTGATTATATGGATAAAAATTGAAATATATGATTTAAATTCCTTCAATTTTATTTTAATTTTTATAAAACCATTTATTTACAGTGATTCATAATTATTGTGGAGGCCTTTAGATGTTTTTGAAATAAAATAATTTTTTTTATATTTTTTCTTTGAGTATTAATATTTAATAGATAATTATATAAAATTTTATTCATGTATTGATAGTGTAATTCTTCTAAAAATAGTTATGGTGTTTTAAAATTGATGAACATTAGGGTATATATGTATTTTATTAAATATTCCTCCCAAAAAATTTATTTGATACAATATACATTAGACATATTTTTATAGATTATATTTTTTATTGAATAGATATTATGTAATTATTGATTTCACTTTATAAATATAAATTTAATATAATATTTCAATATAAAAGAAAAAAACACACAAACACACACATATATAACACAGACACAAATACATCTATAATTCACATATAATGTTTATTTTATGGTGTGGGTACTTATTGAAATAACTATTTAATTGTTTTTCAATATTTTATTAGTTTTTCTCATCCATTTATTGGTGTCCAATATCGGATTTGTGATAGGAATCTAATATGATTATAATGTAATAATTTATTACATTTCAAAAAAATATATCAATTTCAATATAACTTTTTAATTTTATTTTAAAATTTGTTTAAAAAAATTATATTCTTTTTTCTTTTTAATTTAAAAATAAATTTTATTTTAATTTAGATATGAAATATGTTTAAAAATTAATAGATTATACCATAAATCACAAATAGTATAACATGAAAAAACCAAGTCCTCAAACATTCTACCACTTCTTGGATCCATATTTTAAAACATAATAAAAATTGTTTTCCTTTTATTTATGACCTAAGGGATTTATATTATAGATGGGATTTATTTTTTTATAGATTGTGTTTTAAAATGCACCACATGGTAAGATACATAAAATATGTTTTATATGATTACATCTAATAAATTAAAATAACTATATTAAATAATGTTTTATAGTTACTAGGTTCTATTTTAGGTTATCATTGTACAATAAAATACTCTTACCCACAAAAAAGTGATATTATTTTTGACATAGCTCAGCAAACAAAGCCTTATTTTCTATAGTCATCATCTCTGTATCTATGTCCCTATAATATAGCTACAAAAATTTCCAACAATGGAAAATAGTTTTCAATGATATTTAATTGAAAAAAATTCATGATTATATAGGACATACAAATAGTGATGAAACTCAGAATGAGTTTCTTCGATCTTCATGAAATTGAACAGAATATGAAAATTCATGGGTTATTCGTATAATATGAATTACCATTCATAATTCATTTATATATTTATTTTTCAATTATTTATTAATCACCATCATATTTTTCATATCACCCAATGATTTTATGGTATAAATCTAATAAAATTTAATATCTCTACCTATTTATGGTTCATGGAACACTGAGATTAAAACTACAATGTACTATTGAATATGACCTTTGTAATAGTAATGAAACCCTTTGGAATGGAAATATGTCAGGCATAATATTACCATTTATATTGAAGGTATAAAGAAAATTTCAACATCTTATAAATAAAAAATATTTTATATTTACATCATCGAATATGTAAATTCATGATTTAATATATTAAAGTGAGTGTTATTATTTTTTTAAAACATAATTTCTTAAATACACAGTTATAAATAATATACAATTTTAAATGAACATTTATAAAATGGAATAATAGATTTATAATAATCTGTCTTAATATTATAATATAATATTATGAGCCCTTGAGAATTTAATTAATGTGTCATAAAATCAGTTATAATTTTAATCTAGTTTGTTTCGAACAAATTATGATTTAAGTAAAAAAAATTCACCTCTTTAGCAAGTTATTATCAAAAAATTGTTTTCATATTTTAATTAAACATATATTATAATGGTTAGGGTGAATTTTTTATATTGTTTTTAAAATAAATGAATTCTTTTGAATAATAAAATTCATTAACATACATTATAATATAAATTATATTATAAATACATTATTCCTTAAGTAACGAATGATGTATGAACTATAATCACAACGAAAAAAATTGTATTTTATTATATATATTTATAACTCTTAAACTACTTATAACCATGAACCAAAACAGTAATCAATGGTCTAAAATATTCAAAAAAACACCCTTCTCCTCAACTATAAATTCCACCCCTCATCTAATATTATCCTCCCACATTCCAAGCTATAATCCATTTATAATTTCTATACAGACGTCATAATAATACCCTCCCCATGTCCAATAGACTATAGTAGTAACATAATACCAAACCAAATATATTTAAGGATGTTCTCAATGAGAATAATTCTAGATGTTAAATTCCTCTTTCTTTTATTTTATTGTATATTTCAATTTATTTTTCATTCTTATCCATCCCTTACCTTCATTGTACAAAGTTACATGATAAATCTATTGAATTTTATATGATATATTTTTATGATAATTTTTTAAAATCTACCATCTAGTCTCTTACCAATTTCCATTTATTTTTAATGATGAAAATATAATCCTTGATGTGTTGATTTATCGTGTTTTGGGATGACATGATTTTGTTATTCAATAGAATCTTCAATGTTGGTTATAAAACCATTTTTATCTTCATACTAGATTATAATATATATAATACATGTTATCTAATTTATTGAAGTAATATATTTACATTATATTAATTAATGAAACAAAAATAGTTGGCGATGATAAAAAAAGTGCTAAAATAATCTAAATGATTATCAATTACATCTTATATAATAAATCATCATTACAATAAAAATAGAATTCTTATATAAAATTTTAATCTTATTTAATATAATTAATAAAATAAATTTTAAATAATGGACAACTATTTTGAATTTACATTTATTAATGTGAACTTATCATGAAAATCAACGAAATGTGCCCTCTTGAATGAAAAAATATAATATTATAAATCTTCATAAAGATTGTAAATTGAAATTATTAAATTATAATATATAAAATAAATGAATAATATTTCTGAATTATTTAATTAATGTATTTAATTTTATTATCCAGGTCATTGAGGTCTAGGGAAAAAAAATTTCAAACATTATGTAAGGGTTTCTTCCTGATCATCCATTCTTGCATAAGATTGTACTATGTCTCTAATTAAACAAATGAAATTATTCATTATTTTAATATAAATATTCTAAATCCTTTTTATATGTTCCAAAATAAATTATTCAGATCATTTCATTTCTCATAAAATGGATAATACATGATTTACGAGGACACCTCTTGAATTCTTCCCAACAAGCAAGCCCGATTTAAGGGAATTTTGTAATTTCATACCCACTCTCTTGTATAATACATAATATATGTAAAGACAGAAATATGTTTCTTAAATAAATAAATTATACATGGAAGAAATATCTATTTTCATTTATTTTTTATACGAACCATTATAATAAAAATTATTTTTCCAAATGAACATTTCATTGTAATTGAAAATTGGTATTACATTCATGAATTCCTTGAGGATTTTATTAGTGTATTATCATAAATTTTAACATTGATATATAATTGTATTATAATTATGATACATATCAATTAAGACTATCATATAACATATTTTATTATATATTTTATGATTAGTTTGTTGTGGATATGGTATCATGATACCATTTATAATATTTTATAGAATGGTAAATAATTATGTTTATAGGATGGGGAATGTTATTTACATTCCATATGTATATGTTAGTCTATTTCAACCCATTAATATGAAGAATTATTGGACCTACTATGTGACTATTGGTCCCCTCTATATCCCCTTCAATGATTATGTAGTTCTTATGAGTCAAACTAGATATTGATATGCAATGAAGCATTTCCCATTCATTTTTAGACTTCATGGTCATCGCATGGATTCCCATTTTGTGATGTTTGTAATTACATATTCTATTATTAATATCATAGTAATTGATATTCCACATGATTTATAAACTAGTATATCATCCTTGGTTAGATTTCATATTATTATGATTGTTTATATAGTGTTTTTTAGTTATCATTTTATTCTTTATATATTATTATCTAGATTATGTTTTTGTAACATGTGTTTTTATTAATTACCTATGTCATATTAATTATTATGTGTTCTATAGTATTTCATATCCTTTTTGAGCATCAATTCTCACCAACTTATTATGTTTTTTCCCAGGATATTTGGATGATTATTATGAATGACTTGTTTTGATTATCTAAATGTTTATTGATGTTTTCTGTTGTATTTCATTATAGATACTCCTTTAATCATTTAATTTATAACCTATATATGTTTTTTTAATTCAATATAAACAACAAAATTATGTCATTCTTAATTTTCTTCACTTTTTCCATTCCAATGTAATAAAGTAAGGCATTAGATCTATGCTTATGGGGTCAATGAAATTATAAATTTTATCAAAGGATGATTAGATAAAACATTATAAACAATATTTAGAAGACATAGATTAGGTAAAATAACCCAATGATAATCATTGTGATTAAAATAAAAGAACATACTTGAATATTGGTAAGGTAAGAATATTTGGGTCTTCCTATTAATACATCCCACTATAGATACTACATGTGGATGTGTTTACGACATAGATGGACCAAAGGGTAACATCAAAAAAATATTGTCTTTGGCCTTACTCGGTGTAACAGGGAACATGAAAATGATCATTTTATCACATATGGTTTGAAACTCCTGATTATATGATTGGAATAATTAAATTTCTCCTTACAATCCATTATTAATTATTTAATAAAAAATATTTTACAAATGAAATATTTTTTAAGATTATATGATTATATGTGAATACATTTAATAATTATTTTTTTTGTGTTTTAGAAGTTCAATAATATAAATTTTGATTCATAACATAATTCTTCATATGAAATTTTATAGATTTAGTTCATAGTGGATGAAATGGAAACTGTATCAATGCATGTATCCTATGTAGAGATATCACTCCTCTGTAAGGTAATGGTATTGGATCTAGACTTTCAGTAGGAGTCAAAAACCATATAAACATTCCTAGAATATTGTATTCTATTTCGAACTATAAGCATAAATTTATTGATCATTCTGATCCATAGTGTGGAAGAACAATGATTGAATGATTCTGGTGACAAAAACCTACATCATTCCAGGGGTGTTCATACCCATTTATTATTGTTCAGTGGGTAAGTTACCTAGAGAAAATATTTCTCAATCAACGAAGTGATAGATGAGAGAATTTAATCATATAAATTTATAAAATCATAGATGATGATGACCAAAGGTGGTAATTGATTCAAAACAAAAATGAGGAGGATGAATACATTTCTATGAATCAATCAGATTGTACATGGTTATAAAGTCATTCTGCGGACAACATACATAATCCAAGGACCATGATTTTGTCGATTTGTTGATGGATTCAAATCATTCCTTCTAGGGGAATATGTCTACCATATATTCATTGAGTAAAATCATATAATCTCATAATCCATTAATATGGAGAAACAATTTACTTAGTATAATTAATTTAAGGAAATGCATTGAAAGAAGAGAGTGGTAGTGAAATGAGTGGATAAATGAAATAAGAGAAAGGGAAATTATCCAACATGAGAAACCTATTGAATGAATCACCTTGATTCCTAGATAAAATATAAAATCAGTCACTAAATGTGTGGTGATAAAGTGAATCATGAACACAAATTCAATGGAATGAAGGAAGAAAACAATGTATAATGTTGCAATTGTAGGGATATGGGAAACAATAAAAAAACTATGCTGTTTCCGGGAAACAATCCCTATAAATGGAAAAGGGTGCACAACCAATATTATTTTATCTCAAATGTGGAGGTTGAAGTTCCTATTGATATGGTATAAGCTAAAGAAATCATTTTATAAATTATAGGGACTGAAATATTTGATTTTGGATCATCACATTATTTATATAAAAACATTGTTTCATAAAATTTAACATTTACCTTATGATATATTTTATAATATTCAAATAAAACTCATAGGGGATGTCTCATTTTTGAAAGATGTGTTTATCAGTTCCTATTATTAAAACAAAATGTGTGTTTGTTTCATTACATGTCATTATAATTTTGATTTTGTTTGATGTAATAATTGTTATACATAATTTTTCAAATTTGAATTTAAAAATAAATTGTATGGAGAAGGACATAATTATATAGAAAAAAGGTGTGTAATACCATATTAGTAGAGAAAAATAATGATCATCAAATTCTTAAATAGATCCTCTAATGTAGTTCTGTAAAATTTCATTATTGTGTAATAAGAGAAAACATCATATATTGATGAAGAGGGAATTAATAAAATAGTATATGCACCTAAAACACAATTACACATTGTCATATTTCAAGAGGTCTTACAGGGATATCCTCCAGAGCCGGAAGTTCAGTTATCAATTGACTTAATCCCTGATGGAAGTAAAATATCTGAAGATTCTTATAGAGTGTCCCCTTTGGAATTAGTGGAGTAGAATAAACAATAATAGGAATCGAGTGTTGGGGTATATATCTTCCATATTTGTTTTGCATTGGAGAATTCATATTATTTCAGTCCAGAAGAATAATGTGTATCTAAGGTTGTAATGAAATAATAGGGAATTTAATGATATTCAAATAGAGAACATGTATCATATGTTGCACATTAAAGATTTATTATATGAACTTCATGGAAATGAATATGTTTTTATATATAACATTGTTATATATATCATCAATTGTGTGAAAAAAGATGATATTATAATGACCACATTTGGAACTATGAATGAGAGTTACGAGTTTACATTAATTCTATTTGGATTGAATATTGATACCTATATTTTTATGGATATATTTAACACAATGTTTTGGTTATATTTGATGACTATGTTATGAAATTTATTAAAAATATCTTGATATATTTCATAATCAATGTGGACCATTGGAACTAAATTTGGGTTATTTTGGAGACTCTTAGAAGGAAAGAGTAAAATTTTTTGTTTCTAAAATATGAATTCTATATTCATGATATTTTTGTTCACCGACATGTTATTTCATGGATGAATTCTCAGATAATAATATGAATAAAATGTCAGACCAGGAATGAAAAAAAAACAAAAAACAATGGTATGTATTTTCATTAATTTGACATTTTATTATTGATGTTCCACTCATATGTTTTTCTGATGAGGTTCCCAATTAACCATTAATAGTAATATATTGTTGTTGTTAATATGTAAAATATAATATGAATAATGTTTTTTAGAATTGTAGTAGATATTAGTGAATTCTCCGATCATGAATCTACCATCGATAAATCATTGATTTTTTTTATAGTGTTGCATAAAGGAATGAACAATGTCATGTCCCTATGAAAAATGATAATGTTTTTTCATATTTATTAAGTTAGTTAATATATTATGAACTACTGTATCAACAAATGATCTTGACATAGAATGCTTAATCATTTCTATGAATATCTAACGACAATATCTCTATTGTGAAATATAAGATATATATATTGGTAAAAAAATGTTTAAATATAACTTCTCACAAAATGAACTCAACATGAGGCATTTTTCATGGATAGAGCTACATAGATATTTGGGTCGATTAATACACTACCTGTGAGTATTGTTAAATAAGGTTGTTGATACTAAGATAAAAATTTATTATTGAGCTTCAAACTAAAAATTGAATAACAAGGATCGCGTGTACATGGTTATTTAAATTTTGGATATGGAAATTGTATTCGAAGGTCAAAAATAATTAATTTATCAATTGGTTATCCAACCATATTTATTGAAAATGATTGAAAATTATCATTCTGAGGATGATAGTCATCAAATGAAAAATGAATTTATGAATGATGAGAAGTTGAAAGGCGTCATGTTTGAATATTAAATTCTAAAATTTCAGAGGTGGATATATGCTCCTTCTATATTAAAGATAGAAATGGTGTAATTTGATAATTCCCATATATCAATTTTGTCTATAACCCATCGTATATCAATATTGTGTAGATATTTGAATGAACATTAATGGTGGGATATTGTGAATTCAAAATTTTTTTGACTATGTATCATGTTGTTTAATCTGAAAACATGTGAAGCATGAAGGAAAACATCATAGATGTTCTATGAAATTATTTACTAATCTTAAACTGGAATGGTAGGAATCTTAAATTCATTTTTTTACTGAATTAACAAATACCTAAGCACAAAATTTTAAAATATGGGTAATTTTTGACAAAGATAACAAATCATGACAATTCCACACCACAAGGGAGGAATTCCCACTTGAAAATATTACATGAATCAATAGTAATGATGTTATAGGACTTATGGGAGTATCAATTCTAATTATTTTTCATCAAGATCCATGATTTAAATAATAAATTAGGAAAATTATTTAGAATGTATTTGTTAATGAGATTAATATGGGCACAACTTATCACTCTCAAACTGATAGGTAGTCAACAAAATAGGATCCAAACATTATAAGACATGAAGTGAAATTTGACCATTGAATTTCATGGAATGTAGTATTGTTATATCACATTAGTAGAGTTTTTTTATGATAATATTTACTATTCTAGTATTCCAATGGAATCATATGTAGATTTTTTTTGGAAAAATATGTCATACCCCAACATGTTGGGATAACATTTTTGAAAGAAAAAATGTATGACCATAACATGAAGATGTAGAAAAATAAATGGCGATGACTACAAAAACACACATCAAAGTATCTCAATGTAGTAAAAAGAAAAATGTGAACAATAAAATAAAGGATATGGACAACCAAGTGGGATATTGTGTCAGCGTGAAGGTATCTCTAGGGAAGGGTGTCATGGTATTTGAAAATAAAGTGTAATTATGGCCTTAGTACATTAGTACATTTGAAAATATAGTGATAATTAGAGATGTGGTTGTCGTATTCCATTAAAACCTAGTCTTTCCAATGTTCAGGATGAGTGCAACATCTCATTATTTAGGAATTACATGCCATGACTATTGCATGTTCCCAATTATTAAGAAACATAATTGTTATCGGATAAATAATATTATGTATTGCCAATTGGGATTTTGGAAAATAGAGGACTAGTATTGTAAAATCAAGTGAATCACCCATTGAAGTAACATTGGAAGAACCATAAAATTGAAGAGATGACGTGTGAAACAAGTAAACATTTTTTGAAGAACATCCCACACCATTTTGGAGGAGACACTCTAGAAATTCCAAGGTAAAAAAAGATGTATGGGGGAATAATGTAACACTCCAAAAATTTAGTTATGAATCTTTTAAAATATAATAACATCCATAGTTTAGGCATCTCACAACACTGATATTAATTAAATATTTTACTATTCAATATGACCATTGAAATAGTAATAAGACACATAATAATAATAATATGTTAAAAATAAGAGTAAAATCACAGATGATTTTAGTTAAATAATTTTAGTGTCTTAAGAATAACTATATGGTATATTTAGAACATAGAATATTTAAGTGAAAGTATTATAAATGGAAAATTATGTGTTAAATTTTTTCGTAAACTATGCATGATAATTTCTAAATTTATAAACAATATAAATATCCAATATTATATTTATAAATAATATTATTTAGTTAATATTCTGTTTTAATAAGATTAAAATACAATTATATGAGGTGTTGACTAATTTTACAACATTTCATAAAATCAGTTGCACCATCAAAATTGGTATTTTTTTAATAAATAATGACATCAATTTAAAAATAAATTTATTATATTTATAAAAATTTTCTGAAAATTTTTATTTAATTTTTTAATTCTACATATCAAAAAAAATTATGTTTATTTTTTTAATTTTTCATTTATAGTTTATTTTTTAATGAATAGGAAATTATGTTAATTTAAGTTATACATACATTATAATGGAAATAAAATACTCCTATAATAATGGAAGATGTATGATTTATGATGTTAAAATATCCCGCATTATATAAATATATTTGATGATAATTCAAAAACAACTTTTTTATTAGACAAAAGAAAATATAAAATGAATAAAATATTAAAAGCCACCCCTCGTTGCCTCTATTAATACCACACCTCATCACTGATTCACCCAAAATATTCTATAATTTTATCAATGAATAATTTCTATGAAATCTTATTTTCAAACCCCTCCCCCATTTCCAGAATCCATTGGTCTTAGAAAGACCAAAACCAATCACCATTTGGAGGTTTTCGAAGATTATAATTCATGATCCAAAATTCATATTTTATTATTTTTAATTTCTATTATTTTGTTTTCATTCCCTCAAATCCCCAATCCAAATTTAAAAGATAAATATAATATATTTTATAATATTATATTATTATGTTAGTGGAAATTCCTGAATCATGTCTCTTCCCCCATTACATTTATTTTGAAATATGAAAATACCATCCCTATGGTTCCAATTTATCGCCTTCATGGACCATGTCTTTTCATTTTTAAATACCTCCTTCATGTATAGTAAAAATAATTATTGTTAAAATTAATTATAAAATATAAATTTTATCTTATCTAATGTTATAGAAATAGTATATATACAAAATATTAATTATTAAAACAAAACTATATGGTGATGATCTAAAAACCCGAAAAATATTCAAAACAATAATAACGAACAGATTACTAATAATTCATCCACAACCTAAATTAAAATAAGACCCATATACATATTTATTCTTAATCAAGATCCATAATAACATTAAATCCCAATTCTATTGCAGCATTTTCATTTTACGCGGCCATCTATATGTGTATAAAAGTAAAATGATCATTAAAACCAAGGAAGAAAACACTCCCAAGTGATGAAATTTAACCATATAACCAATCCAAAACAACAAATGAACATAATAAAATTATAATAAATAAAATAAATGAATATCAGGTAATTTATTATTTGATTGATTGATTTAATTTTATTATATATAATATTAATGTCATGTGAATAACATTGTTGGACATTATATATGTTTTTTTATATCAAAACTCCATTATTAATTCAGGTTATGCTATCTCAATATTTAGAAAAATTTAATAATTAATTTTTTATATATACTACTTCAATATTAGATGAATATGTAACCAAATAATATATCCTGACCAGACCATCTTTCATAGATTATAGAATACCTGTTTTACCAGAATCCATTCCCTATTCTTCCTGATAAGCAAGAATGGTTTAGGGGAACATAAATATATTTTACCTGTATTAAATTATCATCAATTTTTTTAATGAAATAATTATTTTTATATGTTTAGAAATGTTTTTCATAAAAAACTATATTTGGTCATTTATGGGTTTATACAAACAATTATGAAAAATAAAAATTATTTTTCATAAATAAATATTCCTTGAAGTGTAAAAGGGGTACTTATCTATGAAATTAAATGAAAATTTTATTATATCATATATTTAAACCCCTATGTTGAATCATAGGATTTATAGAAATTGATATATAATTACTATCTTGTATCAAATATTCTTAAATTGTTTATGATAATTTTGGCTGAGGATGTAAAATCTTGATACCATTCACTATGTTACTCAATATAGTTATCAATAATGATTACTGGTTGGTGAATGTTATTTATAATTTCTAAATATATTATATTTTATGTCACTCGATTAAAATGAGGGATACATTTAACATAGATTAATATGGGTTGGTACCACTGTATCTACTCAATGCATTGGTTTGTCTCATGAGAAAAATCAGATAAGGACTTGGAAGAGGCCTTTCCAGTTTATATTCATTTGTCATGGATGAGTCCAGGATTGGTTTTTCATGAAGTTAGAAATTATTCAATACATTATTATGATAAATGATTTTTATATTCCTCATTATTAATCAAGTAGTAAAATATCCATGGTTTGGATTGATTGTAATGTGATTATTTATATTGAATTATTTTTTATGAGATGTTATTCATTTCATATAATGATAAATATTATGTTTAATGAGAATTTTTTTATTTACCATGACTTATTGATTATGATATTGATTTATATTTTTTTACCCATAATGAAAATATGATCTCACCATATTTATTATGTTTTTTTCCTATGATGGGAATATTCTAATTATTAATGACCCGTGCTGATTGTTTAAAAGTGTATGTTTGGTTTTCAGTGGAAATTATATATAGTTATTTTTCATGCTATAATGTAAAACATATGTTTTCATATGTTTTCATAAATATACTAAACTATTTAGTCCTTCGTGATTTTATTCCTTTGAATCATGAAAATGTAATAAATCATGTCCCTGAATATGGTAATCTGTTGTCTGAGTATTTATAGTTCATATCAAATAAAGAATAATATGAGCAATATAAACAATATTTTGAAAACATAGATAAGAGAACATAACCATCATATAGTCATTATAAATATTAAAATAATAACATTATTTAATTTTAATAAGGTAGATATTATGTGGGTCTACCTAAAAATAAATCCATGTA
The DNA here is from genome assembly GCA_963277665.1 of Viscum album. Classification (NCBI taxonomy): domain Eukaryota; kingdom Viridiplantae; phylum Streptophyta; class Magnoliopsida; order Santalales; family Viscaceae; genus Viscum; species Viscum album. Next base: position 840,860,511 of record OY728141.1, read on the forward strand.
TGGATACTGCAAGTGTAGGTGGATCTGAGACAAATGTTCATTGGGGTAGAATCTCGAAGAAGTTGTCATGGACCCAAAATTGGGGTAGCCTGGAACAAAAAAACATTTCATATTATAAATTTGGTTTGACACTCCATGATTATATGCTTATAATAATTCATATTTTCTTTACAATCCATTTTGAATGATTTAAAATAAATTTTGTCCCCAATTTAAGCCATGTTTATGAATAAGATATTATGTATGCATATATTTTTCAATTTTTGTTTTGTTTTTACTTGTTTATACTTATTATTGTTATTCATGACATAATCTATAGTATGGTATTGTATATATAAGGATACTAGTGGATGGAATGTAAACTGCATCAAAGAAAATATCTTATATAGGTACTACCCTATTATACACAATAATTATATTGTAGATAGAGATGAAACTGGATATGCAACACATAAAACTATACAATGATGACTATCCATGGATATGGTCAATAACATCACACATATGGAGAATCCTCATAATAAATGTGGAGGAAAAATTATGGATAACATCATGAGAAAATAGGGACCATCATTCAATGAAACTACAAACCAATTTTTTGTTGTGAAGTGGATAAGTTCCTTAGAGATGATATTCCACGAATTGGGATGTAATAAAATATTGAAGGTTATAATGTAAATTTATTATTTCTCAAAATAAACAATTCAATTTTGGTCATTTATTCAAAAAGGGTGGAGTAATAAATTTAAAAAATTTAATGGTAGGATTTGAAGAAATTTTTTAGGGAGATATATTACATTAAAAAATAGTGACTAGAAAAAGGGAGGAATTATTTAGATTGAAATATAATTAAGATAAAAAATTTAAAAATTATTAATATTAAATCACAAGGTTATCATGTTAGAATGTATACTATATATGTAATCCAAGGATCAGGATTGATTGATTCATTGAATGTTTAAAACCATTCAAATAAAGGCCACTAGTCTCCAAAAATTACTCATCATAATAATATATAGTCACATTTTCCATCATGATCGATAAATAATTATTTTTTTCTTATGAAATTAATATAAATATAGAGTTTTAGTGTCTAATTGAGGTAGAAATAGATAACGGGAACAATAATAAGGTAAATTACCCATCATGTGAATCTTGTGGATGGAATCACCCAAAAGCCTTCTGAAATGTAACATTTTTATGATACAAGTTTGGTGAGAAATGCCATCATGATCATTAATTCTACAAAAATAAACATTCAAAAAAAAATTCAATTATATAATTATAGGGTGGTGGGTAACTTCAAATGTGAGTTCATTAAGTGTCTTGGAAATATTCATAAAAAGGGGAGTAACAATAATCTATCTAATTCAAAATTACTCGGGTTGAAATTATTAATGGTATCATGGTAGGTACATTAATAGTTTCCTCGAATATAGAAAATTCAATATTTTATTATGGATCATTTATCTTTTTTACATATTCCCAATTATCTAGGAAAATTACTCATTTACCTTTTTATTTAACAATTGAGTTTCCATTGAGAACTCTTATGTGTTGTATCTCTAAAAAAAGATGTGTCAGTTACCCCCTTTTAATAAAAACAAGCGTTCTTTAGTTTTGAACATTATCATCACATATATGATATATTTTTTTAGTCGTATGTATTTAATATTTTTTAAAATACTATGATACAATATATTTCATGAAGGAGGATGTTACTATTAATATGGAAGATGAGGAACCCCATATCATTATACTAGAATCCTTGTCATCTGATTATTCTCAAGATCCAGATAGAGTAGTTCTACTAAATGATGTTATTGGATACGAAGTGATAATAACTTTTATGGTTTAGGAGAGAAATCATAAAATTCATTATGTATATATATTTAATTTATACATTAATTTATTTTAAATAAATTTACCTTAACATCCTCTATAGTGGTATGTTTACTTCAATTTAAATTTATTCACATTGTAAGGACAATATCAAAAACTCATTTAGGAATAAAAACTATTGAATAAGTGTATATGAATTAAAATTTAGAAAAATTTAGTGATAATGGATTTATATTCCCCGATTTGTTTTTAGGGGGAGCCAATATTCTATTTGACTTGAAGAAAGTTGAATCCATGATGTTTTTCATATATTATATATAAATCAATGTTATTATAATAATCAACATGTATCGTATTCCTCAAATTTATGATTTTTTATCATCATAAAGGAATTCAATATTTTTAGAAGAATGACCATTATTAAGTATATCATCAATTATGTTTAAAAAAGATCGATATTCCAAAGATATAATTTCAAACCAAGTATGGCCACAACCAGTTTAGAGTTATTTCATTTGGACTGAATAATGTTGAAATTATTTTTATGAACGTAATTAATTGTGTGTTAAATTAATATCATGATGATTTTTTCTGGCATTTATTAAAGAAATCTATATATACTACAAAATATATTAGAAACATGATAACAACATTAATATTATTTTAGATAAACCTAAAAGAAAATATTTATATGGTATATTTCTCAAGTTATAATTTTGGCATTAATTGATTCTTTTCTTGACTCTATTATCTCTAAAAAACGACTCTCAATTTATATTATGATGAAAAAGGATGTCTCAGGTTGTCTTAATCATACTAACATAACCTACGTTCATATTTTCATTAGTTTAGCATGTTACTATTAATGTTGAATTCATTATTTTTCCCGATTAAATTACCAATAATCAATGATTACTCATAAAGGGGTTATGATTGTATTGATAAAATAATGTGATGATTTGTTATAAGAAATGAAAATGAGATTAGGGTATTGTTTGAGCATTAAAATACCATTAAGAGATAGTGTATTTGTGATTTATATTGATGCATGATGTAAATTACATGGTTGTTTCCTTAGGATGAATGATTGAGTTTTTTCCTATACTTCAAGGATGCTAAAAACTTATGAATATAAATATCCAACTCATGACCTTTTGTTAAAACCATAATATATTCTCTGATGATATGGAAACACTATCTCTTTTGGGAAATATATGAGATATATACACATCCCACTATCTTTAAATATATCATCTCATAAAAATAACTCATCATGATCCATATACAATGGTTTGATCTAAAAAATTATTATTATTGTTCAATACATTACCACAAATGGAAAAAAATAAGGTAGATGGTGGTTTGTGATGTAAATATCATAGAGTTCGGTAAATAATGCGGATTTACAAGGATCATCTATACATGGATCTAGAAATGTTAGATATGGTAATTCTCAAGGAAGATGAAAAATAATTGTTTTTTTATTTGTATTCCAAATAATATTTATTGGAAAGCATTAACAATTCTATATTTGAAAATTCCAATCCTTAAATGAAAAATAAATTTGTGAATGATAGAAATTTTTAAGATATCATTAATTAATTGTGAATTATAAAATTATCGAGGAGGCTATGTGTTCCCTCTATGCCTGATCTAAAGGGAGAGTAATTGGATGATTACCATATCTCAAATTTTGATATACAGCCTAGATGCACTATGTAGTATACATATTTAATGGAACCATTATGGTGGGATAAATTGAAGTATGATATTTAGGATTATGTATCAATATGTTTACATTTTCAATATGTTAACGATGATATATATCATCCAAGAGGATCCAATAAACCTACATAAATTAATTAATGGAAATGGAAAGACATTACTTTGGATTTTGACAATATTTTATGAAAAAACACATGAAGGAATCTTATAATATGGGTAATTGTTGATCAACATAAAATATAATCATTTTACATAGAAATAAGGGATGGTTTTCCAACAGAACGTCTTGAAAGACTCTAAATAAATGATGTTGTAAGAAATGATGGGACACTTCTTCCAAAATTTTCTTATCATTATCAATCATTTAAAACAAAATTACAGAATTGGAATTATAATTATTTGGATAGTTAGATTTATTGGAGTAGTTCATATCACATTCAAACTAAAGGGTAGTCAAAAAGTATTACGCAAACATTGGAACAAATTTTTGGATCATAATCACTTGAAATTCATGGAATATTAGATAAGTATTTACTTTTGTTAGAGTTTTACAACAAAAATAATATCCATTAATTTATTCAAATGGTTGCATATAAAACATAGTTTGGAAATATATGACATACAATTACCAGTAGGGATGAATATTGTGAAAGGAAGATTGTATGTATGTAACATGTGGATGAACCAATAATAAGGGTGAAAAATATTCAAACCCCAATTAAATCATCTCAATGTATGAAAAGAAGTTATTTTGATAATTGAAGGTTGTATTATAATATTACAGTGGGAGATAATTTTTTTACTTAATGTATCTTCCAGGAATGATGATATATGATATGTAAATTAATTGAATCTTATCACTAGGTAAATTGATCCATTTGATAATTTTGAAGAGAATTGGAGTTATGGATGATCAACTAGTGATGACACACATCCTTTCCTCAGTTTATGATGTATTAGAAATCTACACATTGTGGAATAAAATTATACACTCATCACATGTTCAATGTTAAAAACAAATAAAAAGGTAACAAATTTATCTCACTACGAAGATCCTATATAGACATTGGACAATAGAGAACATGTCATGATGAATCAGACAACTCGACTGGTAATGGTGCTTTGGATGAATCATAAAACTAAAGCGGTGCCTTGGTAATCTGAGAAACATATGTTGAAGAAAATTTCAGACCATTATTGGTAACACATTGGAAGTTACAACAAAGAAATTTTTATAGGTGAGAATAATTTAAACCCCGTTATTTTAAGGAATACATCATTTAAATTTTATTTTCATATTTTGTTTTTTGTTTCACGAAACACTGTGATTAAAACCATAATTTATTAATATAATATGAACATTTCAATCATAATCATACCCTTTGGAATAGTTATATGGACAATAGAATCGAAAATTAACCTATCAAAAAATATGAATAATATTTTGGGGGTATTGTAAATAAAAATATCATATATTAACATAAATGAATTATTAATATTTTTAAAATATGATAATATAAGGGTTCTTATATTTTAATAAATAATGAATATTTAAAAATTTATAATTAATATAATAATTTAATATAATATCTACTAAATATTATTCAGAAATTAATATTTTGTTCTCTTAATATGGACAATTAATTTTACGTGTCTTTTACTAATTTTTCAATGTGTCATAAAATTAGTCATAATATTAAAACTGTTATTTTTCGTATAAATATTGATTTTATGTAAAAAATTACATATTTAGATATATTTCTTTAAATTATTTTTTCAAATTTGATTTATAAATTTCACAAATGGATAGGGTTAATTGATTGAATTTTTCTGATGTATTAATATTTATGATGAATTGTAAAATACGACAATTAATGGTATATATAAATTAAAAAAAGTACATTCTATTAATTAAATTATTAATCAGATCAGTACTAATATATAAAATAGATTCATTATTTGAATATATTTTTCAATACTACTAAAAAAATCATTGTATTGAGCCAAATTAATTATCAAAATAATAAATTATTAAAAAACACCCCTCTCCTTTATTATATATTCCACCCCAATCACCTATTCTCCCAAACAATTACATGATATAAACATTAAATAATGTCTTCAAAATCAACTTATGAATCCTAAACACCATATTTAATAGTATTTTTTAATAAAAAAATGTCCTAACCAATCCCAATATGTAGTTATCATGGAGAAAAATCCAGGACCTAAAATACCACTTTATTTTCATTTATTTCATTTTAATTTCTTCTCTTTTATTATCCTTACCTCACCTAACATATACAAATACAAATTTTAACTCTATTATTTTATATATATTTAATTTTATTATGTCAATGTACCATCCACCGAAAAATCACTTTTTAAATTCCATTTATTTTTAAATATTTAAATATCATCTCTGAGGCACTTATTCCCCGCCTTCATGGACAACATTATTTTATTTTTCAATACCACCTTTACATATAGTAATGAAATAATTTTTATGGATACTAATGGTTATAATTTGATTATTTATTATTATATGATGTTAAAGAAAATTAATATATTCAAAATATTAATTAATGAAACAAAACTAGTATGTGATTATCGAAAAAATCACAAATTAATATTAACAGTTATCAATAACATATTATCTACTAATTCATCCTCATACTAGATATAAGTGACTTATAAAACCATTTTATCATCATTAATATCATTAATAAGAAATATTTTATATTCTAGAAAACTATTTTTAATTTGAATTTTCTTTCAAATGTGAATAAAATTAAATGTTTCATGGATACCATTGAATGAACACTCCTGTATGATTAAAATTAATAATATAACAATCAAAAATACAATAAATGATCTCACATAAATTATAATAAATAAAATACAATATTAATATTCAATGATTTAATTAATTAATGGATTTAATTTGATTATAGAGGACATTAAGGTCGTGTGAAGAACACTTTCATACATATGGTAATGGCTTCTTCGCAAAACTTTGTATTTCATTTCTGTTATGCTATCTCTCTCCTTAACCCAATGTAATTCTTTATTAATTTTATTCAATTCTAATAAATAATATTTATTTCTTTGAAACTCATATATCCAAATTAGTTCATCTTTCTTTCATTGGAGAATATATGGTTTAAAAATTTACCTTATCAATTATTCTTGATATAAAATAATGATTTAAGATAACATCAGGATATCTTACATATCCTCACGTTCCATCCTTTATCGGTTTAAAATAACCATAATTTTTATTAAATATAAATTTTTTTCATTGAAAAAATTATTTTATAATATAAATTTTTATAAAATTAATTATGAAAAATGAAAATGTTTTTCCAAAATAATACTTCTTTAAAAAGTAAAATGGGTTTTTCTTGTCAATAATTGCATTACGATTTTATTAGATTAATTTAATCTATTTATAAACCACTATTAAATCTTATGACTTATTGGTACGGATATGTTATTACTATCATATATCATTTTAAAAAAATATGATTATATTGAATATGGATAGCATATCATGATACTATTCACCGCATTACTTTGGATGGTTAGTGATTTTGATTTCTTATTAGGGAAATTTAATTACATTTTGAATGTATATGATGTTAGGTTTCCACCCATTAATACATTGAATGAATTGGAAAGAGTCTTTGACAAGTATTTCCTGATATATCCCATCGATTCATCAATATGCCTCCTATGATATATCAGATATGGACTTGGTAGAGGCCTTTCCAATTTATTTTCAAATGTCATGAAAAAAGCCCTGAGGTTCCCTTTATGATTTATATAATTGTGCATTCCAATATTATGCCTCTAGTAATTGATATTCCAAGTGAGTATTCGACTAGTAAAATAACCATTTTTAGGTTTCATTATCAGGTGATATTTTATATTCCATTATTTATTCAATTTTATATTGTTTAGATTTTATTCTAAAGATTATGATCATGTATAATGGGTTTCTATTTATTCCCCTATCAATTATTAGTTATGATAAAATATGTTTTATTTTATATTGTTATTGAGAATCTAATCTAACCCAGTTATTATGTTTTATTTTCACCTCGATTAAATGACTTTTATAATAAATGAAATATATGAATAACCTATAAATTTTAAAAAAAATTAGTGTATTTTTATTTTATATTTACCATTCATGTTATAATGTAATCCATATGTTGGAATATATTTTTCCATATCTACTAAACTATTTAGCTGAATTGGGTTTAATTCCATGTAATCATGCTGGTTTTATATAATAAGGTACTAGACTCTTGATTCTGGGGTCTTGGTATTATAAATTTTTAATAATTTTTATATATTATATTTCTTGATTTTGGTTGAATCATAATATAAATCTACTGTAGACATCATTATTAATATGGAGGTCCCCTGTAATGTATGATGTCAAACATGAAATAACTTTCTTTCTATAGTAATATATTTTTGTCAAATTTTTTTCATTTTTTTGAATATTTATAAGTGTTAGATTAATTTTTAATTAAATTTCGTGATGATATGAAGTTCCTCGATGACATTACGGTGGATAAAACATATAAAACTACCATTTCAACAAAATTTTATTATTCTATTATTTATATTGATATTTATTATATTTTATTGAATGTATTGATGGGCCCACAATCACATATATGTATAGAATGATAATATCAATGTCTAATGGATGCCAAATAAAAAGTGATCCGAAAGAGGTACATTTGGGTGTATCTTATTTTTCACTTAATATATGATTTTTAGAATTGAAAAATCAATAGTATTTCTTAAAATATTCCACATGTACATTCAATTCAAAAAAAATTACCCAAAATTTATAAAATTTAATTTAAAGATAAATAAATGATAACAAAAATTAATGGATTAATTGGGCAGGGGTAAGTGAAGTAATATTAGAATTGGAATAATGGATTTTAACAATTCTAGGAGTTATTAAAATTATAAATTCTACTTATGAATTTTAATTATATTTAAATATCAATATTCATTTTATGGATAAAAATAATATATTAATTTTTTTTAAATGTTATGGAGTAATTTACCCTTTAAAAAAGTCCACCTTTTATCTATAAATAAAAATATATGTTTAATTGGATTCTTTCTAATTCATAAATTCGAATTTTTAATATACTATCAAATAACATTACACTATTAATAAAAACCTGTTTTGGATAATTTCATTTCACTATTATGAAAAATGATTTATATTAATATAATATTAAAGTTTACTTTATAATTATATTGACAAAAAATATTTGTTATGCATCACATTTGGGCATGTTATTGCAACAATATCGGAGAAGTTACATTTACAAAGTGTAGAAACCTCTTGTTAACATATTACTAATAGTCTCTCCTTAATATCTATTTTTATTGTACGTTAAAAAGTGTTGAGTGAAATTGTGGTTAATTATATTAGGATGAATCACTGTAGAAACATCAACATGTTCAGTAGTTATTGTGATTCAGGGGTGATGAAAAAATAAGTGAATAGGATAAAAACCATTGGAATATTTTTGTATTCATTTGTTTCACTTAATCTTTTATCAACCTTGTATATAGATAATTTTGAAATGTCAAATATTTTATTTAAATAATAATACAATTTGTGATTTCAATATTTATTATTTAATGTTGTTCTATTAACTATTATTTCATGAATATCGTTGGTTTTTTAAATGTGGTTGAATAATAAATTTGATTTTGTATTTGATGATGTAAATGTTTGATTTATGATACTATGATAGTAGTTTAAATTTTTTCCTTATATTAAGGACATTAATTACAAATACACAATGACTATGAATTTATAACCACCATGAAATGGAGAATCTACATCCATTTTGTACATTTATTGGCTTCTCAAATCCCCATCCTTTATCAATGGAATATATATTGTCTGATTAAAAATATTAAAAGATAAAATGTTTCATGTGTTTTATATTATCAATAAATTATAGAAAATTTATATTCCTTCTCCCTAAACCAATATTCATTAAAGAGAAATGTAATTCTTCCTTATTGTGGGTGGGGAAATTATAGGGTATTCTTATCCCCCATAGATATTTATTAAATTAATTTCTTATTGAATAATATTATGGGAACATAGTGAAAGAGTCTTTTATGATCCTTATAGATTGATACAACGTTTACACAAGGTTTCTATCTTCAATTTATTGTATTATATATACGAATTTTAGAATCATTCACTCTTTATCACTTTCTGTTTTAAAATAGTCATACCATTGAACTAGAACATTTAATATTTGGTGACTTCTTCAATGTTTGTATTATATATTATCTATATTTTCTTCAATCAAATAATATTCATTGTCAAAGGAAGAAATGGGAGAGGGGTGAAAGTTAATGATTTTGTGTTTTTTATTACTTTCATATTTTTTCAATGTGTTTTAATTTTTTTTAACAAACAATTTCACTATTAAAAATTGATTATTGGAGTTCCACTAGTTGTTGAAAATGTAGAGACCCCAAACCTGATGTAAATGGAAATTACATTACTTTTCCAGAATACTTATTACATAACAAAAACCAACACACCAGGATCGTAATAGTTTAGTGTCTTTGGAAAAACGAAACAAAATATTTTAATCACGGTGAAAGATCTTGAACATCTCTAATAAATATCTCCTCATTTGTTTTCATAACTAAAACATTTCTTTATATCATTGGGAAAAGAAAACATAAAACGGGTGAGCCCAAATTTTCGGTAAGGGTAAACATAGAGAACATAAAACAATCCATAAACATTTGAATGCAAAGAAAACATGAATATAAAATCTAAACATAAAAACCATGAGGAATAACATAAATCATGGAAGTACATATGGAATATATCCTAGCGGAACCATAATCATGATAAAATAGAATGGGAATAAATCATGTAATTGTGGAAAACCATTAAGCACATGATATTATTTCCATAGTAGCCAAGTCATTGTTGCTGATACCATCTTAGTGGACTAAGTCCCTTTGTGAATCGAGTTCACTCCTCATTCCAGTCCAGTAACACTGAACCAGATTAACTTACTATTCCAGCCATGTCTATCTCATGAGATATAATTCATTACCCAATGCATTGGAGGGAGATATAGGTCCCACCCATCTCATAATGAAATCATTATTACGTGTTCCACAACATAAACATAAACCTTTCATTATAACCCAAATAATGAAATGGGTTTCATAAACATCATCCCATCAAAGTATAATCCATATAAAAAAATGTATATAATTTCATCATAAGAGAATTGAAACCATGTAAATTATAGAGACATTATACTTTAAAAATACACATATAAAGTAATTTCATCTTTGATGGAAAATGGTTTTGATAACACACTTGAGATAAATTCTTGAGCAAAATATCATTTCTTCTTTAAAATCATTTTCTTTTCACAAAATACCATGAAATTTTATAATATTAGGAATTCGTTGAAAATAGTCTTGAAATATTATATAGTATTCTTCCTAAATATAATGTTTAATTAAACCATAAAAATATGTTCATATCGTATATGTAAAAAAAACATTCTCCTCATAAATATAACGAAAAAGTCAAAAAGTACCATGTATGGTAATCAAAAGAATGAATCCATACATAACACAAATTAAAAGTCAAAGAAGGGTAAAAATGACATTAATCATACATGGAAGATTATTAAACACATTATGAATAAAATTTCATGGACATGGATGAAAAATATAACCGCATTAAATATTTACGTTTAAGTAATCAGAGATAAAAATGAGATTGCAAAATTATCCCTTACCATAGGTCCAATATGCTTCTTACATATCTGAACCTCTTATATAATGATTTATATAATGTCATTTAATTGTTAAAGAATCATATTTATTATTATTATATCATATATATTTCATTTATGACATTATATTACCCATTTTTTTTAAATTCCAAGTTAAAGAAGAGTTTTGGGTAAAATCGCTTTATTTATCATATGCGTTTGGAATTGTTGTTATTGATATTATTATTATTTATATCATGATTTACTTACATACATATTGAAAATAATGATTTATATATCATATATATTCAGGGTATATATATATACATAATAGATAGATTAATGAAATGAAATACACCGTTCATGGAGACGTAGGACGTATGTACGCATGAAAAATGTTTTCTATTCGTCATTGACATGAATGGAAGTATGTAGATGACATATATATATATATGTAGAAATAAATCTATTAGCTTCATTATGTCATATATTTAATTATTATTCATTATATATACGTTATAATCATTCTTGAATGGTTATCATGGAGAATGAATCTCATCGCGTCGTGGTGACGGTAATCCGTACGCACTCAAGAGCGATAATTATGTTCCAATAATAGTTGAATGGAATTGGAGTGGATGATATAATATATCACAATCATTATGATGTTTTAATAACCATATATAGTAATTATTTACACCATTATACCCATCTAAGTATGGTGGTGGTGGAAAACAGATTACACCACGACATGGAGATAGTATTTCGTACGTACGCACGCGCGGTGATTTCATTTTCCGTAGGATGGATAGAAGATGAAAAAGGGTTGTTTCATATTTATAATAACATATGATTATATTAGATATTCTTATGTTATTAATTTAAGATGAAAAATTATAGAAGAAGAAGTATAAGAAGAAATAAATTTGAAAGAATCGGAAGTGGATATTACCTCTTATTTGACACGCCTCTTCTTAACCTCTTCTTAAGGCACTAGAGTTGGACATTTGAGGAGACAAAAAACTGTATATTTCTTCTAGGGATGGTTAGAAGTAAAAATTGGAATGGTTTGTCTGATTTTGAAGGCTCAAAATTGTTTAATGAGAAAAGGGAGGAGGTGCCCTTTTATAAGGGAGGGAGCGGCACCTTAGAAAAAACATAAAATATTATTTTATAATAAAGTCATATTTGGTTTTTAATAGCTCCAAATTGATTTTATTAGAAGTTAAACTGGTTATGGGTTGAAATACTCTCAAATAGTATGTTTTATACAATTATATGTTACTATTTTAACATTATCATTTAGCTTTAACTCTAAGTTAAATAATTTAACTTTTACGGTGTCTTCTTATTTTCATACACTATATGGATAATAAAATTACAATAACAAGAAAAAATAACCCCAAGTGGTTATTTATTAATATATATAACCCTATATATGTCATTTGACCAAATTTTAGATTTTTATAAATAGAATAAAAATTAATAATATAATATTTGTTTTAAAAACTATTTTCTGTCAATTTTGACTCTATTTGGTAATTGATTGTTGTGAATATTATAATAGCATGATTAGTTAGAAATTTCTTAATTAAATAAATAATAACAAGTCATATTAACGTAGAAAATTAGTTTAATTCCTATAAAGTCTAAAATTACATTTATTAGGGTATTTATATCTTCAATTATGTTAATATTTCATTAGTAATATAATTACTGCATCATCATTGTGTCATAAATAAATTAAATTATTTAATGTCTAAAAATAATAAATAAAATAAAATTATGTAGTAAATATTTTTATATTTCTAATAAATATTTATAGTTGAATTTATCTTCTGTATAACCATACATTAAAAATGTTTTAGTTATTAACCATTGATTTTAACTCTTTTAACTCATCGTTAAATAAAATAAAAATAAGTTTCCTAATCTAATAAATTTGGATCTAAAGGGTAATATTTTATTTCTAAGGTTGTATTTGGTCGAATTACACATATCCCATAGAATTAAGATGTTTTTTAGGTTAATAATAATATCATTTTTACACTTAATTGCCATATTTACTTTTAACAGTGGTAAATAAAAGTAAAAAGTTACTATTAAAATAAATTATTTTTATCTTATTGAAAATCATTTTACTCTTTTATATTAATCATGTCTCTTGGATTTTCTAAATTCCACTCACATAAGTTGTAAAATTATGTTTTATGTAAATTATCAAATTCTCCTTGGAGGTGGGTAAAAGATGGTGAAATGTTCAATAGAATTTATATATATATATAATTATTATAAAATGACTCCAATGAATTAAATTGAACACATATAGGAATTATGTAACAATTTTGACCTAAAATAAATTTAAAAAATTATTTAAATAAAAAGTCGGTTTTTAAATAGTAACCTAGTGTTTTAACTATTCATTAAAAATTGAATTTTTCCAGAAAAATACCAAAAAATCACCCTAGGCTAATTTTGATATTTGAAATCCAAAAATGAAGTCCATTTTGAATGATATAATTTATAAAATTTAAAAAATTTGGTATTACTATTCATAATGTCTATTTCATAATAATTTAATAATAATATCTTTTTTAATGAAACTCGGTATTGTGTACTACACATGCTATCGAGGAAGGTCTTGATTGCATGTAATGCAATCCATGTCTGGGTTGCATCTAGTGAAAGCTCTGTTTGGTGTTGTGTATAACATAATCAAAACTTATTTCATTTATACATTTAACAAAATTTATACTTAATGTTGCGTAGAATAATTTTCAAAAAACAAACATGAAATTCTGTGTAACACGAGCCAAGAATTGTGTTGCGTATACTGCAAGATAATATAGTGTTTCATACAGTAAAAGATAATCATGGTGAAGGGTATAATAGAAGACATAAATGAAATTAAAAATAATATTTCTCATAAAATCTGGGGGTGTTACATTCTATCCCCCCTTAAAATAAATTTCTCCCTCGAAATTCACCGGGGTTATAAATAGTTTACTACTTGAAAGCTTTGTTCGTCGAAACCCACATCGTAAAAGGAATACTAAATCTTAATTTTAGAGAGTAAATTAAAAAATGTAACGGTTACCCAGATTAACTCATCATTACGTTTCCACATAGGGGAACATTGGTGGATATATGGAGATAGAAGAGAAATTTAACCATCATGTTCGGATGTAGAGTGGTATAGGACATGGCTATGAAAAAGAAATAATCACAATGACATAAATTTGTGATGTTTTAAGGTACAATCAGATTCATCATATATAAGGATACTAGGAAAACATTTTTTTTTGTTTTCATGATCATTTCCCAAAAGTTGATGAATTGTTTATTTAAAAGAAATACTTATTTGATTTTGGTACAATCTCATTGTTTTTCATTCCATGATCAATTTCCACTTCATCTAGTAATGAAATGAAGTTGAATTTTTCATTCATGAAGCATTAGCGGTTCATGTAAAAAATAGTGGGTCATTCTACCTATTTTAAATAAATGGTTAGATAATGTTATTAAATATACATAAGTCCATATATTGTGAGATTAATAGTATATGGCTCCTAAAATGGAATACCATATAATAAATTAAAACAAATTTATATTGACCAGGCACTTCCTGTAGGCTAGTGGTATGCGATAACGGCCCGTCGCACTTCGGTTGTGGGTTTGATTCCCACATCCTTGTCCGAAGCGATGAGTTGTCACCTGTCCTACGAGTTGTCCTTTTTTTAAAACTATACTATTATAACATTACAAAAATAAAATCAAAATGTTATAGCCTTAAACAATACAATCTGATGTATAATATAATTTATTCTAATCTTTAGGCTTACCCAAACTCATAGTATATAGAAAAAGATTGATAGAGTGGTAATCTACCTATCATGTAACTACCGTCATTTATCATCATATATCATAAGATCTATCATGTTGGTCATATTCCAATCATTGTAATTCATTAATAATGTACTCTCTTAAAAAATGAATACCCATTCAACCTTACTGAAAACATGAATTTAGTTAAAAGTTAAAACTTTCCACATACAAAAATCCCAAAAATTCTATATACTAAAACCATCGTATCACTTAGTCCTTATATCAATCACGAGCTCATGAATACTATCAAACATATTATTTTCTCCTTATCCATTATTTATGAGAATATCAAATAATTTCCAAAAATATCTAAATAACCTTTCATGGTTACTGGTACCATCCAACATATACTATCAAATACTTTAGAAAAAACAATAGTGTAAGAATTCTTATATGTGTCTTTATTCCATAGTTCCATTACCTATACATCATAAATGTTGATAAACATAAATCATTCCACCACATTCTTAAAGAATTTACTGAGATTCAACAATTCGATATATCAAATATCATTTATAGTCTCTTCATCATCATCAACATAAATACAACCCATACAACCATGCTGATTCTCTTCATGAGACTTTCCATTAGAGAATTGGTTTGCATAATGCGCATAATGTAAACATTTAAAACATTTAATCGTTGTTGATGTCTTAGAAATACCATTCTCCTTGTCTATGGTGTTAACTGAACCTTTTCCTTTTCAATTACTGGCATTGTGTCCTAATTTTCCACACCCAATCCATCTTCAAGATCCTTTGAATTATTCTCATTGATGTCTCCTCCCACATGATTCACATGTAGAAAATTGAACATTCTTTCCACTATGATCATCATGAAACTCCTTCATTCTATTGTTAACTGAGTCAAGAAACATACCAAAGTTGAGATTATTGATCATATTATTAGATTGTTGATGATACATAATAATGATGTTTCGCCTTCCAAATCCCAATTCATATGCTTGATCATGATGAATATCATTCCATTGTCAATCATATTCTCCAGTAACATGAGTCTTCCAGTTTCTAGCCATTTTTTAAAACCCAAAAAGAATAGTGTGAGAGGCAAAAATAATGCTCGAAAACAACATAATAAATGGGAAAAATTTCAGTCTCTAACCCCATAGGTTTAATCCTAGGATATTCATGATCGTTATCATAATTCTAGGACAATAACTAATACTTATACCTTACCTTAGAGACATCCCTAGACATTACGTAGAAATATCTCTAGGGATCTCACTAATTTTTTTTCATCATATTTTCCAAAGGTTAAATAAACCTTTCCTATGATACCAACTATAGCGGTCAAATATTACTTCTAGTGGACTATAATTTATACCTATTAGGGCACTCCATGGGTGGCTACACCCCTTGGGTGGGACACACCACCATCCCTAGTGGAAGCCATTTCCTCATGAAGCCCTTGGGCGAAGATCCATGTTCGTCTAATGCTCAAATGTTAGAGGTCCAAAGGATAAGATTCATTCCTACCTCCTTTGCCTCTAATACCAACTATAGAGACCCCAAAACTGACGTACATGGACATTACATTAATTTTTAAGAATACTTAATACATAACAAAAACCAACACTCAAGGATCGTAATAGTATAGTGTCTTTGGAATCTTGGAACAAAATCTTCTAATCACGGTGAATGATCTTCAAAATCTCCCATAAAGATCTTTCCATTTTGTTTTCTTACCTCAAACCATTCATTATATCCTGGGGAAAATAAAACATAAAAACGGTGAGCTCAAATGCTCATTAAGGGTAAATATAGTGAACATAAAATAATCCATAAACATTTGAATGCAATGAAAACATGTACATAAAATCTAATCATCAAATCATTGAGAAAAGACATAAAACATGGTAGTACGTAAGGTATATATCATAAAGGTACATCAATACTGATATAATAGAATGGAATAAAACATGTAATTGTGGAAAACCATTAATCACATGATATTATTTCCATAGTATCCATGGCATTGGTACCATGACCATCTTAGTGGACAAAGTATTTTTATGAATCGAGTTCACTCCTCGTTACATTCATGTAACACTAAACTGGATTAACATAAAATTCATGCCATGTCTATCTCAAGAGATATAAATATTTACCCAATGAATTTGAGGGAGATAATGTTCCCACCCATATCATAATGAAATCATTCTTATGTGTGCCATGACATAAACATAAATCGTTCATCATAACCCAAAGAATAAAATGGTTTTCATAAACATCATCCCATCTTATCATGATCCATATAAAAACAATGGATATCATTTAATTATAAGATAAGTAAAACCATTTAAATCATAGGGACATTATACTTGAAATATAAACATATGAAATAATTTCAATATATATGGAAAATGGTTTTGATAAAACAATTGAGATAAATTCTTGAGGAAAATATCCTTTCTTATTCAAAATCATTTTTTTTTCACAAAACGCCATGAAATTTTAAAATAAAAGGAATTTCATGAAAATATTAATTAAATTTTGTAGAGTAATATTCATGAAAATAAGGTGTTATTAAACTGTAAAAATATTTTCATGTCGTATAATTTAAAAAAACATGTTCCTCATACTTTTAACATAAATGTCAAAAATTACCACGTATGGTAAACAATATAAAATATTACATCCCTAACACAATGTAAAAGTCAAATAATTGGAAAAAAATGACTTTAAACATACATGGAATAATATTAAACACTCTATGAAAATAATTTTATGGACATTGATGAAAAATATAACCCCAACAGATACTTACGTATAAGCAATATCGGATAAAAATGAGATTGAAAAATCATCCCCTACATTAGGGCCGATTTGCTTCATACGTATCCGAACCTCCTATATAATGATTCAGATAATTTAATTGACTTGTAATAGAATCATATTTATTGATATGATATCATATATGGTTCAGTTATTACTTTTTATTACCCATTCTTTTGTAAATTCCATGTTAAAGACGTGTTTTGGGTAAATTCATTTTTTATCGTACGTGTTTGGACTTGTTGTTCTTGATATTATTATTAGTTATATAATGATTTACTTACTTACAGAATTTAAATCATGATTTATATATCAATTATATTTAGTATATATATATATACATAATAAATAGATAAATGAAATGAAATACACCATTCATGGAGACGGTAGGCAGTACGTAGGCATAAATGGTATTTTCCTTTCCTCATTGACTTGAATAAAATTAAGTAGATGACATATATATATATATGTATAAATAAATCTAGTAGCTTAATGATGTCATATATTTCATTATTATTCATCAAATATACATTATAATTAGACTTGAATGGTTATCATGGAGAATGAATCTCATCACGTCGTGGAAACTGTAATCCATATGTACGCACGAGTTATTATATCATTCCCATAATTATTGAATGGAATTGGAGTGGTTGATATAATATTTCAGAATAATTATGATGTTATAATAACCATATATAGTTATTCTTTATACCATTGTGCTCATCCAGGTATGGTGGAGGTGGAAACCAGATTACACCACGGCGTGGAGACGGTATTCCGTACATATGCACGGGCGATGATTTCATTTTATGTAGGATGGATAGAAGATGAAATTGTCTTGTTTCGTATTTATAATAACATATCAGTATATGGGTGATAATGATGTTATTAATTTATGATGAAACAAATAAATAAGAAGGAGTATAAGAATAAATAAATTAAATAGAATCGGTAAGGATGTTACCTCTTCTTTGTTGTGCCTCTTCTTAATATATTCTTAAGGCAATAGAGATGGTCTTTTGAGAAGACCATAACCTCTATAATATTTATAGAGATGTTGGGAAAGGAAATGATATGGGTATGGATGAGTTTGAAGGCTCAAAATTGTGTAAAGAGAAGAGGGAGGATGTGCCCTTTTAAAAGGGAGGAGAGGGGCACCTTAGGAAAAACATAAAATATTATTTTATAATAAAGTAATATTAGGTTTATAATAGCTCCAAATTGATTTATTTAGAATCTAAAGTGGGTATGGGTTTTAATCCTCTCATAAAGTAGGTTTTAGACAAGTTTAGGTTAGTATTTTAACCTTATCATTTAGATTTAACTCTAAGATAAATAATTTAACTTTTACTATGTCTTCTTGTTTTCTTACACTATATGGTTAAAAAAGATACCATAACTAGCCAAACGAACCACAAGTTTTTAATTATTAATATATATATATATATATATATCATTATATAAGTCATTTGGAAGAACCTTATTTTTTTACAAATAGAATAACAATTAATAATATAATATTTGTTTTAAAAACTATTTTATTTCTCTTTTGACACTATTTGGTAATGGTTTTTTGTGAAAATTTTAACAGAATGATTAGTCAGAAAAAAGTTAATTAAATAAATCCTAACACGTCATATTAACCGTGAAAATTAGTGTAATTCATAAAAAATCTCAAATTACATTTATTTGGGTATTTATAAAATCAATTATGTTAATATTTCATTAATAAGGTAATTACTGCATCATCGTTATGTCAAAAATAAATAAATTTATTTAATTTCTAAATATTATAACTAAAATACAATTCTGTAGTAAATATTTTTATATTTCTAATTAATATTTATAGTCGAATTTATCTTATGTATAACCCTATATTAAAAATGTTTTAGTTATTAAACTTTGATTTTAACTCTTTTAACACTTCATTAAATGAAATAATAATAAGTGTCCTAATCTATTCCAAGTGGACCTAAATGGTAATATTTTATTCCTATGGTTGTTTTTCATTAAATTAAACTTATCCAATATAATTAGGACCAGTGTTAGGGTAATAATAAAAACATTTTTACCCTTAAATACTCTATTTAATTTTAACCATGGTAAATAAAATTAGAAAGTTAATATTCACCAAAAATAATTTTTATCTTATTGAACGACATTTTACTCCCTGATATTAACAGTTTCTGTGAGAGTTTTGAATTTCTACTCACAGAAGCGGTAATATTATGTTTTATGTAAATTTTTAAATTCTCCTAGGAGGTGGGTAAAAGACGGTGAAAATTTTAATAAAATTTTTATATATGTAAAATTATTATAAAATGACTTCAATGAATTGCATTGTTCTTATATATGTATTATGTATCAATTTTTTCTTAAAAAAATTTAAATAATTATTTATATAAGAAGTCGGTTTTTAAATAATATCCCAGTGTTATCACTATTTTTCAAAAATTGAATGTTTTTAGAAAAATACAAAAAAATTACCCTAGGATAATTTGGATTTTCCAAATCCAAAAATGTAGTCTATTTTGAAAGATAAAATTTATAAAATTTCCAAAATATTGTATTTCTATTCTAATGGCTAGTTCATTATAATATTATAATAATATCTCGTTTAGTGAAACTCGATATTGCGTACTACACACGCTATCGAGGATGGTCTTGATTGCATGTAATACCATCCATGTCAAGTATTCATGTAGTGAAATCTCTATTTGGTGTTTCATATAACAAAATCAAAACTTATTTCATTTATAAATTTAACAAAATCTAAAATAAATGTTGCATAGAATAATTTTCACAAAACGAACATGAAATTGTGTGTAACACGAGCCTAAAATACTGTTGTACATACTGCAAGCTATTACGATCTTGTGTATAGTACAAGATAATCATGGTGTAGTTTATAATAGAATACATAAAACAATTAAAAATAATATATCTCATAAAATATCGGGGTGT
Organism: Viscum album; assembly: GCA_963277665.1. Classification (NCBI taxonomy): domain Eukaryota; kingdom Viridiplantae; phylum Streptophyta; class Magnoliopsida; order Santalales; family Viscaceae; genus Viscum; species Viscum album. The sequence continues at coordinate 840,881,545 of OY728141.1, forward strand.
TACAAAAAATCCCAACTGAATCCCCTCCTATGTTTTCTGATAGGATAACATTGTCTGCTAAATACTTCCACCAATTGGTCATATGTTGACATCATGGACCCAGTGTATCTATTAAAATAATATGAGTTATTACCCTATCAATTTTCAAGAAAATAAAACAAAACATCAAATCAACACATAAATTATCGAATTAAGAACGATAATTGTATAAAAAACATAATTATTTTGTACATAACATAAATCTATAAAAAATACATGGAATAACGGCGAGAAAATGCTATATATCATTCACTATCATTTCCCAAGCTACCCAAACAATAGCTAAAATATATCTTATACTATCTTGTAAAAATATAACATATAATAAATTGGTGAAAATTTGATGTACTAACCTTTATCCTTAATTAATAATGGTTTGGTTATAGAAATATGTGAAACAACTAATCAATACAAGAGTAAAATCATTATTTTGGGGACAAAATACTTTTCTTACTATTTATGTATTGTCACATGATATTATCATATTATACTATGTCATAAAATAACAATGAAATGGAATTTACTATAACTATATATATAATAAAATGAGAAGAATCCCATAAATCTAACATCATCTTAATCATAACACATCTCAATTATTACCCTAATATCAAAACCATAAATATATTTAGGCATCACAGGAAAGCCCAAAACAGGACATAACCCTAAGCCATCATTTCCCAAAATAGGTAATATCAATATGAAATCTCAACATGAAGAATAATTCCATTGCACATCATGGTTTTACAAAAAATTAAAATTTTCATTTAAACAATACTAAATCATTTATGTAAATTGTTGTAATAAATTATATTCTAAATATATTATCCCCCATGCTTATTAGTATGTTCATTTTTTACCTATTTTATTCAGTAAAATTAATTTCACTGATTTAATCAAAAGAGGAATACATAAACAAATGATCATATATTTATTAAACTCACAATAAAGAGACCATATATACAATATATCTCCTCCTCACAAATACATGTGAACTTCCAAATTTCATTATACATTTTTAGTGATCATGTCACAATAGTTCAATAATACAAAATTATGTCTTGATTGAGTTGTTTATTGTTGTTAATGAGAAAATTCATAATTGATAATTATCTAATTTTTTTATTCATGAATTATAACCACCTTATCTATAAAATGATAAATTTAAAAAAGTATCCATCCATTGAAAAATAAAATGATTGATATAATGATTATGAGGTGTAGTGATTACGCTTTGGCTCAGCCAAAATTATATTTTTTGACTCACATAGAATAAAAATAATATATGAATTTAAACCTCCTATCTGTATTTTCATATAAGGGTTTTTTGTGCATATCCATGCAAGAATGGGTTGGGAGATGCCAGATAGCAAGAAGAGAAATCTCAATACAAGACCCAATTGCATTGGTTATCCCATGAGCTACTTGGGTATGTCTTCCAAACATGACGTGGGTTGGAATGCATAACATTACTAGTACCCATACCCATTCATCCTTACACCCAACATGACATTTGGATTTTTAAAGGGTGTCCACAGGGCGACGCATTGATTTTTTGGTGTGACATTTATGATTGTATTTTATGATATATGACTCAGAAAATTAAATAACATATCCAAATTATATTTCGAAGTAATTAAAAATGGACTTTTTATTTTCATCCGTCTGAGGCTGCATTCAATTAGAGGGAATATGATTTAATATTTTTTCATCATAGGGATGGTGATGGGGTATTGGTCATGATGTGTGGAGAATTAATTGGGCCAATACAACTCTATAATTATTTTATATAGGGAAAAGCCCCTCATTTTCCATCATGAATTTCAGTACCCCCACCCATGATACATGGGTTTTAGTTCTCCAAATAATCAAGTATTTTGTATTATACTTGTTATAATTAGGGGAAATCCCACCACTATTTATGAATTGGGTTCCATACATCCTCGATCGATATGTCTTATAAAGAGTTGTGTTTCCTTTATATATATATGTGGTCATTACTCCCCTGATTTATGTGTTTTCCAATGAGTTGTGTGTATCCAATTATTATTCCATTATTTTTATATGGTTTTATGGATTTGGGATGTTTGGAGTTGTGGAGATGTTTATTGATCAATACTATAACTATCATATATAGAGTTGGGGATTATTCATATGTTTGGAATTGATTCTTTACACACCACATATGCGGTCTTTTTGTAAGGATTATGACCCCTTATCTGGGATCTATTCTATTGAATGTTTCAGGTTATTTTATGATTTACTCGAATGGATAGACTATATCGATACTTAAAAATGATAGGGGTTGAATTACGTTGGATGGCATGTTTACTTCAATGACTAGGTCCTACAGTATAGTATATTGTATAGACATTAATGTTATAGTGGTTGATTAATTTACGTGTATCGATGATTTAGACTCCATAGGTTCTCCATAATTATATTTGGGACCTAGTGTATTATTTTTATATCAACTTAATATAAATTATACATCTCAGTATTCTATGTATTAATAGATCCACATGATTTTATCCTTCATGTGTTTTTGTATGGGATGATGATGTGTATCTTAGATGATGGCCTTTGTAGAATTTATATTTTAATTACTACATAGATAACTATTGGTGACACATTTGTATGTATTATTGAGAAAGGAGGTCCATGATAGGGTCATGATCTTGGCATGTTAGAACCAATTCATGTGTACTCTAAATAGGGATTTACACTCTAGGTTCACTCATATGTTATATTTTGGGACTTTTTATAAGAGTTGTTAATTTATATTTCACTTATGTGGTGTTATATTTGTGAATAGTGTCTCATTATTGCATTTTAAATAACACAAAATATTATATACGTATATGGTACATGTGTTTCCAGTTATCTATTACATTTAAGTTCATGTTATTTGCAACATAAATTTTCTAAGGTCTATTATACTATTTAATATGCCAACATGGTGTTAGTCGCCAACCCTTGGACTATCAGTGGACTACATATTATTGTGCACTCATCATATAATATTACTATTATGGGCCTCCATTTGTCTTTTGTGTCATTTTTAATCTCACTGAAGATATAGATGTAAATAGTTCATGCATACAATAGATTGATCCTCAACAAACTGACATCATCTTATTGGAGGATCTATAACTTGAAGAAGGATATAACCATTTACATTTTTCAAAATATTTTTTTATCAAAAATCATATATTTATTTTTTATGTACAAATATTCTAAAAAATATGATTTTACATTTTTAATCATTGCTGATTTATACTGTTTTGTGAGATATTGGTGTCTTTTATTTGAATTTTCCCTTTACATTGACAAATTATGTTTTTTATTTGAAATTTTTTTCACTAAAATTTTCATTTATTTTTAGAATTATTTTAGGATTTATTATAGTTCATGTTTTATCAAATAATTTAATATTATATAATCATAATCGTTCTTTTTTTAATTTTAATTTAATTTATTATCAAGTTTTTTTAAATGTCACGGTTGTTTTTATAATGTTTTTTAACTTTTTTATTGTGACAAATATTCCATTAAAATAGTACATGTTATATAATAACGATTATATAGTATATCAAATCGACGTAAAAATCAACTTATGTAAGATAAATATTTTCAAACATAGCTATATAATATTACATAATGGATGTAAAAATTCAAATGAGACTATTAATGTTTATTTTAAGCAATGGTCAATTTATGGGTTGAATCAATCTTCTAAGAATGGCAATATATGGTTTTATTGTTCTATTGATATATTAGGTTTCATAAATAAACATATGATTCTTGACTATATTTTCTGGTATTTGGATGCATCATGACATTTTTATTGTTCTATTCTAATGAAGTTCAATTATTTGCAAATGATATCCCAACATTACGTTTTGTAAAAATGTATTGAATATATTTTAAAATAAAATAAATTTTTTAAAAAACTACACATGTTTAATAACAATCCCTATAGATAGATGAAAATGATTTTTGGACCCACTCAAGGACTGTATTAGGGAAGAGTGACAAATTGTTTTAGTATGGAGAAAATCATGAAGAAGTTTCTTCCAATGTTTTGAATAGTGAATCAAAGGATTATCCTAGATTTTCTATTGTTGTAAATGAGGGATATGATTATTTATATATCCTCTATATAAAGTTTTATATATATAATTCCTATAATTTGAAATAATGTATCTTATGCCTTATGTTATTCTAATACCCGATATTCATATTGAGTCAATTAGTTGTCATAAATAATATCCATGTGTCTTTTGACGATTTATGGAAATGTTCCTAATATTTCATAGCGAAGATGTTCCAATTGTAATGTAAAAAACAAATCCTAGAATCTAAATTGATAAATATAATATGATATATCAATCTTATTTCCAGTACAATCATAGTAGGTGATCCATTGGTTGTGGGAGATCCAAAGCTCACATTGATATGATATTGACAATAATGGTAGATTAAGTCATGGTGTCACATGTTGGTAAAAGTAATAGTCATGTTTTTTATTATAATTTTTTATTAGGGGGTGGTTTCCTGCACATAGTAGGAAATTTACCATTAGGGTGACAACAATAGAAGTTTTCTCAAGTTATGAAAAATATTTCTGACCATGTAGCTGAAATAGATATCGACACTGACATTTAAGAGATAGATTTAATTCCAATGATTCAACGAAATTTCTGCATTATATTAAATTTATTTTATGTCTCATTTCATGAAATTTGACTTGAATATGTGATGGAATAATGGTTCAATGAGTAAAATTACACCACTAGGTTACCACTTGTTTATGAATTTCCCCATTATTTCACATGTAAAAATGAGAAAGTTGTATATAAAATGAAATAATTCGTCAAAAAAATTATATCTCACTTTAGTTTCACCTTAATAAATAATTTAATTTTTTTTAAAATGTCTACTACTATTTTGTTGGAAATGAAAATTTACATATATCCTTCACTAATCAATATAATTTACTAAATAATATATCTGGACCAACCAAAATATAATTAAATTGTTTACTACCCATAATACAATTTATTTTATATAATTAATAAATAAATTTAAAATAATATCAATAATCATTCAATAGGGACTATTATGATTCATTGAATTTATAACATGATATCAACAACATTGATGAATATTCCAATCCATTTTACTGGTAAAAGTACAATTCGTATTGTATTTCTAAATTAATTTGATAAAATTTTCATCAGTAGAAGAAAAAAAGCCTATACTCTTTTATTGAGTTTCTGATGGGTATTCTTATGGGATTCATCAAAACCATTTGTTCAAATACATATAATTCATATTATAAAACAATGTATGGTGAGTTTTATTGTAATTGGTATGAGGAATATGATGATATTACATTGAAATACAACATAAAATTCGATTCAGGGATGTTGAATTCCCCTTATGGAAAATTATAAACCATTTACCATCAGAAATAAATCACATAAGACAAATAGATTATAAATTACAACCTATAGTCTAATTTCCACCATGTGCCCACTTGTGCACCATCAGAAAAAATTTACTATTCAATTTTTTTCCCCTATTGGATAAAACATTCATTTCAACACTGATCAAGTTAAAATTTTATAAACATTTCAATAAAAATTTCTAATAACAATTAAATGAAATCCATCATTAAAGGTTATAGTATGGAATCATATTCATTTTTTTCACCCAATAAAAAATAAAAAAAGATAAATTTCATTTTTATAATTTTAATTTTTTTCAACTATGTGTTTCTATATATGTGAAAAGTAATGAAAATAAATTTTTCAATGAAACCTAAAACCTATATGTATCAAAATTCTCTATAAAATGTTTTTTATTCATATCCCATAAATTCATATGACATTATATCTAGACATATGAATTTCAAATATTATCTTTGAATATTAATAAAATATAAATTAAAGAATTACAAATTAATGCAATGAAGTACTTGATAAAATATTTAATGATAGAATCACCGCCTTATGGTTAAATATGACAAAAAATAGGAAAAACAGTAATGAAGATATTTATAGTTAAATATGAACCCTGCGAATGAATTGGTTTCAAAAATATCACATTAATAATTATACTAAATAAGTTTAATTATAAATAGTGGATTATGACCTTTAATGTAGTGAGTACATAAATAATTATTATAAATATGGAATAAAAGGATAATGTGCCATTTTTTCAAAATTCAAGGGGTATATTATATTTCATCATTACTAGGGAGTTGTAACAATTATAAATCCATGGCCAAATGATGTAGTTTGGAAAATTGTATGGTAGGGAATTTAAAATAAAATTGTAGTTTCAGAATGAAAAAACTCATGAAATAAACTAGTCATTTTTTTGTTCTTTTATTATCAATCTACATGGATATATAAAATAATAAAATAGTGAAAACATAATAAACTATTCATAAAATTTATACAATAATAATGATCACAATGAATAAATAGGAGGAAAATTTGATATTTATGACCTCTAAGAATATAAAATTATAGAATATAAAGAAAAATACAATGTATAACTACAAAATTAAATGGTATGGTAGAAGCCAATAGGAAATGGTATGGACTTTGGTTAATAAATATAATTCCAACAGAAGATATATTTCTAATTACATTGAATTTATTTTCAATGGTTTATATGATTTTCGAACCTCTCATGTCATGTTCCTCCCCAACCACTTGGTTGTACAATTTTTGTCCTAACCGAGGAGCCACTAAAATCCAGTTCTCATGTGTATAGACGAATTTAAATTCATACATATAGAGATAAATCATCCCTCAAAATTTCATGAGGTTAAATTCTCCCACTGAAAATATTTTATTCAATATCATATGATTGAGGAATATTGCAAAATTTTCATCAACATGGATGTGGTGCCATGATTTTAATGTGTAGTCTATAAATGTAGTGAGGCAGTTAATTATTTTCATGCATCTGAACCTTTTTTAGTTTTAGGATATGTAATGTCTTCCTAGAAAAATAATTAAACCCAATCACAATCCAAATAGATCATCATTTATGAATTAACTGTCACAATGTTCTATTAATATTTGAAAATGGCCAGAAGTGAGTAAGGTATTACACTAGTAAATGAATTTATAACAGTCATCATTCAATTTTCACATAATTTACATTGTTTTAAATTCCTTCATAAGAGAATAGAGGCTTGAAAAATCTCTGACAAAGTGATAGTAATAGTCTTTCAGTCCAAGAATGGAAAGTATCTCAAAGGAATTCATAGGTGGTTGTCATGAATTAAATGATTTGATATTTTTATGGTCAATGTATGTGCCTTTATTAAAAAATATTATCCCGTAGATATGAATAGGTTCTATATATTGAATTCTATTTGAAACAAAACAATGTGTTTAACCTATTATTTACATTCTGGAAAAAATAAGTATTTTTAAGAGAATAAAAGTCCAAAAAATATAGAGTATTAAATATAGAGGTCTCAAGATACAATGTTGATAAGATCAATATTTTATTCCTCGTTACACTTTATTATAATTAGAGAAATCACATGTTATTTTATTCGATTTTCTAGTATTGTTCATTATGTTTTCAAAAACATGTGAACTTAATGTTGGTGGTATCTATTAATCATAATGGGCACCATATTATTTGTATGGTTTTTGAAAATAATAAATAGATTATGATTTTTATAAGAAAATAATGCCTTCTATAGCTGACCTCATTACATTTATATGTAATATAGGAATTTTTCTTTCAATAACCCATTTTCAAGTGGCATTGTATGTTTCAAGTGAATTTTTCAAAACATATATATTAAATATCATATATTGAAGTGCATGCTGATAGAATATTAATATTGAAGAGTATTATATATTTCAATGTACTGAATAAAAATCCAATCAAAAGTGTATGAATATAAAACACTATAATTTTGTCATATAATATTCTATAGTTAAAATAAATAATGAATATTAGTAATTTATGTTTTGACAGAATCATTGTGAGTCGCTTCAACATAAAAAGATTACAAATGATGAAAAGAAATAGTAATATAAAATGAAATAAACAAGAAGAAGAACTTATAGGAATATATAATTTATGTGTTTTCATAATAATCCCTGTGTGTATAGAGATACAGATTCTCACAACGGTTTGGGAGAACCAATACAGAGATAACTCCAGTGTTTCAAAACATAGAAAAATTTACCTTTAAATGATCTTTAAAGGATTTTGAAACACTTTTCCATTATCCAAAAAATATTTCAACAATTCTACAATGAAAGGTGTCAGGAATCCCCCACTAATATAGTGTATTCTGTTAGGATAAACAAACGCCATCCCCCATATACCCCCTCCCTATATGTGACAGCATAAGTTAAATTCCTCCTCCCCCATATCCCACGTGAAAATATAAAATCCCCAAAGGAAAAATCTCATTAATTACATCACTTGATACATAACATTGAGATACTCTTCATGATTCTATCTCTTGGTGCTTGAGAGAATAATCTTTACATATTGCTCATTTTGTGATTATTGATTTTGTGAAATGGAAGTTTTAAAAATTATTCCTTCTGAAATAGTAGTATCAAAACCTTATGCATTATATAATATACACAATGGGCATGCTAGGTACCTGATATAATCTTATTTTCTATTTTAATAAGCATAATTGAAGCACCGCAGAGCACCCAGATATGGTAGGGATTAGTCATGGTGTCAAAATTTTAATCAAAAGAGAGATATATTTTATCCTACTCGATATGAACCATTTAAACCCATTAAATGGTAATGTGAGTTAATTAAATTAGTTACATAATGATAGACAACATTATAGTTTTTCCTGGATTACTACAATGAAATAGTCTAAGGTGAATATGTTGACCTAGTGACAGTAATACCTAAATCCACTGATCTTCACTTATTTTGTAATGAAAGAGCTAAAGCACCATCAAACTATTCCATGAATACAACATTTACTGTATTTTAAGGAAGGAATACTACATCCCTTGGAAAACTTATGTCGACTTCCCTATGCTCATTTCATTGGGAGAATTCCTTTCTTGGTTTATCACCATGAGGGAACCTTCGTTGTTCAACATTGGAGACTTTTTCCTCATCTAACATGAGAGTCTTATTACATCAATTTACTTAATTTTTTCCTTTGAAAGGGCTGATCATGCATAAAAAGAGGTCAAAACATGAAATAGATCCAACTAAACTCTTACAAAAGGTGACTGTTCTTGTGTGAATGTTTTAGGGTTTTCATACAAATTGTATTTTGTGCAACCATTTATCTTTCACACAATTTCACCATGAGTTAAACATAGTCTATATAGACCCATGGATAATTTTTTTGCATAATATATTCTATGTGTAAGTCTTTTGTGAACAATTATTATGTTGGGAAAATGAAATTTATTTTCATTGGAATAATGTTCTATTTTATACAAGGGTAGGCACAAATTTATCGACCTAGAAATCCGTATTGACAAGTTCTTTTCACATCATCCCCTACACACATATGTTTGAAATTGATGTTTCATTTAACTATATGTATTTATCACTCAATTTCAACTTTTGGATGAACACAGTTTCATTTCAAAATTTTTATGTGTCTAACTCGAAATTTCACACATGAAAACATTGGATTCATGATATATTTGTTATGTAATATTATAATGAAAATTTATCATTTCATGTAAACCAAATTTTAATATTAATATTAATTCATTTAAGAACACATATTTTTCCTGAATAATTCCTTTTACATATTTTGATTAGATGATATTAAAATTTACCTTCCATTAAACATTATGAAAATCCTTAAACCTTTCATCCAATCACCAATATAAATAATTGTTATCTTCTAAGAACATAGTTAATGCCTTTATATCATAGATATATTCTGCATTATCTATACAAAGAGACATACTTTTTTTCTAGATCATCCATCCAACACAATTATTTCAAGTTCAAAATTCTTCACCAATAGTTGGATTTATATCCACCACATGAAAATCCCAGACAACATCCTAATTTTTTTATAATTATTTATAACTACATGTATAGTATTAGAAACCAAAATTCCATATACTTTGAATATAACTCAATATATATGTATCTCCTTCCAAAATATTTTCAATTTCATTAAATTGAAAGCGGGCTATGAAGAATTTGAAATGATGATATATGGCTTTGTTTTAGTTACTCATAAAAGGATTTAAATAAATATCATGTATATAGTGGGATCCATTTAATCCCCATATCATTCATTAAAATCATCTTTCCAAACACAATCAATGATGAAATTTGTTTGGAATCATCGATGTTGAAATTTTTCATAATCTCTTTTGAGTATTTTTATCTAATAAATGAATGTGATTGATTTATTTTAATCCACCTGTATCCCTATAATGTATGAGATTTCACCAATCATTGACATATTAAATTAATATATCTTCTGATTAAAAAATATTTCCATAGAAAGCATCATTCTTTCACAAAAAATTATATCTTTTATATATATAGAAGAACCCTAAAATGATATTCTTGTGAATTCCTCACAAAGATATTATTATTGAATCCTTATTATTTAATTTTTTGTTTCTTCAAAAAAAGAATCCAGTAAAGAATAAAATACTCATGATTCTATATTTATACCATTTAGTTAATTATTTAATCAATAATGACTTTATTCATCATTAACAATATTAAATACAATTGTTTGTTTAATTTACATTTCTTATTCATGAAGTCCATTTTGTATGTTTTTTTAACATCCACAAGGTTATAATTTTACTCTCTACAAATATCCATAACAAGGAAAATTCTGATCCATTGTAGTTTAAAAACTATAGAAAATGTTTATTGAACACCTATATCATTAATCTATTGATAGCCTTTACAATATAAGTTTTCATATTTATGATAATAGTTCCATGATAAATAATGTTATTCATAATGATCAACTTTTCTGTAGTAATAATTTTATTTTTGAGGAATCTTAATAAGATTCCATGTATATTTCTTGTTAGTATTATCTATTTATTCATTCATGGATTTAACCCTTGATTCATCATTCAATGCATCCTTAAATGAGGTTAGATATATCATTGAAAGTACGAGAGATTGTTCCTCAATCCTCATTCTCCTATTATATGTGGGGGTCTTTTGGTTCCCAATGATATTGGATTAGTCAATTTTGTGTCATTTGTTTCTCTTTTGAGGATAATATGATTTTTCTTCAACCAGGGTTTCATTATATATTTATTCGTCTCATTCGTCTTAGTTTTTTTACCCATGCATTTTTTCCACACATTTCACTACATTTGTATATGTATATGATCTATGAAAAAATTCATATCCATCATCTATCATATCTGAATATGTGTTTCTTGATGTAATTATGAGTTTATATTCAATGATATTGACACACTACATTCCAAAATTCATTTAAGATGATGGTTGAAAAAACATGTAGGACTTTCAATTTACTGAATATCCATCGAATACTCCAACATCAGCAGTATCACCATAGATTCCTATTTTTCATTCTGTGATTCAGATGAAACTTTTACATCTATTAACATATAAATACTTTAAGGAGGTAATTTTTTCATGAAAAACTCATATGGTGTCTTGGATTCTCCCATAAAAAACTTTTTTTTGTGTATACTACCAAATTTATATCCTCTTACCAATTATGGTGAGGGATTTATCAATCAACCTGAATAGTAATTCCATATTGTTTACCTGACTATTCATATGCTCAACAAATTCTTATTGATATTGGTTTCCCACTATAAGAAACCCATTATTGATACCTTTTTTAATATAAATTTTAAATTCCATGGACATGAATTCTTGTATATTTTCTAATAAAAAAATTAATTGTGCGTCCAATATCAATCTCAGAAATTAGGTGATAAGAATTCATGAAGAAATGATATTTTTGTCTCTATATATAATCATAAAAAAATAAAAACAAATATAATAATCAATAAAAACAATAATTGACCACTCTCCCCATGTTGTAGCCACATTTATCCGACCACATGCACTTTGGGGGATGAGATCATGACGATTGTATACTCATTTCTTCTTTTCCCGATATGAACAACAGACCGACAATCATAATATATAAGCATTAAGTTCCTTTTCATGTTCATGCTTTAGATATGGGATATCAATAACTATATTAATCATTTATATATTTTCATTTTATATTTATATTAATGTACACTAACAATTGTTACAACATATTTTTTTAATCAGAATTTGTAAGCTGTAAAATGGTCTCATTTTTTAAACCTAATATAAATTTCAATCTATTATATATCCATTCATGAGATAATTACCCGCCTTTCCTCTCATAGTGAATCCCTATTGATTATGTGTCACTATCAGTCCTAAGTTATAATTTTGACTCACTGGTAGGATATTGTGACAAAAACCATAATATAGAGAACATTACTTTTTTTACATGTCATTTAGTATATATATACACAAATTACATATTAGTTTCAAAAAACACTCATTTTCCAATCTTATTAATCCATCTACCATTTTCATAACAATCATCAATAAATCTACAAATCCTTTCATATGGTATTTTCATCCACTGTTTAAAATCTAGGTGTGCAAAAAAATTTATCTATGGGTGATATTTCGACATTGTTGGATTTTAAAATTTTCTTCTTTTCCTTAAATGATATACTTGACTTAGTAGAAGGAAAATATGGAATGTTCACTATCATTACATTATGAATGATTCATTCAAAATGATATTCCTCTTCCATAATACAAAACTTGTTTAACAATGTTACTTCTATTGGTTGGAATGTATTTACATTTCACCGAGTTTTGTAGGAAATGTTCCCATATATCATCTACTTGTAATGATTAGATTTGTAAAAATAATTAAAACAATGGAAAAAATTATTCATACATAAAATCTATTACATATGAAGAAGGATATGAAATCAGTCTCTATATTTATGTTTCATGAACTTCCATCATTACATAGATCCTCATGTCTTAAAAATATGACACGATATGGACATGATAGCAAAAAAAATAACATTTCATTGGAGGAAATTACTTCGCATTTCCATTAATCCCCATGTCACCACCAACCATGAAATAATGAGGTCAATTATCATTTCTGTGTACATAGAGATAATTTCCATCTCTCCTCTTTGGTAAAATTGAAACTTCCTTTTTGGAGGAAGGGGTTTGTTTGTGATTTTTTTAATCTTTATTTCTTTTATTAATTTAGATTTTCTTCATTATAACCTTTTATTAATTAAGATCATCATATTCAATTACAATTTTACCTAATTTGTTTTTCCTTTTATCATTATAATCCTTAATTCATACTTTAGAACTATTATTATCTCTTTCTAATAGCATTGCGTGTGTGAATCATATAGACTATAATTTCTTATTTTCTTATTTAAAATTTAACTCAGTTTCATGTTTACATCAAAGAGTAAATACTTAATATTCCAAAACATAATCTATCGTGAACTTCTTCTATGCTATACATGTATGGTCATGGATGACCTTGGAATTTTTTATGATCATGTGATTCATTTATAACACATATTCTAAGATTTATAATTTTGTTTAATGATCTTTCTTCTAGTAGAATAATATTTTCTTCAAGATGATCAAAATTTTCTGATGGATCTTGTGAAAATGGACCAATTTTTTTGTTGTTTAGATAATTTCCATTTTTAATTAGAGCAACCTATATAATAAATATGAGATCATCATAAACTGTAAACTGATTTTCTATAGCGTTATCTTATAATGGGTTTGGATTTTCAACAGTATCTATATTGGATGGATAGGTTCCAGATTTATATTATGAATCTTCATCATAAAAGCATTCATTATCATAAATATATTCTTTATAGACAAAACAATTCCACTTTAACATCACTCTTGATTTTATGTCTACATTTTTAGGAACCCTTTTTGCAGACTTTTAAATGTGTCGAGCATTACATATCTCATCAGCAATCTTTCTTGAAAAAAAATAAGAAATTATTCCAACTGTAATATAAAAAAATATTCTACTGGAATAATTAATTTATATTTTTATTTTCCTCAGATAAATTTATTTGAAAGGAGAGAAATATGTAAATCTTATGCATTCTATTCTTAAATAAAATATCTAGATTTATAATGTTCCATCATATCCATGGATTATAGCTCTCTTCGTAAATATATTGTTTCGTCATGATGTTTATATTTAAATTCATATGCAACGGGGATACGCAGTAGTTCATCCAGATAATGACTATAATGACCTATTTCCTCAAGGGTTGTAAAATTTTAATTATTAAAATGTGGAAGACTAGAATCTATTTTGATCACAATACCAATGTCTATATTTAACACCTGCAACCATATGTTTCTGATACCTATTAAAGAACCCAGGATCAACATGTATAGAGAGTTGTAAATCATAGATTCAACATTTTATTTAAGATAGATAATTATATATTCCACATTTTTAAGAGCTACTTAATCTTATAAAATGGTAATGGGGAATAAATAAATCAATCACATATAAAAATACAAAAAATTAGTTTTACATTGTTAATAACTAAGTACTGCTACACTAATCATCTAATCGAAGTGTTTCATTCATACCCAAATCATATAATCATTACTATTTATGGATGTTGAGATTAAATAGGTAGTGAGTCTATTTTTGGCTCATTAAAAGTATAAAAAATGGATGGAACATTGTGTTCCTTGGAACACTTCCATCAACTCCCCCTATTCAAAATCTTTTAGAGAGTCCTTAATATGATTATAAATTTGAAGGTCAATTCAGTAGTTTATCATTTATGTCTAGGTCCTGGTCTACTATGAGACATTCTCTCATTGATTTAATTAATTAATTCCAATGAAAACATAAATCAAATAAGCCTTTTATTCAGAACTTGATAGGAGCTCATGTAAGATCCAAGGAAAAAACCTATTAACAAGAACAATTTTTATGGTTTTCAAGAAAAATCTCTTTCACATATAGTTTTCACATTCATGCACCCACACCATTAGTTCAACATGGACTCCATACACACAAGGAACATTATATGATAAAATTTTTTCTTTGTAAGTATTTTGCGCACAAATCATACTCTTGTAAGAGACACCTAATATTTGTTGTAAAAATGTTCCATATATATAAAGTTATATCATAATATTTATATACATAGACTTTCATGTGAACATTTTCATTACGTGTCAACCCCCATGCATGATATTCTGAAATCGACGATTAATTTTATGTGTATGCAAATTTTTATAAATCAAATACTTTGAGAACACCATAGGACTTTTTTATATTTGGAAGTGTCAATATAAAAAACATCACTGGTCACTATTCTTGTTTGACATCATATTTGGGTTGAATGATTCTTCCACAATGCTTTCCATGCATGTAAAACATTCAGTCTTGTATACTATCTATTGTGTAGAAGCACATCTTTCACGGGATAAAATCCATTCCCATATTTTGATGAGACGATCATGAAACATACCTAGTGTGAAACACTCATATACTCCATCAACCTTATGGTAATATTTCATTTCCAAATACCCATTTCTCCATTCTCCAAATTTTTGTCCAAATATTTTTTAGAACACTAGGGAAAGACTTCATATTAATCATTATGGTCATATTGAACTATAAGATAAAATTCATTGAAAAAACCCTCATCAACCCAGTATGGATTGAAGAAAAACAAAAACTAGTCACCATTATTAGATTAAAATTATTATTTTTTTCAATTGGATTTTATTTTTTATAACACTAATTATTAGCATTTGGACTTAATTTTGTGTAGGGACTACAAATATTATGGTACTATTAGATTCTTTTATTTGTTTTCGAATGTTTTATTTTTTTGAATTTATTTTTTTATGTTTTATGCCTATTAAAATCATGTAATTCAAGTTAACCAGGTTATGGTATAGAAAAAATGATTTGAATTGATGTTTTTATGTATTTCATTTCATCTTCTATAAAAATGTGCATTTCATCAAATATAAATTGAACATATTTTCTATACATTATATTTTTTAATGATTGTAATGTCATTATTTAATTCATAAAATACATATAAAGTAGATATAATATTTTATTATTAAATATAACAAAGAAAAATCTAATATATATAAATATATATTGAATATATATATATATATATATGTAGAATTCATATAATGTGATTGTGTAATAGTGTGGATATAACTTCAAATACCTCTTCAAAATTTTTCTCGAGATTATTTTTTTACTTCCATTTATTATTGTTAAAATTTATATTTGTGTAAGAATTATAATATTATTCTATGGTATGAATTTTTTGAATTTCATATTAACAAAATAAAATTCAGATTTTTTTATTTTTATTTTAAAATAGAAAAATTGTTCCAATTTTCATTATAATCTCAGAATAAATTTATATTTCATTTATATGAGAATTTTTTTCCAAAAATAAATCATACCATGAAATATAAACATCATACCATCATAAATACTAGTCATTAAAAAACATAACCCATAATTTGTTTTCATCCTGAAAAACAATTATTATTCATTATAAAATTGTTGTTCTCATTAAGATCTATCATTCAATATGTTATTCAACATTACCTAACTCATTACTGAATCATAAACAACATGTGATTAATAATTGAAATTAATTCCCCCGAAATTTTCAGGTCTATTAAATAATAAAATTGCACTATAATATCTATGAGGATACAATGGAAAAAATAATATTCCAATGGGAGTCATTCATTGTTTAATAAGAAAATATGATATAATAAAATTATATAATATATTTTAATTCAATTCAAGTATAAAAGTTTTAAATTACCAATATAAAAATGTAAATGTGTAAAATGTGAGTAAATTACACAGATAAAATTATATAGGTAATTGATTAAATAATAAAAAAATATAATAGAACGAATAAATATATTCTTTTATATGAATGAAACAACACTCTATCTATCTTCATGGGAATACATAAAAAGGTGATGTCCACAATGGTGATATCATTTATTAAATATTTTGAAAACAATATCATGTTAATTCACATGTAATATTATTTAATCCCATGTTTATCGAATTGAATTTTTTGTGGGTCCATTTTTAATACATTTTTATCTATTAGTCAATAATTGTTATTATTTCTCAAATAATAGGACGAATTTACACATTAATTCCAAAAAAACCAGAAATAAACACCCAATGCATTCCATTGAGAAACAAATATGGTTATACAACCGAATTTTTACAAAAATGGAAAAAACTATAAAACCCATGAAATTAGGGGAACCAAAAGTTTAATATCATTCTAAAACTCTACCCATGCTACACGAACGATAGAAAAAATATCCCACATAATATATAGAAAAAAATTAATAATCTATAAAGGGGTGAGCATTTAATTTACCTAGATATATCCATATTGAATAAAGACATTCTGATAGAAAAATGTAGATCTTCAGAGAATATAAATTTCAAGATTATGATATTAGGAAGAAATACATACAATTAAACATTAGTCACATCACCATATAATTATAAACATTGGCATATCATATGTTAGAAATAGAATTTAATTTTTTTATATATGATTTTATGAGAAAGACACCATAAATTTATTATTATCATAATCATATGACATAAAAAATTCAACCATAACATCACAATAATAAAAATATTCATGAAACAAAAGTCCAAAACAATATCTCCACATCATCATATCCCGACCATATTGAATCATATTACTATATTAATCTATCATACTCCAAAACAAGACATAAAAATAAGACACCACATCCGAAAAACAAGTCAATCAATTTGAAATCTGAACCACCAGAATCATCTCATTACATACTATGATTTTAAAATATAGAAAAATCGTCATCTATTACATATTATAATATATAAATAAATATTGTTTTAAAAATATTTTTTCACGATTTTACCCATAATGAATCATAATATGTTAGTATATTTATTCAAATTTTATTCAATCAAATTCAATTAACTCATTTAATCCTCCCATTAAAAAATAATAATTCCTTATAAAATATAATTTTCTCAAAATCAATCAAATATTTATTAGAGACAACTAGAAATCATGAAAATTATCAAAATTCTATTGTTTATTATTCTTTTTTAGAGATCAATGAGTAATAGGTCAATCATTCAAAATGTGGGCATGATATAGAAGTTTTTGTATAGTGATCAAGTTTTTTTTCGATTGATAGTAAGATCAATTTTATGGATTTAAATATTCGCAACCACAATATATGTAAACAATAAAATTTACCCAAGTAGGAATCCTTGGAAAAATAATTTGATGGATCTGCTTATTCATATGTGTAGAGTTTACGCTCGGGCTGAGCTAAAATTGAATTAATAGTATTATAAAGATACAAAATATTAAATTGAAAATAATTTTATAATTCATTCCCTATCTATGTATATATGATTGGGGGTGCCTGGGGAATAACTAGACCACACATGGATGGGCAGCTCAGGTCAGCTAACTTAGAGAGCTTAATAGAGGGCGCATTTGTAATGGCCTTCTCATGAGCCAATCAGGTAAGTATTAAAAACTAGACATAAAATACAACTTGTGACATGCATGGGATTCATACACATATACACCATGTATCCAACATTCCATATGGATTTCTCATAGTTCCCCACATGGCCACGAAATTCCATTCGGGGTGATTTACTGAATTTTCATGTCAAATGTACATTTATAGAACAATAAATAACATTTACAAAATATTGTTCAACATAGATCATAGTGGGTTTCATCTGAGGAGGAATTTTCATATCACCAGAATTCTACAATGGATGTGTGGGATGCTAGTTTTGGGTAGTTAGAATTTTTTGTGTTTCATGCCAATATATCATGTTGTTTTCCTATGAAGAGTAGGGGATCATTGATATGTTTTGAATTATATCCATTACAACCAACAAGTGTTGTTCTAAAACTATGGGTTAGTATTCCCTACACTTGGTTCCATTATATAGAATGAATTGGGATACCCTGGAGGTTTTTATAATGGAATCTATATTTTGATGGTAATGAATTAATGGGTTTGGTATTCCATTGGATGAAATGATTAATATAATGGTTGGGTCATTTTTTATATTTTTTTTATAAACATGAAATTTTAAGAGGTTGAGATATTAACTAAATTGAGAATGTTGAAACATTTATCGCTCCCTGGTGTCCATTGCAACGTAGTATACTATAGGTAAATCAATGTTATTCTTTGTAGAGTATTCCATTTATTTGTAGATTTTGAGGATTTTCACCCACACACATCGGGTTTATTCTAACAAAGCATATGTTAGATTATTGTATGTGGAGAATCGAAACCTTTATAAAATCAATGATTATGCCTTGTGATGCTTGATGATGTATTATGCAGCATGGTGGTACATGATGCTAGATGGTTTTGTTACTAAAGGAGACCAACTCAGGATTACAAAATTGGGGAGGAGTTCCCTAGCATCTCTCATATTTTAGATTTAGGTAAATATTAGATGTTCAATTCCATTATATTTACCAATGTCAGGTTATAATGTTACGTAATGTCTCATTAAAGAATTGAGTCCCATTTAGTCGATTATATATTTATATCATATAGGTGTTCTTGTTATCATATTCACTGAAAATTTGCCTAATATATAATAAGATTGGAAATGGATTATCATGTTGTGTGATATGGATTCATAGATATATTCACCCACCCTTGGCCTATATTTAGAGGAGATAAGGTATCACACCGGCCTAAAATTGTCCCATTTGGGTCTTCAATGGGTCTAGTAAGGTCTTTTTGAATCTCATGTAAAATTAATGTGTAAATAGTTCTATAATAATATGTATTAACCAACAAAAAACATATATCATTCTAGTGGGGGATCTAGAAATGACACAAGAATATAAAATTTTTTATTTTTCAAAATATATTGTATCAAAAATATTATATTTTTTCTATATAATTTTTAAATATTAAATTCTTTTATATTTTCGAACAATTCATATTTAACATGTTTTGTTAGAATTTGGTGTCTAATATTTGAATTTTCTATTTACATAGGAAATCTATGTTTTTTGGTTTTAATATGTTGTCATTGGATTTTATATTTATTCTTTTATTTATTTTATGTTTTTATTATAATTAAAAAAATTTATAACATTTTATAATTTTATCAATATTATATTAATGATTTATCATGTAATATAGTATTTTAGTCATCCTGAAATTTTTTTATAGCCATTGTAGTAGTATTTATAATGTTATATTTTTTATCATTTTCTATAAAAATATTTGATTATATATTACATGAAATATTATTATGATTATATGATATATCCAACGGATTTATAAATCATATTAATTAATTAATGTTTACAAGAAGATATTAATACAAAATAACTTAATGTATTTAATATTTTAAATGGTAATATTATGTTTTTGATGTTGGAATTGTCCTTTTATGTATTGAAGGAATCTCCCCATAGTGGGAATATATGTTTCAGTGACACTATTAATGTACATGGTTTTATAAAAAATATATTATTTCAGTGTATATAGGTAGGTTTGTGGATACATCATGGAATTTTTAGTTTTGTTTGCAGATGATATAATGCTCACTCAAAATGATTTCCACACCTTACATTCTATAAAAATGTTTTTAAAATGAATTTCAATTAAATAAATGAGTAATATACACTATATAAGGTTTATAAAAATCCATATAGAGATATAAAATGTATTTTGGTCCGATTTAATTTATATATAATGAAAATTTACTCATGTAGTTTATTATGAACAACTCTAGGAAGGGGTATGTTCTAGTGTTTCATAGCACAAATCATAATAATAACCAAGATCTAAATAATTAAAAAACTAATAAATATATTCCATCGATTTCCTAGATATTACGTGTCAGGTATAATTTTCTTTTAAACGGAATAATGTTTCTTATTATCTAATTATAATAATTGTATACCTTATATTATTGGATAGTCGATCGGTTTTCCAAAAGAATATCCTTGATCACATTAGAATAATTCTGGAAATAATCATTTTCTATTATGCTGAGGATTAAAGAATTTTTAGGGATGAACTATATTCACGTCCCCAAATGGATTGAAAATAAATTATATCTCTTTCGTGTTACCTATTGGTCAATATATCGATCT
Source organism: Viscum album (assembly GCA_963277665.1). Taxonomy (NCBI): domain Eukaryota; kingdom Viridiplantae; phylum Streptophyta; class Magnoliopsida; order Santalales; family Viscaceae; genus Viscum; species Viscum album. Next base: position 840,902,883 of record OY728141.1, read on the forward strand.
TGATCATGAAGTTAAATAATGAAATAAGTTTGGATTTAGAAATTTAGGAGTAAATAAACCTTTGTTATGATATGGATGGATGTATTCCTAATACCAGAGAACATTAGTCTCACCAATTTATATAAAATATGTATAGATGAAAACATATACATTTCTTCTGTTATTATCATTGTTTACTATGTACGTCTTATTTAATTTAAACATTCATAAAAAATCATATATTTAAAAACTGGTCAACAAATATATCACATACAATTAAATATATTCATATATGCTTCAATAATCATCCTGTTATCCTAAAAAATATCTTCGTACTGACAACTATAGAAATATGTCATCAACTAATCGTAATCTAATTCATATACAATGATTAATATAAAAATTCTAAATAGGTTCAATAAAACTCTTACATGGACTATTATTTATCATTGAATTTTTAAAATTATCACAAAAATGATATTGAATAATTCAATCCATTTTAAAAGTTAATTTACAATATAGTATTTCGTTTTTACAACAATGTGGAACATTATTCATTGTAGGAAGAAACAAAAAATTGTATTTTATCTAGTGAATTTATGATGTGGCATGTAATATTATTCTTCCAAATAACGTGTTCCTATACACAAAAATAATTTCAGAATACAGTGTATGATTGGTTTGAGTATGAGTTGTACATGGAATAATATAATAAAATTTAGACTTATTTCATCATCATTTTTAGGATAATAATTCCTCCTTATAAATTTATATACACAGTTAACCCATTGTAAATACATCACGTTAGTCCAAGATATTATAAATTACATTATATAGTATAATTTTCCTCATGTTTCCTCATTATAACAAAAAAATATAATTATTTTTCAACTTCTTTTTCACCATTTTGAGAAACATTACTTTTCATCACAAAACCAAATAAAATTCATTATTCCTTCCAATGAATAATTTCAATGATAATTTTAATTACTTCATAATGAAATTTTATAGTATGAAAACCTATTAATTTGTTTCACCCCTTCACAAATAACAAAATCTAAATTTGGACTGTATAGTTTACATTTATATTTTTCATGTGTTTCAAAATTTGTAAAACAAATGAAAATTTATTTCCAAAAGAAATATATTTGTATAGACATGGTCAAAATAAATCCATTAATAATTTCCCCTCCTTTTACATGACATGATTAATGGACTTATGATCTTCTACAATGATCCCTCTATTTTGGAAAATATAAATTTGATAATAAAAAATGAAAACACCGAATTCTTAATGAAAATATTTGATAAAAATCTCCACATTGTTCATAATGATGATTAAGAGTTATAAAACTAATAATTATAGAATTATAGTTTTTTATAAATCGTAAGAGTAATTTGGTTATTTGAATCATTCCACGAAAATTATACTAAATAAGTGAAATCATCAATAGTGGCTTCTAAATTATTATGTTGTGTAGAATTAAAAACCATCATATAATTTTATAACAATTGTAAATGTACCATTTATTCTCAAAACTCGGAAGAAAATTTCATTCATTACGATCAATAAGTTATTTCAATCATATATCACTGGCCGCTGGACTCAATATGGAAAATTGGATGATTTTGAAGGAAACGTTAAACTGTAATTCAAAATGAAAAACGTCAAAAAATGACCAAGAAATTTTTTTCCCTTTTATAATGATTCTTAGGAAAATATTAAACAATAACATGATGTACCAGATAATATATTATTCCTAAAATTTATTCACCAGAGCTGCACACTAAAAATTAAATGGAAGAAAAAGTGATAGTTATGAAATATAAAAATAATGAATATGGAAAATAAATTAAAATGAAATATAAAACTACAAAATATACATGAATGAAAGAAGACAATGCGAAATTTTATGGTGTATGGTGTTTAAATATAATTCAAACATAAGTTATGAATTACATAACATTGAATTCCCTCTCTGAGGTGTGTATGATTTTAAAGCCTCTCTAATCAGGATCCAACATGACCACTTGGTTATAACATTTTAATCCTAAAATATCAACCACTGAATTTCCTTTCCTACATTCATTAACCTAGTCATCATAAAAAATATGGAGATAACCAAGATATAATAACTTCACAAGGATCATGTACCTCTATGAAAATATGTTCTTCAAACTCTTATGATTGATTAATATAATAAACATTTCACCCAAGAGATCATGGTGCCATGTATTTCATTCGTGGACCACAACAGTTTATTGGAATTCCCTTTCTCATGAAAGACATCTTAATTTGAGAAAATCTAAAGAAATATCAAAGAAACATACAGTAAAATACCACTAGTGAAGGAATTCAATATTTATCAAATACATTCATAGTAAGTTGACATTAATAGAATGTTTCGATCATCATATGGTCAATTGATATGATTTTGTTTTAATTTATATGAAAAATTATATGATTAGGTGATGTAGATTAAAATTGATTGGGAATGAAACATCTTGTCTAACCTCTTCAATAAAATCTTGTAAATATGAATATTTTTTGGATAATATAATAAAAAATCAAACTCATTATCATAGAGAGATGCTTCTAGTTTCATTTATGAATTAACTATCAACATTATTATTTTTTTACTTTTTATAATGATCAAAATAATTATTTTTGTTTTTTTTTTGGATTATCTTATATTTTTCATCATGATTGAAAAAACATGATCACTTGATATTTTTTAGCTTTTTATTTTAATGTTCATCATCTTATCTATATGGTTCAGGAATACCATAAATAGAATATGTTTTTAATGAATATGTAGACTTAAATAGTTTAATTTATCACATATTATGTATTATTTCAATTATTCTATCAATATCCCATGTTTCAAGTGACATTGGATGTTCCATTTGAATTTTTCATAGAATAAATATTACCGATCTTATATAGAAGTGCCCGCATATGTTATATCATTATTGAAGAGTTTTTAATATTGATATGTATCGATTAATAATCTAATATAAAGTGTACAGATATAAAAATACATAATTTTGGCATATTTTATTCATTTGGGAACCTAAATTGTCTATTGTGAAAATGCTATGTTCTATAGAAACACTAGGAGTCCAGAGGACATATCAGGTTTTCACATGAAGAAAAGAAACAAAAGTCAGTTAGAAAACTAGTAGAATATGTCACAAGACATAGAAATTAATGATGAAAATTAATAATCAGTATTTCCAGGGAGAGGAAGAATACCACTATGATATGGGAGAACCAATGTATAGATAATGTTATAGTATTACAACATATAAAACACAACCTCAAAATGATATAAAATGGATAATGAAACATTATACCACCGTGCACAAAAAGTTTTTAATGTGCTACAATGAATGATAGTTAGAACTATTCAATGCCACTGTGTTGTTGCATGGGATAAACACACACCTCCCATACTACCTTTGATTAACCTATAACATTGGATAACCCCACCCCCATAGGTTGAAACTATGGATAACTCCCCCCATGAAATCCACCAGTATGAAGTATCCACAATTATTATACTTGTGGTGGTCCTTTTTTTTATATACACTCCTCCCGCTCCCATTTCATAATAGCAACAACATTCGATATTGATCATTTTGTGATGATCTAGGAAGGGAAATGTGGGCGGGATGAATTATTCCTTTTGAGATATATGTTCAAACATTTTTTGTCTCATATCTAATATACTATGGACATGACATATACATAAAATATAGATAATGTGGGTCTTCCATTCACATAATATATTATTTTAATAAAAAAGTGAAAATATCATATTAATGTGATTATGTTTATATAAGTTAAAGTATTTGGGTTTTTCATATTTCTTTTGATTTTATTTTTTGTACTTATATCTATTAGCATTGACACATAATTTATTTTTTAGGTCCTTTAGAAATTATGTTAATATAAGTATTATAAAAATGTTTTATAATATTTTATTGAATAGTTAGTTTTTTATACATTAATTCATGTTAGAAACTTGTAATAAAAGTTAACCAGGTTATGGTGTAGGAAAAATAATACAAAATGGTGTTTTTAGGTATTTCATTGAATATTCAATCAATATAATAATTATTTCACCGAATTTAAATTAAAAATATTTTTTAAATTATACATTTTTAAGGAATAAATAATAAGTGATTATTGAATGCACATAATAATCATAAATGAAATTTAATATATTAAAATAACACAAAAAAATTTATATATATATATATAACATATATATATAATTCACATAACATGTTTAAGTAATGGTGTTGATACATATTGAAATATTTCTATAATATGTTTCCAATTTTATTTTAATCTAATTTAAATTCAATTTATTGGTGTTAAATATTGAATCATTGTATTGTTTCTAATTTTATTATAATGTTAGAATTAAATATATTTTTTAATAACAATTAAAATTTCAATATAAAATTTTAACATTACATTTAAATTTAGGGAAATTCTTTATTTTCAAATTCATTACAAAATAAATTTAAATTTCATTTCTTGAAGAAATATGTTCAAAGAATAAAATAAATTATATAATGGAATCATCACCCTAGAAAAAATATGTCCTTCAAAAGAATTAACCATGCTTGGTTTTCATCCACAAAAATTATTTTTATGCATTATATATTCGTTGTTATAATTAAAATATATCGTTCAATATATTTTTCAATATTACCAAACCCATTCACCAATCTCAATCATTATCTAATTACTATCTATAAATATGTTCCCCATATTTAGAAGTTTGTAAAAAAAATTAATTTAATTATAAAAGTCTTGGGGATTCTGTGGAAAAATAATTTAAAAATGGAATTATTCACTAGATAAATTAAAAATAAGATATAATCCATTTATATAATTTATTTGATGACATTTATTATGTGATATATTTCAATTTAGAAAAAATTAAAAGGGTTAAAATTTATCTAAATCACAATATATGATATATATATATATATAGGAATTGAAAGATTTCATGGTATATATTTTATTATTTTAAAAAATTTAATGAAACAGATTAAAAAAATATCATTTTATATAAAACATTCAGGAACTACCTTTTAACCAAGGATTCTATTGGAAATTGATTCTCCAAGACTACAACAACAATTATTATATATATTAAAATAATATACATAAATTTTCTATAAAATATTTATTGAGAACCATGTTTTTATTATATGAATGATATTTTTTAATAAAAATAAATTGATTAGAAAATTAAAATTTATAACTCAATGATTATTAGTTGATGTTTTTAAATATCACTGATTTCATTTTCTAATATTAATTAATGTTAATATATTTTTTTCAAAGCATATTTCTATATTAGAGGAATATTGTAGGTATTTGTATTTAAAAAATCTAATTTTTTATCATTCACCAGTATTGTAATATTGATTGTTCTTGTGATTGCAATATAGGGTAATGTTTTTATATAAAATATATTCAAGATCATAAAAATTGTGAATTTATTTTTCCTAACACATTTGATGAATTTGTAAAAATAATTTTTTTTAATAAAAATAAATAATTAATATATATACTGATATATGATTTCATATGAAGTCAGAAATCAATAAATTTTATGAATCATTTTAAAATTTGATGACTAGAATATTCCACAATTTCCTATTGCCTTTGAGTATTTTTATTACACTATTAAATCATGGTGTTAAAAGAATAAATTATAGGTAATGAAAGTTATAAAATAAATCTTATGAGGTAAAATTTAGAAACAATGTTTTCGTGATTTTGAGTTCCCATAAATTTTATGAATAAAATATAACATTTATAAAATTTATATCATTTTATAATAGGGTTTTATGATTTATGATATAGTTTAAAGATGTAATAAATAGTTTCTTTGTTATTAATGATCACAATGATTTGTCATCATTTTGAAGATATTAGCGATATAATAAACATGGTGAGTGGGAATGTAAATTTGTTGAACATTTAAATATCCTATTTCATACATCCAAATAATGATCACTCAAGTATTATAGATATATTAATCTATTTATTTATATCCAATGTGATAAATATTCATGATGAGTTATTACTTTTTTTATTACATGGTGAAATACACCACATGGTAAGATAAATTATTTTTTATATTTATAAATTATATAAATGTATATACATATATTAATTAGTGTTTTATAATTATTATTTTACAATTAATGCATTCCATGTATAATACATCTTTATTAGGCAGAAATGAGTGATGTGATTTTAGACTTTGGCCACCAAACAATTCCTAATTTTCTATAGTCTATATCTCTTATACTATCAAGTGAAAATATAAATACATAAATATCCTACATTTTTCAACAATTTTCAATGATATGGAATTAAAAATTTTGAATTATTGTTACGAATATATAAATATATATAAAGACTCATATGAGTTTCATTAATTTTCATGAAATATAATGGACCATGTTGATTCTATGATGATTCATATACTATGCATTATCAACCATGATTCATATTTATATTTATTTTTATCATTCATTATATATCCCTTTGATAGTTTTTTTATAATCAAGATATATTTGATTTCATGATATTTGTTTGATCATAATATAAATAAATTTCTCATAGCATTTAAGATTGTGTTGTTCCATGAAATGATTTATTTCAAACTTGATATACCATGCATTCAATGTAATGATAATTGTAACTATTTTTATGTAAATTGATATATAATACTTTAATCATTAAATATTTTATTGATGATATTATGTTAATAGAATACATTATTGGATTCCAAACCAACGAAAAAAATTTAAGATAAATTTGATTAATCTATTTTGTAGATTGATATTTATTATATATTATAGAATGTGGTGATTCACCCAAAATCACATGTATGTGTATAAATAAAATTTCAAAGTAATGGAAAGCAAATATATTAGGGAAACCCACATGAATTATTGTATTGTAATTTATTTCACATTAATTATATTTTTTCAATAATGATTAGTCACTATGATGTATTAAAATATTCCATGTGTTTTTACAATTAAAGAATCAATTTTAATAATTTTACCACAGTGCACCAGAGACACAAAGAAATATTAATATTCAATACATGATTAAATTACATGTGGTATGAAAATTAATATTATATTATTTAATGTGGATATTATGAGTTCTAGGAGTTATCTAAATAATTTCATCGGTATATTGATTAGAATTATATTTAAATATCAATGTTCATTTGCAAGATAACATTCATATTAATAATTTTTGAAAATTTTTCTCTATAAATACATCTTAAAAAAATTTCTTTCTATTTTAGCTATAAATAAATATATAAATTTAATGGGACTTTTTCAAAATCATACATTGAAATTTCTAACAGACAGTCCTATGTAATTTCATTGTTAATATATATATTTTTTGGTTTATTTTATTTCTTTTCTAAGAATTATATCTTATTATAACTGATATGTAATGAATATTTGTATAATTTTATCAACATAAGAAACTTATTTAACATCTAATGTGGGTGTTGACATGGGTGTGAGGTTGCGAGGATGACGAACAATGAGAAAATATCAATGGTGATATCTCTCCATCAATTTGAGTTAGGGATTTGATTCCTGATTATTTCAAGTGAATTTATTGTACCCTTATATGGTCCCTTGTGAATATAAACTATTGCAGATGCCCTGGGCATAACAAACCTGGCATGAACCCTCAACTACATTTCTACCCTTTTCCCTCCATGGAAAAATGTCAGTGTGCAACACCGACCGACTATGAAAGAGGCAGTGCGCCGATGTGCACTCCAAGTGGAGGTCATGAAACAAAGATGAGGTGGTCATCAGAGTGATTAGCACTGTCATTCCAAGTAGGATGTGTGGCACACAGTAGTTCACCACCGATGAGCACAGGGCCACACCTCATCAGCCATGACGGTCGGAGAAGGCGGTCAGATCATCTGTTGGCCCAAGAAGGGAATGGTGGTGCGCCATCATGTGCCGCCGGTGAGCAAGATGTTGTGGTCGAATCCACGATAGAGGAGGCTGAAACCACACATTAAGTGGGTTCCATGATGACCGGGTGGTGTCCATGGTGACCACGAGTTTTCCACGTGGGGCCTCCATTTCAGAAGCCGAACGACTTATGGACAGATTAGGATACCGGAGGCGGGGACCCCCCCCCCACCCACTTTCTTCCATGCTGAGATGACCGCGGGGAGCCCTCCTACTGGTCATGCCGGAAGATGTCAGGCCCCCGCCATCGGGTTGGGATGCCTACCCAGTGGCCCACCACCAGAGGTGCGGGCCGCCTTCAAGAGGGACGCCTACCCCGTGGGATGCATGCCATCCATGCCTCCCCCTTTTCACCAGCCTTGTGGGCCCACCCCTTACGGGTCAGGCTGCCCTTTCGGGTCAGGATTCCCCCTCATGGGATGGGATTCCCCGTTATTGGCTAGGTCGGACACCATCCATATGGGTAGAGCCCACAACATTGCAGCCCTGCCGGTTCGTACCTGACTCGGGCCCAACCAAACCTAGAAACACATAAAAGGTGATATCATGATAACTGAACATCCATTTGACTAACCTTCTATGATGTTGGAAAACGTGGATTGAGATGAACATTTTTGTATTGTACACTTGTGTTTTATAGAATGTTGGGTTGGGGCCAGTTTGGATCAAACATGAATCCAACTGGGCCCTCAGAACTAAAATGATTATAAGTCACAAACCCAACATCCAATTGATAAATCATCGATCGGGTTAGAACCCTTACGACAAGGAGGTACTTTTGGGTACTCAATTATGGTGATTAGTGGAGTTCTAGGTATGATTGATATCTTGAGGGCAGATTATAAGTCACTCGAGTGTACCAGGTGTGGGGAATACAGTGGATGGAAGTGTGGTAGATATTGGAGAAAAAACATACGGAGGTTAGTACCGATAAATCCTATGTGGTTTAACACATACTAATCTTGTGTGGGTCCGATCTTGTGTGTGTCACTGCTCAGTGGTCCTATGTGGGTCAGTGCATACAAATTCTATGTGGGTCAGCGCTCAGTGATCCTGTGTCGATCTGTGCATATTGATCCATTGTGTGTCAGATGATGTGTGGGTTAGTTGGGGTTCATACCTATTGACTCTGAGCCGGTCAGATCCATTGTGGTTCATTTTAGGGGTTAGTACCTATCGATCCTATGTGGGTAAAACTCTTTATGGTTCGTACCAGTGCCTCTTGACAGAGTAAGATGATCAAGCTTCTCAACAAATCATTTTTACTTACGTTAATTACTTATATACTTGATTGCGAGATGAATCTTTTACCTTTGTGGAATTATATTCGCGTTGTTAGATGTGTGGTACTTATTTCTTTGTGGAATTACTTGTGTGGTACTTCTCCCTTTATGGTGTTACTTGTGTGGTACTTCTCCCTTCGTGGTGTTACCTTTGTGGTATACTTCAAACAAGATAGAGATGATTATATCTTGATAAAATAGAAATATGTATTGGAATATACCATTGTAGAGTTTATATATTTCATTCTGGTATTTCATTTTTTGAAATATAGTAGAACTATGAGGGTCTCGATGTCCATACTGAGTATCGTTATACTAACCACTATAAGGCCTTCACCCGCACCTTGTTGTGTCTTGTGTAGATGACGTACAATATTGATCGAAGATGAGGGATCGTGGACTGGACAGTGCTTGGAACTAGATCTTTTGGAATGACATGATGTTGGTTCTAATTATTGTGGGGAATAACTACCCATCAGGTAGGATCCTTAGTGCATGATCCAAGTGCTACTTTGTACTTTTTGGGTACTTTTTACTTTCCAGTTGTACTTTTACTTTAATATGGGGCATTTTTTCCCCCTTTACTTTCAGAAATCACTTTTCCTATGGCAGTTTACTTGTGGTTTTCTATTTGTATCTTTTTAGTCTTTGTAGATGACTCATTTTGTGTTCTTGGTGTATCGCTCTGACCCCAGAATCCCAGAGTCGATGCATTTTTACGTATCATTGGCATGATCACAAAATATCAAGTCTTGAAAGACCGATTAATTTAATAACCTTGGAAACATTAGATACATTCATAAGTCTTACATTACATGATAAAGTGAAAAAAATAACATAGTATCTATAGTCCACACTTATATCCCCTCAGACTATCACTGAAGGTCAGTCATAAAATACTTATTCACATCCTGATAAAAATAAAACATTGAGTGGGGTGAGCTCAGATGCTCAGTAAGGATAACAATATTGCAAAAAATATCATAAATAAGAATAAACATTTATGGAAATGTATTAATGAAACAAAATCATTTTAAACATGAACTTTTGCATTATATGGAAAAAATAAAATGAAATAATTCCACTTACTTATTCACATGGAAATTCTAATAGACGAATAATCAAATTCAATATCAATAACCACATTCATAATGATTGAATGCATAATTCCAGACTATCATAACCACATAGTCATGGCCTTATGCCAAGACTAAAAATATGATTATTGAAAACTCATTGTGCCAAGGCACTAGTTTGTCTAATGAGACCTACCAATGCATCGAGTAGCTATTGCGGGATCCACCTATCACATACTATGTCCAATACTTTTCTCATATGAAAATTTTGAATCATATCATAAATATTCTCATTGAAACAAGCATTCTAAATGTCAATACATTATCCAAAAACCATGAATGGTATAAAAATAACATATCTATAGTCCAACATAACTCATTCAATACAATATAAGAGATTTTATTGTAACAGATTAACCTCAATTAGGAATAAAGAATGATATTGTCGTAGATTAAAATAATCATTATTACTATTTGAGATAAATAACCCCTTTTCATGAAAACATTTAAAAGTCACACTATTTTTCAAGAAGAAATTTAAATATATATATTTTAATCAGTGTTTACCATACCACTTTGAAAATTTTTAAAGGAGTTTTAATTTTCAAAACATTAATGTCCATATAAATAAATCTTTAAAACCATTTTTAAAACATGGACATTAATTAGAACTATTTAAAAAAATATATCTTTAAAACTTTTAAAATTAAATTTTAGTTAGAGTTAGAACCAAAAGTGATACACTTGAATGAAAATAATTGAGGTAATCAAAACTTTATAATATCATGAGAATAAAGGTATTCAAGATATAATATGTCAAAGTACATTATATACCCCATATAAAAGTGATTTGTTGTATAACAATAAAGACCATATCCTTAGGTTTAGGATAAATGACCTAAATAATTATGTGTGAAAAATATAAATACACTAAATATGATTGGATATTAAGTGTAAGTAAATATGAGGACATTCACACATATTCATTTAAAACAACACAAATAAATTTGATGCTTAACTCGACAAAAGGGTATTGATTTAAAATTAATCTTATCAAGTTCATATCGATGACTTGAGAATTTAACAACATAGTGAAAATGTGTATCAAAAGTAAATCCATAAGAAGGGGAGTAGAGATTATGACATAAGAAAGTGAATATCTATTCCATACATAATCTTGGTGTAAAATAATCAATGAAGTATGCATAAATCCGATGAGTGTAAATTGGAATTTCAAATCCCCTTATCAATTTGGTAACATACGAAACATACACCCATGAACGAAGGATCATACAAGAATTATGTAAATAACCATAAATTTAATTAGATTACATAATGAATACAATCATGTAAATTACACACACCACATTTACTAAAGAAGTGGCGAACAATGGAAATCCCACGAAATTAAAAGTGAGATTAGAAACCCCCTACTTTGTACATTTTCCTTGGTCGAGGGTAGGTTAACCTCATGTATAATGGTGAAATAATTGTTATTAAATTATACAAGAATCATATACATTAATATGATATCATATATGATATTTTAATATTTATTTGTTAACTATATCTTAGTATTATTGTCATTTCTAGTGTTAATAGATTCGTTTTCCTTTATATTATTTGTAATGTGAGTCATATTTACTATTGATGGGATGTATCTTATTCATTTTCAGAATGATATAATTTATATAAAAAATATTTGTAATCATAAAATGAAATTTAGTCTTAAATGGATAAGATGGGGAATGAATCTCATTGTGTTCGTGGAGATGGTAATCTCTACGTACACATGAGAGACAATATCATTCTTTTGATATTAAAATAATAATAATTGGATGATATGTCATATATTCAGAATTATTATAATGTTATATTTATTATTTACTTACATTACAAATTATTATAATAACTATCCAAATAATAATGTATTGAATTACAATTACACCACAATGTGGAGACGGTAATCCGTACGTACACACATAAGGTGACATGTCACTCAAAGTAAGGATTGAATAATGGATTTGGATTTAACATATTTAAAATAACATCAAAGTATATATATTAAACTTGAGATATTATTTTATAATAAAATAATTTTCGGTTTCTAATGGCTCAAAATGAATTATTTAAAAGGATAAAGTGGGTATGTGTATAAAACCACTCAAAATATAGGTTTTAGATAGGTTTGTGTCACTATATTAACCATATCATTTAGATTTAAGTCTTAGTTAAATAGTTTGACATTTACCATGTTTCTCATTATTTTTATAGTATATGGTTAATATAAAAACTATATAATTCCAAGATAACATCAATTGGTTAATTAATAATACACCTATCATTATATAATTCCTTCTATAGAAACATATATGTTTATGAATAGAATATAAATTAATAATATAATATTTTTTTAAATAACTATTATGTCAATTTTGGCACTATTTTGAATTTTGGGTTTTCTAAATTCATAAAGACATTATTAGTTAAAAAAATCGTCTAATAAATCTTATAATGTCATATTAACCAATAAAACTCGTTGATGGCATCAAAACATTCATATTTTATTTATTTTAACATCTATAATACCAATTTTTTATTCTTTCATTAATGATAGAAATATTGCATCATCATTGTGTCATAAATAAATAAATATATATTGCGTATAAAAATTATAACTAAAATATCATGAGGTATTAAATATTTTTTTATTTCTATGGAATATTTATAGTTGAATAGATCAATTATATAACCTCATATAAAAATTGATTTACCAAATGATATTTTCTTTTGTTATTTTTGTCTCTACTTTAAATTATTTAACATATAATTTCATTATTACTTCCATGTGGCTCTATGGGGCCCCAAAATAAACACAAAGATGACCATGGTCGGACATGTTCCATAAAAGAGGGTTAGGATACGTTTTATGGTAATTTATATTATTATAATACTGTTTATTACCCATATTTAATGGATTAACCCTTTAACCGTGGAACATAAAAAAATTTCCGACATAATTATTCAAAATTTCTAAAAATAAAAGTTACCTATTTACAAAATTAGACCCACCTGATTCTAAATATGGAATCATTTTTTCTAAATTCAAAATGCATAAATGGTAGAATGTAATTTATAATTAATTCTCGTTGTGAAAACAAAAAGGGTGTTTTTAAGAAATAACAACTACCAAAAGAATGACATTTGTCTACGACAAAATTAAAATTTAAACTTCATCCAATGACCAATATTGTATTAAATTAAATAAATATAATCTAATTATACATCCAAACCATTCATATTTATATATTTAAACTATAAATTATTTTGATTAAAAAAGTTTTTTTCAGTTAAAATATATTAATTTTCACTATTCACCCTAATAAAAATGTTATCAGAAAAACACCAAAAATTTATTGAAACTAAATTATTATTTCCCAATCCCAATGAAGAATTTTATTTTACCAAATTTAATATATTAAAGTTTCAAAATTTGTATTTAAAGGGTTCACAATTAAAAGGTGGTGAAATTTCATTTTTATTAAAATACATATTTTACTAGAAAAAAAATGAGGTTGTCTTTACATTATGTATAAGAAATTAATAATATGGGTTATATAATTATAAGGGTAATATAAAGTTCAAAATTCATTTAATACTATTCATAAACGCTTTTGAATTGCTTGTTCTATTATTCATGGTGTGTTTGAACTTGGTGTTGCGTGTAGTGCATGTTATTGAGTTACTTTGAAAAAAAACGTACTATGAAATCTTGGGGTGTGGCATTCTGTCATACATAAATATATTGTATCCTCAAATTTTTAAAAAATGGGCTTGGTAATATAATGGGAATACCAACATCAAAAAAAGTTTCAATAAAACTGTCGCTTTTAAAGAAAGAATGAGAATTACAAACGTCACCCATGATAACCCATACAAGGATTCCATTTAGGAAAACATGGATATGGAAGACAAACTAAGAGTAAAATTATGATGGAGATGGATAGAAAACAAAATTAGGTGAATTTTAACAAAAAGAAAACCACATAACTGTGAAGGGATAAACAGTCAGTAGTTTCCCGGTAGGAAATGTAAACAGACAACATTATTTTTTCTTCTAAGTTACAAATCATAAAGATGAGGAATTTATTTATGATATTGAATAATAACATAATGAGATATATTTTACTTTTATTTAGAGTTTCATTATTTAATCAATTTCTACCACTAACTCATTTTTTTAAACGATGAGTACTCAAGAAGTATTTGTCACACCGGAAGAGATAGAATAAACTTCTAGTGAATCACATGAACCACACATGATAAACAATATATTTACCTTGTATTTGGAGGTTAATAAAAACTAAAATGGTTAGTGCAGGATCTGATGATCCCCCAAAAGGAAATTGTATTAGAGAACGAAATACTTATCTTAATTTCAAAAATTAAACCAACAATACCCCAAAGTTAAATAAATACCATTCAATAAACAATTGTCCTTAAAATCATTCAGTATAATCCAAAATAATATTGAAACCCAAAATATAGAAAATTTTGGTTATGTAGTATTCAACATTAAATTGAATCTCCAAATGACGCCGACTAATATTAAAGTCACATACTTTTATGTAATTAACCTAATCACATATTCTCTATTAACGATTAATCATTTCCATAAATAAATCAAATCACTATAAATCCTCAATAAAAACATTGATATAATTCCACCATTACTCCTCAAATGAAATCCAATAGTATTCTATTTTCCCTACACATATAGTGTTCCCAAAAAATCAAACATTTTCCAAAATAAAATTTGTCACTTAATCTTTATAGAATTTTCCTATACTAAGGATATTCATTTTATAAGACATAAGATCCCAAATCAACTTATTATTGATCAATAAAATATTTTAACTAAAAAAATATTTAGACCTAATAACAAGGGACTTCACGTAGTCCAATGGTATGTGATAAATCCCAATCGCACATTGGTTGTGGGTTCGATTCACACAGCTTTTTTCAATGCGAAGGGTTGTCACACGGTCTGCCTATTGTCCTTTCTTAAAAAATATATTTCATAAAATTACCAAAATGAGATAAATTCCACAAAATAACCATAACACAAATTAACAAAAAATGTAATCTCATACCTTCCATTTTCATCCCATAATATAATAACTTGTAATTGACTTGATCCCAATGATCATATAAAACCAAATGGTTATTTATTACTATATCCATAAGAAAAAATATTATTCTTCGTCAAATATCATTTTCACATGAAAAACTTCAGGGTTACAAATACAAGAGAAAATTATTCCAATGTAATCCAAGCAATAAGGAGCACTAATACTTTTAAACATTTCTCCAACCATTTATTTACACATAGATTATTAGTTTACCAAGAAAATATCATATAGAATAGGTAATTCACTCGGGTAATGGCTAGGTGCCATACATTTACTGCAATTGACTATAAATGGATAGTTTGGGGGATTTTTATTTTCTTCAATAGTACTCTTCATTTTTCCTCAGCAATTATTCACTTTATATCCTTCCTTCCTACTTGTAAAGCATTTCTTTGTTCCATTGAGACACTTTCATGGGAGACTCCTTAAACATGTCATGCATGATGGAAATTAAGGATTGTTTTCTCCATGGTCTTCACTACTAGAGATCATATCAGTCGTCACATTTCTCTTCATTGTTTAGTCTTGGAGTTAGTTAATATATATTTTTTGTTGATCATATTTTTGGAAAACCGATTTGGCATGAACATGATATATTTTATGCCAATAAAAATTCTATTTTGTTCTCATTTCCACCATTGTTCCCACCTTGTACATCATTCTCTATGTTACCATGACTTCCTTGGAATCTAGTCATTGACTAAAACCAAAAATCATTGTTTGTGCAAAAGTAGTCATAATATCATTTCGATAATAACAAGGCACACTATTTTAAATTTAATGCAACTTAGGATTTACCTAGTTCATTTATTATCTTATATAAAAATACTTCAAATCAGTTTTAATGAAAATAGAAATTATCTTAAGCATATCCCCCGAGAGTGTCATAACAAAGAGTGCAGCATGTCCCGTTTTTGTGAACCAGTTCCCGTTTGAGTCCAGCTCAAAGCGGTGTTTTTGGGTTTTTCCCCTAGGTACATCTGTGACGATGCTGCCTCTACCTGCTTGTATCCAGACAGGGATGTATTTCATAGAAAACTCAAATAACATATACAATACAAAAATTTTATGAAGTTCTTCTATATTAATACTCAAATTCTATCAAAGGGCTACATGCTCTAATCAAAGTTTGTCTAAATATATTTTCCAATGTTTGTACTAAACATCCTCTGATACCAACTGTAATTCCCCGACCCCAGAAGCCCAGAGTTAGTGCATTATTACATATCATTGGCTTGATCACAAAATAGAATGTATCGAAAGCCTGATTAGATTAGTATCCTTGAAAACACAATATAAATTTGTAAGTATAAAATTACATGATAAATTGAAAAACTACAACAACAGATTATCCATCGTCCACACGCATATCCCCTCAGACTATCCCTGTAGGTTAGTCATAAAATACTTCATCACACCCTTGGAGAAAAAATCATAGAAAGGCGTGAGTTTAGATGATCATTAAGGAAAACGATATAGTGGAAACATTTATAAATAACCACAAACATTTAAGGCAATGTATAACTAAAACAAAAGGCTTTTAAACATGAACTTTAGCATAATATGGAAAAAATAAAATGAAATAATTCAATTTACTTATTTACATGGACATTAAAAAAGACGAATAATCACATGAAATATAAATAAACACTCTCTTAATGATGTAATGCATAATGCTATACTATCATAACCACATATTCAAGACATTGTTCCATGACTACAAATAAGATTTTTGTCACGGGATTGTGCCAGGAAACTAGTTTTTCTCATGAGACCTATTAATGAATCGATAAGCTATAGTTGGATCCTACCGTCACATACTATGTCCAATGCATTCCTCATATGAATATTTTGAAACATAACATAAACATTTGTATTGGAACTACCATACCAAATGTCAATATGTTATCCATAAACCATGAATGGTATAAAAATAACACATCCAAAGTCAAACGTAATTTGTTCAATATAATATGGAAGTTTTTATTGTAATAGATTAACCTCAATAATGAGTAATTAAGGATATTGACATAGATTAAAATAATCATGAAAAAATGTAGAGAAATATCCCTTTTTTGTTGAAAAAATTTAAAAGTCAGACTATTTGTCAAAAAGCTATTTTAAAATTAATTTTTGAATCAAAGTGTCCCATAACACTTTGAAACATTTAAAAGGAGTTTTAATTTTATAACCTTAATCTCAATATAAATAAATCATTAAAACCATTTTTAAAACATAGACATTAATGAGAAAGATTTAGAATAATAAAACATTAAAATATTTAAAATGGTATTTTGGATAGAGATACTATCCAAAAGAGAGACACTTCAAAAAAAATAATTGATGTAAAAAATTATAATATTATGAAAATAAAGATATTCATGATATACTATGTAAATGTACATTATATACACCAAATAAAAGTGATTTGGTGTATAACAACAAATAGTTCTCAATGGAATGTAAATTGAGATGAAATCCCTTATAAAGACCATATCCTTAGGTTAAGGATAAATGAATGACATAAATATGTGTGAAAAAGTTAAATAAACTTAATATGATTGTATATTAACTGTAAATCAATCAAAGGACATTCACACATATTCATGTAAAAAAACAACAATGAATTGGTTACTTATTTGAAAAAATGGGGATTGAGTTAAAATTACTCTTATCAAGTGCATATCGATGACTTTAGGATATATCAATGGAGTGATTATGTGTATAAAAATTATATCCACATAAAGGGGAGAGGAAATTATGACAAAATAAAATGAATATTTATTCCACACATAATCTTGGAGTAAAATAATCAATGAATTATGCATAAAGACGAATGAGTGGAAATTGAAATTTCAAATTCCCATAACAATTTGGTAACTAATGAAACATACACACATGAAAGAAGGATCATACAATTATGTTTTAAATATACATAAATTAAATTATATTACAAAATGAATATAATCATGGGAAATACACACACCATATGCAATAAATAAGTGGTGAACAATGGAAATCTCATTGAATTAAAAGTGAGATAAGAAACCCCATATTTTGAACTTTTTCCTTGATCAAAGGTATTTTAACCCCCTGTATAACAATGAATTTTTTTTTATTAAATTAAACAAGAATCCTATAAAATAATATGACATCATATATGACCTTTTACCATTGAATTGTATACACTATCTTAGTATTATCGTCGTTTCTGGTGTTAACATATTCATTTTCCTTTATATTATTTGTTATGTGAGTAATATTATTATGGATGGGATGTATCTTATTCATATCCAAAATTTTATAGTGTCTCTAAAAATTATTTTTACTCATCAAATGAAATTTAATTTTGAATGGATATGATGGGGAATGAATCTCATTGCGTTCGTGGTGACGGTAATCCATACGTACGCACGAGCGACAATATCATTCTTTTGATATTAAATTAATACATAATTGGACGGTATATCATATATGTAGAATCGTTATCATGTTATATTAATTATTTAAATCAATTACACATCATTTTTAATCTCATCCAAATAATAATGTTTTGAATAACAATTACACCACAACGTGGAGACGGTAAGCTTTTCATACGCATGCATGGTGAAAAGTCATTCAAAGGATGGATATATTAATGAATTAGGTGGTACCATATTTATAATAAAATTACAGTATATATATGATACTAGATTTTTTTTTTTTAAATGTAAAAAAATGAATTTGAAGTGGATGAAGAAAGGAACTTGAAAGGGGTGATTAAATATTTACCTCTTCTTCGAGTTCTTCCTTTTGATTTGATCGAAAGGGATCCATAGGTTAGCTTTCTAACTAATATAAGGCCTCTATAATTAATGGATGATAGTTTAGAGGTTAATCTTATATATTTTTGACAACCCAAAAGGATTTGGAGGTGTGAATTATAGAGAATGAGAACTTTCCTTTTATAAAACGGGTGAGAGGCACCTTAGGAAAAGCTAGAAATATTATTTTATAAGAAAATAATTATCAGTTTCTAATGGAACTAAAATTTATTATATAAATGATAATGTGGATATGGGTTTAAAACCACTCAACCAATAGGTTTTAGATAGGTTTTTTTCACTATATTAACCATATCATTTAGATATAACTCTGAGTCAAATAGTTTGACATTTACCATGTCTCTTTATATTTTTATATTATATGGTTAATAAAATTACTATATACTTCCAAGAGAACCCCATGTGGATCAATAATTATACACCTATCTTTATATAAGTCTTTTGGCTGTTCCATATATTTTTAGGAATATAATATCAATTAATAATGTAATATTTTTTTTTAAAAACATATGTAAATTTTGACACTATTTGGTATTCAGTTTTTTCCAAATTTATAACAGCATTATTACATAGAAAATAATTCATCTAATCAATCATAACATGTCATATTAACATATAAAATTCGTTTATGTCATCAAAACATTCAAATAATATTTCTTTTAAATTCTATTATACCATTTATTTGAGTCTTTCATTATTGAGGAAAATACTTCTTCATCATTATGTCATAAATACATATATTTATATTATGAATAACAAATATAATTAAAATATCCTGAATTAGGAAATCTTTTTAGATTCATAATTACTATTTATAGTCGAAAATATCAATTATATAACCTCATATAAATTTTTTTACTAAAATATATATTCTTTTGATATTTTTGTCTCTACTTTAAATTATTTAACATATAATGGCATTATCACATCCAAGTGGATCAATGGGGTCCCAAAATTGACCCAAAGATGCCAATGGCCACACATGTATCATCCAATAGAGTTATGACATGTGTTAGTGTAATTTAATGTTATTATATTATTATATTTTACCCATATTTACCGTATTTACCCTTTAACCATGGTAGATAAAAAAAATTTACCGACGTATTTATTAAAAATGTCTAAAAATATAAGTTACCTATTTAATAAATTTGGCATCCTGATTATATAT
Source organism: Viscum album (assembly GCA_963277665.1). Classification (NCBI taxonomy): domain Eukaryota; kingdom Viridiplantae; phylum Streptophyta; class Magnoliopsida; order Santalales; family Viscaceae; genus Viscum; species Viscum album. The sequence continues at coordinate 840,923,472 of OY728141.1, forward strand.
ATGGAATCTATTTTTGTAAATTCAAAACACAGAAGTGGAAGACATTAATTTAACATTAATTTCTGTATTCAAAACAAAAACCCTGTTTTTATGAAAGAATAAATACAAAAAGATTGACATTTGATTATGTCAAATCGTAAAGTGAAATTACATCTAATGACCTAAATCAGATTAAATGTCAAAAATATTATCTAATTATACATCCAATAAATTCATCTATATAGTTTAACACTATAAAATAATTTGATTAAAAAAAATGTTTCAGTTAAAATATATTATTTTTCAACATTCACCAAAATATAAAAGTTATCAAAAAAACATAAAGTAATTATTGAAACTAAATTATTATGTCCTAGTCCCAAAGAAGATGTTTATTTTTTCAAATTTAATATATGAAAGTTTCAAATAATATATTTAAAAAACGGTTCTCCATTAAAAGGCTGTAAAAATGAATTTTTTAAAAAATACATCTTTTATCTGAAAAAATGAAATTGAAATTACATTATGTCTAAGAAAATCATATTATGTATTAGAAAATTATAAGGTAAATATAAAGTTCAAAATTATTTTAATACTATTCAAAAAAACTTTTGAACGACTAGTTTGGTAAGTCGTGGTGTGCTTGAACTCGGTGTTGTGTGTAGTGCATGTTATTGAATTACTTTGAAGAACTAATGTACTATGAAATATTGGGGTGTTACATTGTACTGAGTGTATGTTCGGGTTAAAATGTAAATTCATTCCCATTTTAGGGATATTTTTTTCCGGTGCAAGTCTACAGCCCTTGGCCTATGGAAGTTGGGCTTGGGGTAGTCATGGCACAGGCACTGAGGGATGGGTCAAGAAAAAGTGGTATTAGAGGTTCCAGTTCTACTGAAGAACTAGGAATATGATATTTTTTGTGTGGTCATAGTGTTAAGATTTATGAGGGTGGTTTTCATTTTTGGGAATCTAGTGTTGGTGCGGCGGCCGACGTATCCATACACAAGGGCCATCAATTCTGATTTCTAACACTATGCAAGGAAATTCTGACCGCATGTGTCTTTGAAAAGGCATCATGGTGATCTCTTTGATTCATTCACCAGGTATAAAATATTGACGATTGGCCACATATTTTCTTTTAGGATGTATCCACGTATATATCCAGCTATGATTTCTAAGAGAGTACGTGATAACGGCCCACCAAGCTACGAGGCCTCGTTGAAGGACCCTCTTACTGTGCTAGAACATTTGGGTGGTGTACCAGCATCACAACTATCCATTGGGAAGTCGTTGGCACTATCCAACCAAGTAGAGGATTCAAATTCACTTAGTGCATCGTACATCTTTCAGTGGTAGAGGCCTCTAAGGTTGTGAGGCAAGACAGACCCATTGGAGGCTGCAGACTGGTTGGAGGCTGTAGAAATAGCTTTCCTCCAGTTTGAGACCCTAGTTTACCTTACGTTGATCCTAGCAGCCATTGATATTTTGGTAGTAGTAGGGAGATGGTGGATCTAGATTCTCCAGTTACACGACGAGGTGACCCTTATCTGGGTAGACATCTAGTGCCTTTTAGGGTAGAGATCGTCCCATCGATATTACGCTCAGTGCATATACAGGAGTTGTTGTACTTATAGAAGGGAATCATAAAAAGTGGCCCAGTACTTGGAGAGGTTCACTGATCTCTCATGCTAATTCACTAACATGGTATGTGACTTTTTGTTCAGGTCCCATACCATTGAGAATAGTCTCCAACTAGAGATCAGAGCATCAATGATATCTCTCAGCATTCCATCGCGGGATGGGGAGCGAGGGTGAGGACTTTTGGTAGAGAGATTATATGGTTATAAAGAACCGGAAGTGAGAGGTATAGAGCTCGTGAGGTAGAGGAGGCCAGTGGGATGGCATGATGTTCTTCACGGGCAGTGTGCATGATCACATGGATTTCGAAAGCCCGAACAACTCTACCGATGATTAGCAGAAGGTCGAGGGGCCACCGATACAGAGGAATATATTGGATCTCGGAGGTCCGAAGGTCATAGGTAAACATGGAAGAAGAGTTTGTAATGAAAAAGGTGGTGGGAGGAGATTCGACGTTCTACTTCCACCACCTCTAGGTGGGCCACCTCGACCACATAGAAGAGGTATACATGGAATAGATTAGCTCTAGGAAGCTGAGGCTTACGACCAGGTCACTCCAGAGATGATTAGAGGTGTGATTTGTCTCTACTCGATCATAGCTTCATTACTTATTGACACATGTAACCTTCATTCTTTTATTTCCATAGACCTCATACATAGATCGAAGATTCCAGTGGAGCTGTTGGCTAGATCCTTACAACTAGAGACTCCTACAAGAATATATTCGACAACTACACACTAGTTCCTACAGTGTGATCTTACTCTAGTAGGCGAGAGATTCTTCTATGATCTTCTACTGTCGGTGTCAATTACTTACGACATCGTCATGGGTAAGGTCTGTTTATCCATAGTCCATGATCAGATTGACTGTATAAGGCCCAATGTGTGATTTTCCCTCACAGATGAGACGTGGTTTTCCTTCACCAGTGATAAGGAAGCCTTTTCAACACATTATGGACTTAATCAGTGGAGGGTGTATCAGATCACACATCATTTGGATAGATTTACCATCATAGTGGTTGTTTTTGAGAGTCTGAGATATCCTTTAGTGGTGGACCAGTATGTCGATGTATTTTTAATGATGTTCCAGGACAACCTCCATGCAGAGAGGTAGACTTCTACATCGACCTGTACCCCAAGATGGCACCAGTATCTACACCAACAATTAATACGGCACTCATGGATCCATGTGAGACACTTTTATAGTTAGTGGACTCAAAGGGAAGGGGTTCATAAGGCCCATTGTTTCTCCATGGAAAGCCATGATTTGGTTTGTAAAGAAGGAAGATGGGAGTTTGAGACTCTCTATGGACTATCATCCCCTGAACTAGGTTACTGTGAAGAACAAGTATCCAATTCCATGAATTTATGATATATTCCATCACTTAAATGTATATCATTGGTTTTTGAAGATAGTCCTCAAATATGGATAACATCATCTTTGAGTACGAGACGAGGATGTGGAGAAGATGACTATATTATTACGGTATGGCCACTCTGTGTTCTTTGTTATGAAATTAGGAATGACCAAGGCTCTATAAGTGTTCATGGGACTCATGAAAAGAATCTCTCAGCCATACCTTGAGCACTTTGTGGTGGTCTTCATCAATGACATATAGATGTACTCAACGATGGATGAGGAGCATCCCGATCATCTAGAGATAGTTTTGGACACACTCTGATGACACCAACATTATAGAAATCACTAGAAGTTATATTTATGGATATAAGAGGTCCAATTTATGAGAAATATTTTCTCAAATGCTAGAGTTACAGTAGATCAGGAAAGGATAATGATTGTGCTTTCTTTGGAGGCACCCAATAGTTTGACTAAGGTGTGTAGTTTCCTGAGGTTTGTTGGATATTATCGGAGATTCATTCCAGACATTTCTAGGGTATTGTAACCCTTTTCTAAATTGAAGAAGAAGGGAAATCCCTTTTAGTAGACAGAGATATTCCACATTAGATTCTACGGCTTGTGGCAGAGACTGACGAGTGCCCCATCATGAGACTACCAGATGAGGGTGTTGGTTTTTAGTCTATTATGATGTCTCAAGGACCGAACTGGGATGTTTATTGATGTAGTATCAAGTAGTGATCTCATATGGATCATTTAAAATAAGACAACATTAGAAATACTTTTCAACCCATGACCTAGATTTAGCAGCAATGGTCTTCTCCTTGATGATGTGGCAACACTACTTGATGGGAAAACATTTAACATTCTACTCAGATCAAAAGAGTCTCAACTATATCTTTTCCCCCAAGGACCTAAACCTAAGACAACTGTTGTGGATATATTTCCTCTAGGACATTGACTTTAAGATATCCTAGAATCTTTTGTATGGTAACATGGTAGCAGACTCACTCAATAGAAGGTTTGGTATACTGTTGCTGAGTGAGGCGACAGAGAAGCTAGCCGCGATTCAGATATATTTCGTGGATAGAGATGGTGTATCTTACCTCTAGACATCGACAGTCACTCCCACACACCTTCAATGAGTTAAAGAGGTGTATCTTAGGGATATAGACTATGAGGAATAATGTGCACAGATATTAACTAGACATGCACCTGATGGATTTTCTGTAGATGGGAAACACATCATCCTCTTAAAATTATGTACTATGGTTCCAGAGGTGCTACGGTTTGAGGTGTTAAGGGAGTTCCATACATCTCATCTGGAGGTATATCATGGTGTGGAAATTATGAACCATGACTTATGGCATCAACACAAGTGTCCAGGGATGATGAATGTAGTGGAATTGTATGTTTCTCGATGCATCATTTAACAGTAAGTGAAGGGCGAACATCTGGTTCTAGTAGGCATTACACAACAAGTAGAGGCACCAAAGAGGAAGTGGGATGTAATCTCCTTGGACTTTTTAGTAAAGCATCCACCTAAATCAAGGGGACATGATTCCATCTATGTTATCTTTAAATAACTCACCATGTTGCACCACTTCCTAACTATATGTGGGAAATGATAAATATAGGGCTTGGAAAGCCTCTACGTATAAGAGATTGGGTGACTTCATGGGGTTACATCAATGATAATCTATGACAATGACACACATTTCACATCCCTGTTGTGGAAGGGATTAGAGTAGGCATTTTGTATTCAGCTACATTTGAGCACTGCCTTTCATCCTCAGATGGATGGTCAGATGGAGCAGACCATTCAGACACTGGAGGACATGCAACATTTTATTTTAGAATTTGGCCTCAGTTTGGAGGATCACCTACCCTTGGTGGAGTTTTCATACATTATCAATTATCACTCCACCATTAGTATGGAAAAATTTGAGGCCGAGTATGGACAACCATGCAGATCAACTCTATGAAATATAGACCTAGTAGAGTCAGCAATTATGGATCCAGAGTTTGTACGAGCTACCACTGAGAAGGTGCAGATCATCCTGGACAAGATGAAGACTACATAGAGCTGGAAGAAGTCTTATGTTGATAAGAGACATAGAAAATTGTAGTTTCGGGAGGGGGACCACGTATTCATGCAGGTCTCCCCACAATGAGGACTATGTAGATTTAGCTGAAGAAGAAAGTTATCACTGATGATTATCAGACCATTTCATTTAATCCGGGGATTGAAGAGGTGGATTATAGCTTGGCCCTGCCACCACTATTTGAGAGTGTGCACCACGTACTCCATGTATCCCAGATGAGTAGATATTTTCATAAACCCTCCAACATCATGGACCACGACGTGCTAGACATTGATGATAGGGAGATTTTTATGGAGGTTTTGCTGGATATTGAGGATTGGCAGTAGAGAGTACATCGTCAGTGATCGATACCTCTTATGCACACTCTCTGGCAACATATGAACCTCCAACAGAGCACATGGGATCGGGATTCTTAGATTCTTGCATAGTACCCCCATATCATTTCTTAGTCTATGATGTGAATTTTCAGGATGACAATCCATATGATGGGGAGAATTTAAGGACCTAGATTTTTATTCATTTAATGATTTTGATTATATGAAATTATTATGAGACCAAAAATATTGACGAGGCATGATTCCGAGGCCCGGTGGGCCTAGAATAAATTTTTTTTTCTTTTTTAAAGTACGTTCTGTAAATGTGAAGGCGTTATTTTCTATCGTTTTCTCAACATATTGGATAATAAAATTTAGACCACCTTTGTATTCACAGCCTCTAGATTCACATAAGAGAGGCTTCACTTTGACTTTAATAGTTTTGGAGATAAAGATAATTATTGGACTTCTAAAATAAATAAATAAAAAACCTAATTATTATATTTTTTTCTATAATATACTACAATGGACAAGTGGAAGTGGTACCAGTGATGTGTCAATCCATTAAATTCATTGACCATTCAATATTAAGAAATAACATCATTTGGTAATTCTGAATCATCCCAATTAATGAGCAATGTTAATTTCTCTATGTTGTTACATTCCCTCCCCCTCTGATATTTATATTCATCTTGGGGGGAGGTGATAGAACGACATCCTAAAGCAACAAAATGATGGAAAATTTCCTCGACGCCAACCGTGGAGGATGGATCCGATTCTAGAATGTAGTGATGAGCGACAGTGAAACCTCTAACCGAAGATCAACATTCGAGTGGCAATGTGGGTCGATTGTTGTGAGAATGAATAATGATCAGACTTCTCCAATCATGAACTATCTCTAACAATTTGATTAAGGGGATAAATTATTGGTCATTTCATGTGAATTTATTGAATACTTAAATCCTCTTTCGTGATTATGAACTAATAAATAGGGTGGGATCCTAACAAACATGCCCTAGACCCTCCTCTACATTGCTACCCTTGCTCCATGCATTGAGACCACTGGCACGTCAGAACTGAAAGAATATGATGGAGGTGGCATGCCAACTCTTTCCATAAGTGGAGGTAGTGGCAGTCATTGAATTTTCTGACAACGGTCGGCCCCGAAGGAGGTGTGGTACACTGTCACAAGCCTCTGGTGAGAAAGGGATCATGGCTCATCTTCCAAGAAGGTCAGAGAATGAGTCTAGCTCAATTATCCGACCAAAAAATGGATAGGTGGTGCATCGTCGTGTACCTCCAATGAGTTGGAGGCTGCGGCCGATGACACGGTATAGGTGGAAGATCTAGCTCCACTGTAAGATTATGCAATGACCGGGAAGTGCCAATGTAGCACCAACATTTCAAAAGACAAACAAACTCCGGGATGTTCAGGATATCGGGGGGATCCCCCCCCAATTCTAGATCAGCGGAACATCAGCCACTATTTTGTAGGTCATGCCCGATGTGGCTGGGCCTTCTACCCAGCGGGCCAATGCCAGTTGGCCAGGTTACCGCCAGCAGGTCGTGCCACCTGAATTATAGGCCTTATATGGCCGCATTACTCATGGGATGTGCCATCCCCTTCTCGGTCAGGCCGAAACTCAGCCAAGGAGGCCAATCTCACCGCAGATCAGTCCAGTCGGGTCGGACCTAGACCGAGTCAGGCCTGGTCGGACTGGACCCATGCCCAACTGAACAGAGAAACACCTAAAGGGTCATATCATGAGATACAACCATTTGTTTGATGAACCATCTTCAAAATTGTAATCCTTGTATCGATACGATAGTTTAGTTATAATACATTTTATTTATGGATAAATTTGGGGTAGGTATGAGTTGGATCGAACCTTAATTCAACTGGGACCTCATAACTAAAACACTTATAACTCACAGAACAGGTGTCTGATTGATGGGCCATCTATCATGTTGGAACCCTTAGAACTTGGAGGTCCTTTGGGATTAACATTTCATAGAGATTATTATTGGTAAAGGTATGACTAATATCTCGAGGGAAGATTTTATGGAACTCGAGCGCACCTGGTGCAGGAAATCCAATGGCTGGAATTGAGTCTTAGTTTGGAGACAGATCATAAAGAGGTTAGTACCAAGTGATCATATGTGGTTTTGCACTAACTAAACCTATGTGGGTCAAATCCTAGCTGGGTCAACACTCAATGATCCTATGTGGGTAGGCGCATAATGATCATATGTTTGTCTGATCCTCTGTGGGTCAATGCTCAGTGATCCTCTGTGGGCTAGCGTATACTGAGCATGTGTGGCTCAGATCCTATGTTGATTAGCGGGGGTTAGTAAATATCAACTCCTAGTTGGTCAGATCCTATGTGGTTCATTGTGGGGGTTATTACCTACAGAAATTATGTGCGTTAGACTCTGTATGGTCAGTGGTAGTGCATGTTGACAGTGTATGATGATCCAGCTTCTCGACTAATCACATGTACTTCTGTGCTTTACATATATATCTAATTGTGAGCTGAATCTTTTACCTTTTTTGTATCATCTTCATGGTGTAACATGTGTGTCACATATATCTTCATGGAGTTACCTATGTGGTACTTCAACCTTTGTGGTGTTACCTCTGTGGTACTTCTACTTTCGTCGTGTTACCTTTGGGGTATTTTTCCCCCTTTTGTGATATGATTACATCTTCATAACATATGAATATGCATGGTCATATACCTAAGTAGAGGTTATGTATTTAATTTTGTTATTTACATTGTGAAACTATATGATATCTACGATGGTCTCGAGGTCCTTACAGAGTGTCGTTATACTCACCTATACAAGGGATTTTCCCGCACCTTATTGTGTCTTGTGCAATGAACGTAGAATGTTGATTGAGGGTAAGGTAGCTAGGAACGGATGATTCTTGGAGCTGTACCGTTTTACATGATTTGATGGAGGGAGTATCGATCATGGGGTTTACCTACCCTTCAGGTAGGATCATCGATGGATAATCCCGGATAAAATTACTTTCAGATGTTTCTATTACTATGGTAGTTGAATTATGGTTTTATTTTTGTAGAGTTCTAGTCTATGTGGTTTATTCTGGTAATGTTCTTGGACTATGTGTCTCCTCAGGCTAAAAAGGTAATGCCTTCCTGTTTTAGGGATATTCCTTTCTGGTGCTAGTCCCTAGCCCCTGGACTATGGAAGGTAGGCTTGGGGTAGTCATGAATTGGGCCCCAGTGGATGGGTCATGTCATGATATTCATTAAAAAAGAATAAAAGAGAGAGGTAAGGGAATTAAGTTGTGTTTTCCTATAAATTCATATTTGGTCAATGTATATTAGAATTGATTTTTGAAAACATTATCAATTTTTATAAATTTAGTATTGGAGTGACACAAGTGGTTTCCTACCCCAACATAATCCCCACCTATGTAGGAATAGGAGATAACATTTAACCAATTTTCCTTCCACGCATTTGTCTTAATTTGACAATAATTACCAAGGATATCTATTATAATAATGGGATTCAATACACTATTAATTTTCCAAAAATAAAATAAAACTATGAATAATCACCCAAATGATACAATTAAGGAAACGATATGTTTATACAACACAATTGTTACCATTATGACATAAACTAAGAAATATTATACATCAATTAATTGATCTAAAATTTCATATATCATTCATTAATTCAAACTATGCTACCCAAACAATATAAAAAATATCCCTCACAATACCCACCAAAAAAATAAAAAAAAACTATGTATGGGTGATCACATTATAAACATTCCTTTATCCATGAGGAATAATGACTTTAGGATATAAATATGTAAAATAACTACGAAATGAAATAATTTGATTAAGATAGAGGGAAAATAATACTTTACATACTATTCAACTTTTTTCACATCATATTATCGTATTAAAATATGGTGTTTCATATATATGAAATAAAATTTTAAAATTCTTGTGATATATAGTAATATTAGAATATGGAAAAAATGTGACATCATCATAATCATTCAACATCAAAACATCTACCATAACAACTAAAACATCAAAGTATTTATAAAGAATAATAAAACCGAAATCTAAAACTGTGGCAGTCATAAAGTCTATATCAATAAGAAATAGGCACACCCAACCCTAGACAATTGTAAATTATCTCATCATCACATCATCAATACTAGAACCACATCATTATAAATGCATTACCATGAAATATCACCATGTCATCACATCACGAGCTCATAGAATCATGTTATTACACTAAGTAATCATAGCCCAACACATTACATAACCCTACACCAACACAAACCAAAACAAGACATATCCCCAATAAATATAAATGAGTAGAATCATCATGTAGTCCATCTAACATTACACAAAATTAAAATATTCATAAAATATTTATTAAGATATTTAAATCAATATTTGATGTAAATTATTTTATATATATGTTATCCAAAATCATGTATAATTTGTTCATTTATTATTTAAATGTTTATTCATTCGAATTCATTTCAACCATTTGATCCAACAATTAATAAAATAACATACCTTCCTAAAAATATTTATCACACTGATGAATCAATTTTAGAGAAAATCACTAAATCATGAAAACATGTGAACTTACAATATGATTAATGCATTCTAGAGTTCATGAATTATTAGATAAATGATTCCAAATTAGCGATTGAATGTGGTGGTTTCTTTAGTGACTGTGATATTTTCTGATTTATAATTGTCTAAATTTTGTGTTTTTTCATGTTTCAAAACATCCAATTATGTAAAATTATAAATTTGATCAATTATTCAGCTTTGGAATATTCATTTTACTTATTTTCTAATTACCAAGTGTAGTGTTTAACCTTAGGATTACATGAATATAATTAACATTGTTGATGAGATTTAAAATAAAATATTTAATCAATTATTAAAATTTTAACTCGCAATCTGTTTTTGTTGGTGGGAATGATACTGGCATTACCAGGTCACATAGGGTTTGGTAGTGTAGGTCCACCATCCAGGCTAGCTCAACGTAGGGCCCTAGATTATAATCCAGGATACGAGAAAATAATTTATTTCTTATGAACAAAATATAAAAGAGAACATGTGCTATATATTGGAGAAATACACCTACAACCCATATCCCCAACATTCTATTTAGATCTCCCATGGGGAACCACAAGGCCACCCATCACCATTATGGTTAATTTCCATGATTTTATTTTGTGAATTACAATTTTTTAAAATAAATTACTTATCATATGTATTTTATGCCAAATATAATAATGGATTCTTTCTGGTCAGATGTCTGATGAAATTTTCAATCAGAGAGATAGAAATTTTTTGGATTTAGATTCATACAGGGGATGATGGGGTTTAGGACATTCTGTTCAGAGCATTCATGGGACCATTACAAGCCTAGATGATTACAATTAAAAGAATTTTCCCCTTTTTCCATCATGGATTTCAGTTCCACCCACTTCCACCTAAGTGACATGAGGAGTGGTTCCTCTAAATCGACAATGATTTAGTAATCCATTTGTTGCTGAGGGTTTGCTACACCTTATGAATGTTGTTCGGTACTCCCATAATGAATTTGTATTCTATAGAGTCATATAACTTCTATACGAATGTTCATTTTTCCCCTTGGTGGGGTATCATCCAATGTGTTGTGTGTCTGACACTATAATTCCATAATGGTTTTGTGGGTTTAATGTATTGGGTTGTTCGAATACGTTGAGTAATGTGCTGATTTCTCATGTAGTTCGTCAATGAAGTGTGGGGAATATTTCATATGTTTGTATTTTTTTCCATTACAACCCACATTTATGGTTCATATAGTAGTGTTTAGTACCATAATGAATTTAATAAAATCTATAGAAATCTGTGGGTTCTCTAATGGATTTATAGAATCGATGCATTGGATCGATGGTTACGAATGAGATGATGTGGTATTCCAATAGAAGACATGTGTAAATCAATGTGTGGGTCCTACATTATGGTATTTAGTACAAATTTGAAAATAGGAGAGGTTCATTAATTTGACAGCTTCATGGATTGTGACTCATTACAAGCTCCAAAGGTACATTTGGAATGAAGTATACACTATATAAAATGATGGATGAAATAGTTAAAATTTCAGTACCACATGTATTACTAGATAAATAGGAATTTGCCTAACGTATATTGTGTTTGTACTGAAGATGTGAGGTTAGATGATGGTCTCGATAGAACTACCTACTATATTGATTTAGACCTAACATCGGGTAACACCAAGTGATGTATTTTTGGGCATGGAATTCCATATTGGTAGAAATATTTATAATTTTTGGTGTCCAATATAAGAGTAATCACAACAGGGATGCATTTTCTAGTGTCTCCCATCCTTTCGATTCAGGGACGTTTCAGATGCACAATTCCTTTATATTTTAACCATTTTGTGTTATATTTGTTCTTAATTTATCATTCATATATTGTGTACCCTATATTTGATAATATATTTATATCCTATATGTGTTTCTTCCATCCTTATGCATTGAATTTGTGTTTATTTTCATATTAAATAGGCAATTATCGTTTTTGTAGTGTGGTATGGCAACATGGTGCTATTTTCCCACACATGAATTATTAGTTGAGGACATAGGGTGGGGCACCAAGGTCGAAATTGGGTCGTGTTAGGATTCCAAGGTTCTACTAAAGTAATTTTGAATATCACGAAAAATTAATATTTAATATTTCATGAATACAATGTGTTAATCATCTAACAAAATATATCATATTACTGTAGGATCTAGAAATGAAAAAAATATAAAATTATGTATCTTAAAAAATATATTGTAGGAAAACTACTATATATATTGTTTATATAAAACAGTTAAATAAAATATAGATTTCTATTTATTAATATGAGATGTTTTAATGTTGTTTATGATATATTGGATTCTTATATATATGTTTTATATTAACATTGTCTATTTATTTATTTAATTTGATAATGTCTTTACAATAATTTTAATTTATTTTTTATTAATTTTAAGTTATTGTGATAAATTTAATTTTATAATTTTATTAAAAAATTCTATTTTTTTTATAATGTTTCATTTTTTAATCATCAATTGTTTTGCACAAAATGAAAAATTATGTTTTTATAATGTATTATTTTTTCAATGGGGAAAATAATTCCCATTATGATGGTACTAGAAATATCATTGTGATTAAATAATATATCATATGGATGTCAAAATCATATTTTAAAACACAAATTTATTCTAGGCTATCCATATAATATTTCCTAGTGATTTTAATGATTCAAACATGTCTCTTCGGTTTTCATGTTGAAATTCAATATTTATGGATTGAAGTAAGATTCTTAGAGTGAGAATATATAAGTTGATGATTCATTAATATATAATATTTTATAAAAAAGACATATACATTTTTAATTTATAAGTAGAATAGTTTATTAATCTTTTTATTTTATGTATTTAATGTGTTTTGAATTATACTTATTGGAAATAATTTCCCACCTTTACATTCACTAAAAATGTTTTGAAATTTTGTTTTCAAGGGGATAAAGTAGTTAAACAACCTATTAATAGGGTATAATCATCATTATAGATGGATAAAAAATGTTGTTTTTGACCTTTTCAAAACAAATATAGTGGATTAGTTCACAATTGGTTTATTATTGAGGACACCGAGAAGTTTTCTATTCCACTTCTTTATAGAACAAATTATAGGAAGATCATATTTCTTGAATTGTCTGAAATTTTGGATAACATTCCTTATATATCCCCTTTATGATGTGTTAAGTATAAAATCTTATGTATTTGACATAATATTTCTTATGATGTAATTATAATAAATTGATACCCTATATTCTTGGTGACTCAATAAATTTTAATAAATAATATCCATGTGTACATGAAAGGAATTAAGTAAATACTCATAGTCTTTGAATGTGATGATGAGTTCATTATAAGGGATTACACTAATTATAGTGACAAAATTTTTAAATATGATTTGAGATATCAATCTATTTTCCTGTTCTATCTTGGTTGTTAAACCATTTAACGGTGGAGTTCAAAATCTAACATTATAGTGATGTTGAAAACAATGGTTTATTACAAGAAAACAATAAATGTAGGAGTATGTATCAGCATTTATCATGAATTTAATTGTTTTACATGGGGGTGATTTATTTGGTGGAGGAGGAAACTGACATTTACTGGAAAAAAAATTGTATTATTCCTTCAACGAAGGACCCTCAGTCCCACTTGAGTATATAAAATATGGATGGAAACAAACATCTATGAGACAATTATTACTAACAGGTTTCACTGGTCATGTCACCTTTTTTATTTTATTTTTTTCAGATCTCATTTCATACAATTGATTTTTGACTTATGATGGACGTACGTGTCTACAAGACCACTTCCATCAACAATTCACAAATTTTATATGTAGTTCCACATTCATACACATGTAGAAAATAAAAAATATGCACGTTAAATAAAATAATACATCAAAAATAAAATAATATTTTATTTCAGTGTCAAATTAAAAAAACATATAATATACCAAAATAATTTATACATTTATTTTGAAGAAAATATAAATATCCATATATAATTCACTAATCATTAAAATATACTAAATAATCTCTTTACACCAACCATAATAAAATTCCATAATTGAATACTGAAAATAAAATTTATTTCAAATGATTATTATCAAAATTTCAAATATGTTCTATAAAATTTCAATTGGGACTTATATAAATTACTGAAAAGTTTACAAAAAATATCACCAACGGTGTTGAATAGTATAATCCATTTAGGAGGTTGATATACATTTCCGAATTTTGTAATTATGATATTGTGACAAATTATACTCAGGATGAAGAAATAATAACCTATATATTCAATAGTTTGATGATGATGGGGATTAATCTAAATTATGTGTTCCCATAAACAACAATTACCACATAATAGAATTAATATTTATCTTGACTGTGATTGGTACAAGGATTTATGTGATACAAATTAGATGTATGTAATCAGATTCTATTCAAAACTGCTAGAATCACCTCATGTATTTCAATCCAACATTAACCCATAAATAATACATCACATCATTCAAATAAATTATAATTAACACTATAGAATCTCATTTCCATCATTTTTTCACCTATGAACCATCAGAATACATTTATTATTCGACTTCATTTTTCACATTTTAGAGAAAACCATATTTTTTGCTTAGAAAAAATAAAAATGATTTAGAAATTTCTATGAACAATGATAATATACATTTTTGAAGTATTATTCCAACTATTATAGTAGGAAAATATATTCATTTGCTTCACCACATAACAAACACATTATATACAATTTAGTTTCCATATTTTACCATATTCTTATTAATTTGTTTCTATTAATATGAAAAGTAAATATAATTCAATTAATAAACTAATATATATTTATCAACATGAACAATAATATTTTCATTTTCTATTTTCAACTTATTTTTTTGACATGGTTTATGGACATAAGAATTTCCACAATGATCATCAGATTATAAATAATAGCGATTAAAGAATGTACCAAAGTCCGTGAGAAAATATTTAATAAATAAAACACATTGTTCTTAATGGTTATCAAATAGTGGAACCAATAATAAATACATTTTCCATTTAATAAAACCCATGATAATTAATTGGTTACTAAAACCATCAAACAAAATATATTATATTATCAAATTAGTAAATAGTTTTTTCTGAGATTTTATGTTATGAAGAATAAAATAAATATCAAATGTTGTGGAAAGAATGTATAATGTACCACCAATACATATAGGATTGGATATAATGTAGTTCATTCTAATAAAAGATATGTTCCTATGAAATTTTCATCGAATCCAGACTCAGTATGAAAATTTGAATGATAAGTAAAGTATCATCAAACTGTAGTTTCATACTGAAAATTATCATCAAAATAATAAGTTATTTTAATTATTAATTTTTTATGAAACTATATAAAAATTTAATACAATTAAACTATTAAATAAATAATAGATTATTAATAAAAATTAATCACTAATTTTTTAAAAAAATAACAAGAAAGAAAAATTGAATGTTATGAAATCTAAAAATAGATATTCATATAAAATAATGAATAATTGAATGTCCAAATAAAAAATGACTAGGTATTGTAGAAGCCAGTATAAAATTTTACGGAATCTGTTTCATAAATTTAACTCCAATGAAAATTATCTATCACAAATATTTAATTCTTTTATACGAGTGTGTAAAATTTTCATGATTCTCTAGTCACAATCATTCCTCACTACTTGGTTATAATAATTTTGGCCTAAAACATATACTAGTAAGTTACATTTACCATGGGTACAAATCATAACAATGTACAACATTTGGATATAACCCATTCATTGTCATTTCTCGATGTTCTTCCCATAAATGAAAGGATATACTTTATGCTCAGATGATCAATGAAGACCATAAACTTTTGAACAGGGAGGTTGTGGTTCCATGAAAGTAATACATTTACCACCCCAGTTGTGAGTCAAATAATTCATTTATTCTGCTTGAAACTATTTTGAGTCATTTCCTTGGACATGGTATGCTGAAAAATAACCGAACCTAATACTAATATAGATGAAACCCAGTAAATGACATACCTCATACCATGTTCTATGATGATGGGGATATTTATACAGGAAATTTGGTTCTTATGTTCCAAAATGGATTTATGACATTCATCATTCGATTGTAATATAATAACCTTTCTTGTCAACATCTTCATAAGTGAACCATGTCTTAAAAAATCTCAGAAAATTTGACTGTAATTGTGATATAGTCATAGAGATATTTGTATGTCAAATACACTCATCGATAATTATCATGAAATAACTATTTTTATTAATTTAGGGTCAATGAATGTGTATTTCCTAGAAATGATAATCCAAATGAAATGAGGTGTTTTCATAGATTCAATGTGATATGGAAGGAAACAACATGTCTAACCCTTTCATAAAAAAACATTGAAATATTAATATTTTAATGAAAATATAATGCCACATAAAAACCAATAGCAAAGAGAGTACTTTCCAGAGATAGTTTTTATGTTGATATCAACATTTATTTCCTCATTACACATTATTATGATAATAATATTCATTTCTATTATGATTATTGTTTGAACTACTATTCATCATGTTGGCATCAACAAGAACACATAATGTTTCTCAAAGGTTTTTATCATAATTGGAATTGCCATATTTATTTTGTTTATGAAACTAATAAAATACAGTATGTTATTTGAAATAAAATCAAGAATTTTAAAGTTCAATTTATCACATTTAATGTAATATGTGAATTTCTCGATCAACAATACATGATTGAAGTGTCTTTTCATGTTCCATGTAAAACTTTCATATAATAAATTTTAAATACCATATATATTAGTGCAAAAAAATTATATATTAATCTTAAATAGTCTTCCATAATTTAATGTATTCAATAATAAGCCACTCTAAATTATAAAAATATAAAACGCTTTATTTATTCTTATAAATTGTAGAGTGAACAAAGATGTTGAATACTAGAAATGGTAATTGTTATGGAAACACCAATATATTCAGAAACATAAAAAAATTGATGTTAATGAAAATGTAAATTAATGAACAAGTAAATAACTAGAAGAATATATCATGAGACATAGTGATTTACAATGATCAGTAATAATCTATATGTCCACGATGAAGCAGAATCTCACAATGATTTATTATCAAACATATAAAGAGAATATTATATTTTCACAAAACATTGTTAATAAAAATGAGCTAAAATTTATGATGAAATACATTTCCAAAACCGCATAGTATGTCAACTATACTACATTAAATGATACCCCCCCCCCCCACACTGATCATATCCCCTATTCTTATATCTAGTAGAATGGGATTAACAACTCATAAATTTGATGCAATATGTGATAAACACATGCACCCCTGACCCCCATCCATGACATCCACCAGTGTGACATCTCCCTATATCCCTAAATAGTGGTGGTTATTCTAGATTATCTACACACCTCCATCCCCTAGGCCTTAAGTGCATCATCATTCCATATTTCTCAATTTTTTTATTATTTCTTTAAGGAAATGGAGGTGTGATGAATTATTCCTTGTGAAATATTAGTTCAAATACTTTATGCATTATAAATTATATATTGTGGTCTGGAAATGCACATGAAATACACATAGTTTGTGTCATTCTGACGTATAATATATTAATATAATATAATGAATACACAGAAGTTTTTAATGATACAATGTGAATACAAATTGAAATATCTCAATAATTTTTCTTCTATTTCAATTATATCATACTTGTATTCCTTAGTATAAAATCTTAATTTTTTATAGGACCATTAGATATTCTTATTATAGAATATTTCATTTAATATTTTGTTTTCTATTATTTTAATTTAATGGATAATTTTATGTATATTTATAAATTTTAAGATCATATAATTCTAGTAATCCCAGTTATTGTGTGGAAAAAACGTTTCACATTGGAGTATTTTTTGTATTTCATTGAATATTCCAAAAAAATGATTTTTATTGAATATAAATAGAACATATTCCTTATAAATTATATTTTCATAATGAATATATATAACATGATCATTGAATTAAAATAATACATATAATGTAGACCTAATATAAAAATATAGCACACACAGACTATAATATGTATATATATATATATATTTATCATATAATGTTTATGTGATGGTGTAGATACATATTGAAATATTTCTATTTTTTTCAATTTTATGTTAATTGTTTCACTTATATTTATATTTTCTAAAAAATTTCATATTTTATTATGGATTTTAAATTTTTTATAATATAACAATTCATTATTTTTCTTGTTAGATGTAAAACAATTTAATTATAGTTTTTTCCTATTTTAAAATTTAATTAAAATTATTTGTTTAATTTTTCGTTATAATGCCAAAATAATTTAAATTTTATTTGTAAAACAAATAAAATTTAAAAAATTAATTATACCATGAAACACAAAGATCTTACCATGAAAAAATAGTGGTCCTTAGAAAAAGTACATCTAATTGGAATTCACCCTCAAAAATGAAATTTATGAATTATAAATTAATTGTTGTCATTAAAATATATCATTAAATAAGGGTCTCACGAGTAACAAAATCATTCCTAAATCTCAAGCCATATGATATTACTGTGTCAAAAATATGATTCACATATTTAAAATAATTTTAAATAATAATTTTCACTATAAAAACCTTGGTGAACTATTAATAAAAAAATTTACATTTGGGTGTCAATTATGGAATAATTAAAAATTATGTATAATTAATTTATATAATTTATATCATGGACATTCAACATTAATAAATATAAATTTAGAAAATAAAAATTTAATGTGTAAAATGTGAGTGGATTATAAAATATGTTTTTCTGAAGGATAAAATTATATATTTACAATAGTAATGAATAGTGATAAAAAATTGATTCTATTATATAAGTCATGAAGAAACATTCATTATTCCATTGGTTGTACCAAGAAAGATATTTCCCGCACAATTAATTAATTTATTTAATATTATAAAAATCAATGCTGTTACTTTCCATTATAATATTATTTTATAGCCATGTCTTTTTTTTCAAGGAGTGAGTTGTTTTTAATCCAAATGATCTAAATAGAAGAAGAAAAACATGTTACTCAATGATTAGAAGATTATGTTTTTTAATTACTCTAATTTAATTTTTTGTTTGAATATTATGTGGGTGAATAGTTTCTTAACTATATATTTCACTATTATTCGAGGATTGTGGGAATTTTATTTTTAAAATAATGTATTTTTTATTATTTTGTAGTTTTATATTTCCTGTGTGTGTTAAATAAGGGGTCACATCGTTTGGTATAAATATGTACTACACCAGCAACATGGAGAGAATATTTATTTATAAACAATTTAATGGATCTTTATGAAATAAAAACACTTATACTACAAAAATATCATGATTTAATCTACTCGTATGTTTTTTCATTAGATGTTACAAATAATTACATTATAAAAATATTTTTGCATTGTTGACATGCAGAATAGTCATTAATTTCATCCTCTCTATAAAATATTTTTATTTCCCTCTTATAGAGTTATTTCAAAAGAATAAATAATTATATGATGGTAATAATTAAAGTGGTGTTTTGGGAGAAAAAATAGTAATGATTTTAATGGGAGTAAGATATTTGTATTAATTAAATTTTACATTTATATGATTCATTTCATTTTTTAATTGGTTTTCATGACATATAATATGATGTAGAGATATCATGAATGGGTTTCTATTCTATAAACACACATAATCATCATTATATAGGATGTATTTCTTATCGAATTATATTAGTTTGATGTTGGGAAATAGTAGAGAATATTTGGATACCCAATTTAAACCTTCCAAAACATTCTCCCATTTCTTTTAAATATATTATAATCTATTTATTAATAAACCATATGATTAATATTCAAGATAAAAAATGTCATTTTATTTATTATGTGAAAAAACATCACACATTGTATAATGAAAAATTATTATTATTTAGGAAACAATTTAATAAATTAAATTCCATATATTAATTAATATTTTATAATTATTTTTTTATATTTAATGTACACTTTGTATCATCAAAAACTATCAAATAATAATTAGAAATGAAAATTTATATTTATATCAGCATACAATGCCTAATTTTCTAGAATCAATATCTCTATTTTTACCCATCTCTCATATAGATATAAAAATTTCCTCTTATGGAAAATTTGTGATAATTATAAATCCTTGATAAATTTTCTTTATTATTTAGGAAATATATATAGGGATGAAATGCCACATATGTGCCTTAATTTATCAGCAAATTAAGTAAAACATTTAGAATATCAAGTGATTCAAATACTATGAATTGTCAATCTTCTTTCATGTTTCTATGTATTTTTTGCATTCTTTTTTAATCTCATATATAATTTTACATATTTTTTAAAAATTTTATCTCGAGATATTGGTCGGATAAAAATAAAAATAAATTTCATCAAACAAAAATTATGGTTTGGTTCTATGAAATGGTATATGGTAAATGTTATATACCTTTCATTCAACAGTAATATATTATAATCTTTTTGTTGTTTATTTTTTATATACATTTAAATATATTAATTTCATAACTAATTATTATTTTAATGATATTAAGTGCAGTGAAGTCATTCTCAAGATTCAAAAAGTAGAAAAATAGTTTTATAATTAATTTTATTATTTTATTAATTATATTGATATTTATAATATATTATAGAATGTTGAGATATAATCATAGTAAAATGATGTATTGAAATAAAATATCATAGTATATTGTCCCTAATATTAACAATGTATACAAATGAAAATTATTGTGGTGCTTTTTATTTCACCCATATTATATGTATTTTTGGATTGATCGGTCACTAGGTTATTTTAAAGTATTCCATTAGTTTTTCTGATTTACGAATAGATTGTTCTATTTTTTCATCATTCTATTTGACCCCTAAATTATTTTTAACGACAATATATGATTCATTTTATTCAAGTAAGTTAAATAGTTTAATTTTAGTTGAAAATGATTTTACCTAATATTGGAGTGGTATAAATTATTTCTTCTACTTAATTTGAATTTTATTTATATATCATTATTAATTTTTAGGTTAACATATCTATTCAACATTTTAGTAAATTTTCTTGTATCATTCCACCTTAAATTCAATGTGAAAGTAATATTCTACCAAAAAAAATATTTAATGTTATTTTTTCACATGCATATATGCCAATTTTTATTTGGGTGTCATATTTCATTGGACTGTTAATATATATTTTTATTTATAGTACATTTTATTTCAATATAATGAATAATATTTTCTATTAAAAGATTTATATTAAATTTTCAAATCAATTTTGTAACATTAAATATTCTATTACACATTGTATATGGTAATTTTCATTCCAAAATTTATGATAAATTCATTACATGTTATGTTGAAACCTTTGTTTGACATTATTGTATATTGTTTCTCCTTAATATTAAATATTTATAGAATTGATGTAAGATTTTAGTTAAATTTTTCTTAATAATCCTGGGATGAATCATCAGAAGGACATAGGACTGTTTAATTACTGTAGTGATTCCTGAAATATGAAAGAAGAAGAAGATAGACTAAAAACCAATAAAATATTTTTGGATTCTATAGTTTTCATCTATTTTTTTATTACCTTGTATGTAATTAATTTAACAATGTATGAATATTTTATAAATTGAATTATCTATAATGTGATTTAGTTATTTTTTAGTTTATGTTATACTATTAACATTTATTTCTTGAATACCCACGGTATTTTACATGAGGATATTATATTTAGTTGATGAGTGATTTTGTAATTCTCTTGTATGATATATTTTTCAATGACCACTGGTTTTATTTTTATTGAATAATATTATAAAAACTAAATTCAAATATACAATTACTATGAATTTAGATCCCCTTGTTCAAGCATATTCTATATTATTTAAGTTAGTTTTATGGATTCTATGACCACCTTATTTTATCATCAATGGAACATGTTTTGTATTAATAAATTATATTACAATCCATACTAATTCATGTAGTTTTTATTTCCATTTCATTTTCACACATTTATATTCCTGCTCAATAATCCATTATTCAGTCAAGAGCCTTTTGGAGACTTTACGCTATTGGTGGTGGAATTATATTTTTTCCCATTTGAATATGAAACTAATTAATTGAAATTTTTTATGGAATCAGTTAATGGGAAATTGAGTTCATGAATCCACAACACTTACTGTCGATTGATATGATGTTCACAAAATATGTTTTCATTGATTTTTACTATACTATATTGTAATATGATAACTCATAATGAGGTTATCTATAAGAAGAATAAGAGTCATTTCCCTATTAATTAATAGAAAATTATACAAAACATCAAATCAAAAAAAAAAGGATCCCATTAAGGGAAAAGAAAATCTGCAACACAATTGTTACACACATGATATAATACAATACATAAAATATATATAGCCATGACTCGTTGTCATGATTGGTGCATTGAGTGGATTGTTGTGGTATTCAAGTGCAGTATCAGAGGCGATGATGGGTTTGTGGTTCTACGTCGTGATGAGAAAATATATTTCATCCCCCATTTTCATGATTCTTATTTGATTCAATCTTCTCCATCATGCGATGTGTTGTGAGATTCTTCTTTTGATTCAACTAGTATTCTATATGCTCGGTTCATGAGTTCATTTGGGATTATACTGATGTTTGGTATGGGGTTAAATTCACTATCAATCGGCGAGGTTGATGTTTTATTCCTCTATATTTCATGTTTGGCTTTGGTGTTTCTTCTCCTCGATATTGTTCATGTTTTGTAGTTCATTCTTCTCTGGTGTTGTTGGGGCAGAATCATGGATTAGAATTTTAGGGTTCTTCCTTCATTGGAGAAGTTGTATTATTGTGTGTTCATGGAGAGGAGTGGTGTATCTGGCTTCAGATTTGGTGATCGAATGTGGTGACATCCATATGGTTTCGAGGTGGAAATAAAAGTTACTTGTTGTGATAGGTTTTTAGTGAAACTTTTGTTATCTAGTGGTATGAATGCATGAATTGGTTAAATGATTATAGCCTCAGTGGCCATATCCTTAATGCATTTTTTAAGAACTTGTATATGAGAATGATTTTATAGATTAATTTCAAGTTAATGATTTTCAATATTCCATGGTAATTCAGAATCGGTTGTTTGAGAGGGCATAACTTTGACCTTCAGATCTAGGCCGTTGCATTTTTTCATGGGACAACTAGTGGATCGGCTTCGGGAAATAGGAAGATGGTCTTAATTTTTTTTGTTGGGAGGATGTTCTGTCTTGTAGATTTGGATTATTTTGGACTTGATATTTTGGTCATGTGGGACCATTTGTTTTTTCAATGTCGTTGATGACATGGGTTCTCCCTCACGTATAAAAAGTGGGTCTATTTTAATAATAAAAATTTAATTTTCAGTCCATCAGTTTGTCTCTAAGTCTTTCTAAACTACAAAATAAGCAACTAAAATCTCTCATAGATTATCTAGAAAAACAACTAACCATCAATATAGGTGTGGGAAATTTTTTTACTAATCCATATCCAGGTGGAATAATTTTTTTAGGATTGAAACAAGTTAAAAAAAGGATTAACTCAAGAGTTTTATTTAACTTGTCAAAAAACAATACTTTACAAACAACACAATGTTTTTCACATGACCTTATATTATTATTTTGTGGTGTATCAAATGTAAAATATGGAATTTAGAAATATTAGGGATAAATACTAATAATATGAGAATCCTAGAAAAGTAATATCTTAATAATACCCTCACATCACAATTGCTATCATAACGTCAGAACAATCAAAATATTAGTGCAATACATGAATGCCCCATAATCAAAATATGTCAGGCATCTCCAGCATATCAACCAGCAATAATAATTCCCAATACTCAACCTATTTGAATTAACCAATTATCACATCATCACAACAACAACCACATCCTCCAAACTACAACATCCCACCAATATATCCTCACATCATCATATCATGATCTCATATAATCTTGTTATAATAGTAATCCATCATGGATAGAAACCTGACATAACCCTATGCAATGGCCACCTAAAACAAGACATAATACTAAGAAATTGAATCCAGTAGAATCATCGCATTGCCCATATAGCCTTATAATCAATAAAAATCTACATAAAAGACAAATTAAAACATTTAATTAATTAATTATTTTAAATTAGATTCTCAATATGTTATCCATAATTCCTCATAATATTATCATTTAGTATTTAACATTTTATTCATTCAAATTCATTTCAAAACATGATCCACCCATGAATACATTATCTTACAATCCTAAAGTTATTAATCTAATACTCAAGAAGTAATTTTTCGAAGGATTCTCAAAAACATGTAAATATGTTAAAATATAATATCCTTGGTTAATTTATAGTGTTAAATGATTATATTTTCAATAACACATAATGATATATTTGATATGGAATCATTCTTTCATACTACATAAATTTTCATTACGCTATACAAATTGATGATGCTTAATGTTTAGTATATTGAAAAAAATGTACCAAAAGTACATGAAATCCAATAAATTATATTAATCCACTTGAAATATTTCCTAAAAGGTTATTTATAAATTCATATACTATACCTCCTAATATGGGGTCATTCATCAAATAAAATGTTGAGCATGA
This sequence comes from Viscum album, assembly GCA_963277665.1. Classification (NCBI taxonomy): domain Eukaryota; kingdom Viridiplantae; phylum Streptophyta; class Magnoliopsida; order Santalales; family Viscaceae; genus Viscum; species Viscum album. The sequence goes on from OY728141.1 coordinate 840,948,308, forward strand.
TCATGGGAATGGGAAACAAGGGAAACAATTGACATTTGAACTTTGAGAAATATCAATAATAACATCAAAAATAACAAAATAGTATGATAGTATAAAAAGGTTCATATAATAATACAAATAACATGATTCATTCCAAGGAAATTTGGCTAAAAATTTTATACGATACATCATAGGAATATCAAATTGTTTTTCAATGATGTGTCAAAAATTTTACCACGGTTTTTTACCAAGGAATCATAAAACATGTCTTCTATATATATTAAATTCATTAAACAATTCATTTAAAAATATCAGGTCGCAAACATCATTTTTATTAATTTTATTTATAATTCAAATATATCATAATTAATCCTTAAATAAAATACTTATGTAGAATATAATAAATATCCATAAAAAATCGTGATGCTTAAATAGTGATTAAAAATATGATCAATTTTTAATTTTTGACCCATAACATGGAAATGATGGTTTTCATTCATTCAATAACAGAATAAAATAAATTATTTTAAAATATTGGTGAATAACCATGGAAACGAGTGATGATTGTGCATTCAAAAAACAAAAATAACATAAAACTACTTTTGTATAATAGAGAAATTTTAGAAGTAAAATCAACAACATATCATGTCTAAAATGTGTTTTTGAAAATGTGTAAAAAGTGAATGGAAAAGGTTGTAACATTCATAAATTAATATTAATACATTATGGGAATAAAATAACATTGACATAAGAACAATGTTGTTAAATTTTAATGAAATACCACAAAAAATTTAAACTTCAGATGATTTGAGATGTTGAGATTCCCATTATGTTGAAGAGTAATTCCTAAAATCAGAGGATTGAGAAAATGGGGGGGATTTAATATACCTTGGGATGACTCCTTTGGAGGTAAATTTAAACAATATTCATTGGGAATTAATTGGTAAATAACAGAAATGGATAAATGGTTGGGTATTGATAGCATAAGAGAATGATTTGTTTATTAATTTTCATATACACATATGTAGTGATCACTAAAAAACTATTGGTTGTAACATGGTATTTTCCAATGGTATTGGACACTAGGGAAACCTATTATTTTATTTGATTCCAAAATAGTGTACTCAAATTTTATATTACATTAATTTCTATCGAAACATAATGTTACCTCAAAATAACATTTTTACTATTAATGATTAAATTTTAAAATTTGAAAAGTAAATCATATATTTTTAAATTAATTAAAATCTATTAAAAAATTATATTAATAAGATAAAAAATTATTTATAATGGATGGTTTTTAAATTTTTATTAAGTCTTTAGAAAATAATTATGATGTCATAAAACATTCTAAATGACTCAAACTGTATATTTACTATTCATTAAAAAATAATGTATTTCAGATAATTATCATAAAATAACCCAAAAATATTGTCAACATGGGGATTTAAAATATTATCTTTATTTCATCATTATAATAATCTTTTAATTATAAATTTAACATATAAATATAAAATTCCTGATTTACTTAAATTAAGAGCCGATATAAAATGAATAGTAAATGCGTTATAAAATTTCTAAAAATTGAAAAAAAATAACATTTATATTTATATAATCATTTTTTATCATACTATTTAATTAATATTGAAATTATTAATAATTTATTATTTTATTATAAAAAATATATCTTTTTTGAAAATTACATGTCATAATTGAAATATCAATTTATCAAATTTTACATCAATATTTTAAAGAAAAAACTATACTTTAAATTACATTGATGTAAGAAAAAATTTATCTATGAAAAGTAATTAAAATTTATTTAACTTGGGTCATGTCACGAATAAATTATACCACCATCATATGACCTAAGAATAATGTGTCAAACAATGATATATTTAGGGGGCGACTCAGCTAACATTGCCTAATTTATAATTTATACTAACATGAATTTATCCCATATGTGATTTCATTCAAGATTCACATGTTGAAGCTAATCACGAGATTCCTCAAGAGTGAATCCAAGTGATGAAACCTCCCTCCCAATTTCTGAAAAATGTGCTTTATGCTACATGAAATAGCAGATTACATCCATTGATTGTCTTTTATGAAAAAACAATTCAACTTCTTTTATACTTATAAACCAAAAGTAAAACATTGATAGTTTTTCCAATAGTATTATTATGAATAAAAATGTAAAAATATATTCTTTATTTAATAACCCACAGAATTTACCAATGATCAATATAATGGTCAAAATGAGATAGTCAATTTTATCCCTACTCTCACATAATTAATATTGGTGAATGGTATAGTTATATATAAAATAATATGAATTTTTTTAGGAAACTATTGACATTTAAAATGTTTGGTTTGTAACATTATCACCCCTATGAAATATCAACCTTGAAATTTCAACTCATTCTCTTTGTTGATAAAAGAGGTGGGTACTTCTACACAATTATTTCCTCTGCCTCCCACATGACATCCTCAAAAATAATTTCCCTAGAAAACACTATCATGAGGTGGGTATTGTTCTTGAATAAATATATGTCTCTAATATTTATGATCTCCGGCAGTTGCTTCTCATAATAGAGGTTATTTTCTCGTTTTACAGCATATGGATTTAGTACATGTGTTGGTTCAAGTATGTACATACTAGAGAGATATACGTGAAATGTATAATGAAGTTGTGCTAGATTTTGATGATGTTCATTTTTATAGGCCACTACTACTATGATATCAAGGATTTAAAAGGGGATAATGTTCTTGGGGATATTTTTCCTCTTATCCCAAACAACATGACTCTCTTCCATAATAATAACTTAATTTAATGTATAATTTATCGACAATAGAAAAATTAATTTCTCTTTGATGGTTGTTATCACAGTTCTTCTACCAACTCTAAGAATCCTATATGTTTTGTTGGATGGATGAAACCTTTTGTTTGATCTCTTCGACAAGATCAGACCTAAGAAGATATCTCTCATATGATTCATCCCATCAAGTATTAGTTATACATCAATATCCATAAAAATGATAATATTGTACTATTTGATTACATCAATTAAAAATATTGATTCCTATAAACTCAACTAATGAATGGTCATGATCATATCCACCATTAAATTTTCTTTAGAACATTCTAACCATGTCATAAAGTGTTTTAATAGTCCATTCAAACTGGGCATTATTTTGGAAGTGATATTCATTACTGAAATACAATTATGTACTTATATCCGGTTGAATACTTTTCCAAATTTTTGATCTTAACATTGGATCATGATTAAAAGTTATTGAAATTGGTACACCAGGAATCCTCACTACGTTCTTCTTGTATAGCACTGAGTGTTTTTCAAAAGATAAAACATTTCAAATTGGGATAAAATGGGCAGTCATGTTGAGATTTATTTCTATATCCCATATCCCATTGTTTTATATATATGTTTTTAGGAGACAATTGATAAATTAAAAAGTTATATTTTCACACATCCATAATGGTGTGGGCTATTTGGATGTTGTTCCCCTCATTAACTTGTTGACAAACCAGGCTCGTTATATTAAATTCAAAAAAATTAACTTTTAATTTTATCACACTGATAATGATTATGAAGGTTCTTGTGCATTTTAGTGCTTCCAGGATGTATGGAGAAAGTTGATTTATGAGCTTTATCCATCAGTTCTTTCTTTGTCTTAAGAATATATGTAAAAAAATTTCTTGAATGAAATTTTAGTACAACTTCTTGATCAATACTGAACTCACAAAACATCCCATCAAAATATCTATATTTTTATTCAAAAAAGTATTATCTATTTGATATTTCCCGATATAATCCAGTAATGATTATTGGGAAATCATTTGTCATATGGTTGATGATTTTTCTCCCTTACGATTACAATGTCCAGTTTTACTGGTTTATTGGACAAATGATCACCTTGAATTCTCATAATTTCTAGAACAATAGGGGATTTCCACCTTGATGCATAAACGCCATTGTTTGATATTTTGGTGAGGTAATGAAATAAAAAATCTTGGTCATTAAGAAGTAAAAAAAATATCATTTTTCTCATTTTTAGTTACTATTTCATGAATATATACTTCAAACATTGGTGTTTTGTGTATATATCACATTTCCCCTAATTAAGTTAGTGCCTCAATATCTTAGGAATAAAAATTGTTTCACCTAGCTCCAGGCCATGTATAGGATAATTTTCATAATGATCTATTAAATTTTGAGATGAAAAATGAATCATCGTATCATTTTTTATTAGGAATCACCTAAGTCCTATGAGATATGTTTCACTAAAAATAATTAATCCTTCTCTTCTAGAGGGTAGAGTGACATGGTTTCAGAATACAATACCATATTTATCACTTAGAAAAATTACATACAATTCTTTTTCCAGAGGGACATTACACATTTTCAATGTAACATTATGGTTGCATTATAAATTTGTGAAATTAATTTCAAAATATTCACATGATATCTTTGAAAACCAAGGAAACGTCGAATACGAGTTATTATTAGAGGATGAAGCCTCTCCTCAATAACCAATTACATGTTAGGTTCCACAATGATTCCATCGTTTGTTATGTTGTGTCACAATAAATCAAATTTCTGTAACCATTAATCACATTTACTATCAAATATAAATAACTATTTCCTTTCTTGGGGTTTTCAATATGAACCTTTGATGATCTTTATTTTCGTCAAAAAAATTATAAAATTTCATAATATCATCAACATAATTTGCCAAAAAATTATCAATGTATTCCATAAACACTATATTAATAAATTTTTTACGGTGAGAATGATCATTAGTCATGCCGAAGGAAATAATAACTAATTAATAATTCTCATATTTCGATTGGAATGTGGTATTTGGAATATCTTCTTTATTCACCCTCCAATTATGATAACTAGATTTAAGATAAATCTTGTACTAGGATTTATTCCAACTAAGCTGGTCAAGAAAATAATTAATCCATGGATGATGGTACATTTTATACACGGTGATCTCATTATGTTATATAAAATATATTAATAGTCACATTGATCTATTCTTCGTCAGCAAAAAATGTTCTCCCAATGAAGAACCACAAGGTTATATAAACACATACCCAAAAGATCTTTGATTTGTTTATTTAATTCCTATATCATCACATTTTCAACTAAATATAGGTTCTTCGTAATCACCATTAATCTATAAATAAGTTCAATGGTTAACTATAAATCTCTATCTAATGGTGGAATTGATAACTCCATGAAAATTATGTTAATGTATTGAATAATAATGGTCAAATTTTTTATTTGTATACATTAATTTATTTCTTTATCATATCCTATAAAATCCATAAATAAAGTTACATGAGGTGAATTCTGTAAATATATTCATCCACAATATATCACCCTTGATATAAATTATAGGTTGATCATTCAATACTACCTAGATTTACATTCTTCTCAAGATGATCATTGCATTAAACCTTGAGAGACATTTCATCCCTAATATAATGTCATATTCCACCATAAGAATGACAATCAGATTTGGGATGAGATTACCCGTGAAAAATTAAATACTAGAGATTTTATTCAATTTTGATTCATGGAAAATCCCTCAGGAATCATGAATGATAGTTTTAATTCTAGAAGATCATGAATTTATGTTGTATTCATCCCAATAAATGAGGAATTAAAGTATTTCTTAGAACCAAAATAAAAAATTACATTGTATAATTGAAAGAAATAAAAATTTGCCTTAACAACATATTTTGGACCATAAATTTCATCATTTGTTATCGAAAAACCACAACCCTTCTCTTTTTAACTATGCAGTCATGGATGGGGATTCTCCTCCACTGCCTTCATATTTGGACAATGATTGGAATATTGAACAAGTAATCCACAATTATATAATTTTACATTTGTATTGGACTCCAAATTCATCCATTTTTCATTATTGTTGAGATGATTATTCTTCACTGCACTATGAAATTTCTAATAAATATTGTCATCTCTTTCACACAAGTAACACTTCTCACTCATGAGTATTTAATTTCCCAAACGCTTCATCCCACATTTGTCTCACTATGGATTTTCACATGACTTCCAATTATTTCATGATCAATGATCCCCTCAATGATTGTATATAATGTTATCTTATTTTATTTGGATTTATGGGTCCACTACGTCTCCACAAAATCATTTTCATCATTTATAGCTCTCGTGTTTGATCTCATTATATATTTCATTATCTCATTCAGAATGATACTACCTTCGATGGGTTTTTAAAGCATTAATGAATCTATATACCCTCTAATTTGGATGTATGAAAAAAAATTATATGTAATGTAATATTAATGTAATGTTAATATCATATCAAACCACATATTTAATTTCCTTCATCTTATTCTCTAGGAATTCCATTTCCTTTTCCTTAATATTTAATGGAAATTTTTTTTATGAAATGATCACCAAAACTCATCCCACATTGGAACATCAATTTCCCCAAATGATATTGTGTTTTAATCATTGTGCAACAATAGTCACAATATCCCTCTTTGAAGTTCTCATTCGTCATGACTTTCTATGGTTCTGAACAAATTATTATTGAAACGATTTGTTCTATAGAGCTTATACATTTTTCAAAAATCAATGTGTTAGAAGACTTTCTTAATGAATGTGGTTGATAACACATAAAGGAAACAATTTAATTTTTTCCCATTATTTTGAATATGATATCTCAACATGATTCATGATATTTCCCATAACTCTGGTCAGTTGGTGCATCAATACCATAATTGTTTCCTATTACGCTTACATGAGAGGGTTATCAGAACATGGTTTGTTACTCCTACTATATACACAATTCCTCTTATTTATCTTCATATTATAATGAATTAAAAACATAGTAATAATCATATTTAAATTAATAGTAGTATAACATTGGAAAGATTATTTATTGAAACATCATGCATGAATACATTATTCTTTAACAACAATAACATTTTCCTTAAATCCTTTACAATGGATCCTAAATAATTCAATTAACTAAACAAGTCACTATGTAGTGTGAAACAAGATGTGTAGTAAGGTTGGTTGTCATATACCAGGTTATTCCATGTTATGTACGATGTAGCATGTCAATGTTATTACCCATTAGTAGAACTATTCCGAAACCATATCCAATTCTTTATACCTAGATACGGATTTATTTTCTCAGAATCCACATACTTAATATTTCCAAAAATATTATTTGTATTTTTTACTATATTATATCATTTCAATGTGATTATTCATTATTTCAAATCCTTATATCCACAAATAACTAAACCATATTTTGATAACATTAATGGAATCCCAAATTTTTTTTACAAAACATTTCATTACATTGTACAATCATATGATCTTTAGTGTATAGTTTCTTGTAAATAAGGGAAAAAATTCATGAATATATGAAACATTCGATTATTAATCATGAATGGCTTCACTAATATTTCTTCCCAAATTCATTTACTACATCTAAAAACCATGGTATATACATGAATGTATTGGTTGATCATAAGGGCTAGTAAGTGAAAACAAGGGAAATAGTTTACATGTGAACTTTGAGAAATATCAATACATACTTGAGGAATATAATAAAGACACATTAGAAGAAAAAATGGGCTTAAAATAATATAAATAAGATCAATAATTTCATATAAATGTTTCTATAACATTTATATGAGAGAATAATATGCATATCACAATGGTTTTCCAATATGGTTTCATAACAATTCCCATGGATTTTCACCAATGTATATTCAAAATTTCCATCAATAAATATTAAATTCATTACCCAATACATGGGATAAATATCAGGTAAAAAAATTAATATGTTTTAATTTTAATGTGGAACACATATATCATAATTAACCATTTCATAAACAACACCTGGAGAAGAAAATAAAATAGGTATCATAACAACACCCTGGAGTATCAAAAGTTCATAAAAATCATAATCATTATTACATTTTAAAACCACAGAAATGGGAATGAGGGTTTAATTTATGTAAATTCAAGAATAATATATATAATTTTTATCTATTGGGTAATAAACCACGAATGTAAAAATGTTTTGATATTCAAAGAGAAAATAGGAAATAAAATTTCGTAGAGAGATGAGATAAATTGTAGAAGTAAGAGTGATAACATAACAGTTCTCGAACATGGTTTTGCAAAAGAATAAAATATATAGGGTACAAGGGTATGTAATCAAAAAAAAATAAAAAAGTTGTACTGTTATTGAATACAATGTACAGACGAACATATTATTGAAATGGTATGGACATACCACATAAAAATGGGACTTGAAAGAAATAGGGTTGTTGAGATTTTTCTTATCCGTATGAGTGGATTCTAAAAAATTTGGATTGGGATCATAAGGCTAGAGGATACCCTAGGAGGAATACTTGCTATGTATAATTATCTAATACTATTTATTTAATTATAAAAAATGAATCTAAATGGACAAATTGGTTGATATTTATAACAAAATAAATATATTTTTTATTAATATCCTTTGACACCTAGGTTGTGGTAAATGAAAAATCATGGGTCTGACCATGGTATTTTTAATTATTACTAGACAATTGAGAGATAAATTTTGTTATTATATTCCAATATAGTCTACTAACATTTTTTATTACTTAATGTTTCATGAAATCACAATTTCTCCATAAGCTAACATTTTTAATGATAATGTTTAATTTAAAATGTTTGAAATAAAATACAATATTTAGAAATTGATAAAAATCAGTTAAAATACATTATAATAATAAAATAAGATAATTTATATCTTTTATTGTGTTTAATGAGTTATTATATCGTTATTTATCAATTATCAGGTCATTAAGCACAATAAAAAACACAAACTATGTTTTTATTATACAAATAAAATAAATTATTTCAAAAAAAATCAAAATTTCATGCAAAAATAATTTATTTTCCATTAATTAAAAATATATGATTATATTAATTTAATTATTCTCTAATAATTATAATTATATGATATTAATATAAAAAAAATATTTTATTAAAAATAATAAAGAATAATAAATATGTTGTAAATGTATAGTGAAATTTCTGACATTTGAAAAAAATTATTCCCTAATTTAATTTAAATTAATAGTTATTAATTCATACTATTTCATTAAAATGAATAGTATTATTAATACATTTCATGATTATAATAATTATATCTTATTTGAAAAGAATGATTTTATTTAAAAATCAATTTATCAATTTCCATCTCAATATTATTAAGAAAAACAATGCATAAAATGACTATGATTAAAACAATAATTCATACAAAGGAATTACAATTTATGTAAATATGGTCATGAAACCTATGTGTAAGGTGTGAGATGGTGATATATTCATAGTTCAGCTTAGCTAACATCTCTTGAGTGGTACTTTATAGTATAATGAATATCACCATTATGAAATTTAATTCATGATTCACATATTAAAGTTAGGCTGGGGGTAGAACAATAAATTAGACAAGTGGCGGTACCTCATTACCATGTTCTAACTAATGGGATTTTATGGAATAACACATATATTTGTGTCTTTTTCTCCTTTTATATATTAAATATTATTTACCATTTCTACTTATAATCATAACTTAAAACGTTAAAATTATAAAAAAAAGTATATTTCTCAAGAGTCATACTGACCAACAGTCATAATTTAAAAATTGGCATATGATAGTAAAATCAATTTAATCAGATTTAACATTATACTTAATTAATAAATAATGATTCGTTGTTTTTTGTAAAAAAAAAATTAACATGAATATTTATGTAAAAAAATCATCTAGAATATGTGTTCATTAAATTGAAAGAGGATGTTTTGTGTCATGACCAAGATTTTTTTTAATTAAGAATTAGCTTATACTATTTTACTTTCTTGTTCTATAACCCACTACATGTAAAATGATAAATTTAACCTAGTAGTCATCGTTTAAAATTTAATTTTATTGGTTAATTGATTTTGTGGATAATTGTTTTTAGTCATGTTATGCTGACATATAATAGTGTCTTTTTAGAAAATAAAAAATAATATATTAATCATAATAGAATATTTTTAACACTAAAAGTGTATTTTTTTTGGGGGTTCCTTTATTATTAAAATACCACACTAGTTTCGGCAGAATAGGATGACCGACTAGGCCACCTCAACATAGGGCCCATGAGCATTGGCCAATGCAATTTCACGTCAGATCAGTCTTCCCAACATGACTTTGGAGGTTTCAAGTGATGTGAATGGTATCCCAACACCTAAACACTAACCCAAAACATTCAATATGACTCACACAAGTGTTACCACATATTCACCAACCACCTTTGTGGTTTTACATACATTCATTTCATGTCAGAGGTTTGTATTTTTCAATTAAATAACCTATAAAAAGTAATTTCGGACATATATCACAATGGATGTTTTTTTAATCAATATAAGTTTGTTTTCAAAGAGAGATAGGTTGTTTTACAATTTAAATAAATATGATGGGGATTGGGGCATAATTTTTAGAACATACATAGAAATAGTAATCCCTTGGTAGTATTCAATGACAGGTCAAGGGGCCCTTGTTTTCCATCATAGATTTCAGTACCCACCACAAGATACATGCACTACTATATATAAGGCCATTAGCGACCGCCATTGGCGGTCGCTAAAGGGATTTAGCGGCCGCGCAGCGACCGCCAATGGCGGTCGCTGTTGCCTCGTCGCTAGAGGCCTTTAGCGACCGCCAAAGGCGGTCGCTATTCAAAAAAAAAAAAATTTTTTAAAATTTTTTTATTGAATTGAATGTAAATATAAATATATATATATAATATATTTTAAATGTTTTAATATATATTTAATATATATTTAATATCAAATCATTGTGCTATAATATATATATACTATTAAATACAATATTTTAAATACAAATCATTGTGCTATAATATATATATACTATTAAATACAATATTTTAAATACAAATCATTGTGCTATAAATATATATATATATATACTATTAAATACAATATTTTAAATATATATATATATATACTATTAAATACAATATTTTAAATATATATATATATATATATATAATATATTTTAAATGTTTTAATATATATTTAATATATATTTAATATATATATAATATAAAATCATTGTGCTATAATAATTTAAAAACTTCGATTCAAGAAATAATCTCATTTCAGGTCGTTCGGAGCACGTTTGCTCCGAATCGGACCGCCGCACGCCGTTTTGGTGTTTAACGGCGCCGGAAATGCGTTTCCGGCCGCCGCGGTCACACGGCACCTCCGAATGAGGTGCCGTCTGGCCGAACATTTCACAATTGATGCCCCGGATGTTGTCGTACGGTTTCGTGGCATTCGGAGGTCGTTCGTGTGGTTTTGACCCCCCAACGTGCCATTTCAGCGCGCGCCGCGCTGCTGAAAACGACACAATCGGGCGTGCCGCGCGCACTGCACGTCCGATGGTCGTGCGGCCTCCTCCTGCATCTCAGGAATAATATTCCTATCGTTCCCGTGCGGTTTCAGGTCGTTCGGAGCACGTTTGCTCCGAATCGGACCGCCGCACGCCGTTTTGGTGTTTAACGGCGCCGGAAACGCGTTTCCGGCCGCCGCGGTCACACGGCACCTCCGAATGAGGTGCCGTCTGGCCGACCATTTCACAATTGACGCCCCGGATGTTTTCGTACGGTTTCGTGGCATTCGGAGGTCGTTCGGGTGGTTTTGACCCCCCAACGCGCCATTTCAGCGCGCGCCGCGCTGCTGAAAACGACACAATCGGACGTGCCGCGCGCACCGCACGTACGATGGTCATGCGGACTCCTCCTGCATCTCAGGAATAATATTCCTATCGTTCTCGTGCGGTTTCAGGTCGTTCGAAGCACGTTTGCTCCGAATCGGACCGCCGCACGCTGTTTTGGTGTTTAACAGCGCCGGAAACGCATTTCTGGCCGCCGCGTTCACACGGTACCTCCGAATGAGGTTCCGTCTAGCCGACCATTTCACAATTGATACCCCGGATGTTGTCGTACGGTTTCGTGGCATTCAGAGGTCGTTCGGGTGGTTTTGACCCCCCAACGCGCCATTTCAGCGCGCGCCGCGCTGCTGAAAACGACACAATCGGGCGTGCCGTGCGCACCGCACGTCCGATGGACGTGCGGCCTCCTCCTGCATCTCAGAAATAATATTCCTATCGTTCCCGTGCGGTTTCAGGTCGTTCGGAGCACGTTTGCTCCGAATCGGACCGCTGCACGCCGTTTTGGTGTTTAACGGCGCCGGAAACGCGTTTCCGGCCGCCGCGGTCACACGGAACCTCCAAATGAGGTGCCGTCTGGCCGACCATTTCACAATTGACGCCCCGGATGTTGTCGTACGGTTTTGTGGCATTCGGAGGTCGTTCGGGTGGTTTTGAACCCCCAACGCGCCATTTCAGCGCGCGCCGCGCTGCTGAAAACAACACAATCGGGCGTGCCACACGCACCGCACGTTCGATGGACGTGCGGCCTCTTCCTGCATCTCAGGAATAATATTCCTATCGTTCCCGTGCGGTTTTAGGTCGTTCGGAGCACGTTTGCTCCGAATCGGACCGCCGCACGCCGTTTTGGTGTTTAACGGCGCCGGAAACGCGTTTCCGGCCGCCGCGGTCACACGGCACCTCCGAATGAGATGCCGTCTGGCCGACCATTTCACAATTGACGCCCCGGATGTTGTCGTACGGTTTCGTGGCATTCGGAGGTCGTTCGGGTGGTTTTGACCCCCCAACGCGCCATTTCAGCGCGCGCCACGCTGCTGAAAACGACACAATCGGGCGTGCCGCGCGTACCGCACGTCCGATGGTCGTGCGGCCTCCTCTTGCATCTCAGGAATAATATTCTTATCGTTCCCGTGCGGTTTCAGGTCGTTCGGAGCATGTTTGCTCCGAATCGGACCGCCGCACGCCGTTTTGGTGTTTAACGGCGCCGGAAACGCATTTCCGGCCGCCGCGGTCACACGGTACCTCCGAATGAGGTGCCGTCTGGCCGACCATTTCACAATTGACGCCACGGATGTTGTCGTACGGTTTCGTGGCATTCGGAGGACGTTCGGGTGGTTTTGACCCCCCAACGCGCCATTTCAGCGCACGCCGCGCAGCTGAAAACGACACAATCGGGCGTGTGGCGCGCACCGCACGTCCGATGGACGTGCGTCCTCCTCCTGCATCTCAGGAATAATATTCCTATCGTTCCCGTGCGGTTTCAGGTCGTTCGGAGCACGTTTGCTCCGAATCGGACCGCCGCACGCCGTTTTGGTGTTTAACGGCGCCGGAAACGCGTTTCCGGCCGCCGCGGTCACACGGAACCTCCGAATGAGGTGCCGTCAGGCCGACCATTTCACAATTGACGCCCCGGATGTTTTCGTACGGTTTCGTGGCATTCGGAGGTCGTTCGGGTGGTTTTGACCCCCCAACGCGCCATTTCAGCGCGCGCCGCGCTGCTGAAAATGACACAATCGGGCGCGCCGCGTGCACCGCACGTCCGATGGACGTGCGGCCTCCTCCTGCATCTCAATAATAATATTCCTATCGTTCCCGTGCGGTTTCAGGTCGTTCGGAGCACGTTTGCTTTGAATCGGACCGCCGCACGCCGTTTTGGTGTTTAACGGCGCCGGAAACGCGTTTCCGGCCTCCGCGGTCACACGGCACCTTCGAATGAGGTGCCGTCTGGCCGACCATTTCACAATTGACGCCCCGGATGTTGTCGTACGGTTTCGTGGCATTCGGAGGTCGTTCGTGTGGTTTTGACCCCCCAACGCGCCATTTCAGCGCGCGCCGCGCTGCTGAAAACGACACAATCGGGCGTGCCGCGCGCACCGCACGTCCGATGGACGTGCGGCCTCCTCCTTCATCTCAGGAATAATATTCCTATCGTTCCTGTGCGGTTTCAGGTCGTTCGGAGCACGTTTGCTCCGAATCGGACCGCCGCACGCCGTTTTGGTGTTTAACGGCGCCGGAAACGCGTTTCCGGCCGCCGCGGTCACACGACACCTCCGAATGAGGTGCCGTCTAGCCGACCATTTCAAAATTGACGCCCCGGATGTTGTCGTATGGTTTCGTGGCATTCAGAGGTCGTTCGGGTGGTTTTGACCCCCCAACGCGCCATTTCAGCGCGCGCCGCTCTGCTGAAAACGACACAATCGGGCGTGCCGCGCGCACCGCATGTCCGATGGACGTGCGGCCTCCTCCTGCATCTCAGGAATAATATTCCTATCGTTCCCGTGCAGTTTCAGGTCGTTCGGAGCACGTTTGCTCCGACTCGGACCGCCGCACGCCGTTTTGGTGTTTAACGGCGCCGGAAACGCGTTTCCGGCCGCCACGGTCACACGGCACCTCCGAATGAGGTGCCGTCTGGCCGACCATTTCACAATTGACGCCCCGGATGTTTTCGTACGGTTTCGTGGCATTCGGAGGTCGTTCGGGTGGTTTTGACCCCCCAACGCGCCATTTCAGCGCGCGCCGCGCTGCTGAAAACGACACAATCGGGCGTGCCGCGCGCACCGCATGTCCGATGGTCGTGCGGCCTCCTCCTGCATCTCAGGAATAATATTCCTATCGTTCCCGTGCGGTTTCAGGTTGTTCGGAGCACGTTTTCTCCGAATCGGACCGCCGCACGCCGTTTTGGTGTTTAACGGCGCCAGAAACGCGTTTCCGGCCGCCGCGGTCACACGGCACCTCCGAATGAGGTTCCGTCAGGCCGACCATTTCACAATTGACGCCCCGGATGTTGTCGTACGGTTTCGTGGCATTCGGAGGTCGTTCGGGTGGTTTTGACCCCCCAACGCGCCATTTCAGCGCGCGCCGCGCTGCTGAAAACGACACAATCGGGCGTGCCGCGCGCACCGCACGTCCGATGGACGTGCGGCCTCCTCCTGCATCTCAGGAATAATATTCCTATCGTTCCCGTGCGGTTTCAGGTCGTTCAGAGCACGTTTGCTCCGAATCGGACCGCCGCACGCCGTTTTGGTGTTTAACGGCGCCGGAAACGCGTTTCCGGCCGCCGCGGTCACACGGCACCTCCGAATGAGGTGCCGTCTGGCCGACCATTTCACAATTGACTCCCCGGATGTTGTCGTACGGTTTCGTGGCATTCAGAGGTCGTTCGGGTGGTTTTGACCCCCCAACGCGCCATTTCAGCGCGCGCCGCGCTGCTGAAAACGACACAATCGGGCGTGCCGCGCGCACCGCACGTCCGATGGTCGTGCGGCCTCCTCCTGCATCTCGGGAATAATATTCCTATCATTCCCGTGCGGTTTCAGGTCGTTCGGAGCACGTTTGCTCCGAATCGGACCGCCGCACGCCGTTTTGGTGTTTAACGGCGCCGGAAACGCGTTTCCGGCCGCCGCGGTCACACGGAACCTCCGAATGACGTGCCGTCTGACCGACCATTTCACAATTGACGCCCCGGATGTTTTCGTACGGTTTCGTGGCATTCGGAGGTCGTTCGGGTGGTTTTGACCCCCCAACGCGCCATTTCAGCGCGCGCCGCGCTGCTGAAAACGACACAATCGGGCGTGCCGCGCGCACCGCACGTCCGATGGACGTGCGGCCTCCTCCTGCATCTCAGGAATAATATTTCTATCGTTCCCGTGCGGTTTCAGGTCGTTCAGAGCACGTTTGCTCCGAATCGGACCGCCGCACGCCGTTTTGGTGTTTAACGGCGCAGGAAACGCGTTTCCGGCCGCCGCGGTCTCACGGCACCTCCGAATGAGGTGCCGTCTGGCCGACCATTTCACAATTGACGCCCCGGATGTTGTCGTACGGGAAGTCGTTCGGGTGGTTTTGACCCCCCAACGCGCCATTTCAGCGCGCGCCGCGCTGCTGAAAACGACACAATCGGGCGTGCCGCGCGCACCCGCACGTCCTATGGTCGTGAGGCCTCCTCCTGCATGGGGGTGCGAGGGGAGGGGGGCTGTACGGGGGTGAGGGGGGCTGTACGGGGGTGTGGGGGGGCTGAATGGGGGGTGCGGGGGGGCTGTACGGGGTGGCGGGGGGCTCTACGGGGGTGGCGGGGGGCTGTACGGGGGTGCGGGGGGGGGGGGGGGGGGGGGGGGGGGCTGTACAGGGGTGTGGGGGGCTGTACGGGGGTGGCAGGGGGCTGTACGGGGGTTCGGGGGGCTGTACGGGGGTGCGGGGGGCAGTACGGGGGTGCGGGGGGGTTGTACGGGGGTGCGGGGGGTTGTACGGGGGTGCGTGGGGTTGTACGGGGGTGCGGGGGGCTCTCCGGGGGTGCGGGGGGATGTACGGGGGGTGCGGGGGGGGGGGGGGGGGGCTGTACGGGGGTGGCGGGGTGCTGTACGGGGGTTCGGGGGGCTGTACGGGGGTGGCAGGGGGCTGTACGGGGGTGGCGGGGGGCTGTACGGGGGTTCGGGGGGGCTGTACGGGGGTGCGGGGGGGGGGGGGGGGGGGGGGGGGCTGTACGGGGGTGCGGGGGGCTGTACGGGGGTGGCGGGGGGCTGTACGGGGGTTCGGGGGGCTGTACAGGGGGTGCAGGGGGCAGTACGGGGGTGCGGGGGGGTTGTACGGGGGTGCAGGGGGTTGTACGGGAATGAGGGGGGTTGTACGGGGGTGCGGGGGGCTCTCCGGGGGTGCGGGGGGCTGTACGGGGGTGCGGGGGGGGGGGGGTGTACGGGGGGTGCGAGGGGGGGGTGTACGGGGGGTGGCGGGGGGCTGTACGGGGGTGCGGGGGGCTTTACGGGGGTGGCGGGGGGCTGTACGGGGGTTCGGGGGGCTGTAGGGGGGTTTGGGGGGCTGTACGGGGGTGCGGGGGGGGGGGGGGGCTCTACGGGGGTGCGGGGGGCTGTACGGGGGTGGCGGGGGGCTGTACGGGGGTTCGGGGGGCTGTACGGGGGGTGCGGGGGGGCTGTACGGGGGTGCGGGGGGGCTGTATGGGGGTGGCGGGGGCCTGTACGGGGGTGGCGGGGGGCAGTACGGGGGTGCGGGGGGTTGTACGTGGGTGCGGGGGGGGGGGGGGGGGGGGGCTGTACGGGGGTGCAGGGGGTTGTACGGGGGTGCGGGGGGGGGGGGGGGGGTGGGCTGTACGGGGGTGCGGGGGGTTGTACGGGGGTGCGGGGGGGGGGGGGGGGGGGGCTGTACGGGGGTGGCGGGGGGCTGTACGGGGGTTCGGGGGGTTGTACGGGGGTGCGGGGGGCTGTACGGGGGTACGGGGGGGCTGTACGGGGGGGCGGGGGGCTGTACGGGGGTGCGGGGGGCTGTACGGGGGTGCGGGGGGCTGTACGGGGGTGCGGGGGTGGCTGTATGGGGGTGCGGGGGGGCTGTACGGCGGTGCGGGGGGCTCTCTGGGGGTGCAAAGGTCATCCCATTGATTACAAAAGTGAAAAATAAAAGTGATAACATCTAATTAATACATATTTCTTTTATCGATACCATACAAAAATTTATAAAAAATATATTGGATAATACATAATCTATAATATCAGATTTATTGATCTGTTGGAATTAGTTCGACTTTTTCAAATGTAGAATCATTCAAGATTATCTGATCAAAAACTCAATATGTGTATAAAATATTTAAAAGACCACCATGGATGGTAATAATGCATTACTTAAATGAATAAATACAGTACATCAATGTCAACCCTACCAGTAAAAACAAAAAACATATCTCGTGAATATATGGTGCGTCACGCGTTGCCATCACTGTTACCTCCTTCTGGTGGGCCAGGTGCCTACAACAAATAAACATTATAAATATTTTAATAACAAAAATAATTTAAATTAAATAAATAAATACAGTATATACCTGCGTCGTATGATCCCCTGTACCATCAGCTCGACGCACATATTCCCGTAGTGCTCTAACCTCAGCTGTCAATTGCGCATTTGTCTCCTCGGAAGCGCGCAGCCGTGCCTCAAAATCTGACATCTGCTGTGTCATTTGAGCAACAGCAGGACCGACAACCGCAGCGCGTGACACTACAGAACGAGGAATCCCCGCTCCATAGGTCAAACTATAGCCATGCCCGTCCCGACCAATAATGCGATGAAAGATCTCATCCCGTCGCATGGGAAGCTGTCGCTGGTCCTCTGGCAGATGATCTAACTCAGCTTCAAATTGATCCTGTGAAATATTTAAATATATATAAATATATATATGTTAATATAAAGATTTATGTAATTATTGGTAAGTACAGACACTTACTATCAATGCTGCAACCTCTGGATCATTACGATCACGAGTCCTTATCCACACCGACATTTTATCAGTTGCTGCACCTTGCCCTCGCAACTGTATATTAAAAGAATATAAACACAAAACCATATTAATTAATAAATTAAAAAGTGAATAATATATACCTCATGTCGGATCTGAGACACGTGACGAGTCCCGAGCCTGTGAGCTGGTCCCTGCAACGCTCGATTCTCCGAATGGCGTGTTGACACCTCCTACATTCAATTCATTCAAATTTCAAACAAATCACATATTCTTGAAAATATATATACAGCAAAATAATTAATATACAAACCGCAACACCCTCAGTAGACCAATATGAAACCAAGTCATGCCACTGAGCCGGGAGGACACCTCTCGGGACTTTTTCCAAAATGTCAGGGGCACCCACATTTGGTACCCAGTAGTCCCTCTTCACTTTGCCTTTATAATCTTTCCACAGCTTACGGCATTTTCTCATACACACGGGCCGAAACTCTTCAGGGCATACTTTCAAATTTTTCTATAATGAAAATAATCAAACATATTAGTATTATTTATAAATAGAAAATAAAGTAAAATTATTTTCTTACCTGAACCTCCCTCCATAGACGATCTAATGTGTCCTGAGGGATAGAAGCCCAATCACGCGTGGTCAATGGAAATCGATGTGGGTCACGTATGATATGACCCAGATGACGAATAAATGCCGGGGCATTCGGTCCCACGGGATGAAATACCTCATCAAATGAAACATCTATCGTCGTGTCGGAATTCCATGCTAATATGCCACGACCAGGGCCGCTCCTGTGAGAGGAAGAAGCAGCCGAGTCTGATCCTGTTGAAAACAATTTTATATATAAATTGACAAATGTTATATATATATATATATATATGTTAATTACATAAATAATATAGATAATGACTATCAAACATACCTCGACCCTGAGACGTAGATGCCTCAGATGGATGATGTGGATTTTCTGCCTCTTCCCCTGACATGTCTGCAATCATTCAAAATATCAGTAATGAGTCCAAAGTGTTTAAAAGATAAATTGGATTGTTCTTAATAAATCAAACTTGTACAACTGTTAATCAAACAAAAAATGGATTGAATAATTAGTTGTGAATGAATTTTAAAAAATCAGAAAGTTAATCAACCTAAATATTTATGACTGAATTAACTTACAAAAGTGAGGATTAAAACTTATAAGGATTTATAAAATGATTAGATAATTTATGATATCCTAGGACATTCTACTTAATAGCGGGAAAACAATTATACCTTTCATTAAGCATGCAAATCGACCGTTTCTCCTTCAACAGCCGCTCTGACCCAATAAATATCTTCTTCACGTTGAACTACGGTATGTTGATCAAGTTGTTGGTAAACAAACGGAACAGTCTCGGGTTCATCTTCTTCAAATAAAAACACTCCTCGCCGAGACATTTTGACAACAACTTGCCAACTTGGATCCGAAGGCAAAGTAACGAAGAATACTTGTTCCGCTTGTGATGTCAAGATGAAAGGTTCATTCTCAACTCGTTCATTATTTCTGTATAACATGTAGTTAAAATTCACCAATGAAAACTGATATTGATCGACTTTACATCCACGCACTGGATCAACCCAATTACACTTTAACAATATGTACTTCAAACCGTGTGTGTATACAACTTCAATGATGTCTATCAATTGACCATAGTAATAACCAGAATTGACAAAGGGACAACCGATTCCACTGTTTTGTGTTGCTCGTTTGTCGTCAACATCTTTAATGCGAAATCGAAAACCATTAGCATCAATAGCTTTATAACGACGAGCGGTTATAGATGTACCCTCAGCAAGTTGGATAAATACTTCAGGTAACGTGGGGTCCCCTAACTCCCTCAGCTTACGAACCTACATAATTTATAAAAATCAATACTGATATATGCAGAAATAATTAGTTTAATACTTCACTCATAATGAAAATCAATTTATACATACATAATCCTTGAACCAATCATGAAATGTCGCATAATGAGATTGTTGAATTTGCAACTCAGTCGCACAATGCATCTCTTCTTTTATATCATTAATGTGTTTCCTGCAAATCATTACGCGATGTTTAAAAGATCAACTTATGCAAAGAAAACATGTAAAAGTTATACAAGCACATTGATAAGATACTTACTGCATTAATGGTGCAACTGATGGAGTATTGAACAAGATATATCGATGTGCTTGTATCCACTCGATGTTGTCCATATCAAATGTGGTTCCTTCTCCAACTGGACCATCATGAATCCGAGAGGGCTTATCTAATTTTGTTTCAACATCCGTAAGATATTCTGCATAAAAGGTAGTACACTCGTCCATCAAATAACCATTGGCTATTGATGCCTCTGGACGAGCTCTGTTGCGTACAAATCTTTTCAATGTACTCAAATACCGTTCAATAGGATACATCCACCTGAATTGCACTGGACCAGCAGCCATTACTTCATCAGTTAGGTGCACTGTTTAGTGGACCATAACATCGAAAAATGAGGGGGGGAAAAGTTTCTCAAAGTGACAAAGCATAAGTACAATTCGGTCCTGCAAACTTTTTAAATCAATCATTCATTGATTTCTTAAACAAAGCTGTCTAAAAAAATTACTCATCTCAATCAAGGGCTGAACAACATTGGGGGATAAACAATCTCAAATTGCGATTGGAATCAACTGCTGAAGTAATATGTGATTCTTATGACTTTTCAACCCTTGCAATGTCTTGCTCGTCAGATTCACACACTTTGAAATATTAGAAGAGTAACCATCAGGCACCTTGACCATCTTCAAAATGTAAAGAAATGTCACTTTCTCCTCTGTAGTCATCGAATACTGTGCAGCAGACATATATGCCTTGTTTCCCTCAGCTAACTGTAAATGCAACTGTTTCCTTAAACCCATTTCTTCCAAATCACGGCGTGCATTAACATGGTCCTTTGACTTTCCACTGACACCTAAAATGGTCCACAATATGTTATCACAAACATTTTTTTCAATGTGCATGACATCCAAATTATGCCTCAACATGTTAGTTTTCCAATACGGAAGACTATAAAAAATACTTTTCTTTTTCCAATTGTGACTGCGCTGCCTACCCGCAGCACGAATATTACGTACTGGAGGAGCCACCAAATCCTGAATTTCATATACCGTGCGGATGTTTTCTTCCTCAATCTGCGATAACATTTCGACTCCTGTCATGATCTTTGGTGCTGGGCTGAACTCTCTAGAACCATCAAATGCCACTCTGTCCTTTCTGAACCTGTGCTGGGGAGGGAGAAAACGCATGTGACCCATGTATGCCCATTTTTTGGAATGTTTAAGCCATACAAATTTTTTACTTTTATTGCAACAAGGGCAAGCAAATTCCCCTTTCGTACTCCAGCCTGATAAATTTGCATAAGCTGGGAAGTCATTGATTTTCCACAATAAAGTTGCATGCAGTCTGAACATTTCATTCGTTTCGCAGTCATAAGTCATCACACCATCGCCCCAAAATTCATTCAACTCATCAATCAATGGCTGAAGGTAAACATCAATCTTATCCCCCGGACTTTTAGGTCCATCAATAAGAGTGGAAAGTAATATAAATTGTTGCTTCATTCAAAGCCACGGAGGAAGATTATATGGAACCAACACCACGGGCCATGTGCTATGAGTTGCACCAACCATAGACTTGAATGGATTGAAACCATCTGCTGCCAATCCCAATCGGACATTACGAACATCTTTAGCAAAGTCGAGATGTCTCTTATCAAAATCCTTCCATGCATGAGAGTCTGCCGGGTGGGTTAACATGTCACTTTCATGAACTCTTTCTGCATGCCATCTCATTAAATTAGAAACTTTAGATGACATAAAAAATCTTTTCAACCTCGGTTTAAGGGGAAAGTAACGCATTTGCTTTACGGCAATCGGTTTCCCCTGTATCGCAATCTGACTTTGATGAGTCTTATTTCCCCTGTTCTCTTTCCACCTGGAAGCGCCACAAACCGTACAGATATCCAAATGAGCAGTTTCATTTCTAAACAACATACAGTTGTTTGCACATGCATCTATAGTCTCATATGTAAAACCTAAGTTCTCTGTCAACTTACGAGCATAGTAATACGACTCAGGAATCTTAGCGTCGACAGGAAGAACTTTTTTCAATAAAACCAAAAGCATGTCGAATGATGTGTCTGACCAATTGTTCAAAGTCTTCAAATGCAACAACTCCACGATGAACGACAGTTTATTGTAAGAAGTACATCCAGGATATAATTCTGTTTTCGCATCATCAAGTACTTCATAAAACCTCCTCGAATCACGATCTGCACCAGAGCGAAGATTTATCTCACCGGTCTCAAGATTCTGGATGTCAATGCCTTCAGGATCAAACCCACGTACCATTTCAGTAAGCATTTCATGCATTGGATCAGTCATCCTTGCATCAACATCCATCTGAGCTGCATCTGTATTTTGACAACGAACATATTCTTCTCCATGACGAGTCCAACTCTTATAATTTTTCAGAAATCCATTAAAGAAAAGGTGCTCCCTCATAGTATCTCGTGTGAATTGATATCTGTTAGCACATTTTCTACATGGACAACTAATATAGTCACTTTCAAATCATCTCGTGAAGTCAATAAACTGCATAATTCCATTGAAATATTCTCTAGACGTTCGATTTGGAAGATCAATCCAACTCTTATCCATAATAATATCTGTATAACAAACATTTACACAATACTTATTACATTTACATTTTTCAAATCAACTATATTCAAAATAAATATTAACTATTTGTTTATGAACCATTGATAAAATAATAGTGTAACTGAAAGCTCATGTTACCTAATTGAGCTACAAACCTGAAAGGGAGGGGAGCCGAAGGCGGTGCTGCGAGGGAGAGGAGGCAGCGAAGGGGAGCCGGAGCCAAAGGCGGTGCGGCAAGGGAGGGGACAGGCGGCGGCGGCGGCGGGGAGATGGAGGAGAGGAGGCGGTGAGGGGATGGGGGACGGGCAGCGAGGGGGGGGGGGGTGTCCGGGGTCGGGGGGGGGGGGGGGGGGGCTGTCCGAGGTGCGGGGAGGGGTGTACGGGGTGTCGGGGGCCTGTCAGGGGTGCGGGCGGGGGTGTTCGGGGTGCGGGGGTGTCCGGGGTGCGGGGGAGGGGGGGCTGTCTGGGGTGCAGGGGGGCTGTCGAGGGTGCGGGGTGGGGTGTCCGGGGTGCGGGGGGCATGTCCGGGGTGCGGAGGGGCTGTCCGGGTTCGGAGGGGGGGTGTCCGAGTGCGGGGGGGGGGGGGGGGCTGTCTGGGGTGCGGGGGGGCTGTCCGGGTTCGGAGGGGGGTGTCTGAGTGCAGGGGGGGCTGTCCGGGGTGCGGGGAGGCGTCCGGGGTGCGGGGGGGCGGTCCGGAGTGCGCGGGGGGGGGGGGGGGGGGGCTGTCCGGGGTGCGGGGAGGCATCCGGGGTGCGGGTGGGCGGTGCGGAGTGCGCGGGGGGGGGGGGGGTGCTGTCCGAGGTGCGGGGAGGCGTCCGGGGTGCGGGGGGCGGTCCGGAGTACGCGCCGGGGGCTGTCCGGGGTGCGGGTGCCGTCCGGGGTGGGGGGGGAGGGCCGAGAGGCTGGAGGGCGGCGGCCGGAGGGCGGCGGCCGGAGGCCCGAGGGTGGAGGGCGGCGGCCAGAGGGCGGATTGCAGGCGGCGGGGGAGGCCGGGCGGCAGGCGAGGCCGGGCGGCGGGGGAGGCCGGGCGGCGGGGGAGGGCGGGCGGCGGGGGAGGCCGGGCGGCGGGGGAGGGCGGGCGGCGGGGGAGGCCGGGCGGCGGGGGAGGCCGGGCGGCGGGGGAGGGGAGGGCGGCGCGAGGGAGGGCGACGAGGGAGGGTTAGGGCGAGGGAGATCGAGGGAGAGGGCGCGGGGGGGGGGGGGTGCGCAGAAACCCCCCGAAATTTTTTAGGCAGCTTAGCGACCGCCATTGGCGGTCGCTAATGGTGAGAAATAGCGACTGCCAATGGCGGTCGCCCGAGTCTGGGGGGCTCCAATGCCCCCTTTTCTAGTAGTTATGGTTCAGGTTTCCTCTATATCAACATGTATTTGTTAGTCCATGGTGATGATTATGTTTTGGTACACCACAAATGATGAATAGGGTTTGGTACTCCATCGACCATGATGTTTTTAACAAGGATCAAGTCATCTACACATATCTTAAATACTCCAATGATTGAGGTTTCTTTGAATGAAGTGTGTTTCTCACACTATAATTACATAATGGTTCCATGGGCTACTTTTTTTGGGTAGTTTGAATTTTTTTTTTCATGTATATTTCTTATTTAGTAGGCCAACATATTTTAGAAGATTTTAATATGTTTGGAATTATATCTATTACAACACACATTGATGGTTCATGTAATAGCTGTTATTACCCCTTAATTGGGATCTATTTTGAATAAATTCATGGGTTCTCCTACAAGTTTCTAGAATGGTTTCACTGCATCGATGGTTTGAATTATACAATGTTATACTCCGGTGGATGTTATTTGTACGTCATTGAGTGGGACATACTTTATTGTATTTATTAAAAAAATAATTTTGAAGATGATGATATATTGATCTTATTAAAGTCATCTGAATCCATTGGCATCCCATGGATACCATTGGGATGCAATATAAAGTTTTTTTATCAATTTCAGACATGGTAGAAATTCCATTATCTTTTGTATTCATGGTTTAAAAGGATCTTTACATCAATAGAATCTTTTTCATATGATTCACATCATAAATGATGGTCTAATTAGATGTGGAGTGGGTATTACATCAATGATAAAACCTAGTAGTAAATGGTTAGGGATTATGAATATCGGTGGTACATGAAGGTGGTAGTTTTTATTGAAGCTAGAGATCAATCTATTTGTACTTGATATGTGAAGGAGTTCTCTAGAATCTCACATTTTTCAGATTCAAGGATTTTTTTATGTACATTTCTACTATATTTAACCATGTGGAGTGTTATTTTTGCTTAATGTATCATTCATTAATTTTTTACCATTTAGTTTACTATATTCATATATCATATATGTCTTCATAATTATCAAATGAATTTATGATGTGTTCATTATTGAATTAAATTGGATACAGTCTATCATGTTCTAGGAATTTCCATCATAGTTCGTGTCTCCAACACTCTACCTATTAGTGGAGGACATAGTATACCACAATTATCTTATAATCATCCTTGGTGGGGCCTTGATGGATCATGTCATATTATTTTTTATATCATGTAAAATTAATATGTTAATTAATTATTTATATTATGGAATTTCCCTTAAATAACATATATCATGTAAATGGAAAATCCTGAAATGAAACAAGTGTATAAAAATCTAAAATTTTAATAATATTTTTAATCAAAGATTTTGTATATTTTGATTATATAATACTCTTAAATAAAATATTAATTTTCATTTATAACATATTTTTATTGAAGTGTTGTTTGATATGTTGATGTCCAATATAATAATTTTCTATTTTCATCGATTGTTTATGATTTTTATAATTCAAAATGATTTCACTATAATTTTCTATTTTTTGTGTGATTTAATTAATTTTTTTATGATATTTTTATTTTTTTTATAATTTTTTATTATTTTATAATCATAATAATATTGTTTTATAATTTCATATTTTTTAATCAATAATTGGTTTTTTTCTCTTAACATAAAATTAGTTTTTATAATTTTTTATTTTTTTCATGGATGATATTATTGTCTATTCAAGTATTACTTGAAATCTCATTATGTTTATAAGATATATCAAATGGATGTTAAAATCATTTTCTATAAAATAAAATTATATCAAAATAGTATTACTATCTTACGAAATGGTTTTAAAGGGAAATTTGATACTATTTAGGTTTATATGTTGTAGTGGTCGATTTATGGATTGAAAAATTATTCTCAGTGTGGGAATATATTGTTTGATTATGAATTACTCTATTTTAATTAATAAAAAAGCATATTTTATTTGTTTATATTATATATTTAGTTGATGGTTCATGGTATTATTAGTGTTTAATGAGTATTACTATCTAATTATGGAAAATGATTTCTCAAATATCATATTATATTAAAAAAATAAATCATTTTTCAATGAAATACATTGGTGAACAATCCTAGATATGGTGTATAAAGATATGATTTGATGTATAATATTATTTATTGGACTGATTCAAAGAACATATAATATTAAATTTATAAATTTGTTTAATATGGAAAACACTAAGAAGGGGTCTATTACAGTGTTTCTTAGAAAAAATATTATATATATCATAGATCATAAATTCATAGGGAGTCAATAAGTTTTCATAATAAATACCCTTGAGTATATTAGAATAATCAAGGAAATGTTCATAATCATTCATGGTGAGAATTTGTTTTAAAATATAACAATTTAAATTCTATTATTTTAATATTATCTCTTCTCTAGATATAGTTTTTTTTTCTTGGATTATTTATTTGTTGGCATTTTTGATTTGTTATTGGGAAACTGATTTTTTCTACATTGTAGTGTTGTCACACATGTAGAGAAATATTTGGGGGAAACAATTTTGCTAATATTGGTTGTCAATTGGTGAGGTGTATGGGATGCACAAGATTTGGGAAATTGTGTTAAATCTGCGAGTTTTAGTTTTGGAACCAGAACAGATTCGTTCAAATAAATATTGATAAAATAAAAAAAATTATACAAATAATTTTTTTAATTATATTAATAAATAAAATATTATTATCCATGATACTACTATTATTATTTATAATATTATTATAATTATAATTAAATTTTTAATGAAATCATTATTGGGTATCACTCTTCATCCCCATACACCATATGCAACACATTATCCCACCACACCTCCCTTCGTGCGCATGACCCAGCCGACTAGGATAGCTCTAGTGTACCACTCCATCTCATTAGGTGGCTGATTTACCTCTCAAATTTTAGTGTGAATCCATCCAGTGAGTATCCTCTCTAATATTTTTCTTTTATTTTTTTCATCTATTCCATAGGGTGCGTAGGGGTTGGCCTCAACCCTATCACGTTAGGGAGGCTTTAAATAGTTTAATTATTATTATTAAGGTTTGTTGACACCATTTAAGATCATTCTAGAAATGGTTGGCAATGTATGTGGGTTCTCCTTTGTTTTGGTGTACATGATTTTTATTTCTTCTTATTGGGATATTTTTATTTTATCGTTTTTTTGTATTTTTGATGATACGGTAATATTTCTATAGTGTGTTAGACAACATCTTTGTGGTTTTGGGATGCAGGTGTCAAAATTCCCTTCATTTAGATGTATATGCTAAGCTATATATATAGGCCATCATTATTCATATTACCTCATTTAGAGTGGAATTTCTGCAATATATCTATGGTTATTTGAGTATATATGTACTAATTAATGTGTATGTAAGTGCGAAGGGTCGGCTCGGGTGTTCGTCATCAACTAGTGTCATATTTTAGGTAGGTCTCACTATGTATAAACCCTAAAATTGAGAAATAAATTTATTTTATCCTTTGTTGGATGTATTATTAATTTTCTATTGTTAGGAAATTGGATAAAAATAAATTGAGGATCAAAATTGGTATGGATATTGTTTTTCAGCATATTCGATTTGTTAAACTCTATGTCCTACTTTTTAAAAAGTTGTTCTATATATTGGTTTTGTAATAAAATTCATATTTAACACTTGATTGGATCTATTAATGAATTATAATAGGTGAATTGGAAATTTACAATTGTGTTATTTACTTTCAGCCAATATTGTTATAAAATGAATAATGACATGTTTAAACATTTAAATGTTTTGGGATTTAATGTATTTTGGGAAAAGTGTTTTCTAATTGAAAATTATACCTTTTGAAACAAAAATTCCTAGTTGGACCTTCTTGAATGATTTTATAGAATATAAAATCCTTCTCAAGGAATACCCCATTATATTAGAAATATTATATGTCTGTTAAATGTTTGATTTTTGATATGTGACTAGTGAAAAGGTATATTTTTTCTTGTGAGGCATCAAAATGGTGGATGTTCTCGAGGAGGAGATATGTGGTTACAGTTTGAATTACTATTTTGATAAATAATGGTATATGTTTATATATGTTTTATTGATAAAATAACACAACCACATTAAATATAAACGATGGTTAACCCCAGGTACATCTGTGTACACACAAGGACTAGTACACCATATGATTTGGAAGAGGTTCATCTTGGTTTCTTCTTCCAGGATTGAAACTAATAAACCAAGTAATAATTTTTTTTTGATTGGAGATCACTGGACCAATGGGGATTTTCCTCCCTATGGCTCATATATGATAATTATGTTCATTGTGGTTGTTATTTCACATTTCAAAATGATTGGAGGATAATATTCACCAAATACACTATATTCATAGGTATTTTCCATGGATCTTGATATGTATTTTTCATTTCATTGGATCAATGATAGATCTCTCTTTTAAGAAAATGATTTTCATTATAAATTGTTTTTCTTTTGTTTAGAAATTTTAATGAATTATTGGATTAAATTTTGATATTAATGTTGAAGAGAAATTATTTTCATTAAAATGAAAACATCTAAGTTGAATATAAATAGAATGAAAGAAATTATATTATATTGTTTTACTTTTAAACTAGCATGATTTGGGTTTCATTTTAAAGGTAAGGTAATATGGGGATGTTTATCCTTGGAATTATTACATATAATTATATTTCTCTCACATACTCTATTTTTCAGTTTAAGTTTCTTCTATGATTGGAATTATCTTTTAGAGAACATGGTTTTATGTTTGGTTGTGATCTTTGAGGTACCTTGGAGTTAGGTTTTATTGTGGAACATTATTATATTTTTACACTCATAGTGTTTACTTATATTTTTTAGTTTATAATTTTTCAACTGCCTTTTTGGGAAAAACCATTCCCAACTATCTTATATTGACTCCCTCCAATAGTTTCTAGCCCATGGGGATTAGGAATTCCCTCAGTTCCTTATCATGGATAATCTCAGGTGACTAGTTAAAGATAAAAACTAGTTTGTTAATGGAAAAATTGGTATCATTCTAGGCACTTTTTATATTGGGTGTTAGGTTGTTTATATATTAGGACAATAAAACTCAAGTGGTAGGTGTGGGAAGGAATACATGAACACTTCCGAGACATGTGTCTGTAGTTACCAACTGTAATTCAAGTTTTGAGTAAATATTTTGTATAGAATATGTGGATATGTTATGAATATGGGATTGATATATTGTTACATGATGGTAATGAGTGGAATGGAACCCAATTTTTTATCCTGATTACATAGTTCATGATTCTTATTTTTGTTGGGGCTCGTTTAGAGAATGGTCTTCTATGCCATTTTGATGGGTTGGTATAGCCACTAGTTCATTATTTTTAGAAGTATTTATGTGAGTTATGTTTTTCAATTATTTTGGTTGACTTGATTAGTTCTAAACATGATATTGGTTTTTATGAATATTGGCTTTTAAAAGGGAATGTGGTTTTTGGAGTGAAGAATGAATTTTTAAAGGGAAACAGTCTTCTAATAATGGAATGATTGGTCTTAAATTGAAAAAATAGGAGGTAGATTGTGAGATTGTTTTTGTATTCTGTAAATAATTTTTGGGATTTTAATTGAATCATCTTGGGAATTTTGGAATGTGTTTATATAATGATAAGGGGTGACTTGAAGTAGGTTTGGGATTTGGGATTCATATTTAATGATTAGTTTTTTAATTGAACAAAAATTAAATTGACCACTAGTATTTTTAATAATTATTACATCTTTGCATGTATACTTGTTGTTATGGGATATTTTTTGGATTTCATAGTCGTGTGAAAGATCTAGCATCAGGGTGTACATATGTGATATTTCATGGAATACAGATAGGGGAATTAATATTTTTGGTTTACTAAAAAATTATATTCAAAAGGAGAAATAAATTGTTTTGAAAAGCGAGTGATAAATTTTTATATTTTAATTCTAATGCATGGAATTATATTTCATGGGATCATAGATCTTAAATATTGATAATGTGGTTAGAGTGGTGATTTAAGTTTGATTTCTCATTTTTATTGAATTCTGTAATGGTAGTTTATAATGCGATTTGATACAGATTTGTGATTCTTTTTAAATTTTTTTGTATGCCTCAGAAATGTACTACTAAGGACTAAATGATAATACTCTAGGATTTATTCCTCTTTATTTTCTATAAGGTCATTTTTTTGGTGTAATTTTTTGTATTTGTATAGTTTTTTGAACTAGTCATAAGTGAGGTGGTTAATGTTTTTGATGAAATTATGAATGAGAGTCTCTCTATGTACTCTCATTGAAGAAAATACATAGATATTAAATTGATTGTTGTACTCAAAGCCTTCCTGGACATTGGACCACACACAATCCTTCTTGGTTTGTATCTTACCATTTTTGGATGCAAACGATTATGAATTTCTCTTTTGAAGATGAAAATATGTTCTATTCTGTGAGATCACCTCGGTAATTTTATGGGGTTAAATAAGATGCACTTCCAAAAAAGAGATGTTCTATTTCAGATTCACAACATCTGACTATGAAGAATAAATTTCTTCTAGATATTTGGACTCCAGCTATAGGAATCAGAGTGATGTTTTTCAAGAATTTAGGATATCATTGGGTGTTGATGAATTATTCTTTATTTTGTCTCTAGTTCTAGAATGGATAGTGTGTATGTTTAGATTTAGTAGCATCCTCCTCTCTAAAGGTTTTTTAAGATTCATAGAAATATCATTTCTCCACTATGTTCTTTGTTCTTTTAATGCTTCACTTAGATTATAAAAATCTGTGGCGATATTATATTCCTATAATTCCATATGTTATGCCACCTCATATGTGAATCTTTTAATGACATACTCTCTTGTGTGGTTACTCATTGTGTGTATCATTAATGTTTTACATTATGATTGTCATGTATATACTCATGTATTGATGAAATGATGAATCATGGTTCAGTTCGTTGTTTGGTTTGGGTTCTTTCTATTTATTTTACCATGTGTTGGGGGTTAATGTTACAGGTTAGATGTTCCCGTTTTGGTCCATTCTAGTTGGCCTATGTAGGATGATTCATAAATGATGTGAATACCCACTCTGTATAATGTTGTGGTTTCTTTTAATGTTAGTCTATGTAATATTTTTAGTCTATTTTTTTGTCTTTAGAATTGGTTCATGTTTGAAGTTATACAGTTATCTCGTAATGAGTGTCAAATTATTGGGTGATCAAATTAGGTTCTTGTGGTGCGGATGAACCACGTAAAACCATATTGATCATTAAATTTACGCTTCTCTTAGAGCTAGTTTGGTGTGAGTAGAAGAACGAAATTTCACCACATGATTTGTGATTTATTTTAATTTTTATTGGGCATGAAACCATGTACTGGTCATCATTCATCTAGGTAAATTTTTGGGGATAGAATATATTTGTTATGGGAATAATTTTAAGGCCCTATCCTTTGAGATTATATTATTTTTTTATTTTATTTTTTTGGATACTATTTTTGAGGTTTAGTTTGAGTAATGGTAGGTATTTTTCAAGTATATAATAAGAAACATATGTTTTGATCTTGGAATCATATGGCACATAAGAAGTTCTTGGTTTTGGGGAAACTATTTGGGTTTTCTTAGGTAACTATGTAGCTCGTGTGGGTGTCTAGTGTTGAGGATCATGGGTTGCACACAGTTTGAGAAATTGTCTGACCACTTAATGGTTCACCTTTGGAATTGAATAGAGGTGTTTATTAAGTTGGGTACATGGTTTAATAACAATGTGCCCAGCTCATGTGTGTTCCCCATCTCTCCAAAAGGGTTCACATTGTTGGTGCACGGTCTATCATACAATTTAACAAAGCATTATGAATTTATTCTGTTCTGAAATAAAATGAAATTAGTTGAAATAAAAAAAAATCGAAAAATAAATAAATATAAGAAAATTGAAATAAATTTAAATGAAAACATTAATTATAATAATAATAATAGTATTATTAATATCATTATTTTTTTTTTATTATTTAAAACATTATTACTATTATTGAGATACTATTAATATAATACTACTGAAATGTGGACATTTTGTCTTTCTCTTCCTCCTAGTTACCCCACAAATGAAGCAACTGCTCCCTCCCTTCTCCCTACTCATGTGTGACCTCTAAACACTCAACCAAATCCCTCATTCAGACCACATCCCCTCTGGTGGTCATCCCTCCATCCATACTCTCACCCTTACCACTTCTCCTCTCTTGTGTGGGTTACCTCCCTCTACTCGTGTGACCCAGATGACCAAGATAGATCTGACACATCTCTACCACTGTACAGGGATCACAATACCCCTCTATTATTTATGTGAATCACTCGGGTTGTGTCTTGTCTCCCATATTTTCTCTCTACATTTTTATTTTCATCTCTTCTATCTTTTGTATAGGGTTTGGGATTACCCTTACTCATTTTGGGGTTTCTATTTTCTATGATTTCTATTATTTAGAGTTCATTGGTCCTATTGAGGATCATTCTATCCATAGTTGGGAAAGTATGTGATTTTATCATGGAATTCAAGTATGGTATTTTAATTCCATCATTTTTATTTAAAGTAAATTTTTTTTGTTTTTTGATTTTTGATATTTTAAAAATCATTATATTGTATGTTGGACCTCACAGCGGTGGTTTTGGGATGCATGTGAACGGAGTGTAAACATGTACATGTATAGGGAAAGGTATATATATGTATATACATATATTTTATCTTTTCAAATATTCCCTCATGGTGAGGGTATTATTTTAAATTCTACTAGGGATATATTCATATATGTATAAATGCATGTGTGTGTAATTTTGAATGGTCGATTCAGGTGGTCTTTATCAAAAAGTTGAACTTTTTATACAGGTCACCCAATGTTCAGACCGTTAAATTGATGAATATAATTTATTTTTTGTTTTATAGGTTTTTTTAATTGTATAATATTGTTAACAAATTGTAGAATTAAATAAATTTTCACACAATTGGATTATTTCATTTTGTTCAGCACATTCTTAATGTTGAACTATGGGTCCTTCTTAGTAAAAATATTTTATATATGTTGGTTATGTAACACTAAGCCTCCTGAACACATGATTTATTTTCTAAATAAATTATGTTGGTTGAATTGGTAGTATCCATTATTTTTTCCCTTTTGTCCAATTTTGTAATAAAAAAATAATGAAATGATTTAACTTTTAATCAGTTTTTTAATTTAAAAGTGTTTGGAGAAAACTGATTTCTAAATTGAAAGTATTCCTTTTAAAATAAAAAGGCTCAGTTGGGCCATCGAGAGTGGTTTGTTTGAATGTTGAACCATTCAAAATGCATTCAACTTTATTTTAGAAAAATTATATTCATGTAAAATGTGTCATTCGTTGCATGTTCCTGGTAAAGAGGTCGATGCTTTCTTTTTTGGATTAAAAAGGGTGATGTACTAGAGTATATGATTGGTGGTGAGAGTCTGAATGGGTTTTTAGATAAGGAAACTCATATGATCAAATTTATTTTCATGGTAATATAACCCATGAATTTTGTAATAGAGTTAATTGGTAACCTTGTGTACCTAGATGGGAAGTCTAGGACTACAATGCTTGATGATTGTGAAGTGGTTCTTCTAAGATTCATCTAATAGTATGGATAGTACATCAATAACCAAACAATTATGATGATTAGAGAACACTGATTCCATGAGGATACCCTTTATAGTGGATCATGCACAAGAACATTTCCAGTTGTGGTTACTATAAATTTTTTCATTAAGGTGTAAAGATCATCGATCCCCATCTAACAGAACATTCTCAAATATTTCCAATGGTTCTTGTGATGTCATTATAATTTTATATTTTTCATGTTTTTTTCTATTTTTTTAATCCAAAATTTTAATAAATATTTATTACCATTAAATTTCAATTTTCAGTGAATGCTTGGTATCTACTTTGACAATATAGTGTGGGAGAAATGATGTCATAAAAATTTAAACATGTCACTTGAATTTGAGAATAATTGAAATGTTATTATATTTTGTATTATATTCAAATGATAATGATTTATGATTCAATTTAAAGACATGGTAATAGGGAATTATTTATACTTTTCATTCTTAGTGGGTGTCGGGAAGTATGTACCCACTCTATTTTTCAATTTCAGGTTCCTATATTTTTGGATCACTCTTTGTGTGAGCATGGTTCTCTGTTTGGCAGAGACACATGAGGTGTCTGAGAGATATGTCTAGTTGTGGAACTTTGTTCAATTTTTTAATTGATTGAAATTTATGTTTATATTTAATAACCATCCTTTTATTTATTGTCCAAACTATTTGAAACTATCTTATATTGATTAATGAACCTAGTTATTAGCTATTGGGGATCGAGAATTCCCAATTGGCCTTGTCCCGGATTTTTTTCGGTGACCAGTTAAATGCTATCATTGGTTGGTTTGTGAAAACAAGTTCATTGTACGGGATTAAACTTTTTCTAGTTTCCAAATTGTGATATATGATATGATATCTCAATCTAGTTTTGTATTTTTTTCATGGAAGATGATTCATTGAATATTGGAGTTTAAAAATCATCATTATAGAGAATTCAAAAATAGTGTTAGATAACACAATGATGTCACATATTGGTGAATTTATTGCTTTGGATAATAAATATAATTTTTTAACAAGGAGTGGTTGATGTCCTTGAGGGTGAAATTTTTCTTTATTGTTACTGTAATATAAGTATTAATTAGGTCATGAAACCATGGTCTCACCAAATTATCTGATATAAGGATGGAAGCAGACATCTACATTATAATTGTCACTTCCATAGTTTAATGGGAATCTACCCTTTTCTTATATTTACTTAATGTATAATTTCATGAAATTGAACATGAACTTGTGATGAATGTTGGTTTCTATAGGGAAACTGTGACCACCATATCCCCACATCTATATGTAGGTCTCATTTTAGAACATTTAAAGAAAAGACAGTATGTATATAAAAATTACATCACAAAAATATTATATCACATTTCATTTTTATTTCCAAAAAACATCTATCATATCACAAAAATCTCTATATGTATTTTGTATGAAAAGGTACATTTCAAAATATTATTCAACGATTAATCTATGATACTACTTAATTTTTTCCCTAATCACCATAAAATTATATCATCAAATACTCATAATCAAATTCATTTCAAAGGATTAATACTGGTTTTTGAAATATGTTCTATAAATTTCCTAAATGGTAGATTATAAATCATTAAAATATTAAAATGATCTCAACAATAATCCTCAATTTTCAAATATAATTAAATGTTACATGTAAAATTCATAATTGTGTTTTTACAGTAATGTATACAATTATACATAGGTGGAAGAAAAAAAAAGATAATATATTTTATTGTTAGTTACTGATGTGGCTTCTATTAAGTTACTCTCAAATGATATTATCTCATTCATATCAATCGACAAATAATTAAATTCATGTTGTGTATGAGTAAGATTGGTATAAATAATAAGATTATACATTTTATTTATTTGTCAATTACCTCTTTTGAAGGATGATAACATTACCTTTTGGAATTTCATCTACAATTTACACATCCTAAATAGATCTCATATGACAATGTAATGAGATATTACACAATATAGTCATATTTACATTTTTTTTACATATTCACAATCATAATACTTTTAATCTTCAACAACATTTTTCAACATTTAGAGAAAACATCCTTTCTTCACTGAACAAGAGAAAATTAACTAATTTTTTAAATTAACAATGACATTATTAATTCAAATAAATCCCATATTAACTATTATAATATTAAAAAATCATTTCTTTCATGCCTTATCAAATAACTAGTGTTAAAATCATTTTGTAAAGTATATATTATGCTCATGCATGTGATTATATGATTGTGAAAAATAATGGAAGTACATTTTGCTATGTAAAAGATATTCACCTACATCGTTTATAAAAATTTCAATATTCATTTCCCAAATATTTATATGATATTATTTATTGAGTTATGAATTTCAATACTGATCACAAATTGAAAAAAATATATTCATTAGTGAATTAAAAATCAATGCACTGATGTCCATTAAAAAATATTTAATGACAAAACACCAAATTTTGTTTAAAATTTACATAATATTGGATAAACAATAATAATTAAGTTCTAAGTGAAATATGACTCATTATGATGATGTTGATTCTGAAATATTCATATATAAATTATAGTAAATAAGTGAAACCATCACTATTTTATTCTTATTTTTAGTGTTGTGCACTCTTAAATAACTACCATATAATTTGAAAAAGAATAAAATTTAAAATTTATTAACATAGAATGGGATTCGGTGTTCTATATTTTGATCAAGTATAAGTTTCAATATTATTTTCCAGGCGTCAAGACACAGTACTAACAAGTAAATAGTTGGGTCTATAACATCCAACTATTGTTTCAAACTGAAAAAAATCAAAAAATGAAAAATTTATTTTAACAAGTATTTTTTATATGAAACTATATAAAAATTTTAACTCGTTACATTATTCACCACATAATACATTATTCATAACACATATACACTAAATGTAAAAAAATAAAAAGAGGATAAATTTAAATTTTTTAACTCTGAAAATATAATATACTATACCATATATAAAAATAAAATGTGATAATAAAAAATAAAACTCATGTTATTATCTAATGAACACTTTTTTGGATTATTTTCATAATATATAACCCAGAAACAAACTTTCAATCACATTATATTGAATTCCATTTCATGGGATTGGTTAATTTTGAAGATGATCAAGTTATGATCTTCGATGACTACATGGTTATATAATTTTCACCCCAAACCATCATCCATGGAATTTTCATTCCTTACTATATAAACGAAGTAAATGTCCATCGTATGGAGATAAAAAATCCATATTTAATGCCTATGGTTTTAGTCCCTCTATGAAAAAAAGTTCATCCTACTATGATTATCGATGTAGATACTAAAAATTTTATAACAGAGAATGTGGTGGAATATTTTTAATTCTTGATCCACAACATTGGTTTTTTTGGATTATCCTGTAATGGAGTCCATAAATTTCACGAGTTGGGATATGAGATTTTCTCAAGAGAAAAAAAATATAATCCATATCCAGACGAATCATAGTACAAGACATAATCCTTCTTTGTTTCAATAAATCTAATTAAATGTGTAGATTTGATTTAGTTCATAAACTCATAAATGGTTTTATGACTTTCAACATTCGATTTGAATGGGAAAACCTTTCTCCAAAATTTATACATAATGGATGTCAGTGTAGATAAATCTCAGAAAATGCGATAATAATAGATTTCATGTCCTAGAAATCTATTTATCTGAAAACAATTCCTAGGCGGTTTTTATGAAATGATTGTTTTGGTCATTTTAGGATAAATTGTTTTCTATCTCTTGAAAATGACAAACCCAATTCAATTTATTGGATATCTAGACTCAATGTGGTTGAGAAGAAAATAGATTTTTTCAAATATTCCTTATAATTAAGGATATATGAATATTTTCATGTGAATTTATGGACACTTAAAAATTATAAGGATAGAGAGAAGTTTCTTATTTCATTTTAGAAATTAATATCAACATTTTATTCATTTTTACTTTTAATTAAGATCAAAACAATCATGTGTGTTATGTTTGGAGTATCTACTGTTGTTCATCATGATAGCATTAAAATGAGCACATGATGTTTCTTGTAGTTTTTAATTTTAATTTGAATTATCATATATATATGGTATTTGAATCACATAAATAGAATTCTTTTTGAAAAAATAAATACATCAATAGTTAGCTTCATCACATATTATGTAATATGTGAAATATTCTATAAATAACCCATTTCTCATGTGTTTTTAGATTCCATGTATATTTTCCATAGTATAAATAATTCATATCACATATTACAACATCCATATACTGTATTTGAATATTGATGAGTATTTCATATTTCAATGTATTATATAATATGTTACTCAAAAGTGTAAGAATGGAAAAATCCTAAGTTGTAGCTTATAATATTATTCTTTGAACATAAATGATAAATATAGGAAATGAAATTGTCTTAAAAACCCTAAGAATCATAGTGAAATAAAATCATTGTATATGAAGAATAGAAAAAATATTTTAACAAGAAAAGTAATAGAAAAATATCTCGTAGGACACAATGAAATAAGTGGTTTATTATGAAATCAATGTGTCTATCGAGAGAAAGAATCACATTATGATTTTGGAGAATAATTTCAGAGATAATAGAAGAGTTTCACATCACACAAAACCCTACCTATAAAGAATATTAAAAGGAGGAAATACCACTTTTCAACTAAAAAAATTAATTTCTAGTGTGGTATTATGAATGGTATCTTGATGTCCACACTAAAACAATGACATTTCCCTGTAAAAATTCACCCCTCCCCAAATTCGTTTAGCCTACAGCATGGAAAACAACCACCCATAGCTAGATGCCTATTATAAAATCCCACCCCCTATGAAATCCACATGATTGAAATATCGTAGTTACCATCAAATGAGGTAGTCCTTCATGATTCTATACACACATCAATCCCATGGTGCTTATGAGTGTCAACGATCAATATTTCTTATTATATGATAAATCATTTATTGAAGTAGAACAACGATGAATTATTCATTGTTAAATATTAGTTGAAACACATTTTACCATATATCTAATATATCGTGTACATGACTTGTACTTGAGATACCCATAATCCTTGTCTATTATAAACCATATATATTATTAAAATATATATACTACAGATAACTTGTTAATTTTTTGCATGGATAGAAATTCAAATATCAAAGTGATTTTACTTATATTTTATTTCATTTTGTATACTTATATTTATAGCATTGAGACATAATTTTTTACTGGAACATTAGATATTAATGTAATACTAATATGTTTTAAAATGTTTTATGTTAACTAAATTGTCAATTTTTTTTAATTTTATTCAGTCTATGATCATGTAATTCTAGTTAACTAGGTTATGCTATAAGAAAAATAATTCACATGGTTATTAAAATATATTCTATTTAATAATATTAAAATAAAATTTATTCAAAATAAATTATACAAATTTAAATAAATTTTATTTTTTTAATTAATAAATATAATTCTATTATTGAATTGAAATAATTCATATAAAGTGAACATAATATATTAATATATCACACTTACACTGATATATATATATATATATTGAATGTTTATATATATAATACACTAAAATTATTATGTGATGGGGTAGATACATGTTGTAATATCTATTTAAATTTTATTCCATTTATTTATTTTTTTCACTTCCATTTATTTTGCTAAAAATAGGATTTTTGTATGTATGATAATATTAATATAATATAATAAATTATTAAATTTATAAGAATAATAAATATTTGTAAAAATATTTATTCATATTTCAAAATTTATTTATAGTTATACTTTCATATTCATTTTAATCCCAAAAATGAAATTTTATTTATATTTGAAATATGGTCAAAAGAATCTATTGAACCATGAAGTGAAAACATCATAACTTGAAAAAATCAAGGCCTTAAGAAACATTTTCCCTATATTTTTTTCAACCAAAAAAATATTTTCTATGCATTATTTGTTTGTTTTTTTCATGAAATCTAACATTCCATTACAGTTTCAACAATACCTGACTCATACCCCAATATCAATCCTTATGTAATTAAAATCAACAAATACATTCCCAGTACTTATATATCTCGTAGACAATAAAATAGTAAAATAACAACCGTGGGTATTCTATGAAAAAATAAATTTTCTAGTGGGAGACTACCATATATTAATCAAAAACAATATTTAATCTATTTATGTTATTTATTTTAAGTCAATTCGTTTGTAATATATTTAAAATATGAAAAAAATTTAAAAGTGGTAATATTTGATTATATTACACAATATGATTTATTTAGCAAACATAGATATTCTGTAATAAATATTTTAAATATAAAAAACAAGGAAATTTTGTGAAAATATATTTTATATATAAAACCTCAATTAACTTTCAATCATTCTAAGATTGAATCCAATAGAACTTATGAATAGTATGCACACTTTTTTTAAATTTTATAAATTTCATTTTCAAATTAGACTTTATTTTTGGTTTAGGAATTTCAAAATTAGCTTTGGTTGAATATTTGGTATTTTTTTGAAAGCTAATAATTTATTATGAATAGTAAAATACACTACATTATTTTATAAAACCGAAATTTTATTTAAATAATTAATTTTTTAATATAAAATTTTTTCAATATCAAAATAGATAAATAATACCTTCATTAATCCAATTTAATTAATTAGATTCATTTAATAATATAATTAGATATATATAATTTTATTCAACTTTTATCATATTTACCCACCTTCTAGGCACATTACATTTTTTTCATAAAACATAATATTACAGCTTCTGTGAATATAATTTAATAAATTTGAATGAAATTATGGTCATTAGTAAGCAAAATTTGGTTTAACATGATTGAAATAATTTTTTTTGAATTGTAACTGTTGAATTTTAATTAAGACAATTAAATGCGAATATGGTAACAAATGGTAAATATAATTTTATAATTAAAGCAACACATGTCCTAATTCTATTGTAAAAGGGTTCTTTCTCCCAAAATAAAACATCGGACAAAAATATGGCAATTTTTTGAGCCACTTGAATTATATTAAGGAATTTATTATAGTTTATTCAATGAACAGTTAAAATTGTTAAATTCAATGATTAATAAATAAAACATTTTTAATGTAGGTTTACACAATTGATATATTCAACAATAAATATTCAATAGAAAGATAAAAATATTTCCTAAATTATTTTATTTTATTTATAAACTTTTAGGCATTAAAAAATTAAATTTATTTCTGATATTATGATGATGCAGTTATTAATGAAAAAATAAAATATTTAATGTTATAAATATTAAAATAAAAGTAAATTCAAACTTTTGATGCCATCAATGAATTTTTTTAGTATGATATGACTTTCAAGGGATGATTGAATGTATGTTTTCTTAAATAATCTTATTTTTATGACTTTTCGGAACACCAAATACTAAATACTATAAAAATTGACATACAATAGTTTTTAAAACAAATACTATTATATTATATTATATAATATTCCTAAAAGTATACTACTCATCTAATGGAATTAGATAAGTTTATATATTTCATTAGTGAACAGCATGGGTTTTTTTGGCATTTTATAGTATGTTTATTAACCATGTAATATAAAAATACAAGAATACATGCTAAATGATATACATTTTAACAAAAAGATAAATCTAAATCATAAGGATAATATGGTGACAAAAACATGTCTAAAACCTATTGGTTTTGTGATTTTCTACCAGTAACCACCTTATCATTGAAATAATTCATTTTGGAGGTATTAAAAACTGAAATTGATTTTATTATAAATTATTATTTCATGATCTTCCTATAGTGTCCCTAACCTCTCTTATAAAACGGTACATCTCCTTCTCTCAAATTCACTCCTCCAAAGCTATTTGGATCTACCAATCCCTCCTAAAATACCCTCCCAACTACCATCAATTCATCTTAGAGACATTAATTTAATATTAAATTCAACCTATATATCCCTTTTGTTCAAATCAAATGGAAGCACCAAAATAAGATGTAATTATTTCAGTACTTCTTTCAATGTAATCTTCTTCTTCCACTTCCTCTTTTACTGTATTCTCAATAATAAAATAATAACTCTAGTAATTTCTACATAAATATATGTTATTATAAAAATTTTACAACAATAATCATTATTTTATCCGTCCAATGATTGACATAGTCACCATACATGTGTTCCTACGTCTTACCATATCAATGTCATGGTGTAGTTTTTTATTCTCCACATAATTATTCTGATAGGTATAATAATGACGATAATTGATGAAAATAATAAATATTACATGTTAATGATTCCTTATATATTATATAACATCCAACTACATATAATTTAACTATCAATTGAATGATATTGTCCGTCGTGCATATGTACAGTTTACCGTCTGAACGACGTGATGAGATTTCGTTCCGCATTGTAACCATTCAAGAGTAATTTTAATTTGATGATTAAAAATATTATTTAACAACATAATAGCATTCATTTATATGAATAAAATACATATAATCCATAAACTACATGTGTAATGAAACAAAACATATAATGTATTAAGAATCATTTAACACCCGAACCAATGATACTACTGTAATATTATAAACAATAAAATATTAAATGGTTATATATTATATCATATTTATGTATGTGGTTCTTGTATAATTCAAAAAAAATGATTTATCCATTATACATGTGTTTAATGAACCCTTTACTTAGGAAAATTACTAGGTAATGTTTAAATTTACAATCTCTTTATTCACTGAGGTTTTTTGTACTGAAGAATCTATTGGGACCTCATTATCTTCCACATCTGGGTATTATTTAAAAAAATATATCAAAACATTTTTACTATTTCTTTGACTGTGGGTTAAATTAATTTTTACACTTTTTGAATTTTTATAAAATGTTTTGATGGATTCTTTCTATCTTTTTCCAAACATGGTACATTGTGACCTTTTTTAAAAATTAATGAAATAATTTTTTTAAATTATACAGCGGGTGAAGGTATTTTCTCTAATTATAACACCATTGAATCATCTGTTACAGTCATATTGGATTATTTTCAAAATAAATGTTATATTTACTTTTAAAATCATTCAGTGTAGAAAGAGATATTTCGATCAAATATTTTTTGGATTGATTTTATCTATGTCAACATCCTTTGTTGGATTTAATTCTTTTTTGAAGTTGATTTTTTATGATATAATAATCAAAATTTTATTGATGGATTTTTTATAGGTTTGAATGTGTATGTGTTATTTTTATACCATTCATGGATTGTTATTGTAGTATTAAAATTTAATATTCTATTTTTAATATTAATTTTTATGTTATGTTTTATTTTTTTATATATGGAATGAATTGGACATAGTAAGTGACGAGAATGGAACACTATATCTCCTTGATGCAATGGTTGGCCTCATGAGCCATGATTTTTTTGTGGCAGAAGGCCATGAAAATATTGGTATTTTTATTCTATGAATGAGGCCTTTACTATGAGGTTGTGATATCCGACATTTAGAATTCCATCATTATGAGATTAGATATTGAAATTTCATATAATCGTTTGTCTAGTTGAATATCTATGTGAATAAGTAAATTAAATTATTTGATTTGTATTTTCCATATTCTTTATATTTTTCTGTTTAAATGTATTTATTTTTTAGTATTATACAATTATTTAGATGTTTAATCTTATTTATGATTGTTTCTGCTATATTGTTATCCTTACATAGCATATGAGCCCACCCCTTTCACATGTTTTAATTTTTCCAGGATGATATGAGTTAATTTATAATATTACTGACCTGAAGAAATATGATATGAGATATGAGTGTGAATAAATGGGAACAAACTTTTTTCATTTTATAATGTAATGTGAAACTGATGCATTTATCTAGTACTTCCACGGATACTAAACAGATCGGTATTTCAAGAACTTATCTCTTGTGATCAAAAACATGTTATGTTATAATGCACCAACTCTGTGTAA
Source organism: Viscum album (assembly GCA_963277665.1). NCBI lineage: Eukaryota > Viridiplantae > Streptophyta > Magnoliopsida > Santalales > Viscaceae > Viscum > Viscum album. Next base: position 840,992,402 of record OY728141.1, read on the forward strand.
ATAGGGTATAAGAGTTATAGTTGGTATTAGAGAAAGTTTATTACATTCCATGGAAACTTCATTTATAAAAACTATTATTATAGATCATTACTATTAGATATACATTATGATTTGTATAAAAGAACATCCACAATATTTTTAATTTAGATATTATATGAGTTTTCCAAGAAATACATCCTTTTCTGGATACTACAAGTGTTAGTGGTTCAGGAATAGATTTAACTAGGATTGAAAACTCTGACAATGAGTTTTCGGATTGAACTTGGGTATCTAGGTACACAACAACAAGCCTTATTTTTCATATAGTTTTTCACTCACAGAATATATGATTAAAAAAATTCACCTTTTCATTGTACACCATTATGAATGATTTATGATTAAATTCACCACCAATGAAAAAATTTTCAATGATTATGGATTATATGGATAAACTATTCAATTTATGTTAAGTATTTTACATGTATGTAATTTTGCGTTGTGACTCATATTCTAACATAGTTAATGCCATCATTTAGAAATGGAGCCTTGTGTAAGGAATAGAAATTGTATCAATGCACTCACACCATATAGGTATGGCCCACATAATCAAGATAATTATAGTGCAGTTGGTAATGCTATTGGTGCTGAACAAATTATAAATATACTGGGACAACTCACTCTAGTTATGAATATTTACATTACCCTTATGGAGAACTGTGATGCATAATGTAGAGTATCAATTATAGACCACTACATGAGGAAACTACCACAAATATTCAATGGGACTTAAAATTATTTTTGTAGATGAGTAATTGAAATGTTTACATAGAGAAATTTTTTCATGCATTAGAGAGTATTGAACGGGAAATTGATTTCATATGAGTTTATTACCTCACAGGTGATGATGATCAATGGTGTTCATTAATTCAAAAATAAAATGAGTATGAAGAAGAATAAAATATCGATGGGAGTGTAATCACTCTAAAATTTAATGAAATATTTTTTAAATGTAAACTTTACGAGTCCACGAAAATAGATTGTGCGTGATTCTGAGGCCCGGAGTGCTCAGAATGAATTTCTAGTCTTTTTTCAGTAATGTTCCCTAAACATAAGAGCAGGTTTTTTGATTTTTTAACTAGTGCTCATAATTGAAATTTGAGTGGACCGTGGAACTAGCATGGCCGGTTTCCCTTATGGATACCTTTTCCTTGTCCGCAGTAGGTCGAGGGTGAATGATAGGATTTGGGGTTTTCAGTAAAAATAAAATAAAATAAATATGTTTAACATTATTATTTTTTGTTGAAACCTGCCATGTGAATATTATGTAGGTGGGGACCACAATAGTTTTATCCTCGAAATAGAATTCTCTGTGGTGGGGATCACCCGAGCCTAAAACCCTCATTTTGAATTCAAATTGTGCGGACAACCCCCATGAACTATCTCTTCAATGGGGGAATGTCTCAGTGACTCCCTCTTCATTAATTATGCCAACACATCTTGATTAATGTTTCCAAATCAGGGTATATTTATACAACCTAATTTAATTTATATTTTCTATTCGTTTTTTGTGAAGAAGTATGTAAAAACACTTGGGAGATCTTGGAGAAATTCATCTCCAAAGAAGAACATTACCCCCTAATGAATAATGACCACTAGAGATCGTAGAACGGGGAAACTGACCCTGAGCCAGATCAGATGCACCATATCGTGGAAACCATCACAGGTTGTCTTTGATGACAACTAACTGATGATCATGTAAATGCTGATGATAACAACGTCAGTTCTTCCCACATTGATTTCAATGATCAATCTTGGTAGAGGTGTGTTTTAATTTGATCAATGTTAATTTTTTTTCTCACATTGAATCATCCCCCTTGAACTTCTTTGTCCCTCACAGCTTTCTCCGCCCTGTGGCACGACACCTACCTCGTGGACACACACAACCTCGCACCCCCTCACAGCCTCCTTGCAACCTCGCACTGCCCTCGCGGCCCCCAGCGGCCACCAACGTCTTGCTGACCTGCAGCACTGCTCCACTCCCATGGACCCACAACCACACGCCGCCCTCAAGGCCCCAATATCCTCTCTCCACCCTCAAGGCCCATTGCGGCCTCCGCCATTCTATAACACTGCACCGCCCTCACGGCATCAGCGGCCCCACACCACTATCGCAGCCCATAGGGCATCACGCTTCCCTTGCAGCATCTGTGGCCTTGGCCGCTCCCCAACCCCTGATGTCTCTACCGACCCGCAGCCTCTGATCCTCCTCCTCTCTAGGTCCCCTGTAGCCTATGCCTCCTTACAGCCCTCGGAGCCTCCGTGGACCCCTCACGTCATCTACATCCACTGTGTCACTGTGCGCCGCCCAGGCTGAGCTGCTAGGCCAGACCACCCAGCGCATGTTAGGCCACCCAGTGCATGCATGGCCGGAGCGCCATGTTGGTCAGGTAGGACCCAGTGGTCCAGGCCGCAAAGAGAACCCGGATGGACCTAGTAGGTCGGGCTCGATCAACCCAAACTAGGTCTGTCCGACCGGGTCGGATCAGACCCATACTCAATTCAACCCATTGACGATGTTTTTGACATAACTTTGGACCTGATGTCCGTTTGATGAACAGTATGCGGTGCTAGAAACCATACTGCGATACAGTCCCTTTGGATTCCCCACATTAGCTTTGGATAATGTTGGGATATGGTTGGGTTTGATTGAGCATGAATCCAACCAGGAACTCATGAGTAAAAGGAAAATTAACTTACAGACTGATCATTAAATTGACATACGATTTATTGCGTTGAGACCCCTATGACATGAAAGTCCTTTGGTATACATCTCCCTAGAACCTTTTGGACGTTTTAGTATCATCTAGTGGCTTGAAGAGTGGAGTCTCAAGGAAAAGAGAAATCATAGTGCGAGAACCCAGTAGATGGATGTGGATTGATGAATTAAGATTGATCATGTGTGGGTCAGCACCTTGTGATCTTGATTGGGTCAGTAGAGAGAGATCTTGTGTGGGTCAACACCAAGAAATCTTATGTTTGTCAGCACTAAGTGATCCTGTGTGGGTCAACACAGAGAAATCCTGTGTGGGTCAGCAAAGAACGATCCTATGTGGCGCAATAACTGAGCCTCTTAACAGAGTAAGATGATTAAGTAGTTACATCTAATCAGCCATATTACTATAACAATGAAATACCTAGTGTGAGCTGAGTCTGTACTTGTGTGATACATTCCTCCTTGGTAAAAACATTGAGGTATTATTTAGTGTGGTGTAATGGTACGGTACATACCTTCTTGGTATTCCCTCTATTATGGAATAATTTAGCTTTGCGATAATGAGTTGGGCCTTATGTTTCCTCATGTTTGAGGCGAGTTTACTTGATAACTTAGTTATATGTATGGGAATATACCAATGCAGGGTTGTAATTTTTTTCTTGATTTGTTGTTTACCCTTTGTGTATTTGTGATACCTTGAGTGTCTCAGGGGCCCTACTAAGTATCTTTATACTCATCCCTATATGGGAATGAATGAACCTCGTGGTGTTTGGTATTGATGATAGACATCATTGACTGAGGACTAGAGTACTAGGACGAGAGTTAGCATGGAGGTGGACCTTAGACGCGGCGTACTACAGAGAAAATAGTTTGAGATATGTACCTACCTTTAAGGTAGGATCCTTGGACTATGATCACATGAGTTTTTCTAGTTTACTTGTACATTATGTTTCATGTAATTTCCAGTGGGGCTTGTATTCTAGCACATTTATCTTACCATACTCACTTTGATTACTATTTAGTTTACATGAGTTCATATCATGTTGTGTTATTGGTTTCGTGTGTTTATAGATAATAAAGACAATCCCTTCCCATTTTTACGGAATACGCCTTTGGGTCTTGAAGCCAGCCCCTATCATATGGAACGCGGGGTTGGGTTTGTCATGACATGGGCCCCTAGAGATGGGTCATGACAGGGAGGGAGATGAATGATATTTTCATAGAAAAATACATTCCACTTGAACATCAAGAAGATAAGGAAAGCCTATTTCTAAGTCTGAAGAAAAAAATAGAATAAGAAAGTATTAATGTATGAGGATAACATTACCAGGATATAAAGACATGTTGTAGGGTATATACATAATCCACGAAGTACGTTAAATCGATTATTTTATGCATTATAACCATTTCTCCAACAAACATTAGCAAAACAATCTGTATCATCATATGAAGATATAGTCACATATACTATCAAGATCAAAAAGGAATTCTCTATGTCTTATAACATTAATGTGAATGAAGAGAATAAGAGATTTTTTGAACACTCTAGAAATGAAAAAATGGAAATATGGGAAAATTTGAGTTTCCATCCTGCTGTAATTATGGGATGAAACATCTTAGTACATGCCTAAATGGGATGTGAGTCTTTTTACAAGTGAATATAAAAAGGACACCTATCCCGTGGTTGCACGGGGAATAAAGAGACAATCGAGAAGGAATGATAAAATTTTAATGGGGAATTATGCAAATAAATTTCCTAAGAGTCAATAAAACATACCTCAAAAAAGGCCAAGGGAGATGGTCCAAGCTTATGCGATCACAGCTATCATGGTTGAAGATCTGAATGATGTGGTGGAAGGTACATTAAATATTTCCTAAAAATTAATCATTTCTTTATTTGATTATGTATCATCACATTCATTCATATCATTTGAGTTTTCGAAAAAATTATAAATTTATCAGTTGAAATATTAAGGGATATTTCGATCAAAAATACCAAGGGATGTATCATTGAAACAATGTTTTGTCATCTAGAATCCATTATGAAATATAAATGTAATGATCTTACTGTCCTACCCATGATTGAAGTTGATATAATCCTTAATATGGATTGTCCTTCATAAAATGGTGTGAAAATTTATTATAATAAGAAAGCGGTTAAAATATTGGATTATGTTGAGGAATCCCTTATCTTTTGAGTAGAAACATTACCATCTGATTCTCATCTATATCCACACACAATAGCTCTATAGAATTAAATTATTAGGTAGGAAGGGTGTGAAATAACAATGGTTGAGGAAGTGAATTATCAAATTGAGGATGTGCTAATTGTGAAAGAATATATTGATGTGTTTCTAGATGATTTAATTGGACATCCACAAGGATGGGAAATTGAGGTTTCCATTGACATAATTCGTAGTTGAAGTATCATATCTAAGACCCCTAATTCAAAGGCCACATTGGAATTAATGGAACTAAATAAATGAGTAAAGGAATTATGTAATAAAGGATTTATTCCACTGAGTGTTTCTCTATGGGGAGCCCCTATTCTTTTTCATAAGAAAAAATATGGATTTATGAGGTTGTTCGTTGAATACAGGAATGTCAATGCTATAGAAATAAAGATCAATTATCCCATCTATTGCATAAATAATTTATTTTATCAACTTCATGGAGCTCAATATATTTCAAATATCAACCTTCGATTGAGATAACATAAGTTGTGTTTGAAGAAATAAGATGTTCCAAAGACAACATTTCAAACATGGTATAGAAATTATGAGTTTACAATATCTTCTTCCAGACTCAATAATTCACCCTCAATATTCATGTATCAAATTAATAGAGTTTTCATGTAATATCTTATTGTATTTTAATTTATATTTATTGATGCTAACTTCGTATACTTGATGTTCAATGATGATATTGAAAATAAATTTTCAAATATTCTAAAAATCCTAAGAAGAAATGAATTATACTTGAATTTTATCAAATGTGAATTCTAGATTCATGTAATTTCATTACATGTCCATATTGTCTTTAAGTCTGTAATATTTGTTGATCCTTTAATAACTAAGGCAATATATGAATGTCCTACACCGATGAGTATAACTGAGATACACATTTTTATTTTTTTGCAAATTACTATTGGTGTTAATCCAAATTTTTTCTTGATTGGATTACCCATTAACTAAGCTCACACGTAAAGGTGGTAAATTGGTTCTGACAAAAGGATATGATTTAATTGAAGAATTGAATAAAAGATCAGTCAATGCTTTTATTTTGACTCAACCATCGTAGAATGATGGGGTTTATATTTATAGTAATTTTTCAATGAAATGAAATGGTTTTTTCCTTATATAGAATGATTGATTTACTTAATATACATCATAGTAACTAAAACTTCATGATCAATATTATTCCACTTATGATATTGAGTTAGAAGCTATAATATTTTCTCTAAAGATATAGAGACAGTATCTATATGGTTAAAAATGTGAGATATATACTGTTCACAAAATATTGAAGTATATTTTCATTTATAATGAACTAAACATTAGTCAAAGACGATGGCCTTAACTACTCAAGGTTTATAATTCTACAATATAATACCCCATGAGGATGAAAAATAATGTGGCTGATGATTTTAGAAGAAGGATCATGCAGGTCTGAACATGATCAGAGTTGAAATGGATCTTATGTCCATGGATATAGTCAACATACATATGTGAATAATCCATCAGGGTCAAACATCATTACATTTTAAAATGGTTTCAAAATGTTGTTACTAGAAAGGAAAAAAATACTGAGACTGATCATGAGAAGATTCAAAATTATATTAAATCTAGGAATTGTGGGAGATTGATTGACATCATATATGATGATGTAATTTTGAAATTTGGGAGGATTCTTTGTGATTATGACATACCTAATCTAAAAATTTAATTGTTGGATGAGGCTTATAGCTAAAATTTCTCTATGAACCATGGTATCTCTAAGATGTAATATGATTTGAAAAAACATTTTTGGTCGGAAAACATGAAAAAAGAGATTAATGATTATATGTCTATATGTATGGTTTGTCAACATGTGAATACTGGAAAAAAACATTCGGGAGGGGACATGCATCCTCCTTCCACACCTAAGTGGAAATGGTAAGATATTATGATAGACTATGTAACGGGGCTACCAAATAATCTTAGAAGAAATGATACAATAAGGTTCATTGTTAATCATCTTACAAAAACACCACATTTTCTTGTAAGACGATATGATTTACCACTTGATCATTTACCAATAATATATATTAACAAAGTGTTATGTCTTCTTGGTGTATCCCTTTTCGATCCATTTTTATCATGATCACCATTTTACATCATGATTATTTAAATGCCTTTCGAAATCCCAATATACTAAGCATCATTTGACCACTCCATACCACCCTCAAACTGATGGACAATCAGATGTTCCTATAATAATAGCTTTTATTCATGTATTGATATTGAACCATATAAATCATTATATGGAATAATATTTCGCACATCAACTTGTTGGCAAGATGTTGGAGAATGAAAACTCGTTGGACCAGAACATGTTGAGGAAACATTGGAAAATTATAATATTATCCAAACCCACATCAAAATATTCTCAAGTTAAAAAAATATCTAATTCAATATCCGAAGGAAATATTTTTAATTTCATATAGGAGATCATGTTTTCTTGATTATATCATTATGGATGTGTGTTATAAAATTTAGTAAGAGAGTTAAATTGAGTCCCTCTTACTTCAGTCCTTTCAAAATTCTATAATGAATTGAAGTAGTAGCTTACCATTTGGAAATGAATCCATGTCTCGCCAAAGTTCATGTTGTGTTCCTCATATCACTATTTTGAAAATACATGCCTGACCGTACGCATGTACTCACCTGTGAAGAAATATTACTAGAAATAGATCTGCATTATTTTGAAAAACCTATCACGAATATTGAAACCAATGAACAATTGTTGAGAAACCAGATGATTTGTCTGGTAAAATTTCATTGGGGGAACAATAAAACGAAAGAGGCAATGTTGGAACATGAGTAACATATGATTAAGAACAACCTGAATATTTTTATCCAGTATAATTCTAGAAATATTGAGGTTGACAATATTTGAATAAGGGATGAATGAAATCCTCAATCTTCCACGATACACTTCTCTTTGAAAAATACAATAGCATGTGTCCTATGCAACTTCGATATCTAAAACACCATAACCAATCAAACAATCCTTTTAAAAAAGATGTTATGAATCGTAATACCAATTTCCTTTATTTTACATGTTTTTATCAAATTGAAGTATATTTTCTATTCTAAATATCAAAATTAGCTTTGTGTGAACTTTTGTTATTTTTTTCAAAAATATTTAATTTTTTATAAATATTGAAAATCATCGTTATATTGTTTATAACCAATTTTTTTAAATAATATCTTTTGAATTTAAATTTTATTTATTGTTAAAATAGAAACATAATAACTATATTAATCCTAGGTAATTCAATAGATTCATATAATAGTAATATTAGATATAAAAAATATTATTGGTCTTTTAGAATCTCTTAAAAACCATATATGAACATTAACAAATTTTCCTAAAACATAATTTTACCACTTCGTGGAATTGATTTGAAAAAATCCAACAGACACAGTTTTCATTTAAAATTAAAATTTTCTTCAATAGGATGAAAATAATTTTAGGTGAATATTAACTATTGAATTTTATTTTCCATAGTTAAAAGTAAATAGTGTAATTGATAGAAAAAATAATATTATAATTACCCCACATCATGTCAAGATTATATTGGAAAAGTGTTGTTCAACCAAAATAAACCATATGAAAAATATATGATCTTTTTTATCAACATGTATTAAATTAGGACATTTATTATATTTTATTTAAAGAAGAGTTAAAAGTTTTAAATTCAATGTTTTATAAGTAAACCATTTTTAATACAAGGTTAGAAAAAAGATAAAATAGACTTTAAAAAATAATTATAAATTTAAAAATATTTCTTACCCATTATATTTTATTTATAATTTTGAAGACATTAAATAAATAAATTATTTATTAAACGATGAAGATGCATTAGTTAACTTGTTAATGAAAAATTAATATAATTGATGTTATAAATATTAAAATAAATGTAAATTGAAACTTTTGATACCATCCAAGATATTTCTAGTTGAATATGACATGTTTGGGATGATTCAATGTATATTTTTCAAAGTTATAATGTTTTTATAACTTCTTCAAAAACATAATAAAAAAAGTCTTAAATTTGTCATTAATGAGTATTTAAAACAAATACTATTTAAAAAAATGATATATTATTCCTAAAAAATAACGATTCGGAAAATGACATTATATAAGGTTATATATGACATTAAGTTACCCCTCTATGTTATCATGGCATTTTATAGTGTGCTTACTAACAATGTAATATAAAAATACAAGAATACATGTAGAATATTAAGACATTTTTCTAAGTGTAAAATATAAAATATAAGGTTAATATGGAGACCTAATCAAGTTTAAAACCTATTTTGTTATTGATTTTAGACCCATCCATACATTAGCGTCAATTTAAATCCTATTTTAGCTATAAGAAACTGATAGTTATTTTTTTATAAATTAATATTTTAATCTTTTCCTATTGTTCCCATCACCTATCTTATAAAATAGTACCTCACCTTCTCTGAAATTTACACCTCTAAATTCAATTTTCATGGACAAACTCGGTTCAACTATCATCCTAACTACCCAAATTTCAATATAGAGACCTTAATTTTATCATAAAACCGTCCTATGGAGTCATTTTGTTCAAATCAAATGGAAGCACAAGAATAAGAGGTAATTATTTCATCACCTCTTTCAAATTTCGCATCTTCTTCCACATACTCATTATATGATGTTTTGATACGAAAAACTTTAAATTTGTACCTTCTAAATACTGAGATGTAATAATGAATATTTTAAAACCAAATTAATTATTCTATTAATCATATGAATGAATAGACCAGCCTTCATGAATAATTATGACTTTCTATCTCCATGTCGTGGTGTAGTTTGTTATGCATCACTTCACTATTTGGATCTGTATAATAATGAGTATAATTGATTTAAATAATATATATAACATTTAAATTAAAATTTATAAATAATATTCCATCCAACTAAAAATTATTTCACTATTAATAGGATGGGATTGTCGCTCGTACGTATATACGACATAGCGTCTCCACAACACGATGAGATTACATTCCCCGTCGTAACCATTCAAGAATAATTTCCCTTTAATGGTTAAAAATAATTTTTAATAACATCATATAATATTTTATATAATTTAAATAAATCATATTTATAAAATACTGGAATTACATAAAAACATATAAAGGAGAATTCATCACTTAACAACTGAAACAATGATACTACTAAAATATTATTAACAATGCTATATTAGAGTATCATATATGATATCATATTAATGTATATGGTTATTTTATACATTAATAAAAATTATTTAGCCATCATAATGGTGGAAACAATACCCTCAACTAATGAAATGTACATGATAAGTGTTAATTTTACAATATCTTTTGTATCTCAGGTTTTTTATACGTATTTTCTAGGACCTATTTATCATCAACATCTCTTTTACTTGAAAATGTATTTGGAATCATTTTAAATATTTCCTATAATATGTCTTAAAGTAATTTATAACCTTATTTAAATTTTTATTTAATGTTTTTATTGGAATATTTAATTCTTTTTCCTGACAGGCTAATTTTTTACCTTTTCGACAAATTAAGGAAAGAATGATTTTTAACATATAATTCTGGTGTGGCTATTTTACACCATTATAACACCTTAAACACTTCCCTTATAAGAATAGAAGAATATATTTAAAATAAATGTTTTTTGATCATTTAAATTATTTCAATTCAGAATGATATATTTCACACAATTACTATTTGGATCGATTTCATCTATGTGATCATCATTTGTTGAATTTTACATTTGTTTGAAGTTGATTTATTGTGATACAATATTCCATATTTTATTGAAGGTTTGGTGATATTCTGGGATATTTATGTTCTATTTTAATTCCATTTATGGTTTATGGTTAAATTATAATCATTTAATATGCATGTTTTAATATGAATTTCTATGTTATGTTTCAAACTTTTCATTTGAAGAATGCATTGGACGTAGTAAGTGACAGGAAGGGCCCATTATAGCCCCTTGATGCATTGATAGCTCCCATTAGTCAAGTAGTGACTTGGAAAAAGGCTTTGACAATATTATTATTTTTAATATTGGCATGAGGCCTTGTCTATGAGGTTCCGATGTCCAACATTATGCATTTCATCATTATGAGATTAGTTATTGATAGTAGATATGATTGTTCGTCTAGTAGATTATCCATGTGAAAAAGTATATGTAATTATTTGATTTATATTTTCCATATTATTCTATAGTTTATTTATAAAAAGAAAGTGTTTTAGCCTTATACATTGCCTTAAATGTATATTATTGTTGATAATAGTTTCTTCTGTATTGTTATCCTTATTGATCATCAGAGGTCACCACTTTCGTATGTTTAATTATTCCTAGGTTGTGACGAAATATAGTATGATTGTTCTGCACAAATATGCTAAGGGTATGGGTGTGTTCAAAGGGTACACAACATTTTTTTTCATATTATAATGTAATGTAAAACTTATGTATGTATCTCGTACTTCCAATTCTACATAAATGGTTAGTCTTTAATGACATAATTTATTTTAATTAGGCCAATGTTACTAAATAATGCACTTAATCTAGGTAACTAGGGACAAGACACTACATAATTGGAATTCATATATTCAATATAGTGAAAATAATAGTCATTGCATTCCCTTTATAAATTTTGCGAGATCAAGGTTTTTCATTTAGGAATTAGTCATTTTGAGTCGGAATGATCTACTTATAAGAAGTAACATCTATTACTCAATTATTATTAGATTATTTTTTATTTTAAAATATTTTATTTGATGATTTAAATACTATTTTTATGAATTTTTTAATTCATATATTATAAATTATTCAATGAATATTTGTATTTATAGTTGTATGATATTCAAAAAAAATCATTACATAGTACTTTAAGACTACTTTTCTTTGTGTGTACAATGATTGGGAATATTGTTCTAATGAAATATTAACATGTCCATCCAATGGTAAATGATTTTAATGGATGTCACAAGTCAATACGTTCTATGAATATTTGGAAATGGTGAAGAGTGAAAAATTAAATAAATTCATCTTGTATCCAAATATTTTGATATCACTCTTACAACATGGTTTTGAATGAATAAAATGATATATGATAATAAATATTGATGTGGTAATCTGACTAAATAATTAATTACTATTTTTTAGTGAAAATGAGTTTTTATATAGTTTATTAACAAAATATTACATTTGTAAAAGTTATTTCATTTTATAATATGTTTTAATGACTTATTAAAATTTGTAGATATATCAATAATGGTTTGTTGATCTCAAAAGATTAATGTATAGTAAACATGGAGAACTTATTACTGATCAAATATGAATATTAGGGGGGTTCAAAAAATTATGGATAATAATTGGAAGAAGAATTTCAATTATCCTAAAAATGATCTCATTTGTTTTAAATATATGTTACGAGATTTATTTATAACAAATCAGATTAATATTCAAGATGATCTTATACAATTTATTGATTATGTGGCTAAATACCCAACATTTAAGACACAAAAAATATTAGTTATATTATTATAAATATGAAATTTAATTACTAATATTAAATAATGTTTCATAATACGTAGTTTATATTTAAATCAATCAGTGTATCATCTAAAATTGTTAACCAGTAAAGAGATATGTGATTTTAGACATTGGTCAATACAAAATGCCAAAATTTCTATAGTATGTATCTACAAGTCTATCCAAACTAAATTTATATATATATTCTTACTACCCTAGAAAAGTCTTAATAATGATTAATCATTACCAAATATTCATTATTATATCAGATATACATATAGGGATGAAAAAACGAATGGATTTATTTAATTTTCAAGATATCGCATGGAACATAGAGATTCATGCGTGAATACTGTACAATAAAATATCATTATTTTTTCATTTTTATATTTATTTCAAGCCTTTCCTTAAAAATAAATTTGATATTTTTGAAAAAAAGAAAATATTTCATATTTTTAATCATTTAATATTTAATATATTTGATAGTTTATACTCCATTCATCATCTTTTTTAAAATTTTAATATACTGTTGAATATAAAATTTGGAATATTAAGGTGACCCATATAGTAAAATATTATCAATATAATAATCAAATCACCTATAAATTAATATATAAATTTTTTGGTTTAATTAATAAAAACATTTTATATTTACATCAGAGAGTTACTAAATAAATGTTTTAAAAACTATTTATTAAGTGTTAATTTCTTGGATAAACATAAATTATTATTTATTTATTTAAAAATAATATTATAAATTTAATTAAATATTATATAATATATTCATAAATTCAATTTTTTATTGTATTTATAATATAATGTTATGATCCCTTTGATCATTTTTCTGTGTTTCAAAAATCAGTTATAATTTGTAAACTGGTATTCTTTGAGTAAATGTACATTTTAGTTAAAACCAAATTCACTTATTTAGAAAATTATTTAAAAAAATTAATTTTTTTAATTCTACACATTGAATAATTATTATGGTGATTTTTTGGTATTTTTATGAAATAGTTGAACTATTTATGAATAGTAATATACGATAGTTTAAGGTATATATACATTATAAGATAAATACACTACAACCTGAGTCCATAAATGTGTAAGAACCATAATCTATAATTTTAATTCATTATTTTAATATATCTATAGATAATGCTTTGATGTTTCATAGTGTTGATCCAAAATGATATTCAAAAAAAATATATAAAAAATACTATTCTTCACTAATAATATCACCCCTCATCACCTCTTCTCTTCATGCCATCCAAGCTATGATACATGCCTAGTTTCTATCAAATACTCTCCCAAAGCCCTTTTCCGATGTATATAATCTTTTTTTTCTTAATAAAATTCCAAAACCAATCACTGTAAGAAGTTTCTCATTAGGAAGAATACAAAGGTAAAAATCCTCCTTATTTTCATTTATTTTCATTTTTTTGTGATCCATCCCTATCTTCCCCTATAAAAAAGGGACATGAAAAATATTGTAACATTTATATAATGAAATTTTATTATTATAGATGATCTACCTTAAATTATCTTATCCATTTCCATTTATATTAAATGATTAAAATATTTTCATTGAGGTGTTGATTTCCCCCGTCGTGGACGATGATATTTCAAATTTCAATATCATCATCAGCGGTGGTAATAAAATCATTTTAATTTTAAAAACATATTATTATATATGTATTACATCTTATCTATTGTTCTCAAAAGAGTATATATATATAATATCAATGAATTAAAAAAACACTTCAGTGATGATAAAAAAACCACCAAAATAATCTAAACGATTATCACTAACATCTTATGTAATTATTCATCCTCTCCATAAATAACAAAAACAATTATATAAAAATTTAATATTTATAAATATCAAAAAAATCATTAAACTTTAGTAAAATATTTACATTTCAAAATATAGTCCATATGTGTACAAAAGTGAACTGTTCATTAAAACAAAGGAATCTATCACTCCCAAAAAACATTATTTCATATCATAACCCACAAAAAAGATAATAAATGAAATTAATAATAATATAATAAATCAAATATAAGGTGGAAAAGTATGAATTATTTAATAATAGAATAATGTTTATTATCTATGACATTATGGGAATGTGCATGCCATATTCTTTCATATGGAAATATTTTCTTCCTGAACCACCATTTTTCATTCAAGTTACAATATCTCTAAAATTGATAAATTATATTTTTTTATTATATCATATACAATTATTATAAATTATAAATTTATTTTAAAAACTCATATATACAAGTATTTTCATTTTTTTATTGTATAATTCTTGTTTTATCAAGCATCCATTCACAATTCATCCCAAAATTAAAGTTAAATTTAAGTGAACTTTCAAATTTCATACCCCTTTTGATGTATCATCCATTATATATTTAAATACGCCATTAATTTATAAAATTTATAATTTTTCAATAAATAACATATTTTATTATTTCTAGATTTATAAAACATTTTTGAAAAATAAAAAACTTTTTTCTAAAAGAATAATTACTTTCAATGTATAATGGATGTTTTTATCAATAATTCCTTAATTATTTTGTTAGATTATAATCATCTATTTCAAAACATTAGTAAAATATAATTATTTATTTAAATTTATCTATTATGTCTATCAAATTAAATAATTTATTAATTGGTTCATGGTTACACTGTCTATGAGTGTGCTATCTTGCTACGATTTACCACATGATAAAAAATGGTTAACTACATTATCTATGTATTGGGAAATGATATGTATATTATATATATATATATGGTTTTATGTTTCACCCCATTAATAAGGGGAATGAATTTTAAATTGAAAGTGAGGGGGTGGGGACTACTATACCCTCCTCAATGCATCAATAGGTCTCATGAGAAAAATTATATATGGCCATGGATGAGGCCTTTCATAATCATTTTCAAATGTCCTATATAAGGCCTCAATGGTGTTTTTATGTTGTCTGAAATTATTCATTCCATTTTAATGTTTCTATAAATTGATATTTAATAGGATTATTCTATGAGTGGAATAATCATTTTTCAGTTTAATTCTCATGTGATTATTTATATGGAATTATTTTGATAGATTTATATTCTTTCCAAATTATTCACTATATTATATTAATGCATCATGTGATTTTATTTATTACTCATTAATTATTGATAATTATATATTATATAGAATTATTTACCCTTAATGATCATTTGACATCACCGGTTTCTGATGTTTTATTTTTCCATGTATGCGATGATAATTAAAATGGTGACATTGAGGGTTAATGTAGAAATTTATTGATTCATTCATTGAAGTTTTTGTATAGTTATTCATTTAGTGTTTTAATTTAATACATGTGTTTGTATCTAGTTTCCAAAATATTCATGACTATTATTTCCTTCTTGATTTGATTCCATGTATTCCTTCCAATGTAATAAATTAATCCACCAGCTTTGGTCTTCTGGGGTTTTTGTTATTACATTTCGTATCAAGGGAAGTTTAGTAGAAACATAGGAATGAAGATTTAGAAAACATAGATTATGGAACATATCCCTTAGCTAGTCATTATTTATATTAATAGAATAAAATCCTATAATTTTAAAATTTTATCATTTTTATGGGTGTTCCATGAAATATATCTTTATCTAGACACTACAAGTGGACATATTTTTGGCTTTGATGTACATAGGGTTAACAACTCTGACAAGGTGTCCAAGGACAATATTGATGTAACATGTTACATAAATATGGAGCCCTATAATAAACCTATTTTGAATCTCACATGGGATATGGTTTGAATAAATAAAATTTTCATTTCAAACAATTATAAAGGAGTTAAATGAAAAAATGGCCTCTATGAAATAATATTTACGATTGTTAGATTAGGTATGATTTTTTTTCAAATTATGATAAGTATTTCATTAGTTCAAAATTTTACATTATGTTTTATAACATTATTTATAGTATTTTGTTATATATAATTTGGAATAATTAAAGGAATGTAAATCATATCAACACATTTATCCCATGTAGTGATTTTTATTCTATGAAAGATAAAGATATAGGAGTTGGAGTTGAAATGGTAACTAAACATCTTAAAAACATATAGGGATAGATGAATCATATTATGGAAATATTCACTACCCATATACAACATCCTGATCATCAACATTTAGGTAAAACATTAGACCACCTCATTAAAAAAACCCTCCATAATTTAATGGGACTACAAAAAAATTTTGTTGATGAGAAGTGGATAAGTTCTATGGGGATTATATTTCTCACATTTGGAAGTAATTAATTAAAGAAGGTTACCATGTAAATTTATCATCTCTTATTAGATTCTAATATATAGTGTTCATTGATCCAAAACACAAATATGAGGATGGAATTAGAAAAATTTAATGGATGTATTTCATGTAAATTTTTTGGGGGAATAATTCCCTTGTGACCTGTGAGTGGATGGAGTGGAAAATCATTATAAATATATGGAAAGAGGAAAAAAACATTAAAAAGTATGAATTTGAATTTATGAGGTTATCATGTCATGCCACATACTACATACACAATCCCACAAGCAAGATTGATCGATTCATTAATGGTTCAAACCATTCCTATGAGGGTTACTGGTTTCACGTAATTTCTCAACATGTGGTGATATAGAATAACGTTCCATCAAGATGAACAATTAATTATATAGGCACTATTATCATATGTGAAATCATGAGATGTAGAGGGTGAAATATCAAGGAATTGATAAATTGAATAATAAAAAGGATAAATTTCTTAATGTACAGATCTTATGGATGCTAACAACCTAGTGATTGATTATAAGGAAAATGAGTTTTCTACAATTATGGTGAAAAATGTAATGATTCTCAAGAATGTAGGTGAATTAAATAAGTTTCCTTGGACTGATGTTAAAATTAGTATGAGTTGGGACACTATAAAAATTATTGTCTAACAAATCAAGGAATCATTCCCTTAATAATTAAAAGGTAACAAGGAATTGCAATTGGGATCAAAAATTCTAAGGATGAAAATCCTAATGATGTTGTGTGTGGTAAATTAACAATTTCAAATAACTTATCAAATTCATTAATTGATTCTTGATTATCACATTATTTTTTTTACATCATAGTATTTGAAAAAAATCACATTTACCATTTGATTTACTAAAGGATTGGTCTATAAAACTATTAAGTGATATTTCATGGCAACAAGAATGTGTCAATTATTCCCCATTAGGGCAAGTAAAAGTGATGTATCTATGATCCATATATACATATGAATTATTGAATTTTATATAATCCACAATAAGGATTTTCTTCTAAAATTTGATATGAAATTCTATTTCATGAATACAGAAGGTACTATTTATGATAAAGATGTTGAATCTATTATATTTATACCAGAAAACCTCATCTTCTTCTTATTATATATATCCCCCAACAATAGCTCTACTAAATGTATTTATAAGGGAAGAAGGGAAAACCTCATATATGGTTGAATAGAGAAATCTAAATTTTTTAAATTTTACAGTTATAGAATAAAAAATTCATTAATTCTATAAGAATTAGTTGGAAATATTCTTGAGTTAGATGTTGAGTTGTATATAGATTTAATCTACTATGTAATTCCAATATATAAGATACAATATAGAACGGCCACTATCCAATTAGTGGCGATAATGAAGCAATTATACGAGTTAATTGATAAAGAGATTTATCCTCAGTAGTGTTTCTACATAGGTATATTGTATTCAATTATTGAAGAATAATTAAGGATCCATGGGGTTGTTCATTTTTTTAGATAAATTAAGTCTATTAAAAAATGTACATGTATCTTCTTCCTCGAATTGATGAATTCTTCGGTCATCTAAAAATAATCAATTTTTTTTATAAATTTACCTTTATTCTGGATATTATAAACCGCATGTAAAAAAGTAATATATTCAAAAGATAATATTTCAATATAGATATGGACATTATGATTTTAATTTAATGCCATTTGGACTCATTAATGAAACCAATATCATTATTGATATAATGAAATAAGTTTTTCTGGAATATCATGAGGATATTTTGGGGTTACTCAATAATGATATATTTATAGAATACAAAAGATACGAGGACTATAAGAACCAAATCCAATTTGTTCTATAGACATATAGAAGATAAGTGATAAATTGTTTGTTTATAAAATGTGAATTATGGATTCGATAGGTTCCTTTTTGTGTAAATATTTTCATTATGGACATAATCTCATATCGTGCAAAAAAGATGTTGCCTGTCTAGGAATGGACTACACAAAAAAACATAATAGAGGTATGTATGGTTATTATTGATGTTTTTATCATAATTTCTTCCAATTAGTTAACCCATTAACCAAGATTACTCGTAATGGTGTAATGATCGTATGGATAGAAGAATGTGAAGAATTACTTGAATAATTGAAGTAGAGACTAATGAATTATCTCTTATTGACTCTATAATATGGAAATGGTTTTTGTTTTATTGTCATGAATTGTGGAAATAAAATTGTTGTTTACTTTTTTAGAATGATGGAGTTACTTACTTTGTATCAGGGAATTTATAAACTCGTGAAAAGAACTATCCATCAAATGATCATGAGGTAGTATATGTAATAATTTCATTGAATATATATTGAAACTATCTCTATGATGAAATAAGTGAGATATATATTGATTACAATATAATTAAATATATACATTAATCAATGGAACCTATGTGTTCCCTCTATAACGAATCTAAAAATAGAGTAATTGGATGATTCCCATAACTCTAATTTTACAATAAGACATTATAGAACTATAATTTAAAAAGATTTTATGAAACAATTCTAGTGTGGTAATATGAAGTGAGATATTAATGATTATGCATCAACATGTTTAGACTTTCCATAGGTTATGGAATATAGAAAACATTCAAGGGGATTAATACACCCTCTGGCTATTCATACATGAAAATTGGATGACAATACCCTTGATTTATTCATTATATTACCCAAAAAAAATTAAATAATGATATAAAATATGTGTAGTTTTTGATATACTAACTAAATTTGCATATTAACATTCTATATGGGAGGATGTTCCTTTGGAAAATCATTCATGGCTTTATATTTTTGAATTTTTAGTGTATTGTGGAGCACTACATTTATATATTTCTAATCATGATACATAATTAAAATCAAAATTTTGGATAATTATTTAAAAATTATCATTTATTAACTTCATTTTAGCACTTCTTATCACTATCAAAATGACGAGATGTCACAAACAAAGATAAGAAGATTATATTACTTGTTGAAATCATGCACACATGACTTCTATGTAATATGGGATCAGTATTTACCATATTTAGTGTATTTCTATAACAAAATATTACATTCTTGTATTAAAAAGGAACCGTATAATGAATTTTAGGAAATATATTTCAAACACAAACTTTTTTGTATGATGTTGTTGAATGGAATCCTGTCGGCCCAAAATTTTTGGAGGAAACCAAAAAATAGTGAATTTTATTTAAACCCATATAATAGATTCTAAAAGTAATTGTTATCAGTAAAAACATTTAAGGAAAGACTCATTAAAAACAAGGACGTGTTAATCATTCAATTTTTTGAAACCAAAATGTTCATTAGTTGTGATCCATATCATTATAAATATGATTTATTTTTATATAATCTTTTGTTTTTAATGGATTTCAAAATATGATGAAATTTCATTTAATGAATAATGATGTAACTGTTAATGTGGAAGAGGTGGAATCACATATATCAATAGTATAAACCCCATCATCTGTTTATAATATATATCTATCCCCATTAGCTCTGATGAATTAAATAACTGAGGAAAAGATAATAAAACACAATGGATAAATATATAAATTTTCAAATAAATGATGTATATATTGTTCAAGAATACATTGATGTATTTCAGGATTATTTACATTGAAATCCCACAATTTTGGATGTTGATTTACCTATTGATTCAATCCATGATGCTATTCTAATGTTAATGAATCTTTATATAAAATCCATAATGTAAATAGTCTATACTAATAAACAATTAATGGAATTGAGAGATTTGGAATTTATTTTCACTTGTGTTTCTCCATGGGGAGCCCTTATTCTATTTGTTAAGATGAATGTGGGATCTGTGTGGGTATGCATTGATTATATATTAATCAATTATATTCAAATAATGTACATGTATCATATTCCTCAAATAGATGAGTAGTTTGATCAAGATCACAAAAATAATTATTTTTTCATTATTAAACATCATTCTGGATATCATTAATTGTGAAAATAAAACAATGATATTCAAAGGGTATCATTTCAAAATATGTAAGGACAATATGATTTTATAGTAATTCCATTTGCTCTAACTAAGGACCCCACTTTTTTTATGTATCCAATTAATGGAGTCTTCATGAAATTTCATCATGATTTTGTTGTGGTATTTTTCCATTATATATTTATTTATATAAAAATATAAGAGGATCATGAGAACAAATAACGATTTTCTTTGGAGACTCAAAAATGAAAATAGTTATATGGGATGTTGAAAAAGTGTGTATAATTGCATCATGTAGTCAAATTTATTGGCCAAATGGTCTCAATGGATGGAATATTAGTTGATACTTCATGTTAAAAGGCATCATAAGAATGGAATACACCAATGAACATAAATGAGGAATATTGTTTCAAGGGTATAGCTGGGTATTATCAAATTTTCATTCAGATTTATTATAGATTATATATCCCATTAACCACGATTAGTCATAATGATGTTATATTCATATCGATGAAAATGTGAACAATGGTTTTAAGTGTTTGGAGAATATTATTGAATTCTGTTATCCATACACTATGATCAGTAAATAGTAGAAATATTATTCATAACGAGGGATCAAGAAAATTATGTGGTTGTGTCCTTATTCAAAATGATTGATTTCTCAGCAATTCATCAAGGCCGTTAAAAAGAAAAGAGAATAATTATCCAATTCATGATCTTGAGTTTGCATCCAAATTATTTTCATTGATGATATGGGGACATGTTATATATGTTGAATGATGTGATATATATAGAGATCACAATATAATGAAATATATCTTCTTATAGAGTGATCTTAAGATATGACAATGCTTATGGATCGAGCTACTCAGGGATTATGATTTTCAAAACACTACCAACCTCTGAGGAAAAATAACATAGCTCATTATTTGATAATGAGGGGACATAGTGTTCTAAGATAATATGAATAACCATGTATCTTTTGTACATGGATATATAAATGATTAATATAAGAATTATCATGGAAGGCCTCACATCATTACATTTTAAATTGGTTGACCAACAAGTTTTATTAGAATATATTAATGGTTCACTATCAGATGATGAGAATATTCAAATTAAAATTACATTTATTAATGAATGGAAGTTTGAAGACAACATGTATAAAGATTTAAATCTAAAATTTTTGTGGACTCTCTGTATTCCCTCCATACCCAAGCTAAAAAGGGAGTTGACAGATGATGACCATAGACCAATTTTCAAAACACACCCTAGTAGCATTTATTTGTATAGATATTTTATTCAACATTTCTAGTGGGATAATATGATGTGAGAAATTTCGTGTTATGTACCAACATGATAAGTCTATCAACTGCTGTAGGTAGAAAGACAACATCCTAGAGGATCCATGCAACCAATTCAGATATATATATATATATATATATATATTTATTTTTTCACTAAATTACCAAAATCCACTAGAATGCATGATACAATATAGCTAATTATTTATCAAGATACAAAATATACATATTTCTTAACTATAAGGGAGGAAATTCAAAGCGATTATGTGGAACAACACTTGAATAATGATGGTTTAAGACATATTTGGAAAACCCATTTTCATTTATTCTAATAATGATCCATGATTTAGTTTTATATTAAAAAAAGGAATCAACATTATTTGGATATTGATCATTATATGAAAAAATATTTTCATTATCAAACATACTAGTGGAGATAAAAGATTATCCCAATATTAGAAGACATGTTGAGAAGAAGCTCACATGAATTTTAAATAATTTGGGATTAGTATTTACCATTAATAGAAATTTCCTAGAACAATAATTTATATTTTTGTTTTCAAAATGTACTATATGAATCATCTTATTGAATTATATGACATAAACCAAAATTTTTGGATGAAAATCGTCAATGGAATCTTGTAGTACAAGAACAAGTGGATTAACTAAAAGCAATGGTTAAGACTATTGACACCCATATCGAAGCTACTCAAAGTTGGAAAACGAATAATGACAATTAACAAAGGGAGTATATGGAGTTACTAGTGGGATATAATGTCTTCATGAATTTATATCCATAAATTGGTATAAAATGATTGGGAAATAATTTTCAACTATGACCAACGTATGTTGGAGGATTTGAATTCTACAATGAATTTGAAAATTACTTATTGTCATAAAAATCCAATTAATCATTACAAAGTTCAATAGGTGTTCCAGATATCATTATTAAAGATATACATTCTAGAGGCAATTAATTTTCTAACTTCTAAAAAAATATAATTGGAAACATATTTATGTTATTGTGAAGATTTTATTAAAATAATAAAAAATAGTTAAAATGTGTTGAGGAATCAGAAGAATAATCTGTTAATGTTACTTTTGATTAATCATAAAATTGAATTGGTGATGTGGGAACCCAATTAACATATGATTAAGAAATAAATTTTTTTTTCAAGTGAAACTCTAGAAATATTGAGGAAAAATGTTTTGTGGGATGGAAGAATGTAACACCACAATATTGTTTGGATTACCTCTATTAAAATTTAATATCATTGATAGTTTATGATTCAAAAAACATCGAGATAAAGATTATAATTTAATACTAAAAAGGAATTTTTGATTAGTAGTGTAACCATTAGTAATATTGATATGACTAACATAATTGTAAATGTTTTTTTTCTTACGATTAAAATTTAATTTTATGGGCCCTTGACTAATATTCAATGTGTAAAAAATTCAAATCTAATTTGAAAACTGCTAATTTTTAAATAATTGAAGATTATAATTTAAAATTAAATACCTCATTTTATGAAAATTATTTTCAAAAATAATAGTTCATTTTATGCATTATACACATGGATAAATTTTTATGTTGAGTTTTGGGATTTTTTGAAAAGATTTTAATTTTCATGAATAGTAAAATAGGGTAATTTGTGATATATATTCATGTTAAGATAAAAACACAATTTAATGGGTCATAAATGATTTCAGAACAATAATATCACAATATATTAATTATTTTAATATATTTATTCAAAATTCTCAATCTATATATTTTCACTAGACAAAACAAAAAAATGATTAAAATATTCAAAAAAACAACTCTCTCCTCCATTATAAATACCACCCCTCTTCAACCCTTCTCCTCAAACCCTCCATGATATTTTCCTTATTCAATTTATATATAATCCTATTTCTATTAAACTCACCTATTTCAAGAAGCATGTAACCATCACAAACCTAAAAAACAAATCACCCAAATGTGGCTCTCAAGGAAATTAATTCTAGAGCTAAAACTTTTATTTATTTTAATTATAATGTATATTCAATTACATATAATTTAATATCATTAGGTCACCTCCTATATAGAAATTAACATGAAAAATACTATATAATTTCTATATTTTAATTTTAATATTACATTGGAAAATACCCCGTCCAGTGTTCTCTATATTTACATTGATTATAATTGAAGAAAATATCATCTGGATGCTGTTGATTTACCACCTTCGTTGATAACGTGTTTTTAATTTTCAAGACCACATTAAAGACTAAAAATAATACAATTTTTTTGGTAATATAGGTTATTATATATGTATTTTATCTTATCTAATGCTTTGGAAATAGTATATATAGGTTATATTTATTATCGAAACAAAACTATATGGTGATGATCAAAAAACTGTAAAAATGATATAAAAGAATATCACTGACACATTATTTAATAATTGATCTCAAACCAAAATGAAAAAAAATACTAATAAAGCCATGTAATATTCAGTAATATCATCATTTAAAAAATAATAAAATCTGTAAAAAAAATACATTTCACATGATCATACATATGAGATTAAAAGTAAAACGATCATGAAAAGCAAGGAAATGAAATCTCCCAAATGATGAAAATTAATTAAATAATTAAACAACAGCATAAAGGTAAATTATAATATTATAATATAGTATATAAATAAAGAAAAAATTAATTAATTAATTAATTAATTAAAGGATAATATTTTATTATCTGTGGCATTATGGTCATGTTATTTACACTTTCGGAAGAATTGTAGGCCTTTCTTCTTGAACCTCCAATTTTCATTTGGGTTATCCTATATCTCCACTTTCCAAAATGTAATTAATAATAATTTATATATACTACAACTAAATTAATTTTATATCTTTAAAAATCATATATATTTAGTTCATTTATACATACGTTTTTGGATAATACATGTCTCTTAAGTATCCCTTCTCAAATATTCATGATTAGAATGCCAAATTTAATGCAATCTCACAATTTCAAACCCATTATAACGTATCATTCACTGTATGTTTTAAGATAACATTGTATTTGTAAAATAAGTAATCTTATCATGAAAATCTATTTTTTTTATTCTTGGAATTATACAAATGTTTTTGAAAAATACAAAGGATTTTTTCAATAGAACTCTTATTTGCAATGTTAAATGGGTATATCTATCAGAAATAAATTGACAATTTTAGTACATTAATATCATCTATTTACAAAACTAATGAATATAATTATTTATTGAAATTAATATATTATGACTATAATATACCATATTTTGTTAAATTGGTTAGGATTAGTTTGACTCTGGAGTGCTATCTTGATATCATTAATGACATTACTCATAATTGTTAATGAATATATTTACATGATTGGGATATTTATTTTATTTTGTATGTATATGTTTTAATTTTTCACTCCATCAATATGAGTAATGAATTAGGCATAAGATGTGATGTTTGGGGTCCTTTATATCCCCTTGTTCAATATGTAGGTCTCATGAGGCAAATCAGATATGGACATGGATGAGGTCATGCCATTTTTTTATATTTCATGTTTTAGTCCTAGAAAATATTTTAGAAATGCATCAAAATTTGAATTCCACCAATATGATTTTAGTAATTGATATTCCACATCATTTTTGACTATTATAATTATGATGTTTGAGTTTCAATGTCATGTGATTATTTTTATTGCATTATTTTGTCGGATTTTTATTCATTGGATATTATAATATTGATTATATATAAATAGCGCATTTTTTTATTAATTAACCATGAATTATTGAATAAGATTGCTCATACTATATTTTTTTACATTATTGAGAATCTGAGCTCACATGTTTCTAATGTTATATTTTTCCCCAGGACGCAATGATGATTATTATGAATGACATGAATCAAAAACATTGAATTTTGTGTATGTTTTAATTTGAGTTTAATTATACATTTTATTTTCAAGTTGTAATGTAAAATGAATGTTTTTCACTAGTTTTATGAATCTACTAATGTATTTAATCATTCAATATTTGATTCTGTATAATCCTACCATGTTATAATGTAAGGCACTAGATTTGAGCTTCTCTTCTTTGGGTCATTATAGTTGGTATCAAATAATGTATAGTAGCAACATTGTAAACTAGATTTATAAAACATAGATTAGCTAATATAACACAAATATATTGTTTTTTGATAATAATTGAAAAATATATTAATCTTGGTATGGTAGTGATTATGTTGGTCTTCCTAGATATATATCCCTTCCAAGATACTACAACTGGACATGGTTCTTCCACAAATGTATATATGGGTAACATTCGCCACATGTTGTCTCGGGCCTTACATGGGGAAACGTAGTATAGAAAAGAAATGCAATATTACACTCCCACTTGACAGTCCAATGTTATATTTTTAATATGATTTACTGTTTCATTATAAACCATTATGATGTATTTAAAAGAAAATATGTCCCCTAAGAAATCATGTATAAGATTATGAGATTAATTATGCATAAATGATTCAATTTATGTTTAGTTTTTTTCTTGATTGAAGATATGAATTTTCATTCATACCTTTTTTTTTGTATTCAATTGTACTGAAATGTCATCTTACAGATAAAATGAAAACGGTATCAATGCACTAATCACATGTAGCTATTTACCTCTTGTGAAAGAAAATAATATTGGAGATTTAGTTTTATCTAGAATGGAATGTCTTATAACAATATTGAGAAAGATGACTTGGATTATGAATAGTATCATTAACAAGATGTATCATCATGATCCACAATTTGGAATAAAATTGTTTGAACATGTCATGATAAAAAAACCTTCGTCATTCAATGATAATACAATCCCATTTGTGGCTGTTAAGTGGGTAAGATCCTTATAGAATATAATTATTTCTTTTGGATTGGATGAAATAGAGAATATTATAATGGAATTTTATCAACTATTAGAATATGTTGATAAATTTATATAATTGATTCAAACACAAAATATGAGGATAACATTTCAAATATGGAATCGATGGATTATATGAAAATTTATTTGAATAAATATTTCCCTCTCAAATAGTGAGAAAATATGGATTGGAAGTTCTGAAGTATGAGATTGAATGAGGATAAAAATATTCACATGTTTGAATAAAAAATTTCAAGTCTATAAAGATATTTCATGGACTATATATATAATCAATGGAGAAACATTGATCGATTCGTTGATTGTTTTAAACAGATACTTCAAAGGGAACTAGTCTCCCAAAATTTCAAATAATACATTTATATTGTCTCATTTTTAATAATGAATGAGGAACAATTTTTTTGTTTTATGAAACATATAAATAGAAAGAGAAAAATATGTTTGTATATAATGGAAAATATAATGGGAAGAGTAGAGAATTAAAATTACAAATGTGTGATACTTATTAAAGGAAACTGCATTATTCATTCATACAAAAATGGATTTTTCTACAAGGGTTGTTAGAATGTGAAGAATACTTCTAAAATCAAGATAAATGATGATGAAAAAATTATTTAATGTTCCAGTTGTTGGGATATGGGAAACTGTGGAAAAGAGAGTTTTATGAATCAATGTAATATTTCTTAGAAAATGAAAAGGGTGAAAGGGTAATCATTTATGATCACAACTATAATGTTGAGATTCAAAATGATTTTGTGGAAGGAACATTAATCATTTCCAAAAACAAATAAAATGAGTTTTTGTTTCTGTATAATCACATTCATTTCTAACGTCTAAATTTGACACGAAAATTATACATTACCATTTTGATTTAATAATTAATTTTTTAGTCAAAACACTTAAGGGAATTCTCATTGGAAGAATTATATGTTAGCCGGTACAGATTATCAACCAAAAGCATTCTTACATTGTGGACCTTATAATATTAATTTTATTTACTTTAATATATTCTTTTGTACAAAATATATTTCAAAATATTATGTGAAAATATATTATATGAAGAAGGAATTTACTATTTTTTGAGGAAGATGTGGAATCCCTTATCATTGGTGTGGAAACCGCATCCCTAGATTCTTATCAAGATCCATACAAAGTAACTTAACCAAATAAGATTACTAGGGAAGAATAGAAACCCCCATTTATGAATGAAGGAATAAATATTCAAATTAATGATGTACCTATTGTGTAATAATACATGGATGTATTTACTAAGGATTTACATGGACTTCTTGAAGTGTTGGTAGTTATATTCTCTATGAATTAAATCTATTATGCAATGCCAATATCAATTAATCCATATATAATGGACATTATATAATTAGTGAAGCTAAGAAGATAATTAAATAAATTGAGTGATAAAGAATTTATCCACCATATTTTATCTCCAGAGAGAAGCCTTGTTCTCTTTGCAAATAAGAAAGATGGATCTATGAGACTATTCAATTATTATAGTGAAATTAATGATATTACACTGAATAACAAGTATTTCTTTCCTTATTTTGATGATTTATTTGATCAAAATCCTAGAAGTAAATTTTTTTAATGGATTTCCATCATTCTAGATGTCATCAATTTCATGTTTAAAAATTAATATATTCTGAAGACATCCTTTTAAAATGTTGGGATCACTTTGTGTATAAGGATGTATTTGTTGTCAATAGTTGTCAATGGAGATAAAAATGAAGGAGATCAAGAAGTACTCTAATGAAATTAAGGAATAGAACTTCAAGTGATTGTTGTACTGATCATAAGGTCAAAGAACTTCTGACAAAGGCGACACATTGTTTACAATAGTGAAGATCGGTGAGGTATAATCAAACTGAGGATGATTGAAGAAGAATGGGAATTTGATGAAGAACATGCCATTATTCATGATTTAACGGGAAAAATGCAATAGTCTTCTTGATGAATAGAATCATATGATATGTATGAAGTAGAGAATGATGGTTGAAGACGAAGACAATGTGCAGAAGAGATTGGATTTCTGAGTTGGACATGACAGTTGATGAAGAAGACAATGTGCAAAGGATTGGAATTATGAGATGGCTATACACTTCAATAAATGGATATATATATCACGATAGTGGAGTTTGTGATGAAAGCAGAAGAGTTGTTGAAGAAAGAAAATAATAGAAAAGAATTAGTGGTGTTTGTGATGAAATATGAAGAGTTGTTGAAGAAGGATTGGGATCAAGAGTGGTGGTTAACAATTAATACCTGATTCAAGAACGTCAACAAAAGGAATTGATGATATGGCGGCCGAAAAAAGAGAGGTGTAACTTGCGCCCCTAGTGTACATATAGGAGAGGTAACTTTCACACCTAGTGTTTTTCAAGATCAGAACATGGAAAAATTGAAAAGGGATAAGGTTCGTGCAAGTATTGAGTGGGTCGTGCAGGTGAACTGTGTGCCAAGAAGGGATTTGCAAGCCTTTTCCAAGGAGGATTGGATACTTGAACGCCATATGTTTTTCAATATCAAAACATAAAAATATGGCAAAGTCAATATGGTCACACAATTATTAGTGTGATCTCGCAAATGAGTTGGGTGATAGAGGCTTGGGCGGTTGGACTTGCGCGCCGAGGGGAGACTTGCACGCCGTCACACAGACTGTCAAAATGCCTATAAATACAGGTCAACCTCTCCCCATTATGCATGATCTCAACACATATAATAAAACTAGATCTCTTGTCACGCAGGTGTGGTGGTCATGCAAGTGGTGTGTGTTCGTGCAAGTAGAAGTTGTGTGCCGGTTGTTGTTTGTGTGCCCAAGGCCATTTGGGAGAGAAAGGAACTGAGTTGCGATGGTTTTACGGTGAAGGAGTTGGAGTCACGCATGAGGTTTATTGATACTTTCATGCCCATTTGGACTGGTGCACTGAAGAATTGTGCTCCGTAATGTGACTTGTGTGTCGGGCTTGGAGAAGAGAGCTAGTTGCGTTTGAGTACGCTGGTTATTTGGGAGCTACCTGAAAATTTGAAGACTGCTTGATACCTTAAGTTCAACAGGTGACATATTCATTTGTGAAGTTCCCAGTCAGGATCCAAGTATCACTGAGTGGGGGTGGGGTGAATCAGTGATATCTTTTTCTTTTTAAGTTTCCCATTTTAGAAACTACCTTCACCTCCTGTAAAAGTGTTTCATCCCTGCTGAACACACACAACCAGAGAAACAAAAGATTTATAGGGTTCATTACTCAACAAGAGTAGCTGCGTCCATTGTATGGTACGGAAACAATCTAGTACCACACAATCCACTAGAAAACAATCCTTTGATGTGGAATAAAATTACTAGAATATACCATTACACTCGAACATCACATTGAACAAAATCCATTAGTGTGTGTGCTCCCTCTTATTACAAATAGGGTTACAAAATGTTTCAGTGCTTTTTTACAATTGAACATTTGTATTCTTTGAAGTACAAATCTTCACTTTCTTACGCAGAAGCTGGTAAGAAATCTCTTACACACTACTGAAAACATGCGAAGACCCCATATATTTCATGGAGCCTTTAGGGTGCCTTTCCCGCAATTCAAATGGCTTGTGCGTAAAAATTCCCATTTTGGGCGGAAATTATTTTCCCGCAACATCCATTTTTCGCGCAATGTTTCACTTTTCACGCACCTTCCAAATTTTTCACACAACATTATTTATTTTTTGAAAACCTCGTTCTTTTCGCACACCTCACATAGCGTAAGATTTTACGTGCACCAGAGCTCAGAATTTATTCTATGTGTTGAGCCTTGACAAATGGGAAGGGTTAGCCTCATATATATAGGCATTTTTTACCCCGCACGAAAAACACTAATCCTCTTGTAAAACCTTCTTCAAGTGCATAAAAAATCTTTTATTCAACTTCCTATTTTGTTTCATGCTTCAATATTTCACGCACCTCATAACTTTTCCAATTTTCATCCTACTATCCATGATGCAAAAATTTCATGCCAAATTCCACATCGCATTCCATATAGTGCTCAAACCCATACATTCACGGGACATCATATTTCGCGCAATGATCCATTTTTTCGCACAGATCATGCATTTGAAAATTTTTGAGCTTCTGATCTCGATACACCTTTTGCTCAAAACACATCATTCCCCTATTTCTCGCATTTCTCAGATATTTCGCACATGCTGCTACTATTTTGTGCACCCTGCATATATTGCACACACCACATTCCATATTTTCCATTTCTTTATCATTTCTCTCTTCATTGCTTCCCAAAACCATTCTTCATCTTTCATCATGAACTCTACTATCCTAATATATATCCTTTGATATATTAGCTTAAGCATTTTCAGAGTTACAATGGGAAGTACAGAAACTTCCCTATCTTCCAGCAGCATCACTCCTTCCAATCAAAACTGTATATGACCGGCATCATCATTTCTCCCCCTCACTATAATAAGGCTTGCATCACAAGTTCTCCTAACTTATGATATTTGAGAAATACATATCAGAAAAGCTTCGTCTGGTTTCTGATCCTTCTAAAAAGTTAATTGATTTATCTTCATTGACAACAAAATACAACACTCTACAAAGGCTAACTCTTCAAACGTTCTTCTCCATTCAACTTGGTCCCATCAATCTCCCCCTTGGGATTTTGTTGTCAACCAAGATTCATAAATCACTGAACTTTGTAACCTTTTTCAATGGATTACTTATCAACAATTCTAATCTTATGTGAGCTGACTCGTTGTAGGAAAACAGAATTATGGACAGCCAAAAACAATGCTGTCTGAAAGAAGTGACTATGAAATCTCATAAACGTACCTCCTCATCATTCTTTAGAACATATTTCAATCGTCTACTTCAGCATTCTTCACTTCTTTGATAAATCTTCTCAGCCTTCTTCAGAATATCTTTCAAACTTTTGCTTCAGCATTCTTCACTTCTTCAACTTTCCTGTAAAACAACATTATTTCCTACAACCACTCCAAAAAAATTTAGAATAGTTCACACACATACATGCTGAATTCACAGCTTACCCACAACTCCCACTTAATATATTCTTCCTTATGAATAGATTTATGAAACAATTATCATCCTTGACAACAATATCCAAAGGTATGATGAGAGAGTGGACAGAAACACGTACCTTATCCTTGATGAGAAGGATGTTATACACCCATCTTCAACCTCAATTTTGCAAATGGTTCCTTCCGTAACGGTTTTGTAAATATATCAGCAATTTTTTCAGATGTAGGAACATACTCCATCGTTAATTTATTCTTTTCAACCATCTCTTTGATGATGTGGTGCTTTATATCAATGTGTTTTGAACAAGAATGTTGTACTGTATTTCTTGTAAGATTGATTGCACTCTGATTATCACAACCCATGAGCAATGGTAGCATTATATCAACGAGTAGATCTTCCAGCTGAGTCGTCATCCACATTAGTTGAGTTACATCTTGAGTAGCAGCAACATAATCAGTTTCAGTTGTGCTAAGAGTTACTGAATTTTGTTTCTTGCTATGCCAACTAACACAACTTTTCTCGAGAAAGAATACTCCACAAGATGTGGATCTTCGATCGTCAACATTTCATGCCCAATCAGCATCAGAATACCCGAATAGATCAATATTTTCAGATCTGTCATAACAAATTCCAAATAATTTTGGGCCTCTAATATATCTAAGAATTCTTTTTCCAGAAATCAAATGTGGTTCTTTAGGAGAACTCTAAAATCTAACACATAATGTAACAGCATAGACGATGTCGGGTCTTGAGGCAGTAAAATATATAAGACTTCCAATCAGCTTTTGAAACTATTTCTGATCAAATCCCTTGCCTTCTCCATCATTAGACAACATGGTTCCAATAGAAATCGGTGTGGAAACTGGTTTCGAATTTTCCATGCCAAACTTCTTCAGATGTTCATTAGCATACTTTTCTTGAGATAGAAAAACATGATTCTTCTTCTGTGAAATTTGTAACCAAAGAAAGTACTTCATTTCTCCCAGCATGGATATCTCAAATAACTTCTTCATCTCCTATGAATAATTTTCAAATGATCTTTCATCATTTCCAGCAAATATAATATCATTGACATAAAAATAACGATCAGTGAAAAATCCTAACTTTTCTTGATGTATAGATTGCTATCAACTCCCCCTTTCTTAAAGTTTATCTTCTTCAAGAAAGTATATAATTTAGAATACCATGATCTCGGAGCTTTTTTTAACCCATACAGAGCTTTCTTCAACCTGCACATAATGCTTTCATCTTTCCCAATAATAAATACACATGGTTGATCAATGTAAACATCCTCATCAAGATCACCATTCAAGAATGTAGATTTTAGATCCATTTGAAAGATTATGTAACCTCATTGTGCAGCAATGGAATGAAATATTATGATTGTCTCTAATCAAGCTACTAGAGAAAAGGTTTCATCAAAGTCAATGCCTTCAATTTGTGAATACCCTTTGTAGACCAATCATTCCTTGTTTCTTATTACTTTACCTTCTTCATTCAGCTTGTTTCGAAAAACCCACTTTGTACCAATAATGTTCTTGTTGTCCAACTTGGGTACAAGTTCCCAAGTATTGTTCTTCTCTATCTGATCAAGCTCTTCATTCATAGCATGAACCCATTCTGGATGCTCAAATTCTTCATATACATCATTCGGTTCAACTTTCTAATAAAGATAAGTATGTGATATAGCATTCATTGTTCTTCTTGTTTGAACCCTCTGACTTTTATCTCCATTACTGTTATGAGCCTCCACTTGTTTCCTCAACGTAGGATGAGTTGTTTGAACTTTATCATCATAAAGTGGTATTTCTGAGTTATATTCCTCTTCATGAGTAGGATGAACATAGTTTGCAATAATATCAGAATTCTTAACAAAATCTTCTCTATCCCGCTCGTCTTCCACATCAACATATGCCTGCTTTTCATTCTCAGCATTTTCAATAACTTTTACATTTGAAGAATCAATAATTCTTCCTGTTTAATTGTTGGGGAATCTATATCCTCTTTCTTCTGGATCATAGCCAAGAAAAATTCCATCATCTTCTCTTTGCTCAAACTTTCCCAGATTTCCTCCTTTCTTATTTATAATTCATGGACTCCCAAAGACTCTCAAGTGTTTCAGACTTGGATTTTTTCCATAGAACATTTCATATGGAGTCATATCTTAGTTTGGCCTATAGAAACACCAGTTATGAATATACACAGCAGTGCTCATGGCTTTCCTCCAATAATAATGAGAGAGACTATGTTCAAGTAACATAGTTCTCCCCTTTTCCACCAGACTTCGATTCTTTCTTTCAACCACCCCATTTTGTTGAGGTGTGTATGGTGTACTGAACTCATGCTGAATTCCATGTTACTCAAGATAACTTTCAAACTATTCATTCTTATACTAACCACCATTATCAGTTCTCAACTTCTTCACTGAATACTCAAATTCCTTTTCTGCTTTGCTTCTGAAACTCTTAAACATTGTTAGAGCATCTGACTTATGTATCCTGTACACAACACAATTAATGCAAGTAAAGTCATCAATGAAAGTAATGAAGTACTTATATCCATTTGAAGATTTCTTGCACATTGGTCCACATATATCAGAGTGTTTGAGTTCCAAGGATCTTTTTTAGTGAATTTCAACTCTCTTGTGCATAGAATTAGCAATCTTCCTTTTCTCACAAATAGTGCAGCACCAATCTCTTTCTCTTGATAAATAAGGCATATAAAAAACACTGTCTTGCTTTGATAACATGCACATATTTTTCTAACACATGTTCCCCAGACATTTTTTCCATAATTTATTTTCATCCGCTACACCCATGTAACAAGTGTTCTTCACTTCACCAACATGGAAAAAATTCCCTCTTATATGTTGGTCCCTTTTAACTGTGTTTCCATCATTTTCAAGTTTCACAACAAATCCATCTTTTCTGAATATCACTATGTTTCCCTCATCATAGAGTTGTGACACACTAAGCAGGTTATGTTTCAGGCAATCGAAATATAGTGTTTTTTTTTGGATTTCAACTTTTCTTTTCCAATGATGGTTGATCCAACACCTTTGATCCTTAGAGATTCATCATTTCAAATTTCACAGTTCCTTCTTTAAAGTCATTCACATTCATCAGTAGCTTTAATTATATTATCATGTGAGACGAACATCCAATATCAAGAATTCATTGATGTTCTCCTTTTGTAGCTTTCAAAGAAGTTTGAACAACAAGTTCTTTTTGTTCTTCATTTTCCTTCACTTTCTGTTGTGCTTCTTCCAATTTTCTATCCAAATCAATGTGTTCTGGCAAGAGAACAATGCATTCTTTCTTTTCAGTCTTACCAGACAAGACCCTTTTGGATATTAAAAACTATGTGTTCTGGGGATTATTAACAAACTTTTGTTGCTTTTGTAACACACTAAGGCAGCCATTAGCAAGATGTCCAGATTGATCACATCTTTGACAATAAGTTTCCAGTTGTTGGAATCTATTGTCAACTTTCACACCAGTCTTTTCAGATATCTACTGAAACTTATTTGGAGACATTATAATTTGAAATGTTTGACTCCCCCTCAATCCTTGTCTTTCAATACATTTTAAATAGTATTAATGTTGTTGTTTGAACCAAAACATACATTCCATGTGTCCGAATCCACCACAATACCAGCAGTAACCCTAGAATGAATATTTACCTATGAAACTTTTATACTGACTGGAGTTGTGAACAAGCTTCTCAAAAACCTTCATGTTTTAATTTGTAATTCTCTTCTTCAGCTCAGATTCATCTGTACCAGAAGTATTTGAAGTTTTTCTTGACTCAATATTTTTATGCACTTCTGATTTTTCATCATTGCATATTTTGGCCACATACTTTGTCGTTCCAGCATTGTTCTTATCAGAACCAGTTTTGTCTTTCATTTCATCTTTTGAAGGTATCATTTGTAGATCCTTGTTTGGTTCATTCTTACTGGAACATTCACCAACTTCTGAGATAGAATTTTTGGAACTGATATTCATTTCTTTAGCTTTATGCAGTTTTTGTTGGACAAGTTCCAACTCTTATTCTTTTTCTTTCAGCTTCACTTCAAGATGACCATTATGATTCTTTGTATTCTCAAGAGAATTTTTCAGATCATCAATCTCCATTTTCATTTTATTTTCTCATCAGTAAAACCTTCATGATTTTTTACTGTGGAATTTTCATTTAACAACTTCTTGTTTTCTTTCTCAAGCTTTCTGATCTTCCCCAAACATTCCTTTAGCTCTTCTTTCCGATACTGTTCAAGTTGAGTCTCTTCTTCTTTAGTACTACTACTCTCATAATCATCATTATTCACTGTGGAAATAACGGTACTCTCTCTAGTTTTTTCAGTTGCAGATTTTTCTGATTCAGTCTCGCTATCATCATCTTCTTTATCTTTTGACAAAAAGCTTCTTCTTTTTGATTTAAAGAACTTTTTATTTTATCCTCTACCAGAAGATTTATCTTTTTGACCCTGTTACTTCCATGACATTCTTGGTCCTCTGTCTTCTTCATCACCGACGTCATCATTCCCTTTTTGAGGGAAATTAGCCACAATTTGGCCAACTGATCCACAATCAAAGCATTTCAAATGGAGTTTCCCTTTGTATTTCCATGTTCCTCTTTTAAGATTTTCAGAAAACAAGGATATAATTTCTTCAAAATTTTGACATACAACATTTTCAGAGTCGGATTCACCAGCTTCTTCATTAATAAGAATATTTTTCAACTTCTCTTTCTTTTCTGCCTTGAAAGACATTTCTCTATCGGTTTTTTCATTGATCTTCATGGTCTTCTCTCTTATCATCTCATAAGTGATGAGAGTACTGTGAAAATAATCAAGAGATAATGTTTCTGGGTCCCTGTAATCTAATGATGAAACATTAGCATCAAATATGTCAGGTAGAATTCTCAGGATCTTTTAAACAACTGTAGCATCTTCTAACATTTCCCCAAGACATCTGATGGTACATACAATGTCATTAACCCTGGTAAAGAATTCCCCAACAGATTCAGATTCTCCCATTTTCAAGTCTTCATACTTCAGCCTCCATATTTGTAGATTTTCCTTCTTCACTTTTGTATTTCCTTCAAAGGTATTCCTTAGCTTATCCCATATGCCTTTAGCAGTGTAGACACCTTTCACTATTAAAAACTCACAATCATAAAGTGATGAGAGTAATGAATTTTTAGCGCTTCAATTATTCTCAAGATTCTTTTTATCTAAAGGAGTAAGTGGGACCTTGTCATCAATAGTAGGAAATCAATCTGTTATAGTTTCATGAAATTCATATCCAAGAGACATAAGATACAGAATCATTCTGTCCTTCCAGATTTGATAGTTCTTTCAATCAAAAATTGGAATCCCTTTACTATTCACGCAATTTAGATTCTCCATCACAAACTTCTCTTCAAACACTTTAGCTAAGAATAAATTAAGGGAACCTAGCTATGATATGAATTGAAGTTCCCAGTCAGGATCAAAGTATCGCTGAGAGGGGGAGGGGGTGAATCAGTGATATATATTTCTATTTATGTTTCCACTTTTTGAAACAACCTTAGACTCCTGTTTAAGAGTTTCTTCCCTGATGAAAACACACAACCACATGAAAAAAAGATTTACAAAGTTCACTACTCAACAAGAGTAGTTACGTCCTTGGTATGGTACAGAAACAATCCAGTACCACACAATCCACTAGAAAACAATCTTTTGATGGGGAATACAATGAGTAGGATATACCCTTACACTCTTGCAGCACTTGGGAAACAATCCAATAGTGTGTGTGCTCCCTCTTAGCACAAATAGGGTAACACAATGTTTCATTGCTTCTTTACAATTGAACAGATGTATTTTCTGATGTAAAAATCTTCACTTTCTTACCCAAAAGCCTGTAAGAAATATCTTATGCACTACTGAATATGTGAAAAGACCCCAAATATTTCGTGGAGCTTTTAGGGTGCCTTGCGCGCAATTCCGATGACTTGCGGGTAAAAATACCCTTTTGGCACGGAAATCATTTTCACGCAACTTCCCTTTATCAGAAAATCTTTCACTTTTCGCACAATATCAAAATTTTTCGCGCAACATTATTTTGTTTCACTAAAACCTCTTTCTTTTTGTGCACCAGAGCTCAGAATTTATTCTATGTGTCGAGCCTTGAAAAATGAGAATGGTAAGACTCATATTTATAGGCATTTTTGACCCCGTGCAAAAAACAATAATTCGCACGTAAAACCTCCTTCAAGAACATAAAAACTCTTTTATGCAACTTCGTATTTCGCGTCATGATTCAATATTTCGTGCACCTCATGAATTTTCCATTTTTCATCCAACCAAGAATGAAGCACAAATTGGACGCAAAATTCCACACCGCATTCCATATTGTGGGCAAAGCCATCCTTTCACGAAACATCATATTTCGCGCAATGATCTAAATTTTCGCGCAGCTCATGCCTTTGAAAATTTTTGAGCTTCTGATATCGATACACTTTTTGTGCGAAAAAAATCATTCCTCTATTTCGTGCATCCAGCAGATATTTTGCGCAACCCGCTACTATTTCACGCACCCCACATATATTGTGTGCACCAATTTATTTTTTCACTCAACAAGCCTAAATTTCCACGCACTCCACGCCTTTTGTGTCACCCCCAGATTTTCACTTTCTTTGTAATTTATCTCATCACTTCTTCCCATAACCATTCTTCATCTTTCATCACAAACTCTACAATACTGATATATATCCTTTGATAGATCAGCTTAAGCATCATCAGAGTTACAATCAGAAGTACAGAAACTTCCCTATCTTCAAGCAGCATCACTCCTTCCAATCAAAACTGTATATGACTGGAATCATCATTTCTCCTCCTTAATATCATAAGGCTTGCATCACAAGTTCTCTTTACTTATGATATTTGAGAAATACATTTCAGAAAAGCATTGTCTGGTTTCTGATCCTTCTACAACGTGAATTGATTTATCTTCTTTGACAACAAAATACACCACTCTTCAAAGGATAACTCTTCAAACATTCTTCTATATTCAACTTGGTCACAACAATTTTCAAATATGTAAGGACATTGAACTAATTGGGTTTATGAAGAGAAGTGGTACCACAGACACATGACTAGTGTTTAACACCATCTTAGTGCTTTGGGTAGAGAAGAAGAATGATTCATGAAACTAAATTCAGATCTGCACAGAAAGAGGATAATATATCAATACACTCAGTTGTAAGTATTGGGAATCAATGGAGGAGAAGAATAAAATTTAGTACATTCATTTATTACACTAAAGAAAAATATTGAATCGAAAAGTGCATTAAATCAGTACTCTGATGCAAGTATTGTCTCATGCTGAATAGGAGACATAGACATCAA
Source organism: Viscum album (assembly GCA_963277665.1). Taxonomy (NCBI): domain Eukaryota; kingdom Viridiplantae; phylum Streptophyta; class Magnoliopsida; order Santalales; family Viscaceae; genus Viscum; species Viscum album. The sequence continues at coordinate 841,032,012 of OY728141.1, forward strand.
TGAAATTCCATTAAAGATACCTTCACGTCTATAAAATGAGTTGGAATTCATCAAAGGTAGTGAGCCAAGGGGAGTCATCAGGAGTGACCTGTGGGAAGTAGTGAGCTATCCCTGAACCTTTTTTAAAGGTACTGTGCCTAGGATAGAGTGATTGTGCCCTAACCATTGTAATACACAGCTACTGAAGTATAGTGGAATTTGGTATGACCGACAACTTGTTGTCATATGGTCATTGGACAGAGACCTTAGTCGTGAACTAGGTAAAAATTTTGGTGTCATCTCTTTGCATGTGAATGTTTCATTGCTTATCATATCCATCATACAGGTTTAACTAGTTCATTCTAATGTCAGAAAAAGATCGACAACATTAAAATGGAAAAGTTGACACCCTGATTCACCCCTCCCCTCTCAGGGTGTCCCGGGGTCCATCATAAACCTGGTATGGATAGTACTATTTTAGACTTATGCTATCATGACTTAGTAATTACCCTTCTGTTTTCACATGTCTAATCAATAAAATGTTCATTGAATGTCATAATGAATTTTTTTGCTATTTAATGATGATATATCTATATATCACAAGAGTTAGGAGGACTATAAGAACTACTTGCAGGTTTTTCTCGATATTCTTAATGGAAAAATATTACATTGGAATTATAGAATTCATGAATTATTCTTTTTTCATGTTCAAATTGTCTCTAATAATGGAATTTTATTTGATACTGTAAAGCATGAGGTAGATTAGAAATGGCCTAAATAAATGAAAATATCCAATGTGTGTAGTTTCGTATATTTAATAGGATACTATCACGGTTTCATTTATAATATTAACCAATTCTCAAACCCATTTACAAAGGTTACTCATAAATTTATTTAGTTTCTATTGATAACAGAATGAAAAAAATGTTAAGATTAATTTTAGAGTACATTAGTGAATTATTTAATCCTGACTCATCTAACAATAAATGATTTATTTGATATTTGTAGTGATGCATCAATGAAATGTCATGGTTGTGTCGTTAAGAATAATTATTGAGTTATTTCCTATGCATAATGGTATATAAAACTCATGAAAAGATCAATAAAAAACATGATCATGAATTATAAGATATATTAAATTCTGTGAAGTGATATAGAATGATTCTCTATAGAGAATGATGGGATGCATATGGAGATCACAAAAATATGAAATGTGTTATTTTAGATACAGAACTCCACATGGGGAATAGATGATGGGTTAAGCAACTCAAATATTTCTATTAATCAATAAACTATGACCCATGTAGGTAAAATAAGGTAGATGATACTTTGAGTATGAAGGATATTGTAGTTCAGAAAAAAAAGGATTAACATGGATCTTGTATACCTGTACATAGCAAATACATATATGGGAATTATGAATGAAGATGAAAACACATTACTTTTTCCATTGGTGGCCCAATAATATTTATTTTAAATGATTCAAATTTATCTTTTTGATGATGATAATCTTCAAAAAAAAATTAACGTTCTTAATGGTGGTAAGATGGAAAACATCATGTATGTAGAATGAATTCTGAAATTTGGGAGGTTTCAATGTGTTTTCTAACACCCAAAGCATCCACAATACACTTCTCTTTAAATAATATTATATCTTGCGTTGTGTGGAACTACGAGTTCTAGCACACCACAACCAAAAAAACTAGCCATTATTAATAGTAACACCCACTTTTGAATGTTTATAAATTTTGATTTTCAAAATGGACATTATTTTTTGATACAAAATATCAAAATTATCTTATGTTGATTTTTTCTATTTTTCTGAAAAAATTACATTTCTTATGAATAGTGAAAAACACTACATTATTTTTTAAACCCAAATTTTTATTCAAAAAAGTATTTATTTTATTTAAATTTAATTTATGTCAAAGTAGATACATAGTATTTATGTATGTCCAATGTAATTAATGAGAGTCATTTTATAATTTGATTAGGTATATAAAATTCTATTGATCTTTTTAACGTCTTTTTCCCTACCATCTCGACACATTTTAAAATTTGCATAAAAAATAATTTTTACCCTTCTGTGAATTGAATTTCAAAAATCCAAGAGATGCAGATGATTTTAGTAAGGAAAATGTGGTTCAATATGAGGATAATAATTTTTTTTGAATATTACCTTTGGACTTTCAATTACCATTTTGATAAGTAAATGTGATAATTAAAGGTAAAATTTAAATTAAAATTAACCTGACATATCTCCAAATTCTACTGGACAATTGTATTTTGACTAAAATAAACCTTAAGAATAAATTATGATTTTTTTGGTTTATATGGATTAGATTAGGGCATTTGTTATTATTTTATTAAATAAATTGTTTATAGTTTTAAATTCAATGTTTAATAACCAATAGATTTTTATTAAAAGTTTATACATAAGATTAATCTGACTATAAATATTCATTTGAAAGTGAAAAATATTTCCTACATAATATTATTTTAATTATTATTTCTATACATTAAATAAATATATTTATTTATGACATAATGTTGATGCTGTAATTTCCCTATTAAAGAATGATTAAACAAATTGATATTATAAATATTAAATTAAACTTAATTTGTTAATTTTAATACATTCCACAATTTTTCTAGGTTAATATGAAATTTATGTTTTAATTTTACAATATCTTTGTTGCCTGATTTAGTTTTTATGAAATTATCTACTTGGGATTCTTTATCATCTATATCCATGTTTATTAAAAATACAATTTAAAACATATTTTCTACTTCCTAGACTGTGGGTTAAAGTAATTAATACCCTTGTTTTAAATTTTTAAATGTTTTTAAAGGATTATTTTCTTCGTTTTCCAAATAGGGAACTTTATTAACATTTCGTCAAAAATAAAGAAAGAATGATTTTGAATCATATAAGGCGGGTGCAGATATTTCCTGCTGCAATAACACCTTAAAATAATCCCTTACAAGATTATAAGAATGTTTTCAAAATAAATTACTTAATTTATAAATATATGACTTTTAAATGATTTCAAAATAGATAGAGATATTTCCCTCAAATAGTTATGATTTCATCAATGTCAACATCCTCTGATAGATTTTACACTTGTTTTAAGTTGATTTATTATCATAATATCTTCCATATTGTTTTCAATGTTTGGGGATATGATTTACTATGGTAGTGTTATTTTTATACCATTCATGGTTTATGGTTAAATTTTTAAAATTTCTTATGATAGTTTTAATACAAATGTTTATGTTATGTTTCATTCTTTTCATATGGGAAATGTTTTGGACATTATAAGTAACGGGTGGAGCCATTAAATAGCACCTCGATGCATCTGTAGGTCTCATACGAAAAAAAATTTTCTTGGCACAAGGCATTGACAGAATCTTATGTGTAGTATTGGAATGAGTCCATGACTATGTTGTTATGATGTCCGACATTATGCATTACATCATTATGAAATTGCCTATTGATATTGAATGTTATTGTTTCACTAATAAAATATCCTTGTTAATAAATAATGGAAATTTATTTATTTATATTTGCCTTATTATTTTGATGATTATGTTAAATTTGTTTGTTTTGGTCTTATACATTAAGTAAATGTTTATGATTATTTAAGAATGATTATACTCTATTGTTATCCTTACTAAGCATCTGATCTCACCTCTTTCTAGGTTTTATTTTCTATAAGATGTGAAGAACAATTTTATGGTTGACTTGCAGGATTAGGCAAAGGGATATCAGTGTGTTCAAAGGTGACACAATTTTGTTGTTTTTAAATTCATAATTTAATGTAATACTTATATATGTAACTTGTACTTCCAAGGATACTACTCTGATTGGTATTCCAATATTTTATCCCTTCTGATCATGCCTATATTATGTAATAATGCATCGACTCAGATTAACTAGGTTCGGGGCATTATAGTTGGCATCAGAAGAAGTATTTTACAAACCTTGGGAACTAGATTTAGAAACATTCTTATTAGAGAACATTACAGTAAAATAGATGTTGAGTATTAGTATAGATGAACTTCCTAGAATTTTGGTAATGTAGGTATTTTTTGTATTTAAAAATAAATACATCTCTTTCTGGATACATGTAGGTAGAGGAGGCTCTGACACCAATGTAACTTGGAGTGAAAACTCCGACAATGAGTTTCAGGCTTTACCCGAGGTATCCTGGTACACGACAACATACCATGCTACACTCTTGGTTAGGACACTCCCAAGGGATAAGATTATAATAATTCACATTTTCATTACTAACCATTATGAATGATTATGATTATATACTTCATTAAATCAATAATTTTTAGGATAATGGGATATATCCAAATACTATTAAATTTATGTTATGTGTTTTACAGGTTTGGAATTATGTATTGCGATTCATAAACTATTCTACTTAATGAAATTGTTTAGAAATGGAACCTAGTGGAAGGAATGTAAATCGTGTCAAATCACATAATCCATATATGGATTTCTCTCTCACTCGTGATAAATATAGTGGAGGTGGTGATGCAACTGGTGCAGATAAGCTTGTCACCGTACTGGGATAACTCACTCAGGTCATTAATAATAACATTACCCATATAGAGCACCCAGATCCACAATGAAGAGGAACAGTGTAAGACCACATCATGAATCAACAACCACAAACATTAAAGTGTACTAAAAATCCATTTGTAGATGAGTAAAGGATTTTTTTAGTGAAAATATTTCACACATTAGGGATTAACGAAGAATGAAAAGTTTCCATGGTAGTTTATCACCTCACATGGGATGCCATTCAATAGTGGTCATTAATTCAAAACACAATGTATGATGGAAATGTATCAAATATGTAATTGAGTTAGTTTATAAATATTTTATTATAAAAAGACTTCCCTTATGTCTATCGAGTGGATATGGAAAGTCCATTTCTGTGTTTGATCCAAAATGAGGATGAGAATGTCGCAAAAAATGAGGCTAAATTACAAGGTTAGAAAGGCATGAAACAGATTAAATATGTAACCGAAGGAGTAATATTGACTGACTCTTTTATGGGTGAAAAAAATTTCTCGATCGAGAAATAGTCTTACAATCATTCATGTCGTACAAATCTATAGTCTCATGTGATATTAAGATATAAAAATTATTATCTATGTCATACGACATAAATGAAAAGCGAGAGAAGAAGAGATCTTTTGAAGACTCTGCAAATTGAAAAAATGGGAAGAACGGAATTGTTGAATATCCATCCAGTAGTAAATGTGCGAAGAAACACCTCGATACATTCATGCAGGGAATAAGAGTCTGTTACTAGTGTGGCGAAAAGGACACCAGGCTCGTGATTGTAAGGGAACGAAAGAGGTTGTCAATGTTGAATGCTACAATTTTAGATAAAAGGGGAATTATGAAAATTTATGTCCAATTAGAAAACAATACATACCTCAAAAAAGTCCAAAGTAGGATGGACAAGCTTAAGTGATCACTACTATTGAGGTTGAAGCTCTAAAAGACATGGTGGCAGGAAATGTAATGGTTTCCTCAAGTTTATCCAATGCGTTATTTGATTCTATATCAGCACACTATTTCATATCTTCAATGTTTCCTAGGAAAATTAGATATTTCAAATTTGATTATACAAGGGATTTGTCAGTCAAAACGCCTAAGGGAACTATCATTGCAACAATGATTTGTGAATCAGTTACCATTAATGAATAAAAACGTACATAATCTACTGATCTAATCATTATACACATTATTTAATTTGATACAATCCTCAATATGGATTGTATTTTAATACCTGATGTGAAATTTTATTTTAAAAATAATTAAGTTACATTTTTTGATGATGATGATAAATAGAACCTTGTTTTTAAATGAGAAACATCACCATCTAATTCTTTTCTACATACACCCATAGTGGCTCAACTAAATTCAATTATTAGGGAGGAATATAATCATATAACCATGGTTGAATAAAAAAATTTAAAATTGTGTGTGTATATATGGTGCATGAATATATTGATGTTTGTCAAGAGGATTTACCAAGACATCCTCTAGAATGGGAAATTGTGTTTTTTATAGACTTAATTCCTTGTTCATGGCCCATATCAAAGACAACTTATAGTATTGCAACTGTGGAATTATTGGAGATAAAGAAAAAACTATAGGAATTGGGCAATAAAGTATTTATACATCCTAGTGTTTTTTTATGGGAGGCCCCTGTTATTTATGTTGTGAATAAATGGATCTATGAGGTTGTCCATTGACTATATGAAGATAATGCAATAAAAATAATGAAAAATTATCCCATACCTCGCATTGATGAATTTTTTGATGAACATAATGAAGCTAAATATTTTTAAAATATAGAAAATTGATCTGGATTTCATCAGTTGTGTGTGAAGAAGGAATGAATTCTGATGTTATCCTTTCGTACACAGAATGGGAATTACAATTTTACAGTAATACATTTTGGACTAACAAATGCACCTGATGTTTTCACAGATCCAATAAATAGAGCTTTTAGGAAATATCTTGATTAAATTTTACTGTTATTTGTTGATGATATAATGGTATAATCAAAAAGTAAGGAGGATCATGGAAATCACATGTGCATTATTCTAAAGACTCTTAGATGAAAGGAATTATATGGGATGTTTGGCATTGTGAATTCTGGCTTCATGAGATTACGTTTCATGGCTATATTGTCTCTATGAAAGTAATCCTTGTAGATCATTCAATAATAAGTGCAATACAAGATTAAATAGCACCGATATGTATAATTGAGGTACATAGTATTATTGTTTTAGCATGTTATTATCGTCATTAAATCCATATTTTTTCCCGATTGGATAACCCAATAACCAAGCTCACACGTAAAGGGGTTAAATTTGTTTGGAAAAAATAGTGTGAAGAATTTTTTGAAGAACTGAATAGATGATTAGTCAATTATCATATCTTGACACTACCATCGCGAAATGGTAGGTATTTTATTTATAATGATGCATCAAAGAAAATACTTTGTTGCGTCCTTATGCAGAATGTAAAGGTTATTGCTTATGCATCATGACAAATTAAAACTCATGAGAAACAATATACCATTAATGATATTGAGTTATCAGCTGTAATATTTTATTTGAAGATTTGAAGACACAGTTTCTATGGTGAAAATTTTGAGATATATACTGATCAAAAGAGTTTGAATTATATTATCTAATACTAAGAACACAACATGTGGAAAAGATGATTATTGAACTAATCATGGATTATGAATTCACTCTACACAACCACCTAGGTAAAAAAATAAGGTGGCATATGCTTTGAGAAGAAATGATCATGTAGTTATGAAAAAAATAAGAGAAGAAAAGGATCCTATATAAATGGATCTAGTAATGATGAATATTGGAATAACGATGGAAGGTGGAACATTAACCATTTTTCACATGGTTGAAATAAATCTTTACTAGAAATGATAAATATTTCTCAAATTGATGATGAGGAGTTTACAATGAAAATTGAAGTTGTGAATTATGGGAGAATGATATACATCATCTATAAAGATGGAATTTTGAAATTTAAGAAGAGAATTTGTGTTCCTAATATACATTATCAAAAAATGGAATTGTTGGATGAAGCTCATGGCTACAATTTCTATATACACCCCTGTAGAAATAAAATGCAGAGAGATATGAAGAAACATTTTCGGCCGGACAACATGATGAGGGACATTTTTGAATATGTGTCACTATGTATTGTTGGGCAACATATGAATGATAGAAGACAACATCAAGGATTTATCATGAAACCTCTTCCTATACATGAGTAGAAATATGATAATTTTATGATCGACTTTATAATGGGGCTACAAAACACTCATTGAAGGAATGATGCAATATTGGACATTGTTGATTGTCTGGCCACATCAGTTCATTTGTTTACTATAAGAAAATATTCACAACTTGAACATTTAGAAATAATATATATTAATGAACTAGTAAGACTTCATGGAGTAACCCAATCTATTATTTCAGATCGTGATTGCTGTTTTACATCCAGATTCAAGAAAATTCATGAAAAGGCCTTAGATACTGAACATTATTTGAGAACTGCCTACAACTCTCAATGTGATTGAAAATCAGAACAGACTATCAAAACCATAGAAGGCATTTTTAGATCTTGATCACCTCACATTAAAGGTATGTGGGATCATTATTTACCTCTGGTAGAAATTTTTTATAAAAATATTTTACATTCAAGTATTTAGATTGCACTATATGAAGCATTATATGCAATGAGATGTCGAACACCCACTTGTTAGAATGATGTGGGTGAATGAAAACTCATTGGCCCATAACATTTTTAGGAAACAATGTAAATGGTGAAGATTATCCAAACCTTAATCAATGATGATAAAAGTATGAAAAATATCTATACAGATAAATGAAGGAAGGATTTGGAATTTCATGTAGGAGATCATGTTTTCTTGAAGGTATCTTTATGGAAGGGAGTTATAAAATTCAGTAAGAAGAGTAAACGAAGTATCATAAATATTGGACCTTTATAAAATTTAGAACTAATTAGGGTTGTAGCTTGCCATTTGAAAATGCTGACATGTCTCTCCGAAATTCATGATGTGTTCTACATATCACTGTAAAAAAAATACATGCCAGACCAAATGCATATGCTCAAATATGAAAAATTAAAACTGGAACTAAATCGTTCTTATTCTGAAAAGCCTATCAAGATTCTTCATACTAGAGAACAATGTTTGATAAACCAGATGGATCGCTTGGAAAATGTTCTATAGAGAAACCATAAGATGGAAGAAGCGGCATGGGAACCCAAGGAACATATGATGAAGAACCTCCCGAGTCTTTTTATGGAGTGATATTTAATAAATTTTGAGGATGAAATTTTCTAAATTTTATTTTTAAAAATTGACTTCATGTTTGGATTTGGAATATCAAATTCTTCGAAGGGTGATTTTTTTGGTATTTTTTATGAATACTTTCAGATCATTATGAATAGTTAAAAACACTATATTATTGTTTAAAACCAAATTTTTTTTAAATCATTTTTTTTATTTAAATTTATTTTATGTAAAAAAGCTATATAAAACCTATATATGTTCAATTTAATTAATTGGAGTAATTTTATAATAAGTTTAGGTATATAAAACATTATTTTACTTTTTCACCATATTTTACCCACCATCTAGACGCATTTTAAAATTTGAATAAAATTAATTTTACAACATCTATAATTCAATTTTAAAAATTTGAGAGGCTTGGTTGATATCAGTATGTTTAATGTTGTTCAATAAGATAAAAATAATTTTTAGTGAACAATATCTTTTGTCTTCTTACCACGGTTAAAAGTAAATTTGATAATTAAAGGTAAAAATGATATTATAATTACCTTGACACATGTCCTAATTATATTTGAAAAGTGTATTAATATGAAAATCAACCTTAAGAATAATATATTATCCTTTTAGTTCACATGGATTAGATTAGGACATCTCTTATTATTTTATTAAAATAATAGATAAAATTTTTAAATTCAATGTTTAATAACTAAACATTATTTAGTATAGCGTTACACAAAAAATAAATTTTACTATAAATATATATAAGAAATATAAAAATATTTCTTACATAACCATATTTTAATTATAATATTTAGACATTAAATAATTATACTTATCAATGAAACAATGATGATTTATTAATTACCCAATAAATGAATGATTTAAAAATTGATATTATAATTTATTAAATAAATGAATTTTTTTAAATTATTATGTATTCCCCTAATTTTCTAGTTTAATATGACATGTAAGGGTTAATTTTATAATAAAATTATTATATGAGGTTTTTTTTACATTTTTATCTACTGGGACTTCATTATCATCTACAAATTTATTTCTTAAAACTATAATTGAAAACATGTATACAATTTCCTAGATTACGGATTATATTCAATTATTCCCTTGTTTTAAATTTTTAAATATTTTGAGTGGAATCTTTATGTCATTTTTCAAACAAGGAGATTTATGGACTTTTCAACAATATTAAGGAAATTTTTTTTTTATCTTATACGGTGTGTGTGCATATTTTCCGCTATTATAACACCATTGAAGATTCCCATAAATTATTATAATAATATTTTACAAATATAATATTTATTTTATAATTTTATGAGTTTTTAATTATTTCAAAATAGTTTGATATATATCTCTTAAATAATATTGATTTCAACTTTGTTAACGTCCTTTGATAGATTTTACACTTGTTTGAAGTAGATTTATTATGATTCAATCTTCTATAATGTATTAAATGTTTTTTGATATGTTTTACTGAGGATGATTTATTTTTATACCATTCATGGCTGATGGTTAATGTATTAACACTTTATATGCTAGTTTTAATGTGAATGATGTTGTTATGTTTCATCCTTTTCACGTGAGGAATGCATTGGACTTAGTATGTGATAGGTGGAGCCTACTATAGATCATTGATGCATCGGTAGGTCTAATGTGGAAAAATATTATTTTGGCACACGGCCTTGACAAAATATAATTTTTAATCACGGTCTGAGGCCTCGACTATGTGGTTATGATGCATGGATATAGGCTTTCCATCATTATTAAATTGGATATTGATATAGAATGTGACAATTAGATTAATTGAATATCCATGTGAATTAGTAAATGGAATTATTTGATTTATATTTTCCAAATTATGCTGATGTTTATGTGTAAAATTATTTTTGATTTAGTTTTATACATTTCCTTAATTTTTTTTTCTTATTTATGGATGTTTCTGCTATATTGTTATACTTACTATGACTCTGAGCTCACCCCTTTATATGTTTCAGCCACTGGATATGAAGAAGTATTTTATGGTCGACCTGTAGGATTAGGCTAAGGGATATGAGTTAGTTCAAAGGGGACACAATGTTGTTGTTTATCATTTCATAATGAAATTTAAATATTATATATATATCTAGTACTTCCAAGGATACTAAATTGATCGGTCATTTGGTTATTGATACCTTGTGATAATGTAAATATTATGTAATAATGCACCGACTCATGGTAACTAGGGTTGGGGCGTTACATGTTTCCTCTTTTGCTGAGATAATAATGGAGTTATTATATTATTACCATTTCAAGAATACATCTATACACCCTAGTATCAATCAAATGTATAGATATTTGATGTATTATTTATGTATGGATGATATTAAGTGGGAAATAGCTGATTATGTATGAAAACGTTTAGTCTTTCAAAAGAATTAAAGACAACATCGTAGAGGATCCATAAAACATATACCGGTTCCTACATGAATATGGTATTAACTTACTAGGTATTTTTTCACTAGATTGTAAAAAAACCCATCAATTATTGAATAAATTATGGAAGTTGTTGATCAACATATGTAATTAGCACATTTTCGTAACATAATGGAAAAGATACCACTGGAGGATCTTGCAAACCTCTATATTAATGTAGTTCTAAGACATATTCGAGTACCTATTTTGATTGTCTCTAATTGTGATTGACAATTTACATCAAAATATAGAAAATATCATTAGAATTAATTGGATAATAAGAATAATTTTTTCACTTCTTAAAACTATCAAAATGATGTGTAGTTAGAAAGGATTATCCAAACATTAGAAGACATGTTGTCATCATGCTCCATTTACTTTTAAGGAATGTTGGATCAGTATTTACCATTGGTTGAGTTTTCCAACAACAAAATTTTAGAATATTGTATTCAAATGGAACCATATATAGAATTTTTAGGATATAGATTTGGTACCCCAAAATTTTGGGATGATTATGGTGAAAGGATTCTTCTAGGTCCAAAAATTGTGAAGGAAACCACATCAAAGGTTGTGACCATCGAAACCAAAATCAATTGAGGTCAAAGTAGGAATAATATATATTCTTATAATATAAGGATGTATTCGGATTTCCATGTAGGATATCATGTTTTATTGAATGTTTATCCATGGAATTGGTTCATATGATTTGTAAATAATTGTAAAACAATCCTCAGGTACATTGGTCATTTTAAAATTATTGATAGAATTGGATTTATGTCTTATTTTCTTATAATGACACCTTGTCATTCTAATATAAATTATTTTTTCCACATATCCCTATTGATTAATTACACGATAGATCTAATCCATGTTTTCAATTTAAATGAAATTGAAATAGAATAAAATTTTTCTTGATTTAAATATCCTGTCTGTATTCTTGACACAAGAGAATAATTGTTGAGGAATCAGATAAATCGGCTAATAATGGTAAATTGGAAGATTCATTAAAACTAAAGAGGTGATCTTGGAACCATTGGAATATAGGATGTATAAATACCCAAATAATTTTTGAGGTGATAATCTAGAGATTTTGTGGTTGAAAAGTTTTTTTGGAAGGAAGAGTGTAACAACCAAATATTTTAGGGTATCCCTATTTTAAAATATTATATCATTAACTATTTGTGCTTCATGAAACACCATGATTAAAACAAAAATGTCATATATAATATTAACATTGTAATTGTAATGTTACAATTTAGAATAATAATATGACAAATATAATAGTATACTCCCTATTGTGGGTATAAATGTTTTTTTTATTCTATAAAAAAATATCATATATTTACATCATAGAATATGTAAATAAATTTTTTAAAAACAATGTATTAAATGATAGTATTTCTGTATATCATAAATAGTTATTTACAAATTTACTAATAAATTAGAATATTAAAAAATATATTTATAAATTCTATTAATATTTTATTATTTTCTTTTCTTTGTATTATAATATAATTTTATGATCCCTTGGATAATTTTCAATGTTTCCTAAAATTATTGTCAATTTTAATACCTGTGCTTTTTATAATAAATGATGATTTTAATTTTAAATTAAAAATTAAATATTTCTAAATGAATTATAAAAATTGAGTTCAATTTTGATTTGTACAGTTTGAAAAGATTTTATGGTGAATTATGGGTTTTTTAATGTAGTACAATTTTTTTATGAATAGTAAAATAATTTAATTTACAGTATATACACAAAAGATTAAAACACTATTCCTTGAGTCACGAATGTTGTAAGCACCGCAATCTCAAAATTCAATTATTTATTTCAATATATATTGGGATAATGATAAGAACATTGGTATTATGGATCCAAAATTATAAACATATGAATAAAATATTCCAAAAACACTCTTGTCCTCTACTATATATACCACCCCTCATCGGTTCATCTACTTGAAACATCCATGTGTAGTGAATTAACCAATTTCTATTGAATTATTTCCCCAAGACATTATCACACATCCGTGATACATTGTACTTAACAAAAATCCTACATATATCCCTATATGGTTGTTCTCAAATATAATAATTCAAGAGGAAAGAATCATCTACATTTTATTTTATTTACTTTTTAATTTTATTTTCGTCTCTTCTCCTTCCCCCACAACATCTTTACAGAGTTACATGATATATAGGGTAACATTGATATATTATTATGTTATTATTTATATGGAAAATCCACCATCAACTCTCTTCTCCCACTCCATTTATTTTAATATATTTAAATATCATCTGACACGTGCTCATTTACCACTTTTCATAGATGACATGTTTTCATTTTTCAACACATCCATCTAGACTATTCAAAAAAAGTATGGTTAAAATAGGTTATTATATATCTATTACATATTATCTAATGTTTTTGAAATAGTTTATATACATAATTTGTGTATTCCCGCCTGTTTCTGGTATGTAATCTATTCTTTGATGCATTTAATGGTTTTAAAATTAAGAGTTATGAATGGGGGAGTTGGGAGAAAATGAATGATGTTTTCATGCAATGGGAAAGTAACAAAGACAGTAGAGGGTTTTTTAAAACTGTGTTGTAAAACCATGCATAGTTGGTATTGGAGGCAGTAGATTCTACACGGGCGGCATACGGTTTGTCTAACTGTGCAGCCAAACCACGCCTGACGTTGTGGCTAACACACGGTTAGCGCACAGTTTGCCTAACCGTGTGAGAAAACCATGGGCCACGTAAAGGAGATCTCATAAAAGTGGATTCCACATATTTTTGCCTATATGTGGTTCTTTTTTCCACCTAAGAGGCCCTGACTCATGATTTTATTTCTCATAAGGTCAAAGAGGGTTATCCTATCATTCTAGAGGCGATTATGAGATGAAGGGTTGTTGGACATGGGGGAGGATCATGGGAGGTTAGTTTAGTGTAATTTAGTCATGTCACAGGAATTGAGATGAGTGATGAGAAGAAGCAGTGAGGGGTGGGAGGTATAGTGAAGGATATGAGGATTTCCCCATTATTTTACTAATTATATTAAAATGTTTCCAAATACAAACAATAATATTGATTATTGTGACCATTAATGGTAATATGAACATGTGATTTTGAACCAAATGTGCTCAATTCATCCATGATGCTGGTAATTTTGATTTTAATTGATACTGTATATATAGGGTAAATTAGTGTATTTCTCTATTCAAAAAAAGTTGAATATTTCATTGAAATACCAAAAATTCACCATAAATTTTAATTGACGTTTATAATTCAAATATGAACTCCAATTTTTGAAAATAATTTTCAATTTATTATTAATTTAATTTTTAAATTTAATCATAATTTATTCAAATAATAATAATTTTAAATTTATAATTCGTTTTATATCACCGTGAAAAATTAATCAAAATCGCATTATCTTATAACATTTAGATATATAATAATATTATGAGTTACTATTCATAAGGTTCATTTAACTATTAATATTATTATTCATAAATGTATGTTACAATTCTACAAAAACTAAGTATGTTTTAGAAGACTCTTAATATATTACTGAATGCAATGTTGTATGTCAGTTTTTCAAAATTAAAATATCAGAGGTGGTAAAATAATGTTTATTTGGTAGGTTTTAACAAAGTGAATATTTCAAGATACTCAGTGTTTCATGAATTCAATATTAAATTTATTAGAAATGTTTTGGGGTGTTAAATTAACCCCTCCGTAAGAAAATTTCTTCCCCAAAATTACCAGAATGTTACATCACAATATGATATGGTTAGTTCCTTATCATAATCTCCTAAGGATCCCACGATGCCTCTTTGATATTATGATTTTTCCAAAGTATCATTTCCAATCGATGCATCCAATTCCCCAAAACATGTTCTTTAGTGTCAATAATCAGGATATACTCTTCAATGTACGATCGGTCTTGGTTCAATTCTATGGTTTCAAAAGCGAGGGCAAGTGTTTGCTATGGTATGTAGTTTTTCAGCAATGGGACATTGATCACATAGTGTATTATAGATATGATTGGTGGCATATCCAAATGATATGAAACTACTCCAATTATCTTTAGAATTTCAAAATGTAATATGTACCAAGGGCAATGTTTTCCTTTCTTCACTAATTGTTTAACACCCTTCCTTGTAGATATTATTAACAAAACATGATCTATAACATGAAACAACAAAATCATCATTCGATTATCAATATAGATTTTTTCTCAACATTATGATTCCTTGATATGGCATTAAAATGTTGTTTCCTTCATTGATGTTTCCTCCACATTCTCTAGTCCAACAAGCTTCCTTTCTCGAACTGCACCCATAAAAATTGGCGTACAACATCACATTAGGTACAATGCATCATATGGTCCCATTTGAATATTAGAATGGAAGCAATTATTGTAGGAATACTCCACTATAGTTAAATATTTATCCCACGTACCATGAATGTCAAGTGATAATGATCTCAAAATGTCCTCTATGGATTGAATCATCCTTTATAATCACTATTCAGTTGGTTTGTGTTAATCAGTACTCAAACGAATATTAGTATCCAATGTATTCTTTTGACTTTTCTGATATTTTAATGAAAACTATGGATCATGATTAGACCCAAATGATAGAGGTTCTCCATTAAGTCTCACAACATCATTTATATATATTATTTATTGGATTTTCAGGGAAAAATAAACCCTTAATGTTATGAAATGTGAATATTTCATATGTCTATAAACAATTACGCATCTCACATAATTGTTCCATGGGAATTTGGTTAACAAATTAAAAAAATAATTCGTTATTTCATCACATTTACATGTGGGAATAGGTTGTTTTATTATCACTCTTCTTGTATGTTGTCATTCAGCCTTCACATGTCAATAGATTAAATATATTCAGTCATATTCAGCAATTTCCAACTTCATGTTGTCCCACCAGAAATGTTCCATTAAAATTCTCTGAATTTTACTGCAACCAGGGTCTGTAGATAAATTGAAGCTATGGGTATCATCCAATAAATCCCTTTTATGATCAAGTATATAGGGAACACATAACCTCGTTTCAAATTTTTGAAATCCATATTGACATTCTATTTCATTCAACATCCCCTCTTTCAAATCATTAATTTTCTTTTATAGGTTATAATCATCTGGATTAGGGATTTTAATCCTTTCTAATAAATATGGTTGGGAAAAGAAATGAAAAATTAGTGGTGTTTCACTATCATTGATAATTACCATATCCATCTTTACTAGATCTATAAACACGTGATCCGTTTCAATCCAAATTTTTAAAAATATCCAAGATCCCTCTTTCTAAATACATCAGCTACTTAATTTTTTTCATGAGTTGTAGTGTATGGAACAATATTAATAATTGGGTAATTCAAGACAACACCTTTTCCTCACTTGTATTTCTGTCTATGAGAAGATATATTTTAATATCTTATGATCTATATTTATATTTTACCATTATACATATGGAAAATTCCATCATATCTTCATAAGAAATATTAGAGCTGCTAACTCAAGATCATGAGTAAGATACTTTTTTTCATGTACTTTTCACTTTCTTGATTCATATCTAATACCTCTATCATTTTGCAAAAGGACATAGCCTAGTCATTTATTTGATTGATTATAATAGATCACAAATCTCCCATTACCTGTTGGTAGAGTTAAGATAAGACCATTAACTAATCATCTCTTAAATTCCCCCAAAAAATTATTACATTCGTTTTTCTATAACAATATATCACCTTTACAAGTAAACATTGTTATTAGGTTGGCTAAACTAGAATATTTCTGAACAAAACATCGATAATAACCTATTAAACCAATAAAACTATGCATTTTAGTTATGTTCATTGGGGTAGGCCATTATTAAACAACCATTTTCATCATTAGATCAACATATGTTCCATCTATATAGATTATTTGACCAGGAAAGGAAATTTATTGAATACAAAATTCACTTTTACTTAACTTCCAATATAATTCATTTCTTCTAAGTGTCATCATAATAGTGTGCATGTTGTTTTAATGATCATAATATATTTTTTGGGGATGCCAATATATCATCAATAAATACCACCACCAAGTCCTGAAGATATTCCTTGAATACACTATTTATTAATTCCATTAATATATATGGTGTATTAGTTAGTCCAAAAGGCATTAGTATAAACTGGTAGTGATCATACCTGGATTGAAATGTTGTTTTTCAACATTCTTCCTTCATCCCAAGAAACTGATGATATACAGATCGAATGTCAATATTTCAAAAATATTTAGCACCAATATGTTGATCAAATAAATTTTCAATGTGTAGCAATGGATACTTGTTCCTTATTATATTGAATTGATATCCTTCTAGTAAATGCATAATAATACAGTTCCATATTTCATAACAATGACAATAATTAGGGCTCCCATAGAGAAACACTAGGGAGAATAAATCCTTTATCACTCAATTCCATTATTTGTTTTGTTAGGTCCATTAATTCCACAATAGATATTCCATAAAATGTCTTTCATACGGGGGCCTTGAATCAGGAATGATGTCATGGGAAAACTCAATTATTCATTTTAGAGGATGTCCTTGAAAATACCTTGGAAACACATCAACATATTTTCTCACAACAAGTACATCCTCTATTTGAACATTTCTTTACTCACCCATAGATATTTCATTCCGTTATTCCCAAATAATTGATTTCAATAGAGATATTGGGGGATGATCTAAATGATAATTATATGGTGATGTTTCTACACAAAATATATGGGATTCCACATCATCATAAAAAATTTCTCCTCCTACTTCTTGAAATAAATTTTCACTTCATGGTGGATAATTCAGTCAATACTAAGTATTATATCAATTTAAATAATGGTTATGATAACAAAATCAGTATATAAAGCATGATTATATTTTATAATGGCTAAGTCCTCATACAACATTATGATAATGATACATCCATTGTGATGTTTTACTGAAAACACCCTTATTAAAACAAATTAGAAATATATAATTATTTTCTCAAACTGGGATGATATTATAGAATTTGATGATTCAGAATCACATAAAGCATTTTCTATGCTTGATGAATCAATAAATGTACCACCAAAACATCATTAAGATCATAAATATCAGTAGTTCTGATCACATAATCTTGTCACTTCACCCTTGGACTTTGTTAGGCACGTTTTCATGACACATTGGCAAATCATTTGAATTGTGTCCCATTTCCATAAAATTATATAATTAAATATTAATATATTATTTCTTACTCCTACAAACTCCATCATGATGGCCTTTCTTTATACATTTATAGAACACCCATTTTCCTTTTAAACATTAGCTAGGGTGTTTCCTTTCTAAATTAACATAGGGTGGAATGTCATCTCATCCCACATACCTCATTTTCTTGTTTCATTTTCTTGATATTATGGAAACCTAATTCTTAACATACATTCCTTTAAATTCATATGATTAATGAACTACTTTTCCATCATGATATAACATGAGACTATATCCTTGTTTGATGAGAATGTTTGGATGAAAATACACCCATAGATAAATGGATTTATGCCATCAAATAATAGATTAATCAGTATCCTTGTATTACATATATACTTCACATCATTCATTGATATCCTTGTGAAGTTATACCATAATTTTCAACATTATCATCTTTAAATTTATTCAAATTCAAAAACATATTTTCCAAATATGCACGTTGTTCATGAGGAATGTATATATATAAGAAAATGTCTTTAAATTCAATACATTCCATCTTTTCTATCTCTTAATCATCCTTTGTGTTTTGAAATAGTGACTATCATTGATTAGAATATTGGGATAGATGTTAATTTTTCATAGAAACCTTCTCTCATTAATTACATCCCATGGCAGGAAATATTTTCTATAAGAATCTTTTCCAACACTCCAATACAAATGGGTTTTTAGTCTCATTAAATGATAGAGTTTGTAGCTGTATTATGTGATTAAAAATAGCTCCTCCAAGTTGTGGATCAGGATGATCCATCATTGTAGGAACATTTTTCATAACCTAAGTTAGTTGTCCCATTATATTTATATGTTTCTTAGCACCAGTTGTAGATCCCGAGCCCACATTGTTATCTCACACATGAGGGAAATCCGGACCTCAGATATGTGCATTCATACAATATCCATTCATTCCACTAGGCAGTATTTTTAAATAATTATACACACTAGACATGGTTAAGAATATTAATTTATAACCTAATCAATGACTAAATACAAAGCATAAATTGAAATCCTAGCCATGTAAAATATCATATTAAATAACATTGTTTTGTTGGGAAAAAATTTACATTGAAATCCTTCATAAACAATTTTTAGGAAAATGTAAAATATCCTTACCAAATCGCCTAGGTGTGTCAAACTTGGTGTGCAGTATGTCCCTTTGTCATGTACCATGATACCCCATGTCATTCCCGAAACACCTAGTCGGAGTTTTCATTCCTATATACAACAATTCCATAAGCACATCCACTTGTAGTATCCAAAAATGGTTGTATTTGTAAGAAATATACTCATAATATATTCCTTACCAATATGCCAGGATTTTATTTTATTTTTATCCTAAAATACTATATTAGGGAATTTTTCCCTAATCTATGTTTTTGAAATCATGTTTCTTGGGTTTGAACTAAATATTAAATGATACCATCTATAAGGACCCAACCCCAATTGAATGGAATCAGTGATTTATATTATTACATCCAAATACAAACAAGGAATATTATTCTAAAAGGACCGATTAGTACAGTATCTAGTAAAACAATATACAGACACACATTCAACATTAGATCTTGAAATTAAATACAACATATAGGTTTTATTCAGAACATCAAAAAATATATGTTTATTCTTACAAGTAATTAATAATTAGCTTCTTCATATCCTGGGAAAATGAAACATAAGAAAGCAGTGTGCTCACCTTATAAGTAAGATTAAGTGACACAGTGGATGATAATATAAACATTAGTCATGTTTAATGATTTAAAACATAAAATTTAAAAAAAATAACTTCAACATAATATGGATGGAATATGAACTGAGTAAATACATCCATAATAAAACAGAATCATGGTTATTCTAGTTGTTGAATAACAAAATTAACTTGGAATTAATAGCTTCATAATGAGGGGAATGCATGTGTAGAACAATCGGAAACATATCGTTTAGGGCTCATCCAAGAAATCTAAAAATAATTAGGGCCATGAGCAAAACAATATCTAAAAATGGGAAAGTTCAGGACCAATTAATTAAATATTTGTTCCATGAGATATACTGATGCATATATAGGACATAAACCTCCCCATACATCACAAAATAAGTCAAATTCATTCCTTTTATGGATGGGTATTATCATAATAAACATATACACATGATATGTAAATAAAATTCCCCACAATGTTATATAATCACCAACCATTCCAAGTAATAAGATTAATGGTACGAAAATGTAACACCTACAGTCATTTTGATCATAGACCATTAAATATAATATGGTATATTATATCAAAATATATTACTCCCAATAATAAATATGAATCTATAAGAGTCTTGAAATCGATAAAAATATTCTTATAAAATCATCGAGTAATTCTTGATATAAGTACTCTTTTACTATGAAACGAAGATATCTTTTTGAAATGTCATTGTATAAAACAATAAGTGACGTATGATAGTATATTAATAATAATATAATGGATTTTAGGAAAATAAATGATTCTAAAAATATATTATATTGTACCAATTAAAATAGATATGGAATTGAGAAATTCACAAGAATGGGGCGTATAATTCAGAGATAATAATTAATGAACATTTTAAACAATATAACTCCCATAAAAGAAACATGGATTATCGTTTTAAAACATACATAAAAAATTCACAAAGATTTTTTGAAAAGATAAAAATATTTTTTATGAATTTAATTTTTATATATAGAGACAAAAAGTTACCTAAATGAAAATGGAGTTTCGGGTAGGAATACCTTACATTATAATATCATTTTAGGTTTATTCCTAGATGTTTATGGGTTAATAGATTCAATTTCATTATTTTCAATTTTTTTGTTCCTTCGTTTTCAGGATTGATTTCCTTATATTCATGTATGAATAAAAATATAGAATGAGAATGGTTGTTCAAAATATAATGTGAGTGTTATTAGTGAAAAAAATATTAAATGGTCATAAAATTATTTTGTTTATTTTTAGTGATGATGAACCATTATGTAAAACAACAATGACAATTTTTTGGGTTAATTGGTGGTTTTTTATCACCAAAACGCATTTTTATGTATAGAATTTTATCACTTATAAAACTCGATTCTAGAACCTTGTATACGTTGTAATAAAGATATTATTGTCTACTTCCACCATCAAAATAGTTTCATGACCATAATTTAAGATAGTAACATAAATTGAAAACTCGTCCTCTTAGAATGTGTTAATTTAACACATCTAGGATTTTTTATTCATTTCATGTATAAAAGAGGTGGAAATGAAATATGATGTTGAATTATTCCATTACAAAAAAACATTCCAATTAATGTAATTTACTCGATTAATCAGAACATTAAGATAAATGTAGGCGAGGAATGGAAAACTATGGAATGGAACAATAAATAAACGAAATTAAAATAAAAATTTACTTCATGATGTAATCTAACATTAGAGCCTCTTTTGGGGTGTTTTTTTTGTCTTATTATATAGCCATGAGCTATTGTAAATGGGGGAGGAACTTGGGAGTATATTTTGGAATAATTTAGACAATGCACATGGCATGAGATGAGTGAATAAATGATGGAGTAAGGGGCATTTTATAGTAGAGGAGAGGAGGGTTTTCCAATTATTATTATAAATATTTTATTGTTTTTCAAATGAAAACCCATAAAAATTATTCTTGACGCCATGAAAAGTAATATATGCATGTGAGTTCAATCCACACGTTCTTAAATTATACATGATGTCATGAATGCTGAATTTAATTAATAATATATATATAGTATATTACCATATTTTACTATTCATAAAAATTTGAGTACTTTTTAAAAACACCAAATATTAACCTATCCATTTTTATTCATGAATAATTAAAAAATGAACATCAAGTTTTCAATATGATTTTATAAATATTTTTAATTTAAATATTATATAAAATCATAATTTATTTGAAATGTAATTATTCTAAAAATATAATTGGTTTTAAATCCCCTTGAAATATTGAGAATGATATCAATATCTTATAACCTTAATACAAAAAAAATAATAATATGATTTTATTTTCAGAAGTGTCATATTACTATTTATTTTACTATTCTTAATGATATGTTACTATTCACCGAAAATTATGTTTGTCTTATGAGACTCTTAATATCAAACTAAATGGAAAAGTGTTTATATGTTTTTCAATATTAAAATCACAACGGTTGAAAAATTATGATTACTATCTATGATATAAAAAAGTGGTGTTTTTTAGTGGGTTAGAGATTCTTGCATTCAATACTAAATTTATTTTCAAAATAATTTGGTGTTAATTTTGTTAAATTATAATATATTTTTAGTTTTTTTTCATTTTTATATAACCTTATACATTTAAATTTAGCTAATGACTAATTTTTTATGATAATATATTCAATTAATACATTAATGGGGTTCAAATACAAGAAAAACAATTCTAATGAATTTTATTATTAAATTATTTAGGTTGATATTTATTAAATTTTATAAAATTTTGTAATAGAGTCACATTTTTGTGTAATTGTAGAAGGATATTATCATTATCAAATGTATAACAAATTAATAATGGATACACATGAGAATAATTGTGGTGAATTTTATTTTTAAAATATTTTATGTTTTTATGTGTTGATCCATCACATTGATATAGTAAAATATTATATGTGTTATTTAGAATTAAAAAAAATTCCTAATTTTTAATTTTTTCATTTTAAAAAAAAATTAAAATTCATTACCTAATTCTATTTAATTTGGTAAATAAAGTAATTTTAAATTATTTTTAATGTATTTTAATCATTCAATGATATTTCAAAATTTTATCTTCTACTTATGCATTTTAATTTTAATTAAATATCTATTTTCATTTTTTGTATAACATTCCAATAATACATATTAGAAAATTCTATTTTTTCTATTACAATTTAAAATAAATGACAACCATTTTATTTATA
Source organism: Viscum album (assembly GCA_963277665.1). NCBI lineage: Eukaryota > Viridiplantae > Streptophyta > Magnoliopsida > Santalales > Viscaceae > Viscum > Viscum album. The sequence continues at coordinate 841,055,625 of OY728141.1, forward strand.
AATGAAAATATATATTTAATTGGATGTTTTCAATTTCATAAATGTTAATTTTTAATAGATGGACCTATGTAATTCAACAATTAATATATATTATTTTTTTCAATTCATTTATCTCTTATGAATAATATTATTATATAATACATTAAAAAAGTTAATTTTTACCCAGCATATGTCGGCATGTTATTTACACAATCTATGATAAATTCCTTAAATGTAGTTTATAAACCCTTAATAAACAATATTTCTAATTGTTTCTCAATAATTGTACTGTTTATTGTATGGGAATATGTGTTTATTAGAATTTTGATTAATTATGAAGGATGACTCATTGGATAGAAATAAATATATTCAATATTTAATTTGCTGTATGGAAGATAAAAAATTGAATTGAAAGAAAACAATAAAACTATATTTTGTTTCTTCAAATTCTCATATATTCATTAAGTACCTCATATGTAGATGACTTTAAAATGATTGATTATTTTGAGAAAAGAATTTTTAAAATTAAAACATATTTATTTTTTATTTTATTATATGCTATGAACTTTTATTTTTCAAATACCAAAATATTTTATAACAAGGTTATAAAATAGTGTTTATGTGTTTTTATTGATGTTATAATTTGGATTATATTTATGTGACCACTAGTTTTGAATATTTTCTTAATAAAAGTGACCTAAATTTCAAATACAAAAGGAGAGTGAATTTATATCCCCCTTGAAATGGATTCTCTAAATAATCTATGTCATCTTTTTTCTTCTCTTAACATTATAATTTATCATGACTGTAATTTGATTTGTATGAATAAATTTTTTTGAAGAGAGACTATTTGAAATTTATTCAATTATCCATACATTTTCCGAAATTTCTATTCGTGCTCACCAAACTTATATTCAATCATGAACAATGTGAAGATTCATTGGGGTTGTTGGATGAATTGTATGACCTTCATTTTCCACTATGAATGATGTGATGATTTTTTTACATTTTTTAATTTCACCTTTTTTTATTTTAATAAATATCTATTTAGTAGTTGATGAATTTGTGTATTTATAGTTTTTTAAAATTCTATTTCTCTTCATTGTCTATTATTTTTAGACTGTTTGTGTGTTATAGTGCAATATAGATTGTTGTTGTTTTGATGCAATATGTACACACCCTTCAATGTGCGGATAAGCTTTTTTCTAGGACATTTGATTTATTTTCCAAAATAAACACTTATGTATTAAAAATTTATGATCCAATCTATTAGATAATATTTTTAATAATGTCATAAGTAAATATATTCTATGAATGTTTTGTAATGTTGATTATAGTAAAAGTCCAAAATTTTATCTCAATTATGACTATGTTTATTTAAGTCATACTGAGTGGTTTCAAAATAATAAAATATTCTATGATGATAAGTATTCAAATGGGGTTAAAGGGGAAATGTTAGTAACATTTTATTGGTGATTATTATTTAATAAAGTCTTTATTGATAAAATATTACATTTATTTGAGTTATTTCATTTTATAATTGGTTTTTATGACTTATTTAAGGATACTGATATATCATAAATTATTTATTTTTTCATAAAAAAAGATGAATTGGCTTCATGGTGAAGATATATTTGATATTTTGTGCGTGGTGGGGGGTCGATAAATGTTGGTGAAAATTTGGTGCCACAAATACAACAAACAATAAATTTTGTACATTTATTTTTCGGATATGTTACAACTTTTATTGATGACCTCTGAGAGTATTATTTAAGATTGGCTTAGTAATTTTATTGATTATGTGGATAAATTTCAAAAATCGTAAGATATATAAACATTTATTTATATATTTACACTACATAAATTAAATTACATATATTAATTAATTTTTTAAAATTATTATGTTATATTTCGATCAATAGTTATATCACCCCACAATGTTAACTCGAAAATATATATATGATTTTTGACTTGAGTCAGCACACAATGTGAAATTTTCTATAGTAAATATCACTAAGCCTATGCATATTAGATATTGATACATAATTTTCCTCCAATCTATGAGGTTTTTCAATAATAATGATTTCCCTAAGGTGAGTGATTAAAAAACATACATATAGGTATGGAAAACAACATGTGTTTCTAAAATATTCAAGAAATTGTCTTGTTAATGTTGATTCCCTGTAAATTCCTATAATAATTATTATCAATCACTTTTAATTTTTCAATTTATTCTACTTATTAATTATTTATCTCCTATAAATTATTATATAGTTCAAAAATAAATGTTTTCATCATATTTATTGGATCATATTATAGATCAAGTACTTCCTGAATAGATTATAATGTTATTATAAGAAATGATTGATTTCAATCATGATATAAATTTTCTTCAATGGTATGAACTTTTTTATATATATTTTTATTTTTTATGGTACTTATTAATTTAAACGTTAATTGTTTCTTTAAGATAATAAGTGTATTGAATTAATTATTTTTGATCAAAGAATATAAGCAAAATTTTCCAATTTTATATTTTAGAATGATTTTTTTAGTATAAAGTGTGGAGTTAGACCCACATTACATTTTATGTTCATAATGAAAGTATAAAACTCTAATGTACACAAAATTAAAAACTTACATACAAGAGTATCATTATGGTCTCTGTTATTTCACACATGCTATCAGATTTTTTGGAATGATTCATAACTATAAAGTATTGAAATATTCCATGTGTTTTTCCTTTTTTTGAATAATTTGACATAATATTATGAAATTTCATATAATCCCCAAAACACTTTTTCTAATCCATACCTAATTCATTTCATTATGGTGTATGAAATAGTTTAATATTACTTGTAATGTATTTTTCATATTGTACATGTTCCCTAAATAATTTCCTCTACTAATAATTTGGAATTATATTTAAATATACATGTTAATTTATTGGTTATATTTCCTATATAAATTTTCATTATATCATTTTGTTTTATTACACCATAAAATCAAATGTATTTTTTATGTATTTTCCAAAATATTGATTTAATTGGCTTTTTTCTTATTCATACATGCCTTTTTTAATATACAATCACATCTTATTCAACCATTAATATAAAAATTTCATGCATTTTATTACCCTATTAAGAATATTATTGAACATTAAATCCTAAATAATGTATGTTTCTATAATTTTATTATAAAAAATAAATTGGTACATATTATATATGTGAAAAATATGGCCAAAATATATGGGTAATTTTCTAGATTCTATGTAGAAACCAATGTATAAAATACTTGGTATTTTTTTCCCTTTAATTTTACTTTTTATTATATTTTCTAAAGAGTTTACTGAAATGATGCCTAATTATGTATCTATGACTCATTGGAGAATCACAGAAATGATCAAAAATGTTAGTGATTCATGGAAGATGAATAAAAGTGAATTGATTGAAAACCATTGAATAATTTATGTATTCTCTTATATTTTATTAATTAAATTATATATATTGGGATTTAGAATGACTTAATATTTTAATAAAATAATGATCTAAATTATGATTTAGTATTTTCTTATTTGATGTTGTGTTTAAACTGTTATATCATTAATAACCATGGGTTTTTACATATGAATTCCATATTTATTTTATGTGTGATTTTTGGAAGTTCTATTACGCTTTATGATACTACGAGCACTGGATTGAATATTTTTCCTAATATTATAGACATAAATTTTAAATATAATCATATAATGAATTTATAACCCCCATGAAAAGGTTACACTCTATCCTTTATGCCAGTTTGTTAGATTCTTTTCTTTTAAAGTTTTTTCTTGAATTGAATATGTTTTGTATGAATCACATTTTTATAAGTGAGTATATTGTATATGTTTTATATTATTAGAACAATTTTGAAAATTAATATTTTTTATCGTCAATATTATATTCACCCATGAACCCTATATTGCATTTATAGTTCTAGTGGTGGAATTTTATGATATTCATATTCCACTATTTAACAGATAAATTGAAATTAAATATTTTTTTATTTGAAGGGAAACTGAGTTAAATCTATTATGATGCTTGTTATAGAGTGATATGATTACCATAAAATGTTTCTATCATAAATTTTTAATGTTCTATATTGGAATATGAGAATAATAATCTCTAAAGATCTCCATCTTTTTGAATCATCCTGCCATTAAATTATACCTCGAATATTGGGTTAGATCATATATGTTGGACATTCATATCATACATGTTTAATTTTAACAAATTATGTCATTAAAAAGCCGGAAATGATAGTGAGATGTTAGTGGATTAAGATGGTTTTATGAAAAAATTAATATTTTCTAAAAGTGTATTAAATTTTTTTGTGAAAATAGAGTTACTGTTTTAAAATTTTGTTCTGGAATTCCCCCAACGATTAAACATTCCTACAGAATCCCATACAAGTATGGAAGAGGGAATAATATTGTCCACTGAATCCTTCCACTAATAGTTCAGGAGTTTTAAATCGAGACTGGGGGTATTTTCCACATGAATAGGATATATTACCCTATTAATTATGTAAAAATAAATCAAAAACTATAAATTCGAAAACCAAATGTTCCCATTAATGAAAAAATATGTTTCCATATCCTAAATTTTACTTGAATTCCATAAAACTCTAAAAAAACACAATCATGAATAGAATCCATATTCTCAAGATCATTCCCATACTCTACCTAAGATACTGTAATAATCTCTCAAATCCCTCTCACACTATCCATAAAAAAAATAACAGACAATGGAGGGGTGATAAAATGATTTAATCATCTATATATATGCGGAATATATTTTTCTTATTGATATATGTTGAAAATATATGAAAATAAATAATTTGATTAAGATAGTGGGAGAAAAATACATATAATTAATTATTAATCGCATAACTGTATCTTTTTAAACTATGGATTATCATAAGTAAGAAATGGTATTTTTAATTTCATGGTATATATAATACTATGAGAGGAATCCCTAAAATGTAGCATCATCATAGTCATATCACATCACAATTACTTCCACTACATCACCACCGTCAAAATATTCGGAAAAAAATGGAAATCACCTCCCTCAATTAGGGTCTCACAACAACAACATGTCAACTAGTAATTGGTATTTTAAGCTCCCAAAATATATGAATCGTCACATTATAACAACATCACAAAAATCACCACATCATCTTTACCACATGCACCCACAATATCCCCATATCATCAGATAATATCCTCATCGAATAATGTAGTAAACATATGACATCATAGTGTAAAACATGACATATCCCTCATCCATCACCACCCAAAACAATACATAACTCTATGAAATCTCAACACATAGAATCATCTCATTGCACACCTATTTTTTGATCACGAGAAATATCTACATCAAATCCACAATAAAACATTAAACTCAATATTGGTAGTAAATTATATATTCAATATGTCATCCATCATGATTAATATTATATTCATGAATTTTTTAACTTTTATTCATTCAAATTCACTTTATAAATTTGATAAACCCATCATTAAATAAACCTACTACCCTATGTTTAATTATCTAAAACTGATGAACCAATTTATTAAAGTATTCCCCATATCATTGAAACATGTGAATGCCCAATATGCATGATGCATTCCATGAGTTCATGGATCAATAGATCATTTATATATAATTAGTTATTCAGATAGAGGTTTTGATGGAGTGAATGAGCATTTTTAATATTCATAATTATTTCATTTTTTGGGATTTCATGTTTTAGAATCGCCCTATTTGTAAAACGATAAATTTTCTCAAGTATGAATCCTTTGAAGAAACATTGAATGATTTTGTAGATTTTTAGGTGTAGTGTTTACCCTCATGTTTATATGACATATAATTAATAGGGTTTAAAACCTCAATAATAATATATTAAAAAAATATGAATTTTTAACCTTATATGTGTATTTATAGGTGGGGTGCATTAGGAATGACTGGAACAGACTGTGTCTTGTTATGCATCTTGGTCAGATGGGCCAACTCAATGCATGGACGATATGCATTGTGTATCACATGAGCTAGTCTTGTATGTTCAGAAAACCCAATAGGACACATGTGATGTTAATGGGATACATAAACCTACACCCCTACCACCAACATTGAATGTGGCTTGGCTATGGGTCTCCATGTGTCCACCAATCTGCTTTGTGGTGTGATTTCATTGATTTTCATGTCATATGTATGTTTTAGTAAAATAAATAACATATCCAACATATTTTTCTACATTTTTTGTAGTGGGTGTTTATTTTTTTCGCCATCAGAGGTAGTTTTCAATGAATGACATAATGCTTTATGATTTAGCACTATAAGGATTATGATGAGTTTTGGACCTTGATGTTCACAACATTAATGAGGATAATATTCCATGGGAAGTATATCTTTATGTTTACGAGTCTAATATTTTTTATCCTAGATTTCCATAACCAACCCCCCCCCCCCCCCCCACAACCACCAACATGAATACTAGTGTTCCTATCCACTTTATTGACATGGATTTGGTACTCCATCGATGTAAAATAGTTTGAGGTCCACTGTATGCTAGTAATAGGGGTTGGTACTCCCTTAACATAGAAATATTATAGTGAGGGGAATGTATTATATATATATATGGTAAATAGTACCATGATTGAGGTGTCTTCTTAAGAGTTGTGTGTCTCCAAATATATTTCAATAATGGTTGTGTGGGTTACTGGTTTTAGTGAGTATGATTTATTGGACTTGCGTAATGATTTCTCATGATGTTGGACTATGAAGAGTGGGGTCTCATTCATTTGATTATAATTTACTCCTTTAAATTATTAATTACTGTTTATAATAGTTGGGGCTTATACACTATTTATTGGGATCTTTTCTTTTTAATGTCTATTGATTCCTTTGAGTTTCTATAATGGCATCACTATATCATTGGTTTGGAATGACAGGGCAAGTTATTCTCTTTTATTAAATTAGTACATCAATGAGTGGGTACATATTTATGTTATTTAGAAGAAACATGAATGTTTAAGAGGATGATGAATTTGATTGCATAGATACTTTTGTCTCCTTATGTTCTCAATGGTTATTGTTATGACATCGTGTATAATATGGCCATTTGTGTCATGATAATAATACCTTTCATTATTCCATGTATTTGTACTTTCACGTGATTTTTGAAATAATAGGTTTTGTTTATTCTAATGATGTGGAGGTTAGATGATTGTCTCAGTGGAATTTAAACTAGTATTACATTGTAGTTAGTTCCTGGTGATGATTATTGAATTATTAAGAAGAATGGTGGTCCATAATAGAGGATGTCTTGTGTGTGGCTAGTTACCAATCCACAAGTAGTCACAATATGGAGGAGTTCCCAAGCTTCATTCATCTGTTAGATTTGGGGACTGGTCAGATCCATAGTTCCTTTAGATTTTCACATGTGAGGTGGTATTTTTCTTTAATGCCTCATTTGTGAAATGTGTACAATTTATTCAGTTATAAATTTATATCCTACATATGTTTATTGTTATCAAATGAAATAGGCTCAGCCCTATCATGTTGTGTGATATGGAATCATGGAGATTTTTTCCATCCCTAGGACTATTTTTAGAGGACATAAGATGTCACACACAGCATACAATCCACCTGGATAGGGCCTCAGTGTCTTTAATCACGTAATTATTAATATCATGTAAAATGAATTTGTATATAGTTTGACAATACAATTTATTAATCCTAAAACCACTTATATCTAGTTAGTAGAGAATATAAAAATGAAACAAGCATATGAAAATCTATATTTGTCAAAATATGTGGTATCAACAATCTTATATATCTTCTTTCTATATATCTATAAGATAAAAGATGATATAATATTTTTATTTAATGTATTTTGTGGGATATTGGTGTCGTATATTTTAATTTATGATCTACATTGACTATTTATGTTTTCCTAATTTAAGTACATGTACACTAAAATTTATATTTATTTTGAGATTACTTTTATATTTATTAGATAATTTTTAATTTTTATTAAAAATTTTAAATTTATAAAAAACATCATATTGTTTTATAAGTTAATATATTTTTTATCAACAATGTTTTTTTATTAAACCATGGTATTATTTATAATTGTTTATTATATTTTAGTGGTGATAATAAAGTCTGTTCAAATATTTCTTGAAATATCACTATAATTACATGATATATCATGTAGAAGTCAAAATAACATTCTATTACATTGTTTTATTTGAAGATATGTATATAAGATAACCTAATGATTTTAAGGGGTCAAACTAGACTATTAGGGTTTCTATATCGGAAGGGTTCATTTATAGATTGAATCATGAATCTCAGAGTTGTAATATATTGTTTGGTGATGCTATCATTTTATTTGTTTTTCTAAAAACACTTATTATTCATTTTTATATAGGAAGGTTATTGGATAAATTTTATTTTTTAGTGTGGTTTATGGATGACAAACTACATATTAAAAGTAATGTCCTGAATTTACATTCTGTAAAAATGTGTGGAAAATGATTTTCAATGAAATAAATGGCATAAATTTTCTGTATATGGGATATAAAGTCTATATATAATGATAAAATGGTTTTTTGGAATGTTTAAATGAACATATAATTGGAATTTTGTCAATTAGTATAATATGAGGAACTCCATAAAGGGGTCTTTTCCATTGTTTAGCAGTATCAATAATAAGAATACCCTAGATCATATATAATTTGAATTGATGGATAAGAATCCATATATTTCTTCCATATTTTGATTCATATATACTATGTTTTGTTATTGGCCTAATTATTCTTATTCACAATGTATAATAAAAAGGTACCCTATATTATTTTCAATTCAATTAGTTTCAAAAAGAATAACATTGAGTATATAAGAATAATTAAGGAAATGTTTCTGGTCATTCATGGTGAGGAAGAGTGCATATAAGGAATTAAACCCTTGCTAGTCTCGAAATTGATAAATGTAATTTGATATATCTAACTAATGTCATTGTTTTTCTTCAATGATTATCTTTTTTATAGTGTATTTGAAACTAAAAAATTATAGTGAAGTCGATAAAAATGGTAGATTACATCATGGTTTCACATGTTGGTGAATGTACAAGCCATGATCAAGATGTTAACAACTAATATTGTTGTGTATTATTACATTAAAGAAGCAATTGACCATTATTGTGACATCAATGGATCTATTTAATAGGAAATGGAACCATGGTCCCACTAATGTACATAAAATAAAGATGGATGAAAATATCAATGAGATAAGTATTTCCTTTATGTTTCAATGGGTAGGTCCCATATTTTATTTCTTTTTCAAGTCTCCTTTTATACAATTGAATATGAATTACTAATAAAATCTAGTGTCTATAAAGCCACTGTCAAAAGTGCTTAAAAACTTCTGTAATTTGTTCCCATTTAATTAAACAGAATAGAAAGAACAACATGAATTTTAAATATGAAAATCAAAAATAAATTCTAATATCATTGTCACATTCAAAAAAACACTGACATATAAAAAAGGTATAAACTGATTTTTTGGAAAAGGTTACATTCCATATATGTTTCACTAAATACTTTTCTATAATAAGAAATTTCTACGACATGAACACAATAATACTAAATCATCAATTACACCTAATCAAAATCATTTTAATGGATTTTTATAGAAATGATATATAGTTTCTATAAAACTAATATTTTGTTGTCATGAATTAATGAATTATTAACATGAATACAAAAATAGGGTTTTACAGTTCAATCCATTTAATTGGATAATGTAAAATTCAGAATTTTATAAATAGTAATGTGGATAATTATACATGGGAATACGAAACAAAAACCTATATTATTTCTAGTGATTTATTGATGTGGTTTCCAATAAATTTTTTACAAATCATGTGTTCCATCCACAAAATTTATCTCAAAAATTAAATCATGATGAATTTGAGTCTGATTGATATAAGGAATAAGATTATTCTATTTATATATAGATTATTAAAATAAATTCAAGTCTTCTGACATCCCTTTATGGACATCTATCCATAATTCACCCATGGAAAAAATCTCATTAGTCCAAACATTAGAAATTACAGCATATAATCATATTTTTGTCATGTCTGAACATATGATCCATTAGAATAAATGTATTATTCAACATCATTTTCACCTTTCATGGAGAAAATTACATAATACAATAACCATCATAAAATTTAGTAAACATTTGGATTAAAATTTCCAATATTAATTATAATAACACTAATATTAACTATTTTATTATGAAAAAATATTAAATTATTTCACCCAATATAAAATTAGAAAATATATTAAGTTTTTATAGTTTTATATAATTTCATGCATGTTTTTGTATGTTTTTAACTAAATGTAATTTAAATAAATAATGAAATAGATTTTTTTTAATTGAGTGAAAAAAAATTCATTACTCATTTCCCAACCATTTATATGATATGCATCATGTACATAAAAACATTAAAAATTATCATCAAATTCTAAAAAACGTAGATTAATGAATTTAATATTATTTCACCGAAGTCATAGAGAAAATATTATATGATGAAAGAACCAAATTTTTCATAATGATGATTTAAAATGGTAAAACCAACAATGAAGAAAATAAATGTATAATATGACCCATGAGAATAAAGGTTTAATAAAATAATCCAATAAAAATTATCATAAATAAGTGAAATCATATATAGTGTAATAAAATTTAAAATTTAGTGTGGACTAAAATAAAAATGTTCTTATTTTGAAACAAATGAATATGTACCATTTGTGAAAAAATCCTGAACTATAGTCTATTTTATTATGATCAAATAGTTATTCTAATTATATATTCATGTCCTCAAGACTCATAATCGAAAATTTCATTCTATGGAATTTAACATCGAACAATATTTTTAAAAAAACGTTAAAAACAGAGAATCCTATAATATAAATAAAAACAAAATGTAAAACTAACAAATATTAATCTTTGTTTGAATCCAATACGAATTTATAGGAAGTGTGGTACATAAATATTTTTTTAAAAAATTTATCAATCAATTAAAATTAAATTAAATATACCATGTGTGTATAATATTAATGACTCTTTGGTCTATATTCATTATGACCACATGGTTATACAATTATCTACATAAGCCACCAGAAAATGAATTTACTTTTCATAGTGTATAAACAATGTCAATTTCAATCATATGGGGATCCCCTATCAATATTTATTTCTTGATGTTCATATCCCTCTATGAAAAGAAGTATGTCAATCTCTTATAAATGATGAAATTTGTAAACATTTTCATTTATGAGATTGGGGTTCCATGTTTTTCATTCTTATACCACCATAGCTGTGAGTCATATTATTCTTATTTTTTTGTGTTTGCAACATTAATGAGTAATAGAATATATAATGGTCTCATAAAAAATAATTCATCCAAATCTAGATCGAGTCAAATCATAGTACATAACATAACACATCCCATATTCTATAATGAATAGTATATGTTCTATAATGAGTGTGATCATAAATACCTAAATTTATATATTTTCCTTCATTATTACTTTTGAATGGAATACCCTTCCTCATAAATGTTTACATAAGAGAATTGGTCATGAGAAATCTTAGACAAAGATACAATAATAGATATATTTTTTAAACTATCTTTATAAAAAATACATTCATATGATGTTGTCATGAAATAGTTATTTCAATAATATTAGGGTCATGTAATGTGTCTTTTATGTAAATGAATGTCCCAAGGAAACAACATGGCCCTGTATATTTAATTTGATTTAGAAGGAAATTTCTTGTGTGTTCTCTTCATTATAATCATTGAAATATAATTATTTTTAAAAGATAGTATAAGGCTAAAAAACACTCTATATCAAATAGAGATGTTTATAGTTTAATTTATGATGTTAATATGAAAATTTTCATCCTTAATACTCATTATTAAGATCAAAACAATCATGTGTGCTATGCTTGGAATTTAAACTATTATTCAACATGAGGGCATAATGTTTATCAAATGACATTTCAATTAGACATTTATCTTAAACTTCTTCATCTTATTAAATGTGTTTTGAATACTCAAAAATATATTATAATTTTTGAATGAAACTGAATTCATCCATAGTTTAATTTATCACATATTATGTAATATGTGAATTTCCCAATCAGTACCCCAAGTCTCAACTATCTTTGTTTGATCCATGTGAATTTTCCAGATTATAAATAATAAATATCATATATTGAAGTTCCCACATGTTGTATCTTATTATAGAAGAGTATAGAATATTTCTATTGATTCAATAATAATATACTCTGACATGTAAGAATATAAATCTCTATAATTTATGCATTTAATATTCAAATGTGAATATAAATTATTAATATCAGAAATGGTAATTTTTATAGAAACACTGGGATTCGTAGTGACTTAACATGTTTTCACATGAATAAATGGTAAAATAAGAGAATAAGAAAATTTTTATATGAAGATGTCACGAGACACATATATTTTTGTGGTTATATATTAATCTCTACATCCATAAATTGGAAGAATACCACTATGAAATATTCGATGATCTATCATTTTTGGATAAGGAAACATGGTGCAACATGTAAATCTTTACCTAATTCTATTTGAAATAGGGCGGTGTTGTCCACTTTCAATCAGCCCAGGTGGGCCATCGATGGATCTAGTCATTTCATTTTGAATATCATATTAAATGAATATATAAATAGTTCATTTATAGTATTGATTATTCTTCCAAAATCATATAATATGATATTTAAGGATATAAAAATGAAACAAGAATATGAGAATCTTTATTTTTCCAAATTCGTTGTATCAACAGTACTGTATATTTTCTTACAATAAATCAATTGAACAAAAACTGATTGTAGAGTTATTATCTGTAATGTTTTAAAGTGTTATTTCAGATATTTTCTTACTATATATGAATTTATATTTAAATTTATTATTAATATGTTTTTAATTTTAAATAATAATTCATCGTAATTATTGTTTAATTTAGGATTTTTTTATGTTTTAATAATTTTTTATGTTTTTAATAATTTTTATAAATTTATACCAATATTTATATTGTTTAACAATATATAATTGTTTTTTAATAATCAATTTTATTTGTAGACGTCATATTTTTTTGTAATGTTTTATAGTTTTTGATAGTGTTGATAATTTCCTTTCATATATTACCTGAAATCACATTGTGATTTTATGATACATCATATGGATGTCAAGTTAAATTTCTTTAAAATAAATTTAATTGAGGTTATGTATAAAATATAACCTAATGGTTTTAAAGTTTAAAATGAGGCTATTATGGTTTCTATGTTATAACAGTTCATTTATAGATTGAATCAAACATCTCAGAGTTGGAATATATGGTTTGGTATGGCTACCCATATATTTGGTTTTCTAAAAATGATTATGATACTTGGGTATAAAGTATTGTTACTGGATTAATCATGGTATTATTACTATTTTATGTAGATGACATACCAATTTTTGAAAATTATGTAATTTGTTTACATTCTATAAAAATGTTTTGAATTTTTTTATATGAAATGCATATGTAAAATCGCCTTTATATAGGTTATATGGATCCCTATAGATGGATAAAATGGTTTAATGGACTGATTAAAAAAATATAAACTAAAAAATTTATCAAGAGATTTAGTATAGATAACACTAACAAGGGGTCACTTACAGTGTTTCATATTATGAATTTACTTAATACTACAGCTCATAAACTATAGAAAATGATTAATAATAGTCTTTTTGTGTCCAACATCTGATGTGTCTTGTATGCAATGTTCTCTATTTGTCCAAATTATTTTTATTCATTATGTATAATAAGTTAATATCATATATTATCAGAGACTCAATATTTTTTTGAAAATAATATCCTTTACTATTTTAGAATAATTATGGAAATTATAATCATCATTAATTGCAATGATGAGGTAATTCTATGAGATAAATCAAATTGTAGTCTCTGAATTAATAAATATAAAATGATATCTCAATCTCATTTCATTTTTATCTTGAGAGTTGACCAATTGTATTGTGGAGTTCAAAACCATAAATAATAGTGAATCTAATAAAAAAGGTAGATTACATAGTGGCATCACATGTCGGTGAACATATTAGTCTTTATAATGAAGATTATTGTTTCAGATGTTGTGGTTTCATGGATTGATGATGCAATTTACCTTTATTATGAAAAAAATCAAAGTATTCCTCAGGAAAAGGAAGCTTAGTATCATAAAAGTACTTAAAATATGGATAAAATTATTCATCTATGAGATATTTGTAACATCAATGGTTCAGCTGCTTGGTCTACATTTTTAGGTTTTTTATTTGCCTCATTTCTGTCAATTTAATATGATATTCTGATGGAATCAGGCATCTATGGGGACCAAACCAATAGTGGATCACCCCTTGTATTAGTAGGTCTCATTTCATTAACATGTACATAAAAAACTATAACAAAAAAAATAAAATTAAAATGAAAAAAAAAGATTATATCTCATTCCAATATCACGTTACAAAATATCTAACATATCAAAAAAATTTCTACATCAATTTTTCAAGAAATGTTAAATTTAAATAAATGTTTCACTAATCGATATACAATTATAAATAATCTATTTGACATGAACACTATTAAATTAAATCATCAAATACTAATAATAAAATTCATTTCAATGGATTAACAGATGATATTTAAATATGTTCAATAAAATTCTTATAGTGACTATAATGAATCACAAAATTGTTATCATGATCACAAAAAATGGTGTTTAATTTTCCAATAATTTTTACAGGTAAAATATAAAATTATGAATTGTGTTTTTACAGTAATTTGGATATTTATACAATGTTAGAAGTCACAATAACATGTATCTTTTAAAGAATTTTATAATTCATCTACCAATTGGCTTCTTCCATGTGAAGTGTTCTCAACCAAACAAAAAGGATAAATAACTATTTCATGAGGAGTTTTATTGTGATATGAAAATGAAATAAGATGATACTATTTATACATAAGTAACCATCTTATTTTCAAGGCTGCAAAAATCCCATTATAGACATTTATCCACCCAAAAACCATAGAAAATAAATCACAATAGTCTATGTCATTATAAATTTGAACATAAAGATAGATTTCCAACATTTGTGCATGTCTTCTCCATCAGAATAAATGTATTATTAAACTAAATTTTTAACCTTATGGAGAAAAGGATCCTTTATACATAGTATAATATAAAATGCATTAATAATTTCAATGAACAATTCCAGTATTAATTATACGATGTCCAACATTATCTACATCAGTATGAAAACATAATCATTTGTTACACCTCTTAATAAATAACTGAAGTTAAATTCATTTGTATAGTTTATTTATTCTCATGAATGGGGTTATATGATTTTGAAATGTGATGAATATTATTTTATTAATGCAATAGATTTGTATCTACATGGGTATTAAATTATTCCATTGTCATTTCTCACAAAAATATATTATATTATTTATGGACTTAATTATTTCAACAATGATTATCTGATTGATAAAAATAATGATATATAGTTAAAATTAAGTACATTGATGTTATAGATAACATATATAATGAAAAATGACCACCTGGTTCTTAAAGATGATTTATAATTGGAAAATACATAATGAAAGTAGTATAAGTTATATAAGACTCATATGAATTAGGTTGATAGTTAGAAATTCCAATAAAATTATACAAAATAAGTGAAATCATAAATAGTGTATTCTAATTTCTAATGTTGTGTGAACATAAATATATTTCATATAATTTGGGTGAAAAATAATAAATATCATTTATGAAAAAATGATGAGATGTATTGTATTCTATTATGATCAAGTATTTTTTCAATCATTTATGCATTATCTAAAGACTCAGTATGGAAAATTAAATTGAATGGAAAGTAACATCAAACAGTAATTTAAAAATGAAAAACATCAACAAACAAAAAATTTATTATTAATATAAATTTATTATGAATATATATGAAAATTTTATATAATAACATTATTCATGAAATAATATTTTATTCAAAAAATCATTCAATGAAATGTGACAAAAAAATATTATAATGAATAAAAAATTATCGATAAAATCTATAAAAATGTAGATAAATTGAAAATAAATAAAAATTAAATTAAAAAATGTAAAATAAAAATAATTGGTTGAAGTGAATATTAAATAATATGGAGTGTAGATTATAAATATAATTCCTGAAGAAGTTATCAATCACATAAGATTAAATTCCCCTTTTCAGGTGTGTATGATTTTCATGCCTATCTAGTCAGGATCCTCCACGACCACTTGGCTATAAAAATTTCAGCCTAAAACGTCAGCCGTTGAATTTTCATTTCTATTCTGAATAAATAAATTCAATTTGAGACATATTATGATAAACCATTGATTTTTATTCATGTGGTCAAAGTTACTATGTGAAAGAATTATATTGAAGCACTTATGATGGAGGAAACTTGTTAAATTTTCCTCAAACAGATGGTGGTGCCATTATTTTAGGCTTGGAAAACCATCGTTTTGAGTAAGATAATTCATATCATATATCAAAAATCATTTGTGAGACATTTTATATGACATGGTCTCCTAGAAATTTAATTTCACAAAATCCAAATCGAGATTAATCATAATACCTGGCAAAACCCTTCCTCGGTTCTAAAAATATGAGGACATGTAGTCAATTGAGTAAGATCATAAACTCTTAAATGTATTTCATTCCATCAATATTAAATAATAATGGAATAACCATATTTATCAATGTTTATATAAGATAATTAGGATTTGAGAAATCATAGGCAATATTATGGTAATAGACTATTAGTCTAGAAATATATAAATCTCATAGCCATTCGTTGGATGTTGTGATGATATTAAAATTACATTTTTATGGTCTATTGATGTATCTTATTTAGAATTGATACTCCTAAGAAAACGTGGACCTGGTAATTATTCAATATGATTTGGAAGGAAACAACATGTATAACCACTTCTTTACAACCAGAAAAATATTATTATTTTTTAATCGAAATAATTAATAGTGATAAATTATTAATTTTAGTGGTTTTAAAGTATATTTAGAATATATTTTTACACTTCAATACAATGTTTGTCATTGGATGTAATTTCACGTTTACACCAGACATAAACAAGTGTTAATATTTTGATAGTTATTATCTCTTAAAAACACGCTATTTGTTTTGACAGCGGAAATTAATTATAAAATTACTTAATGCAACTTATATTTTGGGAATTTTGTAAAATAGAAATAATTTTTGAATTCGGAATATCAATTATAGCTTACGGTGAAATTTTGGCATTTTTCTGAAAAACTTCAATTTTTGATGAATAGTGAAACTACTAAGTTGAAGTTAAAAAAATTATTTTTTTCATAAATCTTAATTTTACTGCTTCTGTGAATGGAATTTCAAAAAACCGAGAGACACGGTTGATGTCAGTAAGTAAAATGCGGTTCAATGAGATGAAAATAATTTTTGGTGAATAGTAACTTTTTACTTTTATATACCACGGTTAAAAGTAAATATGGTAATTAGGGGTAAAATGATATTAATATTACCCTAACACATGTCCTAATCCTATTGGACAAGTGTAGCTCGACTAAAAACAACCTTAGGTGTAAAATATTATCATTTAGGCCCACTTGGATTAGATTAGAACATTTATTATTATTCAATTCAAAGAAGAGTTAAAAGAGTTAAAATCAAAGTTTATTTACTAAAACATTTTCAATATGGAGTTATACATAAGATAAATTCGACTATAAATATTCATTAGATATCTAATACGATTTCCTACATAATGGTATTTTATTTGTAATTTTTAGACTTTAATTTAATTTATTTATGACACAACAATGATAAAATAATTACCTTTTTAAGAAAAATTAACTTAATTGATGTTATAAATGCCCAAATAAATGTAATTTTAGACTTTTTATGACTTAAAATAATTTTCTAGGTTAATATGACTTGTTATTATTGATTTACGGAACTTGGATAGAACTTATCATTCTGTTATGAATTTCATAAAAATCATGTACCAAATATAGTCAAAATTGACATAAATTAGTTTTTAAAACAAATATTATATTATCAATTGTTATTTAATTCCTAAAAATCTAATGTTTGGCCAAATGACTTAGATAAGGATATATATATTAATAATAAACAACTTGGGGTTCTTTTGGCTTGTTATGGTAAGTTTATTAACCAAATAGTGTAAGAAAACAAAAAGACACGGTAAAAGTTAAATTATTTAACTTAGAGTTAAATCTAATTGAAAAGGTTAAAATAATAACCTAAACTTGTCTAAATCCTATTGGATGAGAGTATTTCGACTCATCCCTACTTTATCTTCGAAATAAGACCATTTGGAACCATTATAAACCGAATTTGACCTTAATATAAAATAATATTTTGAGATTTTCATAAGATGCCCCTCTCCTCCCTTATAAAAGGGAACCTCCTCCCTTTCCTCCACACACCAATTTGAGCATTCAAGATCGGCCAAACCCTGCAAAAATCTCTTCTCCACTTCCCTAGTATCATCCTAGAGGTACTGGTCTTCTTCAAAGAATATCCTTTGTTCTTTAAGTGGAGGTTAAGAAAAGGCGCGTCAAAAAGAGGTAATATTCATTACTGATAATTTTCAATTTCGTTCTTCTTCAACTTCTTCTTCTTTTTTTATAATGTAATAACATCAGTATTTCTTATATACTGATATGTTATTATAAATATGAAACAACTCTAATTAACCTTCTATCCATCCTACGGAAAAAGGAAATCACCATGCGTGCGTACGTACGGAATACCGTCTCCACGCTGTGGTGTAATCTATTTTCCGCCACCACCTTAATTGGATGGGTATAATGGTGTAATGAGTAACTATATATGATTATTAGAAAGTTATATTGATACTTAACTAGTATACATACACTTAAATACAATTCCACGACCATGGGAACAATATCATCGCTCGTGCGTACGTACGGACTACCGTCTCTATGATGCGATGAGATTCATTCTCAATGATTAACCATTCATGAATGATTATAAAGTATATATAATGAATAATAATGTAATATATGACATGGTAAATCTACTGGATATATTTATATATATATATATATGTCATCTAATTACTTCCATTCAAGACAATAAGGAAAGGAAAGCAGCGTTCATTCGTACATACGGACTACCGTCTCTATGAACGGTGTGTTTCATTTCATTTATCTATCTATTATATATATATATATATATATACTGAATATATATGATATATAAATCATACTTTATATTCTGGATGTACGTAAATCATGATATAAGTAATAATAATGTCAAGAACAACAAGTCCAAACACCTATGATAAATGAAACAATTTTACCCAAAACGCTTCTTTAACATGAATTTACAAAAGAACGAGTAATATAAAGTCATAAGTGGGACATATATGATATAATAACAATTAATATGATTCTTTAATAAGTCAATAACATGATTTAAATCATTATATAGGAGGATCAGACACGTACAAAGCAAGTCGGACCTAAGGTAAGGGAAATATAACAATCTCATTTTTATCCGAGATTGCTTATACGTTGGTATTTACTGGGGTGTATTTTATCATCCACATCCATGATCCCTTAATATTTAATATTATTTCCATCCACCTACAATTGTTTAAAACCTATTTTTCCCTTTGGTGAGTTTTTAGTAAAAGATATGAAAGGAATCTTTTGTTGTTTTTCGTACGAGGTACTTTTTGAATTTTTCCGACAAAAGTACGAAGAATGTTTCTTTAACTTATACGACAATAATGTATTTTTAAAACATTATTTCCAAGAATATTCCTTTATAAGTTTTGAAGTTTATTTTTAATCAACTTCTTTTAGTTTATAATTGTATGACATGTTAAGAAAAGAAAAGTGTTTTTGAAGTAGAAATGATATTTTCCTCAAGAAAGGAGTTCAAATGTATTATCAAAATTATTTTCCATCTAATATAATATAGGGTTCTGTTTTTATCCCTATTATTACATTGATTTTATTATGTTGTGAGGGAATTATTTTTATGAAGTCATTTACCTTATTTTATTTGTTTTATGATGTCATAATGTTTCAAGAATCCCATTTTTGTTACATGTGTTATGCGATGATGTATGATTTATGATTATGTGGCACACATAAGAAAGGATTCATTATAAGATGGGTGGGACATATATCTCCCTCCAATGCATTGGGTAAAGATTTTATATCTCATGAGACAGACATGGCTGGAATGGTAGGTTATACCGATTCAGTGAAATAGGACTGAAACGAGGGTGACTCGGTTCAGAAAGGGACATTTTCCACTAAGATAGTTTTGGAAATGAGTCTTTACTATCAAGCAATGATTCTATATTATTATGTGTGTATGCCACAATGATTCTAGTTTTATGTTTTGATTATTGGGATTTCATTTCACTACTATGATTTATCCCATGTTATGAAATTATGCTCTCTTTTGCAGGTTAAGATTTCCAAAAATGTTATGTTTTTATGAAAATGATGTTATTGATATTTCTTTTGTTTACCCTTACTAAGAATTTGAGCTCACCCTTTTATGTTTTCTTTTCCCAGGATATAATGAAAGGTTTTAGGTATAAAAAAAGAAGATCTTTATGGGAGATATTGAAGATCATTCACCACGATTAGAAGATTATATTCCGAGTTTCCAAAGACACCAAACTATTATGATCCTTGTGTGTGTGTTTTTGTTATGTACTAAGTATTCCGCAAAAGTAATGTAATGTCCATGTACATCAAGCTTCGGGTCTCTACAGTTGGTATCAGAGGAAAGGTTTAGTCAACCTTTGGAAACTAGGATGCGAAAACGTTAGTGAGATCCCTAGAGATATTTATAAGGTATGTCTAGGGATGCCCCTAAGGATAAGTATACGTATAGGATATAGTCCTAGAACTATGGTAACAATATTATATTAAACCAAAGATGTTAGATATTGAAGTTACTCCCCCTTTATTATGATTTTTCCCTCTCACACTATTCTTTTTGGGTTTTAGAAAATGACCGGAAACAAGATGATTCACGATAATGGAGGATATGATGGACAATGGAATGATATTATTCATGAGAAACCAAATGAAATGGGATTTGGAAGTCCAAACATCATTATTATGCTAAATCAACAATCTCATAATATGATCAATAAAGTAAAATTTGGTAAGTTTCCTGACTCGGCTAATAAGAGAAAGATGGAGATTCATGATGATCATAGTGGAATGAAAGTTCAATTTCCTCTATGTAATTCATGTGGGAAGAGGCATCACGGAGAATGTTTCAAAGGAACTGGAAGATTCTTTGGGTGTGGAAAATAAGGACAAAAAGAAAGTAAGTGCAAAAGAAAATGTTCAGTTAACACCATGGATGAGGATAATGGTATTGCTACGACATCAACAATGGTTAAATGTTTTAAATGTGGAATGTACAGGCATTATGCAAACCAATTCCCTAAGGGATAGTCTCATGAAGAGAATCAGTATGGTCGTATGGGAAGTATTTATATTGATGATGATGAAGAGACTACAAATGTTATGTGAGATGAAAGAATTCATGAAGCTCGGTCAATGGTTTAAGAAGGTAGTGGAATGATTACATGTTTATCAAGTGTAATGTTGTATAAAGAATATCATGGTACTATGGAATAAAGAGACATCCAAGGATTGTTACACTGTTGTCTTTCCTTGAGTTTTGAAAGTGTATGATTAATGTTACCAGTATCCATGAAAGGTTATTCAGATATTTTTGGAATTTATATGATATGCGCATAATTGAATGGATAAGGAGAAAATTAAATGTTTGATAGTATTCATGAGCTCATGATTGATAAAAGGACTAAGTTATATCATGGTTTGAGAATATAAAATTTTGAGAATTTTGGTATGTGGAATGTGTTAACTTTTAACTGCATTCAAGTTTTCACTATGGTTCAATGGGTATTCCTGAAAATACAGGATTAAGGCCTTTGAAGGTTTGGAATGTGACCAACAAGACATATCTTATTATATATGGGGATCAAAGATGGTATTAAATCTATGGACTGCAGTATTATGGATAAGTCTAAAGACTAGAATGGACTATGTTGGACATAAATTAGTATTATTTAATGATAGAAGTTCTTTTTTCCATATTATTGATGGGATGTTATAGTAATGTAGTTTTAGAAAAAGGACAACCTGCAGGACGGGCGACAGCCCATCGCGTCGGAGAAGGATGTGGGAATCGAACCCACAACCGAAGTGCGACTGGCCTTTATCACCTACCACTGGCCTACAAGAAGTCCCATTTTAGTAGAAACTAGTTTTATTATATTAAGCAGTATGATATATGAATTATAAAGTCCATTTTAGGAACCATATAATATTAATCTCACTATAGAATTACTTATGTAAATTTAATAACTTTTTCTAACCTTTTGTTTGAGACAGATGGAATGACCCGTCATTCTATCACATGATCTGCTAACACTTAACGAATAACAAAATCAACTTCATTTATTTGAGAGATGAAGTGGATATTGTTCAAGGCACGAACAACAGTGAGATTGTACCAAAATAAAGTAAGTATTAATTCAAATTTTCATCTTTAGGGAACTGATCTTGAAAACAAAAAATGTTTTCCTAGTGCCCTTATATCCGATGAATCAGATGGTACCCTAGATCGTCACAAATTTATGGCTTTGTGATTGCTGGCTTTTCCATAGCCATGTTCTCTACCACTCTCCATCAGAACATGATGGTTAGATTTCTCTTCCATATCCATATTTTCACCTATGTCGAAACCCAGTGATTAGTTTATTTGGGTAACCGTAAAGTTTCATACTTTTGTTTTTAAATATTGTTTTTGGTATTCCTTTTTACGATGTGGGTTTCTATTAAAGAAACTTTCGAATAATAAACAATTTATAACCCCAACAAATTTCGAGGGCGAAATTCATTTTAAGGGGGGTAGAATGTAACACCCCGAAATTTTATGAAAAATATTCTTTTTAATTTCATTAATGTATTGTGTTGTATGCTACACCAAAAGAAGCTTTCACAACACGCATCCTTTACTTGCCTTCCATTACACGCAATCACGACCTTCCTCGATAGCTTGTGTAGTACGCAATAACGAGTTTCAATAAACAGCAATATGCTATTAAAATATTATTAAAACTAGCCGTTATGAATTGTAATAACCACCTTTTAAAATTTTAGAAATTTTATCTCTCAAAATGGACTTCATTTTTGGATTCGTAGTATCAAATTTAGCCTAAGGTGAAATTTTGGTAATTTTTGGATAACTTTCATATTCTGATGAATAGTAAAAATTACTAAATTTTAATTAAAAACAACTTTTTTAATCGAAGTAATTAATAGTGATAAATTATTAATTTGAGTGGTTTTAAAGTATATTTAGAATATATTTTTACAATTTAATACAATGTTGGTCATTGGATGTAATTTCAGGTTTACACCAGACATAAACAAGTGTTAATATTTTGATAGTTATTATCTCTTAAAAACACGCTATTTGTTGTGAAAGCGGAAATTAATTATAAAATTAATTAATGAAACTTATATGTTGGTAATTTTGTAAAATAAAAATCATTTTTTAATTCGGAATATAAATTATAGCTTATGGTGAAATTTTGGCATTTTTCTGAAAAACTTCAATTTTTTGATGAATAGTGAAACTACTAAGTGGAAGTTAAAAAAATTATTTTTTTCATAAATCTTAATTTTACCACTTCTGTGAATGGAATTTCAAATATCCGAGAGACACGGTTAATGTCAGTAAGTAAAATGTGGTTCAATGAGATGAAAATAATTTTTGGTGAATAGTAACGTTTTACTTTTATTTACCACGGTTAAAAGTACATAGGGTAATTAACGGTAAAAATGATATTAATATTACCCTAACACATGTACTAATCCTATTGGACAAGTTTATCTCGACCAAAAACAACCTTAGGTGTAAAATATTATCATTTAGGCCCACTTGGATTAGATTAGGAAATTTATTATTATTTAATCAAAGAAGAGTTAAAAGAGTTAAAATCAAATTGTATTTACTAAAACATTTTTAATATGGGGTTATACATAAGATAAATTCGACTATAAATATTCATTATAAATATAAAAATATTTCCTACATAATGGTATTTTATTTTTAATTTTTAGACTTTAAATAATTTAATTTATTTATGACACAACAATGATATAGTAATTACCTTTTTAAGAAAAATTAACATAATTGATGTTATAAATGCCCAAATAAATGTAATTTGAGACTTTTTATGACTTAAACTAATTTTCTAGGTTAATATGACTTGTTATTATTGATTTAAGGAACTTGGTTCGAACTTATCATTCTGTTATAAATTTCATAAAAATCATGTACCAAATAGTGTCAAAATTGACATAAATTAGTTTTTTTTTAAAATATTATATTATCAATTGTTATTTAATTTTTAAAAATCTAATGTTCGGCCAAATGACTTAGATAAGGATATATATATTAACAATAAACAACTTGGGGTTCGTTTGGCTTGTTATGGTAAGTTTATTAACCATATAGTGTATGAAAACAAAAAGACAAGGTAAAAGTTAAATTATTTAACTAGAGTTAAATCTAATTGATAAGTTTAAAATAATAACCTAAACTTGTCTACATCCTATTGGATGAGATGCTTTCGACCCATACCCACTTTATCTTCGAAATAAGACCATTTGGAACCATTATAACCTGATTTTGACCTTAATAGAAAATAATATTTTGATATTTTCCTAAGATGCCCCTCTCCTCCCTTATAAAAGGGCACCTCCTCCCTTTCCTCCACACACCAATTTGAGCATTAAATCTCGGCCAACCCCTGCCAAAATCTCTTCTCCACTTCCCTAGTATCATCCTAGAGGTCCTGGTCTTCTTCAAAGACCATCCATAGTTCTTTAAGTGGAGGTTAAGAAAAGGCCCGTCAAAAAGAGGTAATATTCATTACCGATCTTTTTCAATTTCGTTCTTGTTCAACATATTCTTCTTTAGTTATAAAGTAATAACATAAGTATTTATTATATACTGATATGTTATTATAAATATGAAACAACTATAATTAACCTTCTATCCATCCTACGGAAAAAGGAAATCACCACGCGTGCGTACGTACGGAATACCGTCTCCACGTCGTGGTGTAATCTATTTTCCGCCACCAACTTAATTGGATGGGTATAATGGTGTAATGAGTAACTATATATGAATATTATAAAGTGATATTGATACTGAAATAGTATACATACACTTAAACACAATTCCACGACCATGGGAACGATATCATCGCTCGTGCGTACGTACGGACTACCGTCTCCACGACGCGATGAGATTCATTCTCAATGATTAACCATTCATGAATGATTATAATGTATATATAATGAATAATAATGGAATATATGACATGGTAAATCTACTGGATTTATGTATATATATATATATATGTCATCTACTTACTTCCATTCAAGACAATAAGGAAAGGAAAGCAGCGTTCATGCATACATACGGACTACCGTCTCCATGAATGGTGTGTTTCATTTCATTTTTCTATCTTATATATATATATATACTGAATATATATGATATATAAATCATACTTTATATTCTGGAAGTATGTAAATCATGATATAAGTAATAATAATGTCAATAACAACATGTCCAAACACCTACGATAAATGAAATAATTTTACCCAAAACGCTTCTTTAACATGAATTTACAAAAGAACGGGTAATATAAAGTCATAAGTGGACCATATATGATATAATAACAATGAATATGATTCTGGAATAAGTCAATAACATGATTTAAATCATTATACAGGAGGTTCGGACACGTACAAAGCAAGTCGGGCCTAAGGTAAGGGAAATATCACAATCTCATTTTTATCCGAGATTGCTTATACGTTGGTATTTACTGGGGTGTATTTTGGCATCCACATCCATGTTCCCTTAATATTTAATATTATTTAAATCCACCTACAATTGTTTAAAACCTATTTTACCCTTTTGTGAGTTTTTAGTAAAAGATGTGAAAGGAATCGTTTGTCGTTTTTCGTACGAGGTAATTTTTGAATTTTTTCGACAAAAGTACGAAGAATGTTTTTTTAACTTATACGGAAAGAATGGATTTTTAAAACATTATTTCCAAGAATAGTACTTTATAAGTTTTCAAGTTTATTTTTAATCAAATTCTTTTAGTTTATAATTGTATGACATGTTAAGAAAAGAAAATTGTTTTTGAATTAGAAAAGATATTTTCCTCAAGAATGGAGTTTAAATGTTTTATCAAAATTATTTTACATCTAAGATAATATAGGGTTATGTTTTTATCCCTATTATTACATTGATTTGATTATGTTGTGATGGAATTATTTTTATGAAGTCATTTACCTTATATGATTTGTTTTATGATGTCATAATGTTTCAAGAATCCCATTTTTGTTACATGTGTTATGCGATGATGTATGATTTATGATTATGTGGCACACATAAGAAAGGATTCATTATAAGATGGGTGGGACCTATATCTCCCTCCAATGCATTGGGTAAAGATTTTATATCTCATGATATAGACATGGCTGGAATGGTAGGTTATACCTGTTCAGTGAAACAGGACTGAAACGAGGGTGACTCGGTTTAGAAAGGGACATTGTCCACTAAGATAATCTTGGAAATGAGTCTTGACTAACAAGAAATGATTATATATGATTGTGTGTATGCCACAATGTTTCATGTTTTATGTTATTATTATTGGGATTTCATTTCACTACTATGATTAATCCCATGTTATGAAATTATGCTCTCTTTTACAGGTTAAGATTTCCAAAAATGTTATGTTCTTATGAAAATGATGAGATTGATATTTCTTTTGTTTACCCTTACTGAGCATTTGAGCTCACCCTTTTATGTTTTCTTTTCCCCAGGATATAAAGAAAGGTTTTAGGTATAAAAAAAAGAATATCTTTATGGGAGATATTGAAGATCTTTCACCACGATTAGAAGATTATATTTCGAGTTTCCAAAGACACTAAACTATTACGATCATTGTGTGCTTGTTTTTGTTATGTACTAAGTATTCCGCAAAAGTAATGTAATGTCCATGTACGTCAAGCATCGAGTCTCTATAGTTGGTATCAGAGGAAAGGTTTAGTCAACCTTTGGAAACTAGAATGAAAAAACGTTAGTGAGATCCCTAGAGATATTTATAAGGTATGTCTAGGGATGCCTCTAAGGATAATTATACGTATAGGATATAGTCCTAGAACTATGGTAACAATATTAGATTAAACCAAAGTTGTTAGATATTGAAGTTACTCCCCCTTTATTATGATTTTTTGCCTCTCACACTATTCTTTTTGGGTTTTAGAAAATGGACGGAAACAAGATGATTCACGATAATGGAGGATATGATGGACAATGGAATGATATTATTCATGAGCAACCAAATGAAATGGGATTGGGAAGTCCAAACATCATTATTATGCTGAATCAGCAATCTCATAATATGATCAATAAAGTAAAATTTGGTAAGTTTCCTGACTCGGATAATAATAGAAACATGGAGTTTCATGATGATCATAGAGGAATGAAAGTTCAATTTCCCCTATGTAAATCATGTGGGAAGAGGCATCAAGGAGAATGTTTCAAAGGAACTGGAAGATGCTTTGGGTGTGGAAAAGAATGACACAAACCAAGTAAGTGCAAAGGAAAATGTTTAGTTAACACCATGTATGAGGATAATAGTATTGCTACGACATCAACAATGGTTAAATGTTTTAAATGTGGAATGTACGGGCATTATGAAAACCAATTCCCTAATGGAAAGTCTCATGAAGAGAATCAGTATGGTCGTATGGGAAGTATTTATGTTGATGATGATGAAGAGACTACAAATGATATATGAGATGAAATAATTCTTGAAGCTCGGTCAATGGTTTAAGAAGGTAGTGGAATGATTACATGTTTATCAAGTGTAATGTTGTATAAAGAATATAATGGTACTATGGAATAAAGAGACATCTAAGTATTTTTACACTATTGTCTTTCCTTGAGTTTTGAAAGTGTATGATTAATGTTACCAGTATCCATGAAAGGTTATTCATATATTTTTGGAATATAGATGATATGCGCATAATGAAGGGATAAGGAGAAAATTAAATGTTTGATAGTATTCATGAGCTAATGATTGATACAAGGATGAAGTGATATCATGGTTTGAGTATTTATAATTTTGAGAATTTTTGTATGTGGAATGTGTTAACTTTTAACTGCAATCAAGTTTTCACTATGGTTCAATGGGTATTCAAGAGAATACATGATTAAGGCCTTTGAAGGTTTGGAATGTGACCAACAAGACAAATCTTATTATATATGGGGATCAAAGATGGTATTAAATCTCTGGACTGTAGTATTATGGATAAGTATAAAGACTAGAATGGACTATGTTGGACATAAATTAGTATTATTTAAGGATAGAAGTTCTTTTATGATATTATTGATGGGATGTTATAGTAATGTAGTTTTATAAAAAGGAAAACCTACAGGTCCGGCGACAGCCCATCGCGTCGGACAAGGATGTGGGAATCGAACCCACAACCGAAGTGCAACTGGCCTTTATCACCTACCACTGGCCTACAGGAAGTCCCTGTTTAGTAGAAACTAGTTTTATTATATTAAGAAGTATGATATATGAAGTATAAAGTCCATTTTAGGAACCATATATGATTAATCTCACTATAGAATGACTTATGTATATTTAATAACTTTTGCTAACCTTTTGTTTGAGACAGATGGAATGACCCGTCATTCTATCACATGATCTGCTAACACTTCACGAATAACAAATTAACTTCATTTATTTGAGAGATGAAGTTGAAATTGTATCATGTGATAAACACACACATCCCCCCTCCTGGTAGCATGTCCCATCAGAACCCCCTATAGGTTGAAACTCTAGGATGACACCTCCCTATGACAACCACTATTTTGATGTCTCTTTATTTCCATAAAATGAATTTTAACTTCCATAAGTTATAAATTTATTTTTCACATTTTTCTTAGGAAAATCATCACATGATATTGATAATTTCATGATGATTCACTTGTGGAAATAGCAGTATGATGATTTGTTCCATGTGAAATTTTATTTTGAACATTTTACGAATTATATCATATAATTTAGGGAAACAAAATGTATATTAAATACCCAAAATGTGTGTCTTTCATACAAATTCTATATGAATATAATATATTGACTACAAATCACATGTAAATGTTATTAAATTGATGAAAACTGAAATATCTCAATTCATGGTCTTAATTATCATTTGATTTTTTATGCATATATTTATTAGCATTGACTGTTAATTTTTTTTGGGACTTCAAATATACTTTAAATATAAAAATTATTTATATTATTTATATTGTTCTTTTTAATGGATATTTTTTTGTTCTTTTATTCATGTAATGATTTTTTATTTCTCGATGACCAGGTTATGGTGTTGCAAAACTTTTGTACACTTGATTGTGGTTATCAATCATAACAATATTATATATTATGAAAATATATAAGGATGGGTACCTGATGTACATAACTATATCCATATGAAATAATGTTTATGGGATAGACATATGTTAATAAAAAAAGAAATGAATGAGTGTGATATTATTGTGGGAATATAATACATTACATACATCTCAACTTTATCCGTATCACCTTATCTTATTAATCTGTGGTGTATCATAAGTAAGAAATAGAATATATAGTATCATGGGACACATAATAATATGAAGTGTGGTTATCCAATAAAAGATGATAATATTAATTGTTTATATTTTAATATTGATGTGTTTCAATGTATATAAAACCCAATTATAGACCAATTATTAAATTAATCTACATTTTACATCAATTTACAATTCATTTTTAAAGTGTTAATGTGGGAACAATTAATAAATTTCATGTGGAATTCACTATATTAGTTATTTAATTTTATATTTTGTTATATTATATATCACTTTGGTTGAAATATTTTGATTCTTATGTACAATGGGTGAATCCTAGTGGTAGGTGGAGATTTTTGTCAACGAACACTGAAACTCTTGGAGAGATCAGGTTGGGCCATAGAAACATCAAATAATAGTGAAACAAATAATAAATTCTTCGTGATGCTGAATTTTTAAAATTAATAAGAGAAAATTATGAATATTATTACATTAAATTGTGTCCAATGCAAATTCTTATTTTTTCGAGGATATCTATGGAGGAAAATTAGACATTTTAAAGTTTGGGAAATATTTGAATGCCCAAAATACATCACACTACAATGAGAATGAAAACAAAACATATGATCATATTGATTTGATATTTTGAAACCATTTACTGGAAAGTGGGAATAATATTTTTTTCACTACAAACCCTTCATATTTGTCTATCTCTAGTTAGTAATTCATAGGTATAATAGGTGGATGATTCTGGTAGAATTTTCATTTCATATTTGAAATGTCAGAGTTCCCTTTACATTCTCACCACCCTTTTGAATCTCTAAAATAATCCAGATGGAATTTTTTGTTGGTGGGTCTACATAAGGATCCTATAATGAATATATAAGAATATAGAAGTTATGTAAATTATCATACTATTTTATTCTTTCAATTTTATTTTTTCATTTTCATTTTTTAATTGCATCTTCATTTTTCCTATGTGAGTTTCTCATTCACATTAATTTCATAATAAAAATTATTCCCCTTATTATTAATTTTTTATTTATCATTTATACTAAAAAATTTAAAACTATTACATTTTTGGGGGATTCAATGTATAACATCTTTTTTGAAAATCATCACCCTAACATTGATTGACGTTTATTTTTTGTGATAATCATCCTCAATTATGATTTTTTAATTCCACTTTCTCCTTCCTTTGAGATGTTTTCATCAATAGAAGGATATAAAATTTATGAGTGGATTATTAGGAGTATCATGGGTTGAATAGGATGTTATTTAAGGTCCTAATATATTTTAATCAGATAATTATTTAAGGATTTCCATTATATGAGTTATTTTCTTCTTCCCTTTCCCCAACATTAACGATAACTCAAATTGTGTGCTTGTATGATCAAATTCCTTGTAGGTCTCAATAATATAATCCCTTATGTAAATTAGTGATTATTCAATGAATTTTTTATGGATTATATTGGTGAATGATGTTATGGAATACTCTCATTTGTGTATATATGATTAATTATTGATTGAAAACATTTCAATAAAATAATATTTATCATATATAACCCTAGTGACAATTGGCTTCTTCCATGTGATGGGTTCTCAACCAAAAAAAGGATAAATAACCATTTCATGAGGAGTTTTATTGTGATATGAAAATGAAACAAGATGATACTATTTATACATAAGTAACAATCTTATTTTCAAGGCTGCTAAAATCCAATTATAGACATTTATCCACCAAAAACCATAGAAAATAAATCACAATAGTCTAAGTCATTATAAGTTTGACCATAAAGATCGATTTCCAACATTTGTGCATGTCTTCTCCATCAGAATAAATGTATTATTAAACTAAATTTTTAACCTTATGGAGAAAAGGATCCTTTATACATAGTATAAGATAAAATGCATTAATAATTTCAATAAACAATTCCAATATTAATTATATGATGTCCAGCATTATCTACTTCAGTATGAAAACATAATAATTTGTTATACCTCTTAATAAATAACTGAAGTTAAATTTAGTTTGTATAGTTTATTTATTCTCATGAATGTGCTTATATGATTTTGAAATGTAATGAATATTATTTAATTAATGTAATAGATTTGTATCTACATGGGTATTAAATTATTCCATTGTCATTTCTCACAAAAATATATTATATTATTTATGGACTTAATTATTTCAACAATGATTATCTGATTGATAGACATAATGATATATAGTTACAATTATGTACATTAATGTTATAGATAACATATATAATGAAAAAAGACCACCAGGTTCATAAAGATGATTTATAATTGGAAAATAAATAATGAAAGTGGTATAAGTTATATAAGACTCATATGAATTAGGTTGATAGTTAAAATTTACAATAAAAATTATACAAAATAAGTGAAATCATAAATAGTGTAATCTAATATATAATGTTGTGTGAACATAAATATATTTCATATAATTTGGGTGAAAAATAATAAATATCATTTATGAACAAATAATGAGATGTATTGTATTCTATTATGATCAAGTATTTTTTCAATCATATATGCATTACCTAAAGACTCAGTATGGAAAATTAAATTGAATGGAAAGTAACATCAAACAATAATTTAAAAATGAAAAACTTCAACAAACAAAAAATTTATTATTAATATTAATTTATTATGAATATATTAGAAAATATTATATAATAACATTATTCATGAAATAATATTTTATTCATAAAATCATTCAAATAAATGTGAAAAAAACATATTATAATGAATAAGAAATTATCGATAAAATCTCTAAAATTGTATATAAATTTAAAATAAATAAAAATTAAATTAAAAAATTGTAAAATAAAAATAATTGGTTGAAGTGAATATTAAATTGTAGGGAGTGTAGATTATAAATATAATTCCTGAAGAAGTTATCAATCACATAAGATTAAATTTCCCTTCTCAGGTGTGTGTGATTTTCATGCCTATCTAGTCAGGATCCTCCATGACCACTTGGCTATAAAAATTTCAGCCTAAAACGTCAGCCATTGAATTTTCTTTTATTTTGTGAATAAATAAATTCAATTTGAGACATATTATTATACACCATTGATTTTTATTAATGTGGTCAATGTTACTATGTGAAGAATTATATTGAAGCACTTATGATGGAGGAAACTTGTTAAATTTTCCTCGAACAAATGCTGGTGCCAATATTTTAGGCTTGGAAAACCATCGTTTTGAGTAAGATAATTCATATCATATATCAAAAACATTTGTGAGACATGTTATATGACATGGTATCCTAGAAAATTAATTTCACAAAATCCAAATCCAGATTAATCATAATACATGGCATAACCCTTCCTCAGTTCTAGAAATATGAGGTCATGTAGGGAATTGAGTAAGATCAGAAACTCTTAAATGTATTACATTCCATCATCATTAAATAATAATGGAATAACTTTATTTATCAAAGTTTTTATAAGATAATTAGGATTTGAGAAATCATAGGCAATATTATAGTAATAGACTATTAGTCCTAGAAATATATATATCTCATAGCCATTTGTTGGATGCTGTGATGATATTACAATTACATTTTTTATGGTCTATTGATGTATCTTATTTAGAATTGATAGGCCTAAGAAAACGTGGAGCTGGTAATTATTCAATATGATTTGGAAGGAAACAACATGTATAACCACTTCTTTATAATCAGAAAAATATTATTATTTTCAAGAGAATAGAAGGCCATATAAAACATAGCTTCAAAGAGAGATGCTTACAAAACCATTTTTAATTTAATATCAATATTTGACTCACTAATAATATTTTCAAAGAAAAAAATAATCATTTGTGGTATGAATCGATTTGTTACTATTATTAATCAAGTTAGAAATAAATTGATCACTTGTTGTTTCTTGTAATCTATTTATCTTAATGTGTATAATCTTCTTTATATGACTAAAAAACATATTATTATATAATGTTCATTAAATGAAAATTAATACTTACAGCGTTGGATTTATCAAATATTATGTAATATTTGAATTTCCTTATAAATAAACCATGTCTCAAGTGTCATTGTATGTTTCATGTGAATTTTTCAAAGTATATAGATTACATATTATATATAGAAATGACCATATATTTTATATTATTATTTAGCAGTATTTCAAATTACTATGTATTCAAAAATTAACTTCACTTAAGTGTATGAATATCCAACTCCTAAATTTATGAATATAATATTAATGTTAGAATATAAATGTGGAATAATTATAATTATAATTATTGTAGAAACACTGGGAGTCACAACAAAATGATATTTATTAAAATGAATAAAATTAAAATTATAATAACAAGTAAATAACATTAATATGATTACACATGAAGCAAGGAGTTGCGTTGTTCAGTAATAATACTAATGTATCTCAAGATTCATAATATCACTAAGATTCTGCAGTAATAATATAGATCTAATATCGAAGTTTCATAACATAGAATACCTAACATGAAATGGGCTAAAAAGGAGGATGAAATATATTGACACCGACCAGACAATATGTCCAAAGTGATATGATGAATTATAGCTATATGTTTGAACTGCGACAAATTTGTATCATGTGATAATCACACACATCCCCCCTCCTGGTAGCATGTCCCATGGGAACCCCCTATAGGTTGAAACTCTAGGTTGACACCTCCCTATGACAACCACTATTTTGATGTCTCTTTATTTCCATTAAATGAATTTTAACTTCCATAACATATAAATTTATTTTACACATTTTTCTTAGGAAAATCATCACACGATATTGATAATTTCATGATGATCCATTTATGGAAATAGCAGTATGATGATTTGTTCCATGTGAAATATTATTTTGAACATTTTAGGAATTATATCATATAATTTAGGGAAACAAAATGTATATTAGATACCCAAAATGTGTGTCTTTCATACAAATTCTATATGAATATAATATATTTACTACAAATAACATGTAAATGTTAATACATTGATGTAAACTGAAATATCTCAATTCATGGTCTTAATTATCATTTGATTTTTTATTCATATATTTATTAGCATTGAGTGTTAATTTTTTTGGGACTTCACATATACTTTAAATATAAAAATTATTAATATTATTTATATTGTTCTTTTTAATGGATAATTTTTTGTCCTTTTATTCATGTAATGATTTTTTATTTCTCTATGACCAGGTTATGGTGTTGAAAATCATTTGTACACTTGATTGTGGTTATCAATCATAAAAATATTATATATTATGAAACTATGTAAGGATGGGTACCTGATGTACATAACTATATCCATCTGTAATAATGGTTATGGGATAGACATATGTTAATAAAAAAAAGAAATGAATGAGTGTGATATTCTTTTGGGAATCTAATACATTACATACATTTCAACTTTAGCCGTATCACCTTATCTTATTAATCTATGGTGTATCATAAGTAAGAAATAGAATATATAGTATCATGGGACACATAATAATATGAAGTGTGGTTATCCAATAAAAGATGATAATATTAATTGTTTATATATTAATATTGATGTGTTTCAATGTATATAAAACCCAATTATAGACCAATTATTAAATTAATCTCCATTTTACATCAATTTACAATTCATTTTTAAAGTGTTAATGTGGGAACAATTAATAAATTTCATGTGGAATTCACTATATTAGTTATTTAATTTTATATTTTGTTATATTATATATCACTTTGGTTGAAATATTTTCATTCTTATGTACAATGGGTGAATCCTAGTGGTAGGTGGAGATTTTTGTCAATGAACACTGAAATTCTTGGAGAGATCAGGTTGGGCCATAGAAACATCAAATAATAGTGAAACAAATAAAAAATTCTTCGTGATGCTGAAATTTTAAAAATAATAAGAGAAAATTATGAATATTATTACATTAAATTGTGTCCAATGCTAATTCTTATTTTTTTTCGAGGATATCTATGGAGGAAAATTAGACATTTTAAAATTTGGGAAATATTGGAACGCCCAAAATACATCACACTACAATGAGCATAAAAACAAAAAATATGATCATATTGATTTGATATTTTGAAACCATTTACAGGAAAGTGGGAATAATATTTTTTTTAACTACAAACCCTTCATATTTATCTATCTCTAGTTAGTAATTCATAGGTATAATAGGTGTATGATTCTGGTAGAATTTTCATTTCATATTTGAAATGTCAGAGTTCCCTGTACATTCTCACTACCCTTTTGAATCTATAAAATAATCCAGATGGAATTTATTGTTGGTGGGTCTACATAAGGCTCCTATAATGAATATATAAGAATATGGTGGTTATGTAAATTATCATACTATTTTATTCTTTCAATTTTATTTTTTAATTTTCATTTTGTAATTGCATCTTCATTTTTCATATGTGAGTTTCTCATTCAAATTAATTTCATATAAAAATTATTCCGCTTGTTATTAATTTTTTATTTATCATTTATACTACAAAATTTAGAACTATGTTATTTTTTGGGGATTTAATGTATAAAATATTTTTTGAAAATCATCACCCTAACATTGATTGACGTTTATTTTTTGTGATATTCATCCTCAATTATGATTTTTTAATTCCAATTTCTCCTTCCATTGAGATGTTTTCATCAATGGAAGGATATAACATTTATGAGTGGATTATTAAGAGTATCATGGGTTGAATAGGTTGTTATTTAAGGTCCTAATATATTTTAATCAGATAATTATTTATGGATTTCCATTCCATGAGTTATTTTCTTCTTCCCCTTCCCCAACATTAACGATAACTCATATTGGGTGCTTGTTTGATCAAATTCCTTGTAGGTCTCAATAATATTATCCCTTATGTGAATCAGTGATTATTCAAAGAATTTTGTATGGATTATATTAGTGAATGATGTTATGGAATACTCTCATTTGTGTATATATGATTAATTATTGATTGAAAAAATTCCAATAAAATAATATTTATCATATATAACCCTAGTGACAACCTATGTCCGATTTTCCTACATTAATTTTTTGTATTAATATTATTATATATATAATTTTCAATATATTTCCATTTTCTTATGTAATTAATTATTATTTTAAACAATAAATTTGAACCCCTGTTTAAATCTTCATAGCCATTCAACTATCAAATCATAGTGTATATAGGATTTTTCTTCGGGCACTATGTATTCGACCCCTACATGTAATACATTGACCATAATTATTTTTAGTTTAAATTTTAGAACAACCAGATTTTTCGACATTTATAGGTACCCAAGAATGTAATTGGGGCCCTCAATTTCTTTTATAACATTATATTATCTTTTTTCACCACTATTTATCTTATGTTATGCACAATGTATTATATTTTTCTAGAGAATTGTGAATCCAAATTTCATTATACTGTAATGGTGTATCATCTATATTACCCCATCATAATACCTTTCTAGAATATAATGTAAAATACAAAATGGGAAGCCACAAACTATGTAATATTTCTCAATAAACCATGTTATATATTCCAACACATGATGATATAAACAATCAATGCGATGATGAAACGTTATGGGATAAATTTATAAACCTTTCAAGGATGGATGAAAAGATAAATATTATAGAATTATACGATGTCAAATCTCCAATAAATTATAAAACATGAAAAATCATGTATAAATATCGTGACCAAATAAATAAAATAATCAACAAGGGTAGAACTAAAAATCATTGCATGAATTAGAGAAGACATGCCCACATAGGTCATACCTTCCCCAACATTGATTGAAGAATAAATTTACCCATAAAAACATATTAATTTACATAATAACTATCCATTGAATAATTTTGAATTCAAGAACATAATGTAATTTTTGACGAGATTTAAAATCAAGAGAAAATGATTTATGGTATTTACAAGGGGGAAATTTTACATCATTGATTGAGTTTCCTGATTATTTCATGAATTATTATTTTTTAGAAGTACCAATCATTGAATAACTGGGAGGGATGGAAAATATTTAGTTCATACCCACTATGGAAATTTTAAAAAAATTGATAACAAATCATATTTTTATAGAGAAAAAATTATTTATAAATTTATCGTAGAAGAAACAGTGTTTTTCAAATTGTTAAAATTAATTAATAAATTTCAATCAACCCCAAAAAAAGCATTATAGTACTTCTTTCCTAGAGAATGAATAACTTTATAGGATTCAATTATGAAATTTCATTTTTAATTCATCCTTCCCTTAAAACCCACAAATGGGTAATTATTCTGGATATCTATTTTGATACAATAGAAATAACAAGAAGAACCATTTATGAAATTCCATGGACAATCTAAATCATTTTTAAACATATTATTTAAAATGAAACAAATTATAAATAATAAATCAATCAAAATAAACTAGATTATTATAATAAAGTTGTCATCAAAATGTTGAATGATGGAAATATATATATATGGGGATCCAAGTAGAGAAAATTACATTCATTTAATCTATTTTTTTATAAGAAACCTCCTTAATTCCATTTATTTATATATTTTATGTGTTGTTGTTTTTTTCAAGGGAACCCATTAGGGATTAAAATGTAATTTTTGGTTTATGAGATTTAATAGTTAATGCATTTTATCATTTTCAAATAAAAAAATTTCTTCCAATTTTTAGTCCTAATATTATTTTTTACCATACTATTATACTTATAACATGAAGAGATATTATTAAATTTATTTTTTATAGGTCATCAACTTAAAATCCAATGGTTTTATTACATGATTTCATTTAAAATGAGATCTTACCCTATTTATTCTTAATTATAATCTCTCCCTTATAGTCTATTTAAAAACTGAGGGTAGTATAATTCCAAGTTGGTGGAGTGGAAATCCACAATTTTGAACAAAATGTCCACTTATGATAAGAATTAATTTTAATAAAACATTTTTTAAATTATCAATAAATTAATTAATGTATATAGTGAAACAAATAGAATAAATGTAAATCTATTTTGAATTTCTTAATTATTATTTTGATGACAACATATGTTCATACGATATGTTTTTAAAAAGTGAATTTTCCTAACATGATTTTTCAATGTTACTATTTTTAACATATTAATCAACATTAAAAAATTCACATCCAATGTATTTTGGGTCTATGTTTGAGTTCATGGGTAATTATAATCATAAAATAGGGTTTGGTACCATATTTATTTTAATTTGAGTATCCAAAAAAGTCCATAGAGAACAATGTTTTTTCCAAATTTGTTGGAGTTGGGACTAGAGGACCATGAATCCATCATTTTAATTCATAGATTATGGAATTACATCTCTATTATAGACCATGGAATAAACAATACATGTGGAATTCACTAATTTGGGATTCTGACTCTATAGATGTGTTTCTCACAGTTAGTCTATTCATCTCTATTATGGTTAAAAATAATAATCCAACCAAATTATATACACATCATATGGTTTAATGTGATTCCCACCTACACCATCCATTTTCCCCCATGAAGAATAAAATTTTCCCCATGTATTTTTTGTGATCCCCATCCTTATTCTAAATTTAAATTGGTAGAAAATTGATAGTGAATGATATAATATTAATGCATTTGGAAATTGGATATTTTTGAGAATCTATGTTCTGTGAAATTATATTTAATGTGTTAATTATTTTTTAGAATTATTATTTTATTATCAATTTGTGATAAAACATTTATGGAATGGGGAATTCAATTTTATATTTTTTAGAAAGTTCATCCTCGGGACTAGAAAAACACATGTTTGGGTGATATGATTTTATCATGATAGTTGATAATATTCATTATTTATATCCCAATACATATGTGGTTCAATGTCTATATAAATATATTTTAGTTTACATCATAAATTGAACATAATTTCCCATCATTGTGAAATTCCTGTTTATAGTACAAATTTAGCCCCAATTTATAATATTCTAGTGGATAAATTAAATTCAATATTATACTTTTTAATTTTCTGATATGATTTTTAATGTTGATTTAAATATTTTTTCCTTTTAATTTATGAATTAATCAAAATGTAATATTGAAATTTACGGAAATAAATGATGAAATTCATGAACAAAGCATAATGGGCCTTACGTCCGTCATTCAAATGTGTATCCAACAATTCAAGCCCAATGAAACTAAACTTTTTTACTTTAGAAGGAAAATATATGGTTGAAAATTTCATTCAAATATTCTTGGAGATAATTCTGAATTTTTTTGGTGACAATGGAGCCAAATATGACATTTAAATTTTCTTCCTTATTTGAAGACCCATAAAAAAAACCCACCGCATTTGTCATAACATCTTAAAGGTTTATCAAATTGGACATGAATTCATAATGATTTTGGAGGTCACAAAGAATAATATATTTTTATTTTATTACCAAAACATAATATTTTATATTTCATTACAATTTCACACATCAAATGGGGGGATTCCTCGTGTATAATATTATGGTCAACAAAAAATATTTCAAATTCACATCATTTTTTATCACCCTTTTTTTACTCTCCCAATAAATAGATACAGAATTGATAATTGGGAGTCGAGATAAGGATACTAATATGCCTATATAAGGACTTCATTGTAACATGAATTATCATCCAATTTTTGTCCATTAATTTTAATTTATCATTTTTTATTATGTAATCACATCTTCATTTTTTCTCATGTAACATTTTCATTCACTGTAATCACATTGGATGTGTTCACCTCCTTATTATTAAATTTTCATTTATTATTTCTTCTTCATATCAAAATTATATAATTTCCATAGGAATTTATTATATTCAGAATTTTTTTAGAGAACATTTGCACAATGGTTGAGGGATATTCAGTTCATTGATCTTCTTCTTCAATTACAACATTTAATTTGACTTCTGGTTTCCTTAAGTATATTTTTATCAATAGAGGGAAATGAAATTCATGGGTTTATTATTAGGAGTGTTATGGGTTAGATTTGATGTTATCTATTGTTATTTAATATTATAAAAACTATATTATTTTAAGATTTCCATTCGATGAGTTATTTTATTTTTTGTCTTCGTTAACATTAATAATCATACATTTTTAGTGCTAGAAAAATACAATACCAGGATTGCTTATTAATATAATCCTAAATGTGATTTGGTGATAATCCATTAAAATGAATAATTATTAAAGTGGTGAATGATGTTTTGGAATAATTTAATTTGCGGATATATCACGAATTAGTGATATATTATCTAAAATGAAATGAAATTAAACTTATCTCACCCTAGTTAAAGCTTA
Organism: Viscum album; assembly: GCA_963277665.1. Taxonomy (NCBI): domain Eukaryota; kingdom Viridiplantae; phylum Streptophyta; class Magnoliopsida; order Santalales; family Viscaceae; genus Viscum; species Viscum album. Next base: position 841,096,957 of record OY728141.1, read on the forward strand.
AGATAGATTCATTTTAATTTATTAATTACATTAAAATAAATTGATATTTTACTCTAATAATAAATACAATAAAATTGGTAATTCAATATTATTCTACACAATAAATTCAATCCCATGTTGGCCAATTCATAGCCACACCTCCATAAAATCATAGTGAATATAGGTTTCTTCTTCACTCCATTTGGATTTCACCCAAAAATGAAGTATAATAGTTGATTATACCATTAGGGTGAATATGGATGCATTTAGAATAATCCTACAAAATTAACATGATCATAATCATATCACATTATAATGTCTAACAAAACATCACAACTATTAAAATTTTCAGTAAAAACTACAATTCCAAACTATCAACCATGGTCAGGCTTAACCAACATATAAACTAGTCATTTTAATTCCATACTCTCAACCTTTTTCAGTCATCCCATTATCACATTATCACAACTTCTTCCACATCATCATCACCAAAACATGCCACTTCCATATCCAAACATCCTCACATCCTCTCCCCTTGGAATCTCTTTAAAACCTTTATTCTTCATAGATCAAAACATGAAAAACCCCTAATTAATAATAGCCTAAAACAATACATAATCCTATGAAATCTAAATCATAAAAATCATCCTACTGCACACCTAGCCATTACACACTAAAAAAATATTCATCAAATACATTTTAAGTCATTTAAATCAATAGTGGTTCTATATTTTGTTCTCATTATCTTAACCATCATGATTCATTCTATATTCATTTATTTTTTTCACTTATTATTCATTAAAACTCTTTTAAACAATTTTTTTACACTAATTAATACTTATAAATAACATTATATATTTATTTATCTCACACATAGGAATCATTTTATCGAATACTTCTCTAAATCTATAAAATATGTTATGTTCCAACATTCATGATTTATTTCTAGAGTCAATGGTTTAAAAGATCAATGATATGAAAGTATGACATGAAATAGGGTGTCTTGTTTATTGACAGAGATTTTTTTTTTGATTTAGAAGTAGCTCATTTATTAGGTTTCCATGTTTCAGATCCCCCTATACGTAAAATTATAAATTTACCAATGTAGTCGTTCATCGAAAAGTAATTTGATGTAATTGTTAATTATGTGTTAAAATATTTACCATTAGTATTTGACGATATATAATTATTAATGTTTCATTGAATATAAAAATATATTAAAAATAATCAAATATTTTTAGCCCTCCTTGTGTATTTTAGCTTGGGGTTTTTGAGAAATAGATTACCACACTGAGTTAGTCGGTGTACGATAACCATCCATGCTAGCACAATGTAAGCTCAATTGCATTTTCCATCCTTTGAGTTAGAAGGGTATTCCTTCAAAACCAAAACTAGGTGGTTCCATGAGAAATGACTGAGATCTATGAACATACACCACTACTCCCAATATAACATGTGGTTCACCTAACGGTCTCTATGTAGCGACGAATCAAAATTTTGGTGCGATTTACTTGATTTTTATATCAGTTATATGTTTAAGTCAATTAAATAACTTATCTAATGTATCTTTTGACTGATATCATAATGGACGTTTTCTATTAATATATAAGAAACCAATTTCAATGATATATTGGTATGTTTAGGAATTATCTTCATTGGTCTTATGTTGGGGTTGAGGGCATGATGTTCATAACATTCAAAGGTCCAATAATCCCCTAGATGATTGCTATGACAATATATGAGACATATTTTCCATCATGAATTTATTTACCCACCCCATGATATATGGGGTGTGGGACCAATATATTGACATTCATTTTGAACTCCATCGATGACATTTAGGTGAAGGTAAACCACACACAGCGAATTGGGTTTGATACTTCCTCGACTGAGGTTTCTTCTAGTGAGGAATCATTACTCTCTACATGGGGTCAATAAATCCATGATTTAGGTTTATTACAATGATTTTTTTCACTCCAAATATAATTCGATAAAGGTTTCATGGGTTTTATGTATTGGGAAGTTATAAATTTCATTGTTTCATGGTGATTTATCATATAAATATCTTATTCAAAACAGGTTCTCATTCATAATTTTTCGATGTATCTCCTTTAAAACACAAATGGTTGATTCTAATAGTAGTGGATAGTACCCCCTTCATAGGTTTATTTTCTAGTTAGAGGAATATATTTTCTTACAGTTTTTTATAATATCATTACTATATTAATGGTATCGAATGATAAAATATGTTATAAACATGGATGGTATATTTACATAAATGAGTGGGTAATCCATTATGGTATTTTGAATTAGCATGAATGTTGAAGAGGGTTAGCTAATGGAATACATAATGGCTTTTTACTCCTTATATTTTCTATGGTCGCCTTGAGATGTAACATAGTGTAAGGAAATTAATGAAAATCATATTACAAAGTTTAGTATCTAGTGTATTCATAGTAGGAATTTCTTTATTAACAGACATGTTGTGTCATTAAAGACGATACGTAGGATAAATGATTGTCTCTATAGTGGTAAATCGTGTATTACCTCCGACATAATTCATGGTGACTATTGGTGATTTATTATGGATCGTAGTGGTCCATGATGGTGGTAGTGTTTATTGTAGCAGGAGACTAGACTAAGAGTAATCAAAATTGGAATGAAATTTCTAGCAACTAGAATGTGGTAGATTTTTGGACATGTCAAATGTAAAGTTCATTTATATTTACCCAAATGGAAATGTATTAGTTAGTAATGTATCATTCATGAATTCTTTACCATTTAATTGATTATATATCTATATCTTACAAGAGTTTCTATTAATCTTATGAATTTAAGATGTGTTTTATTTCAAAGGAAATAGGATAAAGTCTATCATGTTGTGTAATATGTCAACAATGTTCTAGTCGACAATAGTCGGCCTATTGGTGGGGGACATAGGGAGGCACACTCAACTTACAATCGGCCTAGGTGGGTTTTTAAGGGGTCATGTTGTGTCATTTTGAATCTCACTTAAAATGAATATGTAAATTGTGAAATAAAATGATTGATTAATCCTCATAATACGTATGTGATGTCAGTGGATGATCTATAAATGAAACAAACATAAATAAATCCTTATTTATCAAAATATATCATATCAAAACGACAATATATTTTTATTCAACAAAACTTGTAAATAAAATATTAATTTACATTTTTAATATATATTGTTTTAATGTGTTTTCTGAGCTATTTTATTCATCTTGTTGAATTTTATATATTCATTGATTAATTATATTATTTTAAAATGAACACTTTTGACCATATTATTCATTTATGTTCATACTAATTGTTTATTTTAATGATAATTTTAATTTTTGAAATATTGTATAGTCTTATAAACATTATCATATTTTTTATAATGTATAATTTTTTTAATAATAAATGAGTATCTATTTTCTAAAAATAAAGTTAGTTTTTATAATGTTTAGTGTTTGTTATTGGTGATAATTCGGTCAATTTAATTATTTACATAATATCTCATTAAAATTATATGATATATGAATTGGATGTCAAAATCACATTCTATAAAAAGAATTTTTTTGGAGATATGTTTCCAATATAATCTAAATGATTTAAAGATTATAATTGGACTATAATGGATTATAAGATCCAGTGGTCCATTTATGGATTGATGAAATATTCTAAGAGTGAAAATAAATAATTTGATGACCATATCAATGAATTTGAGTTTTTAAAAACACATATTATTATAGAGTGTAATGTATGGTCTGAGGATGTGTCATTGAGTTTTACTGTTATATGAACATAATATTTATTAAAAATAGTGTCCCAACATTATATTTAGTAAAAAGGTTTTGAATATGATTTTCAATGAAATACTTGAGAGAAAGATCCGTTATATCGGGAAAAGGATTAATGTATATGGATAAAAATGGTTTTTTGATCATGTTAAAGAATATGTAATGTAAATTTTCTCTAATGGGTTTTTATAGAGATTTCCAAGAAGCAGTCACTTCTAGTGTTCTACATCATGAATATTAGGAATATTATTGATCCTAAATTGTAGAATACAATGGATAAGAATAATTATTTTTCTTCTATATGATGTATAATCTATACAACATTCTTTATTTTATGAAATATTCATTATGTTCAATATTTAATAATGTAGTTCCATATATTTATAGTGAGTCAACTGGTTGTCATAAATAATATCCTTGAGTACTTTTTAATAATTATTAAAACAATGCTAGTCATTGAATGTGATTATGAGTGCATTATATGGGCTTATATTGAATCTAGTCTCCAAATCGATAAATATGATATGATGTCTCGATATAGTCTGGTGTATTATCTTGGCATGTGATACATTTTATAATAGAGTTCCAAACCTGCCATTGTATTGAGTTCAAAAAAATGTAGATATCATAGCAACATCCAATGTTGGTTAAAGTATCAGTCTTGGTCATGGTATTCTTTGATGAAATTCGGTTTATTTTGTGAATTGGGGAGGAAATTGATCTTCAATATGACAAAAATAGAATAATTAATCATTTTAAAGACCATCAGTCTCACAAATTAACCTAAAATAGTGATAGATGTAGAAATCTATGAGATAACTGTTAGTCCCTTGGATAATGAGGATGGTCCCCATTTTTTACATTTTTTTGCAGGTCTCATTTCTAGTAATTGGACTTTCACATGTGATGGAATCTGGAATCTATGAGGTTGATTCCACCATTGGTTCACCACTTCTGTATGTTGGTCCCCTTTCCTGCATAGGTAAAAAAAGAAAAAGATGAATTCAAATAAAATAATAAATCAAAAAAATATGTCTTATATCATTATAAAATTCATAAAATAAAAATATATATTGAAAAATGTTTTATAAATATTTTGAAATATAATGAAAATTTCAAAATATTATTCAATAATAAATATAATATACTAAATAATATCATATTGATGTAACCCGTAAAATTTAATTATAATCTACCTATAATTCAATCCATTTAAAATGATTAATATTAAAATTTAGAATTCATTTTGTAAAATTCCTACATGAATAATTATGGATCTGTGAGTCATTATCAAGATTGTAAAAATATTGTTTAATAGTATAATCCATTTATGAGGTCAATTTAAAATTAATAATTTTGTTTTTTTGTTAATATGACATATTAAACATTATATTAAGAAATAAAAAAACTATATTTTTTCAAGTGAGTTGCTTATGTGGCTTCAAATAGGATTCTTCTAAATGATGTGAATAACGAACTGAAATTTTCATACATTACTATTTCATCATTATAATGATAAAAAACATAATTTTATTACACATCATGGATCTATAGGTTTTTTGTATTGTGAAATATAGTAAAAAACATAACTTTTAGAACATCAAACATTAAAATTTATTTAATTCCTTATTCTCTAGAATTTTATCAGAACATGACCTATCCTTATTAAATATAGGAACCTACGGATATACATAAAAAGTGTGTTATCTAAAATCGTAGTAATAGGTTTGATAAGAACTATAAAAAAGGGTGATCATGATCATATAAGATGCAATGTATAATGAACATGAGATGAATAATTTATATAATACATGAAATGTGGAAATTGCTAAAATGAAACATCATGCCTTCTGGTAATCAACCACACATAGTTCTGAAAAATGATAGCATCATGTTAACACATAATTTCTATTTTACTCAGGATATTCAGTAATTTACCCAATGCATTTGATCACTGTATAAATTTTGAGGAACCCATCTAATTCAAACATTCATATTCTGCTACATAATTCTGGGAGAATATATCTCATTAAAATATTATCATTATAATGCATTCCACATTAAAAATATATAAAAAATTAAAATAACATAAATAATAAGTATAAATTGGTGTAACATAATAAATCATACTTTTATAAATATTGGGTCCCCAAAATAAATATGTAATATCATTCTTTACATAGTACCATTAACCATGAGTGAAGAGAGAAACAGTACCCATGAGGTAAAAAATGGTGTGTTTATTTGAAATGAGAGCTAATTTGGAAAACAATGAAGAATTAATAAAGTAAATTAGGTAAAATTTATATCAAAGAAGAATTATTAAAATAATGAATAAATTATTTTTTAGGATAACCCATACTAATCTTTGAGTGATAGAGGATGAATCCGGAGAAAGAAAGTTGGGATCGAGAATTTCCCCTTACATACTATCTGAACGCTTCCTTCTCATTAATATACTATACAATAAATTATATTAATTAATTAGAAATTAAGTTCAATTTCAACATGAACATGGTTCACTTTGGTTTCATTATGTTATTTTATGTGCCTTTGGACGAGTTATAGGGTTTAAATACAATGTTCAGAAATGTTTGTTTTTATGGTTTTATTGAATGGTTCACCTGTATTCATAAATGAAAGTTCATTTAGAAAAAACATAAATATCCAAAATGATCCTTCATTATTATAATCATATTAAAAAAGTGTAAATTATCATATAATGAATTTATTTTATATACCTTGTGGATGAATCATTAGATAAAATTTAATGATGATCATTTCTGGTTAATTTTGGTGGTTTTTTTTATCACAATGAACTTGTTTTATATTATCACATTGTGTCATGTAGATATGTTTGTTCCAGAACCTTAAAGGAAATAAGACATACACATAACAATAATTTTTCACACATTTTATGGTTTTATTGGATTCCATGAAGTATTTGATGGAAAATGGAACTATATTACCCATGATTTAGTTAAATTAACACATCATGGGCAGCTATTTCATTTGATTAACAAAGAGAGGGAGCGAGCAGCCTATTTATTAATATTCCATTAACCAGATATCATACCATTATATAAATTATATTTGAGTTATCATGATATTTGGATAATATATGTTTAGGATAAAAGAATAAATGAAATGAAATTTAAAAGTATAATGAAAGAAGAGATAGAGAGGAATTACCTCCTCAATACTCCAATTGAGATCCTCCTTAATGATCCTAGCCATAGTATTTTGATAAGGAAATTATCTCCTGGTATTGGGGAAGGGTTAGGTATTATATTTGGTAATATTTTATGCTAGTAATGAAGCTTGATAGGTGGGAGGCATTAAGGGTGTGAAAGGTGGTATTTATAGTGGAGGGGAGGGGGGTTTTCTAAATTTAATAATCATTAATTTATTATTTCATTATAAGGAATGTAATAGTGAGTATTCCATGAATAATTATTGTAATTATATCATGTAAATATGAACAAATTGCTCTTACTTTAGTAGAACATCATACATGACTCTAGAATTAGTGTATTTAGATTATTCTTTAAATTATGGCATCTCACTATTCCAAAAAATTTCATGTATTTCAGAAATGTCCCAAATATTCACACTAAAAATTTATCGAAATTTATAATTAAAACAAGAATTCAATTTTTCAAAAATAATTTTCAATATATGTTGAATTAAATTTTAATTAAAATAATATTTTACTTCAAAAATACAGATTTTAAAGATTAAACAAATTTTGTAATGCTTCGAAAAGATAAATAAGGTATAATAAAAATATCTTCAAGACATAAGACATTAAATTGATAAATTATGAACACATTTTATGGAAATACATTTTATTTTAAATTATTTAATTATAAATAATTTGTTATGACTTACAAAAATACCAGTATGTTTACTATTGTTAAATTATCACTTTTAAGATGCCTAAACATTATTTAATAATTTATGGGTAAATTTATTATTATGTTGGATGATTTAATTTTTTAAAGTACATATTACTATTCATAATGGTATGTTACTATTCGTAACATTAAGTTACTATTCAAAAAATTATATTTTGTCCAATCGGACTACAAATTTCTTAATGATCTCAATCATGTATATCAGATTTTAAAAATTTAAAACATATAAGTGGAAAAATTATGTATAATACTTAATTAGTATTTAGTATCCTTATATTTCATTATGCTTCCTATTGTTATTATACTACAAGTAATAATTATAATAAGGGAATTCCATTGATTAAACATTGGGATGTTACATTATTCACCCTTATGAAATTTCACCCTTGAAATTTAGATTTACATAAATATGTGAGGGTACTTCTCCATTATTTCCTCTTGCAGTTCCCAAGGAGCTTATTCAAGAATATGTTTCCTCGACAACACGTTTAAAAGGAGGGTTGTCTTGTTTCTTACTACCTTATTTATCCATTCCAGAATATCCACTAGAAGCTCCTAAAAAGAGAGAAATTCTTACAACTGCACCACCTTTTAGTTTAATACATTTGAAGGATTAGAAATGTAATTTCTCAGGAGTGATACTTGACGAAGATAATTAACATGAGCCATATTTAGTGGAAGGGATAACTGATTTTTTTTTATCCTATGAAATCAAGGATATAAAGGGGCCAATTTACCTCGGGGTTAGCTTCCCTTTATTCCAAACTGCATGACTCTCTTCCATGGTGATATTCGAAGGAAGACTTTTTCCCCAAAGTCAATCTCCAAGTCCCTTCATGGTTTCTTATCCTATCTTTTGTTTCGACTCTGAGTAGCTTTGATGTTTTTCTGGATTACATGAACCTTTTATATCATCTCTTGCACAAGATCAGGTGCATGTAGATTTTGTTCACCATAATCATCCTAATAGATTAGAGTTCTACATCACATTCCATATAATGCTTCATATGGAGCTGTCTAAAAACATTATTGGATTTTGTTTATGAGAACTCAACCAATAGAAGATGTTGATCCCGTCCACCATTAAATTCTATAGATCATACTCCTATCATGTCTTCAAGAGCATGAATAGTCCATTAATATTGGCCATAAATTTTCCTATTGATATGCCATGCTAAAATATAATATAGTACTCAATGAATGTAGATGGATCCTCTATAATTTAGATGCGGACCTTGGATCGTGGTCACATACAGTCGACAGTGGAACACCTTGCAGTCTTACCACATCCTTCACATATGTCATTGAAATATGTTTATGAGAGATGTCTTACCAAATTGACATAAAATGTGTTGTCTTGTTGTGTTGGACAACAAAAACACATATCTCATTATTTCCCTACGACATAATTGGGAGACTTGTGGAAACGTCCATAGTACCATTCTCCCATTTCATCATCGGTATAGGAAATGGCTTCATCATCAATTCTGAATTAATTCAATATAATTTATCTTTTTGACATACGAAGTACCCTAATAAATATTTTGTATTCCCCTTCTCCATTTTATCCCACCAGAAGTGTTATTAGAGATCACAGTACATCTTGGTACTCCCATGATGGACTGAGAATGTGGAGCTATGGGAATTTTCAAATTGCTCATTCTGTATCCTGGGTTACGAAGGCTCAAAATTTCATGTCACAAATAGAATCACACCATTATCATCGATATGGATGTCATGCAGCTTCCCTTTATTTATTTCATTAACCATATTTTGTTACTCTTGATCATACAATTGAACTCATTAATCTTCTCTTGCTTGTATGGTTGCACAATCATTTGGGTAAAATAGGATGCATCCCCTACTGATATAATTTCCCAATCCATCATTTTCATATCCACGAAGATAGGTTCTTTCTAAATCCACAATGTGGATAGAGTAGTAGGTTCTTTTCTGCTTATAGCATCAACTACCATGTTCACCATTCCAAGATGATAGTAAATAGAGAAATAGTAACCACTGATTAGCTCTAACCATCTCTTTTGGCATATGTTGATCTCATTTTGTGTGAATGTATACTTTGTACTCTGGTGGTGGGTTTATATGTCACAGTTCTCAATATAAATGTACTTCCACCAGATTCTGAAGAAATAAATCATGGTTTCTAACTCTAGATCATGATATGGGTAGTTCATCTCATGGATCATCAACATATGTTAGGCATAGGCTATCACATTATCATTTTTCATGAGTACAAAACCCAAGCCTTTCATTGGAGAATCATTGTATATTACAATATATTTACAACTTTTTGGTCGTGTGAGTACTGGTGCAGTGATCAACCTTCTCTTTATCTAATGGAATCTTCCTTCACATTCATCTTTTATCTAGATATAATTTACCTGTTTTCTTGTTATATTAGTTACTGAGCTAGAATATCATGATATATTTGACACAAAACATCAGTAGTAACAATACTATCTAAGAAAACGATGGATTTAAGTGACACTGGAGGGATTATTCCATTCATCAATCACATTTTTTATTGAAGGGTCCATAAAACATCCCTCAATTGTGATCACATGTCCCCAGAACATGACATTATTCATCAAAAAGTCACATATTCTGAAATTTTCATACGACTTATCCTATCCAAATGTTTCGCAACACAAGTATTAGATGTTCTTCATGTTCCACATTTCTTTTGAAGTAGATGAAAATCTCATTGATAAAAACTACCACAAATTTGTTGAGGAAATGTCTAATGTCTATATTCATCAATTCCATGAATATTGTAGGTGAAATAATATCTATGAAGGGAATCAACTGAACCACATAGATCGCGTACCTTCTATAGAAAGAAAACTTCTTTAAATCATCTATTTTCACCATAATATGATGATATCCATAACTAGGATTCACCATTGAGAAGTGTTGGGCTCCTCTAAATTGTCCAAAAAAAATCTCCAATCCTTGGAAGAGGATAATTATTCTTTATGGTAATCTTGTTGAGTTATTTATAATTGATACACAACCGCATTTTCACATCCTTCTCATTTACAAAGTGAACTGGCATACCCCAAGGTGATGAACTTGGGGGTATAAACCCTTTGTCCAAATGGTATTCTTGCTGGTTTTTTAACTACTCTAGTTTAATAGTAGAAATCATATAGAGACACATTGAGAAAAGATTTTCTCTAGGTATGAGTTCTATTGAGAAATCCTCCACACTATCCTAGGGGAAGTCCAGGAAACACTTTAGGAAATATGTCATTTTATTCCCTTAGAATGGGAATTTCTGTATGGTTGGAACTTTTCTTTGAATCAATCATATTGGTGGTGTATGCTTCTTCATAGGGAATCAAAACCCATAGAATTGAAGGATTTTTGAATAGATACTCATGATCTTCCATGCATTTGTAGAGTATCATGGGATGTTTCGTAATATGAAAATATATTTCTTCTTCCATATAGTTGACATGTGATCTATATATTGAGATCCATTCAATTCCCATTATCACATCCAATTCCACAATGTTATTTATTACGAGATTCGTTTGAAAAGTCATCCCACATACATCAAAAATAGAAGATTTAAACACATAGTTTGCAATGATTTCACAACTATGTGTTTCTATTGGTATCACTTATTTAATGTCACGAGGCTTTGATTCAATTCTCATAGATAACATTCTAGATATACTGGAATGTGTAGAACTATAATAAAATAATAGTTTTTTATTATTTAGTGAATTAGAAGTTTACCTTATACGACATCATTATCATGATGTACATCAACAGTAGTGATATAATAAACCATCCTTTTTTTCCATTGTATTTAGTAAATGATGACGCATATTACCCTCGAGGACTGAAGCTCTAGTGAAGTGTCTTGCATTGTTTCCTTTCTCCCTATAGTTGTAGCATTGAACCGTATGTGGGTTACTCCTTTCATCCACCATATTCTCCTTCTGTATCATGTGTTTCATAAAATATTGAGAATGGTCTCATTAATACACATCCATAAAGAATTTCCCCATCCTGTTGAGGAAATTCCCATGATTCTACTTCCCACAATTTTGGCATGTGGGTCATTGAGTATTCTTCCCACCTTTATCATTATATCCTTCGGGATGAATCTCCACCGTTCATTTCATTTCACCATAGCAATGGAACTATTCCCCATTATATATATCCACATTGATAGAACATTAAAAACTTCTTCATACCACCCAAAGTCACAAATTGAATGAGCCTTTATATGGTGCGTATTTAATCTACTAATGAATCTATCAACTTTTCTATCATTGTTGATAACAAAACATGAATCATACCATTTAATACTTATGAAATTACCTTTTTAGGTTTTTATATTTTCTACTACTTTATATAAGATCTAATATTTTTATTATCTTCATTGTATGAAGATTTCGTGGGATATACATATTAAGAAACATTCACATAATGTCTTATCATTCAATCTCATCAATTTTTTCCTTTACTAGGGTGTTCTTAATCAAGGACCCCCATTGATCAGCCTCTCCATCTAGAAGATAAATAAATAGCATAACCTTATATATATAAAAACAATTAATCATATAATATAACTTCCCAATGGAGCTGACCCACTATTCTACAACAAGTTGATCAGATGATCCACTAAACATCAGTGGTATATGCTGCATAAAACACTTGATATCCAGTTTCTCTTTCTTTTGTGATGGAGGATTTACACCATTATTCTGGTTATTGTTCATAACATGATATTTTTGGGTATGAATATCCATCTCAATTTAAACTTCACCTCAAAAAGCATTGGGGATGTTGTTTAGGAAATCATTGCATTTGCCATCATATTATTTGTTGGCCCGGTTTCTCCTGCTTCCCACAATTTTCTAAAAAAGAAAATGTTAAAATAGAAGTCAAAAAGTCATGAATATCTTATTTATTTGTATAATTTACCCTTAAAGAATAACTTATCTGATCCCTATGTAAATTTTTGGGTGTTTGTATTTTTACTTAGTCTCATTCTAGAGGTTTTCCATAGGGTTTACTAATCCAAATTCTCAAATTAACTAAACCATTCCTATAATACCAGAAATTATGACCCATTCCTTTCATGTATTAATATTAAATCATTATAATGTTTAAGAATCATAATAGTATTACACCATGAAAATCCATAGATTTATTATACATGGAAATCTAGGACAAATCATAACATTTGTAACCTCTAACATAAACATTTATTTAATTCCTTCTCCTATAGCTGCTTATTTCCACATGACCTCTCCTTAGTATATGTGGTCACCTGGGGATATACATCAAAAATGGGTGGGATAAAATCCCAAAAATAGGGTTGATTAGAAAAATATAACAACGGGTCATCATAATAAAAACATAAGAAATGAATCATGAACATTTTAGAAATCATTAATTAAAGACATGAAATGTTGAAATGTATATATTGAAACATCATGTCTAGTGGTCAACTACCACACATAGTTGTGAACAATTATAGAATCATGTTCACACATCACTTCCCTTTACTCATGTGATTCATCACTTTACCCCATGTGTTGTAGCACAAAATAATTCCAGGTTAACCCATCACATTCAAACATTCATATTGCTCTAATAAAAGGGTGTGTTTATTTGAAAGAAGAGTTATTTTGTAAAGATGGGTTTCACATAATAAATCATACTCTCATAAAAAATATTCCCCAATGTAAATATGGAATATAATTCTTGACATAGGACAATTAACCTTGAGTGAATAGTTAAATAATATTCATGAAGTAAAAAGGGTGTGTTTATTTGATAGAAGAGTTATTTTGGTAAACATTTCAACATTAATAAAATTAATTAGACAATAGTTATATGTAAATAAATGTAACATAATTATAAATAAATTAATTTTTTGGAGAACCCATACCAAACATGGAGTGATAGAGGGAGAACCCGAAGAATGAATGTTGTGTACGTGAATTTCACCTTAACAGGTATCAGAACACTTCCTTCACATTAATGTGTTGTATAACGACATTATATTCATTAATTTGTAATTAAATAACATTTTATACTTGAATAGATATATTTTTCATTGATTAATTTTATGGGCCCTTGGATGAGTTATAGAGTTTAAATACATTGTTTTGGAATGTTTATTTTTATGGTTTTCTTGAACGGTTCAGTTGTATACATAAATAAAAGATCATTTAGATCATAGATAAATATCCATAACGAATATTTACTTTTAATAATTATATTTAGGAGTAAAAATAATATAATAACGATGTTATTTTATATACCATGTGGATGAGTCATTATATAAAATTCAATGATGATCATTTTTTTGTTAATTTGGGTTGTGTTTCTATCACAATATACTTGTTTTATTTTATCACATATTTTCATGTATATAACTCAGTTATAGAACATAAAAGGGGATAATACATGCACATTAAAATCTTTTTTCATCAATTTCATGGTTTTATTGGATGTTTTGAAGTATTTTACGTAAAATGGAAGTGCATCATCCCTGATTCTGGTAAATTAAAACAATATGTTCGATGATTTGATTTTTGTAACAAATAGAGGGAGGGAGGAGTGTAATGTGTAATCATCCATTGACAAGATATAAAAAAATTATAATTAGAATACTAGATTTGTCAATAAATTTTTATAATGTAATTTGAGAAAAATAGAAGAAATGAAATGATATTTGAAGGGAAAATGAGAGAAAAGAGAGAGATGAATTACCTCTTGAATCCTTATTTAGGGATCCACCTTAAAGAGCCTATGCTTGGTATTATGAAGGGAAAATGAACTCTTGGACGTGGGGGAGGGACTATAGATGTGATTTGGGAAATATTTTTTTCTAGGATTGAAGCTTGACTAGGGTGAAGAAATGGGGCGTGAATGGTGGGGGTTTTAGTAGAGGAGAGAGGGGTTTTTTAAATATTTTATTCATTAATTTGTTATTTCTTCAAAATAAAAGTAACAAATATTCATCCATTTCTAATTATAGTAATTATAACATGTGAATACCAACCAATTGGGATTATTAAAGTTGAACATCATACCTGACTCTATAATTAGTGTATTTAGCATATTTTTTAAATTATGGAATTTAACTATTCATAAAAAAATCAAGGATTCTTGAAAAGTAATAAAAAATCACACTAACCATTTTTCACATTGTAGAAAAAATTGAATTCCTTTTTTCAAAAACAATTTTCTGAACATGATTAATTTAATTTTAAATTAAAATCATAATTTACATGAAATATACATTTTTTAAAATGAAATTTTATTTTATAATGCTATCAAAATCTAAAGAAGATCTTATCAAAGTATCATAAATCTATAAAACAGAAAATTTATCATTTATGAAAAAATTTTAGAAAATTATATTTTATTTGAATTTTATTAAATATAATTAATTATTTATGAAATAAAAAAATTCCAATACTTTTACTATGGAAAAATTTCCAATTATCTGATGCCTAACTTTTAAATAATCAATAATGGGTACTATTATTATTATGTAGGATGGTTTACTAATCATATGTGGCATATTATTATTCATAATTGTAGGTTACTATTCATATGGATAGTTTAATATTCACCAATTTCTTTTTCTTATCAGACAGCAAATATCATACTGATCATAGTCATGTATGTCAGATATTTAAAATTCAGAACATATAAGTGGAAAAAATATTTTTAATGGTTACATAGTATTTAGTATAATTATATGTCATTTTTCTTCCTAATGTTCTTATAATATAAATAATAATTATAAAAATGGAATTCCACTAATAAAACATTGGGTCATTACAATGTGTTCCCATTATGGGTAATCAACTAAGAAAAAATTGAATGTTGAGTTTGAGTGTGACAGGTATAAGGAATGAGATAAATAATTTATACGAACATCATCAAATTCAATTCAAGGATTCTGACATCCCATTTTATACATCTATCATCCATTCACCAATCAAAAATATATCCCATCAATTGAGGAAATTAGAAATTACACCATATAGTTAGTTTTTTTTTGTGAACCTCTGAACCATTTGAATAATTGTTCCGTTCAACTATTTTTTCACCTTTTTGGAGAAACCCTTCAATTATAAATTGGATAACATAAAATGAATTAAACATTTCAATGAACAATTGAAATAAAATTCTAATAACTCCATCATTAATTCTTACAATATGAAAACATATTAATAATTTCCCCCATTAACAAATAAATAATGTTAAATTTCGTTTATATTGCTTTTTAATCCTCATGAATGTTTTCCATGTTTTTTAATAGTAATGAAAATTTATTTAACATTGAAAAAATATTTTTATAAACATGGTCAATAAATTTTTCATTATTCATTTCCCAACAAATTATATGATATGATTAATGGATTTATGAATTTAAATAATGATTATCATTTTATAAATAATAGTAAACATATAATTAAATATTAATGCATTGATGTCCTGGATAAAATTATTATTTAAAATAAAAATATGTTTTTATTAAATATTATAAAAAATTATAAATCCAACAATGAATACATTAGAGATGAAAATTAATTGGATGAATAGATTGGTTACTAAAATCTTATAATAAAAATTATATTTAATTATTGAGTTCATCTACAATTTCTTCTGATTTTTTAAGTTATGCAGACATAAATAACAATCATATAATATATAAACAAAGATAAATGCACCATTTATTAAATAAAATGGGCCTCAGTTTATTTCATTTTAATAAAGAAGTTTTTTATGAATATATCCATGTCCTCAAGACTTGGTATGGGAAATTGAATGCTTGGGAACACAACATGAAACAATAGATTCAAACTGGATAACCTCAAAAAATGAAAAGTTATTTTTATAACCAATTAATTTTAAACTATATGTAAATGTAAAATAATTATATGCGGCAAAAAATAATTTTTTACTCATAAAATATATACACTATAGGTAAAACACCAAAATAAGAAGGAATAAAATTTTATAGTTTTGAATTCTAAAAATAGCGAATATGAAAAAAAATAATGAAAAATACAAATTGCAACTGCAACATACAAATGTTATGTGAAATGTAATATTAAAAGTTAGTAATTTTAGTGTATTAATTTATATCTATTTGATGTTATCGATCACAATACATATAATTTCATTTCCCATATGTGTGGGATTTTTATCCTCTCTCATCAATTTCCTCCAAAACAACTTGTATATTCAATTTTTTCTAAGAATGTGATACACTGAATTAATTTTATCAAAAATATTTAACAAGTCAATGTTAATCATATGGAGATAACACATCTATCTGCATTCACTAAGGTTCATGTACCACTTTTAAAATGTTTGTATCATGCTCTTATGATTGAAGTAAGAATAAGTGTCTCGTCAAATATATTGTGGTTCAATGTCTTTAATTTATAGGAAACCATAGATATGAATAATATAATTGTCCTCTTCCTTATATAAATATCTTGTTTCGTTTTCTATGCAATGATATCCCTGCATAATAACACAACCCAATCCCAATCAATATGAATCATATTACACAACCCAATCCTTTCCTGGATCTAAATATATTAGGATATGTGAAGAAGTATATCAGGTCATAATATCAATAATTGATTTTTTATCGACATAATTCTATTTTAATTGAGTACCCTTTCTATTTAATTTCATCATAAGGCAAGTATATCTTGATAAATATCAGAAAACGGGGAATGAATTTTCTCTTAGCCCCAAAATGCAAAATATCTGAATGAAAATAATTTTCTATTATCATGAAATTAATGTTTCATTATTTTTAGGGTCAATTGATATTCTTGTCATAGAATGTACATTCCCATGGAAATGTGGAGTTTTCAAAGATTCAACGTTATTTTTAATGGAAAAATATTTCAAAAGTCATTCTTACAATTGTGGAAATATGAGTATTTTCAGCCGAATATATGTCCACATAAAACTAATTATCAAGGTGATATGTTTCTAGTTTCATTTTTGATGTTAGTATGACATTTTTTTCTGCAGAATCTTAATTATGATTAAGACAATTATTTGTTATATCTTTGGATTTTGTATTATTTTTCATTAAATTGGAATTAAATTGAGCACATGATGATTCATGTAACTATTAATTATATAGTGAATCACGTTATTTTTATGGTTGATGAACCTCATAAATTGATTTTTTTTTCAATATTAAAATGAATACATTCATAGTTGACTTTATTTTATTTTATGAAATATATTAATTTTTCTATCAATAACACATATTTCTTGTTTCGTTGTATGTTCTATTATAATTCGTTAAAGTAAAAATATTTCATACAAAATATAGTAGTTTCCAAAGAATGTATATTAGTATTGATGATTATTTAATTTCACTATGTATTGAATATTATCCCACTATGAAGTGTATAAATATTATCCTCTAAAATTTATACATATATTATTCTAGTTTGATAATAAATGTCAAGTACTTTATATGGTAATTTCTTTGGAAGCTCTTGGAGTAGAAGAAAAATTATAGGTTTGCAGATAAAGAGAAGTAAAGATAAAAGATTATGAAAATATTGAGATGATGATCTCCCTGGACACAACAATTTACATTGTTCGGTAAAAATTTCACTCCATGGATAGGTAAAATCACACTATGATTCGGAAGAATAATTATATAATGAATATTGGTGTTTTATTAGACATGAAATACAACGTCTATATTTGATTAAATAAAAGTCGAAACATTGTTCCACTAAATACAATGTATGTCCAATGTGTCTTAGTGAATGTTAAGTAGATTTCTGCACTACAATAGTGGTACGACCACCTAAGTCTGAGATGATGCAATGGCTAGTGTAAATTTATCTATAGAGATATAGTAAAGCTATATGAATATTATGGGAGAATATAATATTTTTTCTAACATATGCACTGATAATGTGCCACTATAACAATCACTTAGACTGCACATACATGGTCGGTCATCTTTATTATAGTTTCCAAACATTTGGGAAGGTGACCATTTTCCCCCAACAATCCAGAGTAGGGGGTTTTCTCTTATCAACACACATAATGTTCACTATGGAGCTTGATCCACTTGAGATTCATTCACAGTATGATATCAATGTATCTGCCTAAAATTATCCCAATAATTGTGCTGCACCAATCCAACAACAACGAATGATTTGAAATTGAAATTTCAAGATGATATGATATTTTAGTTACATATCAAGTTATTTATTAATGAAAAATGAACCTTATACTTGTTATTTATTTTTTAAGTAATTAAATAAAGGACAATACATATACATATTATTTAATAAATAATGAATCTTATATTTTTCATTTCATAATTGATGTCATTGAATAAAGAATTGAACATATTTTTTTGTATAATAAATCTAAATTGTTGTTATAGATCTATATGATTATTACTTTTGTTATGAATCATTGTTAATTTAATTTAAAATCTATACTCTTTAGATTTTTACTGGTAGTTGAAATCCTTGTGTGACATATATAGTATTGTGTTATGATAAAGAATGAATCACAATAATGTTATTATGTAATTTATATGTTGTGGTGGTAGAGAATGTAAAATAAATATGTTTATGTAATATTCTTATAATGAATTTATAAACACCAAATATATTAAATATATATGAATTAATAGCACTCTTGTAGAGTTTCTATAGTTATGATTTATATTGTTTGAAAAAAAATTTGACTAATAAGAAAAATAATTTCATTATAGTATGAAATAATAATTAGAATACAATGGATATCAATATTGCAATTTGATTTAATGGTTTGTTTTGGAAATTCCAAACAGACCATTACTCACGAACACAAACAAACATTATTGAAGTATAAAATTATAAGAACAGAATAAATGTTTTTGTGAACCACCAGTGTGGATTCTTTTCTAGGGGGCTTCCATTTCCTAATATACACAAAAAAATCTAGATGTATTAAATATTTCATTATAAGAATTTTCATAAAATTAATGAGGTTAAAACACCCTGATCCATATAAATAAAATTAAACAAGGTAAAATAATTAGGTGGAGTAAAAACACGATGAAATTATACATTTCATGAAATTAGTCCACAATTCTATCCCCTAATTTCATTCATGATCACATGGTCTAAAAAAATAACTTTTCACAAGAATTTACAGAATCCTAGTGCATTCAAGTGAATTCAAGGTAGTTTCTGCAAGCTAATTATCCCTCGAGTCCCCCTCGTTTTCCATAACCTCTCCAAAAAGAACGTGGGTTGCAGGCATGCGGTCTAGGCTACCAGGGTAGCGAAATGTGTTTTAATGGTAGATTTTGATATATTGATGGGACTTCAAAGGAATGAAATTTATCTCATGTACCATGGGATGAGAGAATGCATTATATGTTGAATAACACACTAAATTTTATATTTTACTTCATGCTACTAACTCAGATGATTATTTCCTTAGTTAATTCTCTTACATTTTTTCACCATCATAGGTGATGTTAGGGACTCTAAAAAGAGTCTGAATCACTGAAAATAGGGAAGTGAAACACTTCATAGTTTATCTAAAAAAATGAAAACATAGATGGAATTTTCATCATTATGAGGTTCTCGATGGTGTAAAATGATGTGGGTATCATCGTGATTGATATCTAGTGTTTTCTCCATGTATGGTTGTGTCTTGAAGAACTCACCTACATCCAGTGTTATGGGAATAACCTCAACCATTCCTTGTGATATAGTGTCAGTAAAGAAATCCCTTGTGTGTGACGGTGATGATATCTAGTATCTAGATGTTTTTTCACTCTCCACCTTCAGTAGATTATATATACCATAGTGTGATCCATGGTGAACGACTCCACACTACTCTGCAAAATTTATTTTTCATAAAAAATCCAATCCCACTATGCTACCTCGTTAATGATTATATCATGTGTTACATGCACATGCTTTCCATCAGGGACATAAGTATATAATTCCATGGATCTAAATTGACTCTTGAGGATGTTAATTAGAATACACAAGGCTTCCTGCTTCCTCGGATAAGCCTTCAAAATTTTAACAAGTGTAATATAGAAATATTTGTTTGAAGGTGAACCATTGGTCATTTTCCCAGTGAGGGATTTTACGATGTCTTCCCTTCAAGGATTTGTGTCATTTCATGTTTGAGTATAAAGACTACAGTAGGGACAACCTCACACCAAATCATATATAGGACACCCTTTTCCTTCAACATTCTATGAGCTATGGATTCCCCATTCTATTTGTGGTATTCAAAAACCCTATTATGTTGTGGTGAATAAGGGTATTTGAGTTTTTAGATTTATTTTATTTATCATTATCCAAAAGAAATTTAGTTTCTTTATTATATTAATAGGGACTGGAATTTTTTCCATCAATTATATAGAAAGTTGCATTGCTATTTAATATAATTACTTTTTAAGTATGGGAGGATTAATTTATAATTTGGAAAATCACATGTGGGAAATAGTTCCCCAATCATCAATTTCTCAATCTAAATTTATATTTTTACTTTTAATAAAAATATTATTTTAATTAATTATCTAAAATTAAGAAGGCCCAAAATTTGGTCCAAATTCATTTATTTTTTCACTTATCTCTATGGGATCATCCTCATACTTTGTTTATGTTGTTCCTTAGTAGTCAATGTAGTTTGAGTAAACTCTAAAATAATTGTTTGAAAACCCTATGTGGAAGTGGTGATGCCCAACGACTGCATCAAAAACTGATTGTATTGTTTCCAAATATCAAAGAATGGATATTTTGGAAACCTTTTAGATGAGTTCTGTAAGGACCCGACCATTGTTTCACAGAGATGATGCCTTACTTTGATACATTGAAATTTAAACATGGAATACATATCCCAATGGAAAAAATATTATAGTAGTTTTAGAGTTATAGAAACATATATAAGCTCAAAATTAAAACATGATATGAAATACATCATATAAATTCCAATGGGACAATCCTCAAATCCCATATAATCCCTTCAAGTTATTTATAATACATTTATTGGTATCCAATAAAATTATTATGAATGTGGTGAACTAAAAATATGAGTAAGGTAATATTATATAGTAGAATAAATCATAAAGGTAAACACTAGGCATGGTGAACATCTAAAAACACAAGCCTATAAAATTGTACATGAGCATTATATGACCTGAATAAAAGAGGGTAAAACAATTCCATAATAAATGATTCTTATTATCTGAATCATGATGATTTATATTATAATAGTATAATAAAAACATTGTTTATAAATCAATAATATCCCAATGAGGTGATATATAATGTGATACATTTAAAACATATCTCTAAGGACTCATCCACGATGTTAGATAATAATAGGTTAAGGCCTCAACCAAAACCCAATTATGATTAGTACCATTAGACCTACTAATGCATCGTGGGGAAATAGTTTGACCGAACCTTCACATTCTAAGTTCAATACATTCCTAATATGAATGTTAATAAACCCGAATAACATATACATTCATATTTGAAATAAAATATTAAATGTAAATAAATTTCCCCAATTATTAAACAAAAACACAATCCATTCAGAGAAATATGGTGAATGGTATCATGATTGCACATCCACATTCAAAATAATAATAATCCATTAAATATTATATGATGTATTATATCATAAAACAATATCCTAATTTAAAAATAAGAATCAAAATGTGTGTTTAAATATGTGATAACTCTTCAAAAATCATCGAGTAATTCATGAGATAAATAATCTATTACTTTGAAAGGAAGAGTTGTTTTGGAAAAATATCTGTATAAGCCATAATTAAACAAATATAGTTTTTTCATAATAAATTTAGTGATTTTATAAAAATAAAGCATCTAATAATTGATTATAAAATTCCGCTAATAATATGTCTGTTATCGAGAAATTCAATTGATTCGAGCTTGTATTTCGAAAAGAATTTTTGAAATTTCCTTCTAAAACATTTTACTTCCCATAAATAAATACCAGATTCTGGATGGTAAACATATATAGAAAATTAACACTATATTTATTATGAATAAATAATTGTATAAAAAATTCCTTTTAGGAATGTATTGAGTACAATTATCCCGAATGAAAATGGTGGTTTGTGTAGAAAACCATTACCTTATATTCGAATGTGTTTGGTAATTGACATTAAAGTCCTGGATATTCAAATAAAACCCATTAAATATTTAATTGAGAAACATATATAAAGGTATTTTATTTATTAAAATATTATGAAGATAGTTTCTGACCTTTTTTATGTGTTAAGAGATTCAATAACAACATTCAGAACTCCACATCTTCTTAGATTTCATGATCGGTTTGGCGGTATGACTGTATGGATGTTCATAGGGGTTAAAGTCCATAATTGTAATTATATTATATAAATTATCATATTTAATTTTAAAGGATATAAAATTAATTTTAATATATGAAATTATGATGAATCATTAGATAAAACAGTAATGATAATTGCTTGGAATATTTGGCATTTTCTCAATTCCAACGAACTTGTACCGTCTTCTAAATTTATATCATGTGTACAAAATGATTTCTGATAATTACATATGATTTATTACATATATTATTATTTTTTTAAAACCATGAATATATTTTCATGGGTATAATAGGATATTATTAACAAAATTGAATACATTTTACTTGAAATGTGAAAAATTAACAACTCCCATGGGGTGTTTTCTATTTTAGTATAAGAGTTTATGGAAAGATATATGATTGTAAAATATTCGATTAGAAAAATAAAATTTCAGTAAATTTGTCTTATAGGAGTTATAAGTGCATTTCTATGAGTATGGGTGAGGAAATAAAAAAAATTAATTGAACATATAATGAAATAAAAAGAAAGTAAAGCTAGTTTTTACCTCTGGATTCCATCTTGTTGATAATCTCCTTAAATAAAGTGTATTTGGTCTCTTTGAAAGACCATGATATCCTGGATGTGAAACAATAATAGGGAATATTATTTGGGAAGAACATTGGTAATCCTCAATGCATAAAGGATTGATGCGAAGAGGGGGTGTGGGTGGATTTTATAGTGGAGAAGATGAGGGTTTTCCAAATATTTTAATCATTATTTTGTTATTTTTTTCAAATTAAACCAATAGTGATGATTTATATGAACAAACCTAGTAATAAATAAATTTTATTTCAAACCTAGTGTACTTAAATAATCCATATAACACATATAACTCAGTAAATCATGTATTTATCTTATTTTTAAATTGTTGTAAATTACTTTTTACCATTCTAGAATTTTAGAAAAATCCCAAATACACACTGTAACCATTTTTTAATGTTTAGAATCAAAAAATTGATTCAATATTATCAAAATGATTTCATCAATATGCGAAATTTAATTATTAAATAAAATCATGATTTATTCAAAATATATAGTTTTTAAATTGAAAACAGATTTCATATACCATAAAAAATTACATTAGGACTCATTTAAATATTTCATAATCATAAGTTAACAAAATATTTAGTTAGGAATATATTTTATCAAAATTATTTTTATTAAAAATAATTTTAGTAATTATAATTTTTAATTAAATAATTATTATAGAAAATATTATCCACAACTAATTATAAAATTTAAAAATATACACTTCCATTTTTAAGGTCCCTAAATATTTAATAATACAATAATGTATATGATTATTATTCATAAGGGTTATATAAATATTCATAAGTGTAAAATTTATAATCATAAAAGTCATTTTACATTTCACAAAAACACAATTTTGTCCTATAAGACTCTAAATATCTTACTTAACACAACTGTGTAATTCAGTTTTTTGAAATTCAAATCATAGAAGTGGGAAAATTATTTTACATGGATAAGTTATAACAATGTGAAATTCTTATAGACTCTATTTTTATGCTTTCAATAATAAATTAATTTGTAAACCCTTTGGTTGTTACATTATCTCCTCCATAGAAAAATGTTTTTTTTGAAAATTCTATAATGTTTTCATATAAAAATATTTTGGTTGTGCATCATCAAAATATCCTTAGGCTACCATTATTCCCCTTCAATTTTCTTATTTTTTCAATGTTCCTTTAGTGGATAAGCCATTTGATTCCTCATCACTTGTTCATTTGTGTAAAAATCTAGATATTCTATTCATAGTATGAAAAGTGAGGTTCTAATTCTATATATTCAAAAGTTAGTAAATGTGTTGCGACTGGCATGTAATTCCTCAACAATGGTTCATGGAACATGTTGTGTACTTCAGACAAATAATTAGACATTTGCAAATGATAATACATAGCTTCATTTATCTCCATAATTTAAAAATGTCCAATATACCTGGGGATCAGTTTCCCATTCTTCATGAATATTATAACACCCTTCTATGGAGTCACATTTAATATTTCTTGAACTCCCACATGAAATTCCAATTCATTCCATCAATTATTGGAATATATCTATTTTATACTTTGATCTTCTTTTTTACGGGATTGAATTGTCTTCACTATTACTGTTGTTTCCTCAACATTTTCTAGGCCCACAAGCCTCCATTAACAAACTCCATCCCAACATGTTGGGGTAAAACATCTATTTCTACACAATGCTTCATATGGTTCCATATGTATACTTGAATGGAAAATATTATATTAGGATAACTCAACCAATGTTAAATATTTATCTCACATACCCTATAAATATTGTGAGAATGATCTAAACATGTCTTTTAATGTTTGGATTATCCTTTCTGACTATCCATAAATTTGAGGGTGATAAAAAGTACACAATAAAATATCTGTATCCAACGATTTCTGAAGATTTTTCCTGAATTTTGAGGTAAATAGGTGATCACGGTTAGACACAATTAAGAGAGGTGAACCATTATGTGTTATTACATCATTGATATAGAGTCATCCCATGTTATCAATTGTAAAATCCTTCCTAATAGAAAGGAAATATCTTGATTTGATAACTCGATAAAAAATTACCAATATTTCACCATTTCGTTATTGTATTTTTTGGCTAATCTAGTGACTAAATCCATGGTGATGTCATCACATTTCTATATAAAAAAATTTAAATGTTAGATGACAACCAAAGGATTTTTTCTTTAATTTTTCAACTATTTTAATCCTAGATGTCATGATAAGTAATCATTAATTTCCTTATTCATGATCTCACATCAAAAGTATTCTTTAAAATACCTATACATATTACTGCTACCATGCTGTATAGAGATATTTGAAATATGGGCCTCATCCAATAACTCCCTCTATTGGTTGGTTATAGAGGGGACACAAAACCTCTTCCCAAATGTCATAATCCCATCCCAACACATTATTTCATCTAACATAACATCATTCAAACCACTAATTTTTATTTCAAGATTCACATAATCAGGAATACATAATTATATCATGACTTATAAATATGGATGGGGAAATATATGAAAATGTAATGATGTTTCTCCTTTATTGATAATTCCCATATCCATCCTCCCTAGATCCATGTATGTAGGATCCTTCTCAAATATAAGTTTTATTTAGAACTCAATGATCCTTCCAACTCAATGAATCAGAAACCCTATTTTAATTTCCGGAGTCTTCATGTGTCCAACAATAATAATCCATGAGTAGCTCAAGCCATCACCATTTCCTCATGTTGAGTTCTTTTTATGAGATGATATATTTATAGATCCACTGACCCATAAATATCTAAATATTTTACCATATATATAGTGACTCCATTTAATTGGAAAAAGAAAGAAATATGATAACTCAATATCATGAGTTGGATAGTTATGTTCATGAATTTTTAGCTTCCTTGATGCATAGTAGATAACTCTCTCATTATGCATAGGGAAATAGATGAGTCCTTTCCTTGTCAGGTCACTATAGATCAGAAATCCACCATTACCTTAGGGTAGAGTTATGATCAGATTTTTCATTAATAACATCATAAATTCTTCAAATAATTCATTACATCACATTGTTCGTAAAATCTTAAACCCTCTACAGGTAACCTTGGATAACGAGTCGGATAATCGGGTGATGTGTGGAATGAAACACTGATGATAACTGGCTGAACCAATTAAAATATAAACCTATATTCTTCTCATTATTGTGCTCCATTTCTAAACTGCCTTTTCTTCATCGGATCGACTAGAATTCCATCCTTATAGACAATATACCCAAGAAAAAACAGTATGAATCTAGAATTCAGACATGTTAAACATTCTATTTGATTTGTTTCTTCTAAGAGACTTCAGAATAGTGAATATTATGTTATCATGATCATAATAGCTTTTGGATTGTACCAGGATATTAAAAATAAATACCACAACAATCTGATCAATATATTCCATGAAAACTCTATTCATTATATCGATGAAAACAGAGGGTGCGTTATTCATCCCTAAAGGAATTACTATAAACTCGTAATTCCTATACCTTGTACAAAATGGAATTTTTTGGAATATCATCTTCCTCGCCCAAAAATGATCATTTCAATATTGGTGGGAAATCAGAAAAAAATATTGGTCTCTATAAAATCGATCAAATTATTAATCAACGTGAGATAGATGATAATTTTTCTCTATAATAATAACTTTATTCTCCATGTAGTTAACGTACAACCATATAGATCAATACATCTTCATGATGAAATGAACATGGGACTCTCATGGAGAATCCTTATGGAAGATAAATCCTATATTTCCCAATTACCCTAGTTCATTCATCATATCCACTAACCCCAAAGTAGAAATTATAAAATTATTCTTTGATATAAATCTTTAATGAGTAATTAAATCATTAGTGAACTCAACATCCTACTATGGATTATGTCAAGTTAAATCCTATGGAAACACATAAAGGTATTCTTGAACAATAGGTACGTAATTAATTTGAATATTTCATTCCTAACTTATAAATATCGAGTATAATCCACTCCATGAATTTCATTCAGAAGATCAACTAAGGTTAGATCTAGATAATAATCATATGATGATGTTTATCTTCTAAAGATAAGGTATTCTACCCCATTCTCAAAAATATATCCTCATTATTAAATCAATATATTCTTGCTTCATATTTTGAAATCCAATTCATACCAAAAATTCCATCAATGTAAGACATCATTGTGATGATAAGGTGACCAACAAAAGAAGGTTTATGTGTGATAAGGGGGAAATATTAACAAATCTTTGTGGAAATGATACTTACCTTAATAGTTTATAATGATATCTCATTTTCAAAATCAAATTGGAAATAAATAATTATGATGTAAAACTGATAATATATAAATGAATGTGATGATATGGAATCAAATAATTCATTGAATAAGTTTGATGAAATGATTAAATTATATGAAAATTCCTAATTGGATCTTCAACCTCAGGATTTGTGATCAAATAATCATGGGCTTTATCCATTGTACATCTCAATGAAATGTTTCCTTGACATTTAGTATAATCAATGGTGTAATATCCTACCTCATTATAACTATATCATTAATCATTGGTAGATTTTTTCATTACATTACAATCACAATTTTGGTGGAATATTTGTATAGATTTGTATCAAACACATTATACTTTTTTGGAAGGTGTGGAGTGTTCCACAATTAACACATTTTTGAAAATTTCCCTTTCTTATCCTTAATTTTATCAATTCATTCCATTACCACCCTATTCATCTCTTAGATTCCCTTAAGTAATTATTAAACAATGAATTGTTTCTCAATATTGATGTGACATGAGACAATATCTTCATATGTTGTGAACAATTGGGAGAATATTTTCCATCAGAGGAATGATATTCACCCATAAATGAGACAATCAATCATTCACCTTTGATTACAAAGGTATTCTGATGAATGATTTGTTAACCTCGTAAAATTGGATCCACACTTCACAAAATATCAATCCATGTTTTTTTTCCAACTCACTAATTGCATCTCCATATCAACTAATTGTTCATTGTGGAAAAATGTTCTATAAAGATTTCCTTAATGTCCCTCCATTCCATATTTTCTATATATTCCTCCTCCTTTTTGTTTTAAATCGACAACCACCACTGATATGTATCTCATATGAGATAATAAAAATATATTATAAACATCTCCCTTCAATTACATCCAAAATCACAAAAAAATCCCCTTTAAAGAACATATATTCTTCTTTTCTACAAATGGGTTTTTATTCTGATTAATTGATAGAGGATATTGGCAAAAAAGGCGTCTAACATCTCCCCTAAAAATTGGTGTTCATGATGATAGATATTGATATGATTGTTATTTATAACCTTTTTCAGTTATCCCATTATAGTTATATGATTCTCATCACCTTCCACAACGTCATTTTCATTCATAGGAGTAAAATCCATACATGGGATATGCGCAATCATATAGTTTCCATTACATAATCTCAGTTCCATTTATTAATAATGGATATAGAATACTTGGTTATGAATCATAAGTTATAATCTCAACTTGAAAAATACATATCATAAATTGAAAAAAAATCATAGAAAATAACATAATCAAAATCATTATTCCTTATAGATAAAATCTACATTCAAATCCTTTTTAATGTCATATAATGAAAATGTGAATTATCATAATCATGTCTCTCCCCCCTCCCAAGTGTGTCGAACAAGGAGGCCAGTAAGGCCCATTTTTGTGTACCAAGTTACCCAGAGTAAAGCCAAAAACACCTTGTTAGAGTTATTACTCCTAGGTATCTATATACCAGAACCATGTTTACCTATTTTATATATAATTGGATTTATTTTCATGAATGATCAACATATTCTATTACTTAAAAAAATTATTAATGTTATTTTATGTGTATCCTCAATGATTATCTTAGGGTTTTAATCAATTATCTTGTTTTTGTAAATATATTTTCCACAATATCTACTAAACATTATCTGGTAGAAACTATAAGAACCCGACCCCAGTTTCACAGATCTGGTGTCTTAAATTGTTACATTGGAATATAAAGAAGGAATTTTCATCCTGAAGGAAAATAGAGTTTAGTAGTTTTGGAATGTCAGATACACACATAAGATCAGCATTACAACTTGAAATTAAATAAAAAATATGTCTTCTAATGGTATCATAATCAAAACATAGTGTTAAACTTCATGTTAGTCATAAATACAAATATTTTTATCCTGGAAAAAATAAAATTGATGAATGGGTAAAATGGTGGCATTTGTTTATAATGATTTGTTTGAAAATGGTTACATTTGTGTGTAATGTTCTATTTGGTTTTTTATAAGTGAAATTGATATAATATTTGAATGTAGAACCTTATGGAGTACAAGGGAAACCCTGAAAATCTAGGTGGGAAAACTAGAACTAGTATGCTAGTGATCTAGTGGTGTTATCCCATATTTTACATAGAAAGTTTGATGACCACAAAACTAACTAAACTATGATAATTATGATGATGGGAGACAACTAGGTTATGGTTATTCTCCCTACTAGTGGCTCATGTGCATGAGAACGGATATTTTATTGTTACATTTTCAACAATATATGTGGTTATAGTGTCCCACAGGAGCTTAAATGACCATATGGTATTCACTTGAAATGCTCTACTATTAATGATGTGGTTCCTTCCATTGGTATACAGAGAAAAATTTATGTAACAGTCTATTTCTCTCACCTCAATCGGTATATGGACGACTACTGGGTATGTGTCTGTTCTTTGTAAATTATCTTTTTCCACATTAAAACATTTTTTGTGAAAAACATATCTGTATTTTTATCTTTTCCATTAGTTTTAACTTGTAAATTAATTTCTTTAGAAACAATTCATTTTGAAGTATGGTTTTTAATAATCATGTTAAATTATCTCTTAGGTGTTGTGGCATGGAATGTTTTTATGGGATGATCTCCTACAAGGGTATTCACTCACACCCAGCATATAACTTTTATTTTATATAGACATTGTTCCATGTGTGTTATAGGTTGTGGCTTCGTGCTCAGCGATGGTGGTTTAGGTTGAATTTGGATTTCACATGCAGGGTGGTGTTGATGTGACCTCTATTCTTACCGGGATGTTTGAGTAAGAGTTTCAGTTTCTATTTTTTTATTTTCATTTAATTTATTGGTTCAAGATATTGACCTTTATGTTTGTTTTTAGTTTATGGGCTAGTTTTATTGATATTTTTTTATTTTCATTTTATCTATCATGTTGATTGATTTATGTCTCTCATTTCTTGTAAATCATTTCTGGGGACTATTTGGTACATGACCACTTGTTCTAGCCCATGGGGATTGGGAACGCCACCCAGGTCTTGATGCATACTTGGTCAGGCACCGGGTCGGATGGAATCCTGACATGGTTCATCAAAAAATGGTATCAAATGAGGATTGATCTCTTGGTTTGTGTTAATTTAGGAATAGTCGGGGTAGACATGAGGTAAGGCTATTAATAAATGATTTTATGGCCATGAGTAAGTTGCATGGAAAGCACACCTCATGGAAGACACCAATTACCAGGATATATCAGGGTTTGATTGATTCATTTTCCCTTGTGGTTAATTTTGTTTTGGGGAAATCAAAAGGGAGTAGATTTTGTGTTCTGAGTGAGCTCATAGGTTCTGGAAAGCCATGTGGTGCTAAGGACATTGTCCTAGATTACTCATTGTGGAAGTGGCGTGATTGATGTATTATTTCCAACCATATGTCTCAGTAACCAGAGGAAACTAGTCGACTGTTGAATCATTATTCGACACTTTGTTTTTAATTCATGTAGGTATGGTTTTTATGTAAAAAGTATTTGGTGTTTTAATAATTTTAGGTTTTGTGGAGTGTCATGTTTTTTGGTGTTGTCTTGGTTGTTGTCTGGTTGCCTGTGACACCAAATGGATATGCTCTATTAGGGAGTATTCAATACTTGACTACAAGGTAGGAGATGCTTCAAACATCATGGCTCCAACCACATGCCTCAAAGTGATGTCGGAGCGTGGTCATGAACCTAGAGATTGTATGGGACCGTGAATTTATTTTAGCTATCCATTTTTCATGTCATATAATTTTAAATTTTTTTTTGTAGCTATTCAATTATTAATGACCCATCATGGTAAGTGAGGTTTCTCATGGATATGAGGAGGTGTGGTCATCATGTTACTTTAATTCCAATGGGTTTGTATCCCACTAGAAGTAATCGCCTTTTGTGGTATGTATGGGGTATGTTTGGGTGAATTGGTCTCAAATATGAATGGTTATCATCCAAGGATGTAGAGATGTTGGATTGTATTCGACTTTGGTTTTGATGTCTTAGTTTTTGGGCCTTTTCCACCCTACCCTTTTGGTTTAGTGTTTGGTCATCATCAATTTTTTTAAAGGGTTGTACCTTTGGTCAGTTCTAATATTGGGGAGACCCACGATGGGTTTCAAAAAAATGTTTCTAGAGTATGCTGATGCAAGCCTATTTATATGGTGGGGAGTCTGCTCGGGCCTCCCCATGTCAGTCGCCTTGTAGAATTTCCTCAGTCTCGTCTTGTTTTCCCAAGTCTGGTTTCTGTTTTTGATGTTGTTTTCCATGGTTCTGTGAGTTCCCTCCCTTGATTAATCCACTAGAGGTGTTCTAACTATTTGTGGTAGTTGATACATAGTAAAAAGTATTTTATGGGTTTTTGGAGGTTTTCATTTAATACACTTTCTCAGATCATGATGTGTTTTCTTTTATTAACTTTTTTCTCATGGGGATTCATTTTGAATCGGAAGGGGGTGCCACTTTCTACTTTGGTGTTCAAACATAGTTGAGGCATTTTGTGGACAGAAAGTTCTATGGTGGGGATAATTGCCTCACCTATCATTTATAAATAATTTATTTTATTAATTTTCACGGAATCAGGTTTTTCAGGTTGAATCCCAACATAATTGTTTTTGACTTCTTATATAATAAAAAAATTTTAGGACTTGACTGCGTCGAGTGCACCATGGTCGAAGTCAGGTGGCATTTCCAGAGACACGGTGCAACCTCTCCTGGCTCACCTAATGATAGACATGATGTTGAAAGCTGATAAATAGAATGTAATGAATAATAAAATGAAAATAAAATAAAAATGATAATTGTAATAAAATTTAAGGGACTATCATTCTTATAATAATCATCGTCGAGTATACTATTATTATTTTTATTAATATTGTAAGGAATATAATAAAATTAATTTTTTGTGTCGTTAATATTGTGATAATTATTATTAACATTATTATAAAATTAATTTAATATGTTCATGTATTATTTTATTTTGGTTCAAAATGTTTCATCGAGGTGTAGGCTATGTCCCACTTGAATTTGGTTTTTTTGTCGATAAATGAGGTTTTCAGGGAATGACAGCATACGACGCATGAGAAAATCATAATTACAAAGTCGTTCAACTTCTCTGGGGCCGATGTGGGAACATCATGTTGTTCAAATAATTATATAATATAAAATAATAATAATTAAATATTATTAAATGTGGGGTAAAATAAAAATAAAATTAAAAAGAGAAAAAAAATTTAAAAATGTAAAAATTTGTTTTTTAATGACTATGATAATATTAATTTCAATGTTAATGTATAATATTAATAGTATTTTTTATAGTGATATTATAATATGTTTTATTTTATATTTTTTTTACAATTATTTTTATATAATTTTTTTCTTCTTAATTTTTTTTTTGATTTGGGAACGCCCCCCTCCCATAGGTCGTGACCACTCCATTACCACTAGAACCTGTCATGGAACACACAACCCTCTATGTAGGGAATGTAGACTCCCCTTCAGCCCCACCCCTTTAATAAATTTGTCATGCCACCCTCCGGCATGAAAACTACCAGTGCTCCTCTCCCTCGCCTCCATCACATATACCAACCCACCGACATATCTCCCTCTCGACTACCCTAATCACCGTGCAACCACCCTAGTAGGCTTGATACTCTCCCACCCTATTTGATAGTCCATGCCACCCCCTCTAACATCTGGCCTTTGACCTTCCACTAGCCGGGCACCACCCTGCCTGAACACCCATTGCGTCGTCCCCTCTCCCTCTCCCCAACATGTAATCCCTCCCTCCGATTTTCTTG
Source organism: Viscum album (assembly GCA_963277665.1). Classification (NCBI taxonomy): domain Eukaryota; kingdom Viridiplantae; phylum Streptophyta; class Magnoliopsida; order Santalales; family Viscaceae; genus Viscum; species Viscum album. The sequence goes on from OY728141.1 coordinate 841,130,811, forward strand.
GGTTTTGGTCCTAGTTTTTTCGGGGTTTTTGAGTTACCAACATTTAGGGTGTCAATTAAGGTTTAATTTTTTCATTTTTTAGACATCATGGATAAAGGTTGATCTTTGGTTCACTTGTGGTGTGATTGGCGCAAAAATGAAACTCACACCAAATTTTGAGGTTTTCTACAACTGAGGTTGGTGGTTCAATTCCTTAACACCCTTTGATAATTTTATTATTCATTATTAAAATTTTAGGTTTGTTCTACAATTTATTTTCTTGGGGTGAATAAAAATTTCATAGTGTTTAACATGTTTAAATGTTGGGAATAGTATTTAAAATGATGGTGGGTGTAATTTGTGTGTGAAAATCGGTGTGTTATTTTATTAATATCTTATATGCATTGGTTGTTAGTTGTGAAGCCTGTTTTACTGTGATAATGTTTGATATTAGTTTTAATGTGACATTTTTTATATGAAACTGGGTAAATTTGGTGTAAACACAAATTTCACCACTTGTTTATGTTTTATAAATTATTCAAATTGTTTAATACCTTTATTATGTTGTGCGTATAATGTTTTTAAAATAATTTGAGTTTTCAATGGCTCAGAATAGATATATATATATATATTTGAATTTTCTTTTTTTAATATTTGGATTGATGTAATATCCCTAAAAAGTGTTCTTAGGGTTGTTTGGATGGTGCGAAGTGTGTTTCCAAGGTCTTTGATGACTCTGTAAATTTAAATGATGATTTTAAAAAGGTGAATGAGTCACATTGGGAGTATATGCCTTGTTTTGAACTTCTAAAACTTAACATCAAATGGTTGATGAATGGAAAACATATTTTTATATGGTAACATTTGCTATTTAGTTTTAAAATTGCGTCACTAAATCGAATCAAGTGGTTTGGTGTAATTACTTCTTTGTTTTTTTGGAAATGATTTAAAAAATAGTTGAATGATGTATTAATTCATTTGTATGGTGAGAAATTATTGTTTTTTAATAATTTGAGTATACATTTGTTTTTAATGTAGTGTGTTTATATATAATGAGACATGATTTTGGTGTAGACCCTCTTCGCATCACATGGTGGTGTTTTCTAAGTGGTGAAAGTAGTTCATTTAATTGTTTAAGAGGATACAAACAAATTTTATGGTGAATGTCTTAATAATGGAATTTTAAATGGCTTTCCTTTTGGAAGTTAGTTATGTTTATTATTTAATAAATTTTTGTGCTAGTTACTAATTATTTATATGTTTTGAAAATTGATTATTTTATACATTAAGTGTTGCCAAAATGCGGATTTATGATATGAGTAAGTAATGAAAAATGTATTTTGAAATGTATTTTGGTGTGTTGGTGCTTTTATAATTATTTGGGTTTGAAAATGTTGACCTTTGTGTGTAATTGTTTGTGAGGTTTGTGAAATGTGATTATGATATACTCTATGAATGTTGATCTTGATTGAGAAAAACTGAAATCCAGTGTTTCTAGGTGGGAAGACTACAACTAGTATACTAGTGATCCCATAGGGTTTTACCGTTATTTCACATTGCAACTATGATGCTGAAAAAACTAAGGAAATAGTGATAATGATGATGGGGGACCACTAGGTTATGTGTATTCTCCCTACTAGTGGCCCATGTGCATGATGAAATATATTGTATGGTTAAATTTTCATAGAGATACAAGGTTCTAGGTTACTATTTGAGCTATATAGACTTAGGGGATTCTCTTGCAATGCTATACTATTCATGACATGGTGCCTTTTGTCAGCTTACAGATGACAAACATTGTTTGAGGCACTTTTTCTCACCCTCCATCAGAAATTGGAGGATCACTTGTGTATTTCTGTTATCTATGTAAATATTCATTTCTAAAATAATACAATTCTTGTTAAATGTATTTATGTAGTCTTATATTTTCCTTTAATTTTAACATGTAAAATGTTTTCCTTAAAAATGGGTTTTAAAATATGGTTTTAAATAAGCATGTTAAATTATCCCTTAGGTGAGTTGGCGTGTAATATTGTTATTAGGTGACATTTTATTGGGATTTTCTCTCATATGTTCTATACACCTTTGGTTGTATTTAGACTTTGTTCATTGTGTATTTTAGGTTGTGGCATCGTGCTAAGAGATGGTGGTTCATGTTGTAGTTGGTCTTATCATGAATGGTGGTGTTGATGTGGCCTATATTATTATCGGGAAGGTTGAGTCCTGGTTTTATTTTATATGACCATCAATTCTTTTTTGTTATTGGTTCTATTTTTTGAACTTTATATGTGTTTTTAGTTTATGGGATTGTTTGGTTGGTCTTTTTTTTCAATTTCACGATATCTATCATGTTGATGGTTTTATATCTCTCATTTTGAGTAATATTTATGTTGGAAATTTTTTGTACCTGGTCACTTGTTATAGCCCATGAGGAATGTGAACTCCCCTTGGGTCTTGTCACAGACCAGGTCAGATGCTGGGTTGGACGGTGACCATGATTGGCTTGGGACACGAATAATCTATAAGTACCAAATCTCTTCGACGGATCACCTCTACTTTGAAGATCACTATTGGAGTTCACTAATGATTTAGATCTCTTTATCCTGAAATTGGTGGGCAAATATAGATATCAGTTTCCTTTGGTCAATGCCTTCAACATTTGTTTTCTGATTCTTGTGGTTTATAGAAATTTGCGGTTGTGAGGATTCTTAACAAAGAGAAAATTATGATCAGGTTTGCATAAATGGAAAATTTTATTATTTAATGGTATAATTATCCTAATAAATGTGACATGTTATTCTAAATTATACTACTGTATTATTTTGATTTCAGTATGAAATGAGATTCTCTAGTTTCAGCGGTCTAGATATGCTTTCCAGAACTCCCACTACCATTCCAAAACCCCGCTATTTTGAATACATTATGAAAATTGATATGTATTATCATGATCTCTAATAGAAGAATGAATTATGTGAGTAATCATGTTTGTCCCCACACATTTATTGCGATTGATGTGTTAATACTTCAAGTGGATTGGGTGTGGTTAAATTTTGGGGGAGAATGTTTTTTGGAATCATGTTATTGTTTTTGAATCGTGTATAGATCATTTTGAATCATGCAGTTAGATGTAACATTGGGTTTGAATTTGTTGGAGTAGTAATTGGAGAAGGAATTTCAAAGGATTAAATATTCATTTGAAATATTTTAATGGCTTTGGGGTTGATCTATCAGGTACTTTTTTATAGGTCATCCTAAAGGAATATTGAAGAAGACAATATCAGTGACCCCAGAGCCTATGGTTGTGTCCAACATTGATCACATGATGGTAAAATTGGATGATTGAAATATTATGCAATCCCATGTATGGTCAAAGGGCACAATGTATGGTAGAACATCATTCCCAATGATCATGAATCATAACTCCTCTTTATACCCTGATGTTGTAAGAAGGACTAGAAATCCCATTGATGTTACAGTCCATGATACAAGAAAAGGTTTCCAAATAAGCTAAAATAAATTGGATATGTATATGCATGGGAAATTAACCAAGAATAGGGTTGAGTTTAATATAGGGAACATGAAATATTCTATGGATACCTTTGATAGAAATCAAATTAGCAACTTTTTTGAACTTCTAGATATTGATGAATAAATTAAGGTGCTATGTGATTTAACATTGGCCCACAGGGAAGAGACATAATAGGAATAAGGATCCAAGGGGGAAGAATTATATGAGGGGAGTTTGATATTCTATTTAGGTTATAGTATAGAGGGAAGACTCAATGATAGAATTTAGAGTCCAATAATGATGATGGGAAATTAAGACCATGATTCGGGAAGTTGTATCTCGACCAAAGGGAAAACCCCATGAAGAGGATGGATTACTCCAATTTTCTCAAAACTATGGAAACTAGGTCCACCATGAAGATAAAAATCATGTAAAGTATATGTGAGCTAGTAAAAACTAGCGAAAGAATATTAAAAACTGCAGAAGTAATGTTGGGTGATTATATAATTATTAATTCCCCCATTAAAGGATTCAGATAGGATAGTGGACTGACTACCACTTAAAGACATCACTAATCAGTAGTGCAGGTGGTTCAACAAGAAATAACATGTCTTGATTTAATGCTTCAATGAAGAAAAATTCAATGTGGAGGAATTGATATAGATGTGGGAAAATTAGTGAATCAATTCAATGATCATATCAAATACAACTCAAAATAAAATTATCATTCTCTAAACTTGAAATTATATAGGGATAAATTGCAAATCAACTTAAACATTATTTTAATAACATAATGGTATCTTTTGGTGTTTGATGCATTATTTTTTTATGTGTCGGGTTTTGATTGGAATGTGGTATACCCATGTTTTGATTAATTTTGTGAATTTTTTCACAAATCACATAAAATTGACTCTATTAAAGTAAAAAATATTGAATCTTGGTAAATAAATGTAAATAACATTCCCCAATAATTAAACATAGACAGTATCCATTCTGAGTAATATGGTGAATGGTATCAGGGCTGAAAATCCACTATCACAATTGTCATAAAACAGTCAATAATATGATTCATATTATATCATAAAACATTAAACCTATTTAATCATATTGATAATCATGAGTGTTGAAATTGGTGAAAATACAATTATAAAATCATCAAGCAATTCTTGAGATTAATACTCTTTTACATTGAAAATATATGTTCTATGGGAAATTTTATATATACTAGTATTGAATTAAGAAGGTTATTCATTATAATGAGATATATTTTGTTGAAAAAATTTGTTACAAAAATAATGTTATAGGGTTCTATTGAAAATATTTAAGTAATTAGAAAATTTTCTTCAATCAGCCAGGTATTTTGAAAATAATTTATGAATGGTCCTTTTGAAACATGTAATTACCCCTAAAGGTAAGATGCATTCTGGTTGTTAGACATATATACAACACTTATACATAATTTAGTATGTGTACATAAGAATATATAATAATTTCATTAAGATTATTATAGAATAATAGTAACGTGAATGAAAATTGAGCTTTTATTAGAAAACCCTTAACTTATATCTGAATGTGTTCTACACATGACAATAACATCATATATATTGAAATTAAATTCATTAGTTAATTAATATATATCAATATCAACATGAAAATAATTTTTTATAATTATATTAATTTAATTTGTGACCATATTTTATTTGTTTAGAGATTCCACAACATCATTAAGAAGTGCACATTTTCTTAGATTTAATGTTGGGTTTGATTGTATAAGAGCATATAAGATCATGGGTATTGAAATCCAAAATATTAATTAAATAATAAAAAAGTTATTATAGAAGATTAAATATAGAGAAAATTCATTTTACTCCAAGGTAGTTGTATGAATCATTAGAGAAATCATTAATGATAATCGCTTGGATTAATTGCTTGTTTTTCTATTACAACGAACTCATATGGTGTTATAAAAAAATATCAGAAGTAAAATAATAGTCCATAACCTTACATAGGATATAGAACATATTTTATAATATTATTAAAACACTAAAATGGTTTCATGACCCAAATTGTATATGATATCGGAAATTTTAAACATGTCATCATTGAATGAGATAAATTAACACATCTCGATACATGTTTTATATTTTATTATAATATGATGGGGAATGATAGATGATGGTGAAATATTTCTTTACAGTAAAAATATTTTAGTGCATTTATGGTACTAGAGGTACTAATTCATTTGGATTAGGTGAGGTGAGGAAATAAAATTAAAATAATGGAACATGAAAAAATTAAATGAAAAGGAAGATAGTTTTTACCTCTTTATTCTTTCCTCTTCAGAATCTCTTTAAGAAAACATGGTATGTTCATTTTCCATGAAAAAGAAATTTTAGAAGAAGGAATAGAATATGGTTGATTATTTGGGCAGAACATTGGGATGCTTCAAGGCATAGAAGAGTGACAATAAGAGGGAGTGAGGATTGGTTTTATAGTGGAGGGGAGAAGGGTTTTCCCTATATTTTTATCATTATTTTAATATTTTACCATAGACAACCAAGATTTTTTATTTATATGTCCAAATAACGTAATAACTGCATGTGAGTTTGAACTTTGTGTTCTTACATCATCTCTACATTACCTGTAACACAATAAATAATGTATTCAACATTAATCTTAAATCATTGTATTTGACTATTCTCAAAAAATTCATATATTTTAGAAAAATTTAAAACATCCACCCTAACCATTTTTGGTGTCTATAATCTAAAAATGAAACGAAAAATTTGAAAATTATTTTTAAATATTTGAAATTTATTTTTATATAAAATCAACTTTTCATAAAAAAATGTTTTTTTAAAACTAAAACAGAATTTATAATTCCATAAATAATGAACTATTATCGTATTAAATTATCCTAATATCGTATGACTACACAATATTTATTTAAGAATACATTTTATGAAAATGAATTTAATTTTAAATCATTATAGGAATATAAAATTTTGAATAAATATTTTTTACTCACAAATACCTACAATTAATTATTACTTTTTAAAATATACACTTTCATTTGTATGATACCTAAATTTTTATTAATACATTCAGGGTTGTAGTTACTTATGATGACCAAGGCTTTTATCAATGGAAGACACTTATTATAATTAAAATTGATAATATATTAACATTTCGGTGAACACTAATATATAATGATACTAAATACTATGTGACCATTAAACCTAATTTGTGACTTCTATGTATTGAATTCCAAATATATGACATACATGGTTATGATCTGTAAGATGGTTGGAGTCTAATAGGACAATAAATTTTTTATTTTGAGATTAGTAACCAACAATTATGAATTGTATCATACCCTTATGAATTTTAGCATGTCCCTTTAGAATATTAAATCATCCACAATGATAGAAAATGATTCCCATGAATTATTAAATTACATTTATGCATCTTAGAAGTGTCAACTTGACCACAGTGAAAGAATATGAATTTTTACATTCATAAATAATTAATTAATTTTTTGATAAATAAAATTTATTTCCCTAAAATGGTTTCATAAATTAACAAATTTATGTTTTCTGGTTTTAAGATACTTTTTTAAGACCTTATGTAATTTCAAAAATCAACATAAAATTTTTTTTTATTTTAAAAATTGTATTTTAAAAGTAAACTATTAGTTTAATAAAAAATTAAATTGATCATATTTAGAAAACTATTTTTAAAAAAATGGAATTTATATTTTTGATTCAACACATCACAAAATGGTTAGGGTGAATTTATAGATTTTTATGAAATACGTGATTTTTTGGCAAATAGTAAAATACATTAATTTTCCACTTAAATACATTATTAGTTTAATCCACTATTCATCCATAACAAGTTATTTAATCACAAAAATATAGAACTCAAAAGTCCTCATTACTATTCTTGGTAATGGAATAATCACTATTACTTATCTTTGTAGAATCTAATAAACGAACGATTAAAATATTAAGAAAACCCTTCTCTCCTCCAATATAAATACCACCCTCCACACCCACATTTCCTCAAGCCTCTAAAGAATCAATCCATATCTAAACTCTTCCAAATAATCTTCCTTATCCATTCTCCCACAGACCAGAAATTTTGGTCTCATCAAATGACATCTCCAAGGTTCATTAAGGAGGATCTGAAGATGTGGAATCAAGATGTAATTCCTCTCCCTCTTTTAATTCAATTTCATTCCAAATGTAATTTGGTTTGATCTATTATCATAAAATTCCCTTTTCCAAATTTCATGATAACTCAAGTATGATTCATATACAATTATGATATCATGTTAATGAAATATTACTCATTAAAATTCTCCTTCCAAATCTTTTTCATTAAAAATGAAATTGTTGCCCATGATATGTTAATTTTGCTACATCAAGGGTAATGCAATTCCACTTTACATCCAATCCTACAATTTTGTAATTAAAACCATAAAATTTTTTATAACTATTTATATAATGTATGTTTTAACCCCTTAAATGTTTTGGAAATATCTTTTTTACATGTAACTAAGTGATAAAATAATACATGTTCGTTGTTATCAGAAAATGATTCAAATTACCAAAAAGGTTCATCATTAAACATTATCTGATGATTCAACCTCATGGTACATAACCAAATTCATTATAAGATCATATATATCTATGTAATTTCACTAATATTATATATTAACAAATATGTATATATAGAAAAATTTTAAAAGAACATCTATTCATGAATACATGTGAACCGTTCATGAAAATTTAAAAAATGAACATCCCTGAACAACAAATCTAAACTCAATAACTCATCCAAAGGACCATAAAATAACATTATGATTCTATAATGAGATATTTTCATGTCTTAATGAATCTTTATTTTTTAATTACTGAATATCATGTCATTATAATGGTAATTAATGTGAATAAAGCATTTAGATACAAGGTAATGGAAAATTATCGAACCCAACATATTTTCTTCGCATTCTCCCTATTACATTCCATGTTCGGTATGTGTTCTACATAAAAATTAATTATTCATCATTATCATAATTCTTCCAGAATATGTATTTTATCTAGTTTATTTTATGCAAAAACTAATGGTTTTAAAAATAACTCTTCTTTCATATAAACAAACCCTTTTTTAGTTCTCGAATATTGTTTCACTCGTCACTCGTGGTTAATGGATCTATGTCGAAAATGATATTCACTATTTATTTTCGGGACCAAACATTTATATATTATGTTTTGTTATATTAAACCCATTTCTTTCCAAGGTATATGTCAATTTCATATCATATATATATTGAATGTGGAATGTATGATAATGTAAATATGATGATGTGATGGGTCCTCCCAGAAATATATAGCTCAATATAGATGTATGAATGTGATGGGTGTTCTAGAAATTATAAACCAGTACAATGCATTGGGTAATGGGGTGAATCTAATGAGTAAAAAGTAAAATATCTGTGAACCTGATTGTATAATTGTTCAAAATTATTGGGGGTAGTTAACCTCTAAGACATGATGTTTCATTTTTATGAATTACCACTTTTCATGTCTTTTAGGAAATATTACCCTCATTTTCATGATTCTTTGACCATGTTGTGAATGTGTTCACCCATTGTTATATAATTCATATCTTTCCTATTATTGGGATTTTTTCTCCTACCATTTTGATGAACATCCTCAGGTTACTATATGTACTAAGGATAGATCAATTGCCAATAAAACGATGGAGAAAAAGGAATTAAATAAATGTTTATTCTTGATGTTGTAAATGTTATGTTCCCTACTATATTAACCAAATCATGAATCCTTTGGATCCATGAAGTGTTACACAATTACGTTTTCTATCTTGAAAAGAATTTAATAGTAAGTTATGAAATGGTTGTCTCATTATAGTTTTCATTAGAGGCAATGTTTCATTAATTTGGGAATTAGGTGTACTAAACCCTTGAGAAAACATATGTTATCATACTATGTACCACTATACACACAATAAGATTTACATAGGGATCCCATAAGTAATGATTTTACTGAAAAATTTAAAAATGAGAATGTTATTTATTCATGGATTGATGACTTATGTTTTCTTGCAACCATTTCAATTTTTGAAAATGGTGGGAATTAGTAGAAACCTAGCCAACAACTCGTTTGAGGGCCAATGAAGTGATTGTAAAAACGACATCCCCGATGCATTTGGATTTCGAGTTCAAAACATCACGGTAATACTTACCCAACTATCATATGTATTGAAAATTATCCTGAATAATGGGGGATATCCTCCTTCACCAAAATACGGAGAAACTATATATTGAGTGTTTTATACAGAAATGACCACTCATGTTTTGTGTGGACTTTTGATCCACTAGTTATATAACAATGGGTAATCTCTATGGAGATGATATTTTATGTGGTTACTGTTTTGATATTTAGAAGGTGACACTAGTCATTTATAATCTAGGTAGAGAGGCTAATCAATGGTGTGATTTGATTAATAACACCATGCCAAGAGGCTAAATTGAAGAGATTGATTGTGAAGACATTAAGATTATATATATTATGAATTATTTCCCCCAAACTATTCATACAAGTATGGTTAAATAATTCATAAAGCTAAATGAAAAGGATGTAGAATTGGCCACGACCTGTGAACTGAATTTCTCACAGCATACAAGGAATGATTTGTTTTTTTTCAAAACTGATAGATTATTATGTGGGTTAAAACAACACATTAAAAAGACTCTTTCATTTAAAGACATTGGGAATTATGAATAAGTTGTTAAATGTTCCTTTAAATTTTAAATAGAGTTTAGATAATGGTCTCCTTAATATATAGATAATAAACAATACAAGGATTTTCAAGCTAGAGTATCTAATGATAAAGGTTGGAAGAAAACTCAACGGCCCACATGCCATGAACGTGGGAGGTTACGACATGGAAACTGCCTCAATAGGATAAGGAATTGTTTCAAGTGTGGGGAAGAGGGCCAAAATTCTCAAGAGTGTCTAAAAGACATGAGAAGGAAAGATAATTTGAATGAAGAAAGGGGAGACCCACCCGTGGTCCAATGATACAACTGTGGGGAGAAAGGGCACTATGCATGACAGTGCACTAATCCTTGAGTACTCATGGGTATTCAGTGTCAGGAGCCACCAATTCCAATGGAACAAGGGAAGGATTAAGCCACATCTATAGCATATGTGTAGAATGATATTGAAGTCCTAAATGTTACACATCATATTGAATATTGAATTGAAATTTATTATTTGATTCTGGTTCTACACACTCTATTATATATTGCAAGATTTTTGAACTATTTAATTGATTCCCTGAAACCACGAATTAGAGATAATGGTAAAAACACCAAGTGGTTCAGTCATAGCAACTCATGTGATTGACTCTTTCCAACTTGGTGTATGTTGGAATATTCTTCCAGTAAATCTTGTAAAAAATTTCTTTGTATAATTATACTCTATAATGGGAATGGATTTTCTATCTTTATATAGATAACATATCACCTATTTGGAAAAAGAAATATCTTTTCATATTCCTACCCATCCCATGATCCTCTATAAATTAATGGAAGTTCATGAATTTCTTTAAAAAATCCTTCATTTGTTTAGGTGTTGATTCCCTCTGAAAAATCATATGTCACCCAAATGTTAGAGAAAATTTAAGGTTAAAACCATGTGGAGATTCCCATCATGATGGAATACGGTGATATATTTACTGAAGACAAACTCGGACCTCCCCTAATCCTAAGGTAGTTTTCTTAATAGAACACATACCTGTAGCTACTCCTATCTCACAGGGTCCCTGTCAGATGGCTTCTATTGAATAGGATGAGTTAAAGAAGATGATTTAACAAGACTGGAACAAAGGTTCTTTATTCCCTAGTGCATCACCATGGGGTGCGTTGGTTCAATTTTTGAAGAAGAACGATTGTACTATGTGACTGGGTATCAATTATCGGTAACATAACAATATCACCATAATGACCATGTATCCTCTTCCATGGATTGATTACATGTTCGATTATTTAAGAGGATCTCAATACTTCTCAATGGTGGATATTCATTTTGGATATCAGCAGATAAAGGTGAAGAAGGTAGATATTCAGAAGACTGACATCCGTACAATGTAGGGGAACTATGAGTTTCTTTTTATTTCCTTCGGACATTCAAATTCTCTTACAATATTCATGGATTTGATGAATATAGTATTTAGACATTACCATTGAAAATTTGTGTTAGTGTTTATTGATGTTAATATCATATACTCCATGATCAAGGTGGAACATAAATAACAAAGTCAACAGGTCATAGATCCATGGAGTATGACGTATGAGATATTGTATTCCTTTAAATATCACCATGGAAGAGAGTCATACGGTTTGAAATGAATGGGAATCTATGAAAATGGTAAATTGGCCCTTTTCAGATCATTGACCGCATAGGATCTATGACCTATTGGCTTTCACTTCAACCAAATATGTATAACATACATGATGTGTTTCATTTATCACTCATGAGGAAGTAAATACCACACCCCTCACTTTTAATGAATTTAGAGGTGGTATAGTTGGAAGATGATCAATATTAATATGAGTATCTAGTGATGATTTTGGACAGGAGTGAAATGGTCATATGAAAAAATACAACCTAACTTTTCAATTTGTGTTTGAGGAACTATATGATTGAATAAGAATCTTGGGAACCATATGAGTTGATGAATGAGAAGTACCATCACATGTTTTTTTAATGAAATGTTGAGGGAGAAAATTCATAACAGTAGAAAATTTAATGACCCAATGATTTATCAATGGAATACAATTATTATAGTTATTCGTATAGAATATTCACAATAGGAAAAAAAAATAATATATAATGATTCTATATACATTGTGACCAATAAACCAAATTTTTTCACTTTTGTGTTTTGAATTTCATTAATATGACACCCAATGATACGATAAGTAAGATGTTTGCAGTCCGATTGGAAAAACATAATTTTTTTGAATAGTAACCTACCCTTTTGAATAATAACCTACCATTTTAATAGCAATAAGAACTTTCTGAATATTAAATCATCCAAAATACAATTAATCTCAACTATGAATTATTGAATAAAAAGTTTGCGTCATTGAAGTGTTAATTTGACCATTATAAAAGTATTGGTATTTTTAAAAGTCGAAAATAATTTAATAATTGATTTAAAAAAATTATTTAACTAAAACCTGTTGATCAATTAAATATTTTATGTCTTACGGTTTTATGATAATTTTATAAGACCTTATGTATTTTTTAATGCATTCTGAAAAAATTTTTATCTTAAAAAATATATTTTACCAGTAAATATTGATTTCATTTAAAAAAAAATTAATAATATTTATAAAATTATTTTGGAAAAATGGAATTTTTTTTGGATTATAAATGTTGAAAAATGGTTTTGGTGAGTTTTGGGGATTTTTATGAATTTTTTGTTTTTTTTGAATAGTAAAATAAATAAATTACCACATAAATTCATTATAACATAAATCTATTATTCCTCACATCACAAGTTATGTAAGCACCCAAATATATAACTCCCAATTCAACTTTACTATTCTTGTTCATTAAATCATCACTATTAGATATCTTAGTGGTAATTAATAAACTAATGATTAACATATTACGAAAACCCCTCTCCCCTCTACTATAAATACAACCCTCCACACACTCATTTCGTCACACCTCTCAAGCATCAAATAGTGACAAAATTCTTCCCAAAAATCATCCCTTTCACATCTCCCATGTCCAATAGATTTTTTCCTCATCAAAAAAACAATGGTTAGGTACTTTAAGGAGGATCTCAAGAGTAGGATTAAAGAGGTAATTTCTCTCTCTCTTTAAGTCAAATTTCATTTCAAATGTCATTTATTTTATTCTATTATCCCCAACATCTCTTTTTCAAATTTCAAGATAACTATAGAATGATTCAAATATTGGTATTATATCATGTTAATGGAATATATGTAATTATACGCCTCCCTCCCACTCATTTTTAAAAAAAATGAAATTGTTGACCGTGATGTGTTATTCTACCAGCATCATGGGTGATGGAAATCCTTTTTCCTTCAACTCCTACTATGCTATAAATAAAATGATAAAATGGATGATAAATGATATTTAAGTGTATGTTTTATCCACTTAATGTTTTTGACTACCTGGTCTAAATAGAACTATGTAATAAAATAAAACATGTTTGTTGTGATTAAAAAACCATACAAATTAACAACAAAATATTCACCATTAAACATTATTTAATGATTCATCCTCATGGTAAATAACCCAAATAATTATGAGATCATTTATATATGTGTAATTTCAATAATATTATATATTAACAAATCTGGATATAAAACCACATTTTAAATGAAATTTCATTCATGAATACAAGTAAAATGTTCATGGAAATAATAAAAATGAACATTCCCGAAAAATCAATTTAAACACTATAAGTCATCCAAATGACCATAAAAGAACATAATGAATATATAATGAATCATTTTCATTTATTAAATGTTATTTAATTGTAAATTAAAGAATATCATGTCATTATACTTGACTTTAATGTTAATAAAGCGTTTGGATACAAGGTAAGTGGAAATTCTCAAGCACATCATTCTTTCCCGGGTACTTCGTCTATTAATCCATTGTCGGTATGGGTTCAACATAAAAAATAATTTATTCATAATTATCATACCTTTTTTGGGATATAAATGTTATCTCATTTATTTTATGAAAACCAAAATGTTTTCCAAAAGAACACATCTATCAAATAAACACACCCTTTTTACATCTTGAATATTGATTTACTCTTCACTCGTGGTTAATGAATCTATGTAAATAATGATATTCCCCCTTTATTTAGGGGACAAATGTTTTATGAATGTATGATTTATTATGTGATAAAAAAAATTTACTATGGGGTATGTTATGTTCAAGTCATTCACATTTTGAATCTGGAATGCATGATAATGTAAATATTATGATATGACGGGTGTGTCCCAAATTATATAGCACAATATGGCCGTATAAATGTGATTGGTGCACAATGAATTATACAGTTCTACAATGTATTGTCTAAATTGATGAATCACATGAGTAAATGGAAATGATGCGTGAACATTTGGATAGCATTGTTCACAATTATGTTTGGTAGTTGACCACTATGATATTATGTTTCGATTTTATACATTTACACATTTTATGTCATTTATAAATGCTTCCTCCCATGTTCATGATTATTTTCCTATGTTGTGATTATGGTCACCCATTTTTATATTGTTCATATAATTCATTTGACTGGGATTTTATTTCACCCCTTTTTTATTCATATCCTATGGTGACTACTTGTTCTAACTTAATGCCCAGAGCCAATATGATGCTAGTGAAAAAGGAATTATAAAAATGTGTATGGTTGATGTTTTAAATGATATGTTTTGTTGAATTTTTACCATGAAATTAAATATTTATTTGATCTATGTGTAATACCATTATGTATTAATACTTATATCGATGTAATAATAATATTGGAAAAGAATGGGTCTCTATATTACAATACAAAATGGTTATATTACTTTTAATACGGGTAATAATACTATTCATATGGGTGAAGTTAATATTCACAAAAAATAATATTATTCCCATTATAATCAAAATATCTTACTAAACGAAATTGTGTATGCCAGTTTTTGAATTTCAATTCACCGATGTGGAAAAATTATGTGCATTTGAATGATTATAACAATTTTTTGTTTTTTTTGAGACTCAATGATTCATGTATTCAAAAATGAATTCATTTGTAAAAACATGTGGTTTTATAATTTCACCAATCTATTGACAGAGCATTCTTTAGTGGTTTTCATTATCGATGATAATGGTAACATAATACTTATTGAGATAGAATAGAAGATAATTATATTATTCTATTAGATTTGTTACCAGATTCATATTATAATATTTTCACTGCATTTCAATTCTGGAAATACAATTTTAAGTTTAATGATGTCATGTAATAATTTTTTATTAATGAGACTTAGAGTAAGTCTAATTATACTGTCCTTTAAGTTTGTATATAAACTAATACACAATAAAATATTTGAAAAAATAATAGAAGTAAAATGACCAAAATATGAGGATACCATCATAACTATTAAAAACATTACAGGTAATATAATTTTATTTAGAGATGATAGTCAATGTTCTGATATGTACAACTGGTGTATGATTAATTCATCAGGAGTGTACCACATTACACCATTAATGGAACTATTTTATTTATACAATGATGCTGACATCGGTATATTGAATATTAGAAATGGAGATTATGATAACGTCTTTAGTATTGTTGACATTTAATCACTACATATGTAGATTTTATGTTATTGTAGAGGGATGTGTGATATGTTCTAGGTATTCACCAAATATTTTTATCTACAACAAATCATAATAAGATTAGGTTCTGGAGTTTATTTGTAAGATTAATATGTTTATTAATCATAGGATCGATGCATTATGTGTGTTGAAATATTGTAGAAACAATTTTCATGGTTGATTAAATAGCATGATATGAAAGTATTGAATGCAGTTTTAAAGATGAATTAATTTGTTTTTCACATAGGAAATCATGATTTGTGGGTTAAAAACTATTGACTAATGTGATGAAATCCTGGTTGTCAAAGAATGCCGGTTTTCTTGTTTCTGGTCATACACCTAATTTTAATGCTTTTTGGAGATTCACTAATGAATAAGAAATTAAAATAAAATAATTATTTTTGGAGATGAGAGTTATATATTAATGTTAGGTTGTTGGGTATATTGAAAAATTACTCATTGTGGGTACTCTTAGTTATGTGGTGATCACGTTTATAGGTGATCAATGAATTACATCTAATATTCTACAGTAGGGCATTGTAGTCATATGTATGATAATGTATTTGGAATTTGTATATATTTTTATGGGTTTCAATCATGTTTTTATTAAAGGTGTAAAAGTGATCTGTCATATTTTTGGAAGTGGATAATGGTCGGTGGGAATAAAATTGGAGTTAATTCCAATTAATTTCATTTGAATTAATCTCCATTATTTTTGAGATGAAAGTGAGATTGATAGGATTAGATCATTTTTTCATTTTTTATAAGGGTATAAAAAAATAAATGATGGATATTTTTTTAGGGGTCTTAAATACTCATATCACCCAATGAAATCAAACTATCTTTAAATTATGGGATATTTTTTTATCTAATGTTTTTACTTTTGAATTTATATTATTACACACATGTGTTTTTTTAGTATTTCGAGGGATTATAACATTGGAGAAACATGTGTTCTTTTGTTGTTGTGTGTATAAAAGTCATTGTGGAAATATGATACATAGTGACATACTATTATATTGTTGGTCGGATGTTGCAAACCTAATTTGGGATGCGTAACAACTTAGTTAAGGGTACACAATTACACCGTATGTTTGGAATTCTCCTTTGAGAGGAGAAATTTTGACACAAGGTAATTTTCATAGTCAATATATGAACATAATAGTGTGTGTATTATAACAAATTTTTTCTATGTTTAATTTGAAATTCAATTTTTAGGCCTTTAGTTAAATTTTTTACTCTATAATTATTAGCGTAATTTTTTGGAGTTACCATGTGGTTTTTTGAACATTAACATTGGTGTGTTTTTTCACATTAAAAACCCAGATTCACATTATCGTAACAATAATATATATATATATATATATATATTATCATTTCTCACAAAGACATGGATAAGGTAATAAACATCACCTTCAGATATATTTGATTATAATGGGTGGCAGTGAGGCCATTATATGATTCAGCATTTACATCATGCTTTTTTGTATGAATTTTTTAGAATGTCCAATTGCATTAGTGTCCTGAATCCCTTATGTTGTGGAAAATAGAACATCCATTCCTAGAGAAATTTTATGATATCAATTCCTAATAAAAACATATCTAAAATTTTCTTCAATCGAAAAGTGGGACTCACTGGACATTTATAAAATGATCCATGATAACTTAAGAAAAAATACTTAACTCCTTCAACCTGTAGGATCTGATAAAACAAGAAGAAGCATGTAACACCATGAGTAAGGATGGGTGAATTGGGGTTTCAACATTTTCATCAGTGTAGATAGATCTTTTTCATATGTTCAATGAAACTAGTTAAACCATTCTAATGGTAATATGATGTAATTAAATCCATTACATATAGGAGACGAAAAATTAGATTTACATGGATTACCAATAAGGGATAGTCAAAGGAGGATATAAAAATATTGTGTCGGTCCTACCTAATGTAACACCCAGACCTCTTAAGACCAAAGTCAGGGAATTATATTATTACATTAAGATGATAACAATAATATAAAATCCCTAATGACCAATTAGTTTAGCATCTTTGGAAATACTAGATACAAATATAAGTTATCATTACATCATAAAACAAAATACAACATATAACCCCCTTTTAAATATATAAAATCCATTATAGTTTCCCAAAATGTCAATTATAATATTCATCTTCACATTCTGGATAAATATGAAACATTAGAAATAGGTCAGATCAAATGCTCAGTAAGGATGGACAATATAGCATATGCTATCATAAATAAGAATAAACGTTTAAGGTAAGATGTAAAACTAAATCACAACCCTATATAAAACATTATCTTCATCATAATTTGTCCTAAAAAAATCAAATAAAACTATTTAATCATTCACAGTAATATTATACTAGCTAAGTAATCACATTTAAAATAAATATCTAATCTCATAATTAGGAAATGAACAATGTCAAACATAATAACTATACCATCAAGGCCTCATTCCAAGACCATTACAATACTATAAAGGCCTTATGAAAATTCACTTGTTCATTTCAAAGGACATACCCATTAATCATGGGGCTATAGTTGGCCCCACCCATCATTTACAATGTCTAATGGATTTATCTTATAAAAAGGGTGAAACATAATAAAAACATTCATATTAAAACTGGCATACGAAATGTCTATACAGTAATCGTAAATAGTGAATTGAATTAAAATAGAACATCCACCATTTAAATATAATAAAACATTAAAAATAAAATTTGATATTGGATCATAATAAATAATAATTAATTAATCATAAAATCCAACAACGATTGTTAACATAAATGAATGTACTCTATTAAAATCATTAAAACACATTCAGATAATTACCCCTTCTTAAAATTAAATAATTTAAGAACCAGGTGATTAGAAAATAAAACATATATTTTTAAAATAAACATATAATAATGTAAGGGAATCATTAAAATGTTAAGGCTTCATAACGGCATAATATTATTGCATGTGTCATGAAAGTTAAAAAAAATCATTCCTAAATTTTTCAAAAGGTTATATGGTACCTTGTTTCGAAAATGGTATAAATATGACATTAAAAACGTTTTATAAAAAGTTATACATCAATATAAATGAAATTCAAAAATAGTCTCTGAATAGTAATATAATTTTTAAATAAATTTATTAGAAACAAGGATGTAGTTGATAATGATCTCCCAATATATACATAGGTATGAACTACCTTAGAAAATAATGAGAGTGTGAGATTTGACATTACCTTGTAATTTATTTTAGTAAATATTGTTTTAACCTAATTTATAACATTTTAATCAATTTATTAAATTATTCTATGATTATATCAATATTTTTGGTATCATATATGATTCTATTATAATAGTTCAGTATAGTCATTGTTTCTGGTGTTAACGGCTTTGTTTTATTTTATACGTTTTCTTACTTAAGTCATTTTTCTTATGCATAGGATATATTTAATTTATATAAATATTATTAATATTTCTTGAAATAATATATTAAATCAACTTATAAATTTTATAATCATTCTTGAATAGTTAATGTGGATAATGTTTATCACCGCGTTATAGAGACGTTGGGTTGTAAGTATGAATGAGCGACAAAATCATTCCCTTGATGGTTAAATTCTATTAAAATGTATTGTTTATTAATTATAAAAAATAATTATTATGTCATATTAATTATTTATATCAATTATAGTAATCATTATTTATAGAAATATTATGTGGAGTGAAACATCAAATTACACCATGGGGTGGAGACGGTAAGCCGTATGCACAAACACATTGTGATATTGTTATTCATATGATGGTTAAAATAAATAATATCGATGTACCATAATTATAAAAATATATATTAATTTTTAAGGGGATAGATTTATTATTTTATTATGTAATAAAATAATAAATATGAAGAAGATTAAGAAAATAACTGTGAAATAGATGATAAAATAAATACCTCTTTTAAGGTATCTCATTTTGATTTCCACAAAAGGACTCCATAAGGGGTTTCTATGCCCAATGTATGGAATTCATGATGAATTGATGGTTTTTTTGTGTATAAATTGGTAGGGTGTGGATGGTATAGAGGTCCTTTCATGTGTGAATTAATGAGAATGAGATGTACCCTTATATTAGAGAGGTAAGGGGAACTTGGGAATATATTAAAATTTTAATTTATTATAAATTTATTTTCGGTTTCAAATTACTGTAATGATATTATTTCGAGTCTAGGATGATTATTGTTTGACTTCCACTCATCCAAATAATGTTATACATGTTTATATATTAAAAGTAACCATATCTTTTGGATTTAACCCATTGTAAAATAGTTTAACTCTTACAGCGTCATCATGTATTTTTATACTATACGGATAATATAGTTACTATAATATAACAAACAATAATAAAGGGGGTTATTTATGTATTTTTTCACTATACATGTTAGTTTTACAAATAATTGATTTTAATGACTTTTATATCATTTAATAAAATAGTTTTTATTTTAAAATATCATCTATTCCACTTTTAATACTATTTTATTTATTCATATTTTAATATATCCAATCGACATGATGTCTCTGAACAAATACTTCAAATGCGACACTAAAATTTATAATATAAATATAAAAATGGTCTGTTTCAATAATTAAATCAAGTTATATTTATTTTAATATGGTTAATATAAGTTATTTGAATCTTCTTTAAACAAATAAATTATTGTATCATCATTGTGTCAAAAACGAATTTCATTATATAATATATAAAGGCTATAAATTATTTATAATGATATAGGAAATAGTTTTTTAACATTATAATCACTATTTTTTGTATAATTTATCTCATATATAAACCCATATTAATATTAATTTACTAATAAGATACATGTTTTAACATATTTTCTTTAACTACATATTTAAATTTATAAGTGTCATAATCACACCCAAGTGGATTTAAAAGGAAAATTTTTCATCCCAACGATTTTATTTGTATCTCAAAAATAATATATTATTATTAAGATTATTTTCGTGGTTGTTTTATATTATAATAATATTATCCTTAACATTTTTTACTTGATTTTCCCTTTTACTGTGGTAACTAAAAATAATTACTGAAGTAACTAATCATAATGTCAAAAAATAAGAGTGATCTATTAACATAATTTGGAAATTATGAAAAAAAATTTGTAATATAGTTTTTCAAATTCAAAACACTAATGTTATAGTAAATAATTTAATAGTAACCCCCATTTTTGTATGAGAAATCAAAATTTGAAAAGTACAAATGATCAAATGATATACATCTGTTTATTTATAATATCAATTTCAAACAACTTCTAATGACTTTAATTATATTAAATAAAAAAAACATAGTCAATCTGTACATAATGTCCAATAGAAAGTAAAATCTACCATTATAAATAAATTAGAAGAAAAACAATTTTGAAATAAAATGCAGTATTCCTCACTATTCATTAAAATATGAAAGTTACTAGAAATTTCCCAAAAATTAAAACAATCTATATTTTAATGTCCTTATTAGATATAATATGTTAATTTTGTAGAATTTAATATATTTATGTTTAAAATATTGAATTTAAATTTATTTTTCCATTAAATAGAGATAAAAGTAATTTTATTTTAAATAATGCTTCTTTTATATAAAAATATAAATTTGTTTTTATACTATGTATATGAAACAAATAATATGAATATTAAAACTATATTAAATATATAAAATTACAAATATTATTAATACTATTCATATAATATTTGTAATCATTTTGTTTAATATGTCATGGTGTGCTCGAACTCGGTGTTACATATTGCACAAGCTATTATATTATTTAATAAGAAGAATAACATGCCATCTTGGGGGTTATATTATTCCCTAAATAAAATTATTTAGTCCTCATAATTTCTAAAATATTATAAAAATAATAATTATTTGGTTCTTCCTCATAATTTCATCAGGTTCCCACGTTGCCTATTCCATTTTATTGTTTCTCCAAAGATATTTAAACAAATGAGTCATCTGATTTATCATCAATAGCTCTCTAGTATCAAGAATCATGATGAGTTATTCACAATATTATAGATAATTTTCCACTTATATTTCTTTATACATGTGTACCTATGTTGGTTCCAATATGTAATTTCATAAAAATGATACATGAAACACATCATGATCTTTGGAGAGACCTGGTGGAATTACCAATTGGTAAGGTATAGCTACAATTAATTAAAGAATTTAAAAAGTATTAATGTAACTATTACTAAATTTATCTTTCATATTGAATCTTATAACACCCTTTCAGATAGATGCCATGCAAAATGTGATCTCTTGCATGAAATTCAAAATCCTTCATTTGGTTATCTAGATATCACTTTTCCCTAAATTAAGTTTTTTTTATAGTGGTTTTTATAATCATCACATTCTTGTAGTTTTGTCATCATGTTATGGGACAATGATTTTTCTTTAACCAACATCATCCCAACATGTTGGTGTAAAAAATATATTTCCATGTAGTTCATCATATGGTTCCATCTAAAGACATGAATTAAAGATATTATTATAAAAAAAACTACTAGAAGAAAATAGTAATCCTGCATACCTTGAAAGTCATGTGATCAAGATCTCAACATGTATTCTATTGTTTGAATTGACCATTACATTTTTCTACTAAATTTAGTGTGTTATGAATTGGTCAATCTAATTTCAGTATCTGTGTCTTTTGGAAGACTTTTCCAAGATCATCATGTAAAACATGGATCATGATCAGAAACTATTGATTGGAAAACACCATGAAGTATTACACCTTAATTAATATATATTTTATCAAAATGTTCAACTGGTAAATCTTCTATTGTATCCTAAAAATGTTATGATATGGAAGGACGTTCAATAATTTACCATATTACATCATTCCATCGTTTTTTCTTTGGTATCCCCATGATTAATTCCATAATAATTTCATTCCATTTCCACCTAGGTATAGGAACTAGTTTCCAAACTCAACTAGGATATTGTCTTCTAGGCTTCACCTATTGAAAATCCAAATAACCTGACACAAAATCAGAAATCTCCCCCTTCATGTTGTCTGACAAAAAATGATCATTGAAATCTCTATATAACATTGTTATAATAGGATGTATAGAGAAATTTTAGGTCTGTGAATTCACTAATATTTACTTTTTTAGGTCAGATATATTGGGAACATGAAATCTCTTCCCGAATTCAAAAATGACATATTCATGTATGAATTCAATGAATCTCCCATCATTCAGACCATTAATTTGTATTTAAAATTCCTCATCACTTGTCTGAGAACCTTTTAACCTTAATTATAAATAATTTTAGGCATTTATTTGGAGAAGTATTGATGTTTCACCTTCCATGATTATTCTTATATACATCATTACTAGATCTATTGACATAGGATCCTCTAAAAACTCTAATAATATTCAGAACTCTATGGTACTTTCTACAAAAAGTATCTACCACATTTTTTCCTGCCATAGTTAGTAGTGCGTTGTGAAATCGTAATCCTTGATTTTCTCAAGCCAACTTCTTTTTCTCATGTTGTGTTATTTCTATCAAAAAATAAGTTTCAAACTATAGTGATGCGTATATATATATATATAATTTTTCAATATATAGATGGTGTGTACATAACGTTTTTGAATATATTACTATAGCTAACTGAAGATAATTATTTGGATAGTTTTGTTCATGTGTTTTTAATTTCCATTATGCATATAAAATAACTCTATAATTCTGCATAATTACACAACCATGTCTATTATTTTATTCATCACTACAAATAACAAACACATCATTACGAGATGCTAAATTCAATATGTGATCTTTGATTAAAATTCATGAAAATTATTAAAAACATTCTTCAAACTCTTCTATCCAAAGTAATTTTACCCCTTTACACGTGATATTTGTTAATGAGTTAGGAAATGGGGTAAAATTATAGATGGAACGATGATAGTAACCTACTAAACCAATAAAACTAGATACATCAGTAATAATCATCAGTGTTGGCCTGTCATGGATTTTATTTTTAATTTAATGATCAATAGAGATTCCATACATGGAAAATATATATCCATGAAATGAAATTTCATGAATCCATAATTCACACTTGCTAATTTCCCATATAGCCCATTTATTCTAATTGTATCAGAATGATCTGTATGTTAGTCTCACAGTATATGAATATTTTAGAGTATACCAAGATATAATCAATAAATAAAACTAAAAAATCATCAAGATCTCTTGAACACTCTTTTCATTAGATCCATGAAAATAGAGGGTGCATTATTCAATCAAAATGGAATTACTATAAATTAGTAATTTCCATACCTCATTCGAAATGATATCTTTGAATTATTTTTCATCTGTACACAAAATTTATTATATCCATAACAAATTTCATTGTTTGACAAATTTTGCAGTCCCTGAATTTGATAAAATAAATAATCAATGAAAGGCATGTGATACACGTTCAATATTTATTAGAATTTATTTCACTATAGTCAATGAACATCTTCATTGATCACTGTTTATTGATAAGAAAACAAACTGGGGCACACTATGGAGAATCACAAGATAAAATAAATCCCTTATTACTCAACTACTCTAGTTGTTTATTTCAGTGTAATAATTCTAAAGATTACATTATAGAAGGAGTCTTTAATATTAGTCTTTCATTAGGGTTTAGATCAATATAAAACTAAGATTCATGCTATGAGGGGTCACTTTGTAAATCATAGGGGGAAATATCAATGTATTCCTTTATAAAAGGTAAATACTCAATTTGAGTATTTATATATTCATCCCTAGGTGTTATTTCCTCTTCATTTACATGAATCACATTTATTAAAGCTATTAAGGTTGGATATTGATAAGAATGAGGTGATTGAGTTTCTACTGTAATGATAATGGATTATACAACTTCCTCAACAATTGTAACTTCCTTCTTATTACAATAAATTTTACCATCATATTTTGATATCCATTAAAAATCATGGATTATATAAACTTTAACCATATATATGAATATAAAGTCAGCAGTTAATGGACATTTCCAGGCCATAATGTTAAGATCCTGGCACAAACATTCTTGCTATAAGACAAACCTTATTGGTTTTTTAATGACTAATAAATTAATAAGAATTGGAAATATGTAATTTTTAATGAGAACTAGAAATATATAATTATTGTGTTGATATAGAATCAAATAACGTTATTACAAAATTTTATGAGATGATTATTGTATCTACATCTATGTAATTAAGAGTTTCATTCACATCTTTTACAATCACTAAATTTTGACCTTTATACAATGGCCTTTTCTGGGGAACTATTCTTTATCACATAGGAAAATAATTCTCATAATTTCCATCTTATTTACTATTGAAGAACTTGATATTGATAGATTAATTTTTCCCTTCTCAATCATGAGCTTGGTTTACCATTTCTCAACACTTGTGACAAACTCACATCTCCTTTAGGAATGTATTAGGGATTTCCTTCCCACAATTCTAGTTGGGTGGAAAATCAATTTTCCTCTTATTCTGTTTACATGTTATTCTACAGTGTAAATCGTCTTTTTTACATCTTTGTATTCCATTTAAATTAATTAGACTTAGATTATTCTTTTTCTGTCTTGATATCACATGATACTATATCATCGTACGATGAGAAAGATTATGAGACCATTTCACGTCATATGAATTTTTTAACCCATCAATGAATCTATCAATATTACATTACGAGTTATGTATGTAGTTCGCAACACAGATCATTGAACGTGAGAGGTTATCCACAAACGTTGCAACAGTCTCATCTTCCCCTTTCAATATACTCTGGAATTATGTTTTCATATTAGATCGATTTTCTAGTGGAAAGTATTTTTATTGGAAAAGATCATTAAATTACCTCCATTACATATCTACTAATTGATCATCATGCATCATGTTTTTAATTAACGAACATTGTTTATATGCATCTCTGGATATATTATGAAGATACAAAACAACATTTTTCCTTTTCTCTACTTCCCAAATAATGAAATATATTCTCTAAAGAACATATCCATTTCTTATCTACTAATGGATTTGTATTTTCATTTTATTTTGTAGGGTTTATTCTCAAGAAGAGGTGTAACATTGATCGTATGCATTATAGATCATGTTTCTACATATGGGTAAGGTTTTTATTCATAAATTTGAGTGATTTGTCACATTATGGTTATAAGTTGTCCAGAACTAGTTTCATCACTAGCTCCACTATGATTATTCAACATAGGGGGACAATCTAAACATAATTTATGTGCATTGTTATTATTTCCATTTCATCCACAATGTACAATTTAAAACAATGTAATACATTTGATTAGGTTATGAACCACAATGCTTAACTCAAACTACAAAAATATAATACATAAATTTATAAAATTATGCATATTGAATCTCATAATCATAAAATTGGATACATTGTTAATATATTTACTCATTAATCATTCATAATGGTTTGTAATGAATATTTTCATTATCATAAGAATATACCACAAAAGTGTCAAACCAACTGCATACTAATTCCAGTTGATATGTACTAGGTTACAACGAGTCAAGCCCAAAACTCCTTATCATAGATTTCACCCGTAGGCACATCGTTACCAGAACCACATCCACTAATAGTATCCAAATAGGGATGTTTTTTCTTAGAATAACTACATAATATCTATATTTACTAATGTTTTAGGCTGCCTCTCTATACTTATCCTCCAATTCAATATCAAGGTAATATTCACTAGTGAATTTTGTTTTCAAAATCGATTTTAAAAGGCTTATAGTAATCATATTTTGATGCCAAATATAACACCTTGACCCCAAAATCCCTTTGTCAATGCATTAGTTCTTTACGTTAGCATGATCTCAAGAAAATTCAAATTCCAATGGACCGATCAATTAAGTATCCATAGATATAATAGATGAAAACATAAATCTTAAATTACATTTTTAATTAAAAACATCATATTATCCCCTTCAAAAATAACTATATCCCGTAGATTATCACTTTAGGTCAATTATAAAATACTTTTTTGTACCTTGGCGAAATACAAACCACAAGAAAGTGGTGAGCTCAGATTTTAAGTATGGGTAAGCAATATAGTGGAAGCTATCACAAATAATAATAATCTTTTAATGAAATGTATAAAAATAAAACAAAATACATTTTAAAAAAAATCATAAACATAATATGGAATGAATAAATCAAATAATACCATTAATATATTCGCCTGGATTTTCTAATATTTTAATAATTTTATGTAAAATACAATAACAATTCTCTTAAAAATTAAATGAATCATGTTGGACATCCTAACCAAAGTTTCAAGTCTCATTCCAATACCATTACCATATTTTCTAGGCTTGGTATCAATACAATATTTTGCTTTATGAGAAATATAGGTGAACTGAGTGGCTATAGTAGCCCCACCAATCACATACTAATTCAAATTCATTCCTTATATGAAAAGTATGTCACATAACATAAATAATAGTATTCAAAAATGAATATGAAATGTATGTACTTTACCTATAAATGATGAGTTGTATAGAAATACAACATTCAACGTCAACAAATAATTAATAATTCAATACAATATGGTAGATTGTATCATAATAAATCAACATTAGTAAAGCATAAAATCCAATAATAGATGATCACAATGATGAAAGTGATCTAATAAAATCATTAAAACTCATTGAGATAAGTATACCTTGTTTAATTTATATCATTTAATGATGACCAATTAAAATAATATGTTTTAAATTCACCTTGTACTCTTGTAAGGGATTTTTCAAAACGTTAAGGGGTGATAACAACATAATATATCCACCCACATCATATAATTTATAAAACAATATTTCATTAATTTGACAAAATGGTCTATAGTACATCATTTGGAAAATTATATAAATATTCATTAAAAATATATTATAATAATTAAAATATTGGTAAAAATGAAATTCAATAGTAATATATGAATAGTAATATAATTTTAAATACTTTTATATGAAACATGTATGTATATGATAAAGATTTCCTAGTGGATACTTAAAAATAAAAAATACTTGTATAATAAATAGATTATGATATTTTCCATTACATTTCACATTTCTTTAGTTGAGGGTGTTTCAACCTCCAAAATAATTTTAAATTCATTTAATCAAATTATTTTAGAACCATATCCAATTATTGATATCATATGTGATTATATTATAATATTTCAGTATAATAGTTGATTTGGTTGTTAACTACATTGTTTTCTTATACATGAGTTTTAGTGTAAGTCATGTTTCATATGCATAGGATATATTTTATTAATATATAGAATGACGAAAAGTCAATAAATTTTATATCAACTCGTTATATATGTTTTTTAATCATTATTGACTGCTTAATCATGAGAATAATTCTCACCACGTTGTGGAAACAGTAGGCCATATGAACGCATGAGGGACGATATCATTCACTTGATTGTTAAA
The DNA here is from genome assembly GCA_963277665.1 of Viscum album. Lineage (NCBI taxonomy): Eukaryota > Viridiplantae > Streptophyta > Magnoliopsida > Santalales > Viscaceae > Viscum > Viscum album. The sequence continues at coordinate 841,159,326 of OY728141.1, forward strand.
TTGTACTAAATTGGATGGTATTTTCAACATAAATAATCATAAAAATTTCTATTAATTAATTATATCCATTAAATTCATCATTATACCAATCAAAATAATTTAAAGTGGGATAAAACTTTACACCATAATATGGAGATGGTAAGTTGTACATACACACGAATGGTAATATTTTTAGTCAATGCATAGATAAAGTATGTAATATGGTTGTCCCATAATTAAAATTAAATCTCTTAATGTTTAAGATATTGAAATTTTTATTTTATTATCGAAAAAATTAGAAGATGAATTAGGAGAAGAAAATAACAATAAAGATGAGATAAAACAATATCAATTTTTTAGGTATCTCTGTTTCATATGCCCAAAAGAACTTAATAGGTTGAAATTATGCCAAAAGTGAGTCCTCTATGATGAATTAAGAAAATTTTAGAGTACAAGTGGCTCATATTTTAATTGGATATTTGGATTTGGAGTTTTGTATTAAAAAGAAGTAGAAGTTCCTTTTTATAAGAGAGGAGTTGCGATCTTTTGGAAGAATATATGTCATTAATTTATTATAAATTTATTTTAGGTTTAAAATTACTCCAAATGGATTTATTTAGTGTATAATATGATAATGGTTCCAAATTGACTCAATAGATGAATTTCTTGATATGTTTAAGTCATAAAATTAACCATATATTTTGGATTTAACCCTTAGATGAAATGATAATATGTTGTTGTGCCAACTTGTATTTTTATACTGTATGGATAATATATTTACTATGAAATACCAAATGAACCTAGTGTGTCTTATTTATGAATTTTTTATAACTATCCAAGTTAGTTTCCTGAATTTGTGATTTTTATGACTTTTATATCATTTAATAAAATTTTACGTATATTAAAATAAGATTTATACCTCTGTAAATTACTAGAATTACTAGGTGATAATAAAAATTAGTGTGTGTAATTAATTAAGTCAAATTATAGTAATTTTAATATTACTAATATCATTTATTTTATTTATTTTTGATTAAATAAATTACTACATCATCATTTGTAACTAATAAATTTGATTACATAATGTAATAAAATTATAAATAAATTTTCAGGATTTTTGTATTCTTTTTATCATGTTAATATCTTTTTACATCCTAAGATATAACTTATATAATCACATATTAAAATTCTGTTAGTATAAAGATTCATTTTTATATCATATTATCCCTTGCTTTATATTTAATGTTATAATTGTAAAAATCACACACAAGTAGATTCCAAAGGAAAAAACTTGTGTTCCAAGGGATTTATTGGTCACTCATAACTCATCCATTAATATTACGACAAGTGTTATTGTAATTTTATATTATTGTAATATTATATTTATAATCTTTTTACTTGATTTACCATTTAACCGTGGTAATATAAATATTTACTAATGTTACAATTCATAAGGTCTAAAAATAAAAGACAATAATTTAAATAGTTTTTAAATTATTATTTAGAATAATTGAATCCATTTTTACATGTTCATAACATCAATTATTCAGAAAATAATTTTAAAAAACCCTCATTGTCAAAATGTGAAAACATGTTATTAAAAGTAAAAATAATATAAGGATTGACATGTGTTTATATAAACATTCAATGTGAAATTACTTCTTAATGACCTAGATTATAATAATTGATAAAAATTTAATCTAATTATACATTAAATACACCTATAATGGGAATCATGTGTTATAAAGAAGTTTGAAAAAAAATATTTCTGAATTAAAATTGTGAATTTTTTACTATTCATTAAGATATGATATTTATTACGAAGGCAACAAAATTTTATCCAAGATATGTTTTTATTTCCTGCTTCTATAGAATAATTTTATATTTCTAAACTAAATATCATTAATTTTCAAATATTGGATTTAAAAATTGTTCCCCGTTAAAATACAGTAAATCTGCATTTTTTTTAAATAGTTCTTTAATCAGAAAAATTGATGTTTTTTTATATTACGTCTAAGAAACACATAATATGAATGTTAAAAATATATGGATATATAAATTTTTCAATGATTATAATAATATTCATAACTTCTTTTTAAAAGTCATGTTTGATAGGTAGTGGTGTGCTTCTACTCTATGTTGAATGTTGCGCACGCTATTAAATTATTTAAAATAAAGAATATTGTGGAATAATTGGGTGTCACACCTATTCATGCATGCATGTTTTATGGTAGTTGGTAAAATGTTATTTTACACAACCCACTCTCTTTCACACTATCACCCCATGAGCAACACATGGTATATATAGAAACAAGGATCTTTTGTGGGAAATATATTTAATGTGTATGTATTTAGGTTGAAACTCTTATATGTTGCAGAGAGACCATATTTTCATTCGACAATGATCTTTTCCTTCGAGGGGTAGGCAAATATTTACAGAACTTCAAATCCCTATGTGAAATTTCCATACATATCAAACCCTAGACTTGTATTACTGAAATTGATGTCAAATTTGATTTCTTTGACTATATATAAATATCAACTATTTAATTCATTTATTACATTTGAATCATTTTGAGGACAATATCTCAAAATGTCACTCTTGTAGAATATTGGATAAACATCATATTTGGCTTGAAACATTCTTCGGCAGTATTTTCATTCCATATTAAACATTATATTTCATAAACATTCTTTCATCGAGAATCACATCTATCACATGATTCCTTCATTTACCATATTTTGATGATATGATCATGATGTATACCTTTCTAGTGATAGTTAGATACTCTAGAAATCATGCGTGAAACAAACATTTCAAAAAACATGTCTCTATATTAAGAAAAAAAATTGGCCCTAAAATTTGGAAAACCGTCAGGAACGATTCCACATTCCACAATTTGGATTGAAAACAAACAGAATCCAGACTTCATTTCCAGCTAAGAAATACTTATTTTTCATTAATTACATATTAATATAATATAATCACTACAAATAAGCTTATAAATTGTTTATGTTGATACACATTGTAATATATCATTGACTGGCCTTATATTTTATTTTTTCAGACATCCTGTTTTATATAATTGAGGCATAATACATATTACATTTTATATAATTCAAAATATTTTAATACATTGTATTTAATAAATAATACATATTATGTAGTTATTTAATGCACATAATACATATAATGAAAAAATAATAAATTAATTTAACAAACAATAATTTTTATATATATAAAATATATATTTATATAATTCACATAACACGTTTAAGTGATAGTGTTGATACATATTGAAATATATCTATAATTATTTCTGTATATTATTTCCTTTTTCTGTTATATTTATCAGTGTTTACAAATAATGTTTTTCAAGATTATAATGTTATTCGAATGAAATATTTCATTATATGTATTAATATAAAACTCAACTTAAATACCAATTTTTTTCCTATTTAAAATATTATTTAAATTTACTACTTTCATTTATTATAATAATCTCAAAATAAATTTTATGTTCATTTAAGAATAAATATTTTAAAAGAAAAACATTGAACCATGAAACTCAAAAATTAGCCCCTTCAAAATAATTGGCCATAAAAACATTGCCCCTACGTAGAGACACATCGGTATGTTTAATATATTTAGTGATTAATGGTAGAAAAAAGAATAAGTCAATAGAAAAAATATAGATTTATTTTTTGATTCATTAGTTTTTATGTAAATTGTATGTAGATGTTTTTTCATTTTCCAATATTCTATTAAATTAATTCCTTATTTTTCGATTTATTATTGTTTACATTGATTTGTAAACATTTATTTCATGAATACCCGTGGGTTTTACATAAGGTTGTAATATTAAGTTGATGTGTGATTTTTTGATGTTCTAGTGTTATTTATGTTATAATGACCACTAGTTTTAATTCTTTAAAGATAATTGAGATATTTAATTCAAACAAATAATGAGTGTGAATTTAGATCCCCCTTGATAAGTCTACTAATAAACCAATTTTTCAATATATTGATTATCTAAACACCATTTATCCATTAATGGAATATGTTCTGTTTTAATAACATTTTTACAAGAATGAGAGTTTCATATCAGTTAGGTTTAATTAAATTTTTTAACATTTGTATTTATGCCCACAAAACATATATTCAATCACAAAAAATTTGAACCATATCCGCGGATGGTGGTTGAATAATAGGATATTCATATATCACAATGAAATTGATAATTTGAATTTCTATAAGAATTATTTAAAGGGAAATTGAGTTTAATATTCAATGATTTAGTTTATAGAGTGATATTCTATTCACACAAGGTGTCTATCATTATTTATTACTATGTTGTATAGGAATATGTGTATCATTCTTTCTCTATATATCCATGTTTTTAAATAGGAAAAATATTGATGTAAGACATGAATATTGTGAATATTATCTTATATTTTTATTGTGGATAATATTTTTTTAATTATGGAAAATGATATGCACTGAAAAAGTGGGAAAAGAGAGAGGAAAGTATATTAATGATGTTCTGTTTTTCAGTATGTGAGTATTTTTTAAAAAGTGTTTTAATTTTTATTAGTGAAAATATTATCACTATTAAAATATTAAGTATATGAGTTCCACTAGTAGTTTCCAATCCTTTATAAATCCCATCATTGGTATTCAAAGTGTATAATATTGTCCCTCGAAGCATTCCACCATTACATCACGAGATGACTATAATGACTAAGGGTATAAATATTATGAATATGATCCATTAACCTCTCAATTATCATTAAAATAAAAAAATAATAATTAAACACCTAAAGGATCCCATTAAGGAAAAAATATGTTTTCACAACCCAATTGTTAACTACATGACATATAATCATAAATAATACATTTGTTAATGGAAAACAAAATATCTAGATCATTCACTAACTCTACCCAAGCCACCAGAGAAATATCTCAAATTTCCCTCAAACTATCTATTAAAAGAGTTATCAAAATATAGTGGGGTGAGCACATAATGTACATAGTTATATCCATGTGTAATAAAATTTATGGTATTGAGATATTTTAATCAAAAAATAAAATAAGGAGTGTGCTTAATCTTATGGGTGATAAATAAATTACATACATTTCTATTTTATTTTAATCATCAAATCTTAATAAACTATGGTGCATCATATGTATGCATTAGATTGTTTAAAAATAAGATATCCTTGTAGTCAACCTATGTTAAAAATCCACAGTATTTAAATCAATAATATGAATTACCATCTAACAATTAATTTAAATCATCGCATTTTATAAGTGACACAAACAAAACCACATCATCATCATCACCACAATGCTCTTCCAATATATCCCCACATCCTCTCATCTCGATATCATCAAATAATGTTACATCAATAATACACCATAGCCCAAAACATGACATATCCCTAAGAAATAATATCCCAAAAAAAGAAAAAACTATAAGAAAACTCAACTAGTATAATCATTACATTTCACACATAGATTTTACACTCCAAAAATTATTCGTAAAATCCAAATTCAAGCATTTAAATCAGAAGTCGTTGTAAATTATTTTCCCATTATCTTATCTATCATATATCATATTACGTTCATTTATTTTTTCACATTTTATTCTTTCTAATTAATTACACCAATACTACACACCCATGAATACATAATCCAACCAACGTACATTTAATTATCTCACACTGAGGAAAAAAATTAGAGAATACTTCTCTATGACATGGAAAATGGGAACATACAATAAGATTGATGCATTTATTGAGGTCATGGAATAAATGTTCAATGATCTAGAATAGGGGTATGAAAGGGGGTGTATTATTTGTTGCAGAGAATTTTTCTGTTTCAGAATTAGATAATTTATGGGTTTTTCATGTTTCAAAACCACAAAGTTGTAAAATTTTAAATTTTCCCAAGTAGTCACTCTTGGAAATATCATTTTATGGATATGTTGATTCAATGATAGAATGGTTTCCCATGGGATGAGAAGCCATAAAATTTTGAGTGATTTAATGATTATAAGTAATACATTATTAATAATATATGATTTTTAACCCTACATTTTTATTTGACGGTGCAGGTTACATGTGCAAGAACAAGTGCACTCGGTCGGGCGGTGTATGTCAGCCAGCAGGGCCAACTCAACAAAGGGCCCCATTTCATTTCCTATCCTACGAGCTAGGTGGGTAAGTCATCCCAACCTGACCTAGAAGGGAACATCTGATTGTAATGAGATTCATACATCGACACGCTCAACCCCCACCCCCACCCCCCCCACAAACACACACACGCACACATATTCCATGTGTCATACCCTAGTGTTTCAATGTTCCCACCAATCTCATTTAATGTTGACTTCCATGATTTTTTTTTCAACTGTATTTTTTAGACAAGTGAATATCATATAATAAGTGTCTATTGACACATATCATAATAGAGGTTTTTTTATCATCCTTTTGAGTCTTTTTTCAATGAGAGATTTGTAGATTTAGGATATAACTCTTTAGGTCTTATTATGGGGTTTAGGGCATGATGTTTAGATAATTTACAATGCCAGTACTCCCCTCCAATATGATTTGATAGGGCATGGGACCCATGTTCTCTATTATGGATTTGATTAACCATCCCATGATACATGGGCTGGGTAATCAAGATAGACATGGATTCAGTACTCCATCGGTGTAGATATGGTTTAGGTCCCAAACATGCTACAATTGAAACTAACTTATTCAAGGTGTCTTATAGAGATGTGTGTTTTATCTTTACATATTGTCAATTCTCCCATAACCTAGGTTTCTTCCAAATTGGTGCATGTCTCTCACTATAATTCCATATTGGGTTCATGGGTTACTGATTTTGGACAGTTTGAATTTTTGTTATTGATTGTGGATTTCTCTTATAGCCAGACCATATAGAGAAGGGGCTCATTCATATATATGAAATTACAACTGTTATAATATACAAGGTTGGTTCTAGTATTAGTGGTTAGTACTCACTTGTCTGGGATCAATTCTAGAGAAAGGCATGGGATCTCCTGTTGGTTTCATGAATGTGAAAACTATATTAATGGTTACAAATGAAAGGGTGTGGTGTTCACTTGGATGTAATATGGAAATAAATGAGAGGATCCTCTTATATGGTATTTATAATTCTATGTCATATATATGATGGTATTTTTAGAAATGAAGCTGGTTTTACTTCAATGCTAGTGCCATGTAACACATTATGACGTATTATTGAACATAGAAGTATATGATGGTGGTAGTGTTTGTTTTGGCTAGAGGCCAATCGTGGAGTACTCTCAATGGGGTGGTGATCTCTTCCATTTAACATTTTTTAGATTTTTGGACTTCTAAAATGTGTAGTTCCTTTATATATGATCATATGGGGTTTCATTTGGGCTTAATTTATTATTCATGCATTGTGTACCTCTTAATTGATTATAAATGAATATCTTAAATGTTTTGATAGTGATCTTATTTATTGACGATTTGTTTATTATCAAAAAATATAGGATATGGTCTATCATGTTTGGTTATATTCTTACATGGTGTAGAATGTAAACCCTCTTACTATTAGTGGATGACTTATAGAGGCTCACTAGTCTTACAATCTGCATAGGTGGGGCCTCAATGGGTCAAGTTATTTCATTTTGAATATCATTTCAATTGAATATGTCAATATTTCAAGAATACTATGTATTAATCATTACTAAATTTATATATGTTTTTTGAGGATATAGAAATGAAACAAGAAAAAAAAATATGTATCTTTAAAAATATATTGTAACAACACGTCTATATAATTTTTCATATAATGCTATTAAATAAAATATGATTTTACATTTTATATCTATAATAAATTAATTTATAATATGATTTAATGGGGCCCTATTGTTGAATTTTCTATTTACGTTGACTATTTAGGTTTTTTAATATGTTTTATCATTATGCTCAATTATTTTGCAATTATCTTTATGATTTTATGATTAGTTGATTTTTTATAAAATTTTATAATTTTAAAATCATAATCGTAAATTTTTAAATTTTTTATATTGGTTTTAAATCATCAATTGTTATTTGTTTTCTAATGATAATAGTGATTTTTGTAATGTTACACTTCATTCAGTGGAAATAACAATGTCCATTTATATATTACATTAAATATCATTATGATTAACTAATATATAAAATGGATTTCAAAATAAATTTCTTTATCAGAATTTATTCAAAGATGTGTTTATAATATAAAAAAAAGGTTTTAGTGTATAAAATAAGACTGTTGACGTTTATTAATTGCAACATACCATTTTCGGATTGAAGATTGTTTCTCAGAGTGGAAATATATGGATTGATGGTGAAATAAATTAATTTTATTTTACAAAATCAAATATAAATTTTTTATATTTGGTAATATTAGACGATTTTAAATTGTATATTTAGTGTTATATGCTGATGAAAAACTCTGTATTGAAAATTTTGTCCCATCATTATTTTCTATAACGATCATTTAAAAATGTTTTTCAATGAAATTCATTAGTGAAACTTCATATATATAGTGTATAAATGTCAATATATATGTATTAGAAGGACTTTTGGACATAGAAAACGAACCTGTAATGGAAAATTTCTCATTTTTTATTTGGTGAACTCCGAGAGGGGGTATCATCCATTGTTCCTTAGCCTGAATATTTGGAAGATCATAGATCATAAACTATATGAAATGATGGATAACATTCATTTTGATTCAACCACATGAGTTTTCATGTATACAATGTTTTTTATTTGACCTAATGATTCCTATGCTCAATGTGTAGTTTGTTGATGACATATTTTCATGGTAATTCAATCTGTTTTCATAATGAATACCCATGAGTAATTTAGAATAATTAAGGGAATTTTCGAAGTCTTTGTGGGTGAGGTTGATTTTATTGAAAGGGATTAAATTGATTATTTTCTACAAATTTATAGATATGATATGGGATATAAAAATGGTTTAATGTTCTATATTGGTAGTTGATCCATTGTATGGTGGAGTTCCGAAATAGTTATTATAGTGAATTTGACAAAAATGGTGAATTCCATCACGAAATCATGTGTTGGTGAAAGTATGAGTTATGATCATGATGTCAGTTGTTGAATATTGAGTGGTTTATTGAATTTATGAAGAAATTTACATTTACTATGATACAAATGGTAGTATTCATCCGGCCAATGAACATCACTTTAAATAATGTAAATAAAATATTGATGAAAGGAGACATATTTGAGATATCTTTTATTCACATGGTTCACTGGCCAGGTCCACATTTCATGTATTTTGTTAGTCTCATTTCCTACAATTGAACTTACACATATGATGTAATTAGGAGTCTACTAGGGGGTAACCACCACTGATTCACCACTTTACAATGTCAGTCACCTTCTTTGCACATGTATATAATGAACAAGATGCATAAAAAAATTTATGAAAAAAATTATAATACTGCATTTCATTTTGATATTCATAAAACAAATTATTAAAAAATGTTTTAAAACTATTTAGAATAAGGGGGTATATTTCTAAATCTGTGTCAGTAATTATTCTATTATAAAAAATAATCTTTCCATTCCGGCCCCCAAAAAATTAAATAATCAACTTCATGTAATTCAAATAATTTCAAATGGTTAATATTTAAATTATAATAGGGTCTATAAAATAACAATGTGGATATATTTAGAATCATATAATTGTTAAAAATACCACAATAATAATGTTTAATAGTCCAATCCATTTAAAAAGTTAATGTACAATTCATAATTTTATCATCACATTAATGTGTCTAATTATACATTAGTGGAATATACAAAAACATGTATTTTCTATAGTTTGTTGCTGATGTGGTTTCAAATGTTCTTCATCCAAATTATATCTTCTCATCCATATAGGTAAACTCATAATAACAATTCATGATGATTTTGATTGTTATATGTACATTGAATAAGATGATAAAATTTTAACAGGTGTCATCTACTTCTTTTCAAGGCTATTTACATCAACTTCTAGACATCTATCCCCCATTAACACAGTATGGTTACATCACATTAGACCATAAAATTATAATTTGCACAATAATATCTGATTTTCAACTCGTGTAACACCCCAAGCTTCCACGATACGCTTCTCTTTCAATAATGCTACAGCTTGCATTGTACGCAAGTTCGAGATTCCAACACACCACGACCACTCAAAATAGCCATTTTGAATAGTAATAACCACCTTTTGAAATTATATGTATTTTATATTTCAAAATGGACTTTATTTTTGGATTTGAAATATCGATATTAGCCTATGTTGAATTTTTTGTATTTTTCTAAGAACTTCCAATTTTTTATGAACAGTGAAAAATACATAAAAAAACTATTTTAATCAAAATAATTTATAGTGATAAGTTATACTATTGAGTGGTTTAAAAGTTTAATTAGAATATATTTTACCAATTTATCCAATGGTGGCCATTTTAATTAATTTTACATTGAAATTAGACTTAAACAATTGTCAATCTTTTGATATATATTGTTTCTTAAAAACAAGTTATTTTTTGTGACAACGGGAATTAATTATAAAATTAATTAATGAAACTTATATGTTTGTAATTTTTTAAAATAGACAGAATTTTTTAATTCGGAATATCAATTATAGCTTAGGGTGAAATTTTGGCATTGTTCTGAAAAACTTCAATTTTTTGATGAATAGTGAAACCACTAAGTGGTAGTAAAAAAAACTGATTTTTCATTTAAATGAAACATAACCAATTATGTGATTTGAATATAAAAAATCCTACATACATGGTTGTCATTAGGAAGTAAAATGTGGTTCAAGGGGATTAATTTTTTTTGGTGAATAGTAACTTTTAAGTTTAATTAATCACGATTAAAGGTAATTAGTTAAATTTATGGTAAAAATGATATTATAAAAATATGAAAATGCAATTACACTTGTCCTACCCCTATTGGATAAGTCCTTTCCGACCAAGAATATCCATTGGTCAACTTGGGGACCCCATGGAGCCACTTTGGTAGGAAAATTACATTAAGAACTATTTATTTAATGTTAAAATAAAAATGTCACAAACATGAGTTGTTTTACTAAAACAATTTTTAATTGGGGTTATAGAAGTCATATTTTTGACTATAAATATTAATTATAAATATAGAAATATTTCATACATCATGATATTTTTTAATAATTTTTATACATTAAATAATTTAAATTATTTATGACACTATGATGATGCAACGATTACCTCATTAATTAACGATTTAAATAAAATCAAAAGATAATGTAAAATCTATGACTTTCACTTGTACAAATCCTATTGGATGAGTATATTTAGAACCCTTATCACCTTACCCTCGAAATATATAAGTGTGGGACCTTTAAAATCTGAAACTCAATATATAATAATGTAACATTTCATTACATTCCAAGAGTTCCCTTCCTCTCCTCTTATAAAATGCCCCCACCACTACCACCTTATTCACACATTCAAAGCCTTTTATCTCCTCCAAACTCTGCCCAAATACTCTGTAAACATCCCTATATTACTCCTATAAGCCTAAAATTGGTCAAAATTATTTCCAAGGAAGCCTTTGGCTCAAATCAAAAAGAGTTACCCGATTTTAAGGTAATGTCTTCTTTTATGTTCTTTTGTTTTTTCTTGCTTCTCCAACCCCCTAAACTCTTTTTATTCCTTTCTTTTATTAAAACATCATTATCTACATTATAATAGGATGTTTTTATGCTAATTATTTGGTTTACACTTACACACACCTTCGTCTAATGGGTAACGAACATACTGTTTCTATGGGTGGTGAAATACTGGCTCACGAAACGATGATTGTTCAATATTCTTTTAACACCTCTAATGGTGGTCATTTTGATGACACTATTTTCATATAAGATATATATATTATGTTTATGTTTTCCTTATGCTTTTTTATTTCTCATTTATGGCATACTTTATGATTTCCATTATGGGTAAACGCGATAATTTCATTTTAGGAAGTGGGGACTACCGCCCCCTCAAAGTGATTTCAATCGTTAATTCCATATATGGGATGTATAAATGATGGAGTAAATGGTATTATACATTATATTATACTGGAATTATATTATAAATTTATATAATTATAACTTCATTCCATTAAATATGAAATATAAATGAAAGTAGCATTCATACATACGTACGGCTTACCATCTCAATGAACAGTGCATTTCATTTCTTACCTCTAAATGTTATGTAATATTATAAATCAATGTATATACTGGATATATATGATTTATATGATATCTACATCATGAATATAATTATGTACATAATGGATATTTTTCCATATGAACAAAGTGTAATTATAAGAAGTTTATTTTTGACTCAAGTACCTAAGATCGAAAAAACAACTGTTATTAACTTAAATAATTACATATTGTTCATGAAATTTTAATTAGTGATATAAAAGGAATAATGAACTTGAAAAAGGTTCTTAATAAGGTAGATACTAACTCTGGTTTATTATTCAGGAGGTTAAAGAGCGGTCGAGTCAAGTCGGACACGAGGTAAGGAAATTTCTTAACCCAATTTCCATTCTTTCGGTTAATATCCTACTTTCAAAATATGTCATGATATTATTATGTCCTATCTTCTATTTATAATTTCTTTATGTATAAATATAGTAAATACACATAATATATCTATTTTATTTAAAAATATGATCTTTCTAATGGAACTTCTTAACCCAATTTTCGTTCATTGGGTTAATCTCCTACATTCAAATTATGTCATGATATTATTATGTACTATCTTGTATTTGTACTTACATTATGCGTAAATATATTCAATACACATAATAGATCTATTTTATTTAAAAATTATCTTTGTAACGGACTTTGTCTCAATCTCCTTTCATTAAGGCATATTTTGTTTTACACACAACTTTCTTTTATACGGTGTATAAACCTCTTTGACTTTTACATTTATTCAAAAGGATTTCTTTTATAGTTATGTGATTTTTTAATGATTTCAAAAAGAGATATTTCTCTCGAATATATGAAAATATAGTGCAAATGTATATGTATTTAACGCAAGCTTATAAAAGTTTTCAGAAAACTTGACTTTCGAGTGTGGTATAAAGGAAGGGATTGGGTGTGGACCCATCATGGCCCGTAATTTGTCGAGCAGACTCAGAATTAGTTATTTTTTATTTTGAATCATGCATAATGTTTTTTTAGAAAAACACTGGAGTATATTTGAGCAATTTTAAATGTATGTATCTTCTAAAAAAATTGCATCGGTAGGTCTCATGAGACAAACTACTGTCTTGGCACGAGGCCTTGACAAAATCTTGTTTTTGATAATGGAACAAGGCCTTGGATACGTGGTTATGACAGTCCGGCATTATGCATTCCATCATTATGAAAATAGTTATTGATATTGCATGTGATTATTCTACCAGTAGAATATCTATGTGAATAAGTAAATGGAATAATTTCATTTTAGTTTTTCAATATTATGCTAAAGTTTATGTTTAAAAGGATTTTGTTTTTGGTATAGATTTCCTTAAATGTTATGTTTATTAATGAGTGATTCCGCTATATTTTTATCCTTACTGAGCATCTGAGCTCACCCCTTTCAATGATTTAATTTTTCTAGGATGTGATGAAGTATATTATGAATGAACAGCTGGGGTAGTATGTGGAAATATGAAGAGAGGATGTTTTTTTAGTTTTTTTTTACTTTATGATGTAATTTATGACTTATGAATGTATCTAGTGTTTCCACGACTACTAAACTAATCGGTCTTTCGAGACTTGATCTTTTGTGATCATGCCAATGTTACGCAATAATGCTCCGACTCTGGGTAACTGGGGTTGGGGCGTTACCGTTGGTATCAGAGGCAGTTCAGTACTAACCTAGGAAGCTAGATTTATATAAACTCTGATTATAGCACATAGCCCAAAGATATACATTGAGGATTGGTATAGAAGAACGACCTAGAATTTTGGTATAATAGAGATTTTTTTAGTTTTCTGAGAAATATATCCATATCTAAATATGAGTAGGTAGAGGCGGCTCTGGCATAGATGTAGATAGGGGTAAAACCCAAAAACACCGCTTTGAGCTAGACTCAAACGGGAACTGGTGCATGACAACGGGCCTTGCTGCACTCTTGGTTTCAAAACTCCTGGGGGATATGCTTAGGATAATTATCATTTTCGTTACAAACCTTTAAGAATGGATTTTGAGTACATACTTCTTCAAAGAAAACATTTTTTTGATTATGGATTATATCCATAAATAGATAAATTTATGTTAAGTGTTTTACAAGTATGGAATTATGTATTTTGATTCATAAACTAATCTAGTTTATGCCATTATTTAGAAATGGAGCCTAGTGGGAGGAATGGAAACTGTATAAATGCATGCACTCCATATAGGGATTTCCCTCCTTCTCAAGATAATTATTGTGGAGCTGGAGATACAACTGATCCGGATCATCTTATTACCATACTGGGACAACTCACTTAGGTTATGAATAATAACCTTACTCGTATGGAGCACCCTAATCCGCAACGTGGAGGATCAATGTTAAACCGCTTCATGAGGAAAAAACATCCAACATTTAATGGGGGTACCAATCCATTAGATGCTGGGCAATGGATAAACTCCATAGAGAGAATATTCCAAGCCTTGGGGAGTAGCGAAAGTGAGAAGGTTGTCATGGCAGTTTACCGCCTCACTGTAGATGCTGATCAGTGGTGGTCATTTATTCAAAACACAAAGGAAGATAATGAGGTATCAAATATGGAATGGGGGGATTTCAAAGATCATTTCCTAGAAAAATATGATCCTCGTGACCATCGACCAGATATGGAAAGGAAATTTATGACTCTCAGAAAAAAAGAGGATGAGAATGTCGAAAAGTATGAGTCCAACTTTAAAAGGGTAGCGAGGTATGCTACAGATTATATATGTAACCAAAGAATTAAGATTGATCATTTCATTGATGGGTTTAAACAATTTCTCCGTCGAGCTTTAGTATAAAAATCCTTCTCATCATACGAAGATATTGTCTCGTGTGCTATCAAGATAGAAAAGGAATTCTCTAAGTCATATGACAACATAGTAATGCAAGAGAAGAAGAGAACGGTGGAACAAGAGATAGATAATGGGAAAAAGGGAAATAAGGATTTTCCATTATGTGATAATTGTTGGGTGAATCACCCTGGTGCTTGCCAAAAAGGAATCAGAGTTTGTTATAAATGTGGAGAAAAAGGTCACCAGGCTCTTGATTGTAAGGGAAAGAAAGAGGCTATCAATGTTGAATGCTAAAATTGTAGGGAAATGGGTCATTATGAAAATTAATGTCATAAGAGTCTGTGAAACATACCTCAGAAAATGACAAGGGATCAAGGACAATCATATGATGTTATTAAAATTGAAGTGGAATAATTACTGTATTGCTGCTTTTTGACTCAAGGATTATATTCTCGTTATAATAATAATGTGATATATATAAATATTGTACCGCAGTACTTGTTTTTTTTCATTAAGGTTTTAATATGATGAAGGTAATCATATTTTTAGTATGCGAAAATAAGAGAAACTTTACTTTGTTTGGGGAATCAGATGTTACAATTGATTTTGGAATTTAGAGACCCTTTAGAGAAAGACTGGACAGAGGTATTTTGGATAACTATAAAGTTTGGAATGGATTAAGTTGAACCTTGGACAGTATTGTTCAAGGTTAAAACATTTCTGAAGATTATTTTTGAAATATTATAATACTAATGTTTTAGGAAAAGGACAACCTGCAGGTTGGAGGATAACACGTCGCGTCAGACAAAGCTGTAGGAATTGAACCCACAACCATAGTGTGATAGGCCTTTAATACATACCACTAGCCTACAGGAATTCCATGATTATTACCAATATTTTTCCTAATCTAAATGGTATGTGTTGATATTTGGAACCTTGTACGATTAGGATAAATATAATATTTTTGAGTTCTATTATCTTTTTGAGTGAAATATGGGTTCGTGTTAAACATTTATTAAAGAATGAAAGTCTACATGACAAGTAAGTATATTTCCTTACATTCTTAGTAAATCTTTTAAATAAATTCCTCAACATTATGAAATGTAACATAAAACAAAAACATTGTCAGTTAACTTTTCCAATGGGGGATTCAATGACCGTTTAACCAATCACAAGTTTGTGGTTTTATTGTGGTTAAATTTCTCCTAGTCCTATTTTCTACAACTCTCCATCAGACCTTGATGGGTTTTTCCCCTCCATATCTATATTTTCATAGAATACTAGTATGATCTATCTTGGGTGACCTTTGTAACTCTCTTTCTTTCTTTTAATGTTATATTTTTATTAACCCTATTTCCAATGTGGGTTTTCCACAAAGGTATTATCTATTTTCATCCTTTTATTTTCAAATTGTGAGGAAACAATATATTGAAGGAGGGGAGAATGTAACACCCCAAGCATCAATGATACTATTCTCTTTCAATAATGAAATATCTTGAATTGTACACAAGTTCGAGATTCTAACACACCGCGACCACTCAAAATAGACATTATGAAAAGTAATACTAACATTTTGAAATTATATCTATTTTATATTTCAAAATAGACTTCATTTTTGGATTTTAAATATCAAAATTATCCTATTTTTAATTTTTTGTATTTTTCTGAGAACATCCAATGTTTTAAGAATAGTGAATAATACTTAAAAACAACTTTTTTAAACAAAATAATTTATAGTGATAAATTATACTATTGAGTGGTTTTAAAGTGTAATTAGAATATATTTTTACCATTTTATCTTATGGTGGTCATTAAAATTAATTTGACATTGAATTTAGACACAAACAATTGTCAATCTTTTGATATATATTGTTTCTTAAAAACACGCTATTTGTTGTGACAGCAGGAATTATTTATAAAATTAATTAATGCATGTTATATGTTTGGAATTTTTTAAAATAGACATCATTCTTGAATTTGGAATATCAATTATATCTTAGGGTGAAATTTTGGCATTGTTCTGAAAAACTTCAATTTTTTATGAATAGTGAAACCACTAAGTGGTAGTTAAAAAAACGGATTTTACATTTAAATGAAACATTACCACTTCTGTGATTTGAATTTCAAAAATCCGACATACATGGTTGTAATTGGGAAGTAAAATGTGGTTAATTGGGACTAAAATATTTTTTGGGTGAATAGTAACTTTTAAGTTTAATTAATCGCGATTAAAAGTAATTAGTGAAATTTATAGTAAAAATGATACTATAAATATTTGAAAATACCATTAAACTTGTCATAATCTTATTGGATGAGTATTGGACGACAAAGAAAACCCATGGGTCAACTTTGGGACCCCATGGAGCCACTTTGGTAGGAAAGTGACATTAAAAACGTTTTATTTAATGTTAAAATAAAAATATCACAAACATGAGTTGTTTTACTAAAACAATTTTTATATGGGGTTATAGAGGTCATATTATTTACTATAAATATTCATTAGAAATATAATAATATTTCCTACATCATTATATTTTTTATATATTTTTTAGACATTAAATAAATTAAATTATTTATGACACCATGATGATGCAACGATTACCTCATTAATTAACGATTTAAATAAAATAAAACGATAATGAAAAATCTAAGACATACACTTGTCCAAAGCCTATTGGATGAGTATATTTCGAACCCTTATCACCTTAAACTCTATATATATATGTGTGGGACCTTTAAAATACTAAACACAATATATAATAAAGTAACATTTCATTACCTTCCAAGAGTGCCCCTCCTCTCCTCTTATAAAAGGCCCCCACCACTACCACCTTATTCAAACCTTCAAAGTCTTTTGGATCAGACAACCTCTGCCCAAATACTCTCTCAAATTCCCTCTCTTACTTATAGAATCCTCACATTGGGTATAATTCTTCCCAAGGAAGCCTTTCTCTCAAATCAAAAAGAGTTACCCGATTTTAAGGTAATGTCTTTTTTTATGTTCTTTTGTTTTATCTTGCTTCTCCAACCCCCTAAACTCTTTTTATTCCTTTAATTTATAAAAACAACAATATCTAAAATGTACTAGTATGTTGTTATGATAAGTATTTGTTTTACACTTACACACACCTCCATCTAATGGTTAAAGAACAAACTGTTTTTGTGGGTGGCGAAATACTGCCTCACGAAATGATGATTGTTCAATATTATTTTAACACATCGAATGGTGGCCATTTTGATGAAAATATTTTGATATATGATATAAATATTATATTTATTTTCTCCTTATGCTTATGTATTTCTCATTTATGGCATACTTTATGATTTCCATTATGGGTAAACGTGATAATTACCTTTTAGGAAGTGCGGACTACCGCCCCCTCAAAGTGATTTGAATAGTTAATTCCATATGTGGGATGCATAATGGATGGAGTAAATGGTATTATACATTATATTATACTGGAATTATATTATACCTTTATATAATTATAACTTCATTCCATTAAATACGAAATAGAAATGAAAGTAGTGTTCATGCGTACGTACGGCTTACCGTCTCCATGAACGGTGCATTTCATTTCTTACCTCTAAATGTTATGTAATATTATAAATGAATGTATATACTAGATATATTATATGTATATGATATCTAAATTATGATTATAATTATAGACATAATCTATATTTTACCACATGAACAATGTGTAATTATAAGAAGTTTATTTTTGACTCAAGTACCTAAGATCGGCAAAACGACCATTATTAACTTAAATAATTACATAATGTTCATGACATGCTAATAAGTGATATTAAAGGAATAATAAACTTAAAAAAGGATCTTAAGAAGGTAGATATTAACTGTATATTATTATTCAGGAGGTTAAAGAGCGGCCGAGTCAAGTAGGACACGAGGTAGGGGAATTTCTTAACCCAATTTCCATTCTTTGGGTTAATCTCCTACTTTAAAATTATGTCATGATATTATTATGTCCAATCATTTATTTATACTTTATTTATGTGTAAATATAGTTAATACACATAATAGATCTATTTTATTTAAATATATGCTTTTTGTAAGGGAACTTCTTAACCCAATTTTCGTTGTTTAGGTTAATCTTCTACATTCTAATTATGTCATGATATTATAATGTAATATCTTGTTTTTTTACTTACTTTATGTGTACATATATTGAATACAAATAATATATCTTTTTTTATTTAAAAATGATCTTTGTATGAGACTTCGTCTCAATCTCCTTCCATTGAGGCATATTTTATTTTTTACAAAACTTTTTTTACACGGTGTATAAACCCCTTTGTGTTTTACATTTATTCAAAAGGATTTCTTTTAAAATAATGTGATTTTTAAATGATTTAAAAAAAGTGATATTTCTTTCGAATAATTGAAAATCCAGTGCAAATTAATACGTATTTAACGCATGATTATAAATGTTTTTAGAAAACTTGACTCTCGAGTGTGGCATACAGGAAGGGATTGGGCGTGGACCCATCATGGCCTATAATTAGCAAAGGAGTCTCAGAATTAGTTATTTTGTTTTCAGAAGCTTTCATAATGTTTTCATAAAAACACTGGAGTATATTTGAGCAATTTTAAGCATAAGTATCTTCTAAAAAAATGGCATCGGTAGGTCTCATGAGACAAGCTAGTGTCTTGGCACGAGGGTTTGACAAAATCTTATTTGTGGTCATGGCACAAGGCCTTGGCTACGTGGTTATGATAGTCTGGCATTATGCATTCCATCATTATGAAAGTGGTTATTGATATTTCATGTAATTATTCGACCAGTAGAATATCCATGTGAATAATTAAATGGAATTATTTCATTTTACTTTTTCCATATTATTCTAAATATCATGTTTAAAAGTCTTTTGTTTTAGTTATAAATTTCCTTAAATGTTATGTTTATTTATGAAGGCTTCTGCTATATTTTTATCCTTACTGAGCATATGAGATCACCCCTTTTAATGTTTCAATTTTTCCAGGATGTGATGAAGTATATTATGAATGAACTACAGGGATAGTATTAGGGGATATGAAGACAGGATGTTTTTTTAGTTTTGTTTTACTTTACGATGTAATGTAAGACTTATGAATGTATCTTGTATTTCACAGACTAATAAACTAATCGGTTATTCGAGACATGATCTTTTGTGATCATGCCAATGTTACACAATAATTCACTGACTCTTAATAACTGGGGTCAGGGCGTTACATCTTGTGTGCACTTTTTCATAGTCAAAAAAATTATTATTCATCTTCATTTTAATCATTTTAGAGAAAACCTTATTTTCTATACCAAACATGATATTTTAGTTAAAAATTTCAATGTAAAAACAAATATTATATCAATGAACTCTGACATTATTTGTTACAGTTTAAAAACATACTCATTTCTTTCATCCTATATAATACAACTGAACATAAATTTAGTTTGAATAGTTTACATCATGCTCATGCATGTGTTTCTATGTTTTCAAAAAATTAATTTAAATACTCTTTAAAAATAATATATTTTTATTTATTTGGTCAAAAATATCTTCATTAGTCACATTCAAACCATTTTATGTGATGGTAAATGGAGGTAAGAATTTCACAGTGGTCATCATATTGAAAAAAATAATGATTATGTATTTATAAATGAATGTACCAGTGTCTAATAAAAAATAATTAATTAGAAAAATACCTCCTTATGAATATACATTTTTTTAAATGGAAAAAAATTATTATTTCATTAGACGTTAAATATCACACATTATAATTAATTATATACCAATATAACACAAAACAAATAATTGAAATAATCCATAGTGGATTCAGATTTTTAATATTTTATCGACATAAATAAATATCATATAATTTTTATAGAAAGTAAAATATATTATTTTTTAACAAATAATGGGATACATTAGATTTCATTATGATCAATGATTATTTCCATGTATATATCCATGGCCTCAAGACAATGTATGGAAATTTGAATAGTAGGAAAAGTTGCATCAAACAACAGTTTGAAACTTGAAAAAAATAATAAATGAAAAACTAGATTTTTATTATTACTTTTTGATGAATCCATAAATAAATGGAAAATAAAAACATGGTTCAACAGATAATATATTTTTCAAAAAAATTACCCCCTAAAGGTGGAAAAGAAAAATAATGAGGACGAAAAATTTATATTTAAAAACTCTGAAAATATTGAATCCTAGAAAATAAGGAAATATATAATGTATAACTACAAAATAACAACGTATTAAAGATTCCAATATGATATTTTTGATTGTTTAGTAGATAAATATAGTTATAATAGATTTTATCAATCACGTTACTTGGAATACCCTTTTCTAGTTGTCTATTAATTTTGAGCCTCTATTATCATGATCATCCCAAACCGGTTCGTTTTTCAAATTTTGGACAAAACCATCAATTGTTGAATTCCCAATCCCATGTTTTTTAACAAATCGAATGTAACACATAATAATATAAACAATCCATCAAAATTCAATGAGGCTTGAGTACATATGATCAAATATGTTCTTCAAGAACTTATAATAGAAGAAAAAAGTTAAATTTTCATCAAAGAGATTGTGGTTCGTCGTTTTTTATCAATATTACATCATATTTTTTAGTTAGATAAATCTTTTCATTCATCTTCTTGTGTTTTTTGTTGTGGAATATGACATGGTCACCCATCATAATAATGAAAACTAATCGTAATCTTGATGAATCATAACAGATGACATAACCCGTCCATGGTTCAATAAATATTATTATATGTAAGGAAGTAAGTTGGTTAATAAAATCATGACTGGATTGTTGAAATTCTTCGTCCCTTAGAATGGAATACCCATTTATGTCAATATCATCATAATAGAATCAATAATTGAGAAATATAAAAAAATGTAAAAGAAACATTCTGATAGACATTGAGAGAATTATATCTCATATTCATTCATATGTTGTTTTGTTGTCATGAAATGACAATTTTGATCATTTTAGATTCAACTGTACTACCTTGAGTAGAAACGAAAATCACATGGAATCGAGGAGGATCTGTAGATCCAATGTTATTTTGAAGGAAACAAATTTTCTAACCACCTCCATACAATCTTGGAAATATGAGTTTTTTAAATAAAATATTAGTCCACTTAATTATTAGTATCAAAAGGAGATGTTTCTAATCTATTTATTGATGCTATTACAAACATTTTGTTTATAATTTCTTGTTATTATAATCCAAAAATTCATGTTGGTTGTCAAGGAATTTTTTGTTATTGTTCATATTGATGGCATCAACTAGAGAAATATATATTTCTAGAAGATATTTATCTTAATGAGCATCATCTTCTTTATATGGTTGACAAAAATCATAAATAGTTTTTTTCTTCTTTAAGAAAATGATTACTTCCTTGTTTGAATATATAGTATTATATGTAATATTGTATTTTTATCAATATCCCTTTTTCTATGTGCCTTTGAATGTTCTGTGTTATTTATTCGTAGTATAATTATTACATTGAATATATATCAAGGTCCACATATTGTATATTAATATTGAAGAGTATTTGATATTTACATATATTGAATAATAATCAGGTATGAATTGTAATAATATTCAACCCTTTAATTTTTTTATATACTATTATATTTAGAAAATAAATGCTTAATATTAAAAATGATAATTTTTGTGGAAATTATTAGAGTAGCATCTATATAATAGGTTTGTTGATTATGAAATGAAAAAATAAATGAACGTGAAATGAATGAGTAGAATATATCAAAGTTAACAATGATTTATGGGGTCTGGTAATAATCCCATAGTCCATAGAGAGGTATAATCTCACTTTGATTATGCAACATAAATACATATAGAATATCAGAGTTTTAAAACATAGAAAACTCTTAGGAAAAATTGAGCTAAAAATGAGGGTGAATCTTTGTTACAGTAGCTTCATTGTACGTCCAATGTACAATAGTGAACGGTAGTTATAAATCTACACGATATAAATTCTTAAGACACAAAATGCCATAAAGTTATTGTGGAAGATGAAAATAAGTTTTTTGAGATATATTGTCGCTATCTACAATGTCCCAGATACAAAAATTGGAGTGAAAAATTCCTCTGTGTAATTTTTCCATGTTTATATCACTTGGTAAGCTCTACTATGGTCAGTTGGATTTTTTTACAATTCAGCAACAATTTTTTAGGGGTCCATTATCCCCCAAACCCCTATAGTTGTTTATGTTCACTCTACAGCTCCCAACGAGTTCACCATGGTTCTCGACCCTCTAGAGTAGTGTGTATCGTAAGAGTCACAATCTTTATACAATCATCATTCAAAGAAATTGGGATGCACCAATCCAAAAGATATGAAAGATTCCAAAATAAAATTTAAAAATATATGATATAATAGTACAATATTTAATCTAGTCAGGTAAGATGTGTTATTTATTTCATTTTATCAAATTTTATCTCTTGATGTTTCACCGTTCAGAATAAATTAATGTAAGTGTTAAAGAAAATATTTTACAGACTGAAGAATGAAACATATACCAGTTGGTTAATAATGATGTAGTTAAATAATGAAAAAATTATCTTCCTATAACATTAAAAATAATAAAATAAATATTTTTAGTTAATATCTGATGTAATTTAATAAATAATGAATCATATTTATTTAAAATCCACGAATTACATATCTAGGATTATGGTATGATAAACTATGGAACCCAAGAATGATATTATGAAATGTATATGTAGTGCGGTTATATAGTGTATATGAAATATTTATATGAATTCTTCTTATGTGATTTATATATAGACCAAATATAATCATTATATAGGAATTAATATTGTTCTTGTAGAGTTTTTTCAGTTTTGATATACAATGATAGAAAAATATATTCATTGAGAAAAACAAATCATTTCGTTACATTATGAAACAATAATATTCATACAACAAATATTGAGATTACAAAATTATTTAATGGTATATGTCAAAAAATTTCATCAATTCAATATCCAAAAATACAAACAAACATCTCGCTAGTAGGAAATAACCAAAAAATATTTCTATGCACCACCAAATGGGATGATTTCATAGGGGGTTTCCATTTCATTATATTCACAAAAAAAATATAGTATTATTTACAATTTAATTAAAAAATATGTGGGACCCATAATGAGTTCAAACCATATTGATCCGTAAAAATAAAAAAAAAGGTGGAAAAATAATGATGGTGAGGGGAAATCTGAATTTCTAAAAAATATATATCTCTCGATTCCTCATCACATTCCATGGATTCACTACCCAAAAAACAATGGATGTTGTTGGGATGTCTCAGTGGCTAGGGTATCAACAAGCTTAGACCTGGAGGACATTGACACACTAATGGGCCTCCAAAGGTACAACATTTTCCTCATGGGCCTATGGACATGAGGATGATTTTTGTGTTGAAAACGCACTAAATTCCATATTCTTTTTCTCCATCAATAAATCATATGATGATTTCATCTGTTACTCCTCCCACATTCTTTTTCACAATCATAGTGATTGGTATCTAGTGCTTACATAATGTTTAATGTAGTCATTTTGAAATACACTATGTCTAATTTAAGGATAATCAACTCTACTATGTCTTAAATTGCAGTGTCTATAGAGTGCATGATTGTGGGTGTGGGTGACAATATCTGGTCTCTAACTGTGTTATTCGTCTCTTCTATCCTGGGCATATATACTATAGTGTACTAAATGGTGAATTAATTCTAACTATTCAACACATTTTTTTAGTCATCAACACTTCAATAACTTTAGGATGCCTTATTGAAGAGGATATCTTGAGTTACATAAACACTCTTTCCATCGGGTATACACATTTGGTATGCCATGGATTTGAATTCATATGAGATGATGTTCATTAGAATACTCAATTCATCTATCATCCTCAGATATGCCTTCAAAATATTTACAGTCATAATATCGCAAAATGTGTGGAGAAAGTGAATTACCATTTGTTTGTCATGTTAATACTCAAATGACATCATCTCGTTAAGGATTTGTGTCATTTCATTGTTTAGGATGAAAAAATATGTAGATATGACCTCACATTAATATATTTTGGGGAGACCCCACTTCTTCAACATGCTAGGTGTCATTGTTACCCCTGTCTAGATTCATCATTCTACAATCCCATTTTGATTTTCTGAATAATTAACTTTCAGATATTCTTAATGCACTTAACTTATTTTTACCAATCAATCCAAAATGAATTGTGATTCTATTGTAGATTGATAGGGACTGATCATTTTTTCTATCAACATAATTGATGCATTTCCCATCTATTTAATCTAATTATTTTTTCATTAAGGGTAATTTTTTATTTATTAAAATATCCCTTGGAAACATGTACCTGTCTCATGTATTTTTTTTTTAATTTTTTAAGATACTATAATTATTTAATTATTTGTATTAATTAATTAAAATTAAGTTGAACCGACCATTGGAAAAAATTCATCATCCGGTCCCCATCACTCTATGAGATAGACCCCATATATCATATATGTTATGCCTTTGTAGTCAGTGTACATTGAGTACATTGTTTATTTATAGTTTTTTATCCGTGGGTGGAAGTAGTGATTCCATGCTAGTGCACATATATGATTTTATTATATCTGAATGATTGAGAATGGATATTTGAGTAAAAATTTGGAAGAGTTCACATTCATTTAATGAAGATGTCTTTAGTGTAGATCAATATTGATCTTAAATGTAACACAATATATAATTAAATGGAATATTTAAAAAATAATTTCTCCTATTTTGTTCATTAGCATATTATTATGATAATATTATGACAACATTTCAATTATAAAAAAACTCTTTGATGTTGGATAATGTTTTCTAATTTTTTTGATGAATGTGAATACATGAATGACTAATGATAATTTTCTTCATGTTTCTATAGAAACTGCTACACATTAAAATATATTAATGAATAAAGAAGATCCATGACACAAATATGAGGACTCTAGCATAAATAGTATATAATGCGAGGGTGATATAATTTCAGTTAGAGTGGATAGTCACATGACTGATCTACACAACAAATTGGGGATTTATCCTATATCATTATACAATATAAACCCTAGAGAGAACTATTTACTTCCTTAATTGATGGTTTAAATGGTATATATATTATGTGAAATGTAAATTGTTATGTGTTTATTTGTGTTGGTGATATTATATCTCAGAAAATTCAAGTTGTATGCTAATGATGAGAGATCCCCAACCTGTTCCAGGTATACTCCAAATTGTTTTATCATATTGTACTCATTATAAGAGTGGTATCACGAGTTCATTAGTAAATTGAAGATGATAATTATCTAGATGATGGACGGTATATGTGTGATGAAACATGGATTACACCATTTATGAGACTGATGTAATGGTGTGAAATGAAGTAATGAATGCTGTTATGAAGAAGATTTCATCATATTTTTGGAATAGTTAGTCACCATGCATGACTATAAGACTATCGACAAGGATGATGAAAGTGTGAATTACAATGCATTGCATGTCTAGTTTTTCATATCCAACACCTAATTATTTTACTTTTGTGAGTGTCCCTAGTGAATTTTAAATAACCATCAGAGATTGAGGTGAGGCGTTGAGAGATATATATTACTCGAAGTGTGTTCATATGATAGGGTAATTAGTTTCCATGGGTACACACGATAATGTGTGGATAACTATTATTGGGAAGACATGTTCTATTTTCAGTCTTCTACAGATTGTCAGTATCAATGTAGGTATTATGAAGACTTCTATGTTTGGATTTCATTTGTAGGAGGAGGTTTCATGATTTTATCTGATAATTAAAATAGAAATGTCTTATATAATATATTATTTGATGGTTAGAGTGAAACTAATCATTTTAATTACAATTAAAATCTATTAAAAGAATATGCTTATTTTTTGGGATAAAGGGGGAGAACGTTAGGTTCATACAATTTTGTGATTTTTTCATGAGGAGATAAAATTATAAATGATGAATATTTTATGGGATTGAAATATTCAAACATCCTAACACAATCATTTGGTTTCAAACTGAGTTGAATTTTATCCTATCAAATTGATATATTTTTTAATATTAATTATTACACACATGTGTTGTGTAGGGATTATGAGGTCTTATTAAAATACTCATACATGGATTCTTTTGAAGGTTTGAGTAGAAAATCAATTGAGGGAAGAAGATACGTGGGAAACTATATTTTGGGGTGTGGGAAACAAGGATTATCACCAATTCGGTTTGTGTAATGTCTTAGTAAGGGATCCTCAATGACACCATGTGTTCGGTTATTACCTCTGATATGTGACATTTTTTCCTGAAATAATTTTTAGGTCGAAACAAAAGTGTATTGTGGTTTGGATTTTAAAATAGGTTTTCTACACTGAATTTTAAATTCATATTTCATAATTTTACTTCGATTTTGAACTCTAGGATTATTACAATAAATTTTAGGAGTTCCTGTGTGATTTTTTTATATCTAACTCATGATGGTTTGTTAATGTTAAAAATATACATCTCAATTTATTTCCTACTATATTTTTTTTTTGCATCTGTATTTTGTTAGATATTATCACAATATTTTTCACATCGATAGGTTTTTATCCCTATATCTGTCTAATTCCTCCAAAACATAATAGGGGTGGGTTGTATTGATGGGGAATGTAATTTAGGTTTATTGAGAGAGGAAAATTAAAAATAATAGGGATACATTCCTTTCAAATATCTATATAAAACCGAGGGGCTACGAAGAGGTGTATTAATATATCATCATGGGGTTTGGGATTATAGGTGGATCAGTATTTCCAATGAACAGAAGAGATGAAATTGAAAGAGATGTGTGATAGAATACATGGATGTCCATTGAAGTTGGGGTGTTATGCATGCATACCATTTTTGGGTACATGGGGATGATTTCCATATCTCTTCTTTTTATGATTTTTTGATTTCATGTTGGAATATGGGGTGGTTTTTTGATATGTTCTTTATTTTTTCTTCCACTTTTGGGGATCATCTTGTTTCAATCCTTCAATGATTCAACATCACATACAATAAAACATCAAACCATACATTTGGATCATGAATCAATAAAATCCTTCACATATCCTTTAGAAACACTCCATGTAAATTCTAATATCTATAAAACTGAAAAATTTATAATCTATAATTTCATAGTTATTTCTCCTGAATTTAATTTAGTTTGATGTTCACATCTTAGAGAAACATCTTCTTCATCATGACCCTCAACTAAATTGGAAATATCATCTAGGTTTTTATGTAATTTCATCAATGACTGTGGATTCTTCATCATTAAATAGCTTCAATTATACGACATATTCTGAGAGTTTACAAGGTGTTGAATATTATTTTATTACTTCTTCTATAAAATCAATTTAAACTTCATGTAGATCAAGATATTTATAATACACATATTTAATATCTATCTTATTTTTATTTATGTTTCATTGATTTAAAATATTACAGTAATAATTCTCAAGATCCAAAGTGAGATCAGAATCAACAACCAATTTATTATCCATAGAATTATCTTTTTCTAGTTCATGTTATTCAATAGTAGCCTTAATGGATGGACATGTTCCAAATTGAAATTCCGGTTCTTCAACCATAAAAACATGGAATTATTTTCTTCTCCATTAGATACAAAACTCATTCTCTATAAATACATTATAAATCTTATGTCTACATTTTTTTCGTAAACATTTTCCATGGATTCTAATAAATGTATATTTCCATCCAATTAAACATTCTTCTATTAAATTTATTTTATAATAAAGAATGATTATTATCATCTACATTATCTTTATCAAGAAAATTATCTAGAAATGTCTAGTTTTTCCATGTCCATGAATGCAATTTTATTAATTTCTTGAGTGGTTGCATATTCTAGTTTTACTCTAATACCATATACCCATATGATACAAATATATCATCTTTAGAATATTTATAAATATCCCCTTTCTAAAGGGATGAAACTTTTGGATTTTATAGAGAAGTCTGAATTTGTAATATTTTCTTCACAGTATCAATGTCTTTAATTCCTTATCCTTGTACACAACAGGATCCTAAAACCAAAAATATGTTATTACAAAAACTATTTTCATTTTAGTCTAATATTTTTGTCATATCATCAAACTGTGTGTGGAAACCATTGTTTTTCTCTTCCATAAAATTGGTGTCACCTTCATATATATATTACATGTTTTCAAACACATACTTAGACAACGTACTACAAAAAAACTTAACAATGATTTGATCAGAATGAGTGGTTGTGAGGGTGACATATTCCTTAACAACAACATAAAGAAATTTAATATATAAATCTATCATACAACAGAAAATTACATCAGTGACCTGAACCCCATGTGTTGTGGGGAAATGAACATCCATTTGAATATATCATAGAAGATATATCATATCGTTCTTCTATATCTTAATTATTTTTTCATCAATGTGAGGGAATCCACTATAATTTACATAATTATACATGAAACCACAAGCTAATAAATTAATCTCCTACAACCGTTTTGATCTAACACAAGTTGATGGTCTCTGGAAAACCATGATAGAGAAGGCATGAATCTGGCTATCAAAATTTTCATAATGAGATATAGATATGATTACCATGTTGGAAGGATCATGTTGAACCTGTTTGAATGTAATGTGTATAAATTAATTAAATCTAATAGAGAGATATACCAATGTATTTTTACATGGTTCACGACTAAATTCCAGTCCAAGAAGCACATTCTACCATAGTTTCAGTCATTCCTAAATCCCCTAATATTCAATAGTTATTGAATACAATATTTTAAACAAACTATGTTCCTTGAACAATGGCTTTACAATAATTTATGGATTGTAGAGTGATTTCACCTGAAAAATTCTATTGACTCCCCTAAGCTCACTACTCTAGGAGTTGCCTTACTCGGTTTATCATCATTAAGAACATTAGTGTAGTTAAACATTGAAGAATTTTTTCTTGTATATAAAGAGACTCTACTTTCATTATCATTCAGATTTAATTCCCTTAAAATCTGGGATAAAAATACTAGATAATCAAAAACTGAAATAACCTCAACACCTCTCTTGCACAAAAAATCATTTCATACAACAATGATTTATTGTTTACCTAAAATGTTTATTTTTCTCAATTGGTTATCTTTCACACAACCACACCATGAGTTTTAGTTGAGCTATATTGTCACGACCCGCCCTCGGGGTCCATGCCGTGACTACCCCAAGCCCGCCTTCCATAGGCCAGGGGCTGGCGACTAGCACCAAGGCGTAAATCTCGGTAAAAAGGGAAGGCATTTCCTTTGTAAAGTAAACAAACACCACAGAGTAAGCAAGCGGAAAGTAAACACTAAACAAGAACATAGTACAACTGAAAGTGCGGAAAAGTAAATGAGCCAGAATACAAACCCAAACTGAAAGTAAAGTTCCACTCGAAAGGGAAAACAGCAACTGAAAAGTAAAAGCCGCTACGCCGAGCTGTCCTCCGGTAATCCCACCTGAAGGGTGGGTACAAATAGCTCCACTGCTCCACGGGTCCCGCCGTCCGCTCCGAGCACGTCCCGCCCAGTGGTCCACCTCCGGGTACCGTCCCGCTCTGCAAGCCTCAGCCATGGTCAACGCTGTCCGTCGTCTGCAACCAACACAACGTAGTGCGGGCAAGGCCCGTTCAGGGGTGAGTATAAGCTACTCAGTAGGGACCCCGAGACCCCTGAAGGTCTCTCAAATCCACAAAGGATAAACCACGAAGAAAGGTACAATCACGAAGTAACAACCGACACTGCTTAGGTATATGCCCATACATATATCTAAGTCATCAAATTCAAATACGCTCCAACCTCCGAGCCCAAGTACAACTCAGTCCACACAGGAAAGTAAACGTATTCCACACAGGAAAGCAAAACGTAATCCACACAGGATTGCACTACACAATCCACACAGGAAAGCAACAGGATTCAGCTCACACAGGTATACTTCTTCAAAGGACGATAAAGATGATCTCTGATCCATCTAAGTCATCGGACCCACGAAGGATCGATAGGTAACTAACCCCCGCAAAAGACCCACACAGGATCGGGCCCACACAGGACCTGTAGGCGCTGGTTCACACAGGACCGCTGAGCGCAAAGACCCACACAGGATCGGACCCACACAGGATCGGGCCCACACAGGACCTGTAGCACTGATCCACGTAGGATCGCTGAGCACTGTAGTCGTCGTCGTCGAATCCACACAGGATCGGGCCCACACAGGACCTGTAGCACTGATCCACGTAGGATCGCTGAGTGCTGTAGTCGTCGTCGTCGAATCCACACAGGATCTCTGTACTGTCGTCGTCGCAGTCACAGTAGCAGTAGTAGCAGTAGTAGTCACAGTAACAGTCGCAGCCAGCACTAGGGTTCCCGCACACAGCAAGCTCATTCGGAGGGTCCGCTCCACGAGCCGAGAGGCTGATACATCAACTGTCACAAAGTCCAGAGTTGATGTATCCAAAAGTTCCGTATCGTCAACAGGAACTCAACGCAACAGACGGCGCGTCGATCGGACGCTCGGTCTGAGAGTTATTGGCATTTTCGTCCTCGGGGCCCGGTTGGTTTTTAAGGCAAAACCAACCCGACCATACTCCACCTGCGTCCAAACCTCGGGCGTAGTATGCCAAAAGATCCGTCTCACTAAGAGGAACACAACAAAGCTGACAGCACGTCGATCGGACGTCCGTAGCTCAAGATATGAGTGTTTCCGCTCCGAAGGCCCGGTTGGTTTCGTGAACGAACCAACCCGGCTGAACTCAAAGTAATCAGAAACCTTGAGTGCGATAAACCGAAACGACCGCCTCGATCCAAGGATCGCATCGCTGCTGACGGTTCGTCAATCGGACGTCCAGTCTGATAGATATCAGCCTTTCCGTCTCACACCCACCCTGGAAAAC
Source organism: Viscum album (assembly GCA_963277665.1). Taxonomy (NCBI): domain Eukaryota; kingdom Viridiplantae; phylum Streptophyta; class Magnoliopsida; order Santalales; family Viscaceae; genus Viscum; species Viscum album. The sequence continues at coordinate 841,191,466 of OY728141.1, forward strand.
ATCCCAGGAGGTCACCCATCCTGATCACTACTCTAAGCCAAGCACGCTTAACTACGGAGTTTTAACCACGTAGGCTCCCGAAAAAGAAGGTGCGCCTTGAGTATAGTATACCGAAACGACCGTCTCGATCCGAGGAACGCGTTACCGCAGACGGTTCATCGATCGGAGGTCCGTGGCTCAAGTTATGGCCAAAAGACCGAAGTCGTCTCGAAAACGGGGGGTCCGGGTCCGGGCCGACCCGGCCCGACCCCCCCCCCCCCCTGGTCTGACCCGAACTGGGTTGGACCGACCCGGTCTGCTGGACCCGGCCCTGCCGATGGCGGCGCGGCGGCGCGGCCCGGTCAGCGGCGGCCCGGTCCGGCCAGCGGCGGCGCGGCCAGGGGGCCGCGCATGTGCCGCACGCGGGGGGGGGGGGGGGGGGGGGGGGGGGGTAAACCCCCCATTTTTTCAGATCTCGGCCGGCCTAAGGCCGGCCGTTTCTTTCTCACGCGGGACCCGCGGGTCCCGCCTCCTAACCAAACCGGCGGCCGGCGCGGCCGCCCGCCTTCTTCTTCTCCGCGGCGGCCGTAGCCGCGGCTCTTCGCCGATCTCTGGCGGCCGGCGAGGCCTGCCGCCTTCTGGCTGCTCCGCCGCGGCCGTAGGGCCGCGGCCTTCCTGTTCTCCGGCGCCGGCGAGGTCGGCGCCCCTGGCTGCTCCGCCGCGGCCGTAGGGCCGCGGCCCTTCATGATCTCCGGCGCTGGCGGCCCGGCTGGCCGTCGGTCGCCTCCTTGTTCCGCTGCGGCCCGTCTCCGGCCGCGGTCTCTTTCCTAAACAACGACGCGGTGCGTCGGCACCGCGTTTCTTCGTCGCAGCTCGCTCCGGCCATTAATTCTTTTGTTCCTGCGCGGTTGCGACGACACCGCGCTGTCTCCGCTAAATTAACACGAAAGAATAGAAGGGGGAGGAGAATCGGCCGTGTTCGTGCGGTCCGGTCTCCTCCCGTTATAACGATATCAGTTGGCCAATCGTATAAACACAACAATGAATGTGTCACAATTTTTAATAAAATTTGGAACTACGCACAACGGATTATTCTTTCATGTTCGAGGGAATGAAAACGCGTAAATTAAAAAGGACAAACCCCCTACCTTGAAAATTGACGTCACACGTCGGTTGTCGCGGAGGAAGGCGTCGCGGTGTCGGACGTAGATTCCGTGGACGTCGGGGTGCGTCCGAGGAGGGAACGACATCTCTTCACTTGTCACTTAAGACGAAGAAGAGAGGTACGTTGTCATTGGCGATGATTACCACGGTCGGCGACTTCTCCCTTGTCAAGGAGGAAGATGAAGACGGAAGAATCCGGGACGCCGAGTCTCGATGGTCGTGGGATCGATGTTCTTTGTCGGAGAAGAACCGTTCTTCACGTTCTTCGTCGAAGACGAAGAAGATCTTCAAGTCTCTCAACGATTCTCCCAATCCTCTCTAGTAACAAAGGAACTAACCCAAAAATAAATCAAGCTTACACTTAATTTATTAACACAACCCAACCTTTGGAATTCAAGAGTTTGAATTTCAAAAACTCAAAATTAAACTCACTTATTAATTATACATGAGTTGTATAATTAATTAAAAGTTAAGTTGTCAAGCCATTAAGAGGGAGAGAGGGGAGTTAGGGAATTTGAGGGGTTTTGGCACATTAAGTGCAAGGGAGTTTAAGGGGGTAGAAGAGAGTTAAGGGGAAGGTGAAGGGTTGGGGCTCGTGTGGGCCCCACCTTACCTTAATCCTCACTTGGTTAGTTAGGAACTTGTGATTCTACCCCAACTTCCACACTTAGGATATAACCACTTAAGAAGATAAATAATATAAATATTGTATAACAAATTTATTTTACTCTTCATTTCATCCAGAAAAATAAACATCTCGTCCTAGGCAAACGCAACTTCGAGAAAGATCTCCTTAAGCGAATATCGGCGCTACGAGTTCATCGGTGTCCTCGGATTTCAATTCCGAGCACCGGATCAAAAGTTAGGAAATCCCGCTCGTTCGCTCACTGAACGTACTCGAGCCAAACTTCGGAAATTAATTCCGGGCACTCCGGGCCTCAGAATCAGGTGCCGTCAGAAACCGCGCTCTTGTAAAATTCCAAAGAAAATTAAGAAAAAATTTCCCTTGAATTTTACGGGTCTTTATATTACTCCCAACTCAGGGCTTTACGTCCCCGTAAAGATACATCAAAACTAGGGAAACAAATGAGGGTACTGAGCACACATCTGAGCCTCCCGCTCCCATGTGCTTTCCTGGAGGTTCCCGTGCTGCCATCTGATGCGCACAAGAGGAATCGATCGCCCACGTAGGACCCGCTCCTGTCGATCCTCTATCTCCACCGGGACCTCCGTAAAAGTCTCCCCATCGTCAACGTCAAGATCCCCATGGTCAATGATGTGCGTCGGGTCGTGCACGTATCTCCTCAGCTGAGACACGTGGAAGACATCGTGCACCCGGTGCAACTGAGGTGGTAGAGCCAGGCGATAAGCCACCTCACCAATCCTGCTGAGGACCTGGAAGGGTCCGATGAAGCGCGGAGATAACTTGCCGCCTTGGCCAAATCTCCGAATACCACGTCGAGGTGAGACCCGCAAGAAGACATGGTCGCCAACCTCGAACTCCAGTGGCCTCCGCTTCCTGTTAGCATAAGACTTCTGCCGGCTCTGAGCTGTACTCATCCGCCCCTGGATGACCTGGACCATCTTAGGTCCCACAGGAGCTGCAAGATTTCTTTTTTGCCGATAAGAGAAATCTGGTCTCATCCCCTGGATGAACCACATTCTTTGCCTAAAACAGTCAATCCTAACATGGATGATACTAATCCATACCAAGGATGACGTCTTAAGGCCTCGACGCTACTACTAAGAGATTCAACCGTTACTCTCGCCTCCAAGGGTTGAGTCACACTGTCGGCATCAGTGTGTGGTAACTGGGTCTCCTCCAGTAGATGTCTCACAAGTGAGGGTCAAGTCAACAGCCAAAACTGGAACCTCTTAGTAACATCACGAAAGAGGACAGGAACGAAAATATCACAAAGGTATGCGTCTTTTATTATTGTAGCTCATAAAACAAGACGTTACACAATAGCAACAAGGAACCAGAAGTACAAAGGATGTATCCACTAGTTCTGCTCCTGTCCACCAGCTCTCGGAGCTCTACTGCCTTGTCCACTACTCGGTTGTTGCTCAAGCACTCGCTGCTGCTTCTGTCTCAGTGGCTCCTCTAACACCCGCTGATCAATCGTACGAGGAGTCGGACAGTCACGTGCCAGGTGACCCTTCCCGCCACAGGAGTAACATTGTCCGTTTCTGGCACGCCTGGCTCTGACCCCACCTCGGGTGCCCCGCACCACCGGTCCTAAAACCCGAGATCGTCCAACTGCTAGTCTGGTCCTCCTGGACCTCTGCATCATCTGTCTACTGCCCACAGATGACTCGACTATTGATCGAAAAACACGCGGAAAAAGGCAGAATCTCTTGTACACGCTCTGGGTGTAGAGCTACTGGCACAAACTCCACCCTGAAAAAGGTCTCGAAGTCTTCCCATGCGAAGGTCATCCCATCGCAGAACTGAAACAAGTGGCTCCACCACCTGCCTGCTGCTGCCTGAAGGAGGCTGGCAGCAAAGATCACCATGAAGTCTGCTGGCGTCCTCACTAACCTAAACACACGTACCACTGCCTCCAGCCATTCCTCTGCTGCCTGGGGATCCGTCTCCCCGCGAAACCTGGGTGGTCGCTGGCGCTGAAACTCATGCAGTGCGCTGAGGCGACGTGCATCGTCAGCGGCTGGCGCTGGAAGCATCGGGGGCTCGGCGGGTAGTGCTTCCGCCGGTGCCACTGCTGACAAAGGGCCCTGCACCGAGGCCTCGTCGCTTGGTGGGCTGTCTCACACGCTCGACTCTCGGAACCCTAGCTGGCTGCCGTCGTGGGGCCATCCTGAAAGGAAACAGGTGCGCCACGGTCAAACAGTATACCTGGTGAGCTGACACAACGAAATCACAAAGAAAACTTTGAAACACACACGCAATCAATGTTTTCATGGATTAAGTCGGAAATCAGAAGTCAGGGTCCTGGTGTACGGATACGTCGGCCGCCGCACCAACACTGGACTCCCTGGACTGATAAACACACTCAATACGCTAAACATTATTGCTTCACATTGAAAAGATCAGAGTTTACGGTAGAACCGAACTCCTTTGATACCAATTTGTCACGACCCGCCCTCGGGGTCCGTGCCGTGACTACCCCAAGCCCACCTTCCATAGGCCAGGGGCTGGCGACTAGCACCAAGGCGTAAATCTCGGTAAAAAGGGAAGGCATTTCCTTTGTAAAGTAAACAAACACCACAGAGCAAGCAAGCGGAAAGTAAACACTAAACAAGAACAGAGTACAATTGAAAGTGCGGAAAAATAAATGAGCCAGAATACAAACCGAAACTGAAAGTAAAGTACAACTCGAAAGGGAAAACAGCAACTGAAAAGTAAAAGCCGCTACGCCGAGCTGTCCTCCGGTAATCCCACCTGAAGGGTGGGTATATATAGCTCCACTGCTCCACGGGTCCCGTCGTCCGCTCCGAGCACGTCCCGCCCAGTGGTCCACCTCGGGGTACCGTCCCGCTCTGCAAGCCTCAGCCAAGGTCAACGCTGTCCGTCGCCTGCAACCAACACAACGTAGTGCGGGCAAGGCCCGTGCATGGGTGAGTATAAGCTACTCAGTAGGGACCCTGAGACCCCTGAAGGTCTCTCAAATCCACAAAGGATAAACCACGAAGAAAGTTACAATCACGAAGTAACAACCGACACTGCTTAGGTATATGCCCATACATATATCTAAGTCATCAAATTCAAATACGCTCCAACCTCCGAGCCCAAGTACAACTCAGTCCACACAGGAAAGTAAACGTATTCCACACAGGAAAGAAAAACGTAATCCACACAGGATTGCACTACACAATCCACACAGGAAAGCAACAGGATTCATCTCACACAGGTATACTTCTTCAAAGGACGATAAAGATGATCTCTGATCCATCTATGTCGTCAGACCCACGAAGGATCGATAGGTAACTAACCCCCGCAAAAGACCCACACAGGATCCGGCCCACACAGGACCTGTAGGCGCTGGTTCACACAGGACCGCTGAGCGCAAAGACCCACACAGGATCGGACCCACACAGGATCGGGCCCACACAGGACCTGTAGCACTGATCCACGTAGGATCGCTGAGCACTATAGTCGTCGTCGTCGAATCCACACAGGATCGGACCCACACAGGACATGTAGCACTGATCCACGTAGGATCGCTGAGTGCTGTAGTCGTCGTCGTCGAATCCACACAGGATCTCTGTACTGTCGTCGTCGCAGTCACAGTAGCTGTAGTAGCAGTAGTAGTCACAGTAACAGTCGCAGCCAGCACTAGGGTTCCCGCACACAGCAAGCTCGTTCGGAGGGTCCGCTCCACGAGCCGAGAGGCTGATACATCAACTGTCACAAAGTCCAGAGTTGATGTATCCAAAAGTTCCGTATCGTCAACAGGAACTCAACGCAACAGACGGCGCGTCGATCGGACGCCCGGTCTGAGAGTTATTGGCATTTTCGTCCCCGGGGCCCGGTTGGGTTTTAAGGCAAAACCAACCCGACCGTACTCCACCTGCGTCCAAACCTTGGGCGGAGTATGCTAAAAGATCCGTCTCACTAAGAGGAACACAACAAAGCTGACGGCACGTCGATCGGACGTCCGTAGCTCAAGATATGAGCGTTTCCGCTCCGAAGGCCCGGTTGGTTTCGTGAACGAACCAACCCGGCCGAACTCAAAGTAATCAGAAACCTTGAGTGCGATAAACCGAAACGACCGCCTCGATCCAAGGATCGCATCGCCACTGACGGTTCGTCAATCGGACGTCCAGTCTGAAAGATATCAGCCTTTCCGTCTCACACCCACCCTGGGAAACTTCCCAGGAGGTCACCCATCCTGATCACTACTCTAAGCCAAGCATGCTTAACTACGGAGTTTTAACCACGTAGGCTCCCGAAAAAGAAGGTGCGCCTTGAGTATAGTATACCGAAACGACTGTCTCGATTCAAGGAACGCGTTGCCGCAGACGGTTCATCGATCGGAGGTCCGTGGCTCAAGTTATGGCCAAAAGACCGAAGTCGTCTTGAAAACGGGGGGTCCGGGTCCGGGCCGACCCGGCCCGACCCCCCCTGGTCTGACCCGAACCGGGTCGGACCGAACCGGTCCGCTGGACCCGGCCCGGCCGGTGGCGGCGCGGCGGCGCGGTCCGGCCAGCGGCGGCGCGGCCAGGGGGCCGCACATGTGCCGCACGCGGGGGGGGGGGGGGGGGGGGGGGGGGGTAAACCCCCCCTTTTTTCGGATCTCGGCCGGCCTAAGGCCGGCCGTTTCTTTCTCACGCAGGACCCGCGGGTCCCGCCTCCTAACCAAACCGGCGGCCGGCCGCGCCGGCCGCCTTCTTCTTCTCCGCCGCGGCTCTTCCCCGATATCTGGCGGTCGGCGAGGCCGGCCGCCTTCTGGCTGCTCCGTCACGGCCGTAGGGCCGCGGCCTTCCTGTTCTCCGGCGCCGGCAAGGCCGGCGCCCCTGGCTGCTCCGCCGCAGCCGTAGGGCCGCGGCCCTTCATGATCTCCGGCGCTGGCGGCCCGGCTGGCCGTCGGTCGCCTCCTTGTTCCGCCGTGGCCCGTCTCTGGCCGCGGTCTCTTTCGTAAACAACGACGCGGTGCGTCGGCACCGCGTTTCTTCGTCGCAGCTAGCTCCGGCCATTAATTCTTTTGTTCCTGCACGGTTGCGACGACACCGCGCTGTCTCCGCTAAATTAACACGAAAGAATAGAAGGGGGAGGAGAATCGGCCGTGTTCGTGCGGTCCGGTCTCCTCCCGTTATAACGATATCAGTTGGCCAATCGTATAAACACAACAATGAATGTGTCACAATTTTTAATAAAATTTGGAACTATGCACAACGGATTATTCTTTCATGTTCGAGGGAATGAAAACACGTAAATTAAAAAGGACAAACCCCCTACCTTGAAAATTGACGTCACACGTCGGTTATCGCGGAGGAAGGCGTCGCGGTGTCGGACGTAGATTCCGTGGACGTCGGGGTGCGTCCGAGGAGGGAACGACATCTCTTCACTTGTCGCTTAAGACGAAGAAGAGAGGTACGTTGTCGTTGGCGATGATTACCACGGTCGGCGACTTCTCCCTTGTCGAGGAGGAAGATGAAGACGGAAGAATCCGGGACGCCGAGTCTCGATGGTCGTGGGATCGATGTTCTTTGTCGGAGAAGAACCGTTCTTAGCACCGTGGCGCACCTGTTTCCTATTCAGGATGGCCCCATGACGGCAGCTAGCTAGGGTTCCGAGAGTCGAGCGTGACAACAGCCCACCGAGCGACGAGGCTTCGGTGCAGGGCCCTTTGTCAGCAGTGGCACCGGCGGTAGCACTACCCGCCGAGCCCCCGATGCTTCCAGCGCCAGCCGCTGACGATGCACGTCGCCTCAGCGCACTGCATGAGTTTCAGCGCCAGCGACCGCCCAGGTTTCGCGGGGAGACGGATCCCTAGGCAGGAGAGGACTGGCTGGAGGCAGTGGTACGAGTGTTTAGGCTAGTGAGGACACCAGCAGACCTCATGGAGATCCTCGCTGCGAGCCTACTACACGCAGCAGCAGGACGATGGTGGAGCTTGATGCTCCAGGTGCACGATGAGGCAACTCTACTTTGGACGGACTTTGAGAGCCTTTTTCGCTCGGAGTTCGTCCCAGCCACCCTTCGTGCGGTGCGTATCCAGGAGCTTCTTCAGCTGCGGCAGGGCAGCATGACGATCGCTCAGTACTCGGCGAGATTTACTGATCTCTCGCGCTACTCGACCGACATGGTACGGGACCCATTCTTCCGGGCCCGGACCTTCGAGCAGGGATTGAGACACGAGATCAGGGCATCGCTGATCTCCCTCAGCATACCGACTCAGACAGGAGTACTGGAGCGGGCCCTTTTGATCGAGAGCTTCCTTGCTGAGTCTACACCAGCACCGAGACCCACCGCAGGGCGGCACGTGGCAGAGTCATTTGCAGTAGGCAGTCGTCGGATGAATCATGGGTCCAGACAGACCAGACCTTCGGGCAGACGACCTCAGGGCACTGGCTCAGCAGTGCAGGGCACACAGCGCGGAGCCAGTCCTTCGAGTGGAAGACAGTGTTATGCATGCGGCGGGCAAGGCCACATGGCTCGTGACTGCCCGACCCGCCATGCAGAGGAGCAGCAGACGGTTGAGGAACCACATAGGCAGAGGCAGAGGTTCGACCATGGCGGTCCGCAGGGAGGAGGCGGACGAGGCAGAGGAGCTAGTCGAGCAGCAGGTGGTGGATGACGCTTTGATGCTCTACAACCACCACCACCAGGAGGTCCACCCCGACCTCAGGGGAGAGCACAACTTCAGGCAGTTGGAGCTTACGATCATGGAGCTCCGGAAGCGGGTGGACTAGTGCGGGACTAGCTCCAGGCATAGAAGTCTTTGCCCATAATGCCTCTATCTTCGTAGTTTGTGTTGCCTTGTGTCCTTGTACATTAAGTTGAAGTAATAAAAGACACTTACCTTGGTAACTTTTGTTATCTTGTCTTTTGTTTGTTTTTACTAAGAGGTGCCGGTTAAAAACTGTTGACTTGACCCTCACTTGCAAGATTCGTACTGGAGGAAACCCAGTGACCACACACTGATGCCGACAGTGTGACTCAACCCTTGGAGGCGAGAGTAACGGTTGGATCTCTTGGTAGCAGCGTCGAGGCCTTACGACGTCATCCATGCCATGAATTAACTAATCATGACGGGATTGACTGTATTAGGCAAGGAACGTGGTTCATCCAGGGGATGAGACCGGATTTCACTTTTCGGCAAAGGAGAAATCTTTGCAGCTAGTTTCTTTGAAGATATCCTTCGTGGATAGAGATGGAGCAGCCTTCCTCCAGTCTCTCACAGTCACCCCTCCTCTACTACAGCAGGTCAGAGAGGCACAGCGTGAGGACGCTGACTGTGAGACACGGCGTGCACAGATATCCTTGGGACAGACACCTGATGGTTTCTCCCTTGGAGCAGAGCACGACATCCTTTTCAGAGGACGTACCATGGTACCAGTCGCTTTGCGAGAGGAAGTGCTGAGTGAGTTTCACACTTCTCCTTTGACAGTACATCCTGGAGTGGCGAAGATGTACCAGGATCTCAGACGACAGCACTGGTGGCCGGGCATGAAGAAGGCAGTAGCAGAGTTCGTTTCTCGATGTCTCACCTACCAGCAGGTGAAGGCAGAGCATCAAGTACCAGCGGGCTTGGTACAACCCTTGGAGGTTCCGGAGTGGAAGTGGGACGACATATCTATGGACTTCGTGACTGGACTACCACGTACTTCCAGAGGTCACGACTCCATATGGGTGATTGTTGACCGACTCACCAAGTCGGCACACTTCTTACCCATCAGAGAGCAGGGCTCAGTGGAGAGCTTGGGACGTCTCTAAGTTCAAGAGATTGTGCGGCTCCACGGTGTGCCATCATCTATCGTCTCTGATCGTGATGCTCGCTTTACTTCCCGGCTTTGGAAGGGGTTACAGGAGGCGTTCGGGACGCAGCTACGTCTGAGCACAGCCTTTCACCCTCAGACGGATGGTCAGACGGAGAGAACCATTCAGACTCTCGAGGACATGCTCCGCGCATGTGTCCTCGACTTTGGTCGTATCTGGGAGGACCACCTACCCTTGGTGGAGTTTGCGTACAACAACAGCTACCACTCCACCATCGGGATGGCACCGTACGAGGCATTGTACGACCGACCTTGTAGATCTCCTTTGTGCTGGACAGACCCTGGAGAGTCAGCACTGGTGGGACCGGAGATGGTCCAGGCCCCGACAGAGAAGGTCCAGGTCATCTAGGAGCAGATGAGGACAGCTCAGAGCCGGCAGAAGTCATATACTGACAGGAGGCGGAGGCCACTAGAGTTCGAGAATGGCGACCACGTCTTCTTGCGGGTCTCACCTCGACGTGGTATTTGGAGATTTGGCCGAGGCGGCAAGTTATCTTCGCGTTTCATCAGACCCTTTCAGGTCCTCAGCAGGGTTGGCGAGGTGGCTTATCGCCTGGCTCTGCCACCTCAGTTGCACCGGGTGCACGACGTCTTCCACGTATCCCAGCTGAGGAGATACGTGGACGACCCGATGCACATCATTGACCATGGGGAGCGTGACGTTGACGATGGGGCGACTTTTACGGAGGTCCCGGTGGAGATAGAGGATCGACATGAGCGGGTCCTGCGTGGGCGATCAATTCCTCTTGTGCGCATCAGATGGCATCACGGGAATCTCCAAGAGAGCACATGGGAGCGGGAGGCTCAGATGCGTGCTCAGTTCCCTCATTTGTTTCCCTAGTTTTTGATGTATCTTTACGGGGACGTAAAGCCCTGAGGTGGGAGTAATGTAAAGACCCGTAAAATTCAAGGGAAATTTTTTCTTAATTTTCTTTAAAATTTTACAAGAGCGCGGTTTCTGACGGCACCTGATTCCGAGGCCCGGAGTGCCCGGAATCAATTTCCGAAGTTTGGCTCGGGTACGTTCAGTGAAGGAACGAGCGGGAATTTCTAACTTTTGATCCGGTGCTCGGAATTGAAATCTGAGGGCACCGATGAACTCGCAGCGCCGATATTCGCATAAGGAGACCTTTTCGGAAGTTGCGTTTATTTCGGGTTGAAAGTTAGTGTTTGGGTTTTTAGATTATGTTAAATAAAATTTGTGAAATACAAAATTTTATTTAAACTTGTGGGTTAACTTCTCTCAAAGGGAGTTAGGGGTGGGACCCACACCCACTTAACCTCCCTTGAGAGGATTTTGTGTGGTGGGGCCCACACGAACCCTAAAACTTTTCATCTTCTCCCAAACTCCCTTAACTCCCCTCTCTCCCTCTTAAAGGCTTGTCAGCTTAACATTTATTTAATTATACAACTCATGTATAATAAATAAGTGAGTTTAATTTTGGAGTTATCCATTTTGAACTTCAAACCTTTGAAATTCTTTTGTTAACTTTGTGAATAAATTAAGCTCTTATCCTATTTTTGTTGGGTTAGAACTCTTTAGCCATCTTGTGAGGATTTGAGAGCTTTCCTTTCTTCTTCAAACTTTGACGAAGAACGCTCAAGCTCCGACGAAGAACGCCGCTCCTCTCTTCTTCGTCTTCCGTGTCAACGAAAGGGAACGTCGATTCCTCCTTGGACTCCCTTCGTCGGCATACGAAGATTCGCCAACGACGTACCTCTTCACACGTACCTCTTCGTCATCGGATTTGATGAACGACTACGGCGACGCCCGACCTCCGCGACGTTGTCTTCCGCGGGACGTTGACAAATCTTCGAACCTATACCCAAGGTAGGGGTTGTTGATTTTTTTGTTTAATTATTTATTCTTGTTCGTGGTTCTAGCATGATTAACGAAAGGATATTTATGTTGTGTTATCATTTAACGTGAGGGGGGCCGGACCGCATGAACACGGCCGAACCCCCTCCATTGTTCTTGTTGATTTACCTTGCGGGTGGAAACAAGGTGGCGTGGTGCCGTCGCACCACGCGAATAATCGTGCGATTATATTGCGCGGCGCTGTCGCGCCGCGCCGTGGAAGAATCATCAAGAATGTGACGTCGTCGCGCCACGTCAAGGGGAATCGAAGGCGCGGCAGAGGGGCGCGGTGCCGTCGCACCGCGCCGGACGACGAACACCGCGGCCGGTTCCGGGCCGCGGCGAGACTGGAAGACCGACGGCAGCCGGGCCGCGGCGAGACGGGAAGACCGGTGGCAGCCGCGCTGCCGGCGCCGGAGAACAAGAAGGGCCGCGGCCCTACGGCCGCGGCGGAGCAGCCAGGGGCGGCCGACCTCGCCGACCGCCCCAGATCGAGGAAGAGCCGCGGCCACGGCCGCGACGGAGGAGAAAAAGGCGGCCGGCCGCGCCGGCCGCCGGTTTGGTTAGGAGGTGGGACCTGCGGGTCCCACGTGAGAGAAGAAACGGCCGGCCTTAGGCCGACCGAGATCCGAAAAAAGGGGGGTTATACCCCCCGCGTGCGGCACATACGTGGCACCTGGCCGCGCCGTCGCTGGCCGGGCCGCGCCGTCGCTGGCCGGGCCGCGCCGCCGCGCCGCCACCAGCCGGGCCGGGTCCAGCGGACCGGGTCGTTCCGACCAGGTTCGGGTCAGACCAGGGGGGGGGGGGGGGGGGTTGGGCCGGGTCGGCCAGGACCCGGACCCCCCGTTTTCGAATCGATTTCGTTCAAATGCTCATAACTTGAGCTTCGGGCCTCCGAACGACGCGCCGTTAGCGGCAACGCGATCCTTGGATCGAGACGGTCGTTTCGGCATACTATACTCAAGGTGCACCTTCCTTTTCGGGAGCCTACGTGGTTAAAACTCCGTAGTTAAGCGTGTTTGGCTTAGAGTAGTGACCAGGATGGGTGACCTCCTGGGAAGTTTCCCAGGGTGGGTGTGATACGGAAAGGCCAATAGTTAACAGACCGGGCGTCCGATTGACGCGCCGTCTGTTTCGTTGAATTCCTCTAAGTGAGTCAGATCTTTTGGCATACTCCGCCCGAGGTTTGGACGCAGGTGGAGTACGGTCGGGTTGGTTTTGCCTTAAAAACCAACCGGGCCCTGGGGGACGAAAATGCCAATAACTCTCAGACCAGGCGTCCGATTGACGCGCCGTCTATTGCGTTGAGTTCCTATTGACGATACAAAACTTTTGGATACATTAACTCTGGACTTTGTGACAGTTGATGTATCAGCCTCTCGGATCGTGGAGCGGACCCTCCGATCGAGCTTGCTGTGTGCGGGAACCCTAGTGCTGGCTGCGACTGTTACTGTGACTATTACTGAGACTACTGCTACTGTGACTGCGACGACGACAGTACAGAGATCCTGTGTGGATTCGACGACGATGACTACAGCACTCAGCGATCCTACGTGGATCAGTGCTACAGGTCCTGTGTGGGCCCGATCCTGTGTGGGTATTTGCGCTCAGCAGTCCTGTGTGAACCAGCGCCTACAGGTCCTGTGTGGGCCCGATCCTGTGTGGGTCTTGCGGTGATTATCTACAGGTCCTGTGTGGGCCCGATCCTGTGTGGGTCTTTGCGGTGCTTATCTACAGGTCCTATGTGGGACCGATCCTGTGTGGGTCTTTTACGGGGGTTAGTTACCTATCGATCCTTCGTGGGTCCGATGACTTAGATGGATCAGAGATCATCTTTATCGTCTTTCGAAGAAGTATACCTGTGTGAGCTGAATCCTGTTGCTTTCCTGTGTGGATTGTGTTGAGCTATCCTGTGTGGATCATGTTTTGCTTTCCTGTGTGGAATACGTTTACTTTCCTGTGTGGACTGAGTTGTACTTGGGCTCGGAGGTTGGAGCATATTTGAAATTGATGACTTAGGTATATGTATGGGCATATACCTAAGCAGTGTCGGTTGTTAATTCGTGATTGTACCTTTCTTTGTGGTTTATCCTTTGTGGATTTTGAGAGACCTTCAGGGGTCTCGGGGTCCCTACTGAGTTTCTTATACTCACCCCTGCACGGGCTTTGCCCGCACTACGTTGTGTTGGTTGCAGACGACGGACAGCGTTGATCTTAGCTGAGGCTTGCAGAGCAGGACGGTACCTGGAGGTGGACCACTGGGCGGGACGTGCTCGGAGCGGACGGCAGGACCCGTGGAGCAGTGGAGCTATCTGTACCCACCCTTCAGGTGGGATTTCCAGTGGACAGCTCGGTGTAGCAGCTTTTAACTTTCAGTTGCTGTTTTCCCTTTCGAGTTGTACTTTACTTTCAGTTTGGGTTTGTATACTGGCTCATTTACTTTTCCGCACTTTCAGCTGTACTATGCTTTTTCTTAGTGTTTACTTTCCGCTTTCTTACTCTATGGTGTTTGTTTACTTTACAAAGTCAATGCCTTCCCTTTTTACCAGGATTTACGCCTTGGTTCTAGTCGCCAGCCCCTGGCCTATGGAAGGGAGGCTTGGGGTAGTCACACGTTTATATTGCGCGGCGACGTCGCGCCACTCCGTGGAAGGATCATCAAGAACGCAACGCTGTCGCGCCGCGTCGAAGGGAATCAAAGGCGCGGCGGAGGGGCGCGGGTGCCGTCGCACCGCGCCGGACGACGAACACCGCGGCCGGTTCCGGGACGCGGTGAGACGGGAAGACCGGCGGCACGCCGGGCCGCCGGCGTCGGAAACCGGAATGGGACCGGCTAGCCGGTCCCATTGGAGAAAAACCGGCCGACCAGGTTGCCGGCCGGAAGGTCAAAGACCGGGGGAATAAATTCCCCCGGTCAACTCTCTAAACCCCCCCCCCCCCATTTATGAGGGGGCGGTTCCTTTGAGGGGGGGCAGGCGGCCCCCCGGTTTCTTCAAGCAGCCCCCCCACGAGGGGGGGGGGATCTCAAAAGGGCGCGACTCTTAAGCCGCGCTGCCAGGTGGAAGTGGGGGCTTAGCCCCACGCGCGTGACATCAACGGCGCCAGGCCGCGCCGCCGCGCCGCCGCGCCGGACCGCGCCCGCCGCCGGCCGGGCCGCGCCGCCGCGCCGGACCGCGCCGCCGCCGGCCGGGCCGCGCCGCCGCGCCGGACCGCGCCGCCGCCGGCCGGGCCGCGCCGCCGCGCCGGACCGCGCCGCCGCCGGCCGGGCCGCGCCACCGCGCCCGACCGCACCGGTCCGCGCCGCCGTGCCGGCCCGCCGCCGTGCCAGCCCGCCGCCGGCCGGGCCGGGTCGGACCCGGGTCGGGTCGACCCGGACCCGGACCCCCCGTTTTCGAGACAAATTCGGTTTTTTGGCCATAACTTGAGCCACGGACCTCCGAAAGACGAACCGTCTACGGCAACACGATCCTTGGATCGAGACGGCCGTTTCAGTATATCACACTCAATGTTTCGGAATACTTTGAGTTCGGCCGGGTTGGTTCGTACACGAAACCAACCGGACCTTCGGAGCGGAAACACTCATATCTTGAGCTACGGACGTCCGATCGATGTGCCGTCAGCTTTGTTGTGTTCCTATTAGTGAGACAGATCTTTTGGCATACTCCTCCCGAGGTTTGAACGCAGGTGGAGTACGGTCGTGTTGGTTTTTCCTTAAAAAAACAACCGGGCCCCGGGGACGAAAATGCCAATAACTCTTAGACCGGGCGTCCGATCGACGCGCCGTCTGTTGCGTTGAGATCCTGTTGACGATACGGAAGTTTTGGATACATCAACTCTGGACTTTGTGACAGTTGATGTATCAGCCTCTCGGCTCGTGGAGCGAACCCTCCGAACGAGCTTGCTGTGTGCGGAAACCCTAGTGCTGGCTGCGACTCTACTATGACTACTACTGCTACTACTGCTACTGTGACTGCAACGACGACAGTACAAAGATCCTGTGTGGATTCGACGACGACTACTACAGCACTCAGCGATCCTACGTGGATCAGTGCTACAGGTCCTGTGTGGGCCCGATCCTGTGTGGGTCCGATCCTGTGTGGGTCCTTGCGCTCAGCGGTCCTATGTGAACCAGCGCCTACAGGTCCTGTGTGGGCCCGATCCTGTGTGGGTCTTTTGCGGGGGTTAGTTACCTATCGATCCTTCGTGGGTCCGACGACTTAGATGGATCAGTGATCATCTTTATCGTCTTTTGAAGAAGTATACCTGTGTGAGCTGAATCATGTTGCTTTCCTGCGTGGATTGTGTTGTGCAATCCTGTGTGGATTACGTTTTGCTTTCCTGTGTGGATTGTGTTGTGCAATCCTGTGTGGATTACGTTTTGCTTTCCTGTGTGGACTGAGTTGTACTTGGGCTCGGAGGTTGGAGCGTATTTGAAATTGATGACTTAGGTATATGTATGGGCATATACCTAAGCAGTGTCGGTTGTTACTTCGTGATTGTACCTTTCTTTATGGTTTATCCTTTGTGGATTTTGAGAGACCTTCAGGGGTCTCGGGGTCCCTACTGAGTAGCTTATACTCACCCCTGCACGGGCTTTGCCCGCACTACGTTGTGGTGATTGCAGACGACGGACAGCGTTGATCTTAGCTAAGGCTTGCAGAGCAGGACGGTACCTGGAGGTGGACCAATGGGCGAGACGTGCTCGGAGCGGACGACGGGACCCGAGGAGCAGTGGAGCTATCTGTACCCACCCTTCAGGTGGGATTTCCAGTGGATAGCTGGGTGTTGCAGTTTTTACTTTACAGTTGCTGTTTTCCCTTTCGAGTTGTACTTTACTTTCAGTTTGGGTTTGTATACTGGCCCTTTTACTTTTCCGCACTTTCAGTTGTACTCTGCTTTTACTTAGTGGTTACTTTCCGCTTGCTTACTCTGTGGTGTTTGTTTACTTTACAAAGGCAATGCCTTCCCTTTTTACTGGGATTTATGCCTTGGTGCTAGTCGCCAGCCCCTGGCCTATGGAAGGCGGGTTTGGGGTAGTCACGGCACGGACCCTGGGGGCGGGTCGTGACAAATTGGTATCAAAGGCGCTGCGGAGGGGCGCGGTGCCGTCGCACCGCGCCGGACGACGAACACCGCGGCCGGTTCCGGGACGCGGTGAGACGGGAAGACCGGCGGCACGCCGGGCCTCCGGCGTCGGAAACCGGAAGGGGACCGGCTTGCCGGTCCCTTTGGAGAAAAACCGGCCGACCAGGTGGCCGGCCGGAAGGTCAAAGACCGGGGGAATAAATTCCCCCGGTCAACTCTCTAACCCCCCCCCCCCATTTATGAGGGGGGCGGTTCCTTTGAGGGGGGGCAGGCGGCCCCCCGGTTTCTGACGGCACCTGATTCCGAGGCCCGGAGTGCCCGGAATCAATTTCCGAAGTTTGGCTCGGGTACGTTCAGTGAACGAACGAGCGGGAATTTCTAACATTTGATCCGGTGCTCGGAATTGAAATCTGAGGGCACCGATGAACTCGCAGCGCCGATATTCTCTTAAGGAGACCTTTTCAGAAGTTGCGTTTATTTCGGGTTGAAAGTTAGTTTTTGGGTTTTTAGATTAAGTTAAATAAAATTTGTGAAATACAAAATTTTATTTAAACTTGTGGGTTAACTTCTCTCAAAGGGAGTTAGGGGTGGGACCCACACCCACTTAACCTCCCTTGAGATGATTTTGTGTGGTGGGGACCACACGAACCCTAAAACTTTTCAACTTCTCCCAAACTCCATTAACTCCCCTCTCTCCCTCTTAAAGGCTTGTCAACTTAACATTTATTTAATTATACAACTCATGTATAATAAATAAGTGAGTTTAATTTTGGAGTTTTCCTTTTTGAACTTCAAACCTTTGAAATTCTTTTGTTAACTTTGTGAATAAATTAAGCTCTTATCCTAATTTTTTTGGGTTAGAACTCTTTAGCCATCTTGTGAGGATTTGAGAGCTTTCCTTTCTTCTTCAAACTTTGACGAAGAACGCTCAAGCTCCGACGAAGAACGCCGCTCCACTCTTCTTCGTCTTCCGTGTCAACGAAAGGGAACGCCGCTTCCTCCTTGGACTCCCTTCGTCGGCATACGAAGATTCACCAACGACGTACCTCTTCACACGTACCTCTTCGTCATCGGATTTGACGAACGACTACCGCGACGCCCGACCTCCGCGACGTTGTCTTCCGCGGGACGTTGACAAATCTTCGAACCTATACCCAAGGTAGGGGTTGTTGATTTTTTTTGTTTAATTATTTATTCTTGTTCGTGGTTCTAGCATGATTAACGAAAGGATATTTATGTTGTGTTATCATTTAACGTGAGGGGGGCCGGACCGCATGAACACGGCCAAACCCCCTCCATCGTTCTTGTTGATTTACCTTGCGGGTGGAAACAAGTTGGCGTGGTGCCGTCGCACCACGCGGATAATCATGCGATTATATTGCGCGGCGCCGTCGCGCCGCGCCGTGGAAGAATCATCAAGAACGTGACGTCGTCGCGCCGCGTCAAGGGGAATCGAAGGCGCGGCAGAGGGGCGCGGTGCCGTCGCACCGCGCCGGACGACGAACACCGCGGCCGGTTCCGGGCCGCGGCGAGACTGGAAGACCGACGGCAGCCGGGCCGCGGCGAGACGGGAAGACCGGCGGCAGCCGCGCTGCCGGCGCCGGAGAACAAGAAGGGCCGCGGCCCTACGGCCGCGGCGGAGCAGCCAGGGGCGGCCGGCCTCGCCGACCGCCGGAGATCGAGGAAGAGCCGCGGCCACGGCCGCGGCGGAGGAGAAGAAGGCGGCCGGCCGCGCCGGCCGCCGGTTTGGTTAGGAGGTGGGACCCGCGGGTCCCGCGTGAGAGAAGAAACGGCCGACCTTAGGCCGGCCGAGATCCGAAAAAAGGGGGGGTTATACCCCCCGCGTGTGGCACATGCGCGGCACCTGGCCGCGCCGCCGCTGGCCGGGCCGCGCCGCCGCGCCGCCACCAGCCGGGCCGGGTCCAGCGGACCGGGTCGTTCCGACCCGGTTCGGGTCAGACCAGGGGGGGGGGGGGTCGGGCCGGGTCGGCCAGGACCCGGACCCCCCGTTTTCGAATCGATTTCGTTCAAATGCTCATAACTTGAGCTTCGGGCCTCCGAACGACGCGCCGTTAGCGGCAACGCGATCCTTGGATCGAGACGGTCGTTTCGGCATACTATACTCAAGGTGCACCTTCCTTTTCGGGAGCCTACGTGGTTAAAACTCCGTAGTTAAGCATGCTTGGCTTAGAGTAGTGACCAGGATGGGTGACCTCCTGGGAAGTTTCCCAAGGTGGGTGTGAGACGGAAAGGCCAATAGTTAACAGACCGGGCGTCCGATTGACGCGCCGTCTGTTTCGTTGAATTCCTCTAAGTGAGTCAGATCTTTTGGCATACTCCGCCCGAGGTTTGGACGCAGGTGGAGTACGGTCGGGTTGGTTTTGCCTTAAAAACCAACCGGGCCCCGGGGACGAAAATGCCAATAACTCTCAGACCGGGCGTCCGATTGACGCACCGTCTATTGCGTTGAGTTCCTATTGACGATACAGAACTTTTGGATACATGAACTCTGGACTTTGTGACAGTTGATGTATCAGCCTCTCGGATCGTGGAGCGGACCCTCCGATCGAGCTTGCTGTGTGCGGGAACCCTAGTGCTGGCTGCGACTGTTACTGTCACTATTACTGAGACTACTGCTACTGTGACTGCGACGACGACAGTACAGAGATCCTGTGTGGATTCGACGACGACGACTACAGCACTCAGCGATCCTACGTGGATCAGTGCTACAGGTCCTGTGTGGGCCCGATCCTGTGTGGGTCTTTGCGCTCAGCAGTCCTGTGTGAACCAGCGCCTACAGGTCCTGTGTGGGCCCGATCCTGTGTGGGTCTTGCGGTGATTATCTACAGGTCCTGTGTGGGCCCGATCCTGTGTGGGTCTTTGCGGTGCTTATCTACAGGTCCTATGTGGGCCCGATCCTGTGTGGGTCTTTTGCGGGGGATAGTTACCTATCGATCCTTCGTGGGTCCGATGACTTAGATGGATCAGAGCTCATCTTTATCGTCTTTCAAAGAAGTATACTTGTGTGAGCTGAATCCTGTTGCTTTCTTGTGTGGATTGTGTTGTGCTATCCTGTGTGGATCATGTTTTTCTTTCCTGTGTGGAATACGTTTACTTTCCTGTGTGGACTGAGTTGTACTTGGGCTCGGAGGTTGGAGCATATTTGAAATTGATGACTTAGGTATATGTATGGGCATATACCTAAGCAGTGTCAGTTGTTACTTCGTGATTGTACCTTTCTTTGTGGTTTATCCTTTGTGGATTTTGAGAGACCTTCAGGGGTCTCGGGGTCCCTACTGAGTTTCTTATACTCACCCCTGCACGGGCTTTGCCCGCACTACGTTGTGTTGGTTGCAGACGACGGACAGCGTTGCTCTTAGCTGAGGCTTGCAGAGCAGGACGGTACCTGGAGGTGGACCACTGGGCGGGACGTGCTCGGAGCGGACGACAGGACCCGTGGAGCAGTGGAGCTATCTGTACCCACCCTTCAGGTGGGATTTCCAGTGGACAGCTCGGTGTAGCAGCTTTTACCTTTCAGTTGCTGTTTTCCCTTTCGAGTTGTACTTTACTTTCAGTTTGGGTTTGTATACTGGCCCATTTACTTTTACGCACTTTCAGCTGTACTCTGCTTTTGCTTAGTGTTTACTTTCCGCTTTCTTACTCTATGGTGTTTGTTTACTTTACAAAGACAATGCCTTCCCTTTTTTCCAGGATTTACGCCTTGGTGCTAGTCTCCAGCCCCTGGCCTATGGAAGGGAGGTTTGGGGTAGTCACACGTTTATATTGCGCGGCGACGTCGCGCCACTCCGTGGAAGGATCATCAAGAATGCGACGCTGTCGCGCCGCGTCGAAGGGAATCAAAGGCGCGGCGGAGGGGTGCGGTGCCGTCGCACCGCGCCGGACGACGAACACCGCGGCCGGTTCCGGGACGTGGTGAGACGGGAAGACCGGCGGCACGCCGGGCCACCGACGTCGGAAACCGTAAGGGGACCGGCTTGCCGGTCCCATTGGAGAAAAACCGGCCGACCAGGTGGCCGGCCGGAAGGTCAAAGACCGGGGGAATAAATTCCCCCGGTCAACTCTCTAACCCCCCCCATTTATGAGGGGGCGGTTCCTTTGAGGGGGGGCAGGCGGCCCCCCGGTTTCTTCAAGCAGCCCCCCCACGAGGGGGGGGATCTCAAAAGGGCGCGACTCTTAAGCCGCGCCGCCAGGTGGAAGCGGGGACTTAGCCCCCCGCGCGTGACATCAGCGGCGCCAGGCCGCGCCGCCGCGCCGGACCGCGCCGCCGCCGGCCGGGCCGCGCCGCCGCGCCGGACCGCGCCGCCGCCGGCCGGGCCGCGCCGGTCCGCGCCGCCGCGCCGGTCCGCGCCGCCGTGCCGGACCGCCGCCGGCCGGGCCGGGTCGGACCCAGGCCGGGTCGGACCCGGGCCGGGGCGGACCCGGGTCGGGTCGACCCGGCACGGGTCGACCCGGTTCAGGCCGACCCAGGGGGGGTCGGGCCGGGTCGCCCCGGACCCGGACCCCCCGTTTTCGAGACAAATTCGGTCTTTTGGCCATAACATGAGCCACAGACCTCCGAATGACGAACCGTCTGCGGCAACACGATCCTTGGATCGAGACGGTCGTTTCGGTATATCGCACTCAATGTTTCAGAATACTTTGAGTTCGGCCGGGTTGGTTCGTACACGAAACCAACCGGACCTTCGGAGCGGAAACACTCATATCTTGAGCTACAGACGTCCGATCGAGGTGCCGTCAGCTTTGTTTTGTTCCTCTTAGTGAGACGGATCTTTTGGCATACTCCGCCCGAGGTTTGGACGCAAGTGGAGTACGGTCGGGTTGGTTTTGCCTTAAAAAAACAACCGGGCCCCGGGGACGAAAATGCCAATAACTCTCAGACCGGGCGTCCGATCGACGCGCCGTCTGTTGCGTTGAGTTCCCGTTGACGATACAGAAGTTTTGGATACATCAACTCTGGACTTTGTGATAGTTGATGTATCAGCCTCTCAGCTCGTGGAGCGGACCCTCCGAACGAGCTTGCTGTGTGCGGAAACCCTAGTGCTGGCTGCGACTCTACTATGACTACTACTGCTACTACTGCTACTGTGACTGCGACGACGACAGTACAAAGATCCTGTGTGGATTCGACGACGACTACTACAGCACTCAGCGATCCTACGTGGATCAGTGCTACAGGTCCTGTGTGGGCCCGATCCTGTGTGGGTCCGATCATGTGTGGGTCCTTGCGCTCAGCGGTCCTGTGTGAACCAGCGCCTACAGGTCCTGTGTGGGCCCGATCCTGTGTGGGTCTTTTGCGGGGGTTAGTTACCTATCGATCCTTCGTGGGTCCGACGACTTAGATGGATCAGTGAACATCTTTATCGCCTTTTGAAGATGTATACCTGTGTGAGCTGAATCATGTTGCTTTCCTGCGTGGATTGTGTTGTGCAATCCTGTGTGGATTACGTTTTGCTTTCCTGTGTAGATTGTGTTGTGCAATCCTGTGTGGATTACGTTTTGCTTTCCTGTGTGGACTGAGTTGTACTTGGGCTCGGAGGTTGGAGCGTATTTGAAATTGATGACTTAGGTATATGTATGGGCATATACCTAAGCAGTGTCGGTTGTTACTTCGTGATTGTACCTTTATTTATGGTTTATCCTTTGTGAATTTTGAGAGACCTTCAGGGGTCTCGGGGTCCCTACTGAGTAGCTTATACTCACCCCTGCACGGGCTTTGCCCGCACTACGTTGTGTTGATTGCAGACGACGGACAACGTTGATCTTAGCTAAGGCTTGCAGAGCAGGACGGTACCTGGAGGTGGACCACTGGGCGAGACGTGCTCGGAGCGGACAGCGGGACCCGAGGAGCAGTGGAGCTATCTGTACCCACCCTTCAGGTGGGATTTCCAGTGGACAGCTCGGTGTTGCAGTTTTTACTTTACAGTTGCTGTTTTCCCTTTCGAGTTATACTTTACTTTCAGTTTGGGTTTGTATACTAGCCCTTTTACTTTTCCGCACTTTCAGTTGTACTCTGCTTTTACTTAGTGGTTACTTTCTGCTTGCTTACTCTGTGGTGTTTGTTTACTTTACAAAGGCAATGCCTTCCCTTTTTACCGGGATTTATGCCTTGGTGCTAGTCGCCAGCCCCTGGCCTATGGAAGGCGGGTTTGGGGTAGTCACGACACGGACCCCGGGGGCGGGTCGTGACAAATTGGTATCAAAGGCGCTGCAGAGGGGCGCGGTGCTGTCGCACCGCGCCGAACGACGAACATCGCGGCCGGTTCCGGGACGCGGTGAGACGGGAAAACCGGCGGCACGCCGGGCCGCCGGCGTCGGAAACCGGAAGGGGAACGGCTTGCCGGTCCCATTGGAGAAAAACCGGCCGACCAGGTGGCCGGCCGGAAGGTCAAAGACCGGGGGAATAAATTCCCCCGGTCAACTCTCTAAACCCCCCCATTTATGAGGGGGGCAGTTCCTTTGAGGGGGGGCAGGCGGCCCCCCAGTTTCTTCAAACAGCCCCCCCACGAAGGGGGGGGCCGGATCTCAAAAGGGCGCGACTCTTAAGCCGCGCCGTCAGGTGGAAGCGAGGGCTTAGCCCCCCGCGCGTGACATCAGCGGCGCCAGGCCGTGCCGCCGCGCCGGACCGTGCCGCTGCCGGCCGCGCCGCGCCAGACCGCGCCGCCGCGCCGGTCCGCGCTGCCATGCCGGACCGCCGCCGGCCGGGCCGGGTCGGACCCGGGTCGGGTCGACCCCGTTCGGGCGACCCGGTTCAGGCCGACCCAGGGGGGTCGGGCCGGGTCGGCCCGGACCCGGACCCCCCGTTTTCGAGACAAATTCGGTCTTTTGGCCATAACTTGAGCCACGGACCTCCGAATGACGAACCGTCTGCGGCAACACGATCCTTGGATCGAGACGGTCGTTTCGGTATATCGCACTCAATGTTTCGGAATACTTTGAGTTCGGCCGGGTTGGTTCGTACACGAAACCAACCGGACCTTCGGAGCGGAAACGCTCATATCTTGAGCTACGGACGTCCGATCGACGTGCCGTCAGCTTTGTTGTGTTCCTCTTAGTGAGACGGATCTTTTGGCATACTACGCCCGAGGTTTGGACGCAGGTGGAGTACAGTCGGGTTGGTTTTGCCTTAAAAAAAACAACCGGGCCCCGGGGACGAAAATGCCAATAACTCTCAGACCGGGCGTCTGATCGACGCGCCGTCTGTTGCGTTGAGTTCCTGTTGACGATACGAAACTTTTGGATACATCAACTCTGGACTTTGTGACAGTTGATGTATCAGCCTCTCGGCTCGTGGAGCGGACCCTCCGAAAGAGCTTGCTGTGTGCGGAAACCCTAGTGCTGGCTGCGACTCTACTATGACTACTACTACTACTACTGCTACTGTGACTGCGACGACGATAGTACAAAGATCCTGTGTGGATTCGACGACGACTACTACAACACTCAGCGATCCTACATGGATCAGTGCTACAGGTCCTGTGTGGGCCCGATCCTGTGTGGGTCCGATCCTGTGTGGGTCCGATCCTGTGTGGGTCTTTGTGCTCAGCGGTCCTATGTGAACCAGCGCCTATAGGTCCTGTGTGGGCCCGATCCTGTGTGGGTCTTTTGCGGGGGTTAGTTACCTATCGATCCTTCGTGGGTCCGACGACTTAGATGGATCAGAGATCATCTTTATCGTCCTTTGAAAAAGTATACCTGTGTGAGCTGAATCCTGTTGCTTTCCTGTGTGGATTGTGTAGTGCAATCCTGTGTGGATTACGTTTTGCTTTCCTGTGTGGAATCCGTTTACTTTCCTGTGTGGACTGAGTTGTACTTGTGCTCGGAGGTTGGAGCGTATTTGAATTTGATGACTTAGATATATGTATGGGCATATACCTAAGCAGTGTCGGTTGTTACTTCGTGATTGTACCTTTCTTCGTGGTTTATCCTTTGTGGATTTGAGAGACCTTCAGGGGTCTCGGGGTCCCTACTGAGTAGCTTATACTCACCCCTGCACGGGCCTTGCCCGCACTACGTTGTGTTGGTTGCAGACGACGGACAGCGTTGACCTTGGCTGAGGCTTGTAGAGCGGGACGGTACCCGGAGTTGGACCACTGGGCGGGACGTGCTCGGAGCGGACGGCGGGACCCGTGGAGCAGTGGAGCTATCTGTACCCACCCTTCAGGTGGGATTACCGGAGGACAGCTCGGCGTAGCGGATTTTACTTTTCAGTTGATGTTTTCCCTTTCGAGTTGTACTTTACTTTCAGTTTGGGTTTGTATTCTGGCCCATTTACTTTTCCGCACTTTCAGTTGTACTCTGTTCTTGTTTAGTGTTATTTTCCGCTTGCTTACTCTGTGGTGTTTGTTTACTTTACAAAGGAAATGCCTTCCCTTTTTACCGAGATTTACGCTTTGGTGCTAGTCGCCAGCCCCTGGCCTATGGAAGGCGGGCTTGGGGTAGTCACGGCACGGACCCCGAGGGCGGGTCGTGACATATATTGACACATGTAACATTATACATTCATTATATTCATTCAGTGTGAATATTTTTGTAACTATTTTGCATGGAATAGACACCATATTTTCATTGGGAAAAGGTTCTATGTCTCAAATTTTGTATCCTTATATTTATAAACATGTACATGCATTTGTGCATGTTCCATGTGCATCAACCCCTAAGAACATATGATTAAAACTGATGTAAAATTTTACGCATAAGCCTATTTCCATCAATATAAACTTTTTCATGATAATCTACAATTGTATATATTTTTAAGAGTCTAACTCAATACATTAATTCTAGAAAACACTAATTTGACAACATTGTAAGAAAAATATATTCTTCTACAAATTATTAATTAGACATAAAACATTCTTTAACATAAAAAACATTTCATTCATAAACACAGCATTTGTGAAATTCCATAATTTTCCATATATTGATGAGACAATCCAGAAACATTCCTTGACCAAACACTTAGATACTGCTTCAATCAATCAAAAAACTTCCCTTTCCAAAAAATCCATTATTTTCTCTATAAATATTTTACCACAAAACATGGAATATACTAGGGAGTAAATCCATCATCAACACTACTATATTCTTGTACCTTAAGATTAAAATCCTTGAAAACATCTGGACCAACCTAGTTTGGATTGGAAACAAAATAAAATAATCCATTCACATTTTTGACTGGCCTTAATTCAAAAAAAAACTTATTCTTACAATATTCATACTGCACATAAGATGATAATGTGGTTATGTGGATACAAATTGAATTATCACAATGATTGGTGTTATATTTTATTTTATTTTTCAAAAATCTACTTATCATAATTGATACATAATTTTATGTAGGACCTTTAGATATTATTGAAATATATGATTTATTTTTATTTTTTCAATTAAATATTTTTTGGGATGGAATTTTTTTAATTTGTACACGTTAAGATCATGTAGTTCAAGTTAACAAGGTTATATTATTGAATAAATTTTACACAATAGAGTATCTATGTATTTCAATGTGTTTGGACAAAAAGATGCATGTTTTCTATATAAATTGATACTATTTTCTATACAATTTAATTTATTTATAATAAATATTATGTTATTATTGAATGCACATAATAAAAATAACATGACCACGATATATAATTTTTTAGTATTACAGAGAAACATTAATATATATATATATATATTAAAAAAATATATAAAATTTCCCTAATATTATTAGGTGATTGTTTCGATACATATTGAAATATCAATGTAATTTTATTTTATTATATATTATTTTTGGAACTTCTATTTATTATTGTTAATAATAATATTTTTAGTGATTCTAATATTAATATAATGTAAGAATTTTTTACATTCCATATTATAAATTTAAATGAAATTTTCATTTTTCATTCCAATTTAAAATTTTATTTAACATTATTATTTAAATAGTCATTTTAATATCAATGTGAAATCAATTTCTTATTTTATAGAAAATACGTTCCACGAAATAAATTTTACCATGTTACAGGAACATCATACCATACAAATTGACATGCCCTTAAAAAATTAATAATACTAATGATTAATCCACAAAAATTAATTTTATGAATTATACATTATCATTATATTAAAATATATTATTCAATATGTTTTTAACAATAACAAACTCATTATTGATTCTCAAGACAGATGAAATTACTAACTAAAAATGTATCTCATGATATATAATAATTTTTTAATGAATAAAATTGAACTATAAGAACCATTGGAAAAATATATAGAAATTTTTTTAAATACGTTTTTCTTCCATTGATTAATTAAATATTAAATAAAATCCATTTACATAATTTATTTCATATCAATAATTCTGTAATATATATAAATTTCGAAAATTTAAATTAGAGAGGGTAAAATGTGAAAAAATTACACAATGATAATTATTAAGGTAAAAAATTATATATTTACAAAATAAAATGAAAAATGATTTAAAATATTGTATTTTATATAAAAAATCAATAAACTATCATTCTAATCAGGTTTGTATCAAAAATAATATTTCCACAACTACGACTACATTTATTCAAAATTTATTAGTTCATAATAATTCATTTCCAATAAAATTTTTATTTAGAACAATGTTTTTATTTCCTAGAATGATATAATTTAGCCAAAATATTCTTAATAGAAAAATTAACATTTATTAATCAATGATTAGGAGCGTATGTTTTTTAACTTCCATATTTTTATCTATTGATTTTAATTTTATGTGTGTGTTTTGTTACAAAATATTTCACTACTATAATACGATTGTGTGTATTTATATTTATTTAAAATTATTTTTTTTACACACTCTAGTAGTTTTGGATTTATTGTGTTTATGTCTCAATCAGTAATCATAGAGAATAATGTTCTAAAAATTATGTACAATTCCATAAAATGGGGATAAGATTTATTATAACACATTTGATGGATTTTTATAAATTAAATCATTTTCAACCAAAAAATAATGATTCAATCTAGTGGTCTATGTTCTTAATGAATTTAAAAAATATATACATTTAAATAATTTATTCCAATGTTTACACCATGAATAATCCAGAATTATATCTTTTCTACAAAAAAATTTATTTCACTCTTATAGATTTATTTCAAAAGAATGAAATGGTATACGATGATAATAATTCATGTGGTCATCTATGTGATAATGTTTTTTACATTTTTATGATGAGTTAGTGTTTTTATTGTTTTTTAAATAAAATATTTCATTAATATGATTTATTACATTTTTTATTTGGTTTATATGATATACTATTTTATGTAGAGATATAATAAATGGATTGTTTTTCATAAAAAATATGATGAATGATCATCATGGACAACATATTACTGATCATGTTTGAATGGTGGAGGGTCAAGAAACATTGGTGAATATTTCTCTTCCAAAATGAATACATCCAGAAAATGATCACTTATATTTTAAAGATATGAAACTCCATCTATTTATAACCCATGGGATTAATATTCTAGATGATCTTAGTCATTTTAATGATTACATTGATAAATTTCACACATGATAAGGTACATAATATTTTTTTTATATAAGTAAATATAATAAATTTAATAATTAATGGTTTATATTTATTATGTTTGATTTAAATCAAGTTTTGTATAATCTTGCACTGTTAACCAGAAAAGAGATATGTGATTTTATAGTTACTTCATTAAAAATGCCCCATTTATTATAATGAGTATCTATAAATCTATTTATATCATATATAGATAATTGAATTTTATCCCTTGGATAATGATTATTAATGATAAAGCATTGAATTTTTTTTAATAATGGAATTATATATAAATATGAAAAAAAACATGACATTCATCAATTTTCGAGAAATTGTGTGGAACATGTAGATTCAGGGGAGATTCTTATACTATGAATTTTTAATAATACATAATTTTTGTATTTATTTTTTCCATTCATTATAAATCAACATAACACTATTTCAAAATTTATTTATATTTTGTTTCACGATATTGGTAGGATAATATTCTAAATCTTATACAACCATTATTTATGATGTTGATGTTATACGAAATGGTCAATTCTGAACATGATATACCATGAGTTCTATGGTAAGATATTTTTTCATTTTTTGTTTATTTTTTTGGTAAATGGATATATATTACTTTAATTATTTACTATTTTTCTTAAGATATTATGTAAAATGATGTCATTTATGGGGTTCAATCATCAGAAACAATATTTATACTCTAATTTTTTATTTTATTCATTATATTGATATCTATTCTATTTTTTAGAATGTTTTGGAGGATCCATACTCAAATGTATGTATAAAATGACTATCAATGTCTAATGGCCACCAAATTAAAAACGGTTACACATGGGCTTCATTGTAGTTCATGTAATTTCACACATATAACATGTTTTTCTACTATTGACATTTCACAGTGATGTATTAAAATATTCTATGTGTTTTTATGATTTATGATAATACAATCATGATTTTACAACATTGAATCTGACCACAAAAATAGTTTTGGCATCCAAACATGATTCATTTTATTACTATAAGTTAAATAGATTTATATTTATGAAATGGATTTTACATGTTCTAAGAGTATTCAAAATTATTTCCATTACATATAAATTTGAATTATATTTAAATATCCATGTTCAGTTGTATGATAAATCTATATAGTACTTTTTAAATAATGGCCAGGTTTCATTTCACCATAAAGACAATGTGCACAATTTTTATAAATAAAAAATATATATAATTCATTTTATGTTTAATAATAAATACATTCCAATTTTTAATAGTGAATTATCGGTCATTTAACTTGTAATATAAATTTATTTGTGGTGAATTTCATTTTTCCAAAAGGTTAATTCAATGGTAATGTAATTTTGAATCATTTTATTTACATCAATTACTTCATTAAAAATCATTTTTGGGCATGTTATTGCCACAACCTATAAGAAATTCCATACATGGCATGTTGAATCATATGGTAAACTTTACTATTAATTTATTCACCTTAATGTAAGTATTATTTTTATATTCATAAGAGTTTATTGACTATGTTCTTAAAAACGTAACAGTTAATCTTTGTATATACATTGGTATGTTCAATAGTTTGAGTTATTCATGGAATATAAAATAATAAATCACTAGATAGAAAACAATTGAACTTTTTTTTATTAGTTTCTCATTATTATATTTAATGTTCCTTTAATAGAGATTATTTTAAAATTAATTAATACATTATTAGAAGAAATCCCTCATGGGAGATGTAGTTAATTTTATTTCTATTTCATGACATTCTATTTTATATCTTGAATACAAATGGGTTTTTACATGAGCCATAATATTTAGTTGATGTATGGTTTTATGTTGTTATATTATGAGTTATGTTACAATGACCCCTTGTTTTATTTTTTTACACTAATCATAGAGATAAAAAATTCAAATATACAACAGTAGTGCATTTAGATCCCCCTCGAATAGGTGTCTCTAAAACCTTTATATAATTGTAATGTCTTCACTGACTGACATATTTTTTCACGGATGGAATATGTTTTTTTATGAATCACATTATTGGAAGTGATACATTTTGACATGTTTTAAATTTACAATAAATATTCATATATTTATATTCATTTTCACATAAAACTGAATTCATTCACGATCATTTTGAATCAATTTTGGGGTTCTAGAGTAAATAATTGATATCCATATTTCACTATGAAATTGATTAATTGAAATTTCTTATAGAAACATTTGAAGAGAAACTATTTTCATGCAGCTATGATCCTACTTCTAGTGTGATATAATATTCCCAGAAGTTGGATGCCATCAATTTTAAATGTTCTTTATTGTAATATAGTAATCATTCTCCCTATGTATCTCCCACTTTTTAGAAATGCATAAAAATTAATGTTGGACTAGAATGTTGCGGGAGTTCTTCAATAATAGTTTTGTAGACAATCAATGTTTAATTCTAAAAAATTATATGCAATGAAGAAGTGGGAAAAGATAGTTTGATGTAATTTAATGAAGATATATATAATTAAAATACATAAATTTTTAAATATATAATTAATATATTTATAAATATTTTTATTTATTTATATAATTATATTTTTCTAAAACTAATAGTAAACATTATAAAAAAATATAAATATTTTATAAATATAATATTATAAATAATATATTTATTGTATTTAATATCATAAGTAATAAATATAAGTAGTTAATATATTTTTTATATTTATTATATATAATTACAAATATATAATATAAATATTTTCTATAAGGTGAATAATTAATTCTTAATAATTATATATATTTATAAAAAAATTTATATTTACTATAACGTAAATAATTTATTTATATTATTATATGTATATATAAAAAATTTATATAATCTATAAATATTTAATTATATTAATAAATATAACAAATATATTTTTAAATATTTGTATTAATTAATATAATTATATATATTATCATGATTTTAAATAGTAAAAATATTCATAAAATTATTTAAAATTTAATATTATAAAAAATAAAAGAATAATATATTTTAATTATATAAAATTAAAATATATAATTCATCTATTTATTAAATATAATTAATAATATTTAATATAAATATTTACTATAATATTATAAATAAATAATTATTTATATTTGTAACTAATTTTTTTCATATTTGATTATATAATTATATAATTATAATAACTGTATTTATATTATTTATAATATTTTAAATGTAAATAATTAATCTATTTATATTAGGATTGTTGGGGTCAGTCGAGAGTATATCTCCCTTCGACATTGTTTTTTTTTGTTTTCATCTTCCTCTTGTGATGATGTTGACTTCAATTTATTATGTATGCACTTTGTTATCATTGTTGGCCCTAAAAGATGTTGGATGATGGATTGGGAACAAAGAAGAGGGAACCCATATGTCCGGATTCAGCTCCTTGAGTAGAGGCATTGTAGGTAATGGGAATTGATATATATTTACCTTGTCCTCATAGATGCGAATCTTCTCCTGATAATAGGATTCCATAGAATTAAGTGCATGTAGTTTTTGGGGTGACACCCGATTTCTTTAAATAACATATTGATGCTTGTAAATTTTCAATTTTTTTCTTGGATTAGATTGCATATAAATATTTTCTATAAGTTTTTAGATATTTGGAATCTTCTCTAAGAAATTTTAGGTTTCAGTGAATAGTAGATGGTGTCGCTATGTATGAACTTCTATCAATTCACATTCTACTCGAATGATTTGAAATTGTTGTCATAGATCCATGGATTTTCCAATCTAAAACCTAGTATCACAAGGTTTCAAAAATCATTTACATTGTTCAACCCATTTTCCTTCACGAAAATTGCCTCTCAATCATAGATTCATATTAAATTATTAATCTAGGAATTTTTTTCACCCATGCATCATGTGGGATGTCACATTAGCTATTGGGACACCGATAAATATTGACAAAAATATTATATTTGTTTGTTATGGACATTTTTATAGAATTTTAGATTAATTTGACTTGTCATTTCCTCTTAAGGATATTGAAATCTTGATGGCTATTGAATTTAAATTCGAGTTTGAGATTAGGATTGAACATATTCCAAATTTTTGTCTGAATTGTCCAACTATTGGGCATGTTAAATCAATCTTTAATATTGGATTCTGATTCAATATATACAAATAGTATGTATATGTTATTGAAATCAATAAATAAAAATTTCCTTGTCATCATGATGTTTTAATGTATAAGAGGATGTTTTCCCATAATAGTCTGTAGGATCCACCTTCACCAATCAATAAGAATTGTTTACATAGCTATTGATCATGTATAAATAATGTGAGACCAATTAACTTTTCTGGTGATGTGTCTAGTATGTCTATCATAATTCTTGATCTTAATAATAGTTGGGGTGTGCATCCCTTTAGTGTTTTCCCAGCCAACACAAACTTGGAATATGATCCATCAACTTAGGGTATAAGGCCCCGACCTTAAACCTTACATAATATTGAATTAAATGAATAATTTACATTGAGGATCTTTTCTGGTTTAGAGTTTTAGAGAATTAGGACATAACTATTACATCTCAAAAGATTACAAAGTAGACACTTATATTATGTTTCCATAAAATAAAACCTCTTAAAAAGAAACATGTATACTTCCATGTTTTAGATAGCATGAATTTCCCTTGATCCCATCCTTGACCCTATTCCTCATTATATCCTGTGAAGAACATTTCAAAAGAAACTTGGGATCAGTATAAAAAGCTCAATAGGGGATTCACAAAGAAAGAAAACAGTTGGTTTTTCAAACATCATGTTAACCATGTATACTTTATCAATGTAATACCTTCACCTTTATGAAGTAGTAAAAACTCTTAACTGAATAAAATATCATTACTTACCCTTTTTTAACCAAAATATTCCTATAAAACCCATATAAAGAACACATAACATATAAAGATAACTTGGGACATAAACATACTTAAGTGGAATAACCATACGATCGACTTCCACACATATCCCTTAATGGAATAGCCATACTGCCGACTTCCATACCCAATGCATTGGAGGTTATAATGTAACCACCCATCCTGGCATTCACGATACCACCCGTCATAAGGTTTATCATTTAACCACCCATCAAATGTCCACGTACCATTATAAAATCATAAGACATAAAACAAACATAATGGAAAGAAAACATTTTCACATTCTAATCACAATATATCTCGTAAATATATTGACATAACAAATACATTATAAAAACCATATTCAATACCAAAAATACATAAAAGGGTATATGGTATTTATTTCATTTAAAAAAAACATTACGGCTTGTTGAGGAAGCCAAAGACAAATTAATACTCGCGGCCGCAGGAAAGGTCGTTGTCACCGCATACGTTAAAAGAAACATTCCATTTTGTTGTTTAGTAAAACGATTCGTAAAAAAATATTCCTTTTGTATAAAAGAAAAACTAAAAGGAGTTTATACACCGTATAAAATAATGTTGTGTATAAAACGAAATATTTCTCAATGAAAGGAGATTGAGACGAAGTCCCTTACCTCGGGTCCGACATGACTCGATCGTTCTTTAACATCCAGAATAATAAACTTGAGTTAATTTCTACATTCTTAAGAACCTTTTTCAAGTTCATTATTCCTTTTATATCACTTATTACCAGGTTATGAACACCATGTAATTATTTAAGTTCATAATTTTTGTTTTGTCGATCCTTGGTACTTGAGTCAAAAATAAACTCTTTATAATTACAAGTTGTTCATGTGGTAAAATATCCATTATATCAAGAATTTTATTAATGATTTAGATATCATATATAACATATATATCCATAATATACATTAATTTATAATACTACTTAATCATTTAAAGGTAAGAAATGAAATACACCGTTCATGGGGACGGTAAGCCGTATGTACGCATGAACGCTACTTTCATTTCATTGTCATATTAACGGAATTAAAACTAAATCATAGGTATGTATATTTTAATTACAGAATTATATTCATCACATATATGTATAATACATCTTATATATCCATTATATAAATGTAATTATAATTTTACATTACATTTGGGGATAAGAAATGAAATGCACCATTAATGAAAAAGGTAAGCTGTACGTACGTATGAACGCAACTTTCATTCCTATCTCATAAATTAATGGAAAGAAAATAATAATGATATAAAGTTATATTATAATTCCAGTATAACATTATTTATAATAACTTTAAATCCATCCTTTATATGTCCCACATATGGCATTAACGAATCAAATCTCTTTAAGGGGGCGGTAGTCCGCACTTCCTAAAGTGAAATTATCGTGTTTACCCACAATGGAATCCAAAATGGTATGCCATAAATGGAAAATACAGAAGCATAAGTAAAACATAATCATATTATATATCATATATAAATATAGTGACATCCTAATGGCCACCTTTGAAGGTGTTATATGAGTGTTGAACAATGATCGTTTCATGAGGTAGAAATTCACCATCCACAGAAACAGTATGTTATTTAAACATTAGATGTAGGTGTGTGTCAGTGTAGCTCAAATAATTCTTATTAAAACAACCTAGTATATTGATGATATTGGATTTGTTAAAAGGAAATGAATAAAAAGAGTTTAGAGGGTTGGAGAAGTAAAATAAAAAAAAGAACACAAGAGAAGACACTACCTTTAAATCGGGAAACTCTTTTTGATTTGAGCTCAAAGGCTTCCTTAGAAAGACTTATGCCCAATGTGAGGCTTCTAGGAGTAAGAGAGGAATGTGGAGAGATAAAATGGGAAGGTTTTGGCC
The DNA here is from genome assembly GCA_963277665.1 of Viscum album. Lineage (NCBI taxonomy): Eukaryota > Viridiplantae > Streptophyta > Magnoliopsida > Santalales > Viscaceae > Viscum > Viscum album. The sequence goes on from OY728141.1 coordinate 841,226,412, forward strand.
GAGCCAAAGGCTTTGGAAGTGTGGGTAAGAAGGTAGAGGTGGGGGACATTTATAAGAGGAGAAGAGGGGCACTCATGGGAAGTACGGAAATGTTATTTTATTTTAGAATGTGCTTATCATTTTAATGGTCCAAAATTGATGTTTTTAGAGGATAAGTTGATAAGGGTTCTAAATCCACCCATCCAATAGTTTTTGGACATATTTAGGACTTATATTTTACATTATCTTTCCATTTTATTTAAATCGTTAAATAATCAGGTCATCACTACATCATCATGATGTCATAAATAATTTAATTTATATAAAGTCTAAAAATTATACAAAAAATACTATGATGTAGGAAATCTTATTTTAATTAAAATTACTATTTATAGTCCAAAATTTTACTTGTATAACCCGATTTAAAAATTCTTTTAGTAAAACAACTCATGTTTGTGTCATTTTAATTTTAACTTTAAATAAAAAGTTATTTATGTCATTTTCCTACCAAAGTGGCTCCATGGTGTCCTCAAGTTGACCCATGGCTTGTCTTGGTCGGACATGACACATCCAATAATGGTAGGACATGTTTCATGGTATTTTTAAATTTATTATAATATTATTTTTTCCTTAAATTGCCCCAATTACCTCTAATCGCGATTAAAAACTTAAAGTTACTATTCACCAAAAAAATTATTTTTATCCCATAGAACCACATTTTAATTCATAACGACAACAATGTATGCAGGATTTTTGAAATTCAAAATACAAAGGTGGTAAAATTTCATTTAAACAAAAAATCGGTTTTTTAAGTACCACTTAGTGGTTTCACTATTCATCAAAAATTGAAGTTTTTCAGAAAAATACCAAAAATTCACCCTAAGCTATATTTGATATTCCAAATTAAAAAATTATTTCTATTTTACAAAATTCAAAACATATAAGTTGAATTAATTATTTTAATAATTAATTTCCGTTGCAAGAGCAAATAGCGTGTTTTTATGAAACAATAAGTATCAAAAGATTGTCACTAGTTTAAGTCCAATTTCAAAGTGATATTAATTTCAACGACAAATATTGGATTCAATGGTAAAAATATATTATAATTTTTATATAAAACAACTTAAAAATATAATATTATCATATTAATAAATTATATTAAAAAGAGGTTTTGAATTAAAATACAACAATTTTCACTATTCATTAAAAAAATGATCATTATCGGAAAAATACCTAAAATTTACACAAAGTAAATTTTGATGTACCAATTCTAAAGAAGAATTTTATTTGGTCCAAGAGAATGTATAAGAGTGACCAAAACTATATTTAATGACGGTTCCCCATTAAAAGTTGATAAGTGGAACTTTAGTTATAATTAGAGTATATATGCCTAAAATTGAATTCTTTTGGAATTTTAAGCCTTTATCCTTTATTAGATAAGTATAAAAACATTTAACAAACATATATAATAATATTTTAGTTATTTCTATTCATTCCGCCAATACAACGACTACGTGTTAAGTAACAATTAAAATAATATTATTTTATTACTAGTGTGCAACGTAAGATTTCAAAGAAACTCTTTGTTGTGTATCAGGTATGCTATCGAACATAGAAACCCCTTTAATGTAATATTAATATTTAGTTCACAAATATAAATAAATATGAAAATGTATTATTCCTTATTTACCTTGGATGTTACATCCTTCCCCCCTTTTGGGAATTGCATCTTCGCAATTTTCTTCACTTATCAAAATAGTGGGGGTATTTATCCCTCAAAGAATTCTCAGAATCCCATGTTGCCTCTCCAACCATATGGTTTTTCCACAAAACCTTTTCATGGTGAATTACCTTATTTCACAACACTTTCTCTTTTTCGATCAAGAATCTTGACTCGTTGTTCTTCATAAGAGAGATTCTCTTCCAACAGAACTACCTATGGGCTCAAAACATGAGATGGATCTGGCATATACTTTCTCAACATAAAAACATGAAAAACATTGTGTACCTGAGATAAAATCGGAGGTAAAGCCACTCGGTAAGCAACTGATCCAACTTTCTCCAGAATTTCATATGGTCCAATGAACATTGGACTCAGCTTTTCTTTCTTACCAAATCGCATCACACTCTTCAATGGTGAGACTTTGAGAAAAAAATGATCACCTACCTCAAAAGATAGATCCTTCCTCTGGTTATCCGCATAACACTTTTGTCTACTCTAAGCTGTTTTCATGTGTTTCTGAATCAACTAATCTTTTTCTGCAATCTCTATTACCAGTTCTGGTCCCATCAGCTTCTTTTCACCCACTTCATCCCAAAAAGCTGGAGTTCGATAATGTTTACCATATAATGCTTCAAACAGAGCCATCTGTATACAGGAATGAAAACTATTATTATATGAAAACTCAACCAATGAAATATGTTGTTCCCAAATTCCCTGATAATCCATAGAGTAGGAACGTAGCATATCCTCCAAGGTCTGAATTGTTCATTCTGACTACCCCCCTGATTGAGGATAAAAAGCTGTACTAAAATATAATTCTGTACCCAACGATTTTTGAAGGCCTTTCCAAAAGTTAGAAGTAAACCTGGGATCACGATCAAATACAATGGAGATAGGAACTCCATGTAACCTGAATATCTATTCAAGATACAAACAAGAAAGTTGACTTATAGAGAAAGTATCTCGAATAGGAAGGAAATGAACAGATTTAGTCAATCGATCAATAATAACCTAGATTGCATTATTACCTCTAGATGTCTTCGGTAATCCCACAACAAAGTCCATGGATATATTTTCCCATTTCCACTCTGGCACTGGTAATGGCTGAAGCATCCCTTTCAGTAACTGCCGCTCTACTTTAACCTACTGAAAATTCAAACACATCATAGTAAAATCAGAAATATCCCTTTACATTCCATCCCACTAGTAATACTCTCGCAAATTTCTGTACATCTTAGTACTGCCAGGATGTACTAAAAACAGGGAACTATGAGCCTCACATAACAATTCATTCTTCAACTGTGAATCACAAGGCACACATAATCTCTTACCAAATCTCAATACGCATTCATTATCAATGTTGAATTCATGCAACTTACCCTTCTGAACCAGCTTTACCTTTTTCTGCAACTCACTGTCTTGCTTTTGTGCTTGCTTGATTCTGTCTAATAGAGAAGATTTCACTGATACGTGAAACAAAACAGATGAACATCCTACAACAACAAATTCTATGCCAATGTTCATCAAATCCTTAACCAAAGGATCAAGTACCAAACGCAACATCGTTAATGAAGCATTACTTTTTCGACTCAAAGCATCAGCAAATTTATTTGCTTTTCCAGGATGGTAGTGAATTGTACAATCATAATCCTTGATTAATTAAAGCCATATCCTCTGTCTCATGTTCAATTATTTCTGAGTGAATATATACTTTAATCTTTTGTGATAAGTATATATTTCACACTTTACTCCATACAAATGATGCCTCCAAATTTTTAAAGAAAAAACAATAGCAACTAATTCCAAATCATGTGTAGGGTAATTTACCTCATGAGTTTTCAACTAACGTGAAGCATATGCAATTACCTGATCATTATGCATAAGGACACATCCATGTACCTTCAACACAGCATCATTGTATATAACAAACTCACCATTCCTGGAAGAAAGTTCCAAAACTAGAGCATTCACCAATCTGCTTTTCAACTCTTGAAAACAATCATCACATTCTTTTTTCCGGATAACCTTAACACCCTTCCGAGTTACCTTAGTCATTGGACTAGATAACCGTGAAAAATTTTCAACAAACCTTCAGTAGTAACCTTCCAAAACAAGGAAACTATGGATCTCGGTGACATTTGTGGGTCTTGGCCATTCTTCAACAACTATTGTTTTAGCACGATCAACTGTTATGTCATCTTTTGAAACAATGTGACCAAGGAAAGAAATTTTTTGTAACCAAAACTCACACTTTCTGAATTTTCCATACAGTTTCTTTTCATTTAAGGTTTTCAAGATAACCCTAAAATGACTATCATGCTCCTGTTTACTTTTAGAAAACACCAAAATATCATCAATAAAAAAACCAACATTTTTCCCTTGAGTCAACTGAGCTGTCACTGCATGAAACTATTTAGTTATAATTCTGACCATCTCAGGATACTGATTTGAAAGGTCATTTCCTTCCATATGCCTTCCCAGAAATTCGGTTATGTTTCCTCTATGAATAACCATTCATAACATAGAAATATCATAGGAGAAGCAACATGGTAATATTCAAATGCTATATCTTCTCAATCAAACCATAAATTAATTTATCATTTAACAATTTTCTAACTCCTAAAGTTGTCTAAACTGACCTCTGATACCAACTATAAGGCCCTGGCCATAAACCATACTTAATATTGAATTAAATTAATAATTCACATTGAGTATATTTTCATGTTTAGAGTTTTAGATAATTAGGAGGTAACTATTACATCTCAAAATATTACAAAGTAGACACTTCTACTATGTTTCAATAAAATGAAAACTCTTAAAAAGAAACATGCCTAGTTCCATGTTTTAGATAGCATGACTTTCCCTTCATCCCATCCTTGACGCTATTCCACATTAAGTCCTGTGAAAAAAATTTCAAAAAAAACATGGGATGAGCATAAAAAGCACCGTAAGGGATTCACAAAGAATGAAAACTATTAGTTTTTCAAACATCATGTAAACCATGTATACTTTATCAAAGTTATACCTTCACCTTTATGAAGTAGTAAAAACTCTTCACTAAATAAAATATCATTACATACCCATTTGTAACCAATATATTACCATAAAACCCATATAAAGAACACATAACATATAATGGTAACTTGGGATATAAACATACTTAATTGGAATAACCATAAGGTTAACTTCCACACATATCACTTAATGGAATAGCCATACGACCGACTTACATACCCAATGCATTTGAGGTTATAATGGAACCACCTATCCTGGTATTCACGGCACCGCCCATCATATGGTTTATCATGTAACCACCTGTCAAATGTCCAAGTACCATTATGAAATAATAAGACATAAAACAAACATAATTGAAAGAAAACATTTTGACATTCCGATCAAAATATATCACATAAATATATTGACATAACAAATCCATTATAAAAACCATTTTCAATACAAAAAATACATAAAAGGTTATATGGTATTAATTTCATTAAAAAAACATTACGGCTTGTTGAGGAAGCCATAGACCAAATAATACTCGCGGCAGCGGAAAAGGTCGCTGTCAACGCATACGTTAAAAGAAATATTCTTTTTTTTCATTTAGTAAAACGCTTCATAGAAAAATATTCCTTTTGTATAAAAGCAAAATTTAAATGGTTTTATACACCGTATAAATAAAATTTGTGTATAAAATGAAATATTCCTCAATGAAAGGAGATTGAGGCGAAGTCCCTTTCCTCAGATCCGACTTGACTCGATCATTCTTTAACGTCCTGAATAATAAACATGAGTTAATTTCTACTTTCTTATGAACCATTTTTAATTTAATTATTCCTTTTATATCACTTATTACCATGTTATTAACACTATGTAATTATTTTAGTTAATAATGGTCATTTTGTCGATCCTTGGTACTTGAGTCAAAAATAAATTCATTATAATTACAAGTTGTTCATGTGCTAAAATATCCATTATATCACGAATTTTATTCATGAGGTAGATATCATATATATAAAATATATATCCTGTATATACATGAATTTATAATATTCCATAATCATTTAGAGGTAAGAAATGAAATGCACTGTTCATGGAGACGGTAAGTTGTACGTATGCATGAATGCTACTTTCATTTCTATGTCATATTAATGGAATTAAAACTAAATGGTAGGTATTTATATTTTAAATCCAGAATTATATTAATCACTTATATGTAACATAAATCATATATATGCATTATATATATGTACTTATAAATGTACATTACATTTGGAGATAAGAAATGAAATTCACCGTTCATGGAGACGGTAAACCGTATGTACGCATGAATGCTACTCTTATTCTTTTATCATAATTTAATGGAAATAAAATATTAATGATATAAAGGTATATTATAATTCCAGTATAAAATCATATATATTAACTTTAAATCCATCCATTATACGTCCCACATATGGCATTAACGAATCAAATCACTTTGAGGGGGCGGTAGTCCACACTTCCTAAAATAATATTATCGTGTTTACCCACAATGGAAACCATAAAGGTATGCCATAAATTAAAAATACAGAATATTAAGTAAAAAATTAACATATTATATATCATATATAAATATAGTGACATCATAATGGCCACCTTTGATGAAGTTACATGAGTGATGAACAATCATCGTTTCCTGAGACAGAAATTCGACATCCACAGAAACAGTTTGTTCATTAACCATTAGATGTAGGTGTGTGTAAGTGTGTCTCAAGTAATTCTTATAAAAACATCCTAGTACATTGAAGATACTGGATTCATTACAAAATAAATTAATCAAAAGAGTTTATGGGGTTGGAGAAGCAAAATAAAACAAAAGAAAAAAAGATAAGATATTACCATTAAATCGGGTAATTATTTTTGATTTGAGCTCAAAGGCTTCCTTGGAAAGAATTCTTCCCAATGTAAGGCTTCTATGAGTAATATAGGAATGTGGAGAGACAATATGGGTAGGGGTTGGACAAGCCAAAATCTTTGGTAGTATGGGTAAGGAGGTAGAGATGTGAGCCTTTTGTAAGAGGAGAGGAGGGGCACTCATGGAATGTAAAGAAATGTTATTTTATTTTAGAATGCATTTAGGATTCTAATGGTCCCACATTGATGTGTTTCAAGGATAAGGTGATAAGGGTTCTATATCCACCCATAAAATAGGTTTTGGACATGTGTAGGTCTTATATTTTACACTATTTTTTCATTTTATTTAAATCGTTAAATAATGATGTCATCGCTACATCATCATGATGTCATAATGAATTTAATTTATTTAATGTCTAAAAATTATAAAAAAACTCCTATGATGTATGAAATCTTTTTATATTTCCAATGACTAATTATATTCAAATATCTGACTTGTATTACCCTATTTAAAAATTGTTTTAGTAAAACAACTCATGTTTGTGTCATTTTAATTTTAACTTTAAATAAAAAGTTATTTATGTCAAATTCCTACCAAAGTGGCTCCATAGGGTGCCCAAGTTGACCTATGACTTTTTTGGGTCGGCCATGACACATCCAATAATGGTAGTACATGTTTCTAGGTATTTTCAATTTATTATAATATCATTTTCGCCTTACATTGCACTAATTACCTCTAATCGCGATTAAAAAATTAAAAGTTACTATTCACCAAAAAAATTATTTTAATCCCATTGAACAACATTTTACATCTTAATGATAACCATTTTTTTCAGCTTTTTGAAATTCAAAACACAAAGGTGGTAAAATTTTATTTAAACGAAAAATTTGTTTTTCAAGTACCACTTAGTGGTTTCACTATTTATCAAAAAATGAAGTTTTTCAGAAAAATACCAAAAATTCACCCTAAGCTATATTTAGTATTCCGAATTCAAAAATGATGTATATTTTACAAAATTCAAAACATATAAGTTGAGTTAATTAATTTAATAATTAATTCCCGTTTTCAGAGAAAATAGCGTGTTTTTATGAAACAATAAGTATCAAAAGATTGACAATAGTTTAATTCCAATTTCAAAGTGAAATTAACTCCATCAACCACTATTAGATTCAATGGTAAAAATATATTCTAATTTCACTTTAAAACCACTTCAAAAGATAATCTAATCATATTAATAAATTAGACTAAAAAGTGGTTTTGAATTAAAATACAACATTTTTCACTATTCATTAAAAAATGATCTTTATCGGAAAAATACCTAAAATTTACACAAAGTAAATTTTGATGTCCTGATTCAAAAGAAGAATTTTATTTGATCCAATAGAATTTATAAGAGTGACCAAAACTATATTTAATGATGGTTCGCCCTTAAAAGTTGATAAGTGGACCTTTAGTGAAAATTAGAGTATATATGCCTAAAATTGAATTATTTTCATATTTTAAGCCTTTATCCTTTATTTTATAAGTATAGAAACATTTAAAAAACATATATAATAATATATTAGTTATTGCTATTAATTCCCGCCAATACAACGACTACGTGTTATCTAATATTTAAAATCATATTATTTTATTACTAGTGTGCAACATAAGATTTCAAAGAAACTCATTGTTGTGTATCGGGTATGCTATCAAACATAGAAACCCCTTTAAAGTAAAAATAATATTTAATTCACTAATATTAATAAATATGAAAATGTATTATTCTTTATTTACTAGGGATGTTACACAAGGAGAGCCCTCTACATGGTGTAATGAGTGTACTGGTAGTCATGGTAGTGACAATGATGTGGATCATTTTGTGTTAATGGCAGATCATTACATATCCAATGGAATACATGATAGTGTCCCTCTACCTAATGGATCATTGGTTGGGTAAGGTTCACATTTTCAGTTTGTCCCTACAGCTACGGTTGTACATGCTTCACCTAGAGATTCCAATCTGGAACATGTGTCCTAACTTTCTATTGTTATTAATTGTGATTAATTAGGGAAACTAGGGGAAATTCAACCAGTCTATTATATTCATGTGTTGGAAACTTTTGTTTTACTATGATATTCTATTTATATTGTAAATGCATCTCTTGGATAATTGGATAATATGACATCACATATTGTGCTCCTCAGGATATCATTATGTATTTCATATCATATTTGAATTATGTGTCACTTCATGATTCCCATGGGAAAACATTGATTGACTCAGATGCTACCACAACAGATGATTTAAGTCCACATTGGTGGCTTATCTTCCACATAGTACTGCAACAATGATTTACAATTTTTTTACTATGTCAGAGTCGATCAACAACAATGATATTGATAATCTCTACAGGGTAATCAAACAACAATTATATTGATAATATCTATATGGTAATAAATGAGAGAAAGTGTAAGAAAATGAAATCATGTCCTATAACTAATTCCTCTTGTTTTTAAAAAATATAGATTATTGGAATTGCTAATAGGGAAGCTCCCCATGGAGGTAAATTTGGATAAGAGAAATAATGTAGATGGTGATAGTGACACTATTGAGGCGCGACTCAGAAGGAACATCATTTTGATGTGTTTGTGACACTGATGATCTAGGTGGTGTGTGTTACAACCTGAAGTTATGGAGGAGGGGAAGGCATCTGATAAACAGATGATTATTTCGTTATCGCGGTGGTAGAGATTAGTGATGACATATGTTATTTTGTATTATTTTGGATGGGGTTTTCTCTTTCCCTGTGAAATTTCTTTGTTTCTTGTTACTTTCATTTATAATAAACTTTTAGGGCCATGGGATAACCAACTATAGAAAATTCCTTGATATATATATATATTATAATTATATATATTTATATAATTATAGATAAAAATATTTCATAATTTTTTTTATAATTTTAATATATGTGTATATATATTTTTCTAATATTTATAATTTTATAAATATATATAATTGATATATTAAAAATAATTTAGTTCTTAGTTAATTATATCCAACATTATTTATACTAACAATTAAAAATATTTCGTTATAATTAATAATAACCTGGTTTATTTTTATATATTTTTAAAATTATAATTATAATAAATATATTTATTATAATAATATTATTAATTAATTATGTATAAATGTATTTATAATTATATGTATGAAAAAATATTTGTATATAATTATAAATTTATGTATGTATTTATGTATATATATATATATATATTAGGTGCTTGGTGTAAAATTAAATTAAACACCCACATCACCCGCAAATATCAGAAAGGCAGGCAGTAGACCCACCAAGGATAGCCTACCCATCAAGCCTTATTTATTAAGTATATGGACCGATGTCCCAGTGGGCCTGAAGCCCATTACATTTCACCAAGACCAAGTGCAAATTCATGCCTACATCATATTTTTTATATCGGTAGGACTGCACCACTACTGTGTTTGAACTTGTATACATCATGTTTGTGTCACCGCCTACTTGGATAAGTTCACTCCCACTCAGAATTGAACCTGGGACTAATACAGTCTTATAAGGATACTTTACATCTTGGGTAAGCCCCCAATATATATATATATATAATTATGGTTACTGTATTTATTGTGATTTAATTTTTATTTAATTATTTATATATTTATAATTATAATTATTAATAAATAAAACTAAAAATACATTATATATAATTAAAAATTAATTGCCTATAATAAGAAAATCCCCTCCCCCTACACGTGTCACCACCTCCTTCATTATCAAACTATTTGGCCTTTGTATCCATCTCTCTAGCTATGTTTATTTGAATAGCACACCCCAAAACCATCTTCCTCCACATTTTACACACCTGAACAATCACCCAATCCTCCACATCAATCATCATCCTCTTTATCTCTCCCCCTTCGAGCTTCTTCCCCCAACCCACTCGAACCCCAAAGCCCACCCCATATCGATATTTGAGTACATTTCATCATCTTCCACCTTGTTTCTCCCCCATTTTCTCCGATATTCTTCCTCCTCATCATTTGGGTCCACTCACAACCTCGAATTCTATGTTATTATGGGTATTTTATTTTTAACCTATCCTCTCCTTCTTGGTCAGGATCAAAGTTCCTTTGAAGTTGTTGATGATCTATGTCATGCAGGAATCATCCAAGAGGGATTTATAAAATCGTAATGAAATATAATTTCTTCCCCCCTTCGTCACAGATCTACATTCTCAATAAGGCGAAGGATGTCAAGCTTATTGGGATACCAGTGACCATCACTTAAAATTACATAATGCCACTACATATCTTCTACATTTGAAATAATATAGAGAACTGGCTCGACCTCATTTTGATAGACCCAATGTGTGGGTTCAAGACTATCATATTATCCCTCAGAAACCCATATTATTCTTCTTGGGGCTCAGAGCTCCATTCCATTACAAGAGTAATTGTAGAAAACACACAACATGAAAAATAAACTGACATCCATTTATTACTTGAGGGTATTTTTTCACCCAAAAAATTTTACATCACCCGAAGGATTTGTTTTATGTCACCCGAAGGGATTTTAAATCTCACCCAAAGAATTTATCTATCGACACACCTACAACCATGAACATACCATTTTTTTGTACTTTTTATCATCACAACCGGTACACACCACTTGATCTCTACAACTAAGAGGAATTTTGACACATTGATCCATCATGAATCCCTTTTGATGTAGTCATCGAAAATTATTTATCCATCGTTGCAAGCCATCATCTTCATGCACAAAAATCCATCCTCCATATTTTACATTCCATCATCATCATCATCACCACCACCTCGGCTTGATTCTAACCTTATTTGATTCACAATGGTCACCACAAACATGGAAACCTCGTCCTTATTCTTTATTTGCAGCTACATAGTTTATTCCCAACAAATCAAAAAATATTATCAAAGCCTCTTATAAAATCATAATGTCCATATATCCATTAATGCACTCAACATTCATTATTACATATATTAATATTTGAAATTACTCTCCATTAATTTTGGGTGAAAATCATCCATTAATGTTGAGATAAATCTCCACATTAAAAATTTTCTCTCTCCCTAGTATATAAATCTAATATCAAAAAATCCCAAAAATCTACAACTTTCATTAAAATTCAAATACCATATATTCATCTCCACCATATAGTATTCGCTGATTGTTAGCTCTACCTAGATCTAAATGTCACCCTATGGTTAGAACATGCCCAATGGAAACTGCGACAAGGAAGACTTTTGATATTATAGAAACACCACTGATACCATAATGATTTTATGATCACATTCATCCAGATACCTAATAGACCACCTAACTCAATGTACATCAATATTAATCAACCATAAAATTACTATCACCAACAACGGAACACACCTCATGATTCCAACTATTCAATAAGACTTTCAATATCCTAGAAACACCTCTGGTATCATCATTGTATTCCGGTAGCATTTGAGTCCTTGATAAAATACGACACCATATGTATGTAACCATATTCTACAACCAAAAACTTCATCCAATCCCTCTTATACCACTATTGGTGCCCTAAGCCCTGTTCAACAACATATTTCACTGTAGAAAACTCACCACATAAAAATTCACTTTATGTCCTTTTATAACCAGAATGTATTTTATCACCCAGTGTAATATTACATCACCTGAATGATTTTTAACATCACCATATGGCCTTTTACAACTCACCTAATGGATTTCTCTGTCCACACACTGACAACCATGAATGTACCATTTTTTATACTTCCAATATTTAATACTACAATATGTTGCTCGATCTCCGTAACCTAGAGGTATTTCGATAAATGGTACCATCATGATTCTATTTGCATGTCACCGTTGACAATTATCTCTCCATCATTTCATTCCATCATCATTGGTATAATCACCTCTGCTTAATCCTAACCAACATCGCTTCTCACTATTTACCAAAAATTTAGAAAACCCTTCTTCATTCTCTCTTTGTGGTTGTATCACTATTGACCCACATTCCAAAACATTTAACAAAATCATCTTATATTGAAATAATGTCCTCATCTTTATTAAAGAGGTCATCTTTCAATATTCAATCAATTAATATTGTAAATAAATATCCATTTATGTTGGGAGAATATCCTTCATTAATTTTGAAATAAATCCCACCATTATTAATTTTCTCACTCCTTAATATTTAAATTTTAAATCAAAAAATCCCAATAGACCCCTCACTCAACACTACTACAATAAAAATTCAAAATAACATGTATAACTATATATTATATTACTGTATCTCAGAATCAATGTTTCTAACAATGTCATGTGGTACATACAGTTTCTACATTACCTTCTCTTCATTTCTATCTCAGTTCTACTTGTCCATTTTGACATGAGGCTATGATGGGTCCTGCACGGTTCCCTTATATAGCATATTCCCAAAACCACTATCCTTATTTTCATCTCAATATTCATTTGGTAGTATATTAGTTATTTGCAGATATGACTACCCGAGATACGGGGCCTCCATGGGGATGGTACAACACTCTTTATATCCCAATCATTGATTAACTATGTCAAGGTACATTTTGATCAATTTATGGTTTGGTATTTTTTTTAGTTTAACCAAATGGAATAATGTTTCAACAAATATAAATTATTTAACACTACTTATTCCAATTATAAATCACATTTTCATCATATGTTTCTATTTCAATAATTTATTTTCTTGACATGGTATTCAAGTTAAAACAATTTTAATTTGTCAAAAAATAATATACAGTATTCATATCACCATTTAAAACATTTAGAATTTTGTTTCCATGATCATTCATATAATTTAATTGGTATTTTATTTCGATTAACCAATATGATACTTTTTTATTTTTTGTTACGACCAGATCCATTCAATCTATACAAATCAAGGAATAGTTGGGTTTTATGACTAGTTTGGTACATAAATGGGCCTCATTGATATATTTTGGTTTGTGGTATACAAATTTATTTTGTTTCAACCATCATTACTTTTTTTAAAAAAATTTGAAAATTAAAATGTAGTTGTTCTATATATTGGAAATGAGTTGAAAAAAATAAATTACAACAATATTTTCAAACAAGGAATTTATCATTAATCTAAAAAACATAAAATTCATTGATGTCCTAATGTGTATGGTTTATTACTCCACCACGAATTTATATTTCATTAACTTACTAAAATGTTTCCTTTCATTTCCATATTTTTTTATTAAATTTCAACATAAATATTTTTATTCTAATTAGACAAATTGTGAGCCATTGAAAGTGTGTTTGATATCTTGTACTCTTCTAAAATTTATAAAATTAAAAAAATATTCCCTTAAATATTGATAACATTATTATTTTTTGTATATATATATATATATAATGATTATGATGATATAGAAATATGTGGAATTGGGTGAGTGAAACAATAGTGATTTATTTTGTTTTTATCTATCATAAACAATATTATACATCATGAGTTAATTTATGAATTGATTACAATACACACCGTATACCTTTTGAAATAGTGTACTTTCTATCATATAGATTATATTGACTGCAAGCATTTTTGAAATGATTATCATTTCAAATAGAAATTTATTATTATCATTTTCAATGATGGAAACATGACCATCCTATGTAAGCTCTACAGTCTATTTGTGCTGCTCATAATCTATCTTAGAGTCAATTTCATGGGACTATGATGATCCTCTCTTGCCTTCACTTGATTTTTTTTGTAATTTTATTTTTTCTTTTTGACATCGAGCTTAGATGGGACCTCCAGAGACTTATTTCTTACATATCATCTACCCCATAATTCTCTATTTCTGCTAATTTTAATTTTCTTGTGTTCCATTTTGATATGAATATATGTCTATTCTGGATATGGGTCCACCCCTAAATGGTTTTCTACTTATTATATCCTGACATGGATTCATTTAGGCACTATAATTTTTTTTGAAATTAGTTATGTTGGTATTTTGTGAGGTTCCCCAAATAGATTTTGTTTTGGTTTGACATCAATTATTGAACAATTCTTATAACAATTATAAAACAATTTTCTATATATTTTTCTATTTCAATCATTTATTTTCATGTGAATGTTTTCTGATTCAACATATTTATTTTCAAAATACCTAATAAGAAGTATTTATCTCTCATTGCACAATATTTTTATTTTGTTTTCCATTATATGAGATATAATTTCTTTGGAATTTTTTTTAGTTAACCTATGTGGTGAATTTTAATTTTCTGTTAGAACCTAATCATGGACGGATATATAAAACTAGGATGAGTAGGGTTATTAAACAATTTTGATACAACATCTTAATAAATGAGATATTTCTATATGTTGTACTCAAATTTTTTTTTAATCTTCTGTAATTTGTTTTGTAGTGGAAATGAATGATGTTTCAGACTAGTATATTGGAAATGGGATAAACACAAATAAATAATGAACACATATGTAATCTACGAGTTCTTCCTTAATCCCCGCAGAAAATTCATCTATTTCTCTACGTTGAAGGTATGTTACACCAATATCAATATATATTTCATAATATTATGAAAAATTTTCATTCATTACCATCTTCACTTCGTAAATTTTCATCCAATAAAATTTGTAATATAATCGAACTAATTATGATATCATTTAATGTATGTTTGATATATAATACTCTTCTAAGATATCTAGATTCATAAAATATTTCTTCCCCCAAACATTCTTATAATTATTCATTTGCATTTATATATGTATTTAATTATTTATTATTATGTAGCTACTTCCTTCTATGGAATTCCACATGAGAAATAATAGTGGATTACTTTTTCATTATAGGTGATCATTAAAATTAGACATCATGAGCTATACTCTGTACTGATTATATTAAAAACCATATACCTTTTGAAACTCTAGAATTTGTATCATTTTTCATATCTAAATTATATATTTTTTGGAAATGTATAATATTGAATAAAAAAATAATGTATTATCATTTAAAGTGGTGAAATTAATTAATTGAGAATAAATTTTTCAATTAAACCCACACCATGAATATGAATTCACAAATAACTACAAGTATATAATAATCGTGCATGGATTCTAGACAAAAATATTATTCTAAAAATGAAAAATAAAGTCATCATTGTCACAAGATTGACCTTAAATTATTCCTCACTTAAAATAAACAATTCAAACTAACTATAGAATACATATATTTTTATATAAAAATATTTATATATAGTTACCTTTTTATTTTAGGTTCTCTGATTTATCACAGTTTTACAACTACATAAAACAAAATTGAAAATTCTTCTCACATATACACAATTCTTAATATTAACAACCACAAATGAACTATATAATGATTTCAATTTTCAATATTTTTGATAAGTAGTTCACATCCTTGTTATCCAGTTATTATTTAATTTTATAGACTTTTTATCATATCAAAAAAAAATATTCACATAATATTTTATATCATATATTTATTATCAACATATTATCATTATCCATAATACGATTCCCTTTTTAGACATTTTATTATATATTGAGTTTATATGATTTCCCCAATCATACAAACAACTTAGTTAATTGTATCATTTATTTTTATCTGTAGGGAATTTCATGCCTTATTGATGTTTGAAACATCCAAAATTGGTAATAAATTAATCAATGAATTTTATATGTTTTCCCTCTTATATGGTTTATTGAAATAAGAAGGAACCAATATATCACACTAGGAGTAGTCATTTTCCTACAACATAACAATTAATGGAAAATTCATCATTGATTCAAAATATAAGAAATTTTATTTTTATTTTAATTATTGAATTAATTTATATCATTATTTAATGTATCAAATGTGAATTGTAGTTTTTCATTTTAAAATTTTAGATTACTATTGAAAAGAAGTGTTATTATGCATAATTGTTTTACCGTAATACTACCAATGACGTCACATTGGTACCAAATATTGGAAATATGATGATCAATAAAACAATTTCTGACATCTCACAGTGTAGGAATTATTCAATTTATGTGAATTAGGTTGGAATGCAATCTCAACATGGGTGTATTCATTTTTTATTTTATTTTTTTATCACATTGTAAATTGATTTTTTATGAATTTAATAATGTAAATATATCTTCTCAATGAATACCATGATTTATGAAAAGAATAATAAATTCAATGTTCATTCATCTTACCTCTCCAGTAGGTATAATCATTCCTGCATATAATGGTATGTTAATTTTTAATAATATAAATTAGAATATTAGTTAGATGTTTATTCATCTACTGTAGTGGAAAAAAATTATTCAATATTCAATATTTTTAAATTACTATTTTATATTGTTATTCACACAGAAATGATATGTATAATTTTCTTTTAAATGATCTACCATGTTTTCCTACTCTTCAGTAACTTTTATCACTCAAAATTTTTAATTTATTTATTTAATATCCATAATATATATTAATGCATGTAATTTCCCCTCGATATGTCATCCCCTCCTCTATCTCACTAATGTGGATATATCTCCATGATTTTCGAATGCCTTAGGTTCTATATTCCCATGCAAAATTTCTCAATTACCATCTCCCTATTGAGAACCTTATTCTAAATATTCTTCCCCATCATCCATTACCATTAAAGTCAGACTCAACATTCCCAATAGCTGACACCACCACCTCTTCTCCAATTTACCCCTCCATCCCTAAATTCTCATCCACTCCTCTCCACCTCTCTTCCTCAGTCTACTAGTTCTATGGATGTATAGTCCAACTCGTCCTCATATCTTTGTATCCATATCTCCGCCTTTCCATACATCCATCTACCTCTCTCTTCCATACCATATCCAACTCCTCCATTGACCTCCAACTCCACTACCCACTATTGTCACTCAAAATTCTAGAGTCCACAATTATCCAATGTTTTCCTCCATATAATTTTTTGCCTCCGTGCCTACCATTATATTATCCCTTCCCCACACCTCTGTCCTTACCCTCCCACCTCTCTGCCTCCATCCTCCTAAATCCATATACCATCCGCACAACCTACCCTCACATTCCCTCACTCCCCCAGACTCCCACCTCCATCCTCCATTCCTTAAACTCCCTCCTACCTCCTCTAAAGCCCTATCTCCCCTCCCATTCCCCCATTCTCGATCGAATTTTCATGAATCATAACATCATCCATTTGAACCTTCTCTAACATGTTATTACGAATTTATATTTCTTTTTCATCTGGCCATACAAATAGCACCTCCATTGATGTCTTAATGAATGTACCATTTGTGGTAAGTTCCTTTTATTAATCATTTTGGAAGCATTCAAATAGATCAAAAATGAATTAGATTCATGATAATGGTGTGGAGTTATTTTTACCATGGATGTTGATACTCATGTCATATTTATATGTGGAAGCTAATAACAGCTGAACTAAATAAAATGATAATAATTTCTTGTATTATTTATACTATTTTGATTTGGAATTACTTGATATCTTGATGATTATTTTACCAATCATTCAACACTTCCTCTTATCATATGTCATTTCACAGCTATGATTGATTTGTAAATGATATATCTACATCCCTTGAAAAAACATACTACATTTATCCCAATTTTCATTCATGTATCTTTTAGTACCACTATCCAGACATTCAATCTCCATAGACATCAATGTATTTACAATATATCCTACCAATATTTCATTGTACATGTTTTAATTGAATTTTTATCATTATGTATGATTATATGTTTTATATTTGGCTAAAAAATTCAGGTGTATGTAATCATTTCCCCCCAATATTCTACAAAATCCATTCTGTTGTGTGACCTTTGATCATATCAATCCTATTTTGGATTTATTTTGAACAAATTTTTAAATATTATGACTATTACTATTTTCAGTAATTATTGTCGTAATGTATAATTTTATACGTTAAATCTACTAATTTATTTTCAATTTTTTAATATTTTTCATCCAATTATTATTTTTTAGTTTTTCTAATTTAAGATTCCTAATATATATGGCTTATGTTGTCAGTTTCAGTTTTTATAATGTTTTGTGGAACATAGTTTATTCATTGAATTGCATATTATAGTGAGAAACTACTTCAGAAAAGTTCTTGATTCCTGAATGGGAATTTTATATATTGTGTATAATTATGTATAAATGATATTTATATTATTATTGATTATATAAGATTTTACTTATGTTTCACATTACTAGGTATATTATTCCTACTCTCTCAGTAGAATATTCGATTCTCCATAATTATTATATTTTTATTCTGTTAAATACATATTTTTCTGTAATTCATCAACTTTATCAACTCTGTCTGGAATTTTGTATCATTTTTCACATTTAAAATTATAAATTTTTAGTATTACTTATATTAGTAAATGATTCATATTTGAAATAAAATTTTTCATATATATTTATATTCAATTGATTATGAAAATATTATACATACAATTTTCCATTTGAATTAGGCTCTCCATTTTTCACAAAACATGTGTTATTCATGATTTCAAGTTGGGACTATTATTTAATCAGGGTATCAAAACCTATATTAGTTGTATATAAAATATTTTTGGTTATTAATGTTTATGTATTGAAAATTGTATATTTTTTTTCATATATACATTTTTTAACCTTACATTCCATTCCCGTAATCATCCATTATATATAATGTAGCTTCTTAAAAACAAGCCACTTCTCCCTACCTCCCTAATTTTTGACTTTGGTTACCATTCCATTTTATATTTTTTGTATCATTTCTACTATTTTCATTCATCCATAAGATCTAATGATGAAATATACATTTATTTATTCCTACATAAACCTTATAAATTACAATCATGTATGTTGTGGTAACATTATGTTGCTACAAGTTCCTGAAATTTTACCCGACTTGTGCAATTTGTTTACCTTTTACTTCTTCCAAGAATTCCAAATGAGGCTACATTGAGCTTCCATCATGCTCTTAAAATGTTACCAGAACAATGTATGATATTCTGTAGATAATACAAACAAGTAGAGATGATAGATGATTATGTTTTAGAGGCTGATTATCACAATTATTTCATATAGATATCGAACTTGATTTGGGAGTTTTTATGTACTTGTGCTTAGGAACCCTGATCACAAAATCAACATGTAGAACATTCATACCTCTAAAAATCAATTACTCTGAATTGATTTATGATTTTTTCACACGAATTAGATTCATAGATATTTTATTTTATCAGGAATATAATGAAGATTCAATGATGGGTCACACATCGATCAGGTATACATTATGTATGTTATCTATTCCAATTATTTTTTATTCATCCAATGAAAGTTTGAGATTTTATAAGATATTATTTCATTGTTTTTGGTTCATATGATCAACAAAAAACTACAAATGGTATTATAGATTACATTCATGTTGAATCAGTGTGTGTCATTCCATTTTAAATGAAAAACACATTTTATGAATCCTAAGATTCCTCCCCCTCACAACTTTTTGTTATATGATAATGAAATGTTGATATCACCAATCTATTATAAGTCAATAAGTTAACATAATGGGATGTATAAGGGTAAAATTATGATAATTAGTTAACATAATTAGAATAATTAGTGTGAGAAAATAGATTATAATTTTATCATGTATAAATTTATACAGTTTTTAAAATATTTGTTTTAATGAATCATTAAATAGTATCTTAATTTAAATGTGTATCACTACCATGTATGTTGATGAAATGGAAATGATAAGTATATTGGGTGCTGGATGAGGGGTAATTGTTGGGGTGGGATGGTGAGTTGGTTCTAAATGAGGTGATTTCCTTCGCCACTAAGACTCTCACTAGCATCAAGATGAAGATATCCGAATGCACCATGATGAGACTGGTGAAGCATTTCTTGGATTCATTATTTCCCTGGTATGATAAAATATCCTAGTCAAGCTGGTTGACTTGGGAACATGAAAAACATGAGAACGAGAACCTTGTCTTACTAATGATTTCACATATGGACTTTAACATGGTGCAATCTATATTCCTAAAACAAATTTAAAAAATAGCAATGTATTTGTGTCACTGTCATTAAATTTTTATTTTTATTAGACATATCATTAATAGCTGATATAATTCATCTATATTTTTAAATACCGTCTGCGGATGGATTATGATTTGGCCAAAATTTATTTTTTGATAAGTATTGTTTTGAAAAACCTTATTTGGGGATGTGTCATGTCGATTTTCAACATTATAGAAATGTTAAGGAGGAAGTGGCTAGAAAATGATGTTTTATAATCATGATAGATGATATATATGATTTTTATGCAACACTGGAGGAAGATGAGATCATAAAATTTTCTATTGATATGTAAACTATATGAATAAGTAGTAAACAAAGAATTTATTGTTATTTATTAACCTAGATAATAATGGATTTCATCTTAGTTTTTATTCTAGATAAGATGAATCAGGTGAGACATCAATGCATTTAAAAAATTATACATAAACATTAGGATGATCATTATTTCTACATTTAACCACACTAACCAAATTGAATATGACCTCTTCAATGATCTGGGATTCAATAGGATATGACACATAGAAAATGATATTTTTCTCTCTCTGTCATATATCCCTAAAAATTTCATGATAAATAATAATAGGCCTTATGTTTAATTCTGATTTTTCTTAAACATAGTGATAATATTATTATTTTATGTTTCTATTTTAATTTGTGTTCATTGGGTCACATTGTGCTATACACATGTACATGAATTCATGTGGCATAAAAATACAATCTATCACTGGATGAATACCTAGAGAATGTGATTTTTCATTATCATGTAGAATCTCACTCAATATACGTTTTTTACAAACCAAAATAATAAAAAAATTATTATGATGTATCCAATCATTAAAACAATTTCCCACATCTCATATGCTACCATATCCATCTGAACCACCTCTAATGTTATCTAGTTAACTCTTAGTTACATTTATTTAAAATTATTTATCAATTTTGATTACATTTTAAAAAAATCATTCTTATCATTTTATTTCATTCATGATTTTAATGTTTTACTAGGTAGATATTGAAAGAGGTGATAATTGGTACGTTATCTTGTTATACATGACTAAGATAGTGGAATTAGAAGAGGTTTCTCTATGTGACATTATAAGGTGGATCAATGGACTTATATGAGCTAAAATAAGTGAATGTTGGCCAAACCAGGTTTTTCGAGCCTCTCATGTGAATTTATCCACACATGGTTCATGGGTAAATTTTTTTCTACCAATGGATGGATGGGTGTGTCATCACCAATAATGGAAGAAAGAAAATATTTCTTTTCATCCTCCTCCAACCCATCTCACTCCAAGAGATTTTAATTTTATATGGAAATCATAAAACTATAATATTTCATCGTTAGGTGTTTATAAGTGTATTTGACATTTTATTCACTCTCCACTAGATAATATTATACTGAAATAAAATATATTTAGACTTTTAACTTTTTTAAATTGTGATATGATCATTAAATTATCCTTCTTCATAGTCGCTTGGTTTATAGACCATTTAAAATGAGTGTTGGTGGTTTGTTACAAAATTAAATCACATGGAAATCAATTTTGAGAATTTTAAATTTTAAATTTTTTTATGAAATTAGATTAATGAAATATAAAAATTTAGACATTATTGTGTAATGCATAGTAGGATCTTCTGTCATTTGGTTCCTTTTCATAACATTATTATATTCAGATTGAATTTTTTAAGGTTTCATCTCAAGGCAAATTAAACTGTTTTTGCAAATGATTATAGATATTGATTTTCTTTATATCCCAAAATATAAAGTTGGTTAGATTATTTCTAATGTTTATATGATTATCCCACTATGTAGTTAGAGATTTTATATGATATATATTCATCAAATTTAATATACATCACATGTTATTCACAATGAAATCATATTCTCTCAACATAAATTAGAATTTCCATTGTATCAAATGGTATTGATTGAAATATATAAAATTTGGGTTATTGGTGTGTTCATTAATGTAAAACATATCATCATTTAATACATAATATTATATTTTTCATGATTTGAATAATACAATGGGCATAAATTATATATAATATAAATTTTGTATATATAAGTTCATCTTTAAAAATTCTTCATTGTGGTACTTGAAGTATAAAATAGGATTATATTATAGAATTAATTCAAGTCTCAATATATAATTGTTGGTTTTTTCATTCAAATAAGTCTGTGGAAAAATTTTATGATAATGATTCAAATAAAAATTAAAAATGTGCATATAATATGTATTTTTGTCAATGATATTCAATTTCATGTTTCATCTAAACTCATTCATATGAAAATGAAAAATTATATAATGGTATAAATATATTTTATTTTGAATATTACTTCAATGAATTTCATGTATCTCTTACATTTAGTATAGTTTAATGTATGGATATCACATAGGGCATGACTTCTATTCACATGCCATGTTCTAAGGAATGAAACAAACAATTGATTGGAAGAGAATATGTGGGACCACCATTTTTGATATTGGATGGGGTAAATATCATATTACATGTGTATAAGTACATGACCCTTACAATCGAAGACTAGAAGATCACATCTCATGTACTATGCTTTCATTAGTGGTCATTCTATATTAATACTTTGTTGTCGAAATCATAAAATTAAATATATTATTTAAATTGATTTTCCTATATATCATGATTGTATGAGACTCATAGTTTTCAAGGACCTTTTATAAAGAATATTTGGATGTTCTTGGATCAGATATTTGTAATGGAAGTAACGATGTTTGAATAGGGAATTAAACTTATACATTTGGTTTAGGTACTCCTATAATGAAATTATGATTTCAGCATAAAAATAAATCATAGTGTTTATACTCAACTATTATGGGTCATAATGCCTCCAAATATAGAATTTAAGGTATTTTGTTAACACTCAATTGATCCCAATTTGGTGCAGGTCCCCCATACTACAGTCTGAGTGGGCACTCCACCACTTGATGGGGCACAAGACCATAACCTATAAAAGACAATAATACTTTATGAGATAAGGTGTTAGTCATCCATGTTATATGCATACATTGATTTAATATTTATTGATCTATACACATAAATTAACATATATAGTTTTATTGAATGCTTTCAGCAACATTCTTTGAAATCACATACACTTGGATAAATGCATTATTCATAAATTTTTTATTATTTTTTATAGTTATATGAAATTTTGGAACATACATTTATTCACCTACAGTATTCAATCTATTTCTGTATTTTATCAGTCGCCCCCTTACATAATTTATAATTCTAATTTTCTCTTATCCTACCAACATGTGATAGAATTTTGATAGGTCATTACCATGATTTTCTAACAATGTGTATGAAGATTTATAATTAAATGACCGCGCTATGAAAATGAATCAGTTAGTTACTAGTTTATAATTAAAAATATAATAAATATATTTATGAGTTATCTGTATCTATTTTAAATATATAATTATTTAAGAGAACATATTATGTTCATGGGGTACATGAATGAATCACTCACCTGATAATATATAAATCATTAAAATGTGTCATCAACTAGATGGATAAAATGCATTATAATACGTGTCAATGTATAAATGAACATTCATGATGAATACTTAACATATTAAAATGAGCATGTCAATTATTCTCATGGTTCTATATATATACATATATGAAAATAAATAAGGAAAATCATGTCTATTATTATATAATTGAATATAGAATATCTATATGTAAATGTATTTACTGAAAAACATCATTTCAAAGATATATATATTTAGAAATATTTATTTATCATTAGAAATAATATTTATTTATTTAAAAATATATAAAATAAAATTTTAAATATCTAACTATGAATATATAATTATGTATATAATAAATATATTTATTTTTTAATTAATTTTTTTATAATTTTATAATTATTTAAACATATATTGATTTTATTATAATCAACAAAATACTTATTTGAAAACAATATATATATATCAATTCTTAAATAAACAATAATAATAACAGTCATAGATGATTTATTTAATTTATATAAAAAGTTATTATTTTTCAAAATTAATAATATAATTTCATATAAATAAATTTTATTTTATAAAAAACATTACTCTTCCCTATGAATGCCACTAATATAACTCTCCTTTATTAGCACTTATAGCTAGCACAAATAATGGAGGGCTTTAGTCAATATGTTTTTCTTAGCACTGCTAAAATTAGGCCATGTTATTATGTTGATCATTGGTATTAGTTTTTATGTCTTTCAAGGTCTTATTAAAAGGGAGAAACATGGGTAGATTTAATGGTCCTATTAGAAAAGCCCTTTTGAAAAGAATATAAGTGAGAGATGACCTTTTGGGGAATTGGAATAAAGGAGAATCCCCAATTTAGGTTTTGCAATGACAAAGTGATGGTTCCTCAATGACATCTTGTATTCTGTTTTGACCATTGAGAGGTGACATTTTCTCATGAGACAATTTTTAGTGAGAAGACTAATGTATATTAGGTTGTGGATTTTAATTGTGGTTTTCATTGATGTATTTTCAATTCAATTTTTATCCTTATACTTGAATATTTCACTCTATGATTATCAGTGAAATTTTTCAATGATCCCCCATAGTTTTTTATTCATTAACATTATATGGTTCTTCCACATTCAAAATAATCATCTCAATTTATTTCATGCTATTTATTTTTTTGATTCTTATTTTTGCGGGAGATTCTCACAATTGTTTTATCACATTTTAGTCTTTATCTCGATATCAATCACATTACTCCCGAAAACATTGGGGGTTGGATATGGTGTTAAGAAATATAAATTGGATGTATATGGGGAGGAATAAAAAATCTAAATAAGAGCAGTGTATTCCTTTTAAATCTCTATATAAAAATATCAGGCTTTGAATATGGGGATTAACATCTCACTGTAGGGTTTGGGATTGGAGGTGGATCAATATTGCCATCCAATGGAAGAGATAAAAAAAAAGAGTGGGTTGAATAAGAATAGTGAGGTATAATTCTTTTTGTGTGCTACGCGTGCAAACCATTTGAAAAAATATTAATTATATAAATTAATAAAAAAATAAAAAATAATAATAATTATTATATTTAATTATTTCATGTAATGTTTGAAATAATTAAATAACTACATAAATAAATAAGTATTTAAAATTATAAATTATTCATGTAAACATGATATTACTATTTTTAAATAATATAATAAATTTTATAAAAGAATATATATATATATACATATATATCACAAAATAAACATATAATATTATATATATAATGACTACATCCATAATTTTTAAATCAAAAATAAATATATAGGACTATGTAAAATTGAAATATTAAATTCACTATGAATTATATTTAACAAATTCAATTTTTTGTTTGTTTCTTATGTTTCATCCCTGCTGACCTGCGTACTAAAAAATGAATATACAATCTTGTATAAATAAATTAAGAAAAATTAAAAATAAATAAATAAATAATAATTGTATAAATTACAAAAATGTTAAATATGAATAAATGTATAAAATTGAAATTAAAATAAACAATTAATGATTGTCTAAAATACTAAATATTAATGAATAATAATTTATAAATAATGATGAAAAAATTAATGCAATATAAAAATATTAAATAAACACATATTAATAATGAATAAATAAATAATGATAAAATTATATAAATAAAAAATAAATAAGTAGATAATATTTAAATATTAAATATTAATTTTTTTAAATGTATTGAAATCTATATAAAAGTTGGAAGATAAGTGTTTAAATTTTGATACATAATACATTATTTGAGATTTCATCAAAAAAATCATTAGTTAATTCTCCGAAGTTACACCAAAATAAAAGGGAATATATGACACACAAAATCTCCTTTTTATATGTTTTTTGACTATCAGATTTAATATGACAACTTTAAATATCAATAGTCATGTTTAGGATTTCCTCAATTATATTTTACATAAATATTTACATAAAAAAACCATTTAATTCTCCATCAAAATGAACCTATAAATGCACATTTAATATTTTAGAATGTGATGGAAACTTCTATGGAGATGAAAGTCATCAAATTAAGGGAATTTTCAAGCTTGAAATGATTAGGGTTTTATCATGGTGGTCAAAATTTTGATGTTGATGAACATAGATAGCTTGAAGCTACTATGATATGGTCATGGTGGACACAGTTATGATTGGTGATCGTAATCCAAAAATATTTTTGTTTTTATAAATTCCACTTCATCTAAAATTAAGGTTCGTTATATAATTTAATTAGTAAAATCACTACCAAATTGATCAATTAGTGATTTATTTAATAAAATTTTATATTTGTAAAAAAAATATTTTAAAAACCTACTCCACTTAAGATAATACCTTGTATCCCATTATTATTGTGACATGCCCATAACCTATAGCCCAGGACAAACATCCACCTATAACAACCCCAATGCCCCAATGTGATAACATCCTATAGCCTGCATCTTATGATAACCCCCCCCCTCCACAGGGACACAAATAGTTTGATGTCTCACTATCCATAGTAGCATAACATAGACCCCACCTTCAGGTGATTTCCACTAAAGTGAAAACACCTTGTTCCATGCAGCCTGTGATAACCCCCTATTACATCCACCAATGCGACATCTCTCCATAGCCTGCATCATGGAATAAAGGACACTATAATTACAACCACCAGTAGGACATAACCCCTATCCTATATCATGGGAAAACCACCCCCAAGACATCCTCCATTGTGTCATCACCTCAAAGCCTGAAATCCTTCAAGATTCTATACACACTTCCAACCCATTGTGTTTAGAAGTAAAATCATTCCATATTACCCTTTTTTGTTATAAGTTTACATAAATGGTAGAAAGGTGAATTATTCCTAGAGAAATATTAGTTCAAGTATATTATGAAATATATCTTATATACTATGGACATGATATGTACATTAAAAACACATCATGTTGGTATGTTATATACATCATATATCAATATCATATATAAACTCCATATAACAAATGAATGTAATTATGTGTTTATAACTTTAAATATATCAGTTATTTGAATGGATTTTTTGACTTAAATTTATTAGCATTGAGATTTTTTGTTTAGTAATATTAGATAATATTGAAATATAATATTTCATTATATGTTTTCTATTGTTTTATATGATCTGAATTGATAATTCTTTATACTTTTATGCAAGTCTAGGTCCTTCAATATTATTTTACCATATAATGGTGCTGAAAAAATTCTACACATTAGAGTATTTATGTATTTAATTGAATATTACATATAAAAATGTGAATTATTGAATATAAATTGAACATATTTTCTATACATTATATTTTTTAATATTATATATGTAATGACCCAAAGTTTTATTAATGGAAATACCTCTTGATCTAATTAAATTTATCTTTATGTAAAATGCTTAAATAAAATTTCAACTTATTTGGTTTTATGTAATTAATTGTGACCATTTCTTTTATAGTCATTCAACAGTGATCACATGATTTGTAGAAATATAGGGCTTTAACAAACCCAATTTAATCAGACAAAGGAAGCGTTGGACTCATCCATTATAATTTATCTATACGAACCCAATTTGTCTATGCTCAGAAAAGAGGTGGCATATTTGGGTTTGCTTTTGACTAAGCCGAAGCTGAGCTTCATCATGTCACTCTCAAATGGAACCGTCTATGGGAAAAGTAAAAGATGATAGAGATCACCACTCGAGCGATGTTATCTGAGCCACCCCAAGAGTCTGTCACCATCGTACACCTTACCCTTAGGTCGTTTGCGGCTGTTTTAAGGGTTTATATAGCAAATTGCTAGTACAATGTTCATATACATTATTTTTTATATATAATAATGAATATAATTTCTGTTAATTATTTATAAATTGTAAATAGTATTTTAAAGTACAAATGTTGTTTTTAGTTATTAGTTAATTAAAAATTATATTTTATTAAATTAATGGATTTCCGAATTTATTAATATTTTAATAAAATATTATTATTATTATTTTAATAATAATTATTAAATATAAATGATCTTATAATTTTATGAATGCAATTGTAATTTTTATTATGATTTAAAGCCATTTTTTTCAAAACTCGTGAAATTTTGATAAATGTCGGTTTTTATTTTAAAAGTGAAAATTAAAATATATAGAAAATTATTTAAATAAAATAAATTTTATTTATGGAATCAGGACATCGAACCTATCCAATGGTAAATTTTTCATAATTTTCCGAGACAGTCAATTTTATTTATAAAACATAAATACCATCTAAATATATAATGTGATTTATGACATCATAATGACCCAATAGTGAGATAATAAAATACTATAAGCTTTATTTTCGGCCAATATATGTTTTACCATTAAGATAATGTGATTTTGGTTTTGTTTGACTTATTTTACAAAGCATTAACGGTCCCCTCAAGACTTATTAAACATCTTGTCTTTTTAAATTATTTTTCATGGATGCGTGACTCACCATCACATATGCAACCCCATTATTTTAAGATTTTTGGACATTGGCCATATAAAATATTTTTTTTATATACCCTTTTCCAAAATCCATTTTCAAAAAACATAATCTTGTTTTTGGTTGGGATTAGTTTAATGTAATGGGTTCCGATCCTAAATAATAAAGAATTCACTCACCTTTCCTATATGAACCCACCCAAGCTCCAACAACCCCTTCACTCAAAGCCTTTGGAGTTAGTCCAATATCTACCCTACTATCTCTTGAATCCTCCCAAGGTTCCCCAATCTACTAAGAAGCCTCTCTCAATCCTCTATCAAGACTTTAGAAGCACACTTCCATGTAACGATTTTTCTCCCTTTCACCTTTTTTGTCCAATTTTATTAATATTGTTATTCCCTTTTAATTTCAATTATAAATAATGTGTTATGGTTTCACACCTCCCCCTTACTTCCCTCCGATTTTTTTAATGATGGGATACCTCTTTCTCTCTCATTAAAAGCCTCCCATGTACACCCATTACTATGCTAAAATTCCAAAAGAAACTTCTCTCTCCTCATTTAGATTCAAGAAATACTTTTGTATCATGAATCTAAATTACTTTACAATTTTTGGGACATGTATCTATATGACCCCCCTACTGTTTGTTTCATGTAGATATGATGAGACACCCTTTCTCTCACATCAACCATTTTTATGAATTCTTATATCATGCTGTTACGCTGTTGAAATTGCACAGATTTTCATAGCCAATGCCATTGTGTAGTGAATACCACACCCATTTCTCCATCAAGGGTATTCAACTTCATGAAAATTTACTTATTTATTATAAATATTCATTCCACATTCCATTGTAATGGAATAAATTATTATGTTTTATGAATCCATGTTTTATGATCCATGAGGCAAATTTATACATGAAATGAAATGTTTAAGAAGGGTGCGCCCTTATAGCACTCCAATGCATTGGGTAAATTTTAGTATCATGATACATCATGTGCAATGAGTGTTGACTCATCATAATTCAAGTTAAATTGTGTGTTTAATCGTGCTTCCTATGAAATAAAGATTTACTCATGCTCTATGTGCAATGAGCCTTTGCTCATGCTAATTCCTTGTTAAGTATTATTGCCACATTTCCATTTTATTATTATCATGCTTTTTCATGCCTTTATTTTCATGTTTCTCTTATTCCCTATTGATATTACAATTGTCTAACATTTATTTTATTCCTCTTGTATTCCATGATTATTCCCTTACTAAGCATTATAGCTCAACCTGTTTCTTATGAATTCTTCAGGTTATCCCATGCAAGGCTAAGTATGAGAGAATGTAGTGGTCATGTAAAGTATGTTTTCAATAAAGATGTTGTATTTCATGTTTGAAGTTGTTATTTAATGATTCTAATCCCAAAATACAGTAGAACTCTCGATCATCCTTGTTGTATCAAGTGAATATATTATGTAATATATTATGTTTATGTTTGTAATATAAGCAGGGTTGTCATAGTGGGTATCAAAGGATAGGTTTAGTTATTTTTGAGATTAGGATAAGAAAACCCTAGAAACTCTTTATAGGGAAGACTAAGTATAATAAAAACATCCCCAATTTTTGGTAAGTACTGAGTAAGTGGTTTATCAAACAAATACGTCCCTATCCAGATATGACCAGGTAGAGGTGGCTCTGGCACGTATGTATCCTAGGGGTAATAAACAGAAACACCACTTTGAGATATACTCGAAAGGGAACTGGTGCATGAAAATTGTCCTTGCTACACTCTTGTTTATGACACTCCTGGGAGATATGTTTTGATAAATTCACAAGATTAGTATGAACCCTTATTTAGGGAATAGAATAAAAATACCCTAAGAATATATGTTAGAAAGTAGATCATTAAAATCCTAGATTGATGCCTATAGACTCATGAGTTAAGGATATATAAGTTTATATATAAGTAAACAACTTTTGTCTTTGGATAAACCTTTATTTTTTTCCCCCAAATATTCTTTTTATTCCAGCCAATGGCCAGTAATAGGAGGACTCAGGCAAACAACTGATGTGAAGATCAGTGTGATGACTGTACTAATGAGAAGCCTGATCCAATGGGAGTGGGAATCACCGAAATTTTCATGCTTCTATCTCAGATAACTCAAGCTTTAAATAGAAACACAGGTCAAGAGGAACGTCCAAATCCCCCTATGAAAGAATCAGTATCTATCAAGAGTTTCATGAGACAAATTCCTCCTACGTTTAGTGGATCATCTGATCCCAAAATCATTGAAAAATGGATGAACTACATAGAAAATATCTTCTCTATCCTTAAATGTTCTAAATAGGAGAACTTTCTCCTAGTGGCTTATTATAGGGATGGTGAAGCTGATCAATGGTGGACATTGATCAAAAATACGAAGCCTGAGGAGGAGATCGAGGTGTTGGAATGGATGGATTTCCACTAGATTTGATTCGATAAATATATTTCACGCACCCTCTGACTTAAGATGGAAAGGGACTTATTTTCCATAAAGTAAAAAAGAAGAAGAATCTATTGGAGCGTATGAGGAAAACATCACAAGGCTTGCACTATACACTTGTGGCTTTGTTGTTACCCCCGAATGCAAGGTTTATCTCTTATTTGGTTTGATGAAGCCAAGCCTATGGATATCATTAGCGATCTATGAATTTGACGGCTATGAATAAATTGTCTGATGTGAACTCAAGGTCAAAATGGGGATTGGGGAATCATAGGGGTATCATGGGGACTAGAAGTGTAAGGTGGACTTCAATGCTGGCAGTCCGATGGACAAATCCAACTGTGCAACGAAGATCCAGCACCCCACATGCCAAAAGTGTGGAACAAAGAACCCTGTAAATTGCCTCAAGGGGACAAGGAAATGCTTTAGGTGTGGAAGAGAAGGGCACCTAGCTGTGAACTGTTAGCATGAAAGACCCACAGGTGCGACAGAGGAGAGGAACACTCCGTTCAGACCGCAACACTTTTTTCATCTCTGCAACTACAAATAACCGAGGCATCTTGCAAATCGTTTTTATAATATAAAGGTATTCAGAGGCAGGTTAGCTGGATATTATCGATGATTTGTGAGAAATTTCTCACGATTGTCCAACCCTCTTACCAAGCTAAATCGAATGGGAGTAAAATTAGCTTCCATTGATGAATGTGAAGACTGCTTCAAGGAGTTGAAAATGTGGCTTATCACTGTGTCTTTGATCACATTACACAAAAGTGGAGAACTTTTTGTTGTATTCAATGATAAATTGAAAAAGGGATTAGGATATGTGCTAATGCAGAATGATAAAGTGATATCTAATGCCTCAAGGAAGATGAAGATCCATGAGGAAAACTATCCAATGCATGATCTAGAGTTGGCATTTGTGATCTTTGACTTGAAAATCTGGTGACATTATCTCTATGGGGAGAAATTAGAGATATATACTGACCACCAGAGTCTTAAATATATATTCACACAAAAAGAGCTTAGTATGAGCCTGAGAATATTGATAGAGCTCATCAAGGATTATAAATATTCAATAAATTACAACCCTGGGAATGCGAACAAGGAGGCAGATGCCCGAAGTAGAAGGAACCCAGCAATTCTATCAATGATGAGAATTGAGAAGGATCCAATCTTCTTAGACTTGATGAAGGAGATCGCTGAATATACATCAATGTGCCTGGTGTTCCAGCATGTGAAGGGAGAGAGGACGAAGTCTAAGGGGATGATGCAAACTTTTCCAACACTAGAATGGAAATTAGAGAACATCACCATAGACATTGCCACTGGAATTTCGAGGACATTTAAAGGCAATAATGTAATATGGGTTGTTGTGGATCATCTTACAATGATTGCAAAATTCATTGCTATTTGGGAGAATATCTCATTAGATCAACTGGAACTGATACATATCATGTAAGTGGTAAGGCTACATGGAGTACAAATATCTTTTATGTCTGACCGAGATCCTAGATTCACTACTATGTTTTGGAAGAGTCTTCAACATGCTCTGAATACTAAACTGATCTTCAGTACGGCCAATCATACTCAAACTGATGGCCAATCTGAGCGGACTATCCAAATAATTGAGGACATGATGAGAGCATACTCAATGGACTTTAAATGAGGATAAGATCAACATCTTTCTCGGGTTGAGCTCTCTTATATTAACAGTTTCCACATAAGAATCCTAATGGAACCATATAAAGCCCTGTATGGGAAAAGGTGCAGAACACATGCATGATTGGATGAGGTTGGTGAACATAAGCTTCTTGGACTAGAAATGGCCGAGGAAATGGTGGAGAATGAGAAAACCATTAAACAACATATTAAGGCAGCCCAATGTGGACAGAAGAGTTATACAGATAATAATCGATGAGACATTGAGTTTAAAGTTGGAGACATGGTTTTTCTATGCATATCTCCGTGGAAGAAGGTCTTGAGGTTTTTGAAAAAAGGGAAATTATGTCCAAGGTACATCGGCCCCTTCAAGATTTTTGATCGTGTCAGGGTTGTGGCCTATCGAATAGCACTTCAACCTACAATAGACAAAGTACATGATGTCTTTCATGTATCCCTATTATGAAAGTGCATATTAGACCCTTCACATGTACTCTCTTCTAAGGTAGTACAGTTGGTGGTGGATATTTCTTATGAGGAGCAACCAGTGACGATCTTATATTATAGAGAAAATATTCTATGAAATAAGACATCTCCCCTAGTCAAGGTGTTGTGGTGAAACCACAAGATTGAAGTAGAAACTTGGGAATCAGAGGAAATGATGAATCTAAGTTTCCCACATCAATTTTAATAAGGGAAAATGAAATTTTGAGGGTGAAATTTCTTAAGGGGGAAATATTGTAACGAACCAAAGTTTCATTAATTGAAATCCCTCTTGATCAAATTAAATGTCTCTTTATGTAAATTTTTTTTATAAAATGTCAACTTCATTAGTTTTATGTTATGAATTGTGATCGTTACTTTTATAGATGTTGAACAGTGATAACATGATTAGTATAAATATTTGGCTTTAACAAACCCAATTTACTCAGTCAATGGAAGTGATGGACTCATCTAGTAGAATCTCTCTATAAGATGCCCATTTGATGGAGCACGGAAAAGAGTAGGAATCATTGGTCTTTTCTCTTGACCGAGCCCAAGATGAGATTCAACATGTAAAACTCGAACGGGACCATCTAAGGGACAAGTGGAATTGGGTAGAGATCACCACTCGAGAAATGTTATCTGAGACACCCCAAGAGTCTATCACCATCGCACACATTTCCCTTAAGACTTATGCAGTTTTTTAAGGGGTTATGTAACAAATATCTATTACTATGTTCATGTACATTATTGTTTGTTTATAATAATTTATATACTTTCTTGTCATTATTGATACATTGTAAATGGTTTTTTAAGTACAAATATTGTTTTTAGTTATTATTTAATTAAGAATTATATTTTATTGAATTAAGTGTTTTTTGAATTTCATAATATTTTAATAAAATATTATTGTTATTATTAAATTATTTTTATTAAATATAAATGATCTTATAATTTTATTAATGCAACTTTAATTTTTATTCATGTTTGAAAGCCATTTTTGTAAAAACCCTTGAATTTTTTTATAAATGTCAGTTTTTATATTAAAAGTGAAAATAAAAATATTTATAAAATTATTTACATAAAATAAATCTTATTTCGGGAATCAGGACGTAGAAATTATCCACAGGTGAATTTTTCTTAATTTTCTGAGACAGTCAAATTTTTGGGTAAAAATTAAATCCCGTTTAAATATATAATTTGTTTTATGACATAATAATTACCCAATATTTTTGTAATAATATAATATATGCTTTATGTTCGGACAATATATGTCTTACAATTAAAATATTGTGATTTTGGGTATGTTTTATTTGTTTTACAAAGCATTAATGGACCCCTCAATACTTATTAAACATCTTGCCTATTTAAATTATTTTCCATGGGAGTGTGACTCACCTCCACATAAGCAACCCCGTTATTTTAAGAAGTTCGTACATTGGCCTTATAAAATATAGTTTTCCTCTCCCCTTTTCCAAAAACCATGGGCAAAAACCATGATCTAATTTTTGGTTTTGATTAGTTTAATGTAAGGGGTCCCAAACCTAAATAATAAATAATTCACTCACCTTTCCTATATAAACCCACGCAAGCTCCCACTTCCTCCTCACTCAAAGCCATTGAAAGTATTCCAACCTCTACCCTAATCTCTATATAATCTTCCCATGGTTCCCCAAGAACCCAAGAATCCTCTCTCAATCCTCTCTCAAGCCATTGAAAGCACACTTCCAAGTAAGGGTTTATCTTCCTTTCACTCTTTTGTCCAATTTTCCTAATATTGTTATGCCCTTTTAATTTCAATTATAAATGATTTGGTATGGTTTCACACTACCCAATACTTCCCTATTATTGTTCTAATGATGGGAGACCTCTTTCTCAATCATTAAATTCCTCCCATGTACACCTGTTACTATGGAGAAATTCGAAAAGGAACTGCTCTCTCCTCATTTACATTCAAGCAATACTTTTGTATCATGAATCTAAATTCCATTAAAATTGCTTGAACATTCATCTATATGACACCCCACCTAATGTCCATTTCATGTAGATATTTTGAGACACCCCTTTCTATATCATCAACCATTTTTATGAATTCATATATCATGCCATTACACTACCAAAATTTCAACGATTTTCTTATCCAATGCCATTGTGTAGTGAATACCATTCCCATTTCTCCATCAAGGATATTAACCATCATGCACAATTATATATTGATTACAAGGTTCTATTCCATAGTACAATGTCATGGTATAAATGATTATGTTTTATGAATCCATGTTTTATGGTCCATGTGGCAGACTTATCCATATAATGGAATGTTTAGGAAGGGTGTTCCCTTATTGCGCTCCAATGCATTGGATAAAGTATAACATTAGGATACATCATGTGCAATTAGTGTTGACTCATGATAATTCAAGTGAAATGAGATTTTACTCGTGCTTCATGTGCATTGAGGATTTACTCATGCTCCATGTGCAATTAGCCTTGTCTCTTGCTAATTCCATGTTAAGTGTTATTGCAACATTTCCCTGTTATGATTATCATGCTTTATCATGACTTTATGTTCATGTTTCTCTTGTGCACTATTGATATACCTGTTTTCTAACATGTATTGTACCCCTATTGTATTCCATGTTTATTCTCTTACTGGTCTTTATAGCTCACCTCTTTTCTTATGAATG
Source organism: Viscum album (assembly GCA_963277665.1). NCBI lineage: Eukaryota > Viridiplantae > Streptophyta > Magnoliopsida > Santalales > Viscaceae > Viscum > Viscum album. The sequence goes on from OY728141.1 coordinate 841,263,003, forward strand.
TCCTCAAGTTATCCCATGCAATGCTGAGTATGAGAGAGTGTAGTGGTCATGTAAAGGATATTTTCAATAAAGATGTTGTATTTCATGTTTTAAGTTGTTATCTAATGATCCTATTCCCCCAAGACCGTAGACCTATTGATAATCCATGTTTTATCGTGGGAATATTTTATGTAATAAGTCATCTTTTTATTTTTAATAAAAGCAGGGTAGTCATAATATATAATGCGATTATTCAATTCAAATAATACATATTATTTGAAGAAGATATATTTATATAACAAAAAAACAAATATATATACATATTTACATATATTAGTTATCATATTTTTGTAATAGGGTAGATATATATTGAAATATATCACTTTTTTCCTATTTTAATTTGTTTATCATTATTTTATTTGGGTTAAAAATTAGATTTCAGTAGGGATTCTAATATTATTCTATTTCAAGAATTCAATACATTTCAAGAAAAAAAATACAAATTTCAATTTCAATTTATATTCCAATTTTTATATTTAATTAAAAATTTACATTCAATTTATGTTTTAATGTGATAATAAATTAAAATTTATTTTCATGATGAAATGTGTTTAAAAAAATTAATTATACCATGAAGAAGAAGCATCATACCTTGAAAAACATTGGCCTTCGAAAACATTACCCATATTTGGTTTTCATCTACAAATATAATTTTTATTCATTATACATTTGGTGTTGTCATTAAAATATATCATTGAATATGGGTTTCAAAAACAACTAACTCATTCCTCAGTCCCAAGCCATATGACTTTACTAACTAAAAAAACATCTCCTTGTATTTAGATGTTCGTAACCCAAAAAAATTAGATAAAAAAACCATGGATATACAATGACCAAATTATTTTTCAAATGTTATTGATTAATATATTAGTTAAAAAACATATACAATCTACTTATAGAATTTGATTAAATTAATTTCATATGTAAAGTAAATAATTTTAAAAAAAAAATTCAAAGAAAAAAATTGTGAGAAAATTACTTAATATGATTCATTAAGAATATAAATAGTCGTTTTTAATGTAAAAAATTTTAAACAACAATTAAATATTATTAATAAATATATTTGTTTATATAAAACAAGAAAAAACTACCATTACTCTTGGGTTTGAATAAAAAAGTAGATGTCCATGATTGAGAATTCATTTAGTAAAAATATATGTAATAATAGTCTTTCCTTTCCCTTCAAATATTTTTATAGAACCATGTTATTATTCTATAGAATGATAAATTTATAATTTATGTGGTCTCATAAGATTTGGTAATATTTATTACACAATGATTAATGTCCATTTTTTTTAATTTCCATTATTTCTTTTGATGAATTGGATTTTATTTGTTTGACATGTTATTTAATATATCTCTCTCTAATAATTGATAATTGTGTTTATTTATTGCTATTTTAAATTTTAAATTTCTTCATTCTATAGTACGTTTACATTTATTGAGTTATTATGGGCTATATGGGTGCATGTAGTTCTGATGCAATTTGTACATGACAATTAAAAGGGGATAATATTTTATATTACACATATGAGGGATTTGTAAAAATAAATACATATGTTTGAAAAAAATGATCTCGTATACTGGTATATGTTTTCAATTGAGATCACAAGTCAATATATAAAACAAAGGTTCTACATAGTGGGGGATTAATATCTCATTAGTGTTTTGGGGATTAGAGGTGGATCAGTATTTACAACTAAAGGAAGAAAGAAAAAAATGAGAGGGGTAAATTAAAATAGAAGGGTCCAATGTAGTTTGGGTGTTGTTTAGACACACCATTTATTGGTACATGGAGATAATTTACAGCTATCCTCTCCGTTGATTTGATGTTTTCATTGTTTGAATAATAGGTGGCTTTGTGATATGTTCATCATTTTTTCTTACATTTAATTTTGATCAAAAAATTTCTTTCCTTTGATGATTTTTCATCACATCAAATTCCACTTCTTCAATTACATATCGATTTGGGATCATTAAAAGCCGCATCTACTTCTTCAAACACACACTTAGTGATTTATAATATGTCTTCATCTAATAATCCTCCGAAATATAATTTATAATTTATTTCACTAAAACTTATCTAAATATCATGTTTAGGTCTTAGCAATATAACCATTTTTCAAGAAACTCAACTATATTTGAATTCTCCGCTAGTTTGGATGTATGGTCATTGACGAACTTGGATTTCCATTGATCTTGAGCATCAATTATACCACACCTTTTCAGATTTCTAATGTTATTTTGTTTTCTTTTACAATATCTTCTTATCGATCAATTTCAACTTCAAGATGATGAATATATTATTATAACTGTTTTGGAACTACCCTCCTCTATTTGTTTATTTTCTTATGTTCATGCATACCTAGAGCATCCAAAACATCAAACATGAGATCAGCATCAACATTAAACTGATTTCTCTATAATTTCTTTTATTTATTCGGGATTTTCAACAGCAGCCATAATGGATTCATGAGTTCTAGAATAAAAATATAGTTATTCATCCTCAAAAAAATAATCTACTTCCTCTTCTTCATTAATGAAAAAACACATTCTCTATAACTTATTTAAAATAATTTAGTCTTTTTTTGGGTAAAATTTTTATTATGCTTCTTCTTGTTTTCATCTTCAATATAATCATCATAAGAATTCATTGAGAACAAAGAGTCTATGTATCAAACTCTATCAAAACAAAAATAAGAAATAAGTACATTTCCTTAAATGATTTCATCTTCCTCTCTTTATTTTATTATAAAATAGTTAAAAAGGACTATCTTCCTTGTTTTATTCATTAAAAAATTATCAATAAATATTTATTTTTTTCAGTTGTATTAAATTCGATTTGTACTCATATAGAGAATGTTTTTTCATCCAGATCCACTCTCATTTCATATGACCCTATCATTCTTGGTAGATAATACATATACATTTTAGAAAATTGCCATTACTGAAGTGATAAATTTTTGGATTTTACAATGTCGTAATTTTTCTCAAAATTTTATTCAAAATTTCAATGCCCTTAATTTCTTCCCCCCGGTCCACGAATAACACCAACAACCTCAATTATGTGACTAAATAATGTATTAACATTATCATCTTATCACATATTCATTTTTTCAAAACAATTGTGAAAAACATATATTTTCACTTTCTTCTCATTTTCATCGAATTCGTATATATTTTCAACATTTACCTCATACACTTATCTAATATAAAAAACATCAACATTAGAGTTATTTGATCAAAAAGTGCAGTTGTGATTGAAATCTATGCATTAGCATTTTCTTCATTCATTTTTATGTGTGAATAATCCATAGAAATTCTTGTTACATCAGTGGCCATAATCCCCTATCTTATAGTGAAATGAACATCCATTCAATGAGATCTCATCCTATTATTCCATGTCTTAAAGAATCTCCCATTGAAGATAGGGACACAAATATCATTTACAAAATTCTAGATGTTAGAAAAAGTAGGCATATAATTCTCACAAAACTTGTTGGCTCTGATAGCACATGAAGAATGTAGGAACATCCATATATGTGAGGGGTTAATTGAGGGGTTAAATTATTCTTTAGTTGATACTGATATTGTTCTATGGTTGGTATTAACTAGTTAAACATATCAAATGGTAATTTTCAGTAATTAAATCATTCACATGTAGAGATAAAACAATATAGTTTTTCATGGTTCATCACTAAGGGATAGTTCTAGGAGAATACACTGACAATATGACTGTCATAACTAAATCCACTCATCTTCACTATTAATGGAATATAAGAATTTATACATAGTAATTATGTTCCAAGAACACGGCCTTTATATTATTTTAGGGATGGCACAATATTTTCCTTGAAACACATCTATTGAATCCCCCTCGGACACTAAAATGGGAGAATCCTAACTCAGTTTATTAACATGATGATCACAATAGTAGTACAGAAATTAATTCCTTTCCTGATTCTAGGACATTAGTCTGCTCTCATTGATGTCCTTTAATAATTCCCAAGGAAGAACTGATAAATAAAATAAGATATTTAATACCTAAATGAATCTCAACTCCCCTCTTATGCACAGTACCTATTTTGGTGTGCTAGTTTTAGTGTTTCCATGCAATGTTAATATCACACAACCATTTATCTTTTGTGCAACCACACCACATGTTTCACATTGTCTATATAGACAAAATGAAAATTGTACCCATAACAAATTATTTGTGTATATAGTCGGTACACTAATCTTGAACATGGTAGAGAAACAATATGTTTATATAAATAAATTTCTAGTTCTTTAAGGGCATAGAAACATATTTATATATATGTAAATACCTACAAGAAAGTTCATTGTGCATCAACATCCATTTGCTTAAGTCTGAAATGGATGTAGAATTTTATGTTCATGTCTCATTCACTCAATCTCATATTTTACATGAACGTTATTCATTTGAAATATTTTTAAGTTTATATCTCCAAATATCACTCGTGTACAACTATGGATTGATGTTGTAATTTACTTAAAATATTTTTCTGCACAATTTTCATGGTTCATAAAAGATTTAATCTTGTAAATATTTTTTTCATAGTAACATTTCTTTCTCACAAATTCTTCATTACCATATATTGATGAGACGATCCTAAAACATATCATTCATGGAACACTTAGATACTCATTCATTCTTATTTGTTTCGTCCTTTTACAAAAAACCCATTCCCCACTCTCTATCATTTTGACCAAAACATTTGGTAAAACATAGGGGAATGATGCCATCTTTAAAAATATTTTCTGCTTGTATGATATGATCACTTTCATAGAAAACTACCAGATCATCCTCGATTGGATTGAAAACAAAAAATACTAAAATTTATATCCATCTATGAAAGGCCTTAGTGTAACAATATCATATTAATATAATATAAAGACTAAACATAACTTGTTGATGATATTATCTTGATACAAATTCAATAATCTTAATGATTGGTCATTTATTTGATTATGTTTTTCAGAATTTTATTTGTTAGAATTGAGACATAATTTCGTTCCCCACATTTAAATATTACTATTACATAATATTTCTTCTTTTTTTTCTACTATATTTTTTGGTGGATAATTTTGTATATTTATATATATTTTAAGATCATAGAATTCTTATTAAATAGGTGATGGTGTTGATCAAATGATACACATCATAGTATGTATGTTTTTCAGGGAATATTACGTAAAAATGTATTTCATTTAATATAATATGAACTTGTTTTATGTACATTATATTATAATAATGAATAGATATGCTGAAATTATTGAATTCAGATAATACAAATAAAGTAAAAGTATTATGTAATACATTAATATAATAGAAAAACACCAATATATATATATATATATAATTCACTAAACATGTTTATGTGATGGTGTGGATACATATTGAAATATATAGGTAATTCATTTATGTTTGTGTAGGGTTTCAAATATTTTGTTAATATTTGAATTCATTATATTTATTTTTAAAAATCTAAAATTCAGTTTTAAATTTTATATGATTTTTAAATATTGAATATATTTTTCTGTTTAAATTGTCAATTTAGTATCAAAATAAATTTAAATTTCATTTATTGAGGAAATAATTTCAAAAAAACAAATTGTACCATATGACAAACACATCATACCATTAAAATAATACCTAAAAACATTACTACAACAACGTTTTCATACAAAATAGTAATATTTATACATTATACATTTTTTTATTAAAATATATCATGTTATAAGGTTTCCAGAAATACCTAACACACTCTTGAATCCCATGTCTTATGTAATTACTAACTAGAAATTTTTCTCATTATGTTTAGAAGTATGTTAAAAAATAAAATTATACTTGAATAACTCTTGGGATACTATGAACAACATATTTTCAAAATGGTAGGAATCCATATATTAATTAAAAATCAGAAATAATACATATATATAATTTATTTCATGTCATATCATCTGAATGATATTTAAATTTATAAAATTAAAATGCAATTGGGGAAAATGTAAGAAAATAACACAATAGGAATTATTTAGGGATCAAATTTTTTATTAGGAGAAAAAAATGAAAATGGAAGAATAAATAGATTATTTTATTTAAAAAATGAATACATTTTCATATAGATTGGGCTTGCATAAAAAAGTTGATTTCCATGAAAGTGTATTCATTTATTCAATATTTTTAAAATAATATTCAATAATTTCCTATTAAATATTTTTACATAACATTGTTTTTTCTTATCAGGAATGGTATGTTTTTAATTAAAATTATATAATTATAAAAATTATAATTTATTACTCAATTATAAGAATCTGATGTCTTTTATATTCTCTCATTTGATTTATTTTGATTTGAATTTTATGTGTGTTACTTTTTTTACAGCATATTAATCTATTAGTCATTGATTGTGTGTATTTATGGTCATTTAAAATTATATTTCTCATCAATATCATTTAGTTATATATTGATTTATTTTCTTTGTGTTTTAAATCTATAAGAATTTTGTTCTAATAAAAAAATTTCAAGACCATAAAAATGAGGATAATCTTTTTGTCTAACACATTTTGGGGGTTTTAAAAACCTCATTTTTAGTACTCAAAAATAAAGACGCGATCATCTAGTACATGTTTTCAATGGATGTAATAAATCTCTACATTTATTGATTTTATTTTAATACTGATTAATAGAATAGTTAAAAAAATATATTGTCTTGGAATATATTATTTTCATACGTACAACATGGTTTCAAAAGAAATAAATTTATATTGTGATAATAATTCTAATGGCCTTCTGAGTGAAAATTCAGTGACAATTTTTTTTGTGAGTATGGGTTTTTATAGATATTATTAAAAAATTATTTCTTTGATAATAGTTAATGTTTTTTCTAAATTATATGTATGACTTGTTTTATAATTAGGATATATCAATAAATTGATTTTTATTATTCAATAACAAGAATAATTGTAATCATGGAGAAATTAATGTTGATCAACTATGTGTGGTGGGGGGTCTAGAAAAGTTGGATAATATTTCGGTCTCAAATTTAAAAAATCCTAAATGATGATCACATTTGTTTTAATGATATACAAAAACATTTATATATAACCCATCATATTCATATTCTAGATTAGGCTTCAAATTTTATTAATTATGTGATAAATTTCCCCACATGGTAAGATATATAAAATTTTTCTTGTATTTAACATTTAATAAATTTAAATATTTTTTTTATTTAATGTCCTATAATTATTATTATTTTTGTAAATAAATATTGTAAGAACTCGGAAATTCATTTCAGGTATGTTTTTCCTTTATTGGAGTTTTTGAGAAAATAGGAGTTTCTGGAAATTTTTGAGGTACACACCTTGTACTTTATGAGTACACGTCGTCTACTTTGTTGTCACAAGAGGTCATGTGCTGGTCGTTTCATGGCCACACACAAGGTGGGGTGGGGTGACATGGAGGCCACCTAAAGTAGAGTACAAAAGGGGAAAGTACACGCCATGTACATCAAAAGTACACAATTTGTATATTCTTTTATTTCATTAAGCGGACCAGGGTCGCGTCTAAGGGACATGGGTGTCTCCTTCTTCGTCCAAAACGTTTCGATGCACCCGTATGGCACCGAGACATCCATGATCCCCCAATATCACATCTATTATCTGAATCAACCACTCTCAATTGTGCTGGAATCACAACGGTAAGCACTTCCTTC